>OX451735.1:70065413-71455186 GCA_948472305.1 Vicia faba
CTTTTAGCGAGGGGCATCCTCTGGGAATTGAAATGGTCAAATCTTGCATGGGGTAGTGTAGCGGTAGAAATGTTTAAGACTAGGCCATTGGCTATAAAATATTGTATGTAAAATAGATGGTGGGGATGAGAAAAGAAATATATTTTTTTATGATTTTTACACCCGCGGCGGTTGCGAAACCTTTAGTGCCTACGTACCGCCTTTCGTGCAATAGGGGATCAGGGTACACATAGTTCACCTTTAAAAAAAATTTAAAACACAAGTGTGTTGGTTAATTTTATGAGATAAGACATCATCGTCATTGTCCGTATGGAAAACATACTTACTACCCACAATCATGAGAAAGGAGAATTTGCATCATCTTAAAGTGAGGATATGACTTGAATTTTAAAATCAACAATGTCTCACTCAACACCCAAGTGGAAAATATCTCTCTTCACTACATATTCTAGAAGTATAGTTGTTTGCATCACTACAAGGATTGACAAGAGTCTAATCTTTTGAGACAAGTTTTAAAGATAAGAGCCAAAATGGCAAAATGGTTTGAAATGAGATTGGATTGAATTTTAGTCTTCTCACAAAAAAAAATGTCAAGGTATTATTAAGTTGATTGAATTTTATTTATGAAAAGGTTTTTGAAAGTGCATGGACCTAAGTCCAAGTTTATTATGATAGTGATTCAAGTTTAAAAACAAGAAGAGTTTCAAAAGGAGAAAGAAGATTTTGAAATTTAAGAAGATGGAGGAGAAGAAGAGACTATCTTAAAGTATAAAGTAAAAGTTAGGAATAAGAACCATCTAACCAACAAGAAGCAAATATTTGACATTATGAGTAAAAATAGAATTCCCATTCCTTGGATTAAAACCAAACAAGAAAAGATACTAGACCTCTTGAGAGAACCAAACTTCAAGTGTATTAAGTCTTCACAAAAATTGGACAGAGTAACGGCCGTATATAGGTGAATTCCAGATTACAAACAAAGAATATAATCATAATAAGCTGTACACAAAATAAACAAACAACCCAATGTCTTGAAGTAAACCTCAAGAACTCCAGACAAAATATCAATTAAGGTCACAAGGTCTCCAACATAGGCCAAATTTTCTAATCCTAAGTCCAAGAAGTCCAATACTCCACAATGCCAAGGATAGTAACCAAATAGTCTAAGTATCATTAAAGCCTTTTTTAGGGTTCATGTTGATTATTAGGTGTCTTGAAAAAGAAAAGAAAGGCTCAAATGAGCAAAACAAAATAACAAGGATAGAAATGCTCAAGTGAGCAAAATACAAATACATGAAATGTAATGCTTAAACTAAATGGTACATAAAGAATAAAAAATAAAAGCATAAAATGAAACAAATTAATAATTAGCGGTTAGTTGGATGACATCTTGAAACTTGCATTTGGAACTCATTAGAGGATTGGTAGAACCAAAGCCTCTACACAACAAGTTGAATTTGCTTTTTGTCAAGTATATCATCCATTTGGAATCCTCACAAGTACCATTTAATGATCAACGATGTTTAAGTGATCCGGTTGATCAAAAGTGTTGTAGATCCATTAAAGGATTGGTAGAACCAAATCCTCCACACAATGAATCTTAAAGTTATTGGATCAAAGAGATCAAATTAACATACTTGGGCTTGCAAACATAGGTTTGGGCCACAAATAATCATTTATTTGAATCAAGACAAAATTTAGCACTATGTTAAGCAATCGTAAGCGGACTTATATAGAAGTCGTACCTATTTTGAGGTCGGTCAATAGAAATTTATGCACCATTTGTTTTGAGACATGATATAGAGATCATGCTCCAATAACACTTAGTGCAATAAGAAAGGGATGAGATAAAGAGGGATGAAGAAGAATACAAACCACATTTGAATTAAGTTTTAATCAAACTATTATTAAAATCATCCATCCATTTTTATGGAGTTAGACTCAACACCATGGATCAAATGATGTTAACAAAGTTCATAATCAAAAATTCAGCCTAAGGTCAGCCAGAAAATAATCACAAAATAATATTGCATTTAATATATACATTAAAAAGTTTTAGAATATTTTAAAATAGAAATAAAAGAGAAAAATATCAACTAGATTCAAATTAGTCAAGAAATAAAAAGTAAGACCATAGGAAAATCAGAAAAGGACTCAAATATTTTTATAAAATTTTTTGGTAAATTTTTTAAAGTCAAAAACTATTTTTAAAATTAAAAGAAATGAGTAGAATAAACCAAAAATGATAAAAAATAAAAAAGTTAGAAATAAAAAATAAATAAGGTCACCAATATTTGTCATAATATTATTGGATTCTTCCGTAATTTTTCAGAATTTAAAAATGTATAAAAATATTTTTAAACATTTAAAACAAATCAAATAAAGTGATAATTTATAAAAAATATTAAAATACAAAATAAAATTATGAAAAAATAAAAATCAGAAAGAGAATAATCAAAAATATTTTTCATGATTTTTTCAGATTCTTTGGACTAAAAATGAATTTTCTATAATTTTTTGAAGTTTAAAACAATTAAATATAAAAATCAGAAAATAAAATAAAAATAAAAAAGATGTGGACCAATGGATGAGAGTCAAAACGCGTTAGTAATCAAATCAAAGGGATCTGGCGCGCTATGCATATCATGGTCATTAGTGAATAAAACACTGGATCACTTATTAAATCAGAAATTTAAAAAAAACAAGTGGCGCGCCTTCATTGGTTGGAAGATGACACGTTGGTCATCTTCAACCTCCAGCTAACGTGAATTGTAGGTCTCTCAAACTGTAAAATCAGAATCTCAGACCTATGCCATTCGCTTCGTCTCTTCAAGACAAAGACAACCACACCTTCGCGACAAATTTATATAAATTGTAGCTCAAGCAATTTGGAAGGAAAGTTTTGAAAAGGATTTGAAATTTCATGGTCAAAATGTGTCTCCAGATAAAAACAAGTGTTGCGACTAGAACCATGGCAATGAGAGCATCACAATGATATCAAAGTTTTGAAGAATTGATGGAGAAATCTATCTATTGAAGTTGAGTTGCAGAGCTCTGAAACTGGACTTCTATGGAGCAATATAGGACACAATTCTTGAAGGTAATTATATGGTTAGCTTCAGGGAAGATCAAGGAAGGTTAATTGATAGAAAAATTGGATTAAAAAAGGCTTGAACACTGATTACAAAGTTACAGCAAATTGAGTTATGAAACAAGTTTGGCAGGGTGATTCTGGCTATCCAAGCTTGAGAAAATGAATGGGTGATGACCCTATATTTATAGGAGAATGAATGGGATCCTCAAGCGTGTGAAATGATGAAGTTTGGATGGAAATCATGGGGGGGGGGTCTGCAGCATGAACAAAGTGTGACTTGTTTAGCATCAAAACTCAGCCAAATCGTGCATTTCATGATGCTAAACACCTTTGGAAAGTTTCTAAATATGATTAGAAGCAAAAACGCGTGGACAACTTGTGATCAGAAGCCAAAACAAAGATTTCAAAATCCGACTTGTGATGAAACTTCAGTTTCAAGCTACCAATTTCAAAACAATGGCATTTTCAGCTCAAAAGGCCTTAGGACATGATTCTTAATGCTTTAGAAAGATGAGGTTACAAGATTTGCAATGGAAAAATAATAGAATCAAATGGATGCTTGAGCTTAAAGTTGCATTGAGTCAAAGTTGGAGAAAAAGGGTTGACTTTCCACACTTGGAAATATTTCAAATTTTTTTTCAAAAGTGACCTATAATGTTTTGCATCCAAACATGACCTTCCACTTGGAATTTGCTCTTGACCAAAAAAGATGTCATGAAATAGACATCTTGAATGACATTTTGAAACTTGAACTATTCAAAATCTCCAAAAATTGAGGGAGTTATGAATTGTTGAAGTTGACAAAAAAATCATGAAATGACTTATAATCTTTTGCATCCTTAGGGAATCTTCTATCCATTTTCTCACTTTTCACATAAAATAAGGAATAAAGTTCATATCCTCAAGATCATTGTGGAAAAATAGTGGGCTCAAGGTGATAAAAATTGACCAAGTTATGATCATTTGAAGCTACACGTGAGAAATTGGGGGTTCATCTAGAGGACTTGTAATCTTTCTTCATCATCAAGCTTCTTCCACATGAAAACTCCTTGAAACTTTTGAAGTGATTTGTTGATGACCCTTTGAAGAGAAGGATGTATTTGGAATCACTCAAAAATACCAAAAGATGAGCAAGATATACTTCTTTGAAGTTCAAAACCCTAGCTCCTAGATCTAGAAAATACTTTGAGGAACTTTGACAATTTTGAACAAACTTCTTGTACCAACACAATTGCTTTGTAAATAGAAGTTGGTGAGGATGATAATGAGAACTCATAGCCATCAAAACCACTTCCATATCTTGATAATTTAGAGAAATATGCACTTGTGATCAATGGGAACAAGACCTTGTCCAATCATGACAACTTCTTCCATCAAGCCTTTGTACCTTTGAATCAATTTGATAACTTTGAAATGTGATGAACCAAAATAAACTTTGCCATGCCATTTCTTCCAAAACAACTTCAATGGTGAGGTTTGGATTTCTCAAGCTTTATTGACTAGGGCATGAAAATAAACTCATGAACCCATGGATCAACTTGCTAAGCGACACTGCCTTTACCTACATTATTAACAAGTAAGACCATCCAACAGTGCATTTTATCAATTAGAAAGAAAATCAATTCAAAATATCCATGATCACAAAAGAAAATAAGTCAAGATGCTTGGTGATTCCTCAAAGAGCAAAATTAAAGATAGGGAGGAGGACCGAAAGCCCTAATATGATCTTGTTGTGATTGAAACAATATGGTGTGATGAAGGGATCTTAGGGGCAAAAATTGGGGTACAGCAGGTAGACAAAAGTTCTTGAAAACAGACTCCCGCACGTGCAGTCTGCGCACTGCAATGACTAGACAAACGTTATTTAGCTGGCGTGGGGTTGCCCCTCGCTATTGTCACGTTGACAGTTAGTTTGAGATTGCCCCTTGCTAATTTATAGGGTTTGTGCGTCCGTTTATTTTCCCTGGAGTAGGCCACTCGCAAATCAATATTTTAAAATTCAAAATTTCCCTCTTTTAATTTTGTGAGGGGTAATCCCACGCAATTTATTTTTTATTTTTTTTCCTGATATGCGTTTTGCGAGGGGCTTTACCCCAAACAACGTTGTTTTTTCTCTCAGAAGTTTAGTCTCTGGCTAAATCCTCTGACAAATTTCATTTTTTCTTGTAGTGCATGTTGTGTATAAACAATTAATTTATTGACTTTGTTTTACTATAAAAACTTATAAATAAGTATATTTCTAATATGATGCTAGATATATTTTTCATAAGAGAAATCGTTATCAACAAACTCTAATTGTCCAACACTTCACAAATTAGACCTGTGCCTTAGATATGTTAATTGCTTCTTCTTTTTTAATAATTATTGATATTATGTTTCAAACTGAAATATTAATATTATTTTTTAAACCAAAATATGCTTTTAGTAATTTGAACACTATTTAATTGGTACATATGGATTCAATAATGTAAAAAAAAAAGTATACATTATATTCAATTACGTCATTCAAATATAAATATTGTGTAAATATTTTATTACCACTATAACAAAATAACATAACAAAAAATAATGTAAACTATTTATAATTGCCCAGAATATATATATAACAAAATAACATAACAAAAAATTAACAAATATGATCATATTGAGATGTGTTTGTTCAATATTACATAAATATTGTAAAGTCATGGCAAATTTCTTCATCTTTAACAACAAAGTTTATGGTGTCAGATCAGAATCAGCTACATTAGCCGCATCAGGTATAACCATGGAAGTTGCCAACGATGCAGCAGTTGTAAGTGTTGTCACTTCCTTTTTTTTTTAAAAGACATAATAAATTTAAATATGTTTCTATATATAATAAGCTTAAATATGTTTCTATATATAATAAGCAAGGTTGTCAAGATCGAGATCTTACTTAAGATCGGGAGAGAATAAGAAGATCGTAAAATATATAATTGTAGTTAAGATCTGAAAATCCTAATATCGCTACCAAAATCGTAAGACTCTATGTTCAAGAAAAACCCAAAATTTACATCAACTTCCAATGTTCTGCTTTTCGGCATCACATCATCGTGACTTCCACACTTTTCACCGGAAAATGGTGTATCTATGGAAGCGTTGGATTTGAAAAACGAAAAAGGGAATGAAGAACAGAAAGAAGAAGAACGAAGTGGGACAATAATGGTAGTTTGCAATTCGTTGGACAACGATGGTAAGATACAGATATTGCATGTTTGTAGAGTGAGAAGTTTTCAGAGGATAAAGAAATGGGGTGAGAGAGTTGGTTAGGGTACCAATGAAGCTGATAAAGATAGGATAATAGGGTAGTGTGCAGAAGTTAGTTCATAAAGTTTTTTCAGTTTGTTTTAAACAAATGGGAGAAAAGCAATCAAAGAGCATAGCAAAAGAAACACATTATGTACAAAATAGCATAGTTAGAAGCTAATTTGTTTGTTGCTCAGTTGAAAGAGGGGTACCAAAAGACAAGGTTTCAACATTAAGAGCTATCGTGGATAGTAGATTGCCAAGGATAATGGTGTCTTTTCTAGAACTATTTAAGTTCTTATACGGTAGATTGTGTAACACCTTAAATCCCATACATAATTCTCAAAGAATTTAATTTAAAAAATACAATCATTTAGTGTGTCACACACAACCGACTCAACATGCATGTGATATTATATATGAAACTCAACTTTATCTTGCTCCCCGATCTTCCACCATAGGACCAGATTTTATCTTGGATCTGGAGCACACCAAAATTGTTATCACCATCATAGGTAATGCTTCACCGATTCCCACTGGGACTAACTACTCACACCCGAACCACCACCATAGGATTGAGGCTCTCCAAAAAGAATCGAAGTTCAGACAACATGAATGCATGGACTCTCAACATGCAACAACAACACATAAACAGTGGCCCATATTCTAACCATGTATGCCACCAACAACATAATAACCATAAACAACAACATACATATACATAAAAACAAGTAACATAATTCACAATAACACCACAACCATAATCATGCGTAATCAATCATTTAACATCATCATATAAACACTTCATCATAATACAACAACCCATGTAATCTAATACTCAAATTACCACAATATATTCAGCCCCTGAAAACAAATTCATTTGATTGTAATTCGCGTTAGCTTTCTAATACTTCAAACGTCACTCGATTCGGACTTACGAATCAAAAGTTATGACATAAATCGTATTTGAATCCAAATCTACCTGGTTGTGATGGGTGAAGCGTCATGAGCATGGCGCTCGCTGAAACAACCAGCTGAAAATCATCAAACAATAAAGTCGCCATCAAATGTCTTTTATCCCACATGAAGGGATAGGTAAACATCGAGAAAATCTGAGAAGGGAGAAGTCACGGTCTTGTGACCGAGAGATCGGGTAAAGGAGTCTGTTATGCGAGGGGAAGATATTAACACCTCATACGCCCGTAGTACTCTACGGTATCCACTCTTGTTATCTATCTTATGGGTGTGTTTAATTTATGCTTACTGTACTACTGAGGAAGAATGCATGCAAAAGAAAAGAGAAAATAATATAAGGAAAATAAAATTGTGCTCGCTTGGACCCTACCCCAATGCCTACGTATCCTTTTTAAGAAATCAGAGTTACCGTAATTCGGCTCACGTGTTTTGTTTGTTTGGTGTTTTTTATGAACAATATTAATTTCGCCTTTTGCTGCAGCTCGACCTTTGGAGACTCACGCATTGACACAGAAGTAAATTAACATGTCCTCACTTGAAAATGGTTTTGAGTTACGCCTTTAAGGCAAGACCCCACATTTGATTGGTTTGTATTTTGTTACCTTGAAAAAGGGTTTAAGTGTGATTAGCATATTTTTGATTTGCTAAGAAAAAGAACTTTTAGCTTTAAAATGCAAATGAAAACGGGGGAAGAAAAGAGTCCACGGGAGACTAGGCTATTTCTAATCCTAATATTATCATACAATGGTGGCCCTACGTCAAGGATGAAAGAGAAATCTCTACCTAATGTTAGCATGCATGGTTTGCAACCTAAGGTCTAACTTGCATCTGAAAGGAACAAGTACATCCTAAAGAAACATGGTATAGAAAGAAAATGAACAAACAAGCTCGAAAGAGCACACACATAAAATGGTAAGGAAAAGAAACGAAATGCTTTAGTCAAAGGGAGCGTATCACCTGAGACAAACAAGCGGGAATATGATGTAAAACAAAAATGTGATGTCCAGAGCGACTGAACACCTAACCAAAATATAGGAGATCGAGGTAGGCGATAGAAGGCGATATGAACGATCATGGAGTATTAGCATCAGCCAATGCGAACTATTGACAAAGTGTGAGGGATTGATTGCGAAATCCTTCCCCACTTGACGACTCGATAACAAGAGCAGGCACAACTCTGAAGCATCATGGTACATCACGAGTTAAGCATGACACGAACGAAATTGCAGAGGTTGATTGAGAACCCTCCCCGCTCGCCTCTTTTTGAGGACTTCAATAAGGGATGGGGGAATAGATGAGGGCACAAATATAAACACACGCGTGGAATACCTACTTCGAAGGTAGGATTTTAAACAAGCACAATTAGCACACAGAAAGCACACAATGCGGAATTTCCCTAAACGGATCTTTAAATGAACCAGAGGGCTTCCTGACATGATCAACAACAGAGATCCCCTTCATACATCTCTATCCTACTTCTCATGGCAAGGAAAGCAGTAAATCCCTACTTCTCATGATATCTAGAAAAGCGGCAAAGAAATACGATAAAGTGCCGAAATAAGGAATAAAATGAAGTTGCGATGATACCTAATAGAGAAGGTCCGTTGCCTCTTCAAAACCACGCAAGCGATAAGAAAACTCTATAGAAACTAACGGAGAAGGTCCGTTGCCTCTTTAAAGTCCCGCAAGTAATAAGAAAACTCTACCGAACGCTTCCTCAAATTTCTCTTAATGGAGATTGCATTCTTAGGTAGCTTCAAAACTTTTCAAACCCAAGTCTCTTTTTATTTCAAAATCTCACACAAAAATTGGCATTAAAATCTACCAAAAATATGGCTAAAATAACAACAAACAAAGTTAATAAAAGAATTAAAATTCTATTCTAATATTTTTGAATTTTTATCATGTAGAAATATCACACAAAACTATTAAGTAAAAAAGAATAGAAAGCACTCGGGGGTGCACTGCATAAGAAGGTAGTGGTATGTACAAGCAATTCGCTAGGCCCATGTTGACTCCAATAAGCAGCATTTGTGACACACAAAGCTATACAAAAAAGTGTTGATGGGCCAAGGGGGTGTTGCGATCTAGGCCCTAACATCAATAAACACCAACCTAGATTTTCTTGCTATCACATTTATTCAGATAAAATTAAAACAAAATTAAATTAAAATAGAAAATAAAATATAAAGAAAAAAAGATGTTAGAGATTAGGTTTGAACCGAATTGAGACTCTTCAGCTTCCTCAATCTTGATATCTCGAAGAAAATAGTCGTCGCGGTAGAAGCCTTTACGAGCCAGAGCCGTCGATCGCCGCCATTGTTCGAATTGTTTAGCCACCCTATCTCCTCATCTCCGACACGATTTCAACCTTTGCTCCGTCTCAGTATTGATTTAACTACAATTCCAAATTGATTTTAGTTATCTCCATTTCCGATTCGTGAAATCTCCCTCACCTCATCATTCATATGAAATTTTGGTCTCGTTTCAACAACTTCTTCACTGAGTGCCGTCTTAGTTTGTTTCAACAATCGCAGCTTCGACATCGAGCTTCATCTTCTCACGATTTGTTTTCTTCCTGAATATTGAATATACCATTGAAAACCTTCCGATGCGTTTGAAGCAATTTTAAGAGACTTCAATCTCCATGCTTGCAATTTTAAGAGACTTCAATCTCCATGTTCCAATCTCAAATTCTCACTAACTTGTCTTTGAAGCAAACTCTTAGTTGAGGAATCATGCACAAAAATCTGTGTTTGAATTAATTGGACTTTGAATCAAACTTAACCTTTGAATTATCCCTTGAATGTATCATTGTTATAAGAACTTTAACCCTTAACTCAGAATCTTAATCCTTCATGATAAGCATTGGGTCTATAGCTTAATGTAGTTCGGAATGAACTTAAAAGAATCTCGTAACACAAGTAAACTAAGCATTCAGATGAAATATCTTGCATTAAGATATCCACAAACCCTAATTTGCCATGGATAAGATCCTCTGAAGATATCATTGCTTTGTGTTGCATACTGAAACTTCTTGAACCAAAAACCCTAGCATACCATGAGTACACTAAGACCTCTCCATATCTTGTGCTTTTTGAATCATGATTTGAAGCCTTGAGAATGTAAGACTCAACTGATGAACAACTCTTGGTGAAAGCATTCCCTGAAGTCCACATGATTAGGAAAATAAAGCCTAATAAAGTGGTGATGTTGACAGACATAAGAAGATGGTAAATGCATGAACTTGTAGCCTAAGCCATTGTCCATAGTATCTTTCCCTTCAAGCAACACCACTAAAGTAGAAGAAATGTCTTGAATCCATAATGAACCAAACCCAAATCCACGAGAAAATCCTATCTTGCCATGTACATCTCAAATCTTGTATAATAACTTGTGACTCAAGCGACGAATGAGATCCTTTGAATGAGGACCTTCACTAATGAACAAGTCTCCACAAAGAAATCTTATTGAGTAGTTCATGAATAGGGAAATAAAACCTAATTTGAATGATGTTTATAAGCATAAAAGATAACCCTCAAGAACTCCCAGGACCAAGCTCAAATTTTATTGAAGAAAGTCTTATAGCTTAATGAAAGAAGAAGTCTTCAATGATCACAAACTGTAATTCCACAAACCAATATTGATGAAAGAACTAGTTGAAACAAGCTTGTGTGAAGATAAGAGCCTCACAACAGACGAAAACCTTAACTTCAAGATCCTTGATCCCATGCCAAGTTACTGATCAGTGATGCATGATGTGTTAGATGACCTAATCGAAGTTATATACATGAGAAAAATGCGAGATGCATAAGCCAGATAAAAGTGAAAAGGTAGGACAAATTTGGGGTATTACACTCGCTACAAGAGGTTTCATGGCGTTCGCGATGAACCTTCAGAATGTAAAATTTCTGCAGTTTTTAATCTTTAGAGACCTTTCGGACCTACGATTTCGATTTCGTAAAAACCCAAACACTTAGAAAATTATAACCCATACAATAATCTAATAGGGAAGAAGAAAGCGAATATGTATTATAGGGAATGTGTATACACCCTGTGATGCAAGGAGACAGTGAATGTTATGGGCGGTTCTCACATCGTTAATTCTTACGAAAAAGGAAACTGAGTTAAGTGGTGTTTGATGGGAGACTTCAATGCAATCAGAGAGGAAACGAAAATGAGAGAGTCTAATAGGCACAATAGAAGGGAAGAGATGAAGGATTTCAATGATTTCATTACATAGGAAGAATTGATTGATTTACTGCTACATGGAAGAAGATACACTTGGTCGAGGCTGAACGGGACAACAATGAGTCGACTGGACAAATTTCTCGTATATGAAGATCGGTACATGACATGGCCGGTGTAACACCCCAATTCTGTCCCAAGCAATTATGCAAAATAAATCAGAGTTATAAAATTTCAATCATACAAATGAATCGGGACGTCACAAATTCTTCTAACAAAATTCATTGCATTCATCGTGGATATATAACACATTTAAAACATCAGATGAACCATCGTCATAACATCTTTAATAAAATAATTCAACATCTACGCAGCGGAATTCTTCAATAACATCTTTAAATAAAACAGCAACTACGAAACATCTCATATTCAATAATCATTGGTTTAAAGTTCAACAACTGAAAAACAACAGTCTAAAATCAGCAAGCGTTCACCCCCCCCCCCCCCCCCCGAGTGTTACATATCAGAGCAATGACACCGACTCAAACTATTGAAGATATACAGACTTCACTCGCGATTACCTGCACGTTACCAACATAAGGGCAACATTCAAACAGAAGGGGTGAGATATCTAACAATATAATAAAGTGAATGATAATTAATATATTAAATTAGATCAACAACATCACCACTTCTCATCTCATAATCTACAACAATCTCAACAATAATATACATTCATCAACATCAAAATACACTTCTTTATGAAATCATATAATGCGACTCAATACTATACAAATGCATGTGGTACCATTGGAGCAGAACTCCCATCTCAAAAATTTGCCAATTAATAAAGGCATCAACAAGGCATAGCCTTCATCTCAAAATTTGTCAATCTAGGCCATCTCAACGAGCATAAGCTCCGTCTCAAAAATGAAATGTATGCGACACAACCATGAATGTAATGATAACACCCAAGTTAACAACATCTCAAATCATCTCAAAACATCTCAAATTAACATCTCAAAAACATCTCAAATTAACATCTAAAAAAACATCTCAAATAATCATCTCAAAAACATCTCAAATAATCATCTCAAAACATCTCAAATAAACATCTCAAAAACATCTCAAATAATCATCTCAAAACATCTCAAATAATCATCTCAAAAACATCTCAAAACATCTCAAATAATCAACATCTCAAATCATCAAAATAATTTATCAAAAGTCATTTATTTATGAATCATCAAACATCATTATTTATTAATAACTTCTCATTAATAACTCAGCAATATTTTAATTCCATAGTAAAATCAACATTGTCATTCTGTAACTCTAAAGTCAAGACCGTCACTTTCCTACTGTTATAGCTCGAACAATAGCTTCTAAGCATCTAACGTTCATCATTCTGCACAAAACAGCGTAAGGCCAACACAACTTCTGACCATGCAACTTCTAACCAACACAGTTTCTAATAACACAACTTCTAATGACGCAACCTCTAATCGTCACATCTTCTGACCACTCAACCTCTGACCAGATACAACTTCTGATCATCACATCTTCTGACCACTCAACCTATGACCAGATACAACTTCTGATCGTCACATCTTCTGACTAATGTCATCTTCTGACTAATACAAATTCTGACTAATGCAACTTATGACTAGTTACAGCTTCTGATTAGCCATATCTTTTGGCTAGTACAACTTCTGACCAGTCATATCTTCTAGCTAGTACAACTTTTGACCAGTGACATCTTCTGGCTAGTACAACTTCTACTACCAGAACCTCTATTCTTTAATAGTTCAACATAATTTCTAACTAACATACGTATCATATCAGAACTTCTATCTTGCACTAATCTGACGCAACTTCTATCAGCATCCTGCTAACGTCAGAACTGTTACCTTTCCTTAACATTATTATTTTAATTCCTTGTTCCTGTTATCACCCTAATCAGTAAAAATACGGCTAATGCTATTCCCTAAATAAATCATCGTTCTAACACAGCAACACCTGGTGTCCTTCTAGCATAATTCTGTGTTTTCATTGCTGCTATATTCAACGTTTTCTTCCATGCATCTCACTATGGGATTCACGATTAAAGCCTTAAAACTTAATATATTCATGACAATTCATCACTTATAATCATCTGATAATTCTATAACATTTTTAACAACATCAAGACATCAATGTCCATCTAAAATTCATCAAATCATCATCATACATCATCATATACATCCAATTCAAGAACAAGACAACAATCATCACTAATCCCACATACCAATCATCATAAACCCAATTATAGAGTTAGAACCCCACCATTACCTTGGATTGAAGGTCGCTCTACAATTCCAGTTGAATTCCCGTGCTTGCCGTTTTCCACTTATCTAGCAGCTTGCACGTTCTCTTCCAAATCCTTATTCTTCTACTGCTTCTTTCTTTTTATTCCTTCTAACAAATAATAAAATAACCCTATTATTCTATTATTCCTTATTGGGCTTAAAACCAACACACCCCCTTATTACTTCTACTCTTTCAAAATAAGGCCACATTAAATAATATTACACTTTTAATATTATTTCACCATATAATATTATATCTCTAATATTATTTATTCACTTAATAAAATAAATCCAATTAATTATAACACATCTTCATAAATATTCCAAAAATAATTTAATTAAATAATTAATTAAATTACGGGCGTTACAGCTGGAGTGCAGGAAGTGGAGCTTAGATAAGGAATTATCTTACCATTTCCCGATTATGTTATGTGATAATGTAATACAGTGGGAGAACCGACTTAGGATGTTTTGAATTTGATCACAATTGTTGCGGTTAGCAAGAGTCGTCACTGACTTTTCTTTTATCCAATGAAGGAAAGGGTGAAAAGAACAAGAAAGACCTTCGAGATTATTTTCTTGAGTTTGGGGGGGTAGATTATGAAAAGGGAAGGTGTTAGCACCATTTTCATCCATAGTTATATATGGGCTCTTAGTTGCTTGCTAGATCACTTGCTTTTGTTTGAAATTATGCTTTGTGGTGGTTTTTGAAAGTATTTTTGAAAAATGCCTTCGTTTAGGAAAACTTTGCAATGGTTCTCGTCTTATGAGAACGTATACAAAGTGTTGGACTTTTGAAAATATTTCATGTTTTGAAAGTGTTTGGTGTGTGTTTGCAAGGATGTTTGTTTTGTAAGTGAGCAAGCAACTAGGAACGTGTCTACCTACACAAAAGTCTTTGTTCTTTTCCTCCTCCTTTAGATGTTGCTATCTTACCATTGATTGGTAAGAAGCTTTATCTTTGGATGTGAAGGGACGGGCATGGGTCATCGCATAGTCATGATATCAATGTTGTGAGATATCTTAGCATTTTTCTTGAGGGACTAAGATCATTTGAAAGGCAACATTCGTAGCGTCATTGAGGGACTATGATCTTGCATTTCGATTGTTTTTGCTAAGACATCTCACATGCATAACATGAACATTTTTATAAGGCAACAAGTGGAATTATCCTAGGGGTGCATGTATGGAAGTGTTTGCATTTCATGCATTTAGTCTTTGATTAGGGGTTATCTACTTGTTGATTTTATCTTCCCATACAAATCCTAATTACTAGCATTTATATGAAAGCGATAAATTGCGGAAGGTAAATATTATACACTATTACAATCATTAGGGGGATGGGTTATACAAATTTACAAATGGGAATTGCAAGAAATTAAAGTCCTAATTATCTATTACAACCATATTGAAATAATGTGCAAGAATTGAAATGGACTTGTTTTGTTCTTGTTAAGAGAAGAAATAAGTTTGCTTAAGAAAATGTTTTTTAATCTTTTGGTTTTAAAAGAAACAAAATAAAGTATGTGAATATAAAAATGTTTTTTGGTGTTTTTGATTAATGAAAATAAAATGATGATAAAAAAATAATAAGATAAAAAGGGGTCAGAATCAGCGCGTTGATGGAAATAGGAGAGAACAGAAGTTCTGACTCTGGTGCGTTACAAGTCAGAAAGAAAATGTTAGCAGAAAAGGGGAAGGTCAGAAGTTCTGGGGTTGCTGGGAACAAGGGAAATCCTAGAAGTTCTGATGCAACTGGAAGCCTAAAAGTACTAGGGTTAGTGGAAGGTCAGAAGTTCTGGTTCCTGAGGGAGTTTGGAAGTTCTGGATGTTGAGAGAGTTTGGAAGTTCTGATAACAGATATGTGACGTGTCAATGCTGTTGGATGGGAATGTCTAGAGGTTCTGGTCCAGAGTCACTATTTTGATAAGAAATTAAAGGGGATTGATCTAGAAGTTCTGGTTTAACTAATGGGGTAAAAATGTCAAGAATTAAACATAAAAAAGGGTGTTTCTGGGGTTAGAACTCAGGACCCTTAACACTAACGTTTTATGCACACACTCTCTATCACTGGGGTGGCTATACATCTGGTATTAGAAGAAAAAACATAAACATATATTACAAAGTAAGTTCTGATGATGAATCTCCTTCTCCACGCCAATCAGAGCATCTGCAACTTAGCCATTTCTCAACAAAACAGAAAATCCATACATAGTAGTTATGGCAGGTTTCATCATGGTTTTAGAAATATAAAATATCAGAACTAAAAATCAGCGGCAAGCGTGAATTTTTCTAATCCTAATTCTGAATCCTTAATTTCCTCAAGAAGCTCTAAACTGAAATTCTCTCTACTTAGGCAAAAATATATGAAATCTATGAATATGTACATAATCAGAGTCAGGATGTCTACATTGTATCTTTGAACATGCAAACCTTTCAATACCTAAGTAATGTGATGAGAGTCAGCAGAAGCTTACCTAGCAGCTGGAAGATGTTCTGTGTGCTAGAGCCTAGTTCTGACTGCTGAAATGTTCTGGTCAGCTTCCCCAAGTTCTCAGAAAGCTGAAGCAAACCTTAACTTGAGTTGTGGATGGCTGAAATGTTCTGGAACAACCAAGAAACAATGTTCTAATTTTTGAGGTGGAGATTGATGAAGACTGTGTTACAGCCTGAAAACAGAAGTTGGGACGACTTCTAAATGTATATCAGAAGTTGTGTGGGTGATTTGGTTGGGAAATGCACAAGGAAGGTTAGAGCTTGGATGCAAAAACTAGAAATTAGCAGGTTTTGTATTTTGTGTTTACGGTTTCAAGTTCTTTGAAATTTCAGAAAAGTTTCAAGGTTTTTTTCTCAAATTCTTGACCTCTTTACAGTTTAAAATGAAGTTCAATTTATAGGCAAGGATTTTGTAATTTGGAGAAGTCAAGAGTACAACCATCATATGCTAGGGCGCTGACTTGTTCTTGAAGCAAGTTTAAATAAGTATGGTTCAAGGCACAAAGTAGGGTGGTTAACAGCTTTAGCCGTGCTTAATCTGAATTTGTAAGCATGAATTAAGGAAAAGTACCCTCAGAAGCAAAAGAAAAGCATGTGCCCAGCATAAACTTTGTACAAAAGTTTGCTTTTCAAGGACATCAATGGTACTTCTATGCCGCACGTGGGGAAATCCTTTGGATAAAGACTCAAAAGTGGGTGTGAGAATTAAATGATGATGAGATTTGTCAACAAAAACCTGCAATATGAGATTATGTATCATAGCTTAATCTGGATCAGAAGTTCAGCATCAACATAACTTAGAACAAATATCTAACTTCTGATATTTGAATCTCCCTGCTCCAGCATGTTCTGAAGGAGTTCTCAAATTTTTTCAGAAAGCTTGTAACATATTTTGCAGACCCTCTTTGAATTACTCTTGCAAATTATGATTGAACCTTCGTGAAAACTGGTCCAGAAGTTCTAACAAAAATCAGTCTTGGAAATGCCCAAAATTTACTGAATGCTTCAGTTTCATGGACGTGTCTTCAAAGATTTATAACTTGAAATCCCAGCATTTCTAGGAGAAGTTCTGTTCTGCAATGTTTTAGATCTCGTTGAGATATACAACTCTTGTGTCAGAAGTTCTTCCAGAATCAACTTACATCATGGTGAAAATCTGGCCAGAAGTTCTGAACTTGTCATATTTCCTAAACACTTAGAAAAATTTCTAAGTATTTAGAATTTTGACTTTTCCAAAGTAATTTTGAATTTTAATTTTCTTGACAAAACAAACTTCATATTTTAACATATCTGGATGAAATATGATTCTTGAAACTTGATTTTGATCCAAAAGTCAAAGTTTGACTTTTTAGTGTACAATTGACCATTTTGCCCTTGTGCCAATTCCAAACCTAAATTGATGTATCAGTGCTGCAAACTTGATGTCATGGAAGATCTTGTGAGAAAAATCTTGAGAAATGAGAGAGAAAATTTTGGGGTACAACAGATAAGAAGTTAAATTGGGATCCTAAACCGTTTCGTATGTTAAAGTGCTGGAAAGATACAAATGGGTATCACAAATTCGTACAAGAACAATGGAGGAATATAAAGGCGGAAGGATGGGGGATGTTCGCACTCAAAGGAAAAATTAAAGAATGGCACGAATGTCACACCCAGAATTTAGAAGGAAAAATCAAAGAGGCGAAAGTAGAAATGAACAAACTAGAAGCAAAAGGAGAGGAAGAGGGTACTATTAAGAGGGAGATAACAACAAAATTGTACAATTTAACAAAGTTAAACTGCAGCATTCAATGGCAAAAGTCAAGAGCTAGGTGGATTGAAAGAGGGAGATGCTAATACCAAATACTTTCACGGGTGTATTAATAAAAGAAGAAGAAGAAATGAAATTCTAAGCCTAGAAGTGAATGGAAGACGATTAGTAGAAGTTGAAGATATAAGAAAGGCAATTTTTGACCATTTCCATAATCATTTTTCCAAAAAGGGAGGGAGACCAGTTCTAGCAAATATGAGTTTCAAAAGAATTGAAAGTGGTGAAAGAAAGGATATGATTAAGGAATTTTCAGAAGAGGAAGTAAGGAGAGCGGTTTGGCAATCGATAGTGAAAAAAGCCCAGGCCCTGATGGGGTGAATTTCGGGTTTGTGAAGGAGTTTTGGGATGAGATCAAGGCTGGTATACTGAGAGTTATGACCAAATTTGAGAATCAATAGAAGATGGGGGTTTGGGAATAAAAATTTTGAGAGCTTTTAATCTTGCATTGTTTGGGAAATGGAAGTGGAAATTAAAGAAGGAAAGAACAGGGTTATGGTTCAAAGAACTTGAAAATAGATATGGTGAAAGGGATGGGAACATAAAGGAAATAGGGAGCGAATGTTCTGTTTGGTGGCAAGACATTTGCCAAATAGACAAACAAGGAGGAGCGTTTCAAAATAATTGGCTACATCAAGACTAAAGAAAATGGTAGGAGACGGGGGAGAGACTAGATTTTGGCATGATTGGTGGATTGATGAAGAGTCACTCAAGAGCAAATTTGGGAATTTATTTGTGTTATCTGAAGATAAATCAAAGTCAATTTCAGGGCCTATTGGACGGGGGTAGAGTGCTGTCCCAGAGAGTTGATGTGGTCTGGTTTGCGTGTGTGGATTATGTGCAAGACAAGAAATGGAAAATTATTCCACAGTAAGGAAATTTGTTTAGAGGAAATGTTAGAAGAAGTAAAGGTGACCGCATGGAATTGGTTAAGTTATAGCTTAAATCAATGGTGTGTGAACCCAGCGGCTTGCCTGGGTATTTACAGCAACTAGACGAGAGTGCAATTATGCACTTATCAGTATCGAAGGCACTATTATCTGGGCACAGAGAAGTGTCTAGTGTAGTTTCATCGAGCACTTAGAGCATCTCCAGCGGCATGTTTTTTCTTTTGTTCGCCAGCTGGAGCATGTTGCTTTAAAAAAGTGTGTCGTTGGAGTTCGTCAAATTATTCAACGTTGCAATACAATGCAACTGTATAATTGATTAAAAAAATAATAAATAAACATATAGTTTTTGGTGATCAGCTCTTTTGATTTTCTTTTTCTTTTTTTAATAATTCATTTACCTATAAATAGGTAACGATAAAAAATATATATTCAAACTCACTCATCATTTCATTTCATTAGTTTTCAATTCATCCTATAGTTTATCTAAATTTTTATCTTTTTACTTTAAATTATTATTATTAAGGTCAAATGGATCCTAATCAATATAATTTTCAATAATCTATATTCCATTTTATGTAAAATTATCAAAATCCTAATCCTTAAAATTCTCAATTTCCCTCACCACCAACAAACTCTATCGCATTTTTTACGTCACCAAACAATCCGAATATGTATTTTATACCTCAAATAAACATTCATAGAGTGAATTTTTAATGTGTTAAACTAATGCAATGTTTTTAACGATATTTTGGAAGGACATACTCCCTCTTTGCAATATACAATTAATTTGAATTTTATTTATTTTATATCAATTTTAATTTAAATAATTAAAATTATTATTTTAAATGATATAAAATTTAATATGAATAAAATATTAATATATAAAATAAAATTGTAGGACCTAATATATATTTTTTAGAGTTGCACTATTGGAGTGAAAAACTAATTGAATTGCTTCAAGTTGACATGATTTAATGGATCCCGTAAAAAAACTCAAAAATGAATTCATAGTTAGAGATGTTCTTAATAGTTACTCTGGTCTCGGAGCTGTTGGGAGGTGTTTTCAGTGTCTGCTGCAAACGTTTATGGAACAGAGGTCAAGCATTAGTGACAACCTGTGATTTTGCAAAGAGGTATAGTTCAGTTACCTTATAAATTTATGTTGTTTTTGGGATACTAAATATGTTAGGAGTCATCTATTGAGAAATTGTTTTTCTTTCAACTAAATTTTAAAAGATAAATTGATTTCTCAGACTTTCTTTTTTCTAGTTTAATGTTGTCTTTCAGTTATTTTATTATAAAAAATTGTAAAGATTTGTGCCCAAAAAGAAATTATAACAGTATTGAAATACACATTCCTACGAAGCAATATAGATTATTTGATACAGACTTTTTGTATTAGCAAACCCAATCGTCGAATATATAAAAAAGTTAATAAATAACAAATTATATTTCTTTTCAATGCATTCACACTAAGTCTATATATACGTATAATCATATTCCTTCAAAATATTATTTAAGAATATTAGAATGTTTCTATAAAAAATACAATTTAATAATTTTTATTAATATTTGTAATTCAATAATGTTTCTTTCACTATACTATACCTGAATCGTTGCTTAGTCATTTCTTAGTCGTTCTAAATATCAGAGGATATCCTCTTTTTGTGTTCTCTTTATGGAATGAAATATATAAAAAACATTATATAAAAAGAATATTTATTTTATCTTAATTGTTTCTAGATATTATTAAATTTTTTTGGCCTACATAATAAAGTTCACAAACAAACTTTATTCATAAAAAACTTCTTACTATAACTATTAGTTGATTTTATTCTAAATTTAGTGATATCCTCTCTTGTTTGATTCAAACTTATGTATTTATCTTATTACTATAAGGATAGAAACTGAACATATGTGTTCATTTTTATCCTTTCATTGAAATTTAATTATATATTTTCAATGGGCCGAAACTCATTAGTTAATTGTTATATGTGCGTGCAATTCAGTTTTGTCTTATTATTTATCTTTGGATTAGTTTTATCTAATCTTTTTGAGTCGAATTCGCTACTTGTTTTAAGTCTCATCTTTGGACTAGTTTTATCTAGTCTTCTTGAACCAAATTTTTACTCATTATTTGTCTCTTTTATCCCTTGGGTTCATTCAACATCGTCTACTGTCTACCCTCGATTGAGACCAGCAGGTGTCTCGAAAAATACACGCACTTTCCGTCACTTTGCTATAGGACCCAATTTCTATTGTTGTCTTATCGAGTACTTTTTCAGAGTCTAGTTTTGTCTAGTTGCTCTTAGTTCAATTTTTGTCTTGTTACCTTGTTTGCGCACCAGTTTCTACCTAACGCATTCTTTATAGTACCCCTGAAGGCCGAGTTTTATCTCGATAACCTCTACTCGATTCCACCAGCATTGAGCTATTGTGCTAATAGTATAAGTTTAGTTTCATTTGTCCTTTGTTGATCGAGACTAGTTTATTTCTGGTATACCCGTTCGGATCCGATATCTATTCGTATCTCGAGTCTAGTATTATCTATTTTTTCTTGGGTTGGGTTTTGTCTCTTTCTGTCATATGTGTTCCAGTTTTGTCCTGGCGCATGCTTCTCGAGTCTAGTATTATCTAGTCTTATTGGGTTGAGTTTTATCTCGTTATTGCAATATGTGTTCCAATTTTGTCCTAGCGCATTCTTCTAGAGTCTAGTTTTGTCTCATTATTGCAATATATGTTCCGGTTTTGTCATGGGATATTCTTTTAGAGTATAGTTTTATCTAGTCTTCTTGAGTTGGGTTTTGTCTCATTTTTGTGGCCTGTGATCCAGTTTTACCTGGCATATCCTTTTAGAGTCTAGTATCCACTAGTCCTCTTGGTGTAAGTCCAATCTCCACTTGGCTTACCTTTTGAGTTTAATCTCTACTTTGCTTACCTTTCGAGTCCAATCTCTACTTGGCCCGTCATTCAAATCCAATCTTTATTAGGTATATCTCTTAAGTTCAGTATTATCTAACACTCTTTGGTAAAATTCAATATACACTAGTCTTCCCCTTTCTCACCCAGTGTGCTTGGTATTATCCTCACAAATATACAATTACCCTTGTTGTTTTACTCTCTTATTCAAGAGTGTAAAATTTCGGGTTCTTTTAGTATTCAATCTTCTTTCACCTTGAACGTTCGAAAGCTATCGCTATTTATCACTTATCAGGTTTAAGATGATTGAATAGGGGCAATTGTTGCACCCCAAAATTTACCCTCTTAGTTTTAGAACTTTAAAGGCTTATGTTTCATAATATGCATTCATACATTGTGATAGGATCAAGGTATTTTGGTTCTCAAGTTCTTCTGTAAGCTATGAAAGATGATTGTATTGTCAATCAGTACAAAAGAAGTTTAATGAAGGTTGAGAAAACACTTAGAAGAGGGGGTTGAATAAGTTTTTCTTCTTTTCTAGCGCAATACTAATGGAAGGACACTGGTAATTTTATCCTGGTTCGTTTGAAACTCAAACTACTCCAGTCCACCTGCCAAGGTGATTTCGCCTCTTTCAATGAGGACTTAATCCACTATAATCAAACTGATTACAAGCGCACAACCAAACTGGTGTGACTAACAATACAATGCACAAGCCAACCGCAAGTGACTAAAACCTCTAAGACTCAACTAGTCCTAACCCTCTTGAGAAATCTGACCCAACTGGTCTCTCAAGGAACACTTACAAAATTGTCTCTTAATAGTAGTGAAACAGATTTGCTTCTAAAAAGCTTTATTACAATTGTGGTTTTTCACTAAGATTGTTGCCCAATACTTAAGATCTACCCACTATACAGTATTAGTTTACAAGTATGAAAATAGTGAGTGTAACTATATTTCATGTAAGTCAGTAACCTTTCTTTGATATAAAAGGTCTTCTATATATAGCTTCCAATTGACCGTTAATGACTTGATGATAGTGCATGCATTTAATGAAGCGTGTTTGCAATGATACATGTTGCGTGTAGCGAGTAGATTTGGTCTTTATGTTTCCAATGCTAGTGCGCGTAGTACACTTGAGTGCGTTAGCCGTCTTAGTATTTAATAACCAACGGTACTGTAATACGGTGGGAGAACTGACTTGAGGTTTTGCGTTTGTGTTTGCAAATGTTTCGATTTAGCAAGAGTCGCCACCAACTTTTTATTTTATCCAAAGGAAAGGTCAAAAAGCACAGGAAAGACCTTTGAGATGTTTTCTTGGGTTCGGGGGGGTAGATTATGAAAAGGGAAGGTGCTAGAACCCTTTTCATCCATGGTTATCCATGAGCTCTTAGTTACTTGTTTAGATCACTTGCTTTTGCTTTTCAATTGTTTGAAATGGTGCTTTGTGTGTGGTCTTTGAAAATGCTTTGAAAAAGAGGCCTTGTCTAGGCAACCTTTGTAATGATTCTTGTTTGAATATATATAAAGGTGTTTGTATTTTGAAAAGATATTTCAATGTTTGAAAGTTTGTTTTGTGAAATGTATTGAAATGATGTTGTGAGGTGTGTTTGAAAATAACAAGGATGTTTTTGCAAGTTTTGATCAAGTAACTAAGAGTTGTCTACCCTATTTTACTCAAAGATCTTTCCTATACGTTTTTAATCTTTTGACATTGTTGTTTTACCATTGTATTTGGTAAACAAACTTGTGTTTGGATGTTAAACGGGACAGACGCGGGTCATCGTATGGACCATGATAGCAATTGTGCTAAGTATCTTTAGCAATTTTTGAGGGACTAGATCATTTTGTATAGGCAACCAAGATAGCATCATCAAGGGATTATGATCTTTTGTTTTGTTTTTGTTTTGCCAAGATACTCAACATGCATAACATGACCATTTTCAAGGCAACAAGTGGATGAAACCCTAGGGGTGCATGTGTGCATTGTGTTGTTAATTTACATGCTTTTTTTTTGTCTTTGTATTAGTCAAGCTATTTGTTTTAATTTTGGACATTCGCATACAAACCCTAATCTCTAACATGGCATATTTGAAAGCATAAATGCGTAAAATAAATTTACACTATTACAACATTTAATATGGGAAGGGGGTACAATTTTTGAATAGGGGATTATTTTGCCAGAAATTAAAACCCTAATATTTACTATTACATCCAAATTGAATAAATGGTACAAATAAATAAATGGACAAGTATTGAAATGATCAATTAAATAAGTATACAAAATATTATGAATATGCAAAAGATGTTTTGTTTATTTTTATGTATGTAAAAAAATGTAATATTTAAAAAGATTATTTTTATTAAGGGTAAAAACCCTAATTTTCTTTTAAGAAAAAAAAAAAAAAAATATATATATATATATATATATATATATATATATATATATATATATATATATATATATATATATATATATATATATATATATATATATATATATATATATATATATATATATATATATATATATATATATATATATATATATATATATATATATATATATATATATATATATATATATATATATATATATATATATATATATATATATATATATATATATATATATATATATATATATATATATATATATACACAATAAAATAAAAATAAATGAAATATGTACAAATGTCAAAAAATGAAAATATATTAGAAAAATATTATTTTTGTATGTATAAATAATAAAATAAAAAAAATAAAAAAATAATATCTCTAGAACATTCATTTGTTTTTTTATTAAAGAAAATAAAAATATATACTAATTAATAATTATTTTCATGTTAGAAAAATAAAATAAAATATAAAAATAAAAGTGAAAATTTATAAAAATATTTTTGGTATTTTTTAATGTTTAGAAAATAATAAAATAAAATCAGAAATGAAAAATAAATACAAAAATACAAAGAAATGGACCAGGGGGTGCAATCAGCAAGGCAGGGGGTACAAAAAGTGAGCCAGAACCAAGCCCAGCCCACTGAACTTCATCTTCAACCTTTGCCAACCAAAAACGCGCGCGTCTGACTCAAACATGGAAAACCTGCATGCGTGCTCTAATGCAAAAACTCATAACATCAAAGTTGTAGCATTTTTCAAGACGATTCCAACCATGTAAGAAACTTAATCTAACTCTCAAAGACCAGAGAGAATTTCTCTGGCCCTAATTTCTAACCTAACTTTTTCAGAAAGTTCATGAATCAAATTCTCTTAACATTTTTAACTTAAATGAAAACTGAGCATATGTACAGCTTCATGGCTATGAGTACTACATTTTTTATTCACAAACCTAAGTCTAATGATTCCTAAATAGAGAGATAGGAAGTTGACAAAAACCTGTTTCAGTTGAACTCGTGTATGGCAATGTGGAGCTTTTCAATGAGGCCTGAGATATTTGGGAGCTTGCTTGAACTTCCTCTGACCTTCCCTAATGCCTAGTTTGTCTTGAATGTGCTTGAACAAGCTTATAGAACTCAACCTGCACAAGTTGGAAACAGAAATGGTGAAGCTTGCAAATGGAGTTACAGTCAGTGCCTAATGGTTGGGATAGCTTGGATAGGTTATATAGAAGGTGTTTGAACAGGTTTGGGGCAAAACGCACGAGTGGTTTGTGAGATAGAACTCAAAGTGCAGAAGCTACCCTATTTTTGCAAGAGGAAGATGATTTGATGTTCAAGAGTGTTTGAGGGATCAAACGCTCGCGTTTCAGGCTCAATGCAATGTTAAGAACTTGTTTCAAATGCTTTCTAAGCTTGGTTATAACAGATATGCCAGTTCCCTTGATTATGGCAAGTTTCTTATATTTTAAGCAAAAGTAAACCATGATGCAAGACAGGCCTGTACAAGCTATTTATCAGTCTGCACTTTGTGATCTTGACCCCCTCAATTTGTGGATATTGTGTGCTGTACCAGATCTTGTTCAAGGCTCAAGGATTCTATTTGACATAAAGCAAAATTGACAAAAATGGCAATGTTGCCTTTTTGCTATTTTAGGATTAATCTATTGTGCAATCCTCCCATGACCAGAACAAAGCCTCAAACCAATGGATTTGCATTTAATTAATGAGTATGGAAGGGTTTTGGGACCTGTAATCAAGTACAAACAAGGTTGATTAGAGTTTGCAACTTGTATCAATATGAAAATGCCATGGATCAAAAGTGAGTTTTTGCCAACTTCAAGCCTTCGATTCTCCCTAACCACAAATGATTTTGGAGAGTTCTTGGACATTTTGGAAAGCTTGTAACATGCTCTACACATCATAATTAAAATTAATTTTGAAATTCCAAGTGGAACTAGGTGAAAAATTGCCATGAAGATAGGTCAAAATCCTGCCTAAACTAGGGCAAAATTTCACTAAGTTAAAAGTTTCATGGACCCTTGTTCCAAAAATCATAACTTGAGATCCAAGCTTCTTTTGAGAAAACTTTGTGAATCAAAGTTTTAGATTTTGTGGAGGAATACAACTTTCATGTTGGAAGTTTTGTTTGAATCCAATTGCATCAAGGTGAAAATGTTGGGCAAAGTTGGGAAAAATTATGGAAATTTCATAACTTAGAAAAATTCTAAGTTATGAAATTTTTCAATCTTAAACCCTAATTTGCAAAATTGGGTTTCTTGATGATCAAGTTTCATGTTTTGACACATCTTGATGAAAAATGACCCTTGGCACTTGATTTTGACCAAAAAGTCAAAGTTTGACTTTTCAGTATACAGTCAAATTTTGATCAGTTGACTGAAAAATTCATCTGTCAATCCAATGCAATTGAGATCTTTTGAACCTTGTGAATAGGTCAATATGATGCCATTGAGTCCTTGAATCCATTCTTGAACCCAATTTACCATTGGCTAGGTCAAAAGTCAGAAATTGCCCTTCTACAGTCAAAACCCTAAAAATGACCATTTTGCCCTTTTGATGATCTGATCAAATTTCTTGAGGAGTTGTAGTCCAAACTTGATCAAATGGTTCATATGAGTTTATAATGTTGATATGGATCAAAATTTATGAGGTTTGACTGTAAATTGGCCACAGTTGACTTTTTCCCAATACAGTTGATTTTTAGGTCAATTGTCCAATTGATTGGGCAAAAGTTTGATTCAAGGCTTGAAACTTGGTATGAGCAAACTTATGAGTCCAACATGAAGCATGAAAGTCACATTGAGCATTAGAAGTCCAAAATTACTTGTGCAAACTCAAACCCTAATTTAGATCCATAGTGTAAGGAGATGTCTTGAGCAGAGCAAAACCCTAATCCGGTCTTGAGTTCAAAGAGTCTTGTGATGAGAAATCTTGATAAAATGAGAGGGAAAATTTTGGGGTACAACAGCTGCCCCTGTTCAATCTTCTTAAACCTGAAGAGTTAGATTGGCGAGTTTTCCTTTCGTGACTCGAAGGTAAAAGAGGATTGGACACTAAAGTGCCCGTAAATTTGCGCTCGTCAGAGTATAGTTGAGGGAATGGGCTTAAAGATTCCATTTGGAGATGTGACAGAATCTTATCGGAGATGGGCTTAAAGATGCCATCCAAGAAAATTGATCACACAAGAGATTCCTTTGCGAGAGCCCGTATACCTGTTGTTAAGGAGGACTTTGCCGGGGAATGCTGGTCTCTGTTGTGGTAGAAATAGAAAGTCAGTCGTCTGTTATTCTACTGGGGAGTCATATTTTGGTTGAAGAGGTGACAGTGAACTGCTATCTGGTCAACATCCAGGCTTTACAGTCTTGTATTGCTATCTGGTCAATATCCAGGCTTCACGATACTTTGCTTCCTATCTGGTCGACGTCCAGTCTTCAGAAGGATATCAAATGGTTATCCGGTCAACATCCGGGTTTCCCTTTTGATTTTGGGGCCTAATAATATCCGGTTGAATCCGGGCTTCAAAGTAAATGGCCGAGTAAACTGTTATTTGGTCAACGTCCAAGTTTCACAGTATACCTTATTGTTATCTGGTCAACGTCCAGGCTTCACAGTCTTGTATTTCTATCTGTTCAACGTCCAGGCGTCATGATACTTTGCTTCCTATCTAGTCAACGTCCAGGTTTCAGAAGAAAATCAAATGGTTATCCGATCAACATTCGGGTTTCCCTTTTGATTTTTGGGGCCTACTAATATCCAGTTGAATCCGAGCTTCAAAGTAATTGGCCGAGTAAATTGTTATTTGGTCAACGTCCAAGTTTCACAGTATACCTTACTGTTATCTGGTCAACGTCCAGGGTTCACAGTCTTGTATTTCTATCTGGTCAACATCCAGGCTTCACGATACTTTGCTTCCTATCTGGTCAACGTCCAGGTTTCAGAAGAATTTTCAGGGGATTCAACTATTTTCCGGTCGATCTCCGTGCTTCAGTATAATCAAGGTATTATCTGGTCAAATCCAGGCTTCATAACTGGAACAGGAATCTGCCCCTTGATTTGAATAAGCAAATAGGAGAGCATCCGTGTCTGGAGCATCTCTAAGCCGTTTTTTGAGCTTTGAATACCTGTCTTAGGTAGCTATCAATTTCACCCTGAAAAGGGTAGAATGTTAGCTGAAACACAAAGTTATGTTGCATGAAATGTATGATGCAATAAGATGTGTTTTATCAAATGTCTATGATATATGAATGTAATGTATGCACATGTAAGCTGATTGGCTGTTTTGTTGAGGAAAATAAATCCTGGATAGCTGGAGATAATAAAATCTTTGACCGCTGTCGGGGAAAATAAATCTATGACCGTTGTTGGAGATTCGAAATCTTTGACAACCTCTGTGGGGAGAAGCTATACCGCTGGGGAGATCAGGAGTTTGGGTTGTATGCCAATCTACTGGGGACCTCGAGAATCTCTGTTCTATTGGGGGTATTAGGGGAAAACTGAATGGCTTACGCTGGGGATCTTAATGACGTGCTGATTTGATCGCGGCGACTTCACTGGGGAAGAATAACTCTCTGGGGAATTATCTAGTTTTAGAGTGACTCTCCGGGGAAAATGGAGGAAACTGGATGGTCTCCACTGGTGTTCAAAGGTCGAAGGTTTGACTCTGTTTGGGGAAGAAAATTTCATCCTTACCGAGGGTTTGTAGTTCAAAGTTTTGCTTCGCTGGGGATTGGGAGTTTGAAAACTCAGCTCTGATGGGGATTCTTGAAACTTAACTCCGCTGGGGATATGCATTTCAAGGCTTTAGTCCCGTCGAGGATCTGGATGATGTATTGCAATGGATTTCTCATGAAATATCCTAAAGACATTTTCCTATACTTTCATCCTATCAGTAATTATTCTTTCTCATTCTATTTTATTTGTAAGCAGTGATTATATTCAAATGCATATGCTTATTTAATAAATCATTGGACGTTTTCAAATAAAACACAAGTGTAAAAAAGAAAGAAAAGGCAAACAATTTTCGGCACTTTGAAGTATCTTTGTATTAACTCTGTGTAAGTATTTTGTACAAGGGAGACAGACATCCTAGTAAGAGAATGTTGTCATAAAATTGAGAAAAATTTATACAAAGGAAGATGGCTATGTGTAACAATTCCATGGGGTTCCTATTCTGCTATAGCCTTCGTAACTCTGAGTATCTTGTCCATTCGTTGCTTCATCCGCAGATGATTGGATTGATCAGAAGCTTGGAGTTTGTCCATGAAGAGATTGTCCTTAAAGTGATCCGACGAGGCATAGCCATACGCTTCAATTCCCTAACTTTTGCCTGGATCGCCCTTTTGGGTTTTTGATCCACCGAGAAACCCTTTTTTGCCCAAGTCGCCCTTTCGGGTTTTCAACTTGCCGGGTGTATAGATTCTTTTATTTATCCCTAATTTTTGCCTGAACCGCCCTTTCGGGTTTTCAATTCACCGGGATGCCCATTTTTTCCCAAGTCGCCCTTTCGGGTTTTCAACTTGTCAGGTCGTTTATGCGTAATACTTTTTAACTATGTTTGCGTTCGCAGGGTGCGGCAGGTCGTCGTCGTCCATGGTGGTTAGAATCATTGCCCCACCAAAAAAGATGTTTTTTTATCACAAATGGTCCTTCGTAGGTACGAGTCCACTTGCCCCTGGGATCACTTTGCGGCAAGATGATCCGCTTGATTATAAGATCTCCGACTTGATATACCTGGCGTCTGACTTTCTTGTTGAAAGCCTTGATCATCCGTTTTTGATACGTCTGACCATGACAAACAGCAATAAGTCGCTTCTTGTTAATTAAGTTAAGTTGATCAAGTCGGGTCTGAATCCAATCGTCTTCACTTAAACCAACATCCTTCATAATTCTCAAGGAAGTAGAAGTAGCAGAGCCTGAGTACACAACATTTGAGAGAAAGGTACCAGGATCAATCAGCAGAGTAGGCACTTTCTCAGGGCTAGCTTTAGCAGAAGGTTGGTGATATAGAGTCATGGCCAAAGGATGTGGTTCAGACTCAGCGCCATCTTCTGATTCATCCTCTAGTATCTCCATGGGGTCAGCAGGTGGTAATGGAGCACCAGTAATCTGTAGTGGAGACCTCTGATCCCAGATGTTTACCACTTCTGTCAAGAAAGTATTCAGATACTTGGAGAAATTCCCAAGAACCCGAGCATAGCACAGTTCTTGCAAATTGAGGATTTCATCACTGATTTTGCTTCTGAAAGCGTCCCACATAAAATCACACACTGCTGGATTCAGGCTGCTGGCACTGTCAGCTTTTAGTAGCTCAATCCACGTCTACATTTCTGTTATGAAGTTCTGATAGCATACAGGAACATCTAATTGATCAAATTTTGGAGTTGGTTTAGAATATGAGAAGGGAGTTGAGAGAGTTTGCACAAAGACGTAGAGGAGTTTGAAGTTTGAGAAAGAGAGTAAGAAAAATAGAACAAAGAGTAAAAAATATTTAATTTAATGAGAAATTTAAGAATTTTAAACATTTAAAAAACATAATAATTATAGATAATTAATGAGATTTGACATTTAAGGGGGGTGCGTGATTTTGATCAAATCTGAACAGTTACCTAGGAACGGCTTCTCAATAGCAGTGCACGCATGCGTGACCTTTCAGAATTGAAACACGCGTTCAACTTCTGAGGGTAGCGTGAGACAACTGGTTTAATATAATGAACTTCTGACCATTCTAGTAATGAAATGTTAGACACATTTCAGAACATGATGAATGGCTTCTGATGTAACTCCTCTTCTAATTTCTGAAGAGCAGTCAATCAGAACATTCATTTCAGAACATTCTGGAAACACATATAGAAGAAAAAATATTTTCATTCAGGACAAAATTCCATGCTGATGTTTTTTAGAATGAATTTGAATCTATCTTCAGCAAGGGGTTTAGTAAAAATGTCAGCCCATTGATGGTCTGTGTCTACAAAATTTAAGTTTAAAATTCCCTTCTGGATGTAGTCCCTTATGAAATGATGTTTAATTTCTATATGTTTTGCCTTAGAATGTAAGATGGGATTTTTGAGAGACAGATAGCAGAGGTATTATCACAGAAGATAAGAATCTTACTTTCATATAGATGATAATCTTCCAACTGGCTCTTCATCCAGATTATCTGAGTGCTACATCCAACAGCGAATATATATTCAGCTTCAGTGGTTGATAGTGCAATAGTGGTTTGCTTCTTGCTGTACCGTGAGATGACGTTATCACCCAGAAAATTACAGCTTTCAGATGTACTTTTGCATTCTATTCCATCTCCAGCAAAGTTAGCATCACAGTAACCTACTAGTTTAAAATATTTGGATCTTCTGTAACACAGTCCAAGGTTAGTAGTACCTTTCAGATACCTCAGAATTCTCTTAACAACAGTTAAGTGAGATTCTCTAGGATCTGATTGGAATCTAGCACATAGACATACACTGAATATAATATTTGGTCTAGATGTAGTCAAATAGAGAATAGATCTAATCATACCTCTGTAGAGTTTCTGATCTACCTTCTTACTTACCTTGTCTTTTCTCAGGGTGCATGTGGGATGCATTGGGGTCTTTGCTTCTTTATTTTCTGATAGCTGGAATTTCTTCAGAAGTTCTTTGACAAACTTTGTCTGATGTATGTAGGTACCTTCTGGCGTTTGATTTATTTGAATTCCCAGAAAGAATTTTAGTTCTCCCATCATGCTCATCTCAAATTCAGCCTGCATAGATTCAGCAAATTCTCTTCCAAGAGAGACATTAGAATTTCCAAAAATAATATCATCAACATATATTTGACAGATTAAAATGTCATTTTTAAATGTTTATCTGAATGAAGTTGTGTCCACTTTGCCTCTAGTAAAATTCTTTTCTAAAATAAAGTTACTCAGACGTTCATACCAAGCTCTGAGAGCTTGTTTCAGACCATACAGAGACTTTTTCAGTTTGAAAACATGTTCTAGAAATTTTGAGTCATCAAAACCCGGAGGTTGGTGGACATAAACTTCTTCTTCTATGTAACCATTTAAAAAGTCACTTTTAACATCCATTTGATATAATGAGATGTTGTGTTGAACAGCAAAAGAAATTAACAATTTAATTGATTCTAACCTGGCGACTGGGACAAAGATTTCATTATAATCAATTCCTTCTTGTTGACTATAACCCTGAGCCACCAGTCGTGCTTTATTTCTGACAACCTCTCCTTGCTCATTCAGCTTGTTTCTGAAGACCCATTTAATTCCAATGATATTAAATCCTTTTGGTTTTGGAACAAGATCCCACACATCATTTCTTGAAAATTGATTTAATTCCTCTTGCATAGCTAGGATCCAATCATTATCCAGCAGAGCTTCATCTATTGAAGTTGGCTCAATCAGCGAGACCAATCCAAACAATGATTCTTCATTGTTTCTGAAGGAGGATCTTGTTCTGATGAGATCTTCTTTCTTCCCTATAATCACATTTTCTGGGTGTGCGGATGTGATTCTGGGGAATTTATTTTGTGAGGATTGTTCAGAAATTCTTAGATTTTCAGAGCATTTTCAATAGGAGGATCTTCTGAGATGTCTTTTGCTTCTGACTCTTCAGAGTTTGTAAGGTGGTCTTCTGTACCTGCGGAATTTTCAATTTTCTTTGGCTTTTGCTGGCCAAGCTTATCATCAAATCTGACTTTGATTGATTCTTCAACAATCAGAGTTTCTGTGTTGTATACCCTACAGCCTTTTGAGCGTTCAGAATATGCAAGCAGAAAGCACTTTTGTGCCTTACAATCAAACTTGTTCAGATTATCTTTAGTATTCAAAATATAGCAAGTGCATCCAAAAGGATGGAAATATGAAATGTTGGGTTTTCTATTTTCCCACAATTCATAAGGAGTCTTTTCAAGAATTGGTCTTATAGAGACTCTATTTTGAATGTAACATGCTGTTTTCACTGCTTCTACCCAAAAGTGTTTAGCCATATTAGTTTCATTGATCATGGTTCTGGCCATTTCTTGCAAAGTTCTATTCTTTTGTTCTACAACTCCATTTTGTTAGGGAGTTCTAGGACAAGAGAAATCATGAGAAATGCCATTTTCTTTAAAAAACTTTTCAAAATAATGATTTTCAAATTCTCCTCCATGATCACTTCTAACTTTTATGATTCTAAAATCCTTTTCATTTTGAACTTGGATGCATAAGTCAAAGAACACAGAATGTGACTCATCCTTGTGTTTTAAAAACTTAACCCATGTCCATATGATGTAGTCATCAACAATGACCAATACATACTTCTTGCCTCTGATGGATGCAGTTTTAACTGGTCCAAACAGATCAATATGAAGAAGTTCCAATAGCCTGGAGGAAGAAACAACATTTTTTGACTTAAAAGAAGGTTTTGAAAATTTTCCTTTCTGACAAGCTTCGTACTGAGCTTCTGAGTTAAATTTCAGATTAGGGAGTTCTCTGACCAGATTGAGTTTGTTAATTTGAGATATTCTTCTCATGCTAACATGTCCCAATCTTCTGTGCCAGACCCATTGCTCGTCGCTAACAGACATAAGGCATTTTACATTTTGAGATTTAAGATCCGAAAGATTAATTTTATAGATGTTGTTCTTTCTCTTGCTAGTAAAAAGGATTGTTTCGTCTTTTTGACTAACATCTCTACAATATTTTTTATTAAAGATAATGTCAAAACCGTTGTCACTTAATTTACTTATGGAAAACAAGTTATGAGCTAATCCTTCTACTAATAGAACATTAGTTATAGAGGGAAGGTTACCGTTTCCGATGGTTCCAGAACCAATAATCTTTCCTTTTTGATTTCCTCCAAATTTGACATCACCTCCAGATTTAAGTTCCAGACTTTTGAACATAGACTTTCTTCCCGTCATATGACGCGAGCATCCAGAGTCCAGGTACCATGACTGGTGTTTCAACTGAGCTGTTAAGGACATCTGCAAAATAAATTATTTTCTCCTTAGGTACCCATTTCTTTTTGGGTCCTTTTGGTTAGAGTTTCTATAGTTTAGATTGAACTTTGATTTTGCATAGGAATTTTCAGAGTGAGAAGTGTATTTGATATCATGTGTGTGCCCAAAATTAAATTGCTTGTGTAGTGGTTTATATGATATAACCATTTCCTCAACGGGCTTAGGTTTATATATTTCTTTCCCTCTGGGAGCTTTATATCCAATACCTCTTCTGTCATTTCCACTAACACTGTAGATCATTGAATCCATTTTGCTTCTATCTATGCTTTTAGCGAGAAACGTTTGAAAACTAGAGTCATATTCTTTTAGAATATCTTTTGAACTTCAAGCAGAATCTGAAATAGAATTCTTTTCAAATTTTTGAACATCTTCTTTGAGTTTAAAAATGTTTTCTTTAAGTTCATAGTTTTCTGTTTCAAGTTTATCAAGATCAGATGCAAGATTATTTTTTAGTTTCTTGTATTTGATTTTGAGTTTACTGTAGTTTTCAAGCAGTTCAGATAGGCTTTCAGCAAGTTCAGTTCTAGAAAATTCAGAGAATACCTCTTTTGGTTGAGTCAGAGTCCGAGTCATCTGTTGTGGTAGCCATAAACGCTAGATTAGCGTATTCATCTTCTGAGTCAGATTCAACTTCAGATGATTCTGAATCATCCCAGGTGGTCATCATGCCTTTCTTTCTACCAAACTTTTTATTTGGCCTTTCTCTTTGCAGCTTAGGACAGTCACTTCTGTAGTGTCCAGGTTCTTTGCATTCATAGCACACTACATCTCTTCTTCTTGACTTCTTATGTCCAGAAGATTCTGGTTTATCTTCTGACTTCTTGTAGTTCCTGAACTTCTTTTGTCTATGCTTCCACATCTGATTGATCCTTCTGGAGAGCAGAGATAAATCGTCTTCTTCTGATGCAGAATCTTCAGAGTTTCCTTCTTTTGCCTGAAAAGCATTAGTTTCAAATTTTTTAATGGATTTAAGAGCTACAGACTTACCTTTCTTCTGAGGCTCATGTTCATCAAGTTTTATCTCGTGACTCCTTAAAGCACTGATAAGTTCTTCAAGGGAAACGTCATTCAGATCTTTTGATACTTTGAATGCAGTGACCATAGGTGCCCATCTTCTGGGTAAAATTCTGATGATTTTCTTAACATGGTCTGCCTTAGTGTATCCTTTGTTCAGAACTCTTAGGCCAGCAATCAGAGTTTGGAATCTCGAGAACATAACTTCAATAGACTCATTTTCTTCCATTTTGAATGCTTCATACTTCTAAACGAGAGCCAGAGCTTTTGTCTCTTTTACTTGAGCATTTCCTTCATGGGTCATCTTGAGGGATTCAAACATGTCATGTGTCATATCTCTGTTGGTGATTTTCTCATATTCATTTTTCGAGATAGCATTCAGAAAGATGTTTCTGGCTCTGTGGTGATTCTTGAAATCTAACTTTTTTTGTTTATCCATGTTCCTTCTGTCAATTTTGTTTCTGTCTTTATCTTCTGGATGAGTGTACCCGTCAAGAACCAAATCCCATAGATCAGCATCATGACCTAGAAAGAAACATTCTAGTATATCCTTCCAGTATTCAAAGTCTTCTCCATCAAACACAGGAGGTTTGGTGCAGTTATTGTTGTTTTGTTTAGATTCCATAGTGTTCCTTCTGGATCTTTTTTCTGACACTGTTAGGTGTTTGCACCCAGAACTAGAGCTCTGATTCCAATTGAAGGTTAAGAAGACACTTAGAGGGGGGGGGGGGGGGGGTTGAATAGTTTCTTCTTCTTTTCTAGCGCAATACTAATGGAAGGACACTGGTAATTTTATCCTGGTTCATTTGAAACTCAAACTACTCCAGTCCACCCACCAAGGTGATTTTGCCTCTCTCAACGAGGACTTAATCCACTATAATCAAACTGATTACAAGCGCACAACCAAACTGGTGTGACTAACAATACAATGCACAAGCCAACTGCAAGTGACTAAAACCTCTAAGACTCAACTAGTCCTAGCCCTCTTGAGAAATCTGACCCAACTGGTCTCTCAAGGAACACTTACAAAATTGTCTCTTAATAGTAGTGAAATAGATTTTCTTCTAAAAAGCTTTATCACAACTGTGATTTTTCACTAACATTGTTGCCCAATACTTAAGATCTACCCACTATACAGTATTAGTTTACAAGTATGAAAACAGTGAGTGTAAGTATATTTCACGTAAGTCAGTAACCTTTCTTTGATACAAAAGGTCTTCTATGTATAGCTTCCAATTGACCGTTAATGCCTTAATGATAGTGCATGCATTTAATGAAGCGTGTTTGCAATGATGTATGTTGCGTGTAGCGAGTAGATTTGGTCTTTATGCTTCCAATGCTAGTGTGCGTAGTACACTTGAGTGCGTTAGCCGTCTTAGCATTTAATAACCAACGGTACTGTCAGAGCTTGTCTCTGGAAGTTGAAGTGTTTACTTGCAGCGTTTCCATTTCAGAGTTTGCTTGATCTTTTCTTCTATCAGAGTATTCTTCAATATGTGTTCATCAGAGTTTACTTTAAACTTATATTTATCAGATGTTGTATTCAGCGTGCATCTATTAGAGGTTGTTGAGGATTTTCTCTTCATTCTGAGTTTGCTTTGTACTTGTGTAGAATCCTGTTTCTTTCTAAGATGCGTGAGTCAGAACATCATCTAAACTTAGCGAGCATACAAGTCAGAGTATAACATAAATATAACAAAATTTATTTCATTGTTATCATCAAAACTCTAAGATATGATTAGAACCAAACTTTGTTCTAACATTTAATGCCCTAAATTATTTAGTCACTCAAGCTACAAGGATTTCTCATACCTCAAGAAACCTCAATTGTCTCTTTGATTCATCATAAGTTTGAAATTGCAAGTGTGGATTCCTAAATCAGTGTTCTCCTATGCATCTCTTGAGATTAGGGTTTTGGCCAGATAAAGTGTGTGATGCTTGTGTAGGACAAATTTGTGAAGTAATATCCTCTCATTGTTATGTGATACATCTTTGTCTAAGAAATTTCTCATCATGCCCAAAGGAATTAAGGTTTTGAAGCTTGATCATCATCTCCTAGCACAAAGGGCCAAAATTAGGGTTTTTGATTTGATAAGTAAATCTCTAACTTTTGGGTAAGACTTGATTCCATACTTCTCTACATCTTAGTAAGCACCTATAATTGAAGGATTGAACATCAATTTTGATTGTAAGTGGTTTAATTGATCAATTAGGGTTAAAATAGCCATTTGAGCAAAGTCAACAAAAGTCAACTATTGACCAATGGGACTTTTGGTCAACCATCAATTCAATGTTCTTATTTCCATATCACATGATAAATGGTAGCATAAAATAAAAAAGAAATGGTGAATTGAATATGGCTTGTCCAAGAAGTTATTTGAATATTTGAATTTTTCTGTGATCATAGTACTAAACTTTGAAAATTCATAACTTCTTCATTTTTTATTGAAAAAAATGAAAACTTTACATGGTTGGAAAGCGGAGAAAAAGTTCTTTATTTTTTTCCTTGAGGGCTCAAGTCCAAAAAGTGAAAGGAAATAAAGTTATTCAACTTGGATATTCTTGACACTTAGTGAATTTTCAAAATATGAGCACAAGGCTTGATTTCTTCATGATCAATTTTGAGGTGTCAAATGAGTTCAATTCAAAAAGGTGTCAATATCAAAATTAAAGTTTGAAGTCTCCTATACATTTTTGGTTCAAAAATCATTTCATTTGGTTCAGTACTAAGATAGATATAATGCTTATAATTTGAAGCCTTGAGATGTCATGTTGCCAAGTGACGCGCGTGCCAGGCTAGGCATTTCATCAAATAGTTTGTGGGCATACATACACAACCATTTTTCTCATTGAATTAATCTTTACTTTGAAAAATTTTGAACATCAAAGTTGGAGATTGATGTCTCTTCTTCAATTTTGGTTTAAAGCTCGTTTCATCCTGAGCATTGTAGAGAAAGTTATGATGGAGTGAATACAAGGGCATCATGTGCTATTTTTCTGTCCAGAAGACATGTCATGCACGCGCAGCAGGCCTGGACAGGTCGCTCCTCAATATTTCCGTGCTAAAGTTTCTATGTGATGCAAGCTTCATTTCAAATTGTCATCAACACCAATTTTAAAATGCATCATTATAGCTTTCCAAATGTCTCATTCTTTTTAAAAACGCACGAGGGAATATTGAGAAAAATGGAATTTGTCATAACTGGTCCAAGTATGCATGGCAAGGTAGGCAAGATTTCATGTGCACGAGAGAGGTTTTGCTGCATGATTGTTGTGATACGGTGGGAGAACTGACTTGAGGTTTTGCGTTTGTGTTCGTAATTGTGCGGTTTAGCAAGAGTCGCCACCGACTTTTTATTTTATCCAAAGGAAAGGTCAAAAAGCAAAGGAAAGACCTTTGAGATGTTTTCTTGGGTTCGGGGGGTAGATTATGAAAAGGGAAGGTGCTAGCACCCTTTTCATCCATAGTTATCCATGGGCTCTTAGTTACTTGTTTAGATCACTTGCTTTTGCTTTTCAATTGTTTGAAATGGTGCTTTGTGTGTGGTTTTTGAAAATGCTTTTGAAAAAGAGGCCTTGTCTAGGCAACCTTTGTAATGATTCTTGTTTGAATATATACAAAGGTGTTTATCTTTTGAAAAGATATTTCAATGTTTGAAAGTTTGTTTTTGGGAAATGTTTTGAATTTGTGTTGTGAGGTGTGTTTGAAAATAGCAAGGATGCTTTGCAAGTTTTGTTCAAGTAACTAAGAGTTGTCTACCCTATTTTACTCAAAGATCTTTCCTATACGTTTTTAACCCTTTTGACAGTGTTGTTTCACCATTGTATTTGGTAAACAAACTTGTGTTTGGATGTTAAACGGGATAGGCGCGGGTCATTGCATACAATCATTGAAAGCAACTTGTGAGACGCTCTAGCAATTTTGTAAGGGACAAGATCATTTTATCAAAGGCAACATCGAGGGTCATCGAGGGACTACGATCTTTGTTTATCAAAGGGTCATTTGCTAGAGTGTCTCATATTCGAGGGACATGATTGCATTTCCGAGGCAACAAGTGAGGTTACCCTAGAGGTGCAAGTGTGAGAAGTGTATTGATTTCAAGTTATTTATTCTTGGATTAGGTCATCTAGCGATTGATTTTTTTGAATCTTGCCATACACGCCTAATTACTACACAGTATATTGAAAGCAATAAATTGCGGAAATTGAAAGTCTAAGCTATTACAAAAGTATCCGAGAATGGGGGTACAAATTATTACAAATGGGGATGAGTCCCACAAGAATAACAATGTCCAAATATCAAGTATTACAACCAAATCGAATTGTCGCGATTCAATGTGAAGCTATAACAAATGAAGAAATCAATAATATTATGAAATGCATGTATTTATTAAAAAGAGATAAATAAACTCTATTCAAAAAAATTAAGAATTATTATTATTATTATTATTATTTTGTATTTTATTAATTATGTAAATAAAAAGTTTAAAGGAAGAAAATTTAATTAAAAAAAATTTCTATTATTTTTGTATTTTTATTAATCAATAAAAAGGGGTTTAAAGAAAACAAAATTAATTAAATCAATTTAAATGCTTTTTTGGTATTTTATCAAATGAAACAAGATTAATTAATAAAAGAAGAAAATAAAACTAATTTAAGAAAATCAAAGTTTTAATTATTATTAGTGTTATTATTAACTAAGAGAAAAGAAAACAAATTAATTAAAATGAATTAATTTAAAAAAACATTAGTATTTGTTAAATAAAAGAAAAGAAAAGAAATTAAAAAAGGATGGGCTTAAAGGGTAAATTGATGTTGGGCCCAAAACAAAAAGGAGAAAAAGGTCAGAATGAAAAAGGGGGGGGGGGGGTGCGCTATTTGTTATGGGCTTATTGAGGTTTGGGGGGCGGAGGCCCAAATCTTAAGCTTGTACATTTGGTTAGGGTCTCAGAAATTTAGGGTTTGTGGCTTATGCTTTACAGCGCCGCCGCTTGCCTTTGTTTTCTCTTCTTCATCTTTCTCAGCCTCGAACACACTGATCTTCCCCTCACCTAAGCCGCCGGAGCGCTATCCCTCACTCTCTAAACTCTTCCTAACGATCCATGGCTTTGTTGTAAAACGGTATGGTTCGTCTCTTTTTGATTTAGCATTTTCGGTTTTCAAGCTTGTTTGATCTTACAGTTTTATTAATCTATTGTATTGTATGGCTTATTGAGGTGCAGAAGAGAGCTTGAGAAGAAATGTACCTTGGGGGCTTTTCTGAAAAAATGGAGAGGAAAGAGATTTAAGCTGGCAGCGTTCCTTGGTGGCTAGAGGTGCGAGGAGAAGATGATGGCCAAGCGCTTCTGGTGATTTCTTTCCTTTGATGACGATACTTTCTAAAACTTTATTATTGTTGTTGATTGTTTTTGTTAATGATGATAATTATTCTGAAACCTTGTTACCTCTTTCCTCTCTCTTGAACTTGAATGTTGATGATGATTGTAGCTTTCTGAAACTTTGTTGCCTCTTTCCTCTCTCTTTGAATTTGAATGATGATAAAGCTTTCTGAAACTCTGTTGTTGATGTTAGTTGATGATGATGCTTGTTGCTGAAACTTTGATATTTCTTTTCTGAAACTTTGATGGTTTGTTGTTCTCCTGATACTTTGATGATGATTAAACTGATTTGAACTTGTTTGGCTAAGTTGTTCTTTTGATACTCTGTTGTTGGATAATGGTTTGTGATGATTGATTTCTGGAACTTTGTCTTGTAAGCTTGGATTCACAGTTGAAGGTTTTTGTTAATGAGATGTATGCTTTTGTTGGCTTTTGTTGTTTGGACTGAGTTAGGGATGAAATACTGGTTTTGATGAGTTGTTGTTGAAGGTTCGGGAACTGCAAATTTGGTTGTGCATTTTTGGTGATTTGTTGCAGTTTTTGGCTATGCAGTTTGGCAAGCTTTTGCAGTTTTTTTGGTGATTTGTTGCAGTTTTTGGGCTATGCAGTTTGGCAAGCTTTTGCAGGTTTTTTGGTGATTATTGTGAAACTGTTACATGTTTTTTTTTGGAGTTGGCAGTTTCAGGCTTGTGTTTGCAAGTTTGTGGTTTGGAACTGTTACAGGTTTTTGAGTATTTTAGTGGTTTTGGCCTGTTTCTTGAAACTGTTATGCAGGTTGTGGTTTTGGTTAGCAGGCTGGAGAGTTGTGCAGGTTTTTCTGTTTGTTACAGTTGGTTGGCCTTTTGAACTGCTACCGGGTTTTGCCAATGGTTATGCAGGTTGTGGTTTGTTTGCAGTTTTTTGGCTGTTGGCTTGGAATTTGTGGTTTTAAAACTGTTACAGGTTTTGATTGCTTGATAACAGGTTTTAACTTGTGAGTTTTCAGGCTTGGCTTGGAGTTGGTTTAGGAACTGTTAATAGGTTTTTCTGGTTTGGCAGTTTCAGGCTTGTCCTCCTTTTACTCACAGGTTGTCTGATGTTGTTATATCCTTTTCTTTTTGTTTTGTAATCTTGTGACAGCCTTGCCCAACTGTACAATCTCAAAAGGTGATATCTTTTCTCTCTTTCTCTCTCAATGATAAAGCAGTTTTGCTTTTCCTTCTTTTCCTGAAAAGTTTGCCTTATTTTTGGAAAATGATGAAAAGCTGTGACAAGCCTTTTGCTTGTTATTTGGTTTACCCTCTGCACTTTGCCTGCTGCATTGTACTTTCTGCATTGTTCAGTTTGCTTACTTTGTTTGCATTCAGTTTGGTTTGTCATGTTGTTTTGTTTTTCAGTTTGGTGCCTTGTTATGTAATGCAGTTTGCTTGCAATGTTTAGTACAGTTTGGCGCCTGTTATGTAATGCAGTTTGCCTTGTGCTTTTGGCCTATGTTTGCATTTGAACAAATTTGCTTTTGCACTCTTCTTTTGCATTTTTTATTTTTCTCTTTGTGAACCAAGAAGAGCAATCTTCTTGTGATTTGCAAAGAGGAAAATAAAAATGTGATGAAAAATAGCACTCTGATTCCAAACGGAAAACTTTAATGATGAAAATTTTTCTTTCTCTTTGCTTTGGAAACTCTAATTAATTAACTGTACTAATCCTCTTTTCTTTGTCTCTTTCATGTGAGCACAAATTGGGTGATGACAAAGCAGAGGAAGCAGAAGACTTTGTGGCGAGCACGAGAGCAATGGAAGCTTAGGCTTAGACTTTTTTCTTTGTAACTTAGGGATAAATATTCAAACAAATGTACCAATTTAATTTTCAAATACAATAAGTTGCACAACTTAAAGCATTTAAATAATAAACTGTATTGTAACATTTTTTGAAATAAATGAAAAACTCTTTGTGAGATAATCTGATATCCAATAAAACTCCTCTACTGTCAATAACTTGCAATTCTTTCTTTGTATCTTCACTTAATCCTTTAATATTCTCAGATCAAAATAATTGAAATTGCATTCCAACGATTCTAATACAGATAACTTAAACTTTAAGTAATCCAATAACTCTGTAATCTCATAACCTTGCAACAGTATTCCAATCAAAATACGCACTGGGTATTCCAATAAACAAGCAAACGCTTCATTCCATTAACAAGCAAATGTCTTGACAAACGCACATTATCTGGTTAACCTGGATCAGACAAAACCTGAATGTTCCAAATGACAGTCTCAGCTCCCGTTTCTTATCCCAGATGAACAAACCTTGAGAACAACCAGTAAACTTGAAAAAGTGTGAAAACATGTGACAGTTAATCGAATTTCTGAGAATTCAGTTTGTCTGATCGATTCCTGAGCCAATCTTGAAAATCTGAGAAAACCCTAGGGTTGTGATTTCTTGTGAAAAGGGAGGGAAAATTTTGGGGTACAACAGCTACCCCTGTTCAATCTTCTTGAACCTGAAGAGTTAGATCGGAAAGTTTACCGTTTGTGACTCGAAGGTAAAAGATGATTGGACACTAGAGTGCCCATAAATTTGCACTCGTCAAAGCATAGTTTGAGGGAATGGGCTTAAAGATGCCATTTGGAGATGCGACAGAATCTTGTCGGAGATGGGCTTAAAGATGCCATCCAAGAATGTTTATTTAATTGTATGTTGTAGGTGAAAGAATGAGTATCACAAAGGTATCCATGTCTGGAACGTCTCTGAGCTAGGGGTCTGAATAAGCAATATATTAGCATCCGTGTCTGGAAGCATCCGTAAACTGTTTTCATGATCCTTGAATTTGAACAAGCAATAGATTAGCATCCGTGTTTGGAGCATCCGTAAACTGTTTTCAATAAGCTGAATCTGAACAAGCGATAGATTAACATCCGTGTCTGGAAGCATCCGTAAACTGTTTTCATGATCCTTGAATTTGAACAAGCAATAGATTAGCATCCGTGTTTGGAGCATCCGTAAACTGTTTTCAATGAGCTGAATCTGAACAAGCGATAGATTAACATCCATGTTTGGAGCATCCGTAAACTGTTTTCATGATCCTTGAAGTTGAATAAGCAATAGATTAACATCCGTGTTTGGAGCATCCGTAAACTGTTTTCAATGAGCTGAATCTGAACAAGCGATAGATTAACATCCATGTTTGGAGCATCCGTAAACTGTTTTCATGATCCTTGAAGTTGAATAAGCAATAGATTAGCATTCATGTTTGGAGCATCCGTAAACTGTTTTCAGTGAGCTGAATCTGAACAAGCGATATATTAACATCCGTGTCTGGAAGTGTTGTACCCCAAAATTTGCCCTCGCATTTTTCCACAAGAAATCTCAGCTTCAGGCATTTCCTGATTTTGCAAACTGGCTCAAGAATCGGACAAACAGACTTTTCTCGTCAATCAAACAAAAATTAGGGTTTTGTTGATTTTTCAGGGCTCTGGATTTTCTCAAACAGTTGGCTTAGGGTTTTGGTTGATTTTGGTTCAATTTTGATCAGGCGAATGTTCGTTGGCATTTAATCAGGAATTAAGGGTTTTATGGGCATATTCTCAGAAAGGTTAAAATTCCACAGCATTTTGCAAGTTATTCCAAGATTCGGGTTGAATTCGCATTGTTTCGATTTAATCAGTAAAAGAGGCAGTTGGTTTGAGTTCACGTTGGTTTGTTTGAGCCAGTCAAAAGAAATATGCAGTATTGAATTTACAGTGCTTGGCAAAGAATCAGTGAAAAGGGAATGCGCTTGATCAGTTTATTTTGGTTAACTGCTGCTTTGCTTTGGATATTGGAAAGGACAGGTTTAATTGGTCAATTACTAAAGCATTGTTTTATTTAAATTATTTATTATTCTAAATTAAGTGATTGAAATTTATTTTTCAATTATTTTAATTCAAAGAGTTTTAAATAAATAAATAAACAATAAAGAGAGAAAACAGAATTAAACTGGATAATGGAAACTTTTATTTATCTTTAAATTAACTGTACAATTGATGTTTGGAATTTAATTACAAACATTGGTTTTACATTGATTTAAATTTAAATAAAAAAAGGAAAACTATCCTATTTATTTCTATTTCTTCATTCTTCACTTCGCTCTGGTGTTCCATTTTTCATCTGCAAAAGAAAAAGAGAAAAGTCAAAAAGCAGATAAAATAAATACAGACAGAAGGAATTCATCATTAGGGGCCACTGATTGGGATCAGTTAACCCTCTCTGTAAATCACGGGATTTCTCCCGGTTCACAAAGAGGGAAGAATTTTATTTAAATCATGAATGCAAAATGCCAAAAATGCATAAGTTCAAAATGTCAAACTGCACAAACTCAATCTCAAAGTTCAAACCCAACTAAAATCCAAACTCCCACTTTCTATCAAAATCCAAAAGGTACAAACTTACTGTCAAAAAAATGTCAAGAAATCTACCCAAGCTGTCAAAAGAAGATTTGGCAAAGATATGGAAAATACAAAGTCTACTCAAAGCTGTCAAAGAAAGATAAAAATATGCACACATTTCCTTTCATCATTTCCCAACAAGGGTGGCCCCTTCAGAAAGTACAGCAAAAAACATTTAAAATTCTTTTAACTGTACAAAGAGAGAGAAAGAAGGGAGATAAGACGCAGGTTTTTAGGCTTTAGGCAGAGATAGAAAAAAAGATATATACAAGAGAGCTAAACACAACTCAGAAGGAGGCAGAACTTTCACAAAAGATACAAGAAAATATACAAAGACTCCCCACTGCATAAAAACAAATACACAAAAACCTGCCTACTGCATAAACCAAGCCAGCATTAATCTGTTAACCCTCAAGAAGCAAGACCTAAAAAGCCATATCAAAAATACAAAGGCCTAAACCAGTAAGACCTGCATCAAGCCTCAAAAACCAGTAAGACCTGCATCAAACCTCAAACCTGCTGAACCATTACAAACACATAACCTCAAACCTGCTGAACCATTACAAACACATAACCTCAAACCTGCTGAACAAAAACATCAACCACCATAAAAAAAACCTGCTGAAGCAACCCCTGTCTAAACCTGAAACCTGCTGAAGCAAACCAAAACCTTAACCATTCAAAGCCAAGTATATCACAAACACTTCCAGCGAAACCTGTCCAGTTCAAAGTTTACCAAAGGCCTAAAAGATACAAAACCTGCAAATGGCCTAAAAACTCATTACCAGCTATAACCATAAGCCAGCATTAACCTACCAAATGCCTTAAACCACTGTCAAAGCCATTAAGACCTGTCCAGCTTCAAGCCTAATCAAATACTCAAGCATTCAAGGCCACCCATCAAAAAGGCCTCAGATATGTTCATCACTGGCCACTCAAAGCAAGCCTCAGTAAACACATCAATGGCCAACATAAACTATTAATCTCAAGGCAAGCATACGAATACTCAAGGCAACAAGCAGACAGTAAAGGCGAAAGAGAAGAAGAAAGAGATGAATATCCAAATTAGGTTTTCAGTTCAAATCATCACGAAACCATAAGCAAAGGAGAAAAGATACAGAAGTACCAAGTGTCGTCCAAGCTAGCTTCACAATCGCGTCCTCCTCCATCGCTGAGCCTCCTGAGCACTTCCTTTTTCTTCCTCCCCTCCGACAAGGTAGTTTTCGTTTTCTCCTTTCCTTTCGTACCTCACGTAAGACAAACCCAATGCATTAGTCAATAGAATACAGAATCGGATTCAACAAATCAAAGAATTTTAACATGCAAAAAATCTAAAATGTGTAATAAGTTCGAAACATGCTGTTACCTTGCTTCACCACTGCCTGAGCTAACGTGGGGGGGAGAAAGAGGTAGTACTGGTGGCTAGACGGAGGAGTTAGATTCAAGAGCAAACGGAGAAGACGAAGAAGAAAAGTACGAACGGCGCGCCGCTGCAAACCCTAAAGCCTTTGTCTCCAAATGAAAACTCCAAATGAAACCCTAAAACGTTAATGACTCCCAAACGTGGGCCTAACCCATCTGAATGCCAAGCCCAAACGCGTTTATCATTATTCTTTGTTTTGTTTCCTGATCAATCTGCAAATAGGCCTTACAACCATCTTCAGCCCTTTTAACTCTTAAATCCTTTCTTAATCCTTTTTTTTTACAATTTTAGACTAACTTAATTATTTGTTTTTACTAACTAAAAGCTACTTTAATTCCTCTTATATAAAATTTTCTTTACACAAACCTTAAAGTCAATTAGATCATTAGATTCTTATTTTAATTTTCTTCGTACATAAATACATTTTTTCTAATTTATTCTTTACAAAATCATATTAATAATAATACATAAAAACACATTTTATTTAAAATATCTAATTTAAAATTTCTTTGCTATACACTTAATCCAATTAATTTAAAACTTTTTTTTTAATATATATTGAAATATTAAACACATAAATAATTAAGATACATTTTTTTATCATAGATTAAAAATTGAAAATACCTTTTTATTATTTATTCTTTTAATTAAAATATATCTTTGTAACATAACAATTAAAAATACATTTCTTTTTTTAATATACATAATTCAATTCATAGCACATGAAAAAATACCTTTTTTTAACCTAGAAATATTTTCTTTTCTTAAAACATCATTTCATAATTTAACTTGAGCATACAATTAAAACATTTTCTTTTGTGCATATTAAAAGAAATACAAGATCAATAATTAAATAAACGCTTAATTATTCTTTAGGTTAAATAAATACCCTAATATACATTAATTTCGCATTGTCATACCTGTAAATAATCACATACGCATATACTTGTACACTTACAATATATTTCACGTTATACACTTACACAATGCAAATACATTCACATTGCCCTATACACATTTGTTTATCTTATATTTGTATATTCGATATTTACATTTTATCGCAAATTCGATTTGGTTGTAACTTATTGGATACTATAAGTCTCATCCCCATTTGTGAATATTGTACCCCCACTCCCGGATACTATTTTGTAATAGCGTAGACTTTATATTCCGCAATTTACAGTTTTCCAATTATACCATGGTTAGACCTAGGGTTTGCATGTACATAAAATCAAACGCTAGATAACCTAATACAAGACAAATACATGTAATCAATACACAATCACACTTGCACCCTCTAGGATAATCCCACATGTTGCCTTCCAAAATGGGCCATGCTTGCACGTCGAGTATCTTTGGCAAAACAAAATCGAAATGATCATAAGTCCCTCAAAATGTTGCCTAAACGGAATGATCATAGTCCCTTCAAAACAAATTGCCAAAGACGCTTGGCACCATTGCATTCATGGTCCATACGATGACCCGCGCCCGTCCCGAATAAACTTCCTAAACGCAAGATTGTCCATCAAATTCAATGGTGGAACAAAATTGTTAAAAGGGGTTAAAACATAACAAAAACCTTTGAGTACAATAGGGTAGACAAAACTCTTAGTTACTTGAGATCGACTTGCAAAAAACACTTGCCTTCTTTTCAAAAACCACAATCCACAACACTTTCAAACAAACTCTCAAAAACATTTGAAACATCTTTTCGAAAAGATACACGCCTTTGTAAAACATTCGAGTAAAGAATTATTACAAGCTTAGCCTAGGACAAGGCATCTTCTTCCAAAATATTTTCAAAAACACACACACACACCATTTTCAAGCAATCGAAAATCAAGGCAAGTGATCTAAAAAACCAAGTAACTAAGAGCCCATGGATAACCATGGATGAAAAGGGTGCTAATACCTTCCCTTTTCATAATCTACCCCCCGAACCCACGAAATATCTCAAAAGGTTTTTGCTGTGCTTTTTTAACCTTTCCTTTAGGATAAAATAAAAAGTCGGTGGCGACTCTTGCTCAACCGCACAAGTGCGAATACGAACGCAAAACACTAGTCAGTTCTCCCACCGTATCACAGAACTGGCGACTCTTGTGGGGAATTTTGATATGATTCTTAAAAGTGGGGTTACCTTAGGGTTTAGATCACCTTTACATTCTTGCTTTGTTTGCCTTGATTGATTTATCTTTTGGGTCCTTGTTTGAGTTTATTGTAAATCCTATACCCGGATTTGGGGCACCTTCTTAGGTAAATAGCAAAAAAACTGCGAGGGAACTGTGCGGGGTATACCGACATGGTTGAAGCAGTAAGCTATGTTAGTGTGACATATTTGTGAGTACCGGTAACCCTTGAGTAGTCAAGGAGAGTACGGGGCCGCTGTGTGATGTCATGAAGCACTAACAAACTCTTAGAACCTTAATTGACCATCTTAGCCTTTTTAGGGGGTAGTGAGATGACCGACTTTGGTGCAGTCCGAAGTTGGTAGATACTCGATACTACACTCTTTTGAGGATTGTTTTCTTGGAATATTTTGGTCGCCAGTAAATGGCTAAACCGAAACAATGAACACAGAAAACAATCCAATGATATTGAGCTCCTTAGAACCCGGTTACTTTTGATAGGACAGGTTTTAACCAACGAACTGAAAGAGGGTAATACCTGAACCTCATGCAAGCCTAAACCTAAGGACTTGTTTGCTTTGTGTGAATATGTTTGTCTGTATATACACTCTTTTGTTTGTGCATACATGTACATAACATCATAACATCATACCATAGCATTTTCAATAACCATTTCAAGGATCTCGAGGGTTCTTTTGATGCAGGGTTACGTTGAACCAGACGTCTATCAAGGGGAAAGGGGTTTCTCTCTAACCAATCCAGTCAAAGTTCAGATACAACGACTTGAATCAGTGGCTATGACCCACTCGACATGGTGAGCTTGATTCTCGTGGAAGGACATCCACCGATACAAAGCTCTCCAATCAAAAGTTCAAGTGCAACAACTTGAATCAGTGGCTATGACCCACTCGACATGGTGAGCTTGATTCTCGTGGAAAGACATCCACCGATACAAAGCTCTCCAATCAAAAGTTCAAGTGCAACAACTTGAATCAGTGGCTATGACCCACTTGACATGGTGAGCTTGATTCTCGTGGAAAGACATCCACCAGTGCATAGTTCTCCAATCAAAGATCGAAGTCTAACCTCTAACATTTTCTTGTGTTTACCCCAAGAGATCCTTGAAAGCATGCACCCACATATCATGCATTGCATTTTGACAGTCTTTCCTTTTTCAGGTTTCCTTACTCTCCTGCTGTTTATTTCAGCAAGAGATGGCTCTAGAAAGGTCTGTCAAAGACATCCAAGACCAGACTGCTCAGCTGCAGGAGATGTTCCTGAACTTGTCTCTGGGGCAAGAAGAGATGAAAGCTCTCCTCACCAAGGGCTTGGGGAATTCCAACAATGCCAGGAGTGATCAGATTGCGGAGCTGCAGTTTGATCTGACAACCTTAAGGACCCAAGTGATGGGACAGTTGGTGGGCCAGATGGCTCTCATCCAAGATCTATCCCAAAGACAAGAGGAACTCAGAGTTCTTGTCCGCCAACTGCTTCCAAACAACCAACTGGGGCAAACATCTGAGGTCGTAGAGCAAGTCACCGCTCAGCCTCCATCCATTCCAGAAGACAAAGGGAAAGCTCCTTTGCTTGCTTCAGGGTCACAAGCCCATCAACAACCTCGCCAGCGTCAACGGGGTAATCGGCGTAAGCAAGAAAAGTAGGGAAGACAGTTCACGGAGACTAAAATACCATCATTTTTCATACTGAAGCGCCTGTTGGAGGTCAACTTACTTACTATAAAAGACCCTCCTCAGAAGCCCAATATCTCCTCTCCTCACTATCATCCCGATGCATTCTGTGTTTACCACTCCTACAGCCCGGGACACGACACCAACGACTGTTGGGCCTTGAAGAACAAGATTCAAGATCTGATCGACATTGGGGTGCTGGAATTCATGCCAGACGGTGAGATGAAGATCTTCCGTTAAAGGGTTCTCCACTTGAAGTGACGAAGCTCAAGCTGAAAGATCTTTGCTTCTTTTTTGAATTTTCAAAGTTGTAATTTCTTTTGCTGTCAAACAATTATCTGTTGATGTTAAACTCTGTTTTCATTAATGCATTGCATATGTTTGTCTTGAATTCATCCATTCGTTTCACTACTCTTATGCTTTTCTGATATTTGACTCTTGATAAAAAGCTGTAAGCCTTTAGAGGGAGGATGACGAAACAATACCATAATCTTATACAATATGCTTTTGAACAGACCTTGCTCATGATGTACAGGCATTTCTTTCAATTCCCAAACACTGGAATTATAAGGAAGTTAATCCCTAGTCAACCCCTTCGAGCCAAAGAAGTAGGAGTCTTCTGTTCTAAACGATCAAAACCTTTGATATAAACCTGGGGCAGGGTAGTCTCTCAGTTAATTCAAAAGAAAATACGCATTGAAGTCGCAAACTCTCAGTTCGTAATACAACGAACGATGTCAAAAAAGAAAGCATTCCTTTGGAATCAAAAGTCAAGGGTGGTTCCCTATCACATAGACCGTCAATCTCTCAAAAGAGAAAAGCCCACTAAGCCAAAACCTATAAAGGAGGCTTAAGAAAGCTGGGGCATCCCGCTGACAGTAATCCCGGAAAACGGTAACAGTCAGGCAAAAGTTAGGGATAACAAATCAAAATCAAAATAGTGAGGTCATTACAAAATCCTCAACAACATGAAAAGTGTTGAAAAAGAAAGGAGATGATGACTGTCTCCCAAAAATCAACTGGTGAACCATCACCCAAAAAGTCGTTCAAAACTCGAAACAGAGTGTGACGCACAATTAACTGAGCTTAGGTTGGAGAACATCACGAAGAGCGGGTGGGTACAAATATACTTTGAGCCTTTATCCTTTGTTTCTTAAACCGTGAACCAGGCCATGTTACAACCCTTTAAAAGTCCTAATTGAAGCATGGGTTAGTTCGAAAGCATACTGTTACAAAAGGTATCCTGACTCCTGTAGGGCTTTGCTCTAAATCTTGTGTTGATTTGTCTTATAAAAAGTTTTCTGCTAAAAACGCATCTTTCAAAACTTCGAGACAAACATAAACTTTGCATTATTCGAATATCACTGTCTGCATTTGACCCTTTTGTTTGACAGCGAAGAAATTCATACAGCGAATGTTCGGAGGAACGAAAACTCTCTCAGTAAGTCAAAATCATTTCAAGAGGATGACACTTCCATCAAATCTCCTATCAACAAGGGGCATGACATGTCACAATTCAATTAACCTGGGGCAGTCCAGTCAAGGTCCAACAGATCTTTCAAAGTTCAGTTAACCTGGGGCAGTCCAGTCAAGATTTCAGGAAATCTCTCAATATGCAGAATAATCTGATTCAAGACTCCTTCTTCACCACTTGGGGCATTCGAATGTCAAAAGTGTTCAACAAATCAACTACCACATTTCCAGACTCGATTCCTGTATCTAGCCAGGGCACGTCTGAAGAGTTTGAAGATTCGATTCCTGTATCCAACCAGGGCATATCTATCAACTATCACATTTCCATATTCGATTCCTATATCCAACCAGGGCATATCTATCAACTATCACATTTCCAGATTCGACTCCTGTATCCAGCCAGGGCATATTTGTTGACCACATTTCCAGACTCGATTCCTGTATCCAGCCAGGACATGTCTGAAGAATTCCAGATCAACACCTGTAGCAACCTAGGAAACATCTGTGAACGACCGATTGTAGACCAACACCTGTAATAAGCCAGGACTTTATCTACATCACCACTTGGGGAATTCGAATGTCAAAAGTGTTCAAAGACCGATGCAGTTTTACACAAGCTCATCATCAGGAAACCCTACAACGGTTCCTCTTCAAGACTTCTGAAAACAGTTTACGGATTATTCCCAACAACGGATGTTAATCTACCGACTTGTTCAGACTCTTCTCAACCGTTGAAAACAGTTTACGGACGCTTCCCAACAACGGATGCAGCTCTATTGCTGATTCAACTTCAAGATTTCTGAAAACAGTTCACGGGTTCTCCAAGTAAACGGATGTTAACCTATCACTTGTTCAGATTCTTCTTCAAGACTTCTGAAAACAGTTTATGGATTCTTCCCAACAACGGATGTTAATCTATCAGCTTGTTCAGATGCAACCTTTGAAAACAGTTTACGGACGCTTCCCAACAACGGATGCAGCTCTATTGCTGATTCAACTTCAAGATTTCTGAAAACAGTTCACGGGTTCTCCAAGTAAACGGATGTTAACCTATCACTTGTTCAGATTCTTCTTCAAGACTTCTGAAAACAGTTTATGGATTCTTCCCAACAACGGATGTTAATCTATCAGCTTGTTCAGATGCAACCTTTGAAAACAGTTTACGGACGCTTCCCAACAACGGATGCTGCTCTATTGCTGATTCAATCTCAAGACGTTCTGAAAACAGTTCACGGGTTCTCCAAGTAACGGATGTTAACCTATCACTTGTTCAGATTCTTCTTCAAGACTTCTGAAAACAGTTTATGGATTCTTCCCAACAACGGATGTTAATCTATCAGCTTGTTCAGATGCAACCTTTGAAAACAGTTTACGGACGCTTCCCAACAACGGATGCTGCTCTATTGCTGATTCAATCTCAAGATGTTCTGAAAACAGTTCACGGGTTCTCCAAGTAACGGATGTTAACCTATCACTTGTTCAGATTCTTCTTCAAGACTTCTGAAAACAGTTTATGGATTCTTCCCAACAACGGATGTTAATCTATCAGCTTGTTCAGATGCAACCTTTGAAAACAGTTTACGGACGCTTCCCAACAACGGATGCTGCTCTATTGCTGATTCAATCTCAAGACGTTCTGAAAACAGTTCACGGGTTCTCCAAGTAACGGATGTTAACCTATCACTTGTTCAGATTCTTCTTCAAGACTTCTGAAAACAGTTTATGGATTCTTCCCAACAACAGATGTTAATCTATCAGCTTGTTCAGATGCAACCTTTGAAAACAGTTTACGGACGCTTCCCAACAACGGATGCTGCTCTATTGCTGATTCAATCTCAAGACGTTCTGAAAACAGTTCACGGGTTCTCCAAGTAACGGATGTTAACCTATCACTTGTTCAGATTCTTCTTCAAGACTTCTGAAAACAGTTTATGGATTCTTCCCAACAACGGATGTTAATCTATCAGCTTGTTCAGATGCAACCTTTGAAAACAGTTTACGGACGCTTCCCAACAACGGATGCTGCTCTATTACTGATTCAATCTCAAGACGTTCTGAAAATAGTTCACGGGTTCTCCAAGTAACGGATGTTAACCTATCACTTGTTCAGACTCTTCTCAACGTTCTGAAAACAGTTTATGGATTCTTCCCAACAACGGATGTTAATCTATCAGCTTGTTTAGATGCAACCTTTGAAAACAGTTTACGGACGCTTCCCAACAACGGATGCTGCTCTATTACTGATTCAATCTCAAGACGTTCTGAAAACAGTTCACGGGTTCTCCAAGTAACAGATGTTAACCTATCACTTGTTCAGACTCTTCTCAACGGTCTGAAAACAGTTTACGGATTCTCCAGTAACGGATGTCAATCTATAGCTTGTTCAGATTCCAAGCCTTCACCTGCAACAATCAGAGGACTCTCGCAATCCCCAGCCAGAGAACCTTCCAGAAGCTAACTCCACTCAGAGTCAAGCTTCATTATCCCCAGCGAAGCTAAAACTTCAAATTATCAATCCCCAGCGGAGCCAGACTAATGAACCTTCTCCCCACAGAGTTTTGGGAGGGCAAATCTTGAGTCCCCCAGTGAAGTCGCCAGAGTTACTTCCCATCAAGCTGAAGATTCTCAATCTGGACTCCCCAGCATGAGTCTACTAATTTGGAATTCCCCAGTAGAGGTCATCAGGAATTCTCTTCCCAGCAGCAGCCAAGGATTTATTCTCCCCGACAACAGTCAAGATGCTTTTATCTTCAGCCATCTCGGATTCATTTATCCTCAGCAAGATAGCTCATCAGCTTACATGCGCATTCATCACATTCATGTCATAAACATTGATGTCACATACATTGCATCATGCATCATAACATTGCATACGGCTAACCCTCTACTTTTCAGGTAAGAGCAGTCGACAGACACAGATGATCTTCCGAGATTCATCCAGAAATAGTTCAGATGTGACCCAGACACGACGACATTCTGATACTTATTCCAGATCCATTCAGACACATTATAAAGAAACCCTACACCGGTTCCTCCTCAACTTCAAGACTTCTGAAAACAGTTTACGGATTCTTCCCTACAACGGATGTCAATCTACCAACTTGTTCAGACTCTCCTCAACTCCTGAAAATAGTTTACGGATTCTTCCCTGCAACGGATGTCAATCTACCAACTTGTTCAGGTGCAATTTTTGAAAACAGTTTACGGATTCTTCCCTACAACGGATGTCAATATACCAACTTGTTCAGACTCTTCTCAACTTTTGAAAACGGTTTACGGACGCTTCCCAACAACGGACGTTGCTCTATTGCTCATTCAAATCCCAACTCCTGAAAATAGTTTTCGGATTCTCCGAAACGTGGATGTCAATCTATCACTTGCTCAGACCCCGATTCAGAGATGTTCCAAAACATGGGTGGCTTTCTGATACTTGTCCACTCACTTTTGACATACAGTTCAACATAACCAGATGGCATCTATAAGCCCATCCTCCTACCAGCAGTCACCAGATGGCATCTTTAAGCCCATTCTCAGATGGCATCTCTAAGCCCATCCCCCGACAAGATTCTATCGCACCAGATGGCATCTTTAAGCCCATCACCAAATGGCATCTTTAAGCCCATTCACCTCTACCATCATGTCGCCGAGTGCAAATTTTCTGGGCACTTTAGTGTCCAATCTTCTTTTACCTTCAAGTCGCGAAAGGCAATCTTGCCAATCTAACTCTTCAGGTCCAAGAAGATTGAACAGGGGCAACTGTTGTACCCCAAAATTTGCCCTCGCATTTTTCCACAAGAAATCTCAGCTTCAGGCATTTCCTGATTTTGCAAACTGGCTCAAGAATCGGACAAACGGACTTTTCTCGTCAGTCAAACAAAAATTAGGGTTTCGTTGATTTTTCAGGGCTCTGGATTTTCTCAAACAGTTGGCTTAGGGTTTTGGTTGATTTTGGTTCAATTTTGATCAGGCGAATGTTCGTTGGCATTTAATCAGGAATTAAGGGTTTTATGGGCATATTCTCAGAAAGGTTAAAATTCCACAGCATTTTGCAAGTTATTCCAAGATTCGGGTTGAATTCGCATTGTTTCGATTTAATCAGTAAAAGAGGCAGTTGGTTTGAGTTCACGTTGGTTTGTTTGAGCCAGTCAAAAGAAATATGCAGTATTGAATTTACAGTGCTTGGCAAAGAATCAGTGAAAAGGGAATGCGCTTGATCAGTTTATTTTGGTTAACTGCTGCTTTGCTTTGGATATTGGAAAGGACAGGTTTAATTGGTCAATTACTAAAGCATTGTTTTATTTAAATTATTTATTATTCTAAATTAAGTGATTGAAATTTATTTTTCAATTATTTTAATTCAAAGAGTTTTAAATAAATAAATAAACAATAAAGAGAGAAAACAAAATTAAACTGGATAATGGAAACTTTTATTTATCTTTAAATTAACTGTACAATTGATGTTTGGAATTTAATTACAAACATTGGTTTTACATTGATTTAAATTTAAATAAAAAAAGATAAACTATCCTATTTATTTCTATTTCTTCATTCTTCACTTCGCTCCAGTGTTCCATTTTTCATCTGCAAAAGAAAAAGAGAAAAGTCAAAAAGCAGATAAAATAAATACAGACAGAAGAAATTCATCATTAGGGGCCACTGATTGGGATCAGTTAACCCTCTCTGCAAATCACGGGATTTCTCCCGGTTCACAAAGAGGGAAGAATTTTATTTAAATCATGAATGCAAAATGCCAAAAATGCATAAGTTCAAAATGTCAAACTGCACAAACTCAATCTCAAAGTTCAAACCCAACTAAAATCCAAACTCCCACTTTCTATCAAAATCCAAAAGGTACAAACTTACTGTCAAAAAAATGTCAAGAAATCTACCCAAGCTGTCAAAAGAAGATTTGGCAAAGATATGGAAAATACAAAGTCTACTCAAAGCTGTCAAAGAAAGATAAAAATATGCACACATTTCCTTTCATCATTTCCCAACAAGGGTGGCCCCTTCAGAAAGTACAGCAAAAAACATTTAAAATTCTTTTAACTGTACAAAGAGAGAGAAAGAAGGGAGATAAGACGCAGGTTTTTAGGCTTTAGGCAGAGATAGAAAAAAAGATATATACAAGAGAGCTAAACACAGCTCAGAAGGAGGCAGAACTTTCACAAAAGATACAAGAAAATATACAAAGACTCCCCACTGCATAAAAACAAATACACAAAAACCTGCCTACTGCATAAACCAAGCCAGCATTAACCTGTTAACCCTCAAGAAGCAAGACCTGAAAAGCCATATCAAAAATACAAAGGCCTAAACCAGTAAGACCTGCATCAAGCCTCAAAAACCAGTAAGACCTGCATCAAACCTCAAACCTGCTGAACCATTACAAACACATAACCTCAAACCTGCTGAACCATTACAAACACATAACCTCAAACCTGCTGAACAAAAACATCAACCACCATAAAAAAAACCTGCTGAAGCAACCCCTGTCTAAACCTGAAACCTGCTGAAGCAAACCAAAACCTTAACCATTCAAAGCCAAGTATATCACAAACACTTCCAGCCAAACCTGTCCAGTTCAAACTTTACCAAAGGCCTAAAAGATACAAAACCTGCAAATGGCCTAAAAACTCATTACCAGCTATAACCATAAGCCAGCATTAACCTACCAAATGCCTTAAACCACTATCAAAGCCATTAAGACCTGTTCAGCTTCAAGCCTAATCAAATACTCAAGCATTCAAGGCCACCCATCAAAAAGGCCTCAGATATGTTCATCACTGGCCACTCAAAGCAAGCCTCAGTAAACACATCAATGGCCAACATAAACTATTAATCTCAAGGCAAGCATACGAATACTCAAGGCAACAAGCAGACAGTAAAGGCGAAAGAGAAGAAGAAAGAGATGAATATCCAAATTAGGTTTTCAGTTCAAATCATCACGAAACCATAAGCAAAGGAGAAAAGATACAGAAGTACCAAGTGTCGTCCAAGCTAGCTTCACAATCGCGTCCTCCTCCATCGCTGAGCCTCCTGAGCACTTCCTTTTTCTTCCTCCCCTCCGACAAGGTAGTTTTCGTTTTCTCCTTTCCTTTCGTACCTCACGTAAGACAAACCCAATGCATTAGTCAATAGAATACAGAATCGGATTCAACAAATCAAAGAATTTTAACATGCAAAAAATCTAAAATGTGTAATAAGTTCGAAACATGCTGTTACCTTGCTTCACCACTGCCTGAGCTAACGTGGGGGGGGGGGGAGAAAGAGGTAGTACTGGTGGCTAGACGGAGGAGTTAGATTCAAGAGCAAACGGAGAAGACGAAGAAGAAAAGTACGAACGGCGCGCCGCTGCAAACCCTAAAGCCTTTGTCTCCAAATGAAAACTCCAAATGAAACCCTAAAACGTTAATGACTCCCAAACGTGGGCCTAACCCATCTGAATGCCAAGCCCAAACGCGTTTATCATTATTCTTTGTTTTGTTTCCTGATCAATCTGCAAATAGGCCTTACAACCATCTTCAGCCCTTTTAACTCTTAAATCCTTTCTTAATCCTTTTTTTTTTACAATTTTAGACTAACTTAATTATTTGTTTTTACTAACTAAAAGCTACTTTAATTCCTCTTATATAAAATTTTCTTTACACAAACCTTAAAGTCAATTAGATCATTAGATTCTTATTTTAATTTTCTTCGTACATAAATACATTTTTTCTAATTTATTCTTTACAAAATCATATTAATAATAATACATAAAAACACATTTTATTTAAAATATCTAATTTAAAATTTCTTTGCTATACACTTAATCCAATTAATTTAAAACTTTTTTTTAAATATATATTGAAATATTAAACACATAAATAATTAAGATACATTTTTTTATCATAGATTAAAAATTGAAAATACCTTTTTATTATTTATTCTTTTAATTAAAATATATCTTTGTAACATAACAATTAAAAATACATTTCTTTTTTTAATATACATAATTCAATTCATAGCACATGAAAAAATACCTTTTTTTAACCTAGAAATATTTTCTTTTCTTAAAACATCATTTCATAATTTAACTTGAGCATACAATTAAAACATTTTCTTTTGTGCATATTAAAAGAAATACAAGATCAATAATTAAATAAACGCTTAATTATTCTTTAGGTTAAATAAATACCCTAATATACATTAATTTCGCATTATCATACCTGTAAATAATCACATACGCATATACTTGTACACTTACAATATATTTCACGTTATACACTTACACAATGCAAATACATTCACATTGCCCTATACACATTTGTTTATCTTATATTTGTATATTCGATATTTACATTTTATCGCAAATTCGATTTGGTTGTAACTTATTGGATACTATAAGTCTCACCCCCATTTGTGAATATTGTACCCCCACTCCCGGATACTATTTTGTAATAGCGTAGACTTTACATTCCGCAAATTACAGTTTTCCAATTATACCATGGTTAGACCTAGGGTTTGCATGTACATAAAATCAAACGCTAGATAACCTAATACAAGACAAATACATGTAATCAATACACAATCACACTTGCACCCTCTAGGATAATCCCACATGTTGCCTTCCAAAATGGGCCATGCTTGCACGTCGAGTATCTTTGGCAAAACAAAATCGAAATGATCATAAGTCCCTCAAAATGTTGCCTAAACGGAATGATCATAGTCCCTTCAAAACAAATTGCCAAAGACGCTTGGCACCATTGCATTCATGGTCCATACGATGACCCGCGCCCGTCCCGAATAAACTTCCTAAACGCAAGATTGTCCATCAAATTCAATGGTGGAACAAAATTGTTAAAAGGGGTTAAAACATAACAAAAACCTTTGAGTACAATAGGGTAGACAAAACTCTTAGTTACTTGAGATCGACTTGCAAAAAACACTTGCCTTCTTTTCAAAAACCACAATCCACAACACTTTCAAACAAACTCTCAAAAACATTTGAAACATCTTTTCGAAAAGATACACGCCTTTGTAAAACATTCGAGTAAAGAATTATTACAAGGTTAGCCTAGGACAAGGCATCTTCTTCCAAAATATTTTCAAAAACACACACACACACACACCATTTTCAAGCAATCAAAAATCAAGGCAAGTGATCTAAAAAACCAAGTAACTAAGAGCCCATGGATAACCATGGATGAAAAGGGTGCTAATACCTTCCCTTTTCATAATCTACCCCCCGAACCCACAAAATATCTCAAAAGGTTTTTGCTGTGCTTTTTTAACCTTTCCTTTAGGATAAAATAAAAAGTCGGTGGCGACTCTTGCTCAACCGCACAAGTGCGAATACGAACGCAAAACACTAGTCAGTTCTCCCACCGTATCACAGGAAGCATTCGTAAACTGTTTTTGTGATCCTTGATCTGAAACTTGTTAATCTTATCCTGAAAAGGATAAAATATTAGCTGAAATACAAAGTTAGTTTGCATGAAATGTATGATGTAATATATGTGTTTTATCAATTTTCATGATATATGAATGTAATGTATGCGCATGTATGCTGATTAGCCGTCTTGCTGAGGAAGATAAATCCTAGATAGCTGGAGATAATAAAATCTTTGTGTGATACGGTGGGAGAACTGACTTGGGATTTTGCGTTTGTGTTTGCAAATGTTTCGGTTTAGCAAGAGTCACCACTGACTTTTTATTTTATCCTAAGGAAAGGCCAAAAAGCATAGGAAAGACCTTTGAGATGTTTTCTTGGGTTCGGGGAGTAGATTATAGAAAGGGAAGGTATTAGCACCCTTTCTATCCATGGTTATCCATGGACTCTTAGTTACTTGCTTTGCTTTTTTCAATTGTTTGAAATGGTGTTTCGTGTGTGATTTTGAAAGATATTTTGAAAAGAGGCCATCGTTGTGGCAACCTTTGTAATGATTCTTGTTTGAATGTATACAAAGGTGTTTTTGTCTTTTGAAAAGTTTTCAAAGTTTGAAAGTAGGGTTTTGAAATTGTGTTGTGAAATGTGTTTTGAAAGTAGCAAGGATGTTTTTTTGCAAGCTTTTTATCAAGTAACTAGGAGCTATCTACCCTATTTTACTCAAAGATCTTTCTTATGTTTTTAACCCTTTTAACAGTATTGTTTCACCATTGTATTTGGTTAACGACCTTGTGTTAGGATGTTAACGGGACAGGCGCGGGTCATCGTATAGACCATAATAGCAATAGTGTCAAGTATCTTTGGCAATTTCTTGAGGGACTTGATCATTTTGTTTAGGCAACTCAGATAGCGTCATCGAGGGACTATGATCTTTTTATTTGTTTTTATTTTGCCAAAGTACTCAACATGCAACCATGGCCCATTTTTGAAGGCAACAAGTGGATTGTAACCCTAGGGGTGCAAGTGTGCATTGTGTTTGTTTTTCATGTATATTTCTTTGTGTTAGGTCATCTAGCGGTTGATTTTGAATCTTCGCATACAAACCCTAATCTCTAATCATGGCATATTTAAAAAGCATAAAGTGCGAGAATTAAATTCTAAGCTATTACAAAAGAGTAACCGGGGATGGGGGTACAAATTATTTACAAATGGGGATGAGTCTTATCAGAATAATGTCCCAAATATTATGGGTTACAACCAAATTGAATCGACGCAATTCAAATATAAAAAATATGACAAAGTGTAAGATAATGGAAATCAAAGAAGTATGAGATGCGTGTACTTATTTACAAATGATCAAATAAAAATTCTAACCTAAAAGGATTAAGTATAATTATTATTTATTGTATTTTGGTTAATGTTATAAACAAGAGTTTTAAAGAAAAGAAAAATTACTTTAAGTTAAAATTTATTGTATATGTACTTTTAAGTGTAATAATTGTTTTAAGAAACTATTAAGAACATTTTATACAAAATTTAATATCTTATCTTTATTTAACAAAAGAGAAGAAAAAGAGTTAGGTTATAGAAAAAATGAAAATAAGGTGATAATAAAAAAGTATTGGTTTTCAAAACATTAAAAAAAAGTAAGTGGGCTTAAGGAATGCATTTGGCCAAAAAATAAAAAAATAAAAAAAGACTAAAAGGGGGGTGTGGCGCCAGTTCACGTATGGGTTTTGGTTTGGTTCATGGGGCAAAGGCCCAAATGCCATGCACAACGTTTTTAGGGTTAATGTTTGTTTTGCTCAGAATCTAGGGTTTGCTTTGAACAGCGGCGTCGCTCCTTTCTCTCGTCTTCTTCGCCTCTCTTCATCGTTCTCAAACATGGATAATTGATTCCTCTCTCACGCCCAGCTGCCAGAGCGCTAACTCCAACCTCTCCTCTCCGTGACTACACAGGACGACAATTTGAAAGGTATTAATTTCATTCTAAACGCGTTTTAGGGTTCAGGTTTTTACTCTTGCATGTTAACGTTTTACAAAGCTTTGATCTTTGATATTTATGATGTGGTGATGCAGAAAAAGAAGACAATACCTTTGGGGTTTTGTTTCTGGAAAGGCGATGGAGGGTTGGAACGACGGCGCTCTCAGGTGGCTGGTGGAGGGAGCGTGATGATGATGCTAGCTCACTTTTGGTATTTTTGTATCTTTTGACTTCTCTTGAATTGTTTTGTGATGAGGTTACTCTGAAAACACTTGCTTCTGAGTTCTCTCTTCTTCTTTGAGTACCCTGATATTCTGATGATGAATTTGTTCTGAGGATGTTGCTATTGTTGTTGATTTGGCTTATGATTTTTTGTGATGATGAACTTGAACTGAAAAAGGGTTATTTGTTGTTCTTGATTTGGATGTTTGATGATGAATGTTTTCTGAAAACTATGTCGTTTGGATTTTTGTTTTGCTTCTACACTCTTCCTCTTTCTCTTTGTCAATGATGATGGTATTCTGAGATTAACTATCATCGTTGCTTGGTGATGATGAGCTTGTTCTGAACTTTTGCTTATTTGATGTGTTTTTTGTTGGCTTGAGTTGAAACTTGTTGGTTCCTCCTTGTTTTGGCTAACTTATCTTGAATCTGTAGTTTGGACAGATCGCAGTTTTGAGAAGTTGCAGTTTTGAAGGTTTCTTGGTGTTTGCAGTTTATGCAGGTTGAACTGACTTTAGGCAGGCTTGAAGGCTTGTTTGGTAAGGTTTTAGCAGGTTAGGGAAGTTTGTCATGTGGAGAAGACAAGATTTTTGTTTTGACAGGTTTGAATAGGCTTGTTTGGTAAGGCAGGCTCACTCGAAGGTTTGTAGTTTAGGCAGGTTACTGAGTTTGGCTTGCAGACTTTTGATTTTTGTTATGTAGGTTTTGTACTGAGTGTTTGGGAAGGCAGGTTTGTGCAGTTTTAGGCAGGCTTCGATCTTTTCTTGAGCTTTCTTGCTTTTGTTTTTGAGGCAGGTTTTGATAACTTGCAGTTTAAACAGGTTAGAGCTTTTTGTTATGCAGGCCACAGGCTTTAGGCAGGCTTCAAGGCTTGTTGTGTTTTGGAGGCTGGTTTTAGCCTTTTGTTGAGCTTTTTAGTTGCAGTTTTGGCTCTCTCCTCCCCTTTGAACTGTTAGCCTGTTATATTTATTTGCTTTCTCCCTGCTCTGTATAGCCTGCTGTGATCGGTGGATCTGGAACTGACTGTTTAACGCTGGTTCGTGAAATGTCGCGGAAGCAAGAGTCGCCACCGTCTTTTATTTTCTCCAATTGGAAAGGACAAAAGCACCTAAAAATTCCTTATAGAGATTGCTCTCGGTTCGGGAGGTAGATTATAGAAAGGGAAGGTGTTAGCACCCTTTCTATCCATGGTTATCCATGGGCTCTTAGATACTTGCTCATTTGTGTTTTCAAAAATGGTTTGTTTGCTTTTCAACTGTGGGTTTTAAAAAGTTTCTTCGAAAATTTCAGTTCGACTCTTGTATCGGTCCTCAAGAGTGTTTGAAAAATTGCTTTCGAAAGCTTTTTGAAAATGTGTTGGTGTGAAAAGTATTTTGAATTTGTTTTGAAATTTAGAGCAAGTATCTAGAGTCGTCTACCTACCCTAAGGAATTCGTCTGTGTAAATGTCCTTTAAAGTAGTGCCATCCCACCATTGAGAGGTAGGTAGCACCACCGTTGGAGGTGTTCGGGTCAATTCGAGGTTCGGGACATGGTGATCACCAGAGCAATGGGAAGACACCTTAGAAGCTACCCTCATGCCAGGTTCCCGGATCATGAGGACTTACTAAGACATCCTCTACTCGACGATCACCTTTCGAGGCAAGGCAACAGTGAGGCGTACCCTAGGGGTGGTGTGTGAATTTGTGTGTCAGATTCAGTTATTTTATCTTGTCATGGTATAGGTGATCTACGCGTTTGTTTTTATTTATTGTCATTCATTCTTGCATGCATTTATTTAACAGTTAGAAAAGTGCGAGAAAGATAAAGTTCTAAACTATTACAAAAGGCGCGGGTCCACATCGCCAAAATTTCCAGGACCCGATTTGACAGAAAATAAAGAAAATAAAGTAAAAGTGCGAGAGATAAGTATTTACATGGCTTTGGGAGAGGTACATAAAAAATTAAAATAAAAAGAAATAAATACGCGAATTGAATTAAAATTAAAAACGAGGGCGTTGGACCCTTTTAACGAAATTAAATTAAATGATTAAATTAATGAAAATTAAAATGAAAGGGAATTATTTTTGGTATTTTTGTATTTTATGACTTTAAAGAAATTGAATTAAATTGAGAAATTAACCCTAATTCTAATTTTTATTTATTAAGAAAAAATATTAAAGTTAAACCTAAATTAACCTAATTAATTACATGGTAATTTAATTACAAAAATAAATAATATTTAATCATTTGTGAAAAGAAAAGAAAAAGGATAAAAAACATTACAAACCCTAATTCTACCAATTTTAAGTTTATTAGAAAAAATATTAAGATTTCAACCTAAATTAAAACTAATAATCAATTAATGTTATTTATTTACAAAAAATATTAATTAAATAAATATATCTTAATTTTGTCCTCTCTGATTTTTTTGTTGTTTTTATATTTTTTATGAAAAATTAACTAAATTACAGAATTAAATAAGAATAAGGAATAATGAAAATAAATAAAATAAGAATAGAATAAAAAATCAAAACCTTGGGGGGTTTCTGTCCCCAATTGGAGGTGTACTTGGCAATTAGGTCCACTTATTGCAAGGTCCTATCTGACTTTTTGTGCTAGCGCGTGAGTGCATTGACTGGAGTGTACGGTGTCCATCAGATCTGGTCCCTTGATTGAGTGCAGTGGGACATATGGCGCATTGGATTGAGGAGCATATGGTGGAACCTTGTACTGAATCTGCATAGAATAACAACTGGAAAAATAATATTGGAAAGGGGTGGGGGACCTGGGATCGAACCCAGGTCCTAGAGATTACCATGCATGCGCCTGACCAACTGCTCCACTTGACTTCTTTGTACATTAAATAACAATCAATCATTATAAAATAAAACCAAGCGTTAATGACTTTTTAGCGCGAAATTTTGAATATTCCAATCAATGCTGGCCACGTACCCTTCTTCTTCCTTGGCTTGTTTTTTTTCCTGAAACACAAAAAGAATGGGCAACGGTTTTGAACCGTTCCCTTAGACACCATTATAAAAAATAGCGATTAGGCCGTCCGGCCACATAAATTAGGCGCGAGGGTCCTATTCTTTTCGTCCAAGCACGCTGGTTTCGTTTATGGCATTGTGACGTTCCAATTTTACTGTATTCAAAAACCCCTAATTTGAAAGTTGAAGAACCCTAAAAAACAACAATGGTAGATTCGCGTATGATGCCCAAAACTTCAATCAAACCACATTGTTAGCTTCAGAAAGGTCTCATTAGTACAAATCCATGAATAAAATGCAATGAGAATGCTGGGAATTTGAAATACGATTATAAGAAAAATATGAAAAAGTTTGATCTCTGTATACCGATTCAAGGCGTTAGAGGGTTGGAGAATTATCCAGGAGCCTTCCTTGATGTCCCAGGAAGGTGATATAATGATTGTTTTGGCTTGAAAACCCTTGCAATGGTGATTTCAGTTTCAGAATTTTCTTGAAAAAATGTCAACTTGGTTATGGCTTTTGGGCGCAACTTTCAGGTCATGGGCACGAGGGTTAGCATTAGTATGTATAGGTGAATGTTTTAGGGTTGAGAACTTGATCAAAAATCCATGCATTGATGTGAAAAATATTTGATTTGCAAACCATAATTTTCCAAATCTTTTTCATGCTTTTTTGGCTTCAATCACATCCAATCACCTTTGATTCTTTCCTTATTTGATTGTACACGAAATATTGAGTATATATCATGCATAAAAAGATTGAAAACCCTAGGTTTAGTATTTTTTTATATATTTTAATTAATTAAATGAATTTCTAGCATTTAAAAATTCAAATAAATAAAATAAAAATGATAAAAACTTCCCTTTGGGCCAAATGGTCGTGCACATGCCTTGGATGATGAATTGTGGAAGAAAAAGAGGCCCATTAGCAATTTTAGGTCATTTGAATCAATGTTGACTTTTCAAAATATCCAAAAATTTCCCAACTTCCACAAGGCATAACTTGCTCAATTTTAAAGCTTTGCTCATGTTCTTGGACATTTTGGAAAGGTCTTTGAGTCCTATAACCAATGTCTTTGGTCCCATGTCATTTTGATTTACCAATCTCAAGTTATGGCCTTTGACTTAAAGTCCCTTTTTGTTGACTTTTGAAAATGACCTATAATGTTGAAATTGATAACTTTTTGTGAGAGCATTTCTTGGACTTTAAGTGTGAAGAGGAGTTGTAGGAAATGTCTTTATCTTCAAAATGAGCTTTGGATGGAATTTTTATGATAATCCATGTGAACGTTATGCCCTGGTCAATTTACAGTTGACTTTTTCAACTGTCCAAATATGGAAACTTTTGCATCTTGATGATTTTTGAGCCAAGCTTTGAGAATCATGATCAAGCATTGATCGAATGATGTTTTTGGCTTCAAAATGAGATGTTGACCAAAAATTTGAACTTTTGACTGTCAAATGACCATTTTGCCCCTACAGTTGACTGTAGTGCAATTAGGGTTTAGACTGTGCAATTTTGTGCTGAAAGTCTTGAAACTTGACATGAGGATGTTTGACCATGTTTGTAGGCATATGGGACTTGATTGGAACCTTGGAAACTTCATTTACTTTGTCAGAACCAAAACCCTAATTTTTACTGTTAGGAGGCCCTTGAACTGTGCAACCCTTGGGGAGATGTTGCTTGGATTTGGCAAAATTTGAAGAATATGGGAGGGAAAATTTTGGGGTACAACACCTGCCAAACTGCAAAACCTACTTCACTCTCTCTTTCTCTCTCCATAAAAGCACTTTTGCTTAATGTATTTTTTTTAATTCTGAAAAGCTTGTTTTTGGCCAGAAAATGATGAGATGTTTTGACAAGCTTGCTTGCTTGTATCTTGGTTTATCTCTGTATTGTACTTTCCATATTTTTTGCATTGTGCTTTTTGGACAGCTTGTGTACTTGGTTTGACAGTTCAGTTTGACATTGTGAAACTCAGTTTGGCAGTTCAGTTTGACATTGTGAAACTCAGTTTGGCATTTCAGTTTGTCATTGTGTGCAACCTTGTGCCTTCTTTGTGTGCAGATTTGTTCCTTGTACCTTGTGCCTTTGCATTTAATTGATTATATGCTTGCAAAATTATTTTACTTTCCTCTTTGTGAACCAAGAAGAGAAATCTTTGTGATTTGCAAAGAGGACAAGTAAAACATGATGAAACCAAAAACAATCTGATTCCGGCCAACAAGCTTTAATGATGATCTTTTTTATTTATCTGCCTAAAACTGCTTTTCAATTTATCTGCACCGATTTCTTTTTCTTCTGTCCTTTGCAGGTAATCACCAGTTGAATAGTGGAAGAAACAATAGAAGATAGAAGATTTCAAGAAACTTAGGCTTTAGATTTATTTTCCTTTCATTTATTGTAATAAATATTATTGTAAACACTGTAAATAAATTTACAATATTCGAATAACATTTGTAACAATATTTGAAATAAATAAATAAAAATCTTTGTCAAATAAGAATTCTTTACTGTCAAATATTTCCTTCTTTCCTTTGCACTGTCTATTTAATTATTTAAATCTCTTAAATTAAAACCACTGGAAATGCATCCTGTGATCGGTGGAAATAGAACTGACTGTTTAGGAATGCTGGTTCGCGAAATGTCGCGGTAAGCAAGAGTCGCCACCGTCTTTTATGTTCTCCAACATGGAAAGGACAAAAGCACAACAAAATTCCTTTTCGAGATGTTTCTCGGTTCGGGAGGTAGATTTATAGAAAGGGAAGGTGTTAGAACCCTTTCTATCCGTGGTTATCCACGGGCTCTTAGGTACTTGCTCACTATGTTTTCAAAAAGTTTTTCTTTTCTTGTGTTTGTGGGTTTTGAAAAAAGTTTGTTTGAAAACTTCGATTTAACTCTTGTATCTGTCCTCAAGAGTGTGTGAAGTTTCGTTTGAAAACTTTTGTCAGAAAAGTGTAGGTGCGAAAAGTTGTTTTAGTTTTGAAAGAGCAAGTACCTTAGAACCTCTACCTACTCAAAAGAAATTAAGCTGTGTAAATGTCCTTTAGACAGTACTATCCCACTATTGAGAAGTAGGTAGCATCGTCATTGGAGTTATTCGGGTCAATTCGATTATAGGGACATGTGTGGTCACCAAAGCAATAGTAGGACGCCTTAGCGGTAACCCTAGTGTCCTAGATCCTTTTTATCCGAGGCAACCGTTTCGAGGCAACTGGATCTTTAGACAGGAGGGCGACCTCTAAAACACCCTATACTTGACGACCACTTCGAGGAAACCAAGTGAGGCGTACCCTAGGAGTGGCATGTGCATGTGTGTTGTTTCAGTTTATATTTATCTTGTACATGTTATTTGTGAGCTACGAATTGATTTTATTTTTCATACAAGTCTTGCATGCATATTAACAGTTAAGAGTGCGGAAAATGAAGTGCGGAAAGGTAAATCTACGCTATTACAAGGCGCGAGTCTATACATCACCAAAAATAAAACCCGTTTGGAAAATAAATGCGAGAAAAGTAAAGAAAGCGGTAAAAGACCTAATTAACTATTATATCCTCGGAAACAGTTACATCAATATGATAAAAAAAGAATTAAAGTGCGAAAAGAAATTAAATCGGGACGTCCTTAGGGTTTTGACCCTTTTGAGAAAGCATGAGTTTTGGTCCTTTGCATTTAATTAAATATTAACCCTAAAACTAATTAATTAATTAATTAAAAGAAAAAATGTTTTTGGTTTTTTATGTTTTAATGAAAATAAAATAACAAGAAAATATGATTGAAAATTGTCAAACCCTAATTCTACATGATTTTTATTTATTGTAAAAAAATTAAAGTTAACCTAATTAACTAAATTAATTATATTTACAGTTTATTTACAAAAATAATTAATAGTAAAATTAATAATAATAATAATAAAAATATTTACATTTTAATTTTCAGAATTTATTATGAAAAATGTTAATTTGTTAGTTAAATAAATAATAATAATAATAGTTAGAAATTAGTAAAAGAAATAAAAGAGAAAATATAAGGAAAGAAAGAAAAGAACTCAGGGGGTGTGTTGACCCATTAGGAGGTGAGGCCTGGAATTTCTGGCCCAATAGCACTCCAAGCCCTGTTGACTTTGGGAATTGCCTGCACGTGCTTTGACTTGGAGCATGGTGTCCAACATCTCATAGCCATCAGATCTATGCTTTAGGACACATGGCACCTAGGATTGGAACGTGCATGGTGGACGTCACTGGAAAGCGCTGCATTAGAATATGTTATGAAAAAATAGAACAAGCGTTTGGGGGACCTGGGAATCGAACCCAGGTCCCAATGGTTATTGGACAGATCACCAACCACTAGGCCATTGCGTTGCATCTGTTAATATAATGATGAGTAATTATAATTTAGCAAAATTAATTCATATGTTATCCAAACAAAAAGCGCGCGTCTCATTCAAACCAGCTAACCAAATATCAACACGCAATCATCTTCATCCTGCGTTCCTGTAAAAAACAAAGGGATAGCGGGGGTTTTTAACCCCCACAAAATAGGACGAGGGAAAATAGCGAATAGGTCCCTGGGTTATATAAATATGGCGCGATATGTCCAATGCATTCGTCTGGTCTCAACGAGTTTAACCATAGGCATCATGAGGCTTAATTTTTCTTGTATAGAAAAGCCCTAATTTTGAAACTGAAGAACCCTAAAATTCAACAATGGTGATATCTGTTTCAGGACACCATAACGCGATTCACCTATACCATTAGCTTCAGAAAGGTTAGAGCAATGCAAAGCAATGATTATAACATGTTAATGATGCATAAAATGTGAGTTTCGATTCTGAAAAAGAATAAGCAAACCGTGATTCTGTTTTGTACGTTTCCTTGAGTGTTAGCCCTTGATTTGATTTGCAAAAGGTTTCTGGGAATGCTAGCAATGTATTGTAATAAAAAACAAGCTTTGAATCACGTTAAATTATGGAATTCAGTTTTGAGTTTTCTTCACTTTTTTCCAATATTGCATATGGCTTTTTGCAGCAGCTTGCCCGTGTATAGAATTAGGTTTGGCTTCAGCATATGTAGCTGAATGGAATTAGGGTACAATCTTGGTCAAAGATCCATGGCATTATGATTTGTATATTTGATTTTCAATCAAATATTTTTGCATCTTTTTGATTGCCAAAACTTGCTAATTTTGGAGATTTTGATCCCCTTGATTGATACACGAAATCTTCATCATATGCTGACCACTTTTGCTTCACAAAAAGATTTAGAAATCATATCTTGGTATTTTCCTACAATTAAATTAATTAAATGAATTAATAATCAATTAAAAATCCAATTAATTAATAAAAATAAGAAAATAATTCAATTTAATCTCAATGGGTCGTGCATAGGCTTTGGACAATGTTTCAAGAAGAAATTTGAGGCCCATTAGCAAAAATGATGTGTTTTAGGCAAAGTTGACTTTTGCAAATTCATAAAAATTTCCCAACTTCTCCAATGCATATATTGCTCAATTTTGAACATATGAACATGTTCTTGGACATTTTGGAAAGGTATTGAAGTCCTCTAACCAATGCCTTTGGTCCCATGTCATTTGGATTTACCAATCTCAAGTTATGCCCTTTGACTTAAAGTGCACTTTTGTTGACTTTTGAAATTGACCTATAATGTAGAAATTGATAACTTTTTGTGAGGGCATTTCTTGGACTTGGAATGTGAAGATGAGTTGTAGGAAATGTCATCCCCTTCAAAATGAGAATTGGATGGGATTTTTCTGATGAACCATGAAAAAGTTATGCCTTGGTCAAGTTACAGTTGACTTTTCAGCTGTCCAAAAATAACAACTTTTGCATCTTTGATGATTTTTGAGCCATGCTTGAGGAATCATGATCAAGACTTGATCAAATGATGATTGTGGCTTCAAAATAAGATGTTGACCAAATTTTTTGACTTTTGACTTCCAAATGACCATTTTACCCCTGCAGTTGATTGTGAACCAAATAGGGCTTTTGACTGTGGACTTTGATGCTGTGAGCCTTGAGACTTGACATGTAGATGCTTGACAATGTATATAGGCCCATATGAATTGATTGAGCCATTGAAATCCTCAAATTACTTGAGAGAACCAAAACCCTAATTTTGACTGGCTTAGGAGTTGGTTGGGACTGTGCAACCCTTGAGGAATCTTGAACCATTTGAAGATGATTCTTGACAAACTTTGAAGATTATGGGAGGGCAAATTTTGGGGTACAACAGTTGCCCCTGTTCAATCTTCTTAGACCTGAGGATGTAGATTGGCTTGTGTGCCTTTCGTGATCCGAAGGTGGAAGATGATTGAACACTAGAGTGCCCAGAAATTTGCACTCACATAGTAGAGTATCAACAATGTGATGTCAGGAATGGGCTTTGCAGATGCCATTTGGAAAGATGGTGGATAGGAGGATGGGCTTATAGATGCCATCTGGAGATGTGACAGAATATTGTCGGGAATGGGCTTACAGATGCCATTTGGAAATGTAATGAATGGTTGTAGAGATGGGCTTAAATATGCCATCCGGAGGTGTCGATCGCGTAAGAGATTCCTTAGCGAGAACTTGCGTACTTGAGAAAGAAAGATAATTTCCTGGCCTGTTACATGTGTTGATCTTCAAACTCTTCATGCAAATATGCCCTGGCTAGATACAGGTGTCGAATCTACAATCAATCGCTCACAGATATGCCCTGGCTAGGTACAGGTATCGAATCTGGAACTAGTCGTTTACAGATATGCCCTGGCTGGATACAGGTATCGAATATCTAAACTCTTCATGCAAATATGCCCTGGCTAGATACAGGTATCGAATCCACAATCAAACACTCACAGATATGCCCTGGCCAGATACAGGTATCGAATCTGGAATTGGTCGCCTACAAATATGCCATGGCTGGATACATGTATCGAATCTCTAAACTCTTCATGCACATATGCCCTAGATAGATACAGGTATCGAATCTACAATCAATCACTCACAGATATGCCCTGGCTAGATACAGGTATCGAATCTGGAATTTATCGTCTACAGATATGCCCTGGCTGGATACAGGTATCAAATCTCTAAACTCTTCATGCAGATATGCCCTGGCTGGGTACAGGTATCGAATCTACAATCAATCACTGACAGATATGCCCTGGCTAGATACATGTATCGAATCTGGAATTTGTCGTCTACAGATATGCCCTGGCTGGATACAGGTATCGAATCTCTAAACTCTTCATGCAGATATGCCCTGGCTGGGTACAAGTATCGAATCTACAATCAATCACTCACAGATATACCCTGGCTAGATACAGGTATCGAATCTGGAATTAGTCGCCTACAGATATGCCCTAGCTGGATACAGGTATCGAATCTCTAAACTCTTCATGCAGACATGCCCTGGCTGGATATAGGTATTGAATCCACAATCAATTACTCACAGATATGCCCTGGCTAGATACATGTATCGAATCCGGAATTAGTCGTCTACAGATATGCCCTGGCTGGATATAGGTATAGAATCTCTAAACTCTTCATGCAGACATGCCCTGGCTGGGTACAGGTATCGAATCTACAATCAAACACTCACAGATATGCCCTGGCTAGATACAGGTATCGAATCTGGAATTTGTCGCCTACAGATATGCCCTGGCTGGATACAGGTATCGAATCTCTAAACTCTTCATGCAGATGTGCCCTGGCTAGATACAGGTATCGAATCCACAATCAATCGCTCACAGATATGCCCTGGCTAGATACAGGTGTCGAATATGGAACTAGTCGTCTACAGATATGCCCTGGCTGGATACAGGTATTGAATCTCTAAACTCTTCATGCAGATATGCCCTGGCTAGATACAGGTATCGAATCCACAATCAATCGCTCACAGATATACCCTGGCTAGATACATGTGTCGAATCTGGAACTGCGACAGTTGATAGTAATCATCTTTGGATTGACCTTTTCCTGAAAAGGCAAAACGTTAGTTGTATGCAATGTCATGATGTATGAAATGCATGATGTCATGATGTTCAGAGATAGTGTAGTATGCACTTTGTCATGTATGTAAGCAGGATGTATGAAATGTGACATGTCTATGAATGTATGTTCGTCTAGGAAAATAAATCCTTGACGAATGCCGGGAGCTTGTTGAATCCTGGGCTGATGTTTGAAGAGTTGAGTTCTTCGTTTCCGCGGGTGATGATGATTGAAGATGGTTGCAAGAATAAACCGGTAGGAGAAGATGACTCCGTTGGGGAATAAACTTGATGAAGATATTACTCTGCGGGGAAATACTCCGTGGGAAGAGATACTTCGCTGAGGTTTTAATGATAACTCCGCTGGGGACTCTGTTGGTAAGTTATGTTGGGGAATTTGATGAACTCCGCTGGGGGATAGGAAGAACTTCGCCGAGGACGATCTTTCCGTGATAATTAGCTGAGGATAACCCAGTTATAAGCTCTGGTGGGGAATAAACTTCTGAATAAAGCCGGGGACGCATTCGTACTCTGCAGGGGATAAGCTTCCAGAATCTACTGGGGATAAGCTTCCAGAATCTGATGGGGAGGATGATTCAACTCTCCTGGGGAAATTTTTGGACTGTACTGGGGAAGTGGCTCCACTGGGGTGTCTTGTATTCCGCCGGGGAACAAATCTTATATTAAGACTGCCGGGGGATGCTTGTTTAGGAACATCTGTATACTCCGCTGGGGAATATTGAGATTTTCTGGGGATACCCAACTTCCTTAAGGCTGACAGTAGACTAACTCTGCTTGGGGAGAGTATCGCTGACTTGCTGGAGATATTGTGCCTTTTCAGGCTGATTGGGAGACCAACTCTGCTTGGGGAGAGCATGGTTGACTCTTGTCTTACTCTGCAGGGAGTGAAGGTATCCTGGTTACATTCTTCAGCCGAACTTACCTTAGTACCTTGGTGGACAAAGCAACTAGATCGCTTAGACAACTCATTATTGCCCCTGTTTCTTATATCACCCGTAATTAGTCCTTTGTTTCGCATGCAAATATTTATGAGTTAGCAATTAATGTCAAATGCATATATCAAAAATGAACATTGGACGTTCTTTGCAAAACAAAACAGATAAAGGAAAAACAATTGGCAATTTGTATGGAAAAGTGAGCTTGTATTGATTTTGAATTTGCCTGTAAATAGGCGTTTTTTGTGTACAGGAGGCTGGCGTCCTAGTAAGAGAACGCCGCCGAATAGAATAGAGTTTATACAATTTGTACAAAGGAAAACAAAACAGCTATGTGAAAAGAATAATCCCATTGGGTTCCAACTCTGCTATCGCCTTTATGTCTTCAAGCGTCTCATCACTTTGCTGCGTAGTTGGAGATGAAGCTGACTGATTGGTGCCATCTGAGCCTGATAGTTGATACCGAATTCTGGATGCAAGGTGATCCAATGAGACATAGCATTACGCTTATCCCTAATTTTTGCCTGGACCGCCCTTTCGGGTTTTCATTCCACCGGGATACCCATTTTTGCCCAAGCCGCCTTTTCAGGTTTTCGACTTGCCGGGTTTACAAATTTTTCATTTTTTCATCCCTTATTTTTGCCCGAACCCTTTTGGTTCGCCGGGAAGCCCTTATTTTTGCCTAGGTGTGTCAACCTAGCGGGTCTTTAATTCATGCGTAGTATCTTTTTACTATGTATGCATTGGCGGGGTGAGGAAGGTCGTCACCATCCATGGTGGTTAGAATCATAGCTCCTCCTGAGAAGATATGTTTAACCACAAATGGCCCTTCGTACGTAGGGGTCCATTTTCCCCTGGTATCACTTTGAGGAAGAATGATGCTCTTGATTACCAGGTCTCCGACATGATACTCTTGTCGTCTGACCTTCTTGTTAAATGCCTTGATCATCCGTTTTTGGTACGTCTGACCATGAAAAATAGCAGTGAGTCTCTTTTCATCGATTAGATTCAGCTGATCAAGCCGGGTCTGGATCCAGTCATCTTCGCTCAAACCTGCATCCTTCATTATCCGGAGTGAGGGTATCTGGACTTCAATAGGCAAGACTGCTTCCATGCCGTAGACCAAGGAAAAGGGTGTTGCCCCTGTTGACGTCCGTGCTGAGGTATGGTACCCATGAAGAGAGAACGGTAACATCTCGTGCCAATCTTTATAGGTCATTGTCATCTTCTGCACAATCTTCTTGATATTCTTATTTTCCGCTTCGACAACCCCATTCATCTTCGGCCGGTAGGGAGAAGAGTTGTGGTGCTGTATCTTGAATTGCTCGTAGAGCTCAGTGATCATCTTGTTGTTAAGATTGGTACCATTGTCCGTAATGATCCTTTCCGGGACGCTGTATCGACAGATCAGGTTATGCCGAATGAACCGTGCCACGACGTTCTTGGTTACCGTAGCGTAGGAAGCTGCTTCAACCCACTTTGTGAAGTAATCAATCGCTACCAGGATGAAGCGATGCCCATTGGATGCCGTAGGTATGATCTCACCGATCATATCAATGCCCCACATTGCAAAAGGCCAAGGTGTTGTCAAGACGTTCAGAGGAACTGGAGGAATGTGCACCTTATCGGCATAGATCTGGCATTTGTGACACGTTCGAGAATGTTTGTAACAATCGGCTTCCATTGTGGACCAGAAATATCCTGCCCGAAGGATTTTCTTTGCCATGGTATATCCACTGGAATGTGTTCCGAAGGTACCCTCATGCAGCTCTGCCATGATCTTTTCTGCTTCAGTCTTATCCACACAATGCAGTAAGGTCGAATCATGGTTTCGCTTGTACAGAATGCCGTTGCTGAGGAAGAACTTCGCCGCGAACCTTCTCAGAAACTTTTTGTCATTGACAGATGCACCCTCGAGGTATTCTTGAGCTTCCAAGTACCTCTTCACTTCATGATACCAAGGTTTTTCAGTTACCTCTTCCGCCTCAAGATCACAACAATATGCAGGTTCGTCCAATTTCCAGATAATGATTCGGGGAGCCTCGTTGTCCCATTTTACTTTGAACATGGAAGACATCGTAGCTAGCGCGTCCGCCAACTGATTCTCCTCTCTTGGGAAGTGTTCAAAAGTTATCTCCTCGAAGTGGGGAATCAACGTCAACACATACTCTTTGTAAGGAATAACATTTGGGTGTTTCGTATCCCGCTCGCCTTTCACCTGACTGATCACGAGAGTGGAATCTCCGAAGACACTCAGAAACTTGATCCTTAGGTCAATTGCAGCTCGAAGACCCATGATGCATGCTTCATACTCTGCCATGTTGTTGGTGCAGTTGAAACATAGTCGAGCAGTAAGTGGAGTATGAGTGCCTTTTGGGGATATGATCACAGCGCCAATGCCGTTACCTAAAGCGTTTGAGGCTCCGTCAAAGTGCATAGACCATCGGGATCCTTCCTCAGGTCCTTCATCCGGTCCAGGTACTTCACAATCAGTCACTACCATGATATTCTCGTCTGGAAATTCAAAGTTCATAGATTGGTAGTCATCCACTGTCTGGTGTGCCAAATGGTCTGCCAATACACTTCCCTTGATTGCTTTCTGAGTCGTGTACTGGATGTCATATTCCGTCAAGATCATCTGCCATCTTGCTATTCTTCCGGACAAGGCAGGCTTTTCGAATATGTACTTGATTGGATCCATCTTTGAAATCAACAGAGTGGTGTGAGTCAACATATACTGTCTCTGCCGGCGAGCAGCCCATACCAAAGCGCATCAAGTTTTCTCGAGCAGTGAGTATTGGGTCTCACAGTCGGTAAACTTTTTGCTAAGGTAATAAATAGCGTGCTCTTTTCGGCCAGACTCGTCATGCTGCCCCAACACACACCCCATTGAGCTGTCAAGTACTGTCAAGTATAAGATTAGAGGTCTCCCTTCAACCGGTGGCATAAGAATGGGTGGTTCTTGGAGATACTCTTTGATTCTGTCGAAAGCGGCATGACATTCATCGTTCCAACGTACTACTTGATCTTTCTTCAGTAGCTTGAAGATTGGTTCACAGGTAGCAGTTAGGTGCAAGATGAATCGGGCAATGTAGTTCAGCCGTCCTAGAAAGCCTCTGACTTCTTTCTCTGTCTTGGGAACCGGCATCTCTTGTATGGCTTTCACCTTGGCAGGGTCCACTTGAATACCTTTGTCGCTTACGACGAAGCCTAGCAATTTTCCAGATCTTACCCCGAAGGTGCACTTGTTCGGGTTCAACCTCAGCTTATACAACTTCAGACGGTCAAACAGCTTCTGTAGATGGTCAAGGTGTTCCTCCTCAGTTTGGGACCTTGCAATCATGTCGTCGACATATACTTCTATCCCATGATGGATCATGTCATGAAACAAAGCAACCATGGCACGTTGGTAGGTTGCCCCAGCATTTTTCAACCCAAAAGGCATGACCTTGTAGCAAAAGGTGCCCCACTGAGTAACAAAAGTGGTCTTCTCCATGTCTTCAGGAGCCATATTGATCTGATTATAACCGGAGAAGCCGTCCATGAAGGAGAATACTTTATACTGAGCAGTGTTGTCAACCATAACATCGATATGAGGCAGAGGGAAATCATCCTTAGGGCTCGCCCTGTTCAAATCCCTGTAATCAACACACATTCGGACCTTACCATCTTTCTTCAGCACTGGAACCACATTAGCAACCCACTGAGGGTAAGAAGTCACTGCTAGAAAACCGACATCAAATTGTTTCATAACCTCAGCTTTGATTTTCTCGGACATCTCTGGACGCATACGGCGGACCTTCTGTTTAATCGGAGGGCAGTCTTCCTTGGTAGGCAGGTGATGAACCACAATGTCAGTATCCAACCCAGGCATGTCTTCGTAAGACCAGGCAAAGATTTCCACATAATCATGCAACATCTGAATCAACCGTTGTTTCACACTGAGCTCTAGATTGGCACCAATCTTGACTTCCTTTCTGTCTGTCTCAGTACCCAGATTTACCGTTTCCACTAGCTCTTCATGTGGCTGAATGGCCCTTTCTTCCTGGAGTAACAGTCTTGCAAGCTCACCAGGCACTTCACAATCATCTTCACCTTCGTCTTCGGCTAAGTTGATCGGATTTTCAAAGTTATAATTGGCAGTAGCAGAGTCGTTACCAGTGAGATCCAGAGTGGATTGGAACCTGTATGGGTGAGTGTGTGTAAATATAGCTGTTTTGCAATATATAAATAAGAAAGACAGGGAGCGCAAGATTTGAAATGCAAAAAACGTCCAATGTTTTTATTTATGATATATGAAAATGACAAATAATAAGCCCTCACAAATGAAGCCACGGTGCCTCGGGTAAGACACCGGGCCATAAAGTTTCGAATTATTGTTCGTTACAAATTCAAAACAAAGGAGTTCATTACTGAGTGACAAAAGTAATAGGTATGAAATCTTTGGTAGTCCAGTTGCTTGGTCCATCGTTGGTTGTTGGGTAGATCCAGCTGTCGAATTCAGATTCCTCCACATCGTCTTCAATAGCATTCACTCCCGAGTTGGTGATGAACACAGGAGGTCTTCCAATCTTTGCTTTACGAACAACCCTCTGAGCTTCTGCAGTGAAACCCAGACCAAACTTGTCAGTCTTCGGTGTGAAATTAGGAAGTCGGCCCCAGTTTGCACACTCACCCTTCTCAATCACAGCCCGGGCATCCTTTAAGGAAGCCATCTTCAAAGGAGAATCTTCTTCAGTCACAGTCTCTGCTGATGCCAATGTCTGAGGCACCTCTTCGAAGTGTTGAAAGGGGGTCTCAATGAATTCCCCATCCATCTCTATGTACCGGAACGAGTTGAGGTGGCTGGCCATATATTCTTCTTCCCCCTGCACTGTAACAATCTTCCCTCTGACTGGGTACTTAAGCTTCTGATGTAATGTGGAAGTCACAGCTCCAGCCTTGTGGATCCATGGACGACCCAACAAACAAGAATAGGATGGTCGGATGTCCATCACATAAAATGTAGAGTCAAAGATCTGCGAACCAACCCTGATTGGAATATCAACTTCACCATGTACCATCCTTTTGGACCTGTCAAAGGCCCGGACAACAATGTTACTTGGCTTGAGCTCTAAACCCTCACAATCCAACCTGTCTAGGGCCTTCTTGGGTAATACGTTCAACGAAGAACTGGTGTCTACCAACACATGGGCAAGAGTAGTGCCCCTGCATTCAATGGAGACATGCAGGGCGTCATTATGGTTCTTTCCCTTAGCGGTCAGATCAGCATCAGAGAAACCCAAACCATTATCAACAGTCAAGTTGGCCACACAATCGGTAAATTGATCAGCAGACGTTTCTTGTGGCACATGGGCCGTCTTTAGGAAGGAAATCAGGGCCTTGGCATGGGCCTCTGAACACAACAGCAGTGATAGCATAGAAATCTTTGATGGGGTGTGCCCTAGCTGCTCAACTACATTGAAATCACTCTTCTTGATAATTTTAAGAATCTCTTCCATCTCTTGCTTGGAAGCTTCAACATTGGTTGTCTTCGGCGCCTCCATCTGGGCAGGCACATCAATAGCAATCCCTTTGCCCCGAGCGTCAGATGACTCGGCAGCAGGGGTAGAAGTAGAAACTTGGTCAGGCAGGGATGCAGGCACACTTGCAGGTGTAATGACAAGAGGTCTCTGAATAGCTGGTGGCGTAATATCAGGCGAGAAGAGCCTACCACTACGAGTGACTTTAGCAGGACCGGTAATATTGCTGACGCTGGTACCAGTATCAAACTCTTGTTTAACTCCAAGCACATAAACATCTGCCCCATAGTGCCAAGGGACAGCTTTGTCAGATGTATAGGGGAGGGGCCCCGGAACAATGATGATGATAGGAGCAATCTTCTGAGTGGACATGATTTTGACAGGCTTCTTTGAGGGAGCCTTAGGAGGGTTGTTGAAAATAGTAACAATGGAAACTTCTTCAGTAGGGACAACAAGAACAACAATCTTCTCGAACAAGATCTCTTTGTTATCCATCAGGTTTTGGATGCCTGACTTCAGCAAAGGACAACTAGTAGGTGAAATAGAACATAGAAGGCAACCTTTACTACATCCCGGAAATAAACCGGCTAGCAACAGGTTCCTTTTGACAGTCAACAACGGAGTAACAATATCATCCACAGAGGTCACATACCGGTCTTCTTCCACAGCATTCACTCCATGCTGGGGCATGGGAGCAGTCACAACATTGGGCTTTTCGGGCGCCTCGAACTGTATTTCTTTAGCATCAATAAGGTCCTGAACCTTATTCCTCAGAGCCCAACAATCATCCGTAGTATGCCCCGGGCTGTCAGAGTGATAAGCACAGCGGGCGTTAGGATTGTACTTTGGAGAGGTTGTGTTCACTACCTTCGGAGCTTCTTTGACAGTTACCAGATTGGTTGGCAGCAGTTGCGGCAGGATCTGAGACAAGGTCATACTAAGCCGAGTGTAATCCCTTCTGGGTCTCTCACCCCTTGGTTGGTTATATTGCCGAGGAGCGGAAGCAGGCTTAGAAATAACCACCGCGTTGACAGCTTGGCGGCGTTCCGGTTTATTCTGTTTCCTTGACCCATAAACAACACTAGATTCCTTCTTGAAGGGCTTCTTTTCAGTACTCGAGGAGGCACCCTTTTGTATCTTTCCGGACTTGATACCAGCTTCTATCCTTTCACCAGTCAGAATGAGGTCTGTAAACCCTGCAGAAGAATTACCAATCAGATGGTTGAAGAATGGACCAGACAGGGTCCCCAAGAACATGTCCACGAGTTCACGGTCAGTCAATGGTGGCTGCACCCTGCCAGCCAGGTCTCTCCACTTTTGCGCATACTCCTTAAAACCTTTACCCGTCCCAAGTGACATACCCTGGAGTTGGGTACGCGTGGGAGCGAGGTCGGAATTGTACTGATACTGCTTATAAAATGCAGTAGCCAAGTCCTCCCAGTTTCAAATACTGGCTCCATCCAGCTAATAAAACCATTCGTATTGAGCCCCTGAAAGGCTATCCTGGAAGAAATGGATCCATAGGTTCTTGTCTGCAGTGTAAGGTTGGATCTTCCTTACATATGATCTGAGATGCAGCTTAGGACAGGAAGCCCCGTCGTACTTCGCAAAAGAAGGTGCCTTGAACTTGTGTGGGATTACCACCCTAGAAGATAAACCTAGATCTCCAAAATCCAACCCGGGCACATGTTGAATTTCCATAACACTTAGACGGTCCTCTAGTTGTTTGTACCTGTCCTCAGCAGGAGGGTACTGCTCATCATTGAAATATGTCTCGTTATCGGAGACCACGGGACTAGGAACCCTTCCCCCTTGGGGACTATCTTTCCCTACAGAGGAAGTAGCCAGATCAGCCTCATTATGCAGTGTATTCCCAAACCTCCGTCCAGTGTTGAACAATACAATCCTCTTCTTCTTCTTCTTCAACAACAGAGTCTTCAATTCCTGTTGACCCTGGGCTAAGCTCATGACCAGCTCTTGAAACTGGGCATTCTGGGCCTGGAGGGCCTTGATGGCTTGTTCAGTAGTAGGTTCAGGATTCATGATGATTGCTGAAATAAACAGCGAAGAAGATTAAGCAACCTGTAGAAAAAGGGTACCTGTTATGCATATGATGCAATGAGATGCATATGATTTATGTTTTCAAAGACAATCGGGATTCAACTTTGTAGACAAAAAGGAAACACACTTTATTAGATTCAAACTTTAAATTGTTCAACAAATTGCCCTTAGGCGTTACAAGAATGAAAATACTGAAAAGGAAATAAAAACTGTAAAGGAAACATCCAAAGTCCATCAGTGCTCCCATGGCCTCCTCTTCTCAGTACGGATATAGTCATTCAGGATCCGCTCATTCTCCAATTGCTTTGTCAGCTTCTGGATCTTCTGTTCCTATTCATTGAACCTTTCCCGATAAGAGTCTCGTTCTTCCTGTAGTTGTGCCCAAGACCTCTTTAGTGTATCAACATCAGTGGGTATCTGAGGAGGGAGTACAGTTGGAGGAACCCCGTCTCTATCAGGAAATTCAAGAATAATAGGCCTGACAGCTTCGTATGGCATACCTAACTTCTGAGCACGGATGCGGACCCATCTGTAGTAGGGTTCCATAGGCAGAGAAGTCTTTGGTCCCAACTCATGTGGGTCAGCTTTGTGAATTATGTCCCAGGCCTTGATGAATCTACGACGCAGCTCGTCACTATCTACCTGAAACTCAAAACTGATGTGAGGTACCAACATCTCATGAGGCCCCGCTCTTCTGGCTCTTCCAAACTGACGGAGAGCTAAACACGGGTTATAAGAGATTCCTCCCTGGGTACCAATCAACGGAACATTAGGATATTCTCCGCAACGATCAATAACAGCTACCTCATCCAAACCTCTGAGAGTCCAAATGATGTCATTATCAGTGAGAGACATTAACCTATGAGCCCAGCCCCTTCCTTCTTTGTTCTTTAGCATGAACTTAGGGAGGTGCGAAATAAACCACCTCACTAACAAAGGAGCACAACACCACAAAGTTCCCCGTCTTCGAGCAGTACGAGCATAGAGTTGTTGCAGGATATCACCCAAGAGAGTAGGCACAGGGTTTCGAGACATGAAGATCCTTATGGCATTGACATTGACAAAGTTATCAGGATTTGGAAACAGTACCAGACTATAGATTAAGAGAGCCAGAATGTCTTCGTACACCCTGAAGTCTAAGTCATTCCAGAAACTGTTAGCTTTACCAATCAGAAATTTAGTCAAAAAGCCCTTAACTCCGCTTCTAGTCACCCAGTTATCCATTACCTCTTTGGTGGTCAAAGGAAGGGCTGCAGCAATTTCCTCAAGTCTAAGAATCTTTTCCCAACCATTGAAGGGAGTTTGATCCAAGACAGGGATACCAAGCAAATCAGAGAATTCTTCCAGGGTAGGGACCAGCTGGAAGTCTTGAAAGGTGAAGCAATGGTACAGGGGATCATAAAACTGGGTCAGGACACTCATCAGTTGTTGGTCCCACTTTGAAGTGACTAAACCGAGAAGAGAACCATGCCTCTGGATGAAGGAAGTAGTGTTTGGAATTCTGTCAACCAATTCTTTAAGCAACTCAGGTGGGTGAACCAAGTTGAGCCGGATAGTATTCCTTCGCACAGACATCATGATGTCCTACAAAACAGAGCAAAGATGAAACCCTCTTGTCTTTGAAATGGGTCAATCCTTATGCAGGATGCATGCAATGGTATGATGGTATGATGTTATGATAAAGCACACCACAAGTATTCACAAAGGCAAACACGATAAGGCACACAAGTCACACAAGACAACCCTTAGAGTTTAGGCCAGCATGAAGTTTAGGTACTACCCTCTTTCAGTTTCGTTGGTTAAGACCTGTCCTAGAAAATAGTAACCGGGTTCTAGAGGATCTCAATATCACTGACTACCCTCAATCGGTCATAACTCCAGCATCGTAATCTTTTCTTGCGGCCAAAACCATCGCGAGAGTTTAGCCTCAATGAGTGTAGCATACTGCTATTGTTCTATGGCCAAGTTGGGTCAATTTAGGGTTCTAAGGTCGGTTGGTGCTTAATGACTCCTCAGAAGACCCATATTCTCCTCGTTGCAACACAAGGGATATCGGTATAGACCAAGGTGTCACACCAACGTAGCCACTGCTTCACCCGTGTCGGTCTACGCCAGACAGGTCCCTCACAGCTTATGCTACCTAAAGGGTATTCCCCCAGATCCGGGTTAGGATCTATGAAACTCCGATGCAAAGCCTACAAATATAAAAGCAATCAAGACATACAATTGAAAACATAAGAGTGGTCTAATCCTAAGGTACACCTCACTTTAAAGATATCCCCAGCAGAGTCGCCAGTTCTGTGATCGGTGGAAATAAAACTGACTGTTTAGGAACGCTGGTTCGCGAAATGTCGCGATAAGCAAGAGTCGCCACCATCTTTTATATTCTCTAACATGGAAAGGACAAAAGCACAACAAAATTCCTTTTCGAGATGTTTCTCGGTTCGGGAGGTAGATTTATAGAAAGGGAAGGTGTTAGCACCCTTTCTATCCGTGGTTATCCACGGGCTCTTAGGTACTTGCTCACTATGTTTTCAAAAAGTTTTGCTTTTCTTGTGTTTGTGGGTTTTGAAAAAAGTTTGTTTGAAAACTTCGATTTAACTCTTGTATCTGTCCTAAAGAGTGTGTGAAGTGTCGTTTGAAAACTTTTGTCAGAAAAGTGTAGGTGCGAAAAGTTGTTTTAGTTTTGAAAGAGCAAGTACCTTAGAACCTCTACCTACTCAAAAGAAATTAAGCTGTGTAAATGTCCTTTAGACAGTACTATCCCACTATTGAGAAGTAGGTAGCATCGTCATTGGAGTTATTCGGGTCAATTCGATTATAGGGACATGTGTGGTCACCAAAGCAATAGTAGGACGCCTTAGCGGTAACCCTAGTGTCCTAGATCCTTTTTATCCGAGGCAGCCGTTTCGAGGCAACTGGATCTTTAGACAGGAGGGCGACCTCTAAAACACCCTATACTTGACGACCACTTCGAGGCAACCAAGTGAGGCGTACCCTAGGAGTGGCATGTGCATGTGTGTTGTTTCAGTTTATATTTATCTTGTACATGTTATTTATGAGCTACAGATTGATTTTATTTTTCATACAAGTCTTGCATGCATATTAACAGTTAAGAGTGCGGAAAATGAAGTGCGGAAAGGTAAATCTACGCTATTACAAGGCGCGGGTCTATACATCGCCAAAAACAAAACCCGTTTGGAAAATAAATGCGAGAAAAGTAAAGAAAGCGGTAAAAGACCTAATTAACCATTACATCCTCGGAAACAGTTACATCAATATGATAAAAAAAGAATTAAAGCCGAAAAGAAATTAAATCGGGACGTCCTTAGGGTTTTGACCCTTTTGAGAAAGCACGAGTTTTGGTCCTTTGCATTTAATTAAATATTAACCCTAAAACTAATTAATTAATTAATTAAAAGAAAAAATGTTTTTGGTTTTTTATGTTTTAATGAAAATAAAATAACAAGAAAATATGATTGAAAATTGTCAAACCCTAATTCTACTTGATTTTTATTTATTGTAAAAAGATTAAAGTTAACCTAATTAACTAAATTAATTATATTTACAGTTTATTTACAAAAATAATTAATAGTAAAATTAATAATAATAATAATAAAAATATTTACATTTTAATTTTCTGAATTTATTATGAAAAATGTTAATTTGTTAGTTAAATAAATAATAATAATAATAGTTAGAAATTAGTAAAAGAAATAAAAGAAAAAATATAAGGAAAGAAAGAAAAGAACTCAGGGGGTGTGTTGACCCATTAGGAGGTGAGGCCTGGAATTTCTGGCCCAATAGCACTCCAAGCCCTGTTGACTTTGGGAATTGCCTGCACATGCTTTGACTTGGAGCATGGTGTCCAGCATCTCATAGCCATCAGATCTATGCTTCAGGACACATGACACCTAGGATTGGAACGTGCATGGTGGACGTCACTGGAAAGCGCTGCATTAGAATATGTTATGAAAAAATAGAACAAGCGTTTGGGGGACCTGGGAATTGAACCCAGGTCCCAATGGTTATTGGTCAGATCACCAACCACTAGGCCATTGCGTTGCATCTGTTAATATAATGATGAGTAATTATAATATAGCAAAATTAATTCATATGTTATCCAAACAAAAAGCGCGCGTCTCATTCAAACCAGCTAACCAAATATCAACACGCAATCATCGTCATCCTGCGTTCCTGTAAAAAACAAAGGGATAGCGGGGGTTTTTAACCCCCACAAAATAGGACGAGGGAAAATAGCGAATAGGTCCCTGGGTTATATAAATATGGCGCGATATGTCCAATGCATTCGTCTGGTCTCAACGAGTTTAACCATGGGCATCATGAGGCTTAATTTTTCTTGTATGGAAAAGCCCTAATTTTGAAACTGAAGAACCCTAAAATTGAACAATGGTGATTTCTGTTTCAGGACACCATAACGCGATTCACCTATACCATTAGCTTCAGAAAGGTTAGAGAAATGCGAAGCAATGATTATAACATGTTAATGATGCATAAAATGTGAGTTTCGATTCTGAAAAAGAATAAGCAAACCGTGATTCTGTTTTGGACGTTTCCTTGAGTGTTAGCCCTTGATTTGATTTGCAAAAGGTTTCTGGGATGCTAGCAATGTATTGGAATAAAAAACAAGCTTTGAATCACGTTAAATTATGGAATTCAGTTTTGAGTTTTCTTCACTTTTTTCCAATATTGCATATGGCTTTTTGCAGTAGCTTGCCCGTGTATAGAATTAGGTTTGGCTTCAGCATATGTAGCTGAATGGAATTAGGGTACAATCTTGGTCAAAGATCCATGGCATTATGATTTGTATATTTGATTTTCAATCAAATATTTTTGCATCTTTTTGATTGCCAACACTTGCTAATTTTGGTCCCCTTGATTGATACACGAAATCTTCATCATATGTTGACCACTTTTGCTTCACAAAAAGATTTAGAAATCATATCTTGGTATTTTCCTACAATTAAATTAATTAAATGAATTAATAATCAATTAAAAATCCAACTAATTAATAAAAATAAGAAAATAATTCAATTTAATCTCAATGGGTCGTGCATAGGCTTTGGACAATGTTTCAAGAAGAAATTTGAGGCCCATTAGCAAAAATGATGTGTTTTAGGCAAAGTTGACTTTTGCAAATTCATAAAAATTTCCCAACTTCTCCAATGCATATCTTGCTCAATTTTGATCATATGAACATGTTATTGGACATTTTTGAAAGGTCTTGAAGTCCTCTAACCAATTACTCTTGTCCCATGTCATTTGGATTTACCAATATCAAGTTATGCCCTTTGACTTAAAGTGTACTTTTGTTGACTTTTGAAATTGACCTATAATGTAGGAATTGATAACTTTTTGTGAGAGCATTTCTTGGACTTGGAATGTGAAGATGAGTTGTAGGAAATGTCATCCCCTTCAAAATGAGCATTGGATGGGATTTTTCTGATGAACCATGAAAAAGTTATGCCTTGGTCAAGTTACAGTTGACTTTTTAGCTGTCCAAAAATAGCAACTTTTGCATCTTTGATGATTTTTGAGCCATGATTGAGGAATCATGATCAAGACTTGATCAAATGATGATTGTGGATTCAAAATAAGATGTTGACCAAATTTTTTGACTTTTGACTGCCAAATGACCATTTTACCCCTGCAGTTGATTGTGAACCAAATAGGGCTTTTGACTGTGGACTTTGATGCTGTGAGCCTTGAGACTTGACATGTAGATGCTTGACAATATATATAGGCCCATATGACTTGATTGAGCCATTGAAATCCTAAAATTCCTTAAGAGAACCAAAACCCTAATTTTGACTGGCTTAGGAGGTGGTTGGGACTATGTAACCCTTGAGGAATCTTGAACCATTTGAAGATGATTCTTGACAAACTTTGAAGAATATGGGAGGGAAAATTTTGGGGTAAAACACATCCCAATAATTTTAACTCAGATAAAATAAATAATCAACAAACTTTGCAGTCTCGCAATCTCGCATTAATCACAATACGCCTGGCACCCCAATTAATCATATGCTTTGTACAGTTAAACAAACAAACATCCGTTCACCTTTCACTTCACTGATCAAACCAATGCTTCAAACTTTCAATCAAAAGCCTCAGCTCCTATCCCAGATGTTTAGGTTTTGAGAAACAAACAACAATCTTGAACAAGCGTAAAAACAATGTAACAGTCAATTGAAATACTGTGGATTCAAATTCTTCTGAGAAATACGAGTGAAAAACCCTAATTCCAGATTTGCAGTCAAAGAAAAGTTTGCTTGATCAATTCCTGAGCCAAACTCAACAAAATCAATAGAAACCCTAATTCTGGATAAACTGATAAGAAAAATTTGTTTGACCGATTCAAAATCAATGGAAACCCTAATTTTGGATTGACTGATAAAGAAAAGTCTGTTTGACCGATTCTTGAGCCAATCTGAAAAATCAGGGAAAACCCCGAAGTTGTGATTTCTTGTGAAAAAGGGAGGGCAAATTTTGGGGTACAACAGTTGCCCATTTTCAATCTTCTTGAACCTGAAGAGTTAGATTGGCGAGTTTGCCTTTCGCGACTCGAAGGTAAAAGATGATTGGACACTAGAGTGCCCAAAAATTTGCACTTGTCAAAGCATAATTGAGGGAATGGGCTTAAAGATGCCATTTGGAGATGTGACAGAATCTTGTCGGAGATGGGCTTAAAGATGCCATCCAAGAATGTTTGTTGAACTGTATGTCGTAGGTGAGTGGGTGAGTATCAGAAAGGTGTCCATGTTTTGGAACATCTCTGAGCTGGGGGTCTGAATAAGCAATAGATTGACATCCATGTTGGGAAGCATCCGTAAACTGTTTTCAGAAGTTGAATCTGAATAAGCGATAGATTAACATCCGTGTTTGGAGAATCCGTAAACTGTTTTCAGAAGTCTTTAAAGTTGAGTAAGCAATAGATCAGCATCCATGTTGGGAAGCGTCCGTAAACTGTTTTCAAAAGTTGAATCTGAACAAGCGATAGATTAACATCCGTGTTTGGAGAATCCGTAAACTGTTTTCAGAAATATTGAGTCTGAACAAGCGATAGATTAACATCCGTATTTGGAGAATCCGTAAACTGTTTTCAGAAGTTTTGAGTCTGAACAAGCGATAGATTAACATCCGTATTTGGAGAATCCGTAAACTGTTTTCAGAAGTTTTGAGTCTGAACAAGAGATAGATTAACATCCGTATTTGGAGAATCCGTAAACTGTTTTCAGAAGTTTTGAAGTCTGTATGAGTAGCAGAATGACTTCCATGTCTGGAGTATATCTGAGACCGTAACTGTATTGGAATTTTGAATGAATATCAAAATGACTGCCGTGTCTGGAGTGTATCTGTATTGTATCTGAATTTGAGATCTGTATGAGTAGCAGAATGACTTCCGTGTCTGGAGTGTATCTGAGACTGTAACTGTATTGGAATTTTGAATGAATATTAGAATGACTGCCGTGTCTGGAGTGTATCTGTATTGTATCTGAATTTGAGATCTGTATGAGTAGCAGAATGACTTCCGTGTCTGGAGTGTATCTGAGACTATAACTGTATTGGAATTTTGAATGAATATCAGAATGACTGCCGTGTCTGGAGTGTATCTGTATTGTATCTGAATTTGAGATCTGTATGAGTAGCAGAATGATTTTCGTGTCTGGAGTGTATCTGAAACTGTAACTGTATTAGAATTTTGAATGAATATCAGAATGTCTGCCGTGTCTGGAGTGTATCTATATTGTATCTGAATTTGAGATCTGTATGAGTAGCAGAATGATTTCCGTGTCTGGAGTGTATCTGAAACTGTAACTGTATTGGAATTTTGAATGAATATCAGAATGACTGTCGTGTCTGGAGTGTATCTGTATTGTATCTGAATTTGAGATCTATATGAGTAGCAGAATGATTTCCGTGTCTGTAGTGTATCTGAAACTGTAACTGGGATCTGAATAAGTGACAGAATGACTTCCGTGGCGATTGCACTGGGCAGAATCAAGCTGTTGGTGTAAGGGACAAAATGGCATCCGTGTCTGGAGCGTATCTGAACTTGTGGTTGATAGTTGATTCTGAATGAGAGGTAGAAGGGCCGCCGCGTCTGGAGCGTATCTAGTCTGTATTTTGACTTGAAATTGTGAATGAGTAATAGAATGACCGTCGTGTCTGGGGTGTATCCATACTGTATCTGAATAATTGTTAACGATAGCCTTTTAATCTTATCCTGAAAAGGGTAAAATGTTAGTTAAAACAAAAAATTATGTTGCATGATATGTATGATGTAATGAATTGTGTTTCATCGATGTTTATGATATATGAATGTAATGGATGTGCATGTAAGCTGAGTAGCTGTCTTGCTGAAGAAGATAAATCCTGGATGATGAAATCTTTGACTGCTGTCGAGGAAAGTAAATCCTTGACTGCTGCTGGGGACTGAAAATCCTTTGATCGTTGAAAATGAGAAGTACTGGGACTATGGTTGGGGAAATCAGGAGTTTGGGTTGTATGCCCATCTACTGGGGATTCCTGTTTTGAGGAGATCTTCACTGGGGAATACTTTGTGAGGTACTGAGAATGAGAGTCTTCGTTCTGCTTGGGGAATAAGAATTCCGTGGGGAATAGCCATACTGTTGAAAAGTAGCTATCCTGTCGGAGAGTGAAACTCAGGATTTTGGAAAAAGCTTATTCCTGTCTGGAAGAAATTCAGGTTTAGGTTGTATGCCGCTTTAAGAATGAGAATCTTCACTCTGTCGGGAATACCAGAAATTCAGATGTTATACCACTTTGAGAAATGAGAATCTTCATTCTGTCGGGAATATCAGGAGATTGGGTGTATGCCAATCTACTGGGGAAGCCAAAATGAGAATCTTCATTCAGGTCTTGGGTCATAAGATTGGGTGTATGCCAATCTCTTGAGGTTTTAATGATGAGAATCTTCATTCTGTTAAGGGTCAGGAAATTGGGAGTATACCAATCTTCTGAGGTTTCAAGGATGAGAGTCTTCATTCCGTTAAGGGTCAGGAGGTTGGGAGTATACCAATCTTCTGAGGTTTCAAGGATGACAGTCTTCATTCTGTTAAGGGTCAGGAGGTTGGGAGTATACCAATCTTCTGAGGTTTCAAGGATGAGAGTCTTCATTCTGTCAAGGGTCAGGAGGTTGGGAGTACACCAATCTTCTGAGGTTTCAAGGATGAGAGTCTTCATTCTGTTAAGTGTCAGTAGGTTGGGAGTATACCAATCTTCTGAGGTTTCAAGGATGAGAATCTTCATTCTTGAGAGAAATAGATTTTTAGGAGCTTCAGTTGTCCGTTATTCTGTTGGTGGCTGTAACTTCCAACAGGTGATGAAGGAATTTTTGATGACGACCGTAACTTCCAGCAGGTGATGAAGGAATTTTCGATGACGACCGTAACTTGGAATGTAATTTGTTTTGGAGAATAAATCCTTGACAAATGTTGGGGAAATAAACCCATGACTGCTGGTCTGTTTAGAGAGATGATAAACTTCTCGAGGACGCTTGAATTTCTTTTCAGAAAGATTTCGGAGAGGTTCATCACTGCCCCTAATATCAGATGTTTGTGGTATTTCTAGGAAGCTTGGACTGCGTGTAACCCTTTGTTGAGATTGACGTTCAAATGCCCCAAGTGATGGTGAGGGAGACTTGCCCCAGGTTATCCTGCAATTGAGAGATTTCTTGAAATCTTGACTGGACTGCCCCAGGTTCACTGAGCTTTGAAAGATTTGTTGAAATCTTGACTGGACTGCCCCAGGTTAACTGTAAAAGATTTGTTGAAATCTTGACTGGGCTTCCCCAGGTTTAATGGACTTTGAAAGATTTGTTGAAATCTTGACTGGACTGCCCCAGATTTGCTGGACAATACCAAACCAAGTCTCCTTTTATTGACGGTAGATTTTTGCAACGGGAGTGTCATCCCACTTGAAGTGATTTTATTCACTGAGAGAGCTTTTGTTCCTCCGAACATTCAATGTTTTTAATTTCTTCGCTGTCGAACAAATAAACATGTGCAAACAACGATATTCAAATAATGCAAAATTCGTGCTTGTTTCGAAGTTTTAAAAAATGCATTTTTTAGCAGAAAATTTTTTATAAGACAAATTCAAAACAAGATTTTAGGGCAAAGCCTTATGTTGTACCCCAAAATTTGCCCTCCCATATTCTTCAAAGTTTCTGACAAGCATCACCTCAAATGGTTCAAAGTCTACTCATGGGCTACACAGTCAAGCACCCTCCTAAGCCAGTCAAACTAGGGTTTTGGTTCCTGCAAGGAAGTTGAGGTTTTCAAAGGCTCAATCAAGTCCCATATGCTCATACACATTGTCAAGCACCTACATGTCAAGTTTCAAGGCTCACAAGGTCAAGTTGCACAGTCAAAAATCCTAATTGCCTCACAGTCAACTGCAGGGGCAAAATGGTCATTTGGCATTCAAAAGTCAAAATTTTTGGTCAACATCTTATTTTGAATCCACAATCATCATTTGATCAAGTCTTGATCATGATTTCACAAGAATGGCTCAAAAATCATCAAGGTGTCAAAAGTTTCTATTTTTGGACAGCTGAAAAGTCAACTGTAACTTGACCAAGGCATAACTTTTTCATGGTTCATCATAAAAATCCCATCCAATGTTCATCTTGAAGGGGAGGACATTTCCTACAACTCATCTTCACATTCCAAGTCCAAGAAATGCTCTCATAAAAAGTTATCAATTTCAACATTATAGGTCATTTTCAAAAGTCAACAAAAAGGCACTTTAAGTCAAAGACCATAACTTGAGATTGGTAAATCAAAATGACATGGGACCAAAGACATTGGTTAGAGGACTTCAAGGCCTTTCCAAAATGTCCAAGAACATGTTCATAGCTTCAAAATTGAGCAAGATATGCATTGAAGAAGTTGGGATATTTTTGTGAAATGGCCAAAGTCAATTATCCTTGAAATTTCATTTTTGACAAAAGGGGCCCACTTTTTCCACTTGGTTCAGCTTGGCCATGCCTCCCACGTGTCCCAAAATTTAGTTCAAGATTTAAAATTAATTTTTCCATTTTTATTTAATTTTATTTGATTTAATTCATTTTAAATCTTTAAAATTCAAATAAAAATCAAAGAAATTAATGGAGGGATATATTTTGTGTTGAATAGCTTTGATACACCATCATTCACCTTCCAAATTCGTGCAAGGCCTATTCCAAGCAAGAAATTCAAATTTTGACAAGAATGGTAAGTTGCTTTAATGGAGGTTATGGCAAAATCTCAAGCATAATTGCAAGGCTTCAAGGCTCATTATATGGATTGATACTCATTCAAAACCATATATGCAAGCTTTCCCAATACATTTTCACGACCTAGAATACTGAGAAACAGCATAACCAAGTTGCAAAATTTCAAGAAAAAGTGTGAAACTGAAATCAATATTGCAGCGTGATTCATAGCTTGTTTGTGTTTCTAACAGATTGCTGACGCTTCCAGGAACGTGTAGAGATCCCAATCACACGTTAACACTCAAGAAATTGCCCAGAACAGATCCACGGTTCATCCTTATTTTTCATAATTGAAACTTGCATCTCATGAGCATTTAACATGTTTGATTGTTTGTTTTGCATTGTTTGAACATACATGAACCTTTTGGCATGGATTAATTGCACTGAAACGCGTAGAATCACAATCCACCATGGGAGATATCTAGGTTTTTTAAAGCTTTCAAATTGGGGGTTTTGTCATGCTGTAAAATTAGAACTCCAAACATATATGGTCAAAATCAGCGTGACAAGACGAACAAGAAGGACATGTCGCGCTCTTTTTATGTGATCCATAGCGCTAATCGCTATTATTGACACTTTGTTTTGTGGGGGTTTAAAACCCCCGCTATGTGATTGCCTTTTTGTTTCAGCCAAATGAAGAAGATGATGCGTGGATGAACTGGATTGGTGCATTCAAATATATGACACGCCTTTTTTAAAATTCCCAGCATAATTGTTGTTTTGCATATTATTGTCATTATCCATTTTGTTTACAAACAATTGCAGTTGGCTGAGTGGTGGGAGACGTGTTCGTTCACCACTGGGACCTGGGTTCGATTCCCAGGTCCCCCATATATTCTTCATATTTTTCTTAATGCTTTCAGGTACATCGCTTCTCAGATGTTCCACCATACGTACTCACGCGCTAGCCTGCCAAGTGGCCATGAGGTCCATCCAGTGGCCAGAAGGTGAAATCCATGGTATACCATAGTCAACCAGCATGCATACAACCAGAAAGTCAACGAAGCTTGCTTTGTTCCTGGGCCTCAAATCTCAATCAAACACCCCCTTCCTGGCCCAATACCCCCTTCCATTGGTCTTTTCTTTTCTTTTCATCTTTTTATTTTCCAATTTAATTTCTAACCCTTTTTCATTTTTATTTCTTATTAATATAATTAACATATTTTCAGAAAAAATCAAAAAAATAGAATTAACATTATTATTATTAAGTTCATATTATTATTTTGTAAATAAACATTAACAAATAAATAGTTTAATTAGGCAATTTTGACTTTTCTTTTAACAATTAAAATAATTTAGAATTAGGTTAACTTAATTTTGTTTCTTTTTATTTTATTCCATAAAAACATAAAAAACACAAAAAATTTATTAAACTAATTAATTGGTCATTAGTTAGTTTTAATTCCATTTTAATTACAAAAAAGACAAAAAAAATCAATTTCTTTTCTTAAAAGGGTCAAAACCCTTAGACATTCCCGATTCTTTCTTTCGCACACATTTCAGTGTTAATTCCTTATTTCTGATTATTACGTAATTGCTTCTAAGACATGTAATAGTTAATTAGGTTTACTGTTTTATTTACTTTCCGTACTTATTTACCAAAAACGGGTCTTTGTAATTTTTGGCGATGTATAGACCCGCGCCTTGTAATAGCGTAGGATTTATGTTTCTGCAATTTACTTTCCGCACCCTCTTAACTGCTAAACTTGCATGAAATAATGTATGTAAATAAAAACAACTCGTAGCTCACTAATTACCAAGACAAACAATTAACTGAATACAACACACAATGCACACACCACTTCTAGGGTACGCCTCACTCGTTGCCTTCGAAACGTGGTCGTCAAGTATAGGACGTTTTAGCGGTCGCTCTTATGTCCAAGATCCAGTTGCCTCGAAACAGTTGCCTCGAAACGGTTGCCTCGGATTAAAAAGGATCTAGGACATTAGAGTTGCTTCTAAGGTGTCCTAACTGTTGCTTCGGTGACCACACTGTCCCTAAAAATCGAATTGACCCGAACACCTCCAACGGTGGTGCTACCTACCTCTCAATGGTGGGATGGCACTACCTAAAGGACACTTACACAACTTAATTCCTTAGGGTAGGTAGATGACTCATGGGTACTTGCTCTTTTAAAAAAAAACAAACAAAATACTTTTCACACCTTACACTTTCAAAAAAGCTTTCAAAACAAATTTTTCAAATACTCTTGAGGACAGATACAAGAGTTATTCAGAAATCTTTCAAAGAAACTTTTTCAAACCCACTCACATTTTGAAAAGCAAACATTGTTGAAAACATATGAGCAAGTACCTAAGAGCCCATGGATAACCATGGATAGAAAGGGTGCTAACACCTTCCCTTTCTATAAATCTACCTCCCGAACCGAGAAACATTCTCATAAGGAATTTTGCTGTGATTTTGTCCTTTCCATATTGGAGAAAATAAAAGACGGTGGCGACTCTTGCTTACCGCGACATTTCGCGAAACCAGCTAAAAAACAGTCAGTTCTATTTCCACCGATCACAGAACTGGCGACTCTGTTGGGGATACATTTTAAAGTGAGGTGTACCTTAGGACTAAGATCACTTGTGTTTTCAATTGCCTGATTTGTGTGCTTTAATATTATTGGGCCTGTCTTGGGAGTTCTATAGATCCTAACCCGGATCTGGGGGATACCTTCTTAGAAAGTAGCAACAAGACTGTGAGGGAACTGTGCGGGGTATACCGACACGGTTGAAGCAGTCTGCTACGTTGATGTGGCACTTTGGTGGGTACCGGTAACCCTTGAGTCAAGTCAAGGAGAGTACAGGGCCGCCGCGTGGTGTCGTGAAGCATCAACTGACCTTAGGAACCTTAATTGAACCATCCTGGCCTCTTTAGGGGTAGTGAGATAACTGACTTTGGTGCAGTCCGAAGTTGGTTGATACTCGATACTACACTCATTGAGGGTTGTTTTCTTGGAATATTTTGATCGCCAGTTCAGTGGCTAAATCGAAACGATGAACACAAAAAACAATCCAATGATATTGAGCTCCTTAGAACCCGGTTACTTTGATAGGACAGGTTTGAGCCCACCAACTTCAAGAGGGTAGTACCCCAGACTTCATGCTGGCCTAAACTCTAAGGGTCATGGTGTGACTTGTGTGCCTTATCATGTTTGCTTTTGTGAATAATTGTGGTGTGTTTTATCATAGCATCATAACATCATACAACATCATATACATCCACTAACCACTTCGGGGGTTCGAATCTTCATCTTTGTTCTTGTTTTGTAGGACATGGAAACTATCCGCAGAAAGACAATTCAGGTCAACCTTGTAAGGGTCCCTCCTCAGCTTAGGGAACTTACATCCAGGATTCCCGAGAACTCTTCATTCAGTGAAAAAAATGGTAGACTCATCAGCTTGGTCAATACCAACATTGAAGAGGACATGGTGAAAGTGCTCTTCCAGTTCTTTGACCCTCTGCACCACTGCTTTACTTTCCTGGATTATCAACTGGTGCCTACATTGGAAGAGTTCTCCCAGCTTCTGAAGATCCCTATCCTCAGTCAACTACCCTACAACGGTACAGAAAGGGAACCAAAACTTGAAGAGGTTGCTAAAGTATTATGCCTACAACCATCTGACATCAAGGGACATTGGGAAACCAGAAGTGGTATCAAAGGGTTCTTGGCAAAGTTTCTGTTTGAGAAGGCCCAAGAATGTTGGAATTCCCTTGACCTACAAGCCTGTGAAGAAGTTGTAGCCCTCCTTGTCTATGGGTTGGTGCTGTTCCCTAAGCCAGATCAGCTTATAAATATCAATGCTGTCAAGATCTTCATGTCCAGGAATCCTATACCTACGTTGCTTGGGGACATCCTTCACTCATGTTACACTCGAACCATGAGAAAAAGAGGTGTTCTTATGTGCTGCACTCCTCTCCTGGGAAGGTGGTTTATTTCGCACCTTCCACAATCAGTTTTGAAGAATGAGCGGGGTTTGAGATGGTCACAACGATTGATGACTCTTACACATGCTGATATACATTGGTGTTCTCGGTCTAGAGAAGATGTCACTATCATTGATCGTTGCGGGGAGTTTCCTAATGTTCCTTTACTTGGAATTAGAGGGGGTATTACTTACAACCCATGCTTGGCTTTGAGACAGTTTGGATATGCTCGGAGGGATGGCCATCATGATATGCTGATTCCTGACATAGTTTTTGACTTCGATAACGATGCACAAGGACTTCGCCAGAGATTTATCAGAGCTTGGAGAATGCCCAACAGGGTAGACAGCAAGACACTGGGGCACAAGAACTCCATCCCCCTGGAGCCTTATCTCAAGTGGGTACGAGCCCGCTCCCAGAAGCTGGTGATGCCGTATCCTCATGTTCTCCCTGTGATCAAAGAGCCAGTCTTGGAAGGAGAGGTGCCCTACACCATTCAACATCCTAACATGCCTACATCCTGGGAAGAAATGCAGAAAATCTGGATCCAACTCAAGGAAGAACGGAATTCTCTTGAAGCCAGTCTACATGCCAGTGAGAAGAATGTCTTGGAGCTCACCCGTCTGCTGCACGAGGAAAAGACTCTCAACACTTACATTGCTCCAAAGAGGATGCACAGTATCTTTTGGGATTAATTATTTTGTAATGTTTTGCCCATGAGGCCCTGATGTACTGAACAAATTATTTTCTAATAAAAAGTGTGTTCTTTTTTTTTGGCTACAACGAATTTGAACTTTCGAATCCTTGAATGCATTGCATAAATAGAATATCATGCATCATGTGCATAACAGGTACCCCTTTTTCTACAGGTTGCTTAATCTTCTTCGCTGTTTATTTCAGCACTCAGCATCATGAATCCTGAACTCACTACCGAGCAAGCTATCAAGGCCCTCCAGGCCCAGAATGCCCAATTTCAGGAGATTGTCATGAACTTGGCCCAGGGACAACAAGAGCTGAAGGCTTTGCTCCTGAAGAAGAATAAGAAGAAGAAGAGGACTGTGCTATTCAACACTGGGCGCAAACTCGGGAATACGCTGCAAAATGAAGCTGAGAGGACTACTCCATCTGTGGGGGAAGGCAGTCACCAAGGGAGAGAGGTCCCTAGTACTGTGGTCTCTGACACCGAGACATATTTCAATGATGAACAGTACCCTCCTGCTGAGGACCGGTACAAACAACTGGAGGACAGGTTAAATGCTATGGAGATTCAACGTGTGCCTGGGTTGGATTTCGGAGACTTGGGGTTATCTTCTCGGGTGGTGATCCCGCACAAGTTCAAGGCGCCTGCCTTTGTGAAGTATGACGGGGCTTCCTGTCCTAAGATGCACCTCCGTTCTTATGTAAGGAAGATCCAGCCTTACACAGCAGACAAGAACTTATGGATCCACTTCTTCCAGGAGAGTCTTTCAGGGACTCATCTCGAATGGTTCTATCAGCTGGATGGAACCAACATTCGTAACTGGGAGGATTTGGCCACTGCTTTTTACAAGCAGTATCAATATAATTCCGACCTTGCTCCTACGCGTACCCAACTCCAGGGTATGTCGCTAGGATCGGGAGAAGGTTTTAAGGAGTACGCACAGAAATGGAGAGACCTGGCTGGAAGGGTGCAGCCACCGCTGACTGACCGGGAACTAGTAGACATGTTCTTGGGGACCCTATCTGGTCCATTCTTCAATCATCTCATTGGTAATTCCTCTGCTGGATTTACTGACCTGATCTTGACTGGTGAAAGGATCGAAGCTGGTATAAAATTGGGGAAGATACAGAAGGGTGCCTCCTCAAATACTGAAAAGAAGCCCTTCAAGAAGGAGGCCAGTGCTGTGTATGGTCCCCGGAGACAGAACAAACCAGAACGCCGCCAAGCTGTCAACGCGGTGGTTATTTCTAAGCCTGCTGCTGCTCCTCAGCAGTACAACCAACCAAGAGCTGAGAGGCCCAAACGGCAGTATACTCGGCTCAGCATGACTCTCTCTCAGATCCTGCCGCAACTGCTGTCAACCAGCCTGGTAACAGTCAAGGAAGCTCCAAAGATGGTAAACACAGCATCTCCGAAATACAACCCCAACGCCCGCTGCGCTTATCACTCTGATAGCCCGGGGCATAACACAGATGATTGTTGGGCTATGAGGAATAAGGTTCAGGACCTTATTGATGCTAAAAAGGTTCAGTTCGAGGCGCCCGAGAAGCCTAATATGGTGACTGCTCCCATGCCTAAACATGGAGTAAATGCTATTGGGGATGAAGACGAAGTGGAAGAATCCGAGTTTGACAGCTGGATCTACTCAACAACCAACGGTGGACCAAGCAACTGGACTGCCAAAGACTCTATGCCTGTTACTTTTGTCACGCAGTAATGAACTTCTTTGTTTTAGATTTGTAATAAACAATAATTCTAAACTTTATGGCCCGGTGTCTTACCCGGGGCACCGTGGTTTTATTTGTGAGGGCTTTTGTTTGTCACTTTCATATATCATGAATAAAAGCATTGGACGTTTTTCGCATTTCAAATCTTGTGCTCCCTTTCTTTCTTTCTTTATATATTGCAAAATAGCTATATTTACACACACTCACCTATATAGGTTTTAATCCACTCTGGATCTCACTGGTAACGACTCTGCTACTGCCAGTTATGACCGAAAATCCGATCAACTTAGCCGAAGACGAAGGTGAAGATGATTGCGAAGTGCCTGGCGAGCTTGCAAGACTGCTACTCCTGGAAGAGAGGGCCATTCATCCACATGAAGAGCCAATGGAAACGGTAAATCTGGGTACTGAGACAGACAGAAAGGAAGTCAAGATTGGTGCTAATCTAGAGCTCAATGTGAAACAACGGCTGATCCAGATGCTGCATGACTACATGGAAATCTTTGTCTGGTCTTACGAAGACATGCCTGGGTTGGATACCGACATTGTGGTCCATCATTTGCCTACCAAGGAAGACTGCCCGCCAGTAAAACAGAAGGCCCGCCGTATGCGTCCAGAGATGTCCGAGAAAATCAAGGCTGAGGTTATGAAACAATTTGACGCCGGTTTTCTTGCAGTGACTTCTTACCCTCAGTGGGTTGCCAACGTGGTTCCAGTGCCAAAGAAAGATGGTAAGGTCCGAATGTGTGTTGATTACAGGGATTTGAACAGGGCAAGCCCCAAAGATGATTTCCCTCTAGCTCACATCTACGTTTTGGTTGACAACACTGCTCAGCATAAAGTATTCTCCTTCATGGACGGCTTCTCCGGTTATGATCAAATCAAAATGGCTCCTGAAGATATGGAAAAGACTACCTTTGTTACGCAATGGGGCACCTTCTTCTACAAGGTCATGCCATTTGGGTTGAAAAATGCTGGGGCAACCTACCAACGTGCCATGGTGGCTTTGTTTCATGACATGATCCACCATGAGATTGAAGTCTATGTCGATGATATGATTGCAAGGTCTCAAACTGAGGAGGAACACCTTGACCATCTACAGAAGCTGTTTGACCGGTTGAAGTTGTACAAGCTGAGGTTGAACCCAAACAAGTGCACCTTTGGGGTGAGATCTGGAAAACTGCTAGGCTTCGTTGTAAGTGACAAGGGTATTCAAGTGGACCCTGCCAAGGTGAAAGCCATACAAGAGATGCCAGCTCCCAAGACAGAGAAAGAAGTCAAAGGCTTTCTAGGACGTCTGAATTATATTGCCCGGTTCATCTCGCATCTAACTGCTACCTGTGAACCAATCTTCAAGCTGCTGAAGAAAGATCAGGTAGTACGTTGGAACGATGAATGTCAGGCTGCTTTCGACAGAATCAAAGAGTATCTCCAAGAACCACCCATTCTTATGCCACCGGTTGAAGGGAGACCTCTAATATTATACTTGACAGTACTGGACAACTCAATGGGGTGTGTGCTGGGACAGCATGATGAGTCTGGCCGAAAAGAGCATGCCATTTATTACCTTAGCAAAAAGTTTACCGACTGTGAGACCCGATACTCACTGCTTGAGAAAACTTGCTGCGCTTTGGTATGGGCTGCTCGCCGGCTGAGACAGTATATGTTGACTCACACCACTCTGTTGATTTTAAAAATGGATCCAATAAAGTACATATTCGAAAAGCCTACTCTGTCTGGAAGAATAGCAAGATGGCAGATGATCTTGACAGAATACGACATCCAGTACACAACTCAGAAAGCCATCAAAGGAAGTGTATTGGCAGACCATTTGGCACACCAAGCAGTGGATGACTACCAGTCAATGAACTTCGAGTTTCCCGACGAGAACATCATGGTAGTGACTGATTGTGAAGTACCTGGACCGGATGAAGGACCTGAGGAAGGATCCCGATGGTCTATGCACTTTGATGGAGCCTCCAACGCTTTGGGTAACGGCATTAGCGCTGTGATCATATCCCCTCAAGGAACTCATACTCCACTTACTGCCCGGCTATGTTTCAACTGCACCAACAACATGGCGGAGTATGAGGCATGCATCATGGGTCTTCAAGCTGCGATTGACTTAAGGATCAAGTTTCTGAGTGTCTTCGGAGATTCCGCTCTCGTGATCAATCAGATCAAAGGCGAGTGGGATACGAAACATCCGAACCTTATTCCTTACAAAGAATGTGTGTTGACATTGATCCCCCATTTCACAGAGATAGCTTTTGAACACTTCCCAAGAGAGGAGAATCAGTTGGCGGACGCGCTGGCTATGATGTCTTCTATGTTCAAGGTCAAATGGGATAACGAGGCTCCCCGGATCATTATCTGGAAACTGGACGAACCTGCATACTGCTGTGATCTTGAGGCTGAGGTGGTAACTGAAAAACCTTGGTATCATGAGGTGAAGAGGTATTTGGAAGCTCAAGAATACCCTGAAGGTGCATCCATCAATGACAAGAAGTTTCTGAGAAGGTTCGCAGCAAAGTTCTTCCTCAGCAATGGCATGCTATACAAACGAAACCATGATTCGACCTTACTGCGCTGTGTGGATAAAACTGAAGCAGAAAAGATCATGGCAGAGCTGCATGAAGGTACTTTCGGAACACATTCCAGTGGACACACCATGGCAAAGAAGATCCTTAGGGCAGGATATTTCTGGTCCACAATGGAAGTCGACTGTTACCAACATTCTCGGACATGTCACAAGTGCCAGATTTATGCAGATAAGGTGCACGTTCCTCCAGTTCCTCTGAATGTATTGACTGCACCTTGGCCTTTCGCAATGTGGGGCATTGATATGATCGGCGAGATTAGACCTACGACATCTAATGGGCATCACTTCATCCTAGTGGCGATCGATTACTTTACAAAGTGGGTTGAAGCAGCTTCCTACGCCACTGTAACCAAGAACGTCGTGGCACGGTTCATTCGACACAACCTGATCTGTCGATACGGTGTACCTGAGAGGATCATTATGGACAATGGTACCAATCTTAATAACAATATGATCACTGAGCTCTGCGAGCAATTCAAGATACATCACCACAACTCTTCTCCTTACCGGCCGAAGATGAATGGGGCTGTAGAAGCAGCAAATAAGAATATCAAGAAGATTGTGCAAAAGATGACAGTGACCTATAAAGATTGGCACGAGATGTTACCGTTTACTCTCCATGGGTACCGTACCTCAGCAAGAACGTCAACCGGGGTAACTCCCTTTTCCTTGGTCTACGGCATGGAGGCAGTCTTGCCGATTGAAGTCCAGATACCCTCTCTCCGGATAATGAAGGATGCAGGCTTGAGCGAAGATGACTGGATCCAGACTCGACTTGATCAGTTAAACCTAATTGACGAAAAGAGACTCACTGCTATTTGTCATGGTCAAACGTATCAAAAACGGATGACCAGGGCATTTAACAAGAAGGTCAGACCACAAGAGTATCAAGTTGGGGACCTGGTAATCAAACGCATCATTCTTCCTCAAAGTGATCCCAGGGGCAAATGGACCCCTACGTATGAAGGGCCATTTGTGGTTAAACATGTCTTCTCAGGAGGAGCCACGATTCTAACCACCATGGATGGTGACGACCTTCCTCACCCCGCCAATGCAGACATAGTAAAAAGATACTACGCATGACAAAAGACCCGCTAGGTCGACATACCTAGGCAAAAATAAGGGCTTCCCGACGAACCAAAAGGGTTCGGGCAAAAATAAGGGATGAAATGAAAGAATCTGTACACCCGGCAAGTCGAAAACCTGAAAAGGCGGCTTGGGCAAAAATGGGTATCCCAGTGGACTGAAAACCCGAAAGGGCGGTCCAGGCAAAAGTTAAGGGATAAGCGTAATACTATGTCTCATTGAATCACCTTGCATCCAGAATCCGGTATCAACATCAAGTTCAGACGACATCGGTCAATCAACTTCATCTTCAACTAAGCAGCCAAGTGATGAGACGCTCGAAGATATAAAGGCGATAGCAGAGTCAGAACCCAGTGGGATTATTCTTTTCACATAGCTGTTTTGTTTTCCCTTTTCTCCAAAGTTGTATAAACTCTGTTGTTCGGCGGCGTTCTCTTACTAGGACGTCAACCTCTTGTACATAAATGCCTATTTACAGGCCAATTCGAAAATCAATACAAATTCACTTTTCAGACAAATTGCCAATTATTTTTCCTTTTTCTGTTTTGTCTTGTGAAGAACGTCCAATGTTCAATTGTGATATATGCATTTGACACTAATTGCTAACTCATAAGTATTTGCATGCAAAACAAAGGTTTAATTACAGGTAACATCAGAAACAGGGGCAATAATGAGTTGTCTAAGTAATCTAATTGCTCTGTCCACCAAAGTACCAAGGTAAGTTCGGCTGAAGAATATAACCCAGATACCTTCACTCCCCGCCGAGTAAGAGAAAACTCAGCAATACTCCCCCAAGCAGTTGGTCTCCAATCAGCCCTACAAGGCACAGTATCTCCAGCAAGTCAACACTCTCCCCAAGCAGAGTTAGCCTACAGTCAGCCTTATGGAAGTTGGGTATCCCCAGAAAATCTCAATATTCCCCAGCAGAGTATACATATGTTCCTAAACAAGCATCCCCGACAATCTTGATCTAAGATTGTTCCCCGACGGTATACCAGACACCCAGTGGAGCCATTCCCCAGTCCAATCTGAAAAGTCTCCCCAGGAGAGTTCAATCAATCTCCCCAGTAGATTCTGGAAGCTTATCCCCAGTAGATTCTGGAAGCTTATCACCTGCAGAGCACGAACGCTCCCCCCGGCTTTATTCAAAGGTTATTTCCCCACCAGGATATAACTGGGTTATCCTCGGAAAAATGCAATGGAAAGATCGACCCCGGCGAAGTCTTCCTATCCCCAGCGGAGTTCATCAAATCTTCCAACGGAGCTCAACAATGGTATCCCCAGCGGAGTTATCATCAACCTCAACAAAGTACCTCTCTTTCCCCACAGAGTTCACTCCCCGCAGAGTAATCTCTCCAACAAGTTTATTCCCCAACAGAGTCATCTTCTCCTACCGGTATTCTTGCAATCATCACCCCCAGCGGAAACAAAAAGCTCTACTCTTCAACATCAGCCCAGAAGTTAACTTCCCGGCATCCGTCAAGGATTTATTTTCCTAAATACAGTCATAAACATCACATCTTCATACATTATAGCATGCATACACATCATATCACAAATCTCATTTATTTTGAGAACATCACGCATGTCATACAACATGACATCGCATACAACTAACGTTTTGTCTTTTCAGGACAAAGATTAATACAAAGATGATTACTATCGACTGTCGCGATTCCAGATTCGATACCTGTATCTAGCCAGGGCATGTCTGTGAGCGACTATTTCTATACCTGATTCCTGTATCTTGCCAGGGTGTATCCGTTGACGACTTATTCCAGACTCGATTCCTGTATCCTGCCAGGGCACGTCTGAAGAGTTTGAAGATCCGATTCCTGTATCTTGCCAGGGTGTATCTGTTGACGACTAATGCCAGACTCGATTCCTGTATCCTGCCAGGGCACGTCTGAAGAGTTTGAAGATCCGATTCCTGTATCTTGCCAGGGTGTATCTGTTGATCACTAATTCCAGACTCGATTCCTGTATCCTGCCAGGGCACGTCTGAAGAGTTTGAAGATCCGATTCTTGTATCTTGCCAGGATGTATCTGTTGACGATTAATTCCAGACTCGATTCCTGTATCCTTCCAGGGCACGTCTGAAGAGTTTGAAGATCCAATTCCTGTATCTTGCCAGGGTGTATCTGTTGACGACTAATTCCAGACTCGATTCCTGTATCCTGCCAGGGCACGTCTGAAGAGTTTGAAGATCCGATTCCTGTATCTTGCCAGGGTGTATCTGTTGACGACTAATGCCAGACTCGATTCCTGTATCCTGCCAGGGCACGTCTGAAGAGTTTGAAGATCCGATTCCTGTATCTTGCCAGGGTGTATCTGTTGATGACTAATTCCAGAATCGATTCCTGTATCCTGCCAGGGCACGTCTGAAGAGTTTGAAGATCCGATTCCTGTATCTTGCCAGGGTGTATCTGTTGAAGACTAATTCCAGGCTCGATTCCTGTATCCTGCCAGGGCACGTCTGAAGAGTTTGAAGATCCGATTCCTGTATCCTGCCAAGGTGTATCTATTGACGACTATTTTCCAGACTCGATTCCTGTATCCTGCCAGGGCACGTCTGAAGAGTTTGAAGATCCGATTCCTGTATCCTGCCAGGGTGTATCTGTTGACGACTATTTTTCCGGACTCGATTCCTGTATCCTGCCAGGGCACGTCTGAAGAGTTTGAAGATCCGATTCCTGTATCCTGCCAGGGTGTATCTGTTGACGACTATTTCCAGATTCGACTCCTGTATCCAGCCAGGGCACGTCTGAAGAGTTTGAAGATCCGATTCCCGTATCCTGCCAGGGTGTATCTGTTGACGACTATTTTCCGGACTCGATTCCTGTATCCTGCCAGGGCACGTCTAAAGAGTTTGAAGATCCGATTCCTGTATCCTGCCAAGGTGTATCTGTTGACGACTATTTTCTGGACTCGATTCCTGTATCCAGCCAGGGCACGTCTGAAGAGATTGAAGATACGATTCCTGTATCCTGCCAGGGTGTATCTGTTGACGACTATTTTCCGGACTCGATTCCTGTATCCTGCCAGGGCACGTCTGAAGAGTTTGAAGATCCGATTCCTGTATCTTGCCAGGGCACGTCTGAAGAGTTTGAAGATCTGATTCCTGTATCTTTCCAGGGTGTATCTGTTGACGACTAATTCTAGACTCGATTCCTGTATCCTGCCAGGGCATGTCTAAAGAGTTTGAAGATCCGATTCCTGTATCTTGCCAGGGTGTATCTGTTGACGACTAATTCCAGACTCGATTCCTGTATCCTGCCAGGGCACGTCTGAAGAGTTTGAAGATCCGATTCCTGTATCTTGCCAGGGTGTATCTGTTGATGACTAATTCCAGACTCGATTCCTGTATCCTGCCAGGGCACGTCTGAAGAGTTTGAAGATCCGATTCCTGTATCTTGCCAGGGTGTATCTGTTGATGACTATATTCCAGACTCGATTCCTGTATCCTTCCAGGGCACGTATGAAGAGTTTGAAGATCCGATTCCTGTATCTTGCCAGGGTGTATCTATTGACGACTATTTTCCGGACTCGATTCCTGTATCCTGCCAGGGCACGTCTGAAGAGTTTGAAGATCCGATTCCTGTATCCAGCCAGGGCGTATCTGTTGACGACTAATTCTAGACTCGATTCCTGTATCCTGCCAGGGCACGTCTGAAGAGTTTGAAGATCGGATTCCTGTATCTTGCCAGGGTGTATCTGTTGACGACTAATTCCAGACTCGATTCCTGTATCCTGCCAGGGCACGTCTGAAAAGTTTGAAGATCCGATTCCTGTATCTTTCCAGGGTGTATCTGTTGACGACTAATTCCAGACTCGATTCCTGTATCCTGCCAGGGCACGTCTGAAGAGTTTGAAGATCCGATTCCTGTATCTTGCCAGGGTGTATCTATTGACAACTAATTCCAGACTCGATTCCTGTATCCTGCCAGGGTACGTCTGAAGAGTTTGAAGATCCGATTCCTGTATCTTGCCAGGGTGTATCTGTTGACGACTAATTCTAGACTCGATTCCTGTATCCTGCCAGGGCACGTCTGAAGAGTTTGAAGATCCGATTCCTGTATCTTGCCAGGGTGTATCTGTTGACGACTAATTCCAGACTCGATTTCTGTATCCTGCTAGGGCGCGTCTGAAGAGTTTGAAGATCCGATTCTTGTATCCAGCCAGGGCGTATCTGTTGACGACTATTTTCCGGACTCGATTCCTGTATCCTGCCAGGGTACGTCTGAAGAGTTTGAAGATCCGATTCCTGTATCCTGCCAGGGTGTATCTGTTGACGACTATTTTTCCGGACTCGATTCCTGTATCCTGCTAGGGCACGTCTGAAGAGTTTGAAGATCCGACTCCTGTATCCTGCCAGGGTGTATCTGTTGACGACTATTTTTCCGGACTCGATTCCTGTATCCTGCCAGGGCACGTCTGAAGAGTTTGAAGATCAACCTCTGCAACAGGCCAGGTAATTATCTTTCTTTCTCAGGTACGCAAGTCTCGCTAAGGAATGTCTTACGCGATCGACACCTAGATGGCATCTGTAAGCCCATCCACTTACCAACAGTCCCAAATGGCATCTATAAGCCCATTCCTGACAAGGTTCTGTCACACCTCCAGATGGCATCTATAAGCCCATCCTCATATCCATAATCTCTCCAAATGGCATCTGTAAGCCCATTCCCGCTATCACACTGCTGATACTCTACTATGTGAGTGCAAATTTCTGGGCACTTTAGTGTTCAATCATCTTCCACCTTCGGATCACGAAAGGCACGCCAGCCAATCTACATCCTCAGGTCTAAGAAGATTGAACAGGGGAAACTGTTGTACCCCAAAATTTGCCCTCCCATATTCTTCAAAGTTTTTGACAAGCATCACCTCAAATGGTTCAAAGTCTACTCAAGGGCTACACAGTCAAGCACCCTCCTAAGCCAGTCAAACTAGGGTTTTGGTTCCTGCAAGGAAGTTGAGGTTTTCAAAGGCTCAATCAAGTCCCATATGCTCATACACATTGTCAAGCACCTACATGTCAAGTTTCAAGGCTTACAAGGTCAAGTTGCACAGTCAAAAACCCTAATTGCCTCACAGTCAACTGTAGGGGCAAAATGGTCATTTGGCATTCAAAAGTCAAAAATTTTGGTCAACATCTTATTTTGAAGCCACAATCATCATTTGATCAAGTCTTGATCATGATTTCACAAGAATGGCTCAAAAATCATCAAGGTGTCAAAAGTTTCTATTTTTGGACTGCTGAAAAGTCAACTGTAACTTGACCAAGGCATAACTTTTTCATGGTTCATCAGAAAAATCCCATCCAATGCTCATCTTGAAGGGGAGGACATTTCCTAAAACTCATCTTCACATTCCAAGTCCAAGAAATGCTCTCATAAAAAGTTATCAATTTCAACATTATAGGTCATTTTCAAAAGTCAACAAAAAGGCACTTTAAGTCAAAGACCATAACTTGATATTGGTAAATCAAAATGACATGGGACCAAAGACATTGGTTAGAGGACTTCAAGACCTTTCCAAAATGTCTAAGAACATGTTCATAGCTTCAAAATTGAGCAAGATATGCATTGGAGAAGTTGGGAAATTTTTGTGAAATGGCCAAAGTCAATTATCCTTGAAATTTCATTTTTGACAAAAGGGGCCCACTTTTTCCACTTGGTTCATCTTGGCCATGCCTCCCACGTGTCCCAAAATTTATTTCAAGATTTAAAATTAATTTTTCCATTTTTATTTAATTTTATTTGATTTAATTCATTTTAAATCTTTAAAATTCAAATAAAAATCAAAGAAATTAATGGAGGGATATATTTTGTGTTGAATAGCTTTGATACACCATCATTCACCTTCCAAATTCGTGCAAGGCCTATTCCAAGCAAGAAATTCAAATTTTGACAGGAATGGTAAGTTGCTTTAATGGAGGTTATGGCAAAATCTCAAGCATAATTGCAAGGCTTCAAGGCTCATTATATGGATTGATACTCATTCAAAACCATATATGCAAGCTTTCCCAATACATTTTCACGACCTAGAATACTGAGAAACAGCATAACCAAGTTGCAAAATTTCAAGAAAAAGTGTGAAACTGAAATCAATATTGCAGCGTGATTCAGAGCTTGTTTGTGTTTCTAACAAATTGCTGACGCTTCCAGGAACGTGTAGAGATCCCAATCACACGTTAACACTCAAGAAATTTCCCAGAACAGATCCACGGTTCATCCTTATTTTTCATAATTGAAACTTGCATCTCATGAGCATTTAACATGTTTGATTGTTTGTTTTGCATTGTTTGAACATACATGAACCTTTTGACATGGATTAATTGCACTGAAACGCGTAGAATCACAATCCACCATGGGAGATATCTAGGTTTTTTAAAGCTTTCAAATTGGGGGTTCTGTCATGCTGTAAAATTAGAACTCCAAACATATATGGTCAAAATCAGCGTGACAAGACGAACAAGAAGGACATGTCGCGCTCTTTTTATGTGATCCATAGCGCTAATCGCTATTATTGACACTTTGTTTCATGGGGGTTTAAAACCCCCGCTATGTGATTGCCTTTTTGTTTCAGCCAGATGAAGAAGATGATGCGTGGATGAACTGGATTGGTGCATTCAAATATATGGCGCGCCTTTTTTAAAATTCCCAGCATAATTGTTGTTTTGCATATTATTGTCATTATCCATTTTGTTTACAAACAATTGCAGTTGGCTGAGTGGTGGGAGACGTGTTCGTTCACCACTGGGACCTGGGTTCGATTCCCAGGTCCCCCATATATTCTTCATATTTTTCTTAATGCTTTCAGGTACAGCGCTTCTCAGATGTTCCACCATACGTACTCACGCGCTAGCCTGCCAAGTGGCCATGAGGTCCATCCAGTGGCCAGAAGGTGAAATCCATGGTATACCATAGTCAACCAGCATGCATACAACCAGAAAGTCAACGAAGCTTGCTTTGTTCCTGGGCCTCAAACCTCAATCAAACACCCCCCTTCCTGGCCCAATACCCCCTTCCATTGGTCTTTTCTTTTCTTTTCATCTTTTTATTTTCCAATTTAATTTCTAACCCTTTTTCATTTTTATTTCTTATTAATATAATTAACATATTTTCAGAAAAAATCAAAAAAATAGAATTAACATTATTATTATTATTAAGTTCATATTATTATTTTGTAAATAAACATTAACAAATAAATAGTTTAATTAGGCAATTTTGACTTTTCTTTTAACAATTAAAATAATTTAGAATTAGGTTAACTTAATTTTGTTTCTTTTTATTTTATTCCATAAAAACATAAAAAACACAAAAAATTTATTAAATTAATTAATTGGTCATTAGTTAGTTTTAATTCCATTTTAATTACAAAAAAGACAAAAAAAAATCAATTTCTTTTCTTAAAAGGGTCAAAACCCTTAGACATTCCCGATTCTTTCTTTCGCGCGCATTTCAGTTTTAATTCCTTATTTCTGATTATTACGTAATTGCTTCCAAGACATGTAATAGTTAATTAGGTTTACTATTTTATTTACTTTCCGTACTTATTTACCAAAAACGGGTCTTTGTAATTTTTGGCGATGTATAGACCCGCGCCTTGTAATAGCGTAGGATTTATGTTTCTGCAATTTACTTTCCGCACCCTCTTAACTGCTAAACTTTCATGAAATAATGTATGTAAATAAAAACAACTCGTAGCTCACTAATTACCAAGACAAACAATTAACTGAATACAACACACAATGCACACACCACTTCTAGGGTACGCCTCACTCGTTGCCTTCGAAACGTGGTCGTCAAGTATAGGACGTTTTAGCGGTCGCTCTTATGTCCAAGATCCAGTTGCCTCGAAACAGTTTCCTCGAAACGGTTGCCTCGGATTAAAAAGGATCTAGGACAATAGAGTTGCTTCTAAGGTGTCCTAACTGTTGCTTCGGTGACTACACTGTCCCTAAAAATCGAATTGACCCGAACACCTCCAACGGTGGTGCTACCTACCTCTCAATGGTGGGATGGCACTACCTAAAGGACACTTACACAACTTAATTCCTTAGGGTAGGTAGATGACTCATGGGTACTTGCTCTTTTCAAAAAAAACAAACAAAATACTTTTCACACCTTACACTTTCAAAAAAGCTTTCAAAACAAATTTTTCAAATACTCTTGAGGACAGATACAAGAGTTATTCAGAAATCTTTCAAAGAAACTTTTTCAAACCCACTCACATTTTGAAAAGCAAACATTGTTGAAAACATAAGAGCAAGTACCTAAGAGCCCATGGATAACCATGGATAGAAAGGGTGCTAACACCTTCCCTTTCTATAAATCTACCTCCCGAACCGAGAAACATTCTCATAAGGAATTTTGCTGTGCTTTTGTCCTTTCCATATTGGAGAAAATAAAAGACGGTGGCGACTCTTGCTTACCGCGACATTTCGCGAAACCAGCTAAAAAACAGTCAGTTCTATTTCCACCGATCACACCTTACAGGAGTCAGGATACCTTTTGTAACAGTATGCTTTCGGACTAACCCATGCTTCAATTAGGACTTTTGAAGGGTTATAACGTGGCTTGGTTCACGGTTTAAGAAACAAAGGATAAAGGCTCAAAGTAAATTTGTACCTACCCGCTCTTCGTGATGTTCTTCAGTCCTAAACTCAGTTAATTGTGCGTCGAACTCTATTCGAGCTTGGAATGACATTTTGGTGATGGTCCACATAAGTTGAATTTTATGGAAGGCAGTCATCATTTGCAACATTTTTCATGTTGTTGAGGATTTGTACTGACCTCTTTCTTTTGATTCATTATCCCTAATTTTTGCCTGACTGTTCCTGTTTTCGAGATTACAGTCAGCGGGATGCCCCAACTTTCTTAAGCCTCCTTTATAGGTTTTGGCTTAGTGGGCTTTTCTCTTTTGAGACATAATGACTGCCTATGAGATAAGGAACCATCACTGTCTTTTGGTTCCAAAGGGAATGTTTTTTTGATGTCATTCGTTGTATTATGAACTGCGAGTTTGCGACTTCAGTGCACATCTTTTGAATTATCTGAGAGACTACTCTGCCCCAGGTTTAAATCAAAAGTTTCAATTTGTGTTTAAAACAAAAAACTCCTACTTCTTTGGCTCGAAGGGGTTGACTAGGGATTATCTTCCTTATAACTCCAGTGTTTAGGATTTGAAAGAAACGCATGTACATCGTCAGCAAGGTCTGTTCAAAAGCATATTGTATGAGATTATGGTATTGTTTCGTCATCCTCCCTCTAAAGGCTTGTAGCTTTTTTTTGCAAGAGTTAAATGTCATAAAGAAAGTAGAAAGCATAGTTTAAGAATAGTGAAAATGAATGGATGAATTCAAGACAAACATATGCAATGCATTAATGAAACAGTTTGACATCAACAGATAATTATTTGAATAACAAAAGAAATTACAACTTGAAAATTCAAATGGAACAAAAGTCTCTAGGTTCGAACTTTGTCATTTCAGGTGGAGAACCCTTAGCGAAAGATTTTCATCTCGCCATCCGGCATGAATTCCAGCACTCCTTCGTCAATCAAGTCTTGGATCTTATTTTTCAAAGCCCAACAGTCATCGGTGTCATGTCCAGGACTATGGGAGTGGTATACACAAAACGCATCGGGGTGATAGCTAGGAGTAGAGGTATTGGGCTTCCGAATAGGATCCCTTAAAGCAAGCAAATTGACCTCCAACAGGCGTTTCAGTATTAGGGATGATGGTATGTCAGTCTCATAGAAATGTCTTCCAGACGTATTTTTCTTACGCCCACCAGTTATCCCATCATCTGGATCTTCATTGTTGCCAGCTCAATCTATAGTTCTTCCAACTGATCATTCCTGACACTACTTGAATTCCCTAGGACCATTCCCATTGTGAGGAGAGCTTTCACTTCTTCTTGCCCCTGGGACAGGTTCAAGAACATTTCTTGAAGTGGAGCATTTTGATCTTGGATATCTTTGACAGTCCTTTCTAGAGCCATCTCTACTGAAATAAACAGTAGGAGAATAAGGAAACCTGAAAAGGAAAACCTGTTATGATACAATACATGATATGTGGATGCATGTTTTCAAGGATCTCTCGGGGTAAACACAAGAAAATGCTTGAACTTTGATCAACATCTTTGATTGTAGAACTTTGTATCAGTGGATGTCTTTCCAAGAGAATCAAGCTCACCAAGTGGGTCATAGCCCCTGATTCAAGTTGTTGCACTTGATCTTTGACCGTGTTTGTTTAGAGTAAAATGAAACCTCTTGCCCTTTGGTAGACGTCTGGTTCAACATGACCCTACATCAAAAGACCCTCGAGATCCTTGAAATGGTTATCGAAGATGCTATGGTATGATGTTATGATGTTATGTATAGGTATGCAGAAGTAAGCAAGTGTATATACAGACAGTCATATTCACACAAAGCAGACAAGTCCTTAGGTTTAGGCTTTACATGGGGTTTGTAGGTAAGTACCCTCTTGAAGTTAGTTGGCTCAACCTGTCCTAAAATAGAAACCGGGTTCTAAGGAGCTCAATATCACTGGATTATTTTCTGTGTTCATTGTTTTGGTTTAGCCACTTAACTGGCGACCAAAATATTCCAAGAAAACAATCCTCAATGAGTGTAGTATCGAGTATCTACCAACTTCGGACTGCACTAAAGCCGGTCATCTCACTACCCCTAATAAGGCCAAGATGGTCAAGTAAGGTTCTAAGAGTTCGTTAGTGCTTCATGACATCACTCAGCGGCCCCGTATTCTCTTTGATTGACTCAAAGGCTACCGGTACCCACAAATATGTCACACTAACGTAGCTACTGCTTCAACCATGTCGGTATACCCCGCACAGTTCCCTCACAGTTTATTGCTACTTACCTAAAAGGTGTCCCCAAATCCGAGCATAGGATTTAAAACAAACCCAAACAAGGAACCCAAAAAGTAAAGCAATCAAAGCAATCAAGGTAAGTATGTAAAGGTGATCTAAAACCCTAAGGTAACCCCACTAAAAAAGTTCCCCAGCAGAGTCGCCAGTTCTGTGATACGGTGGGAGAACTGACTTGGGATTTTGCGTTTGTGTTCGCAAATGTTTCGGTTTAGCAAGAGTCGCCACCGACTTTTTATTTTATCCTAAGGAAAGGCCAAAAAGCACAGGAAAGACCTTTGAGATGTTTTCTTGGGTTTGGGGAGTAGATTATAGAAAGGGAAGGTATTAGCACCCTTTCTATCCATGGTTATCCATGGGCTCTTAGTTACTTGCTTAGATCACTTGCTTTGCTTTTTTCAATTGTTTGAAATGGTGCTTCGTGTGTGATTTTGAAAGATATTTTGAAAAGAGGCCATCGTTGTGGCAACCTTTGTAATGATTCTTGTTTGAATGTATACAAAGGTGTTTTTTTCTTTTAAAAAGTTTTCAAAGTTTGAAAGTAGGGTTTTGAAATTGTGTTGTGAAGTGTGTTTTGAAAGTAGCAAGGATGTTTTTTGCAAGCTTTTGATCAAGTAACTAGGAGCTATCTACCCTATTTTACTCAAAGATCTTTCTTATGTTTTTAACCCTTTTAACAGTGTTGTTTCACCATTGTATTTGGTGGACGACCTTGTGTTAGGATGTTAACGGGACAGGCGCGGGTCATCGTATAGACCATGATAGCAATAGTGTCAAGTATCTTTGGCAATTTTCTTGAGGGACTTGATCATTTTGTTTAGGCAACTCAGATAGCGTCATCGAGGGACTATGATCTTTTTGATTGTTTTTATTTTGCCAAAGTACTCAACATGCAACCATGTCCCATTTTTGAAGGCAACAAGTGGATTGTAACCCTAGGGGTGCAAGTGTGCATTGTGTTTGTTTTTCATGCATATTTCTTTGTGTTAGGTCATCTAGCGGTTGATTTTGAATCTTCGCATACAAACCCTAATCTCTAATCATGGCATATTTAAAAAGCATAAAGTGCGAGAATTAAATTCTAAGCTATTACAAAAGAGTAACTGGGGATGGGGGTACAAATTATTTACAAATAGGGATGAGTCTTATCAGAATAATGTCCCAAATATTATGGGTTACAACCAAATTGAATCGACGCAATTCAAATATAAAAAATATGACAAATTGTAAGATAATGGAAATAAAGAAGTATGAGATGCGTGTACTTATTTACAAATGATCAAATAAAAATTCTAACCTAAAAGGATTAAGTATAATTATTATTTGTTGTATTTTGGTTAATGTTATAAACAAGAGTTTTAAAGAAAATAAAAATTACTTTAAGTTAAAATTTATTGTATATGTACTTTTAAGTGTAATAATTGTTTTAAGAAACTATTAAGAACATTTTATACAAAATTTAATATCTTATCTTTATTTAACAAAAGAGAAGAAAAAGAGTTAGGTTATAGAAAAAATGAAAATAAGGTGATAATAAAAAAGTATTGGTTTTCAAAACATTAAAAAAAAAGTAAGTAGGTTTAAGGAATGCATTTGGCCCAAAAATAAAAAAATAAAATAAGACTAAAAGGGGGGTGTGGCGCCAGTTCGTGTATGGGTTTTGGTTTGGTTCATGGGGCAAAGGCCCAAATGCCATGCACAACGTTTTTAGGGTTAATGCTTGTTTTGCTCAGAATCTAGGGTTTACTTCGAACAACGGCGTCACTCCTTTCTCTCGTCTTCTTCGCCTCTCTTCATCGTTCTCAAACATGGATAATTGGTTCCTCTCTTACACCCAGCTGCCAGAGCGCTAACTCCAACCTCTCCCCTCCGTGACTACACAGGACGGCGATTTGAAAGGTACTAATTTCATTCTAAATGCGTTTTATGGTTCAGGTTTTTACTCTTGCATGTTAACGTTTTACAAAGCTTTGATCTTTGATATTTATGATGTGGTGATGCAGAAAAAGAAGACAATACCTTTGGGGTTTTGTTTCTGGAGAGGCGATGGAGGGTTGGAACGGCGACGCTCTCAGGTGGCTGGTGGAGGGAGCGTGATGATGATGCTAGCTCACTTTTGGTATTTCTGTATCTTTTGACTTCTCTTGAATTGTTTTGTGATGAGGTTACTCTGAAAACACTTGCTTCTGAGTTCTCTCTTCTTCTTTGAGTACCCTGATATTCTGATGATGAATTCGTTCTAAGGATGTTGCTATTGTTGTTGATTTGGCTTATGATTTTTTGTGATGATGAACTTGAACTGAAAAAGGGTTATTTGTTGTTCTTGATTTGGATGTTTGATGATGAATGTTTTCTGAAAACTATGTCGTTTGGATTTTTGTTTTGCTTCTACACTCTTCCTCTTTCTCTTTGTCAATGATGATGGTATTCTGAGATTAACTGTCGTCGTTGCTTGGTGATGATGAGTGTGATCGGTGGAAATAGAACTGACTGTTTTGGAATGCTGGTTTGCGTTTGTGTTTAGCAAAATGTCGCGGTAAGCAAGAGTCGCCACCGTCTTTTATTTTCTCCAACAAGGAAAGGACAAAAGCACAGCAAAATTCCTTTTCGAGATGTTTCTCGGGTTCGGGAGGTAGATTATAGAAAGGGAAGGTGTTAGCACCCTTTCTATCCGTGGTTATCCACGGGCTCTTAGGTACTTGCTCACTATGTTTTCAAAATGTTTTTCTTTTCTTGTGTTTGTGGGTTTTGAAAAGTTTGTTTGAAAACTTCATTTAACTCTTGTATCAGTCCTCAAGAGTGTCATGAAGTGTTTGTTTGAAAACTTTTGTCAGAAAAGTGTAAGTGCGAAAAGTTGTTTTTGTTTTGAAAGAGCAAGTACCTTAGAACCTCTACCTACTCAAAAGAAATTAAGCTGTGTAAATGTCCTTTAGACAGTGTTATCCCACTATTGAGAAGTAGGTAGCACCGTCGTTGGAGTTTTTCGGGTCAATTCGATTATAGGGACATGTGTGGTCACCAAAGCAATATTAGGACGCCTTAGCGGTAACCCTAGTGTCCTAGATCCTTTTTATCCGAGGCAACCATTTCGAGGCAACTTGGATCTTTAGACAGGAGGGCGACCTCTAAAACACCCTATACTCAATGACCACGTCGAGGCAACCAAGTGAGGCGTACCCTAGGAGTGGCATTTGCGAGCGTGTTAGTTCGGTTAATTTATCTTTGCACATGTTATGGTGAGCTACGAGTTGATTTTAATTTCAGAGAGATCTTGTCATGCATAACAGTTAATAGTTGTGCGGAAAGTAAATTGCGGAAAGTAAATCTAAGCTATTACAAGGCGTCGGGTATTTACATCGCCAAAAGCAACCCTTGAAAAGTAAATGCGAGAAAATAAAGAAAGTGATAAAAGGTCCTAATTACGCTATTACATCCTCAGAACAATTACATAAATATGATCAAAAATAATATGCGCGAAAAGAAATTAAATCGGAGAAGTCCTTAGGGTTTTGACCCTTTTTGAGAAAAGAATGAGTTTTTTATTATTTTGCAATTAATTAAATTAATCCTAATTAATTAGTTAATAACAAGGAAAAAAATTATTTTTTAGTTTTTTATGTGTTAAGAAAAATAAAATAAAAAGGATTAAAATTGTCAAAAGAAAACCCTAATTCTATGTTGATTTTAAATTATTGAGAAAAAGTTAAAATTAATCCTAATTAAACTAAATTAATTTGTGTTAGTATTTATTTACAAAAAATAAAGTGAAATTAATAAATAATAATAATAATAAAAATATTTACATTTTTTAGTTTTCTGAAGTTATTATGAAAAATATTAATTTGGTTAATTTAAGTAATAAAAATAATTATTAATAGTAAAATAATTAAATGGAAAAAATATAAAAGAATAAAAAGAAACCAGGGGGGTGTTGGCCCATCTTTGGAGGTTTGTTAGCAATTCTGGCCCATTAATCACTCAAGCCTATTTGACTTTAATGATTGTCTACGCGTGGGTTGACCAGGAGCATGATGGTCATCCAGCTTTGGACCATTGGATTTGAGTCTTAGACACATGGCACCTGGATATTTGAGAGTACATGGTAAACCTGCTTTTGCAACCTGCACGGGATTAGGCAAAGAAAAATAATAACAAGTATTGTGGGGGACCTGGGATTCGAACCCAGGTCCCAATGCTTTCTGAATGCTTTCCTTAACCACTCCACTAACGCGTTTCATTCGTTAATAAAATAACCAACAATTAATATATTAGGAAACTAAACAATATGTTGTACAAACAAATAAATGCACGCCCTTTTTGAATTACTCAATGGCATGTCAATAACTCATCATCTTCCTCGCTGAACCTGCAAAATAAACGTTAGATAGCGGGGGTTTTTAACCCCCACAAAACATGATGACGAAAAATAGCGATTAGCCCTACAGGCTACATAAATATTTCACGATGGTGGCTTTGGATTCGTCTTGACCTAATGAATTCAGTCATGGGTCTTATGAGGCTCAATTTTTCTTGTATTAAGAATCCCCAAATTCCAAGCTCAGGAACCCTAGAATTCATCCATGACAGTTTATGATTCTGTGCATTATAATTCAATTAAACTATGCCAATAGCTTCATATGAGTTCTAGCAATGCAAAACAATCAAAAAATCATGTTAAATGTGCATGAAATAACCAATACGATTCTGAAAAAAAGTGGTAAACCGTTAAACTGTTCTTGATGATTCCTGTAGCTTTAAGGCATGGTTTTGATTGCTACACGTTCCTCACACTCCCTGCAAGGTGTTAGAATCCGCAAAAGCCTTTGAATCGTGCTAGAATATGGAAATCAGTTTTCAAGTTTCTTGAATTTTTTTCAATATTGCTATGGCTTTGTCTGCAGTGTTTTCACGTATGCATGATTAGGGTTAGCTTATGTATATATAGGAGACTGAAATTAGGTCAAATCTTTGAGCAAAAATCCATGGAATGATGATTTGAATATTTGATTAGAAATCATATATTTTTGAATCTTCATGATTGGAAAAAGTTGCCAAACTTGGAGATTTTTGCATATTTGATTTGTGCACGAATTTTCCAGCATATCTTGACCACATTTGCTTCACAAAAAGATTGAAAAATCAAATCTTTGTATTTCCTACAATTTAAATTAATTAAATGAATTAAAATCAATTAAAAATCCAATTAATTAATAAAAAATAAGAAAATAATTCAATTAAGCTTGATGGGTCGTGCATAGGCCATGAATAAAGTTTCAAGAAGAAATTTGAGGCCCATTAGCAAAAATAAGGTGTTTTGAGCAAAGTTGACTTTTGCAAATTCCTAAAACTTTCCCAACTTCTCCAACGCATATCTTGCTCAATTTGGATCATATGAACATGTTCTTGGACATTTTGGAAAGGTCTTGAAGTCCTCTAACCAATGCCTTTGGTCCCATGTCATTTGGAGTTACCAATCTCAAGTTATGGTCTTTGACTTAAAGTGTACTTTTGTTGACTTTTGAATTTGACCTATAATGTAGAAATTGATAACTTTTTGTGAGAGAATTTATTGGACTTGGAATGTGAAGATGGATTGTAGGAAATGTCATCCCCTTCAAAATGAGCATTGGATGGAATTTTTCTGATGAACCATGAAAACGTTATGCCCTGGTCAAGATACAGTTGACTTTTCTACTGTCCAAAAATAGTAACTTTTGCACCTTGATGATTTTTGAGCTATGCTTGTGGAATCATGATCAAGACTTGATCAAATGATGATTGTGAGCTCAAAATAATATGTTGACCAAAAATTCTGACTTTTGACTACAAAATGACCATTTTACCCCTGTAGTTGACTGTAGGTCAAATGGAGCTTTTGACTGTGCAAATTGACACTGTGAGTCTTGAAACTTGGCATGTAGGTGCTTGAGGATGTATATATGCCTATGAGACTTGATTGAACCATTTAAAACCTCAAATTCCTTGAAGGAACAAAAACCCTAATTTCAGCTGGCTTAGGAGGTGGTCTGACTGTACAACCCTTGAGCTAATTTGCAATTTGAGAATTATTCTTGACAAACCTTGAAGAATATGGGAGGGCAAATTTTGGGGTACAACAGTTGCCCCTGTTCAATCTTCTTAAACCTGAGGATGTAGATTGGCTTGCGTGCCTTTCGTGATCCGAAGGTGGAAGATGATTGAACACTAAAGTGCCCAGAAATTTGCACTCGCATGGTGTAGTATCAGCAATGTGATGTCGGGAATGGGCTTACAGATGCCACTTGGTGAGATGATGGATAGGAGGATGGGCTTATAGATGCCATCTAGAGATTGTTGGTAGAAGGATTTTGTCTTCGTTGACAGGTTGTCTTCATTGACGAGTTGTCATCAGAAAAATCTTTAGGAATCGATTTAACTGGTTTTGTCCCCATTGACATGCTTGGCTTTAGAAAAATCTTTAGGAATCGATTTAACCGACTTTGTCTCCGATTATTCGGGGATGATTACTACCTCAGCAGAATGATGAAGGAATCTGAGACGATTGCTACTCCAAATAGAATGATGAAGGAATCTGGGACGATTACTACCTCAGCAGGATGATGAAGGAATCTTGGATGGCTTCTACTTCAACGGGATGATGAAGGAATCTAGGACGATTACTACCTCAGCAGGATGATGAAGGAATCTGGGACGATTACTACCTCAGCAGGATGATGAAGGAATCTGGGACGATTACTACCTCATCAGGATGATGAAGGAATCTGGGACGATTACTACCTCAGCAGGATGATGAAGGAATCTGGGACGATTACTACCTCAGCAGGATGATGAAGGAATCTGGGACGATTACTACCTCAGCAGAATGATGAAGGAATCTAGGACGATTACTACCTCAGCAGGATGATGGAGGAATCTTGGAATGTCTTCAACTGGATCGGCATCAGAAAAATCTTTAGGAATCGACTTAACTGGACCAGAGAAGGCCTTTGACTGGATCGACATCAAAAAAATCTTTAGGAATCGATTTAACTGGACCAGGCAAGGTCTTGGAATCTTCAACTGGATCGGCATCAGGAAAATCTTTAGGAATCGATTTAACTAGACCAGAGAAGGCCTTTGACTGGATCGGCATCAGAAAAATCTTTAGGAATCGATTTAACTGGACCAGGCAAGGTCTTGAAATCTTCAACTGGATCGGCATCAGGAAAATCTTTAGGAATCGATTTAACTGGACCAGAGAAGGCCTTTGACTGGATCGGCATCAGAAAAATCTTTAGGAATCGATTTAACTGGACCATACAAGGTCTTGGAATCTTCAACTGGATCGGCATCAGAAAAATCTTTAGGAATCGATTTAACTGGACCAGAGAGGCCTTTGACTGGATCGGCATCAGAAAAATCTTTAGGAATCGATTTAACTGGACCAGGCAAGGTCTTGGAATCTTCAACTGGATCGGCATCAGGAAAATCTTTAGGAATCGATTTAACTGGACCAGAGAAGGCCTTTGACTGGATCGGCATCAGAAAAATCTTTAGGAATCGATTTAACTGGACCAGGCAAGGTCTTGGAATCTTCAACTGGATCGGCATCAGGAAAATCTTTAGGAATCGATTTAACTGGACCAGAGAAGGCCTTTGGCTGGATCGGCATCAGAAAAATCTTTAGGAATTGATTTAACTGGACCAGGCAAGGTCTTGGAATCTTCAACTGGATCGGCATCAGGAAAATCTTTAGGAATTGACTTAACTGGACCAACGAAGACCTTTTGATATGGCTGAGAATTTAACTGCATCTTTCCTGAAAGGTAAAGGTCAGTCATATGCAATGCATGAGATGGATCAAGCAATGATGTTCTCAACATAAATGAGATTGTATGATATGATGCGTATGTGCATGTGTCATGATGTATGAAACTGTGATGCTTTAGCTGGGGAAAATAAATCCCGTCTAGCTGCTGGAGAATGATGTTGAATTCTTCGTTTCCGCTGGGGATGATGAACGAAGATGATTGTGTGAATAAACCTGTAGGAGAAAAGAACTCCGTTGGGGAATAAACTTGATGAAGAGATTACTCTGCGGGGAATTACTCTGTGGGGAAGAGATGTGCTTCGTTGAGATTTTAACGATAACTCCGCTGGGGATTCCGTTGATAAGCTATGTTGGGGAATTTGATGAACTCCGCTGGGGATAGGAAGAACTTCGCTGAGGACGATCTTTGCAATTTGCTGAGGATAACCCAGTTAGACTCTGGTGGGGGACAACCTCCTGAATATGGCTGGGGAGATGCAGGGGATAAGCTTCCGGAATCTACTGGGTAAGATGATTCAACTCTAATGGGGAACATTTTGAGGAAATGGCTCCACTGGGGGTATCTTGTATTCCGCCGGGGAACAATCTTATATTTCTGTCGAGGAATATTAAGACTGCCGGGGATGCTTGCTAGGGAACATCTGTATACTCCTCTGGGGAATATTAAGATCTTCTGGGGATACCCAACTTGTTCGGGACTGATGGCAGACTAACTCTGCTTGGGGGAGAGTATTACTGACTTGCTGGGGATACTGTGCCTTTTTAGGCTGAGGGGAGACCAACTCTGCTTGGGGAGAGTATTGCTGAATCTTTCCCTACTCCACGGGGAGTGAAGGTATCTTGGTCACATTCTTCAGCTGAACTCTCCTTGGTACCTGGTGGACAGAGCAGCTTGTACCGTTTGGACGATTCTTATTGCCCCAGTTTCTGCGGGAGAAGGTACCTATAGTTTCTAAGGTGTTTGATAACTTCCGATTGACGAATCTTCTTCTGGTAGGCAAGTGACGAGATGACGGGACATAGTCGTACGCTTTTGATCCCTAACTTTTGCCTGGACCGCCCTTTCGGGTTTTCAGTCCACCGGGATACCCATTTTTGCCCAAGCCGCCTCTTCAGGTTTTCGACTTGCCGGGTGTACATATTTTTTCATTTTCATCCCTTATTTTTGCCCGAACCCTTTTGGTTCACCGGGAAGCCCTTATTTTTGCCTAGGCCAGTCGACCTAGCGGGTCTTTGATTATGCGTAATATTTTTCGACTATGTCCATGCTCTCAGAGTGTAGGGAGTTGTCACTGTCGGTAGTGTTGTGTTGCCATACTACCAGAAGATGTCTGATCATGCAAGATTCGTTACTGGAATTCATGTCCAATGCCCCAAGTGACTCAGGCGGAGATTTGCCCCTGGCTATTTGGCATTTTGAGAGATTTCTTGAATCTTGACTTGACTGCCCCAGATGATGGATAATGCTCATGTCTGCCCCTTGGTTGGAAGTGTTTTTTCCACTTGAGATGACTCTTTTTCGTTGAGAAGGTCTTTGTTCACCAGATATTCTTCGTGCGAATTTCTATGCTGTTGAACAAATAGTCATATGCAAACAATATTATTTCAAGAATGCAAAGCTTATGTCTGTCTTGAAGTTTTTGAAAATGCAGTTTTCAATAAAACAGGTGAATTTTTTGTAAAATATGATGTCAACTCAGGATTTTACAGCAAGCCCTACAGGAGCCAGGATACCTTTTGTAACAGTATGCTTTCGAACTAACCCATGCTTCAACTAGGACTTTTAAGGGTTATAACGTGGCCTGGTTCACGGTTTAAGAAACAAAGGATAAAGGCTCAAATTTTATTTGCACCCACCCGCTCTTCGTGATGTTCTTTAAACCTAAACTCAGCTAATCGTGCGTTAGACCTTGTTTGAGTCTTTACTCTGATATTCTGGTGATGGTTCAGATACTGATAGTTTATTTTGAACAGGAAGTCATTTCTTTTTTGGTTGAGGGTTTGTAGAGCCTCTTTCTTTTTGATTTTATTATCCCTGTCTTTTTGCCTGAACTATTTCTTTAGTGATTACAGTCAGCGGGATGCCCCAGTTTTGTAAGTCTCCTTCATAGGTTTTGACTTAATGGGCTTTTATTTCTGAGAGATAATGACTGTCTGTCTTTATGATTATACATAACCAACACTGTCTTTTTGTCTCGGAAGGACTCCTTTGATACCATTCCTTGTGCACCTGGATCAACTGAGAAAATTACCCTGCCCCCGGTTATAATTAAGGGTTTTAATTTGTGAAAAGAAAAACTCCAACTTCTTTGGCTCAAAGGGGTTGACTAGGGATTATCTTCCTTATAACTCCACTGTTTAGGATTTGAAACAATGCATGTACTTCATCAGCGGGGTCTGTTCAAAAGCATACTGTAAAGATCGTGGTATCGTTTTCGTCATCCTCCCTCAAAAGGTTTAGAATTTTCTAATCGAGAGTTGAACGTCACAAAAAATGAAAGCAATTTGAATATAGTGAATACGAATGGATTGATTCAAAACAGACATATGCGATGCATTAATGAAATAAAAAAGTTTGCCATGACAATAATTGTTTGAATAAGCAAAGAAAAATACAACTTGAAAATTCAAATAAAACAAAAGCCTTCAATGATTTGGTGTAGGATCAGTGATCAAACTTGATCTCCTTAGCATCAATCAAGTCTTGGATCTTGTTCTTCAAACTCCAAAAGTCGTTGGTGTTATGTCCAGGACTGTCAGAATGGTAGGCACATCTCACACTCGGGTTATACTTAGAAGAGGAAGTATCAGGATTTTGAGGAGGATCCTTTAGTGTGATCAGTTTCACCTTCAGCAATTGTTGTAATGCTTGAGACAAAGGCATGTTGATGTCAGTATACTGCCTTTCTTGATATCTTACCCTACGCCTATTGCTATGTCTTTGTTGAACAGGCGTGGGATCGGAGATCTGGGTTGCCCCTACCTATTGATCATGACGACTCTTTTTACCAGACACAACATTGGACTCTTTTTTTCCATTGTAGGGATTTTTCTGAGTATCAGTAGGTGTAGCCTCTTGAATCTTCCCTCTTTTGATGCCAGCTTCAATTCTCTCACCAGTCAAGATAAGGTCTGTAAACCCGGCTGAAGAGTTTCCAATTAAATGATTGAAGAATGGACCAGACAGGGTCCCCAAGAACATATCAACGAGTTCACGGTAAGTTAGAGGTGGCTGCACCCTTCCAGCAAGGTCTCTCCATTTTTGGGCGTACTCTTTAAATCCTTCACCCGTCCCTAGTGACATACCCTGGAGTTGGGTACGCGTAGGAGCGAGGTCGGAATTATATTGACACTGCTTATAGAACGCAATAGCCAAGTCTTCCCAGTTGCAGATACTGGCTCCGTCCAGCTGATAGAACCACTCGAGTTGAGTCCCTGAAAGACTATCCTGGAAGAAATGGATCCATAAATTCTTGTCAGCAGTGTAAGGTTGGATCTTCCTTACATACGATTAGAGGTGTAGCTTAGGACAGGAAGCTCCGCCGTACTTTGCAAAAGCAGGTGCCTTGAACTTATGGGGAATCACCACCCCAGAGGATAAGCCTAGGTCTCCAAAGTCCAACCCGGGCACATTTTGTATCTCCATAGCACTTAAGCGGTCCTTCAGCTGTTTGTACCTGTCCTCAGCAGGAGGGTACCGTTCTTCATCATAATCCGTCTCGTTGTCGGAGACCAAGGGACTAGGAACCCTTCTCTCTTGGGGACTGTCTTTCCCTACAGAAGAAGTAGTCAGGTCAACCTCATTTTGTAGTCCATTCCCAAATCTACGTCCAATGTTGGACAAGACGGTCCTCTTCTTCTTCTTCTTCCTCTCTTTCAGAATCAGAGTCTTCAAATCCTGTTGACCCTGGGCTAGGCTCATAACTAACTCTTGGAACTGGGCATTCTGGGTCTGGAGGGCCTTGATAGCTTGTTCAGTGGAAGGTTCAGAAGTCATGATGATTGCTGAAATAAACAGCGAAGAAGATAAGTGACCTGTAGAAGGGGTACCTGTAATGCAATGATATGTATGCTACGTATGCAATATTTTCAAGGATCTCGCAGGGTAAACAAAGAAACTTGTTAGAATTTGAATCCGGTAGCTTGATTGAAGGAACTTCATGTTGTTGAGAGTCCTTCTTCAAGAGTTAGGCTCACCATATCGAGTGGGTCATAGCCCCTGACTCAAGTTATCATGTTTTGATCTCCAAACAACCTTGGCTAGAGGAAAATAAATCCCCTTTTGCCCCTTGCTAAACATTTGGTTCATTATGACCTGCATCAAAAACCCTTGAGATCCTTGAAATGGGTTAGGGAAATGCCATGGTATGATGTTATGATGTGTATGCTATGCGTGTGAGGTGATGTAAGCAAGCCCTACAATGAGTCCAAATTATTGGATAAGGACTGTAAGCAAAACCTGCAAGGAACCCATGTTGTCAGATAACAAGTATGTGCAAGTAGTTCAAGTTTGAAAGCACACAAGTCACGCAAAGAGCCCTTAGATTTTAGGCCAACATGAAGTTTAGGTACTACCCTATTGAAGTTGGTTGGCTCAACACCTGTCCTATGAATAGTAACCGGGTTCTAAGGAGCTCAATATCATTGGATTGTTTTCTATGTTCATTGTTTTGATTTAGCCACTTAACTGGCGACCAAAATATTCCAAGAAAACAACCCTCAATGAGTGTAGTATCGAGTATCTACCAACTTCGGACTGCACCAAAGTCGGTCATCTCACTACCCCTAAAGAGGCCAGGATAGTCAAGTAAGGTTCTAAGGTCAGTTGATGCTTCACGACACCACGCGGCGGCCCCGTACTCTCCTTGACTTGACTCAAGGGTTACCGGTACTCACCAAAGTGCCACATCAACGTAGCAACTGCTTTAACCATGTCGGTATACCCCGCACAGTTCCCTCACAGTTTGTTGCTACTTCTAAAGGGTATCCCCATATCCGGGTTAGGATCTATAAAACTCCGATACAAGCCCACAATATTAAAGCATTCAAGGCATACAATTGAAAACATAGAGTGATCTAATCCTAATGTACACCTCACTTATAAAATCCCCAGCAGAGTCGCCAGTTCTGTGATCGGTGGAAATAGAACTGATTGTTTTGGAATGTTGGTTCGCGTTTGCGTTTAGCAAAATGTCGCGGTAAGCAAGAGTCGCCATCGTCTTTTATTTTCTCCAACAAGGAAAGGACAAAAGCACAACAAAATTCCTTTTCGAGATGTTTCTCGGGTTCGGGAGGTAGATTATAGAAAGGGAAGGTGTTAGCACCCTTTCTATCCGTGGTTATCCATGGGCTCTTAGGTACTTGCTTACTATGTTTTCAAAATGTTTTGCTTTTCTTGTGTTTATGGGTTTTGAAAAGTTTGTTTGAAAACTTCGTTTAACTCTTGTATCAGTCCTCAAGAGTGTCATGAAGTGTTTGTTTGAAAACTTTTGTCAGAAAAGTGTAAGTGCGAAAAGTTATTTTTGTTTTGAAAGAGAAAGTACCTTAGAACCTCTACCTACTCAAAAGAAATTAAGCTGTGTAAATGTCCTTTAGACAGTGATATCCCACTATTGAGAAGTAGGTAGCACCGTCGTTGGAGTTTTTCGGGTCAATTCGATTATAGGGACATGTGTGGTCACCAAAGCAATAGTAGGACGCCTTAGCCGTAACCCTATTGTCCTAGATCCTTTTTATCCAAGGCAACCGTTTCGAGGCAACTTGGATCTTTAGACAGGAGGGCGACCTCTAAAACACCCTATACTCAATGACCACGTCGAGGCAACCAAGTGAGGCGTACCCTAGGAGTGGCATGTGCGAGCGTGTTAGTTCGATTAATTTATCTTTGCACATGTTATGGTGAGCTACGAGTTGATTTTAATTTCAGAGAGGTCTTGTCATGCATAACAGTTAATAGTTGTGCGGAAAGTAAATTGCGGAAAGTAAAGCTAAGCTATTACAAGGCGTCGGGTATTTACATCGCCAAAAGCAACCCTTGAAAAGTAAATGCGAGAAAATAAAGAAAGCGATAAAAGGTCCTAATTACGCTATTACATCCTCGGAACAATTACATAAATATGATCAAAAATAATATGCGCGAAAAGAAATTAAATCGGAGAAGTCCTTAGGGTTTTGACCCTTTTTGAGAAAAGAATGAGTTTTTTTATTATTTTGCAATTAATTAAATTAATCCTAATTAATTAGTTAATAACAAGGAAAAAAAAGTATTTTTTAGTTTTTTATGTGTTAAGAAAAATAAAATAAAAAGGATTAAAATTGTCAAAAGAAAACCCTAATTCTATGTTGATTTTAAATTATTGAGAAAAAGTTAAAATTAATCCTAATTAAACTAAATTAATTTGTGTTATTATTTATCTACAAAAAATAAAGTGAAATTAATAAATAATAATAATAATAATAATATTTACATTTTTTAGTTTTCTGAAGTTATTATGAAAAATATTAATTTGGTTAATTTAAGTAATAAAAATAATTATTAATAGTAAAATAATTAAATGGAAAAAATATAAAAGAATAAAAAGAAACCAGGGGGGGGGGTGTTGGCCCATCTTTGGAGGTTTCTTAGCAGTTCTGGCCCATTAATCTCTCATGCCTGTTTAACTTTAATGATTGTCTACGCGTGGGTTGACCAGGAGCATGATGGTCATCCAGCTTTGGACCATTGGATTTGAGTCTTAGACACATGGCACCTGGATATTTGAGAGTACATGGTAAACCTGCTTCTGCAACCTGCATGTGATTAGGCAAAGAAAAATAATAACAAGTATTGTGGGGGACCTGGGATTCGAACCCAGGTCCCAATGCTTTCTGAATGCTTGCCTTAACTACTCCACTAACGCGTTTCATTCGTTAATAAAATAACCAACAATTAATATATTAGGAAACTAAACAATATGCTGTACAAACAAATAAACGCGCGCCCTTTTTGAATTACCCAATGGCATGTCAACAGCTCATCATCTTCCTCGCTGAACCTGCAAAATAAACGTTAGATAGCGGGGGTTTTTAACCCCCACAAAACATGATGACGAAAAATAGCGATTAGCCCTACAGACTACATAAATATTTCGCGATGGTGGCTTTGGATTCGTCTTGACCTAACGAATTCAGTCATGGGTCTTATGAGGCTCAATTTTTCTTGTATTAAGAATCCCCAAATTCCAAGCTCAGGAACCTTAGAATTCATCCATGGCAGTTTATGATTCTGTGAATTATAATTCAATTAAACTATGCCAATAGCTTCATATGAGTTCTAGCAATGCAAAACAATCAAAAAAATCATGTTAAATGTGCATGAAATAAGCAATACGATTCTGAAAAAAAGTGGTAAACCGTTAAACTGTTCTTGATGATTCCTGTAGCTTTATGGCCTGGTTTTGATTGCTACACGTTCCTCACACTCCCTGCAAGGTGTTAGAATCCGCAAAAGCCTTTGAATCGTGCTAGAATATGGAAATCAATTTTCAAGTTTCTTGAATTTTTTTCAATATTGCCATGGCTTTGTCTGCAGTGTTTTCACGTATGCATGATTAGGGTTAGCTTGTGTATATATAGGAGACTGAAATTAGGTCAAATCTTTGAGCAAAAATCCATGGAATGATGATTTGAATATTTGATTGGAAATCTTATATTTTTGAATCTTCATGATTGGAAAAAGTTGCCAAACTTGGATATTTTTGCATATTTGATTTGTGCACGAATTTTCCAGCATATCTTGACCACATTTGCTTCACAAAAAGATTGAAAAATCAAATCTTTGTATTTCCTACAATTTAAATTAATTAAATGAATTAAAATCAATTAAAAATCCAATTAATTAATAAAAAATAAAAAAATAATTCAATTAAGCTTGATGGGTCGTGCATAGGCCATGAATAAAGTTTCAAAAAGAAATTTGAGGCCCATTAGCAAAAATAAGGTGTTTTGAGCAAAGTTGACTTTTGCAAATTCCTAAAACTTTCCCAACTTCTCCAATGCATATATTGCTCAATTTTGATCATATGAACATGTTCTTGGACATTTTGGAAAGGTCTTGAAGTCCTCTAACCAATGCCTTTGGTCCTATGTCATTTGGATTTACCAATCTCAAGTTATGGTCTTTGACTTAAAGTGTACTTTTGTTGACTTTTGAATTTGACCTATAATGTAGAAATTGATAACTTTTTGTGGGAGGATTTCTTGGACTTGGAATGTGAAGATGGATTGTAGGAAATGTCATCCCCTTCAAAATGAGCATTGGATGGAATTTTTCTGATGAACCATGAAAAAGTTATGCCCTGGTCAAGATACAGTTGACTTTTCTACTGTCCAAAAATAATAACTTTTGCACCTTGATGATTTTAGAGCTATGCTTGTGGAATCATGATCAAGACTTGATAAAATGATGATTGTGAGCTCAAAATAATATGTTGACCAAAAATTCTGACTTTTGACTCCAAAATGACCATTTTACCCCTGCTGTTGACTGTAGGTCAAATGGAGCTTTTGATTGTGCAAATTGACACTGTGAGTCTTGAAACTTGGCATGTAGGTGCTTGAGGATGTATATAGGCCTATGAGACTTGATTGAACCATTGAAAACCTCAAATTCCTTGAAGGAACAAAAACCCTAATTTCAGCTGGCTTAAGAGGTGGTCTGACTGTACAACCCTTGAGCTAATTTGCAATTTGAGAGTTATTCTTGACAAACCTTGAAGAATATGGGAGGGCAAATTTTGGGGTACAACAATGAGCTTGTTCTGAACTTTTTCTTATTTGATGTGTTTTTTGTTGGCTTGAGTTGAAACTTGTTGGTTCCTCCTTGTTTTGGCTAACTTATCTTGAATTTGTAGTTTGGACAGATCGCAGTTTTGAGAAGTTGCAGTTTTGAAGGTTTCTTGGTGTTTGTAGTTTATGCAGGTTGAACTGGCTTTAGGCAGGCTTGAAGGCTTGTTTGGTAAGGTTTTAGCAGGTTAGGGAAGTTTGTCATGTGGAGAAGACAAGCTTTTTGTTTTGACAGGTTTGAATAGGCTTGTTTGGTAAGGCAGGCTCGCTCGAAGGTTTGTAGTTTAGGCAGGTTACTGAGTTTGGCTTGTAGACTTTTGATTTTTGTTATGCAGGTTTTGTACTGAGTGTTTGGGAAGGCAGGTTTGTGCAGTTTTAGGCAGGCTTCGAACTTTTGTTGAGCTTGCTTGCTTTTGTTTTTAAGGCAGGTTTTGATAACTTGCAGTTTAAACAGGTTAGAGCTTTTTGTTGTGCACGCCACAGGCTTTAGGCAGGCTTCAAGGCTTGTTGTGTTTTGGAGGCTGGTTTTAGCCTTTTGTTGAGCTTTTTAGTTGCAGTTTTGGCTCTCTCCTCCCCTTTGAACTGTTAGCCTGTTATATTTATTTGCTTTCTCCCTGCTCTGTATAGCATGCCAAACTGCAAAACCTACTTCACTCTCTCTTTCTCTCTCCATAAAAGCACTTTTGCTTAATGTATTTTTTATTTATTCTGAAAAGCTTGTTTTTGGCCAGAAAATGATGAGATGTTTTGACAAGCTTGCTTCCTTGTATCTTGGTTTATCTCTGTATTGTACTTTCCATATTTTCTGCATTGTGCTTTTTGGACAACTTGTGTACTTGGTCTGACAGTTCAGTTTGACATTGTGAAACTCAGTTTGGCAGTTCAGTTTGACATTGTGAAACTCAGTTTGGCATTTCAGTTTGTCATTGTGTGCAGCCTTGTGCCTTCTTTGTGTGCAGCCTTGTGCCTTCTTTGTGTGCAGCCTTGTGCCTTGTACCTTGTACCTTTGCATTTAATTGATTATATGCTTGCAAAATTATTTTACTTTCCTCTTTGTGAACCAAGAAGAGAAATCTTCTTATGATTTGCAAAGAGGACAAGTAAAACATGATGAAACCAAAAACAATATGATTCCGACCAACAATCTTTAATGATGATCTTTTTTATTTATCTGCCTAAAACTGCTTTTCAATTTATCTGCACTGATTTCTTTTTCTTCTGTCCATTGCAGGTAATCACCAGTTGAATAGTGGAAGAAACAATAGAAGATAGAAGATTTCAAGAAACTTAGGCTTTAGATTTCTTTTCTTTTCATTTATTGTAATAAATATTATTGTAAACACTGTAAATAAATTTACAATATTCGAATAACATTTGTAACAATATTTGAAATAAATAAATAAAAATCTTTGTCAAATAAGAATTCTTTACTGTCAAATATTTCCTTCTTTCCTTTGCACTGTCTATTTAATTATTTAAATCTCTTAAATTAAAACAACTGGAAGTGCATCCCAATAATTTTAACTCAGATAAAATAAATAATCAACAAACTTTGCAGTCTCGCAACCTCGCATTAATCATAATACGCTTGACACCCCAATTAATCATATGCTTTGTACAGTTAAACAAACAAACATTCGTACACCTTTCACTTCACTGATCAAACCAATGTGTTGTACCCCAAAATCTGCCCTCTCTTTTTCACAAGAAATCACAGCTTCGGACTTTTCCTGATTTTTCAGATTGGCCTAAGAATCGGTCAAACAGACTTTTCTCATCAGTCGGACAAAATTAGGGTTTCCATTGATTTAGAATCAGTTCAAGCAGATTGTCAGGGTTTGGTTGAGTTTGGCTCAGGGTTTGATCAGGCGGACGCTTCTTTGACAATAAATCAAGAATTAGGGTTTGCGCGTGCATTCTCAGAAGGAATTAATTCTACAGTTCTTTTCAATTAACTCTGGGACATGGGTTGAGGCTTCTGATTGAAAGTTTGAAGTTTGAGTTTGATCAGTGAGATAAAGGATATATGGACGTTTGTTTGTTTAAATGTGCATTGTTTTTGTATATTCGGAACGCCGGACGTTTATTGATTATTTATAATTTCTAAGTTAAAATTATTGGATAATTTCCAATTATTATAATTCAAGAAATTTAAGTAATTAAATAAATAAATGCAGAAGAATTAAAAGAGATATCTGACAAAAAGACTTTTATTTATTTTTAATTATTGGTACAAGTGTTATTTAAATACAAGTAATTTTTACAGTATTTATAATAATGTTTATTACAAATGATTAAAATAAAATAAAATTGTATCCTAAGTGTCTTGAAATCTTCATCTTCTACTGCTGCTCCCCATTGCTCAACTGATATTTATCTGCAAAGACAAAAAAGAAAGAAGTCAAATGCAGATGAATTAAAAAAGGGAATTTTCAGACAGTTAATCAGAAACTCATCATTAAAAGTGTTGGCCGGAATCAATTTGTTCACCCTCTCTGCAAATCGCAAGAAGACTCTTGGTTCACAAAGAGGGAAAGAAAATTATCTTGCAAGCTAAATAAAAAAAAAAGGAACAAGGAAGCATATTAAACAAATGCATAAAGCTGCATAAATTGCATTGTCAAAATGGGCAAGCAAGCTGCACAGTTCAAAGTGACAAACTAAGCTGAACAAGTTTCAAATCAAATTGAAAACTGAAAAGGCAAACCAAAATGAAATGCCAAACCAAAACCAAATTGCATTGTTCAAAATGTCAACAAAGCTGTCAAACTGTCAAAAGGCTGTTAACAAGATATCAAAGCAATGCAGAAAATCTGGGAGATAAGTACAAAATGCAGAGGAAAGCTAACATTGCAAGCATAAATTATCATCATTTTCCAGCCACACTTTTTCAGAAAAAAGTACAGTCTAAGCAATATAATATGCTTTTTTCTGTGGAGAGAGAAAGAGAGAGAGAAGTAGAGAGGCTTACAGTTTTGCAGGCTTAAGACAAAGAGATATAAAACAAAGAGATCAGAACAGTTCAAGGAGGCAGAAAAACATAAAGAAAAATATAATACAAGCTCTCAAGCCTGTAACTTCAAAAGAAGCCTCCAAACTACCTCAAGCAAGCTTACATTCAACCAGCCTGCATAATACAAACAAGCCTGAAAGCCTTGAAGAAAACAAACAAGCTTACAAACTGAAGCAAGCCTGTAACCTGCGCCCGTCCCGTTAACATCCTAACACAAGATTGTCCACCAAATACAATGGTGGAACAGTACTGTTAAAAGGGTTAAAACATAGGAAAGATCTTTGAGAAATTTAGGGTAGATAGCTCTTGGTTACTTGATCAAACTTGCAAAACACACTTGCCTACTTTCAATACACACTCCACAACACAATTTTCAAAACAACTTTCAAAAACATTGAAACATCTTTTCAAAAAGACAAACACCTTTGTAAAACATTCGAGTAAAGAATTGTTACAACGGTTGCCTAGACAAGGCATCTTTTTCAAAACATTTTCAAAACCACACACACACAAAGCACCATTTCAAACAATTGAAAATCAAGGCAAGTGATCTAAAACAAGTAACTAAGAGCCCATGGATAACCATGGATGAAAAGGGTGCTAGCACCTTCCCTTTTCATAATCTACCCCCCGAACCCACGAAAACATCTCAAAGGTTTTTCCTGTGCTTTTTAACCTTTCCTTTAGGATAAAATAAAAAGTCGGTGGCGACTCTTGCTAAACCGAACAAGTGCAAATACAAAAGCAAAACCTCAAGTCAGTTCTCCCACCGTATCACACAATGCTTCAAACTTTCAATCAAAAGCCTCAGCTCCTATCCCAGATGTTTAGGTTTTGAGAAACAAACAACAATCTTGAACAAGCGTAAAAACAATGTAACAGTCAATTGAAATACTGTGGATTCAAATTCTTCTGAGAAATACGAGTGAAAAACCCTAATTCCAGATTTAGGGAGATGACCGACTTTGGTGCAGTCCGAAGTTGGTAGATACTCGATACTACACTCATTGAGGATTGTTTTCTTGGAATATTTTGATCGCCAGTTAAGTGGCTAAACCAAAACAATGAACACAGAAAATAATCCAGTGATATTGAGCTCCTTAGAACCCGGTTTCTATTTTAGGACAGGATGAGCCAACTAACTTCAAGAGGGTACTTACCTACGAACCCCATGCAAGCCTAAACCTAAGGACTTGTTTGCTTTGTGTGAATATGATTACCTGTATATACACTTACTTGCTTTTGCATACATGTACATAACATCATGACATCATACCATAGCATTTTCAATAACCATTTCAAGGATCTCGAGGGTCTTTTGATGCAGGGTCACGTTGAACCAGACGTCTACCAAGGGGCAAGAGGTTTCTCCTCTAAACAAATGCCATCAAAGATCAAGTGCAACAACTTGAATCAGGGGATATGACCCACTTGACATGGTGAGCTTGATTCTCGTGGAAAGACATCCACCACTACAAGGTTATCCAATCAAAGATCGAAGTTCAACCTCTAACATTCTCTTGTGTTTACCCCAAGAGATCCTTGAAAACATTGCATACATATATCATACATATCATTGCATAACAGGTTTCTCCCATACAAGTCTCCTTATCCTCCTACTGTTTATTTCAGTAAGATGGAACAAACGGTGAAAGATCTCCAAGCTCAAAACGCTCAATTCCAACAAATGCTTCTGGCTATGAGTAAAGGGCAAGAAGACCTGAAAGCTCTCCTTCTCAAAGACAAGAAGAAGAAGTCCAAGAAAGCAGCGGGCATCCTGAATTTGAGCAGAAGACCTGAAACCCTAGACCTTTCTACTCCACCCAGCATAGGGGCCAGTCTTGAAGAAGACCACAATTTGGAGATTGATGAAGCTGACTACTCCGAGGAACAATATCCTCCCGCTGATGACAAGTACAAACAGTTGGAGGATCACCTCAATGCTATGGAGGTTCAACAAGTACTTGGCTTGGATTTAGGAGACATGGGTTTGGTTTCTGGATTGGTCATCCCTCCAAAGTTCAAAGTCCCTACCTTGGCCCTGTATGATGGAGTCTCTTGCCCTAAGATGCATCTAAAGTCTTATGTCCGCAAGATTCAACCATACACAACTGATCCAAAGCTTTGGATCCATTTCTTCCAAGAAAGCCTGGTAGGGGCTCAACTCGAGTGGTTCTATCAATTGGAGAGTTCTCGCATCCACACCTGGGAAGATTTAACTATGGCTTTTTACAAACAGTATCAATACAATGCCGATCTTGCACCGACTCGCGTACAATTGCAGAACATGACCATGGGTTCCAACGAGAGCTTCAAAGGATATGCCCAAAGGTGGAGAGATCTGGCTGGTAGGGTGCAACCCCCTTTAACTGACAGAGAGATGATTGACATCTTCATGGGAACTTTGACAGGTCCTTTCTTTAATCACTTAATTGGAAGCTCCTCAGCCGGGTTCACTGAGCTAGTACTGACCGGTGAAAGGGTCGAAGATGGCATCAAAAGTGGGAAGATCCAAGGAGCTACTCCCTCTGATGATCAGAAAATTCCCGACAATGGGAAGAAAGAGTCCAATGCAGTGACTGGTTAAAAGATTCGTCATGATCAACATGTAGGGGAAATCCTGATCTCTGATCCCACGACTGTTCAACAAAGATGGGGCAAGAGGCGTAGGGTGAAATATCAAGAAAGGCAGTATGCTGACATCAACATGCCTTTGTCTCAAGCATTACAACATTTGCTGAAGTTGAAGCTAATCACGCTAAAGGATCCTCCTCAAAATCCTGATACTTCCTCTTCCAAGTATAACCCGAGGGTGAGATGTGCCTACCATTCTAACAGTCCTGGACACGACACCGACAACTGTTGGACTTTGAAGAACAAGATTCAAGACTTGATTGATGCCAAAGAGATCGAGTTCGATCCTCCGGAAACTCTAGTATAATCACTGCTCCTTTGACGAATCATTGAGAGCATCTTTGTTTCATTTGAACTTTCAAGTTGTAATCTCTTTGTTATTCAAACAATTATCAATTGATGTCAAACTCTGTTTCATTAATGCATTGCATATGTTTGTCTTGAATCCATCCATTCGTTTTCACTACTCTTATGCTTTCTTTATGATATTTAACTCTTGATAAAAAGATGCAAGCCTTTAGAGGGAGGATGACAAAACAATACCATAATCTCATACAATATGCTTTTGAACATACCTTGCTAATGATGTACATGCATTTCTTTCAATTCCCAAACACTGGAGTTATAAGGAAGATAATCCCTAGTCAACCCCTTCGAGCCAAAGAAGTAGGAGTTTTCTGTTCTAAACAAATTGAAACCTTTGATTTAAACCTGGGGCAGGGTAGTTTCTCAGTTAATTCAAAAAAAAAAGCGCATTGAAGTCGCAAACTCTCAATTTGTAATACAACGAACGACATCAAAAAAAGAAAGCATTCCTCTGGAATCAAAGGACAGTGATGGTTCCTTATCTCATAGGCAGTCATTATCTCTCAAAAAAAAGAAAAAGCCCACTACGCCAAAACCTATAAAGGAGGCTTAAGAAAGCTGGGGCATCCCGCTGACTGTAATCTCGAAAACAACAGTCAGGCAAAAGTTAGGGATAATAAATCAAAAGAATGAGGTCATTACAAATCCTCAACAACATGAAAAATGTTGCAAAAAAAGGGAGATGATAACTGTCTTCCAAAATCCAACTTGTGTGAACCATCACAAAAAAAGTCGTTCCAAATTCGAATAGAATGCGACGCACAATTAACTGAGCTTAGGATTGAAGAACATCACGAAGAGCGGGTGGGTACAAATATACTTTGAGCCTTTATCCTTTGTTTCTTAAACCGTGAACCAAGCCACGTTACAACCTTTCAAAAGTCCTAATTGAAGCATGAGTTAGTTCGAAAGCATACTGTTACAAAAGGTATCCTGACTCCTGTAAGGCTTTGCCCTCAATCTTGTGTTGAATTCGTCTTAGAAAAGGTTTTCTGCTAAAAAACGCATTTTTCAAAACTTCGAGATAAACATAAACTTTGCATTACTTGAATATCACTGTTTGCATTTGGTTATTTGTTTGACAGCGAAGAAATTCATACAGCGAATGTTCGGAGGAACGAAAACTCTCTCAGTGAGTAAAATCACTTCAAAAAGGATGACACTTCCATTGACAAATCTCCTATCAACAAAGGGGTATGACATGTCACTATCCAGTTAACCTGGGGCAGTCCAGTCAAGATTTCAACAAATCTTTCAAAGTTCAGTTAACCTGGGGCAGTCCAGTCAAGATTTCAACAAATCTCTCAATTACAGATTAACCTGGGGCAAGTCTCACTCACCATCAGTTGGGGCATTCGAATGTCAATCTCAAAGGGTTACGCACAGTCCAAGTGACCTGGCAATATCACAAGCATCTGATACTAGGGGCAGTGACGAAACCTCTCCGAAATCTTTCTGAAAAGAAATTCAGGTGTCCTCGAGAAGATCATCACCTCTCTAAGCAGACCTGCACTCATGGGTTTATTTCCCCAACATTTGTCAAGGATTTATTCTCCAAAACAAAATTACATTTCAACAACATTCTTAACATATGCAGATTGATCGAAAGATTCCTTCATCTTTTGGAGTAGTAGTTAAAGATTCCTTCATCTTTTGGAGTAGTAATCGTCAAAGATTCCTTCATCTTTTGGAGTAGTAATTGTCAAAGATTCCTTCATCTTTTGGAGTAGTAATCGTCAAAGATTCCTTCATCTTTTGGAGTAGTAATCGTCAAAGATTACTTCATCTTTTGGAGTAGTAGTCAAAGATTCCTTCATCTTTTTGAGTAGTAGTCAAAGATTCCTTCATCTTTTGGAGTAGTAATCGTCAAAGATTCCTTCATCTTTTGGAGTAGTAATCGTCAAAGATTCCTTCATCTTTTGGAGTAGTAATCGTCAAAGATTCCTTCATCTTTTGGAGTAGTATTCAAAGATTCCTTCATCTTTTGGAGTAGTAATCGTCAAATTTTCCTTCATCACCTGCTGGAAATTACAACCACCGACAAGATAACTGACAAATGAAGCTCCTAAAAATCGGTTTCTCTCAAAGAATGAAGACTCTCATCCTTGAAACCTCAGAAGATTGGTATACTCCCGATTTCTGACCCTTAACAGAATGAAGACTCTCATCCTTGAAACCTCATAAGATTGGTATACTCCCAATTTCTAACCCCCAACAGAATGAAGATTCTCATTCTCAAAGTGGTGTGTAACCCAAGTTCCAGATTAATACCTGTAACAAGCCAGGAAAACTATCTGTGGATGACTGATTATAGATTAATACCTGAAACCAGCCAGGAAAACTATCTACATGAAGAGATTGAAGATTAATACCTGTAACAAGCCAGGAAAACTATCTTTCTTTCTCAGGTCAGAGATTAATACCTGAAACCAGCCAGGACAACTATCTCACCGACCAACCTTTCAAGATCCCAGATCAATACCTGCAGCAATCAAAAGATTCTTGCAATCCCCAGCAGAGCTAAAACTTCCAACTATCAATCCCCAAGCAGAATGAAGACTCTCATTCTCAGTTCCTCACGGGATATTCAGATATTCCCCAGTGAAGATCTCCTCAAGACAGGAATCCCCAGTAGATTGGAATACAACCCAAGCTCCTGATTCCCCAACAGTGGTCCCAGGACTTCTCATTTTCAACGATCAAAGGATTTTCAATCCCCTGCAGCAGTCAAGGATTTACTTTCCCCGACAGCAGTCAAAGATTGCATTACCCAGGATTCGTCTTCCTCAGCAAGACAACTACTCAGCTTACATGTGCATCCATTCATATCATAAACATTGATGAAGTACAATTCATTACATCATGACATTGCATACAACTAACTCTTTACCTTTTCAGGAAAGATCAATCAACAGACAAAGATCATCATCTTGCGAGATTCCTTCTAGAGATAGTTCAGATGTGACCCAGACATGGCGACATTCTGATACTTATTCCAGATTCCTTCTAGAGATAGTTCAGATGTGACCCAGACATGGAGACATTCTAATACTTATTCCAGATTCCTTCCAGAGACAGTTCAGATGTGACCCAGACATGGCGACATTCTGATACTTATTCCAGATCCCTTCTAGAGATAGTTTAGATGTGACCCAGACATGGCGACATTCTGATATTTATTCTAGATTCAAGACTTCTGAAAACAGTTTACGGGTTCTCCAGACACGGATGTTAACCTATCGCTTGTTCAGATTCTTCAACTTCTGAAAACAGTTTACAGATTCTCCAAACACGGATGTTAATATATCGCTTGTTCAGACTCAAATTTTGAAAACAGTTTACAGACGCTTCCCAACATGGATGCTGCTCTATTGCTTATTCAATTTCAAGACTTCTGGAAACAGTTTATAGGTTCTCCAGACACGGATGTTAACCTATCGCTTGTTCAGATTCTTCAACTTTCGAAAACAGTTCACGAATTCTCCAAACCCGGATGTTAATCTATCGCTTGTTCAAATTCAACTTTCGAAAACAGTTTACGGATTCTCCAAACACGGATGTCAATCCATTACTTATTCAAGATCCCCAGTTTAGAGATATTCCAAACATGGATACCTTTCTGACACTCACCCACTCACCAACGACATACAGTTCAACAAACATTTCCAGATGGCATCTCTAAGCCCATCCTCCTACCAGCAATTTCCAGATGGCATCTCTAAGCCCATCTTCCTACCAGCAATTTCCAGATGGCATCTCTAAGCCCATCCTCCTACCAACAATTTCCAGATGGAATCTCTAAGCCCATCCTCCTACCAGCAATTTCCAGATGGCATCTCTAAGCCCATCCCCCTGTCACATCACCAAATGGCATCTTTAAGCCCATTCCCTCAAACTACGCTTTGACGAGTGCAAATTTTTTTAGGAACTCTAGTGTCCAATCTCCTTTTACCTTTGAGTCACGAACGATAAACTTGCCAATCTAACTCTTCAGGTTCAAGAAGATTGAACAGGGGCAACTGTTGTACCCCAAAATTTGCCCTCTCTTTTTCACAAGAAATCACAGCTTCAGACTTTTCGTGATTTTTTCAGATTGGCCTAAGAATCGGTCAAATAGACTTTTCTCATCAGTCAGACAAAATTAGGGTTTCCATTGATTTAGAATCAGTTCAAGAAGATTGTCAGGGTTTGGTTGAGTTTGGCTCAGGGTTTGATCAGGCGGACGCTTCTTTGACAATAAATCAAGAATTAGGGTTTGCGCGCGCATTCTCAGAAGGAATTAATTCTACAGTTCTTTTCAATTAACTCTGGGACATGGGTTGAGGCTTCTGATTGAAAGTTTGAAGTTTGAGTTTGATCAGTGAGATAAAGGATATATGGACGTTTGTTTGTTTAAATGTGCATTGCTTTTGTTTATTCGGAACGCCGGACGTTTATTGATTATTTATAATTTCTAAGTTAAAATTATTGGATAATTTCCAATTATTATAATTCAAGAAATTTAAGTAGTTAAATAAATAAATGCAGAAGAATTAAAAGAGATATCTGACAAAAAGACTTTTATTTATTTTTAATTATTGGTACAAGTGTTATTTAAATACAAGTAATTTTTACAGTATTAATAATAATGTTTATTACAAATGATTAAAATAAAATAAAACTATATCCTAAGTGTCTTGAAATCTTCATCTGCTACTGCTGCTCCCCATTGCTCAACTGATATTTATCTGCAAAGACAAAAAAGAAAGAAGTCAAATGCAGATGAATTAAAAAGGGCATTTTCAGACAGTTAATCAGAAACTCATCATTAAAAGTGTTGGCCGGAATCAGTTTGTTCACCCTCTCTGCAAATCGCAAGAAGACTCTTGGTTCACAAAGAGGGAAAGAAAATTATCTTGCAAGCTAAATCAAAAAAAAGGAACAATGCAGCATATTAAACAAATGCATAAAGCTGCATAAATTGCATTGTCAAAATGGGCAAGCAAGCTGCACAGTTCAAAGTGACAAACTAAGCTGAACAAGTTTCAAATCAAATTGCAAACTGAAAAGGCAAACCAAACTGAAATGCCAAAACAAAACCAAATTGCATTGTTCAAAATGTCAACAAAGCTGTCAAACTGTCAAAAGGCTGTTGACAAGATATCAAAGCAATGCAGAAAATCTGGGAGATAAGTACAAAATGCAGAGGAAAGCTAACATTGCAAGCATAAATTATCATCATTTTCCAGCCACACTTTTTCAGAAAAAAGTACAGTCTAAGCAATATAATATGCTTTTTTCTGTGGAGAGAGAAAGAGAGAGAGAAGTAGAGAGGCTTACAGTTTTGCAGGCTTAAGACAAAGAGATATAAAACAAAGAGATCAGAACAGTTCAAGGAGGCAGAAAAACATAAAGAAAAATATAATACAAGCTCACAAGCCTGTAACTTCAAAAGAAGCCTCCAAACTACCTCAAGCAAGCTTACATTCAACCTGCCTGCATAATACAAACAAGCCTGAAAGCCTTGAAGAAAACAAACAAGCTTACAAACTGAAGCAAGCCTGTAACCCGCGCCCGTCCCGTTAACATCCTAACACAAGATTGTCTACCAAATACAATGGTGGAACAATACTGTTAAAAGGGTTAAAACATAGGAAAGATCTTTGAGAAATTTAGGGTAGATAGCTCTTGGTTACTTGATCAAACTTGCAAAACACACTTGCCTACTTTCAAAACACACTCCACAACACAATTTTCAAAACAACTTTCAAAAACATTGAAACATCTTTTCAAAAAGACAAACACCTTTGTAAAACATTCGAGTAAAGAATTGTTACAACGGTTGCCTAGACAAGGCATCTTTTTCAAAACATTTTCAAAACCACACACACACAAAGCACCATTTCAAACAATTGAAAATCAAGGCAAGTGATCTAAAACAAGTAACTAAGAGCCCAAGGATAACCATGGATGAAAAGGGTGCTAGCACCTTCCCTTTTCATAATCTACCCCCCGAACCCACGAAAACATCTCAAAGGTTTTTCCTGTGCTTTTTAACCTTTCCTTTAGGATAAAATAAAAAGTCGGTGGCGACTCTTGCTAAACCGAACAAGTGCGAATACAAACGCAAAACCTCAAGTCAGTTCTCCCACCGTATCACACAATGCTTCAAACTTTCAATCAAAAGCCTCAGCTCCTATCCCAGATGTTTAGGTTTTGAGAAACAAACAGCAATCTTGAACAAGCATAAAAATAATGTAACAGTCAATTGAAATACTATGGATTCAAATTCTTCTGAGAAATACGAGTGAAAAACCCTAATTCCAGATTTGCCGTCAAAGAAAAGTGTGCTTGATCAATTCCTGAGCCAAACTCAACAAAATCAATAGAAACCCTAATTCTGGATAGACTGATAAGAAAAATCTGTTTGACCGATTCAAAATCAATGGAAACCCTAATTTTGGATTGACTGATAAAGAAAAGTCTGTTTGATCGATTCTTGAGCCAATCTGAAAAATCAGGGAAAACCCCGAAGTTGTGATTTCTTGTGAAAAAGGGAGGGTAAATTTTGGGGTACAACACTTTGACTGCTGTCGGGGAAAATAAATCCTGGACCACTGTTGTGTGTCTTCAAGTTTTTCTTAGAATATTTCTACCGAGGATTCCTGTTTTAAGGAGAACTCCGCTGGGGAATATTTGAAAACTCTGTGGGGAATTAAGAATGAGAATCTTCATTATACTAGGGGAATTTGTGCTGAGGAGTCAAGAACGAGAATCTTCGATCTGCAGGGGATTAAAAACTCTGACAAATTTATGCTGAGAGTAAAGAAGGCTCTGGAAACTTCGTTGGAGAATCAAAGATGAGAATCTTGATTTTGTTGGGGAATAAAAACTCTGACAAATTTATGCTGAGAGTAAAGAAGGCTCTGGAAACTTCGCTGGAGAATCAAAGATGAGAATCTTGATTTTGTTGGGGAGTAAAAACTTTGTGGGGAATAGCTGTACTGTTGGGGAGTAGCTATCCTTCTGGAGAGTAAGCTTAGGACTCTGGGGAAAAGCTTATTCCTGTTTGGAAGAAGTTCAGGAGTTTAGGTTGTATGCCACTTTGAGAATGAGAATCTTCATTATGTCGGGAATATCAGGAACTCGGGTTATATGCCAATCTTCCGGGGAAGCAAGAATGAGAATCTTCATTCAGGCGTTTGGGTCAGGAGGTTGGGTGTATGCCAATCTACTGGGGTTTCAAAAATGAGAATCTTCATTCTGTTAACGGTAACAGGAGCTTGGGTGTATGCCAATCTTCTAGAGTTTCAAGAATGAGAATCTTCATTCTGTTAAACGTATCAAGAGCTTGGGAGTATGCCAATCTTCTGAGGTTTCAAGGATGAGAATCTTCATTCTGTTAAGGATTAACTGTTATCTGGTCAACATCTAGGTTTCACAGTGTTGTATTGCTATCTGGTCAACATCCAGGCTTCACGGTACTTTACTTCCTATCTGGTCAACGTCCAGTCTTCAGAAGGAAATCAAATGGTTATCCGATCAACATCTGGGTTTCCCTTTTGATTTTGGGGCCTATTAATATCTAGTTGAATCCGGGCTTCAAAGTAATTGGCCGAGTAAACTGCTATTTGGTCAACATCCAAGTTTCACAGTATACCTTACTATTATCTGGTCAACGTCCAAGTTACACAGTCTTGTATCGTTATCTGGTCAACGTCCAGGCTTCACGATACGAATTTTGGTGAGAAATTGATTGCATCTTTCCTGAAAAGTAAAGGTTAATGGCATGACATATATCAAACAATGACGTTCTCAAAATAAATGAGATTGTGTTGTATGATGTCCCGATGTACGGATGTGTAATGCTTTTCAAGACAACCTCTCGCTGGGGAAAATAAATCCCGAACTGGTGATGGAGAAAAGAGTTGGATTCTTCGTCTCTAATAGTGAAAAATCTGGCGACTTCAAAGGGAAAAAATTTCAGGAATTCTTGAGGTCGACTTAGCTGGGAAGAGGTTGGAAAAGGTCAAAACTCTGGCTGGGAGCCATCCTATGAGAAGGATTTCGGAGAGATTTGTCACTGCCCCAAGTAGCGAGTGTTTACGACTTTACCAGGAAATGTTCGACTATATGTAACCCTTTGCTGGGATTGATGTTTAATGCCCCAAGTGATGGTGACGGAGACTTGCCCCTGGCTACTCTGTACTTGAGAGATTTCTTGAAATCTTGACTGGACTTCCCCAGGTTAATTGGACAATGCCATGCCAAGTCCCCTTTTGTTGATAGGAGATTTTTGCAACGGAAGTGTCATCCCACTTGAAGTGATTTTGTTCACTGATAGAGCTTTCGTTCATCGGAACATTCACTGTGTGAATTTCTTCGCTGTCAAACAAATAGCCATATGCAAACGATGATATTCAAATAATGCAAAGTTTATGCTTGTCTTGAAATTTTGAAAAATTCATTTTTTAGCAGAAAACTTTTTATAAGAAAAATTCAACTCAAGATTTAGAGCAAAGCCTTACAGGAGTCAGGATACCTTTTGTAACAGTATGCTTTCGAACTAACGCATGCTTCAATTAGGACTTTTGAAGGGTTGTAACGTGGCTTGGTTCACGGTTTTAAGAAACAAAGGATAAAGGCTCAAAGTATATTTGTACCCACCCGCTCTTCGTGATGTTCTTCAATCCTAAACTCAGTTAATTGTGCGTCGAACTCTATTCGAGTTTGAAATGACATTTTGGTGATGGTTCACACAAGTTGAATTTGTTGGAAGGCAGTCATTTTTGCAACATTTTTCATGTTGTTGAGGATTTGTAATGACCTCTTTCTTTTGATTTGTTATCCCTGTTTTTTGCCTGACTGTTCTTGTTTTGAGATTACAGTCAGCGGGATGCCCCAGCTTTCGCAAGTCTCCTTTGTAGGTTTTGACTCAGTGGGCTTTTCTTTTTGAGAGATAATGACTGCCTATGAGATAAGGAACCATCACTGTCTTTTGGTTCCAAAGGAATGTTTTTGATGTCATTCGTTGTATTACGAAATGAGAGTTTGTGGCTAAACGCGCATTTGAACCAACTGAGAGACTACCCTGGCCCAGGTTTGATTAAAGGTTTCAATTTGTGTTAAAACAGAAAACTTCTACTTCTTTGGATCGAAGGGGTTGACTAGGGATTATCTTCCTTATAACTCCAGTGTTTAGGATTTGAAAGAAACGCCCGTACATCGTTAGCAAGGTCTGTCCAAAAGCATACTGTATGAGATTATGGCACTGTTTTCATCATCCTCCCTCTAAAGGCTTGTAACTTTTTGCAAGAGTTAAATGTCATAGAGAAAGTAGAAAGCATAGTTCAAGTATAGTGAAAACGAATGGATGAATTTAAGACAAACATATGCAATGCATTAATGAAACAGAGTTTGACATTAACAGATAATTATTTAAATAACAAAAGAAATTACAACTTGAAAATTCAAATGAAACAAAAGCCTCTTAGTTCGAACTTGTCATTTCAGGTGGATAACCCTCAGTGGAAGATTTTCATCTGGCCATCCTGTGTGAATTCCAGCACCCCCTGTCAATCAAGTCTTGAGTCTTGTTTTTCAAAGCCCAACAGTCATTTGTATCATGCCCAGGACTATTGGAGTGGTATGCACATAATGCATTGGGATGATAGCTAGGAGCAGAGGTATTGAGATTTTGAAAAGGATCCCTTGATACAGTCATCTTGACCTCCAACAAGCGTTGCAGTACTTGTGATAATGGCATGTTAATCTCAGTGAAGCGCCTTCCAGATGTATTTTGTTTACGCCGATTACCATGTTGATGTTGGTGAGGTGGTTGTTGGGCTTGTGACCCTGAAGCAAACTGGGGAGACTTTCCCTTGACTTCTTGTCTCAAGGGAGGCTGAATGGTGACTTGATCTTCAACCCTAGTTGTTTTCCCCATTTGGTTACATCCATCCTGGTGCAGTTTGTTGATGAGGACCTTTAGCTCCTCTTGTCCTTGAGCCAGGTTTTGAATGAGAGCCATCTGGCCCACCAGTTGTCCCATCATTTGAACTTTCATTGTTGCCATCTCAATCTGTAGCCCTTCCAACTGATCATTCCTGATGCCCCCTGGATTCCCTAGGACCATGCCCCTTGTGAGGAGAGCTTTCACTTCTTCTTGCCCCTTGGACAGGTTCAAGAACATTTCTTGAAGTTGAGCGTTTTGAGCCTGGATATCTTTGACAGTCCTCTCTAGAGCCATCTTTACTGAAATAAACAGTAGGAAAATAAGGAGACCTGAAAAGGGGGAAACCTGTCATGATACGATGAATGATTTGTGGATGCATGTTTTCAAGGATCTCGCGGGGTAAACACAAGAAAATGTTAGAGGTTGAACTTCGATCAACATCTTTGATTGGAGAACTTCGTATCGGTGGATGTCTTTCCACGAGAATCAAGCTCACCATGCCAAGTGGGTCATAGCCCTCGACTCAAGTTGTTGTACTTGATTTTTGACGGTGTTTGTTTAAAGGAAAATGAATCCTCTTGCCCTTTGGTAGACGTCTGGTTCAACGTGACCCTGCATCAAAGACCCTCGAGATCCTTGAAATAGTTATTGAAAATGCTATGGTATGATGTTATGATGTTATGTACAAGTATGCAAAAGTAAGAAAGTGTATATACAAACAGTCATATTCATACAAAGCAAACAAGTCCTTAAGTTTAGGCTTGCATGGAGTTTGTAGGTAGGTACCCTCTTGAAGTTAGTTGGCTCAACCTGTCCTAGAAATTGTAACCGGGTTCTAAGGAGCTCAATATCACCGGATTATCTTCTGTGTTCATTGTTTCAGTTTAGACACTTTACTGGCGACCAGAATATTCCAAGAAAACAATCCTTAATGAGTGTAGTATCGAGTATCTACCAACTTCGGACTGTACCAAAGCCGGTCATCTCACTACCCCTAATAAGGCCAAGATGGTCAAGTAAGGTTCTAAAGTCAGTTGATGCTTCACGACACCATGCGGTGGCCCCGTACTCTCCTTGATTCAACTCAAGGGTTATCGGTACCAACAAATATGCCACATCAACGTAGCTACTGCTTCAACCATGTCGGTATACCCCGCACAGTTCCCTCACAGCTAGTTGCTACTTACCTAAAAGGTGCCCCCAAATCCGGGTGTAGGATTTAAAATAAACCCAAACAAGGAAACAATAAGTAAAGCATACAAGTCAAATAAGATAAGCATGTAATGGTGATCTAAAACCATAAGGTAACCCCACTTTTAGATGATCTCCCCAGCAGAGTCGCCAGTTCTTTGATATGGTGGGAAAACTGACTTGAGGTTTTGCGTTTGTGTTCGCAATTGTGCGGATTAGCAAGAGTCGCCATCGACTTTTTATTTTATCCAAAGGAAAGGTCAAAAATCACAGGAAAGACCTTTGAGATGTTTTCTTCGGTCCGGGGGGTAGATTATGAAAAGGGAAGGTGCTAGCACCCTTTTCATCCATGGTTATCCATGGGCTCTTAGTTACTTGTTTAGATCAATTGCTTTTGCTTTTCAATTGTTTGAAATGGTGCTTTGTGTGTGATTTTTGAAAATGCTTTTGAAAAAGAGGCCTTGTCTAGGCAACCTTTGTAATGATTCTTATTTGAATATATACAAAGGTGTTTGTCTTTTTAAAAGATATTTCAATGTTTGAAAGTTTGTTTTTGGGAAATATTTTGAATTTGTGTTGTGAGGTGTGTTTGAAAATAGCAAGGATGTTTTGCAAGTTTTGTTCAAGTAACTAAGAGTTGTCTACCCTATTTTACTCAAAGATCTTTCCTATACGTTTTTAACCCTTTTGACAGTGTTGTTTCACCATTGTATTTGGTAAACAAACTTGTGTTTGGATGTTAAACGGGACAGGCGCGGGTCATCGCATACAATCATTGAAAGCAACTTGTGAGACGCTCTAGCAATTTTGTAAGGGACGAGATCGTTTTATCAAAGGCAACATCGAGGGTCATCGAGTGACTACGATCTTTGTTTATCGAAGGGTCATTTGCTAGAGTGTCTCATATTCGAGGGACATGATTGCATTTCCGAGGCAACAAGCGAGGTTACCTTAGAGGTGCACGTGTGAGAAGTGTATTGATTTCAAGTTATTTATTCTTGGATTAGGTCATCTAGCGATTGATTTTTTTGAATCTTGCCATACACGCCTAATTACTACACAGTATATTGAAAGCAATAAATTATGGAAATTGAAAGTCTAAGCTATTACAAAAGTATCTGGGAATGGGGGTACAAATTATTACAAACGGGGATGAGTCTCACAAGAATAACAATGTCCAAATATCAAGTATTACAACCAAATCGAATTGTCGCGATTCAATGAGAAGCTATAACAAATGAAGAAATCAATAATATTATGAAATGCATGTATTTATTAAAAAGAGATAAATAAACTCTATTCAAAAAAATTAAGAATTATTATTATTATTATTCTTTTTTTGTATTTTATTAATTATGTAAATAAAAAGTTTAAAGGAAGAAAATTTAATTAAACAAAATTTCTATTATTTTTGTATTTTTATTAATCAATAAAAAGGGGTTTAAAGAAAAAAAAATTAATTAAATCAATTTAAATGCTTTTTTGGTATTTTATCCAATGAAACAAGATTAATTAATAAAAGAAGAAAATAAAACTAATTTAAGAAAATCAAAGTTTTAATTATTATTAGTGTTATTATTAACTAAGAGAAAAGAAAACAAATTAATTAAAATGAATTAATTTAAAAAAACATTAGTATTTGTTAAACAAAAGAAAAGAAATTAAAAAAGGATGGGCTTAAAGGGTAAATTGATGTTGGGCCCAAAACAAAAAGGAGAAAAAGGTCAGAATGAAAAGGGGGGGGGGGGGGTTGCGCTATTTGTTATGGGATTAATGAGGTTTGGGGGGCGGAGGCCCAAAGCTTAAGCTTGTACATTTGGTTAGGGTCTCAAAAATTTAGGGTTTGTGGCTTATGCTTTACAGCGGCGCCGCTTGCCTTTGTTTTTTCTTCTTCATCTTTCTCAGCCTCGAACGCACTGATCTTCCCCTCACCTAAGCCGCCGGAGCGCTATCCCCCACTCTCTAAACTCTTCCTAACGATCCATGGCTTTGTTGTAAAATGGTATGGTTCGTCTCTTTTTGATTTAGCATTTTCGGTTTTCAAGCTTGTTTGATCTTACAGTTTTATTAATCTATTGTATTGTATGGCTTATTGAGGTGCAGAAGAGAGCTTGAGAAGAAATGTACCTTGGGGGCTTTTCTGAAAAAATGGAGAGGAAAGAGATTTAAGCTGGCGGCGTTCCTTGGTGGCTAGAGGTGCGAGGAGAAGATGATGGCCAAGCGCTTCTGGTGATTTCTTTCCTTTGATGACGATACTTTCTAAAACTTTATTATTGTTGTTGATTGTTTTTGTTAATGATGATAATTATTCTGAAACCTTGTTACCTCTTTCCTCTCTCTTGAACTTGAATGTTGATGATGATTGTAGCTTTCTGAAACTCTGTTGCCTCTTTCCTCTCTCTTTGAATTTGAATGATGATAAAGCTTTCTGAAACTCTGTTGTTGATGTTAGTTGATGATGATGCTTGTTGCTGAAACTTCGATATTTATTTTCTGAAACTTTGATAGTTTGTTGTTCTCCTGATACTTTGATGATGATTAAACTGATTTGAACTTGTTTGGCTAAGTTGTTCTTTTGATACTCTGTTGTTGGATAATGGTTTGTGATGATTGATTTCTGGAACTTTGTCTTGTAAGCTTGGATTCACAGTTGAAGGTTTTTGTTAATGAGATGTATGCTTTTGTTGGCTTTTGTTGTTTGGACTGAGTTAGGGATGAAATACTGGTTTTGATGAGTTGTTGTTGAAGGTTCGGGAACTGCAGATTTGGTTATGCAGTTTTGGTGATTTGTTGCAGTTTTTGGCTATGCAGTTTGGCAAGCTTTTGCAGGTTTTTGGTGATTTGTTGCAGTTTTTGGGTATGCAGTTTGGCAAGCTTTTGCAGGTTTTTTGGTGATTATTGTGAAACTTTTACATGTTTTTTTTTGGAGTTGGCAGTTTCAGGCTTGTGTTTGCAAGTTTGTGGTTTGGAACTGTTATAGGTTTTTGAGTATTTTGGTGGTTTTGGCCTGTTTCTTGAAACTGTTATGCAGGTTGTGGTTTTGGTTAGCAGGCTGGAGAGTTGTGCAGGTTTTTCTGTTTGTTACAGTTGGTTGGCCTTTTGAACTGCTACCAGGTTTTGACAATGGTTATGCAGGTTGTGGTTTGTTTGCGGTTTTTTGGCTATTGGCTTAGAATTTATGGTTTTAAAACTGTTACAGGTTTTGATTGCTTGATAATAGGTTTTAACTTGTGAGTTTTCAGGCTTGGCTTGGAGTTGGTTTAAGAATTGTTAATAGGTTTTTTTGGTTTGGCAGTTTCAGGCTTGTCCTCCTTTTACTCACAGGCTGTCTGTTGTTGTTATATCCTTTTCTTTTTGTTTTGTAATCTTGTGACAGCCTTGCCCAACTGTACAATCTCAAAAGGTGATATCTTTTCTCTCTTTCTCTTTCAATGATAAAGCAGTTTTGCTTTTCCTTCTTTTCCTGAAAAGTTTGCCTTATTTTTGGAAAATGATGAAAAGCTGTGATAAGCCTTTTGCTTGTTATTTGGTTTACCCTCTGCACTTTGCCTGCTGCATTGTACTTTCAGCATTGTTCAGTTTGCTTACTTTGTTTTCATTCAGTTTGGTTTGTCATGCTGTTTTGTTTTTCAGTTTGGCGCCTTGTTATGTAATGCAATTTGCTTGCAATGTTTAGTACAGTTTGGCGCCTGTTATGTAATGCAGTTTCCCTTGTGCTTTTGGCCTATGTTTGCATTTGAACAAATTTGCTTTTGCACTCTTCTTTTGCATTTTTTATTTTTCTCTTTGTGAACCAAGAAGAGCAATCTTGTGATTTGCAAAGAGGAAAATAAAAACGTGATGAAAATAGCACTCTGATTCCAAACGGCAAACTTTAATGATGAAAAATTTTCTTTCTCTTTGCTTTGGAAACTCTAATTAATTAACTGTACTAATCCTCTTTTCTTTGTCTCTTTCATGTGAGCACAAATTGGGTGATGACAAAGCAGAGGAAGCAGAAGACTTTGTGGCGAGCACGAGAGCAATGGAAGCTTAGGCTTAGACTTTTTTCTTTGTAACTTAGGGATAAATATTCAAACAAATGTACCAATTTAATTTTCAAATATAATAAGTTGCACAAATTAAAGCATTTAAATAATAAACTGTATTGTAACATTTTTTGAAATAAATGAAAAAGTCTTTGTGAGATAATCTGATATCCAATAAAACTCCTCTACTGTCAATAACTTGCAATTCTTTCTTTGCATCTTCACTTAATCCTTTAAGATTCTCAGATCAAAATAATTGAAATTGCATTCCAACAATTCTAATACAGATAACTTAAACTTTAAGTAATCCAATAACTCTGTAATCTCATAACCTTGCAACAGTATTCCAATCAAAATACGCACTGGGTATTCCAATAAACAAGCAAATGCTTCATTCCATTAACAAGCAAATGTCTTGACAGACGCACATTATCTGCTTAACCTGGATAAGACAAAACCTGAATGTTCCAAATGACAGTCTCAGCTCCCGTTTCTTGTCCCAAATGAACAGACCTTGAGAACAACCAGTAAACTTGAAAAAGTGTGAAAACATGTGACAGTTAATCGAATTTCTGAGAATTCAGTTTCTTCTGAGAAATGTGAGAGAAACCCTAATTCTTGATTTACTGCCAAAGAAAAATCTGTCTGATCGATTCCTGAGCCAATCTTGAAAATCTGAGAAAACCCTAGGGTTGTGATTTCTTGTGAAAAGGGAGGGCAGATTTTGGGGTACAACAATTGTTATCATACATCCCATGCATGCTATGTACATCATGATCTCATCGTTGTTTTCTTGCCAAATCAAGCTAAGCATTGCAGCTCACGAATTTCACCAAATATTGCCAAAATAAGAAACTTTTCTCCACTCAATTTGTGATCCCATGTGCAGCATGCTAACTCACCATTCCCACGCCTATTTCACTCATTTTCTCTCTCTTTTCAATCCTCAAAATGCAGCCAGAGTGACACAAATTGAACTCAAAATGCAAGCCTCACATATCTTCACTTAAATCTGCAAGTTTTGACACAAAGGCCCTTCAATGGCTCCAAGTTCAAATTGTCTCTTATGCCCTCAACAAAACTTCTCTAACACTCTTTCTCTTTCTATATAAGCAACTTCTCTGCATTCATAACACATAATCAACATCACGAAAATTTCAGATCCAAAGCTCTATCTCTCTCTCTCTCTCACGAAGCTTCATTCTCTCTCTCAAGTCAGAATTTGCTTCTTCAAATTTTTTCTCTCAATCTTCTTGCTCAAGTTTCAATTCCTGCTTGACTCTACTACTTTGAAGTTGAAATAAGAAGATTGATCGGGTTTCTTGCTTCAAAACTAGAGGAACTTTGTGAATTTATTTTTCACAACTTGAGGTAAGTTTCGTGAACATCGAATCTCACATTTTAGCATGAAATTCTGCCTTAGATCTTGTTCATGTTGAGTTAGCTGGCCAGATCTTAGATCTGATGTATAATCTTGTGTGAATTTGTTGCTTGAATCGTGCTATGGAAGATGTGTGAAAATTGTTTGTTGTCGTGATTTCATGCTCACATTTCTCTTTGATCTTGTATTATCTGAAAAATCTAAATGTGTCTTCGTGTTCCTTGCAATTTTGTGAATAATTTTGATGTTTGAATCACTTTATTTGGTTGAGAAATGGATGAGAATTTTAGATCGGAAAATCGTATGTTAAATTTGTATTCAACATGTTCAAGATTGCTTATAATCATTGATGTTCGTGTGAATTTTTCTCCATGATGCATTGCTTGTTTGATGTTCTGGTCGATGCCATGGTGATCTACGTTTTGAGTACTACACTTTTGATTCAGACATTTTGAATTTTCATCAAGAACGAGAGAGATATAGGGATCGAAATGTTGCATGTTGAATCGATTCTATGTCGTTAGGGTTTGGTTCATGTGGTAGGGACGATGACATGTTGCATTTTGATTGAATATGTTTAAAGGCTTTTTACAGCGCTTCTGATCATAAATGGTGTAATAGATCTTGATCTATTTGAATTTTGCTTCATGTTTAATTGTTCTCTTTAATATCTTTTAATAGTTTCTTTGATTCAAAAATTACCATAAAAATATTTTAAACTTCATTTTAAATCTATTTTCATATTGTGAATTTTATTTCATAATTTTGTCATTTTAGCATGATTAAATATTTCATATGAAATATTTAGGTGTTTTGATCCTCTTTTAGGATTTTGATTTTATTGTCTGAATTTCATTAACTTAAAAAATCTATTAAAAAATTGTATTGAGATTCTTTTTGAATATACTTCACGAAAATAATTTTGTTTTATTTTTATAAAAAATAAAACACCTAATTGATTGGTAATGTCATTCTTTTGCTAATCTTGTTCTATTTTTGTAATAGTTTTTGTTTTAATTTTTCATATTATGATAAAATTATATAAAAAATTTCATAGTGATGCTTAGATATTAAAATAATTTTTCATGATTTTTAATTTTATTTACAATTAAGTTTGCTTGTTTTTAGAAATTGTAGAAGTTAATTGGTGATTTTGGTCCATTTTCTTGCTGAAGCCTAAAGAAACAATTTAATCTTCTAATTTATTCAACTTATAAAATTAAAATAAAATATTTTTTAGGTTCTTGGATGGACTTAGGTCATTAAATATATTTCTACTGAATTTTAAACATTTATCTCATATTTTTCACAAATCATTTTGATTAAAACTCTCTAGTTTGAGCCTTTTGCCAACTAGTCTTCATGTTTGCACTTCCTAACAAAACTTTTTCTTCCATCTAAGAACTTTAAATTACGTTTCTGACTTTTATAAGTCTTTAGGAAGATAGAATTAAATTGACATTAATTTATAAGTTATTTTCCTATTTTTAACCTATTTTTTATGCAAAGGTGTCCACATGAGTTTTGTCTTGACAAATTGCTTTCAGTTGTTGGCTTATGTTCATAGTTTTAAGCTGATATTTGACTATGATATCTTACTGACTTTGTCTTATCATGATCCGTATTTCTCATTTTCCTCATGCCTTTAACTCACTTTACATTGTTCAATGTTTGCTTGCCTCTCATGGTTTTCCCTCTTGAATGCTTTGTGTGCAAATTTCTTCCATTGTTTGTAATGCTCGAATGATTGATACTATATTCCTTGTGCTACTGACTTATATTTATTACATCATCTAATCATGTCTTCTATCCATTTATATCCTTTCTTGAGCTTCATTTGCCTATAGAAACATGATAGGATGCGTTTTGACCTAATTTTTGTATTAGCTTTTGTATGTCTTAATGATGATACCTTAGGGATGATTAAAGGTATTATATTATGTTAAAATGATGTGCTTTATTCTGACTTAACTTCTATTTGACACTCCATGTCATGATTATCCAATCACACACTTATTTCTACTTTACATTCACTCTTTGTTTTGCCTTAGTATATGTGTCGTACCCCAAATTTGCCCTACCTCTATGATCGTATTTTTAAGATTAAAATGGAAGAAAAATGTTTTGATTAAGGATGGTTCAACAATATTTGATGGCTCATTCTTAAATATAAGTCAACCAGGGGGTGTACTTTAATTCAGCAGAGTGAGGCTTTCTAAATCAGAAAGACCCATGTACCCAAAAACCCATTCGCGAAGCATGTTGGCCAATGGCCCATGAGATTCGAATGTGGAAAACTATTTCAATAATAATGATTAAGTTCTTAACTAAACCTATTTAAGTATTATTGTTGTTAGTAAAATGGTAGGTGGAAATTCAATATACGATCCCATCTTGTTTGGTCCATTTCCGTTTTGATCGTTAATTAGCAAAGGGTGGTGTGTTTATAATTTACAAGCCCATTGTGTTTTTAGCAGCTCATTTGCTATTTTGTTTTAGAAAAAAAGAGCATTATTATTAAAAAAAATTCTTGTTATTATTTTAATTTTAAAAAATATAGATTTCTTTATTAAGAAAACATATTGTTTTCATTATTACCGTTAACTTTTTATTTTTATCGTAATAATATTTTAGTTTATTATTAAAAGACATTACATATTATTTGTAAAATTCATTTATTAAAAGTTTTATGTTTTAAACAACTAGTATTGGGTCAGGCAAAAAGAAGGCCATTTGGGCCTAGTTATACAAAAAAAGCGTTTTGCTGTAATATGTTGTTGCTGGACCAAAACAACAATGTAAAGCCCAACTCGAACTAACAAGTACTGTGTAAATCAAATCTCTGATATTAAATCTTTATTACAATTAAACAATACATAATCTACAAAACAAATCTCAGTTTGTTACAAACAAATCCAATTCAAATCTCTAATACACAAAATTAACCTCATTCAAATCAAATCTCAGGAAAAATATATTACAAAAGTGAATCATAATCAATTACAATAAATCCCTAAGTGTTTTAATATCCCTAATCTAAGCTAAAAACAATTGTAACAGCAACCGAATTGAACCTTATAAATACATAACGAAAATTAACAGAAAATGGGAAACCCTTTAATACAGAGACGTGGGGTTTTCGGATTACAGAAGAAATTGGACAGAAGAAAAAGAAGAAGTACAGAAGCGGGAATAAAGATTGAGAAGAACAAAATTGAAGAAGACGGAGGGGGAATTCGAGATACCAATCGTTGAAGAAGGGAGAAGACGGTTAGGGTTTCAACATCTGAAACCCTAACCGCCACTGATAGTGAATCTCTATTGCCGTCCTTGCCGCTGCTTCTCACCACCATCAGCCACCACCTATGTGACCTGCAAATAAAAGAAGACATATAGAGATTAGCTGGGAATCAACCGAAATCTTGAAGTCAGAATACTAAGAGTGAAAGGGGTAAATATCTTAGCTTTTCTATCGTTTTTTCTCTGTTGTTGTTTGAGGGTATTGGGTTTGCAGTAGGGAAGAGGACTCAACGAGATGTCGTCAGTTAGCCATTAGGGTTTGAAAAAGAAGTGGAAGAAGGGTTTGTTATGAGAGAGAGAGAGAGAGAGAGAGAGAGAGAGAGAGAGAGAGAGAACAGAGGGTTATAGAAGCTGTAAAATAAAAAAATGAGTTAATAAGGAAAAATACTTATTATACTGTTTGAATCCAATGCATGCGCGCCCACTGTAAGAAACATGCACCCTCCCACCTTGTCTGTTAGATCATCAGTGGACGGTCAAGAGGCCAAGTCCACCGTAAGCCTCGTACTCCCTCACATGTCTGATCAGTATGGTCTAAAAAAATTGGTGTTTTGGGCCAAGCCCAGTCGCTGTTCACACCACCGTTTTTCTAAATTGCTGAAATCACAACCAATAATACACCCCTTACCTCTGGGCCCAGTTTAACATCTGAACTTGGGCCCAGCCTCCTTCGATGCACCCCCTCCCATTCTGCTCATTAGTAACAACCGTACACCCCCAGGCTTACTGGGCCTGAATTCAGGCCCTGACTCTTTGCACCCCATCTATTTTACTATCCAATATAAAATTCACCCCCTCCTAAAATTTAATCTTTTTCCTATTTTATATATTTTCTTATTTGCTATATTTTCATATTTTATATATTATTTTTATTATTTCCTTTTTATGATAATTATTATTAGTAGTAGTACTAATTCTTATTTTCACAAATAACTATTATTAATATTAATTATTATTTTTATATATTATCATGTAAATATTATTTTTATTCAAAACTCATGTATATATTTTCTATATTATTGCATTAAAGATTTTTATATCATGCATTAATTAAGAAATTTTGCAATTAATATGATAAAAAATATTCAACAAATCTCAAACTATTTTTCGCAATAAACTAATCTAAACAATCAACTTTTTCAAAAGAATTTCAAATATATTTTGACTAATCGCACATTTAGTCCAAATTTTCGCAATCTCTACACCCGATCAAAATGCGAGGCAATTTAAAATACTTTTCAACCCCTAAAGAACACAAACTCATACGAACTACGAATTGGGACTCTGATTCCTCATAAGAGGATAAGTAGGCATACGACTAAAATCGTGGCGAGTTCCCCTATTAAAAATTAAAACCCTTTTCCCCTATTAAAAAAAATTAAAACCCCTTCTTACCTAACTGTTAAACCTAAACCTAAACCTAAACCTAGTATCCTTAAAAATAAGGTAGATGAAAGGTGCCTAACAACTTCCTTTCGTTTAAAGAAGTCTGAAACCTAGAATCTCTGTTTACAAAATTAGGGTTTTCTATTATATTTCCTTCCTTAGGATAAAAACTAGTAGTAACGACTCTGATTTTAAAACCAGTCGCAACAGCTGGCAACTCTATTGGGGACTCAACCATATGTTTTAGGTTTTATTTTGGGTTTTATTTATTTATTTATTTATTGCATTTATTTATTTCCTTTATTTATTTCTTGTCTATTTTTTTATCATTATATATTTGCTGCATGGCGGGACTTTTACTTCAAAATATTTTCAAATAACCCTTAGAAAGAAGGTTCGTCTATTAGCTTAGGGGATACATTATCCATGCGAGTTTATGTGACGACTTAGCCTAGAGTCGATGGAGTTATGCAAAAGGAATACTTATCGAGAGATATCCTCTTGACGAGTAGGACTTTGGAATGCCACCCATGACTCTTTGTAACGACCTTAACCAAAATCTCATGAAGAGACCTTTCACGACTTTGAGACGAAAGTCTCGGTCCGTAAAGAGGCTCCACCTAAGGGAGGATCTTGTGCCTTTTCCCTCTAGTGTTATTCATGATACCCTTAAGGAAGCCACCTTTTGAGGAGGGTAGATTAACCATAGGTCAAAGTTAAGAGCCTACTTTATAAGAAAACCTATCACAAAACCTCGTCACCAAACCATATATCCATGCATTCATACATTGCATATATTCATCATTTTTTTCTTTTATTTGTATTATTCACAGGGTAAAAAAACAAAAATAATAAAATCAAGATTTTGGTGATTATCTTTGAAAATGGATACCAGAGGAAATTAACTTGTCTGCGTCAATGCGCCAAACATGTCTGAAATCAAAGCCACAAAAGGGAAATTATACGAAAGAGCTCTGAAGATGTTTGCTCACCTCTATGGGGATGCCCTTGATCCTAAGGACGTTGAATATTTTCTCAAGCTGTGCCAAGCAATGGTTGATGGTTTCAGAGCATACATCCGCAAGTGCACCTAGAAGATTTTTTTCCCTTTGCTTAATTTCATGCAAACAAGTTTTGGTTTAAGATTGTAATATCTTTCAATATCTAAATCATGTTACTTTCAATAAATACATTTTGTTTCTGTATCTCGACTGCGTATCTATTTTTAAGATATTCACCAAACAAAGAAGCAAAAGATAAATATGTACCCAAGTGAATAAGACATTTAAAACAAGAAACCATTACATGTTCATACATAATCATACGCATGCATGCATTTGCAAACACCTGTGTGATCGGTGGATCTGGAACTGACTGTTTAACGCTGGTTCGCGAAATGTCGCGGTAAGCAAGAGTCGCCACCGTCTTTTATTTTCTCCAAATGGAAAGGACAAAAGCACAGAAAAATTCCTTTAAAGAGATTGCTCTCGGTTCGGGAGGTAGGTTATAGAAAGGGAAGGTGTTAGCACCCTTTCTATCCATGGTTATCCATGGGCTCTTAGATACTTGCTCATTTGTGTTTTCAAATTGTTTTGCGTGCTTTTCAATGTGGGTTTAAAAAAGTTTCTTTGAGAAAATTTCAGATCGACTCGTACGTCAGAGTGTTTGAAAAATTTTGCTTTGAAAGCTTTTGAAAAGTGTCAGTGTGAAAAGTCTTTTTGAGTTTGTTTGAAATTAGAGCAAGTATCCTTGAGAACCTACCTACCCTAAGGAATTCGTCTGTGTAAGAGTCCTTTAAAGTAGTGCCATCCCACCATTGAGAGGTAGGTAGCACCACCGTTGGAGGTGTTCGGGTCAATTCGTTTTTAGGGACATGGTGATCACCGGAGCAATAGGAAGACACCTTAGAAGCTACCCTCATGCCAGGTTCCCGGATCATGAGGACTTACTAAGACGTCCTCTACTCGACGACCACCTTTCGAAAGGCAACAGTGAGGCGTACCCTAGGGGTGGTGTGTGCGAATTGTGTGTCATGTTTCAAGTATTTTTGTCTTGTCATGTTTATCGTGTTCTACGCTTGATTTTATTTTGTCCATTCATTCTTGCATGCTTGATTAACAGTTAGGAGTGCGGAAAATAAATCTAAGACTATTACAAAGGCGCGGGTCCACATCGCCAAAATTAAATCGGACCCGATTTAGCGAAAGAATAAATAACGCGAAGTAAATAAAAGTGCGAAAAGTAAATTACATGGCTTTGGGACAATTACATAATTATAATAAGCAATAAAATAAATGCGCAAAAATTAAATAATTAAAAGCGACGGGCGTTGAACCCTTTTTGCAAGAATAATTAAATTAATGAGAATTAAAGTTAAAAATTAAATGTTTTGGTATTTTTTTATATTTTTAGGATTTAAAAGAAAAAGAAGTTAATTGAAATTAAATTAGACGGCAACCCTAATTCTAGTGTTTTTACTTATTAAGAAAGAATTAAATTAAGATCTAAATTAACCTAATTTATTTTATGTGCATTTTAATTATAAAATAGATAAATAAATAATGATATTATGGTAAAAAAAGAGAAAGAAAAAAAAAAGGGAATTCATTAAACCTAATTTCTACATTTTTTATATTTTTTGTGAAAAGAATTAAGGTCAAAAAAAAAACCTAATTAACTAAATAATTACATATTAATTCGTTTATAAAAGTAATCAAAATTAATTATATTTTGTCTTTTCTGTATTTTTTATGTATTTTTATATTTTGGTTAAAAAAATAATTAACTAAATAAACAGTGAAAAATAATAATTAAAACAATAAAAGCAAAAGAAATAAAAATAGAGAGAAAGGGAATGCAAACCAAAGGGGGGGTGACCCCAGATTGTGAGGTGCAGGCCCTAGAGTTGTGGCCCATTAAGCCTGAATTTGGTTGACTTTTCCAATCCTGCGTGGCGTGTTGACTAGCCTCCATGGTGCGCTTTTAATCTGAACCATTGAATGGAGCTCCTGGGACGCGTGTAGGCTCGATATGGATGGAACATGGTAGCCCTTAATGCTGAATCTGCATAGAATAACATATGGAAAAATAGTATGAAGAATATTCAGACCTGGGGTTCGAACCCAGGTCTTGGAGATTGCACGCTTCTATCCCTGCCACTGAGCCATGTGATCTTCATTTAATATATATTAACAAACGAATAATATAAAGAGAATTTAGTTAGTGGCCACTAAAAATAAAAAAAACGCGCGCTGGTTTAAATGAACCAACCAGCGCTGGACACGATTTCGTCTTCCTCGTCCTCTGAAATATACAAAACAAAGGCAACAGTTTTCCAGGTGTGGCCTAAAGCCGTTTTCCAAGAAATAGCGATTAGGTCATGTCCCAATATAAATTAGGCGCGATGAGCTTTTCTTCTTCGTCTTGAAGCACTGAGTTCAACCGTGGTGGTGAGAACGTCTAATTTTGCCTCTACGCAAAAGCCCCAAAATTGCAACCTGTAACCCTAGAAATTCGTCAATGGTGATTTTGAATATACAACATATAAACGCAATTAGATCATATGGTTAGTTTAGAAACATGATTATGAGTATGAATACATGAAAAAAAAATGCAAAATCGTGCTTGAATCATGCTATGCGAATTCAGAAATTTTGCTTCACAGTTTGACCATGGGATATCAATTCAAGGTGTTTTTGTTGTTGGTAATGATTGGGAAACGTCCAGGGAGGTCTCAGGATGCTAATGGAATCAAAGTTGAAGCTTGAATCAACCTTGAAGCTAATTTTCAGTTCTTGAGTTTTTATCAAAAATTCCAATATGCCAATCCTTGTTTGGGCGCAGCTTGCAGTCCTTTTATCATTAGGGTTATCTTCTGATCATATATGGAGCATGTTAGGTCAAGAAAATTGAAGAAAATCCATTGCTTTAATGATTTTTGAAGATTTGATTTCACAAGATCTTTTCCAATCTTTTTCTCATAGTTTTTGTATCAATCATGCTCAATTCTTATCACAACTTGCCCTAATCAGTTAAGCACGAAATATTGAGGTTATAATGTGCATAAAAAGATTTTTTAGGTTAAGGTTTATATTTTTCATGAATTAAAATCATTTAAATGAATATAAATTAATATTAATTCAAATAAATAATTAAAAAATATGAGAATACTTCCCTTTGGGCCTAGTGGTCGTGCATAGGCTTGGCATGAAGAAATTTGGAAGATAATTGGGCCCATTTGCATTTTTAAGCCTTTTGCATCAATGTTGACTTTTCAAAATTCCTAAAAATTTCCCAACTTCCATAAGGCATAACTTGGTCAATTTTTAAGCTTTTCACATGTTCTTGGACATTTTGGAAAGGTCTTTGAGTCCTTTAACCAATGCCTTTGGTCCCATGTCATTTTGATTTACCAATCTCAAGTTATGGCCTTTGACTTAAAGTCACTTTTTGTTGACTTTTGAAAATGACCTATAATATAGAAATTGATAACTTTTTGTGAGAGCATTTCTTGGACTTGGAACATGAAGATGAATTGTAGGAAATGTCTTTCTCTTCAAAATGAGCTTTGGATGGAATTTTTCTGATAATCCATGTGAAAGTTATGCCCTGGTCAATTTCAGTTGACTTTTTCAGCTGTCCAAATATAGCAACTTTTGCATCTTTGATGATTTCTGAGCCAAATTTTGAGAATCATGATCAAGCATTGATCAAATGATGTTTGTGGCTTCAAAATGATATGTTGACCAAAAATTTGAACTTTTGACTGCCAAATGACCATTTTGCCCCTACAGTTGACTGTAGTGCAATCTAGGGTTTTGACTGTGCAATTTTGAGCTGAATGCCTTGAAACTTGACATGAGGATATTTGACCATCTTTGTAGGCACATGAGACTTGATTGGGCCTTTGGAAAGTTCATTTGCTTGACCAGAACTCAAACCCTAGTTTTGACTGTACAGGAGACAGTTGAGCTGCACAACCCTTGGGGCATTTTGTGACTTTGACTTTGACAATTCTTGATGAATATGGGAGGGCAAATTTTGGGGTACAACAGTTGCCCCTGTTCAATCTTCTTAGACCTGAGGATGCAGATTGGCTGACGTGCCTTTCGTAATCCGAGGGTAAAAGATGATTGAACACTAAAGTGCCCAGAAATTTGCGCTCACATAGTAACAGTGATGATGAGGGAATGGGCTTATAGATGCCATTTGGAGATTGCTGGAAAGGATGATGGGCTTATAGATGCCATCGGGATGTTGATCGCGTAGGAGATTCCTTAGCGAGAACCTGCATACCTGCAAAAACAGAAAAATGAGTACCTGACACGTCGCAGGAGCTGATTTTAGATGCTTGATATAGATATGTCCTGATTGGTTACGGGAGCTGGGTCTGGAGCTTCAAACGTTGATGAATGAACCAGGAATGGTTACTGCCTTAATCATGAATGGTAAGAGAACCTTGGGTGATTTTAACTTCAACAACGCTCGTTTGAGAAAAATCTTGGTGAGAATTACCATCTTCGTAGTGTCAGGAAGAGAACCAAAGGATATTATAATCTCAAAGGGAGTCACCTTACTCACCGTTGGAGAGGGAACTATAGGAAATTATTATCTGAAAGGAAATATCACCTCACGCTCATGCCGGAGAGGGAAACATCTGAAGAAGGAGTTACCACCTCACACGCCGTTGGAGAGGGGATCATAAGAGAATATCACCTCACGCTCATGCCGGAGAGGAAAACATCTGAAAAAGGAATTACCACTTCACACGCCGTTGGAGAGGGGACCATAAGAGAATATCACCTCACGCTCATGCCGGAGAGGGGAACATCAAAAAGACTTCTGGAAGCAATATCAGAACGTCGCCATATCTGGTTTACATCTGAAACTATATCTGGAAGGGAATCTGGAAGCAGTATCAGAACGTCACCATATCTGGATCATATCCGAAACTATATCGAGAAGGAATTCTGGAAGCAGTATCAGAACGTCACCATCGCTGGGCTTACATCCGAAACTATATCGAGAAGGAATTCTGGAAGCAGTATCAGAACGTCACCATCGCTGGGCTTACATCCGAAACTATATCGAGAAGGAATTCTGGAAGCAGTATCAGAACGTCACCATCGCTGGGCTTACATCCGAAACTATATCGAGAAGGAATTCTGGAAGCAGTATCAGAACGTCACCATCGCTGGGCTTACATCCGAAACTATATCGAGAAGGAATTCTGGAAGCAGTATCAGAACGTCACCATCGCTGGGCTTACATCCGAAACTATATCGAGAAGGAATTCTGGAAGCAGTATCAGAACGTCACCACATCTGGATCATATCTGAAACTATATCTAGAAAGAATTGCGTTAGTTGATAGTAATCGTTTTTGTACTGATCTTTTTCTTGAAAAGGTAGAACATAATTGTATGCAAAATCATGATGCATGAACTGTATGTCCTCAATATCAATGAGATGCGTGTAATATGATGCATATGCATGCTATAATGATGTATGTGACGTTTTATGAATGTATGTTTTTGTCTAGGGAAAATAAATCCTTGACGGGTGCCGGGAAGTCGTATCCTGGGCTGATGTTGAAAAATAGCTTTGCTTCCGCTGGGGAGGATAATTGCAAGTATACCGGTAGGCGAAGATAACTCCGTTGGGGAATAAACTTGGCGAATGGAGTATTCTGCGGGGAGAAAAGATACTCTGACGACCATGCTAGGAAGCGGTACTTTGTGGGGGGATGATTTTGCTGAACTGTTGAGGATGCCTCGCTGAGGATACCTTGCTGTATTGGAAGTATGAATGGACTTCGCTGGGGATAAGAAGATCCTGTCGACGACGCTCTTTCCGTGGCTTTTGGCTGAGGATAACCCAGTTATATCCTGTTAAGGAAATAACTCTTTAAATCAAGCCGGAACGACGCGTTCGTGCTCCTCGAGGGATAAGCTTCCAGAATCTACTAGGGATAAGCTTACTGCTTGGGGAGATATGAATTCCAACTTTCCTGGGGAACTTGGGTTGGACTCTCCTGGGGAAGCTTTGATATGTTGGGATGTTCTTCAACGGAACCTATCCTGATGTTTTGGAGGGTAGAACAATCAGACTGCTTAGACCACTCTTCATTGCCCCTGTTTCTTGTGGGGTAGGTACTTGTGGGATGCTGCTAGTTGTTGAGAGATAGACCTTCTTCTGGCAGACAGATGACAAGAAGGCGGGACATAGTCGTACGCTTTAATCCCTAACTTTTGCCTGGACCGCCCTTTCGGGTTTTCAGTCCACCGGGATACCCATTTTTGCCCAAGCCGCCTTTTCAGGTTTTCGACTTGCCGGGTGTACAGATTTTTCATTTTCATCCCTTATTTTTGCCCGAACCCTTTTGGTTCGCCGGGAAGCCCTGATTTTTGCCTAGGTATGTCAACCTAGCGGGTCTTTGATTTTGCGTAGTATTTTTCCGACTATGTCCGTTCTCGGGAAGTAGGGAGTTGCCCCTGTTTAGAAGTGTTTTGTCACCAGAAGAAGTTTGATCAGGCGAGATTTGTTGTTGAAATGCCCCAAGTGACTCAGGTGGAGATTTGCCCCAGGCTTTTTGGCCTTTTTGAAAGATTCTCTGGATCTTGACTTAACTGCCCCAGATGGTGGACAATAGTCATGCCATGCCCCTTGATTGGAAGTGCTTTTGTTCACTAGGTATTCATCGTGCGAATTTCCCTGCTGTTCAAACAAAAAGCCATATGCGAACAAAGTTATGTTAAAAATGCAAAGCCTATGTCTGTCTTGAGAATTTTGAAAACGCATTCTTTTTCATAAAACAAGTGATTGTTTTGTAAACGTGATGTCAACTCGTTATTTTACCGTAAGCCTTAAGGAGTCAGGATACCTTTCGTAACAGTATGCTTTCGAACTAACCCATGCTTTAGCTAGGACTTTTAAGGGTTATAACGTGGCTTGGTTCACGGTTTAAGAAACACAGGATAAAGGCTCAAATTTTGTTTGTACCCACCCGCTCTTCGTGATGTTCTCCAAACCTAAACTCAGTTGATCGTGCGTTAGACCTTGTTCGAGTCTTTGCTTTGATGTTCCAATAATGGTTCAGCTGTTGATGATTTATTCTGACTAGGCAGTCATTTTTGCTTTGGTTGAGGGTTTCTGAGACCTCTTTCTTGATTTTTGTTATCCCTTTCTTTTTTGCCTGAACTGTTTCCTTTTTGGAATTACAGTCAGCGGGATGCCCCAGTTTCATAAGTCCCCTTTGTAGGTTTAGACTTACTGGTTTTTTTTTATTTTTTTGAGATAATGACTGCCCTTCTTTATTGATTATTCGGAACCATCACTGTCTTTGTTCATTTTGTAAAGATCTCTTCGGTGCCATTCGTCATGCACTTGGACCAACTGAGAGACTACCCTGCCCCAGGTTATGATTAAGGGTTTCAATTTTCGAAAATAAAACTCCTACTTCTTTGGCTCAGATGGGTTGACGAGGGATTATCATCCTTATAACTCCAGTGTTTAGGAATTGAAACAATGCCTGTACCTCATCAGCGGGGTCTGTTCAAAAGCATACTGTAAAGATCGTGGTATCGTTTTCGTCATCCTCCTTCAAGAGGCTTAGAATTTTAGATCCAGAGGTGACATCAGAAAAAATATGAAAAGAATATAACAAAAATAATTGTATTAATTCCCCAAAACAGACATATGCGATGCATTGATAGAATAAAAGAGTTTGCTATGACATTAATCGTTTGTATAAGCAATGAAAAATACAACTCAGAAATTCAAATAAACAAAAGGCTTCAATGATTGGGCAATGGAGCAGAGATTATGTTCGGAGTCTCTGGCACTTCAAACTGAATCTCTCCAGCGTCAATCATGTCTTGGATCTTGTTCTTGAGAGGCCAGCAGTTGTCTGTAGTATGCCCCGGGCTATCTGAATGATATGCGCACCTATCGTTGGGATGATAGTTGGGTGCAGAAGTGTTCGGATTCCGGAGAGGAGCCCTTAAGGTGATCAACCCTGCCTTCAACATTTGTTGCAATGCTTGATCCAACGACATGTTGAGTTTGGTGTACTGCCGTTTCTCTTTGCGCTGCTGCCCCTGTCCTTGTTGAGCAGGTCCGGGATTGGAGATCTGGATTGCCCCTACCTCATGACGGCCTTTTTTACCGTGCACAGCATTGGATTCTTTCTTTCCATGATGAGGCTTTTTATCAGAAGGTGCAGCCTCTTGGATTTTCCCAGACCGGATACCAGCTTCAATTCGCTCTCCAGTCAAGATAAGATCTGTGAATCCAGCAGACGAATTCCCAATCAGGTGGTTGTAAAATGGACCAGACAAGGTCCCCAAGAACATGTCCACAAGTTCCCGATCAGTCAGAGGTGGTTGTACCCTTCCAGCAAGATCCCTCCATTTCTGCGCATATTCTTTAAAACCTTCACTTGACCCTAACGACATACCCTGGAGTTGGGTACGCGTAGGAGCAAGGTCGGCATTATATTGATACTGCTTATAGAAAGCAGTTGCCAACTCCTCCCAGTTACGAACTTTGGTCCCATCCAGTTGATAGAACCATTCGAGGTGAGTCCCTGAAAGACTTTCCTGGAAGAAGTGGATCCACAAGTTTTTGTCCACCGTGTATGGTTGGATCTTCCGAACATAGGACCTTAGATGCAGCTTGGGACAAGACGCCCCGTCATACCTAGAGAAGGGTGGTACTTTGAACTTCCGAGGAATAACCACACCAGTTGACAAACCCAACTCTCCGAAATCCAGCCCAGGTACCTGTTGAACTTCCATAGCTTTCATTCTGTCCTCCAGTTGCTTATATCTGTCATCAGCAGGAGGGTACTGCTCTTCGTCAAAATCTGTCTCGTTGTCGGAGACCACTGGACTGGGAACCTCTCTCTCATGATGACTGCTTTTTCCCACAGATGGGGTTGTCCTCTCAGTTTCAACTTGCGGTGTATTCCCAGATCTGCGTCTAGGGCTGAACAGAACAGTCCTCTTCTTTTTCTTGTCCTTCTTCAAAAGGAGAGCCTTCAGGTCTTGTTGCCCCTGGGTCAAATCCATAATCAGCTCTTGGAACTGGGCGTTCTGAGCCTGGAGGTCCTTGATAGTCTGTTCGGCTGATGATTCAGGATTCATGACGAGCGGCTGAAATAAACAGCGGAGAAGGGTAAGCAACCTGTCAAAGGGATACCTGCAATGCAATGAGATGTATGATATGCATGTAATGATTTCAAGGACCTCGCGGGGTAAACAGAGAAACTTTGTTAGAATTTGGAACCGGTAGCTTGATTGAAGGCACTGCATATTGTTGAGAGTCCTTCATCAAGGGTCAAAGGCTCACCATATCCAGTGGGTCATAGCCCCTGACACCCTTGGCTAGAGGAAAATAAATCCTCTTTGCCCCTTGCTGGGTAATTGGTTTATCATGACCTGCATCACAAGCCCTTGAGATCCTTGAAATGGGTTAGGATGTATGCAATGGTATGCAATGGTATGATGTCATGCTATGCATGGGGTGAAGTAGATAAGCCCTGCTATGAGTCCCAATTAAGGACTATAAACAGACCCTGCAAGAAATTCAGTATCCTGTTATGAGTCTCAATTAAGGACTATAAACAAAACCTGCGAGAGATTTGGAAAACCCTGTCATGAGTCCTAGTTAAGGACTATAAACAACACCTGCAAGAAATTTGGTAAACCTCGTCATGAGTCCTAGTTAAGGACTATAAACAAGACCTGCAAGAAATTTGGTAAACCTGTCATGAGTCCTAGTTAAGGGCTATAAACAGGACCTGCAAGTGGTTAGTACACCTTGTTATAAGTCCCAATTAAGGACTATGAACAAAACCTGCAAGACATCAAGGGTCAGATAACAAGCATGCAAGTAGTCAAGTACGAAGGCACACAAGTCACACAAGAGAAGCCCTTAGAGTTTTAGGCCAGCATGGGGTCTAGGTGTTACCCTCTTTCAGTTGGTGGGTTCATACCTGTCCTATCAAAGTAACCGGGTTCTTAGAGGATCCCAATATCATCGACTACCCTCAATCGGTCATAACTCCAGCATCGCAATCTTTTCTTGCGGCCAGAACCATCACGAGAGTTTAGCCTCAATGGGCGTAGCATACTGCTACTGTTTCTATTGGCCAAGTTGGGTCATTTAAGGTTCTAAGGTTGTTGGTGCTTAATGACTCCTTAGAAGACCCATATTCTCCTCGTTGCAACACAAGGGATATTGGTACAGACTAAGGTGCCACACCAACGTAGCCACTGCTTCACCTGTGTCGGTCTACGCCGGACAGGTCCCTCACAGCTTATGCTACCTAAACAGGGTATCCCCAGATCCGGGTTAGGATCTATGTATCTCCGATGCAACCCACAATAGTAAAGCAAGCAAAACAGTACAAGTGAAAACACATTTATGAACTAACCCTAAGGTACACCTCACTTTAAGTTTATTCCCCAGCAGAGTCGCCAGTTCTGTGATCGGTGGATCTGGAACTGACTGTTTAACGCTGGTTCGCGAAATGTCGCGGTAAGCAAGAGTCGCCACCGTCTTTTATTTTCTCCAAATGGAAAGGACAAAAGCACAGAAAAATTCCTTTAAAGAGATTGCTCTCGGTTCGGGAGGTAGGTTATAGAAAGGGAAGGTGTTAGCACCCTTTCTATCCATGGTTATCCATGGGCTCTTAGATACTTGCTCATTTGTGTTTTCAAATTGTTTTGCGTGCTTTTCAATGTGGGTTTAAAAAAGTTTCTTTGAGAAAATTTCAGATCGACTCGTACGTCAGAGTGTTTGAAAAATTTTGCTTTGAAAGCTTTTGAAAAGTGTCAGTGTGAAAAGTCTTTTTGAGTTTGTTTGAAATTAGAGCAAGTATCCTTGAGAACCTACCTACCCTAAGGAATTCGTCTGTGTAAGAGTCCTTTAAAGTAGTGCCATCCCACCATTGAGAGGTAGGTAGCACCACCGTTGGAGGTGTTCGGGTCAATTCGTTTTTAGGGACATGGTGATCACCGGAGCAATAGGAAGACACCTTAGAAGCTACCCTCATGCCAGGTTCCCGGATCATGAGGACTTACTAAGACGTCCTCTACTCGACGACCACCTTTCGAAAGGCAACAGTGAGGCGTACCCTAGGGGTGGTGTGTGCGAATTGTGTGTCATGTTTCAAGTATTTTTGTCTTGTCATGTTTATCGTGTTCTACGCTTGATTTTATTTTGTCCATTCATTCTTGCATGCTTGATTAACAGTTAGGAGTGCGGAAAATAAATCTAAGACTATTACAAAGGCGCGGGTCCACATCGCCAAAATTAAATCGGACCCGATTTAGCGAAAGAATAAATAACGCGAAGTAAATAAAAGTGCGAAAAGTAAATTACATGGCTTTGGGACAATTACATAATTATAATAAGCAATAAAATAAATGCGCAAAAATTAAATAATTAAAAGCGACGGGCGTTGAACCCTTTTTGCAAGAATAATTAAATTAATGAGAATTAAAGTTAAAAATTAAATGTTTTGGTATTTTTTTATATTTTTAGGATTTAAAAGAAAAAGAAGTTAATTGAAATTAAATTAGACGGCAACCCTAATTCTAGTGTTTTTACTTATTAAGAAAGAATTAAATTAAGATCTAAATTAACCTAATTTATTTTATGTGCATTTTAATTATAAAATAGATAAATAAATAATGATATTATGGTAAAAAAAGAGAAAGAAAAAAAAAAGGGAATTCATTAAACCTAATTTCTACATTTTTTATATTTTTTGTGAAAAGAATTAAGGTCAAAAAAAAAACCTAATTAACTAAATAATTACATATTAATTCGTTTATAAAAGTAATCAAAATTAATTATATTTTGTCTTTTCTGTATTTTTTATGTATTTTTATATTTTGGTTAAAAAAATAATTAACTAAATAAACAGTGAAAAATAATAATTAAAACAATAAAAGCAAAAGAAATAAAAATAGAGAGAAAGGGAATGCAAACCAAAGGGGGGGTGACCCCAGATTGTGAGGTGCAGGCCCTAGAGTTGTGGCCCATTAAGCCTGAATTTGGTTGACTTTTCCAATCCTGCGTGGCGTGTTGACTAGCCTCCATGGTGCGCTTTTAATCTGAACCATTGAATGGAGCTCCCGGGACGCGTGTAGGCTCGATATGGATGGAACATGGTAGCCCTTAATGCTGAATCTGCATAGAATAACATATGGAAAAATAGTATGAAGAATATTCAGACCTGGGGTTCGAACCCAGGTCTTGGAGATTGCACGCTTCTATCCCTGCCACTGAGCCATGTGATCTTCATTTAATATATATTAACAAACGAATAATATAAAGAGAATTTAGTTAGTGGCCACTAAAAATAAAAAAAACGCGCGCTGGTTTAAATGAACCAACCAGCGCTGGACACGATTTCGTCTTCCTCGTCCTCTGAAATATACAAAACAAAGGCAACAGTTTTCCAGGTGTGGCCTAAAGCCGTTTTCCAAGAAATAGCGATTAGGTCATGTCCCAATATAAATTAGGCGCGATGAGCTTTTCTTCTTCGTCTTGAAGCACTGAGTTCAACCGTGGTGGTGAGAACGTCTAATTTTGCCTCTACGCAAAAGCCCCAAAATTGCAACCTGTAACCCTAGAAATTCGTCAATGGTGATTTTGAATATACAACATATAAACGCAATTAGATCATATGGTTAGTTTAGAAACATGATTATGAGTATGAATACATGAAAAAAAAATGCAAAATCGTGCTTGAATCATGCTATGCGAATTCAGAAATTTTGCTTCACAGTTTGACCATGGGATATCAATTCAAGGTGTTTTTGTTGTTGGTAATGATTGGGAAACGTCCAGGGAGGTCTCAGGATGCTAATGGAATCAAAGTTGAAGCTTGAATCAACCTTGAAGCTAATTTTCAGTTCTTGAGTTTTTATCAAAAATTCCAATATGCCAATCCTTGTTTGGGCGCAGCTTGCAGTCCTTTTATCATTAGGGTTATCTTCTGATCATATATGGAGCATGTTAGGTCAAGAAAATTGAAGAAAATCCATTGCTTTAATGATTTTTGAAGATTTGATTTCACAAGATCTTTTCCAATCTTTTTCTCATAGTTTTTGTATCAATCATGCTCAATTCTTATCACAACTTGCCCTAATCAGTTAAGCACGAAATATTGAGGTTATAATGTGCATAAAAAGATTTTTTAGGTTAAGGTTTATATTTTTCATGAATTAAAATCATTTAAATGAATATAAATTAATATTAATTCAAATAAATAATTAAAAAATATGAGAATACTTCCCTTTGGGCCTAGTGGTCGTGCATAGGCTTGGCATGAAGAAATTTGGAAGATAATTGGGCCCATTTGCATTTTTAAGCCTTTTGCATCAATGTTGACTTTTCAAAATTCCTAAAAATTTCCCAACTTCCATAAGGCATAACTTGGTCAATTTTTAAGCTTTTCACATGTTCTTGGACATTTTGGAAAGGTCTTTGAGTCCTTTAACCAATGCCTTTGGTCCCATGTCATTTTGATTTACCAATCTCAAGTTATGGCCTTTGACTTAAAGTCACTTTTTGTTGACTTTTGAAAATGACCTATAATATAGAAATTGATAACTTTTTGTGAGAGCATTTCTTGGACTTGGAACATGAAGATGAATTGTAGGAAATGTCTTTCTCTTCAAAATGAGCTTTGGATGGAATTTTTCTGATAATCCATGTGAAAGTTATGCCCTGGTCAATTTCAGTTGACTTTTTCAGCTGTCCAAATATAGCAACTTTTGCATCTTTGATGATTTCTGAGCCAAATTTTGAGAATCATGATCAAGCATTGATCAAATGATGTTTGTGGCTTCAAAATGATATGTTGACCAAAAATTTGAACTTTTGACTGCCAAATGACCATTTTGCCCCTACAGTTGACTGTAGTGCAATCTAGGGTTTTGACTGTGCAATTTTGAGCTGAATGCCTTGAAACTTGACATGAGGATATTTGACCATCTTTGTAGGCACATGAGACTTGATTGGGCCTTTGGAAAGTTCATTTGCTTGACCAGAACTCAAACCCTAGTTTTGACTGTACAGGAGACAGTTGAGCTGCACAACCCTTGGGGCATTTTGTGACTTTGACTTTGACAATTCTTGATGAATATGGGAGGGCAAATTTTGGGGTACAACAACCTGCATATCATATCAAAACTCATATCGATTTTTCAAAATCTCTCCAGTCAAACCATTGGTAGAAGAAGATCACCACCTCTGTAGCCTCCATATCAAATAAGGGCCTATCAGTAAAAAGCAATGGAACAAATTGAAGAGAACCAGGTTGCATTCAAGGAGGATCTCGACCAAGTAAAAGGGGATGTAAGTTCCATGAGAGGAGATCTGAGTCAGGTTTTCCTAGCTCTAAATAACATCATTGACAGACAAGATCAGATTCCCAGGGTAGCTTTCAAAGAAGTATCTCAAACGATTGGTGTATCAAGCGGTAACTGTTGTACCCTAAAATTTTCCCTCCCTATTTTTCATTAAAGATGCTATCCTAGGGTTTCTCAAATACTCAAAATGGCTCAGGGTTTGATCAGACAGATTCTCTTCCTAGGAATTGAGTCAACAATTAGGGCTTGTTATTTCTCAAGAAAAATTGAGTTTCCAAAGATTCAAATTGTCTTCATGGTTATTCATGTATTCTCAAGGATGTTCGTGCCAATTTTCAAACCCCACATTGCAAGTTTGCTCAGTCGATAGTTCAGATAACTGAAAATCAACTGCATTGATCAAAAGTCGACTTTTCAAGTTCAAATTCAAACAGTTGTAACTTCTTTATTATTCGATATTTTGAGTGATTCTTTTTGCGTATGACTCTCCTTGACATCACTCCAATTTCTCTTTACAAGTAAAGAGTTGATTACGTGTGAAAGATCATCATAAAATTCAAATACTTTAGAGATTATTTTTCAAATTTGACCTAGTCACAAGAAACTCTTGTCCAATTTTCGAGGTTCATAACTTCTTCAATTCTCAACATCCTGAGGCGATTCTTTTTGAGAAGTATCACGAATAGCATTGTCTATAAGAATACTTAAATATCAAGGTCAAATTATGCTTGGTTCAATTTATGTCACATACGTTTTTCAAAGGACGTTTGATTCTTATGTTGAGATAATTCATGAAACTATAGTTCTAGTTCAACGATTCATTGATTACTTGTCGCTTACTTCAAGTTATTTGCAAGTCAAAATTATCGATCATTGGATTATGAGGGATTGTTGATTAAATCTCTTAAAGGAGCGATTTGTATTATTGGCTCGTATTGCAAGTTACCGCGAATTGACGATGCGGGTTTTAAAGAAGAAGATTTGAGAAAAAATTCGAATAATTCTTTTGATTTCAAATCGGTTTAAGTGTGTGAGGCGCAATTCATTCATATGAATTTGCTTTTGGATTCAAGATATACAAAAGAACTAATTTCTCATGATGTAAATTTGATCAATTTTGAAGATCAATTCATGAGATTTATTTGGATCTCTAATACAAAATGCAAGATTGAAGTCCTAAGGCTTGCATTATTGTTCATTCATCATTCAACAAATACATTCAAGTATCAATCAATTCTTTTCCAAATTCAAGTGGAAATTTCCATTTTTCAATCAAGATTCAAGAATTGTTTGATTTCCATACAACAAGTTCATCATTCATAAAATTCAAAGAAATATCATTCAAGTTAAATTTCTGGGGGCAATTTACAAAAGGGATTACAATGTGAAATACAAACTACAATTGTTTTGTTTACAAATAAATAAATGATGTTTATTCTTCAAGTCTCTTTGCTTCATCTTCAAGAAACTCATCCGCTCCTTGCTAGCCATGGCATTTTCATCTTTCAACCATGTTTTGACCGTCTGATCCTCATGTTCATGAAATAAGAAAAAGAGAAAGTTAGCAAACAATCAACATATGAAAAAATTCCAAACAAGAATTTATTGATAAAAGAAATGCGCATTTCATCATTAGGGTTGGCATTTGGAATCAGAAATTGAAAAAAGGTTTTTGTTTTCAATCATAAGCTATCTTCTCCTATTTTGCAAATAAAAAAAGTCTAAGTTTTGGTTCACAAAAAGGGAAAAGAAATTTGGTACAATTTCATTGCAAAAGCAGCATCAAAACATTCCCAATTAGCAACACAGGCAGCCTAAGACAACACAAAAAAGGCAAACTACCAAGCAAAACAAAGCAGCACAACTCAAAACAACTTAAAATAGCACAACAACGTGTAACAACAGCAGCAGCAGCGACTGCAAGTCAGCAGTAGCACAACAAACAAAAATAAATGGCAGCACATATAAGATAGCAATAATTCACAAACAATGCAAGATAACAATGTCCTACAAAACCTTATGTGTCATCATTTTCCCTAAAAATGCTAACCCTTCAGAATTATGTAAAAGCAAAATAGTTTTGCATCATTGAAAGATAAAGAGGAAAAGAGATAGGTTTAGAGAGATATCACCTAACCCATAACAGTACAAAACCTGTCAAAAGCCTTGCTGCAAATTGCCCTGCTACAGCCTGCTAGCAATGCTGCAAAATCAGTCCACCAACCTGCATAAACCAGTCCCCAAAGCTAGTCCAAAACCTTGTGCCACTGCTTCCCCTAAAACTGTCAAAAGAAGCCTGCATTAGCTGCTAAAAAACATGTATAAAGCAGTCCCATAACATGCCAAAGGTTGCACGAAATGGGTAAAACATAAACTGCATCAATAAAGCATAAAAGCAGTAGTCAATAAAATTCAAATTCATCAAAATTTTCCCTCCAATTGACCCCCTCATTCTGCTATAAAAACATAAGACAACAAGAGAAAAACAGAGGACAACACATAGACTTATCAGAAAAAGTTGCATAGACTTATCAGAAAATTCATCAGCAACACACAAGTCATCTCTAAAATGCTTCATATTCTTAAAGAATAACCATCACAACAGAGTTATCTCTGCAATCTTCACCATCTCCCTTTGTCTTTATAAGCCACCTTCAAACCTTGCAAATTGTAAACCTTTAACAACAAAATCACTCACCAAAATCTACCGCCATCCTCAAAACCATAACACACTCCAACCCTCCCTAGTTGCACCCACTGTCCTTGGCAATGCAAAATCATCATAAACCCAACCGAAATCTTCACTAACATCACTCTGTTTTAGATTCTGAACCCAGTTGGCAAAGTGATGTTCTTAGTTACCTCAACGAGATACTCACTTTCGGTATTGAACTTCAATGGGATGAAGCATTAACACAAGACACTTACTTCATAAATTGCACACAACATCTCAACAAAAATGGCTTCCGCGGTTACAATTCATCAGACCCGAGCAAACACTTCATTTGTTTCCATTCCAAAGAAACAACTCCACCACCATCGATCTGCAGCCACTCCATGCTTCATTCAAAATCAACAATCTGAACTCAGAAGATGAGAAAAATGCAAAGCAAGATACAAAGTCAAAGGACTTACCGCAAGAGTTTGCCATAATTTACTAAACTCTGTGTCAGAATCGTCAAAGCTTCAAACATGTTCTATTTAATACCTTCTTTTTGCACTTGTTCCCTTTGGGATCCATCATCTTTCATGCAGAGCATCGTTAATCTTGGCTTCATCCATGCAGTTCTTTAGACTTACGGATCTGGGTTCCTCTTCTTTGTAAATTTCGAAAGAGACAAGGGCTAAGGTTCTATGAACCCGTTCTCATATTAAGTGGAATCCCGGGTCTGCTTAGACCTGGTTCACCCAACCCAATTGTTTTCTTTTGTTGGTAGATCATGGGCCTTAAACCATCCGAAAGTTGAAGCCCACCGTTCTTTTGTTTTCTTATTATGTTATAACATCACCATTTTATTTTTTTTGTTGAACAATAAAATATTGGTCCTGTTGATTTCTTCTTGAAGCCCAATCCGAATTTGCCGCCCTCCTCCCCATATTCTGCTCTATACATCATTTTAAGTTTAATTACTTTTTTTTATTTGTTTTATTGAGATTTTATGGATATATAATTATATAGATTGTGTTTTATGTTTTAATCAACTAACTTTATTTTATTATTAATTAGCTTAGTTGTAATACGGTGGGAGAACTGACTTGGGATGTTTTGCGTTTTATCGCAAATGTTGCGGTTAACAAGAGCCGCCACCGACTTTTCTTTTATCCAAAAGGAAAGGTTGAAAAGAACAGGAAAGACCTTTGAGATTATTTCTTGAGTTCGGGGGGTAAATTATGAAAAGGGAAGGTGTTAGCACCCTTTTCATCCATAGTTATCTACGGGCTCTTAGTTGCTTGCTAGATCACTTGCTTTTGTTTGAAAATGTGCTTTGTTTGGAAAATGTGCATTATGGTGATTTTGAAAGTATTTTGAAAAGACGCCTTCATTTAGGCAAACTTTGTAATAGTTCTCGTTCGTAAGAACGTATACAAAGTGTTGGACTTTTGAAAATATTTTGTGTTTTGCAAGTTTGTTTTTGAAAGTGTTTGGTGTTTGTTTTGAAAATAAGCAAGGATGTTTAATTTGAAAGTGAGCAAGCAACTAGGAACAATCTACCTACTCAAAATTCTTTGTTCATTTCTTCCTTCCTTTGATATTGCTATCTTACCATTGATTTAGTAAGAAGCCTTATCTTTGGATGTAAAGGGACGTGCGTGGGTCATCGTATAATCATGATAGCAATGTTGTGAGATATCTTAGTATTTATTTTTTGAGGGACTAAGATCATTTTGAAAGGCAACATTTGTAGCGTCATCGAGGGACTATGATCTTGTATTTTTGATTTGTTTTTTATAAGACATCCCACATGCATAACATGGCCATTTTTGTAAGGAAACATAGTGGAGTTAACTCTAGGGGTGCAAGTGTGTAAGTGTGTTTGATTTACATGCATTGTTTTATCTTGAATTATGGTTTACTAATTGTTGATTTTAATCTTACCATACAAATCCTAATTACTAACATTCATATGAAAGCAATAAATTGCGGAAAGTAAAATTACTATGTTATTACATTATTAGGGGAGGGGGTATACAAATTTACAAATGAGGATTGCAAGAAAAATTAAACCTAATTATCTATTACAACCATATTGAATAATATACAAGAATTGAAAAGAAAATAATGTACAAGAAGATAAATGGAAAATAAATTATTTTTGTTTGGTTTTTATTAAGGGTTTTAACCTAATTACTAAAAAAGGAAAAAATAATTAATTAAAGATAAATAAAATTAAACCTAAATTAATTAAGAAAAGAAAATAAGTTTGAAGCATTTTTAGGGTTTTTTATGAAAAGGTTTTAAGTTAATAAAAATAATACGAAAATTAATTAATTAAAAGAAAATTAAGTTCTAAATTAATTTTAAATAAAAAAGAAAATAACTAAACCTAAATATAATTATTATTTTATTAAGAAAAAAAGAAAATAATTTGTTAAGAAAAATGTTTTTGTCTTTTATCTTTATAAAGAAAAATAAAATAAAAAAGTGTGAAAATAATAAATAAAAATATTTTTGAATTTTTTATTAATAAAAATAATAATAATAATAATAATAATAATAATAAAAGTAATAAAAAATAATAAATAAAAATTAAATAAAAATAAAATGAGAAAAAGAAAATAAAATGAATTAAAATGATAAAAGAAAAAAATATTTGGGCCAGGTGTGTGAACGTGAGCAGGGGGGTCAAGAAAAGTAAAAAAAAGGCAAGGCCCACTGACTTAGGGCCCAGGCGCTGGCTGTTTGAAACAAAAAGGAAAGAAAAATGTTGAAAATTAAAACAAAAGGTAGCGCTGGGATTTGAAACCATGACCCTCACCATACACGCGCGCTACCTTTGCCCCTAGGGTGGTTGTACATCCGTTAACATAAGCAAAACAATAAATACGTAACACAAGTCAAGTCCTAAAAATGACTTCATCTTCAACCTCCAACCATGGTTCCTATAACTTGCTCATTTCTCAACAAAAATGAAAGATGCAAACATGAAAGATGCTCCATTTTTCCATACGAATCCAACCATATAAATATCATAAGCTATAAATCAAAGATGAAAGAGAATTTCTAAAGTGCCAAATTCTGACCTAACTTTTTTCATAGATTCAAACCTAAAATTCTCTAAGCTCAATCAATATAAATGAAATCTATGGACATGTACAGTTTTAGGGAAATGATATCTACATTTTATCTTCACAAATGCAAGCTTAACAATGCTAAAATTGAAAAGATAGAAGTTCAAAAAAGATACCTCAAAACTGGAAATTGTGAAATGCAAATGAGCTTGATTCAAGGTGATATAATGATCAGGTTAGCTTCCTCAAGTTCCCAGGAAGCTAATGCAATGATTAGCTTGAGCAATGGATGGTTGGAATGGCATGGAGAAGTCAACTTGCAGAGCTCTGTTTTTGGTTATGGAGGTTGATGAAGATGGAGTTACAGTTATGAAACAGGGACAAAGATGGACTATATTTGATGTATAGGAGCTTTGTGATTGATTAGGAAGGAAAACGCATGAGGGAAATGTGAGTTACAAGTTCAAAGTCATAATGTGCACGTAAATGGAGTTTTGATGCAAGTTCTGATTTGAGGGAGTTTGGGAGAGTTTCAGGGTGCTTAAGCTCGTGTCTTAGCTCACAAATAATGCCTCTATTTATAATCAACAAGTTTTGAGACTTGTATTTGATCAGAATTCAAAATCACATATTTAAGCTCAACATGTGATTCTCTTGAGAAATCAAGTTTCAATGCCTTTTGTACTTGCTATTGTAGAGTGGTTATGCTTTAAACAAACTTGCTTCTGAATTTGTAGATGGAGTGTGATCAGAGGGAACAAGTGAGAGGCTCAAGAATTGACTTTGTGTATAAAGCTTGCTTTTCAAGAATGGCATTGTTAACTTTCTTCCCAAAATGGAAAATTAAATTGGATAATGCTTAAACCACTTGGGTTATAGCTCAAACGTTCATGTAATCCATTAATGATAAATATATACATAAGTTAGAAGGCCTGCAAAGCAAGATTATGCAGCCTAACATTGAGATTGGATTATGTGTTCATCAAGAAATGGCTTGTAATTCAAGTTTGAAACCCTAACTTCTTGCCTTCGATTCTCTTAGCTTAAGTATGATATCAATGAGTTCTTGGACATTTTGGAAATCTTGTAATATCCTATACAACTTCTATGTTGGACATTTTTGAAGATTCATTTTGGAACTATGTGAAAAATTACCATGAAGTTAGGTCAAAATCCTGCCTAAACCAGGGCAAATTTTCACTAAGTTTTTTCAAGTTTCATGAACATGTCTTCAAAAAAAATCATAACTTGAAATATAAGAATTTCTAGGAAAATTTCTTCCCTACAATTTTTTAGATCTCATTGAGCTACAACTTTCATGTTGGAAGTTTCTCTTGAATCATCTTGCATCATGGTGAAATTTTGGCTCAAAGTTTTTAAAAATTGTGAATTTCCAACACTTAGAAAAAATTCTAAGTTTAGAAAATTTGACTTTTCAAAATGAAATCTTGACTTTTTTATATCTTGATGATCAAGTTTCATATTTTGACATGTCTTTATGAATTATAATCTTCGAAACTTGATTTCGATCAAAAAGTCAAAGTTTGACTTTTCAGTGTACAATTGACTGAAATTCAACTATCAATCAAATAATCTTGAGAAATGTTTTGAGCCATGTAATTAGGTAAAAACTAAGTATTTGAATCCTTGAGATCATGTCTTAAACGAACAAGTCATTTGCTAGGTCAAAAAGTCAAAAATTGTACCTTCTCAATCAAAACCCTAATTTTGACCATTTTTCCCTTTTGATGATCTGATCAAATTTCTTGAGGAATTGTGATACAAACTTGATCAAATGACATATATGAGTTCATGATGTTGATATGGATAAAAAATTATGAAGTCTGACTGCAAATTGACCATAGTTGACTTTTTCCCCAATACAGCTGATTTTAGGTCAACTGATCAATTGATTGAGCAAAAATGTGATCCAAGACTTGAAACTTGACATGAGAAATCTTGAGGGTCCAAAATGATCCATGAAAGTCATATGGGGCATTAAAAATCCATTTGACCTTGTGCAACCTCAAACCCTAATTTTCAGTCATCAGTGCTAGAGGAGGTGTCTTGAGCTGATCAAACATTGTGTAGTCGTTAACCAATGGAGATCTTATGAGAGATTTTATTGAGAAATGAGAGAGAAAATTTTGGGGTACAACAGCTGCCCCTGTTCAATCTTCTTAAACCTGAAGAGTTAGATTGGTGGATCCGTCATTCGTGACTTGAAGGTGGAAGATGATTGGACACTAAAGTGCCTAGAAATTTGCACTCGAAGATGTATTGGGAATGGGCTTATAGATGCCATTTGGAGGAATTATGGTAAATACTGGAAGAAGTATCAGCATAAACCTTTGGTCGATTTATACTAAAACTTGATGTTTTACCCGTGGAAAAAGGGTTAGTTAAATGCAGATGTATGCTTGATGTTCAGAAGATGTGGTATTATGCTAAATGCATTTCGTATGTATAGGCTATGATGTATGAATGTGGTATGCATATTTATCTGAGAAAATAAATCCCTGACTACTGCTGAGGAGTTTTGGGAAGCTGAATCCCGGATTGCTATTGGGGATGAAGAGTATACATATCTTTAAACTTTTGTTAGAAGAACTCTTCTGCTGGGGAATATCTCTTGAATGTTAACTGTTATCTAGTCGGATCCAGGCTTCATAACTTGCTGAGGATGAGGAAGTCAACTGCTATCTGGTCGGATCTAGGCTTCACAACTTACTGAGGATGAGGAAGTCAACTGCTATCTGGTCGGATCCAGGCTTTACGATAACTTACTGGGGAAGAATAAATTATCTATTATCTGGTCGGATTCCAGGCATCGCAGAAAATTTCTTGAAATTTGAACTGTTATCTGGTCGGGTCCAGGCTTCTTAGATTTCTTTAAGTGGTAACTACTATCTAGTCGGGTCCAGGCTTCATAGTTTTTGAAAAGTTATACTATTATCTAGTCCGGTCCAGGCTTCATAGTGTTTTGCTGGGGATTGTGTCATACCCCAAATTTGTCCTACCTCGATGATTTTATTATCAAGATTAAAATAATGAAGAATTATTTAAAGATGGTACAACAGTATCTTATGGCCCATCTTTATTCAAGACTAGGGGGTGTACTTTAGTTCAGGAAAGTGGGGCTTTCTAAATCGGAAAGACCCATGCATCCGTAAACCCAATCGCGAAGCATGTTGGCCAATGGCTCATGAGATTCTAATATAAAAGGCTATTTCAAAAGAAGGGGATAACATTTTGATTATATGAGTAAGAAAGCCCATTAAGGGTTGTTGCTGTTTTAGTGATAAGGAGGTGTATAAGTCTTGGGACAAGCCCATTAAGCATGATTCAGTTGGCCCATGTCATTGTAGTTTTTTTTGAAATGTTGAAGAATAGAGAGGAGGGCGTGCATATTTTTAGCCCATAATAAATCATTTTTGAAGGCCCAGACAATGGATGCAATCTGGGCCCATTTGATTTATTTTAGAAAAAATTCTTTTATTTTAAACATTATTGTTGTTTTTATTAAATATTATTATAATTATGTCATTAAATATTTTTATAAAAAAAAGAGATCTTGTTTAACGTGGATATTTTGTTGGAAAAAATATTATTGTTTGCTAGATCAAATTGTTAGAAGGCCCAATCCTTATTTAAAAAAATGTGTTGTTATAAAAGAAAATTGTTGCTGAGCAGTTTGAGGCCCAAGGTCCTTAAAAGAAAATGTTTTATTGTAATACATTCTTTTGCTGGACAAAATGAAAAGGCTGACTGGCCCAAATTCAAAACATTTGCTGGACTGAATATACAACGCAGAGCCCAAATGGATTAAGCATAACAAGTACTGTACAAATTCACCTAAATTAGCGCACATTTGGCTGCTATTACATGTACGATAGAAATCAAATCCAATCTCAAAATTTCAATCAAATTTTAGAAAATCAAATAAAATCTCTATCAAATCTTAGAATTACATTCAATCAATAATATTACAGAACAATAAAATCTTCTATTATCTAACTAAATCATATAACTCAGGAAGCTGCAAATCAAATTACAAAATCGAAAAGATTACAAAATCTCATAATCATTTTAACATAAAAATCTGTAAACATACAGTCGTATCTGATTACAGAACAAGATCAAATCTTACAAACAAAACAAATCGTGAATAAATCAAATATTGCAGAATGAAATGGTTTCTGAATCCATTACAAAAACCTAATTTCTCTCTAGTTATCCCTAAATCTGGGCTAAACAAATTGCAACAGCCCTAATTGCTAAACCTTATAAATAGAAAACTAAAAGAACACAAGAAGGGGGGGGGGGGGGTTTACAGACAAAAAGCTTAGAGAAGGAGACGAAAGCTTGGACAAACCCTCGTTCGAAAGATCTATAAGAGAAAGTGATTAGAGTTTCCAGATCGGAAACCATAATCACCTTTAACCGCCGTTGTCATTAATCCGCCGCTTCCACATCCACCGCCATCTTCAACCATTCACCGTTACCATATCTACTGACCTGCGAACAAAAAAAGAGAGACAAAGATTAATAGGCAGAAGAGTGATGTGTCGGAACGACGGTTAGAGGTATATTGAACTTAGCTTTGTTGCTTCTATGTGCTTGCCGTTACGATTTGTGGGTATTTGGGGTTTGAACTTGCAATCGGGGAAGGGTTAATAGGGAGGGAAGTCACGGTGGTGGGTGTTGCGATTTTAGGGTTAACAAGAAAGGGACGGTGATAGGGTTCTGTTGTTTGAACGAGAGAGAGCTAGTTGAAAGTGAAAGAACAAATTCTGTAGAATGAGAAAAAACAATTTATGTTATCTGTAATAATTCAATGCATGTGCGTTCATTCTATTATCATACACCCCTTAATTATGACCATTTAATCTTGATTGGACGGCCATAAGGCCAAGTCCATCTTAAGCTTTGTATGCCCTCACCGCACTAGATTACACAACAAACTCTTGCAAACGTGTTGGGCTTAAGCCCGTTTTTATTCATATCCCCCATCAACAATTACTACAATTCCAAATACAGTGTACCCCCTTGCTTGGACTATCCTGGGCTTAAACCCAGATTACTGTACAACACCTCCCTGTTTTGATACATAACTAAGAAATACACCCCCTAGGTTTATTTGAATTTATATTTATTTTGTTATTATTTCTATTATATTATGTTAATTAGTTACTTATTTCTCTTTTACTTATAATTATAATTATTATTAAAAATTATTATTATCATATTTTTTATATTAATTATTATTATTATATATATTATTATAGTATGAAGATAAATTATTTTTTATATCAAAATAGCATATATTATTTTATTAAATACCCTTTTTTATCATGCATTAATCAAGACGTTTTTGCAATTAATATTATTAAAAAACACTAACAAATCTCAAACTATTTTCGCGAAAAAAATTAAACTAATCCACAGTCTTTTTTGCAAATGGGTTTCAGACTAATTTTGACTTACTGCACACTCAGTCAATATCTCAACAATCACTACTCCCGATTGAGTGCGAAGTGATTCAAAATAGGTTTGCAAACCCCTAAAAGACACCAACCCATACGAACTACGAATTGGGACTCTGATTCCTCATAAGAGGATACGTAGGCATACGATAAAAAATCGTAGCGAGTTCCCCTATTAAAAATTAAAACCCTTTCCCCTATTAAAAATTAAAACCCTTTCCCCTATTAAAAATTAAAACTCTTTTCCTCCTAATTAAAATTTAAAACCCTGTTTAACCTGAAACCTTAACCTAAAACCTAGTATCCTTGTGAACAAGGTAGATGAAAGGTTCCTAACACCTTCCTTTTGTCTAATGAAGTCTAAAACCTAGAATCTTTGTCTGTGAATTAGGGTTTTCTATTAGATTCCCTTCCCTAGGATAAAAACTAATAGTGGAGACTCTTGATTAAAAAACCAGTTGCTATAGATTGTAGCTAGTTGTTATATGGTCGGGCTCCAGGCTTCATAATAACTGGCTTAAATAGACGAAGTTGAACTGATATTCGGTCGGATCTAGGCTTCACATATTTTGAGGTGGATGAAGTTAATTTCTATTTGGTCGGGTCTAGGCTTTGCAATAAACTTGTCTGAAGAGATAGGGTTGAACTGATATATGGTCGGGTCTAGGCTTTATAGTAACCTTCTTGGAATTTAGTTGTTATCTGGTCGGATTCCAGGTTACACAACAAACTTCTGAGGGGAATTGCTTATCTGGTTGGATCCAGTCTTCACAATAACTTGCTTGAAAAGATGAAGTTGAGAACTGATATCTGGTCGGATCCAGGCTTCACAATAACTTGATAGGATAGAGGCAAACTATACTAGGGAAAAGCAGTTAAACCCTGGTATGGTTGAGTCCGCGTTCTTCAATATCTCGAAGAGCTAAATTATTATCTGGTTGGGCCCAGGTTTCATATTATCTTGAGACGTTAACTATTATCTGGTCGGGCCCAGTTTTCATAGTAGCTGAAAGTTGTACTATTATCAGGTCGGGTCCAGGCTCTATAGTATCTGAAAGGTTTTCACTATTATCTGGTCGGGTCCAGGCTTCATAGTATTTGAGAAGTTGACTATTATCTGGTCGGGTCCAGGCTTCATAGCAGCTTGAAAATTATACTATATCTGGTCGGGTCCAGGCTTCATAGTATCTTGTGGAGATAGTAAAGGCTTTGTTGATTACTTTATTGGGGATTAGGGGTTGTGGCCCTCTGATTTATAATAGTCTGAAAGGAAAAACTCAAACTAGAGAGGATAGACTCAGCCGGGGAAGACAGACTCAGCTGGGGAGGACAGACTATGTCGGGGGACTTTTGTTGTTCGTTGATTGTTGTATGTTGGGGAAATAAACCCTGTTGATGAATACTTGATGAACTACTGATGAGGTGAGTTCTTTTAGGAAGATATCCATAAGGCTTCTTCTTGTAGAATCAACTTAGCTGGGGAGAGAGCCGTCAAGAGATTGACACTCTGGTTGGAGATCAACCTATACAAAGAGACTTTGTGAGCAACTCTGTGGAGGATTGGTTTATTGTAGCCAGTCTTGTGGGGATAGTGATAATGGAATAACTCCATGGGGATATTCCATATACATTAAAGGGATGCTTGCTGCTTAGAAGGACACATGTGCCAAATAGTTTTAATTATGTTCACATGCATATGTTCATTCAATTTTAGTCATTGGACATTTTTGCATTCAAAACAAAAACAGAAAGTTTGCACTTTAAAGTATATTTGTATTGATATTTTGCCCATGAATAGGTATTTTTTGTACAAGGAGACATAGATCCTAGTAAGAGGAAATCGTCGAAAGGAAAACAGAGATTGAAAACAAAAACAAATAGCCATGTGGAAATGATCTTATTACATTCCAAATCTACTGTTGCCCCAATGTCTTTGAATGCCCCTTGCCATTGACATAAGTTGATTGGATTGATCTTGGACCGTTTGAACTAGGACCTTGGTAATAAAGTTGACTGTTGTGATTCCACGGAATATAGTCATACGCTTTCAATCCTTAATTTTTTCCTGGACCGCCCTTTCGGGTTTTCAACCCACCAGGATACCCATTTTTGCCCAAGTCGCCCTTTCGGGTTTTCAACTTTTCGGGTGTACAATCTTTTGCATATATCCCTAATTTTTGCCCAAACCTTTTGGTTTGCCGGGATGCCCTTATTTTGCCTAGGTGTGTCAACCTAACATGTCTTTTATGCATAGTATTTTTTAACTATGTCCGCATTTATAGGATGTGGGAAGTCTTCACCATCCATGGTAGTCAGCATCATGGAACCACCAGATAAAACTCTCTTGACAACAAATGGCCCTTCGTAGGTGGGAGTCCATTTGCCCCTGGGGTCGCCTTGTGGCAGGATGGTGCGCTTTATCACTAAGTCACTAGCTTGATATACTCGAAGCTTGATCTTTTTGTTGAAATCCTTGATCATGTGTTTTTGGTACGTCTGACCAAGACAAACAGCAGCCAATCGCTTCTCATCAATCAAGTTCAACTGATCCAAACTTGTCTGAATCCACTCGTCTTCGCCTAAGCCTGCCTCATTCATAATCCTTAGTGAGGGAATCTGACTTCTACTGGAAAAACAACTTCCATGCCATATACTAAAGAAAAGGGAGTTTCCCCATCCTTATAGGACACTACCATCCTCTGCACAATCGTCTTAATGTTTTTGTTGGCCGCTTCGACCGCGCCATTCATTTTAGGTCTATAAGGAGAAGAATTGTGATGCTTGATTTTGAATTGAGTGCAAAGTTCGGTAATCATAGCCTTGTTGAGGTTAGTCCCATTGTCAGTGATGATCCTCTCGGGGATACCATAGCAGCAGATAAGATTGTGTTTGATGAATCTGGCTACCATATTCTTGGTGACTGAGGCAAATGAGGTGGCTTTGACCCATTTGGTGAAATAATCAATAGCGACCAGAATGAAGCGATGCCCATTGGAAGCAGTGGGCTTGATCTCTCCAATCCTGTAAATGCCCCACATTGAAAATAGCCACGGAGCAGTCATGACGTTCAGAGGGATAGGAGGCACATGGACCTTGTCAGCATAGATTTAGCATTTATGGCAAGTTCTTGAGTGTTGATGGAAATCAGTCTCCATCATTGACCAATAGTAGCCAGCTCTTAGGATTTTCTTTTCCATAGTATGTTCGCTTGAGTGAGTCCTAAAGATACCATCGTGCATGTCTTCCCTAATCTCCTCTTCCTCCTTCTTTTCCACACATCGGAGTAGAGCAGAGTCATGGTTGCGCTTGTACAATATTCCATTTCTTAGGAAGAATTTGGCTGAAAATTTTCGTAAGAACTTTCTATCATTAATGGATGCTCTTTCAGGGTATTCTTGTGCTTCTAGGTATCTCTCCACCTCATGGTACCATGGCTTCTCTATGTTAGTGTCAAGCTCACAACAGTGCACAGGTTCGTCGAATCTCTCAATAGTAATTATAGGAGCTTTGTTGTCCCATCTGACCTTGAACATATAAGATGTGGTGGCCAAAGCATCGACTAAATGATTTTCTTCCCTAGGGAAGTCTTCAAAGGTGATCTCTTCGAAGTAAGAAATCAGAGATAGCACAAGCTCCTTGTAAGGAATGAGATTAGGGTGCTTAGTGTCCCAATATCCTTTTACTTGGCTAATCACTAGAGCGGAATCCCCAAACACATTCAAGTACTTGATCCTCAAATCAATGGCAGCCTTCAGACCCAAAATTTATGCCTCGTACTCAGCCATGTTGTTCGTGCAATCGAAGCATAATCTGGCCGTGAAAGGAGTGTGGCAACCTTCATGGGAGATGATCACAACACCAATTCCGTTACCCAAGGTGTTGGAAGCCCCATTGAAGACCATAGTCCATCGGGATCCTTGTTCAAGTCCGTCATACGGTCCTAGTTTCGCGCAGTCAGTCACTAGCATGATGTTCTCATATGAGAAGTCAAAGTTCATAGACTGATAATCATCAATAACTTGATGGGCCATGATTTGCTAGTACGCTTCCTTTGATGGCCTTTTGTGTTATGTATTAAATGTCGTACTCAATCAAGATTATTTACCATCTGGCTATCCGTCCAGAAAGAGTATGTTTCTTGAAGATGTACTTGATTGGGTCCATCTTAGAAATCAATAGAGTAGTATGAGTCAGCATATACTGTCTTACCCAGCGAGCAGCCCATGCTAGAACGTAGAAAGTTTTCTCGAGTAGTGAATATTTGGTTTCACAGTCGGTAAAATTTTTGCTTAGGTAGTAAATAGCATTATCTTTTCGGCCAGACTCGTCATATTGGCCCAAAACGCACCCCATAGAGTTCTCTAGTACTGTCAAGTACATGATCAAGGGTCTTCCTTCAACTGGAGGCATAAGAATAGAAGGTTCTTGCAGATACTCTTTGATTTTGTCGAAGGCAACTTGGCATTCATCATTCCATCTGACTACTTGATCTTTCTTCAAGAGTTTGAAGATTGGCTCATAAGTAGCAGTCAAGTGAGATATGAAGCAGGCGATGTAATTAAGACGACCCAAGAATCCTCTAACTTATTTTTCAGAGTGGGGGACTGGAATTTCTTGGATGGCCTTTACCTTGGAAGGATCGACTTCAATGCCTTTACCGCTGACAAAAAAACCTAGAAGCTTTCCAGATCGTACTCCAAATGTGCACTTGATAGGGTTTAACCTCAACTTGTATTTTTTTCAACCTTTCGAATAGCTTGTACAGGTGATCGAGATGTTCCTCTTTAGTTTGTGACCTGGCAATCATATCATCCACATATACCTCTATTTCATGATGGATCATATCATGAAACAAAGCTACCATAGCCCTTTTATATGTTGTCCCTGCATTCTTTAATCCGAACGACATGACCTTGTAGCAAAAGGTGCCCCATTGCGTAACGAAAGTGGTCTTCTCCATGTCTTCGAGATCCATCCTAATTTGATTGTAGCCGGAGAAGCCATCCATGAAAGAGAATACTTTATACTGAGAAGTATTATCGACTAAGACATTAATATGAGGTTGAGGTAAATCATCCTTGAGGCCTGCCCTATTCAGATCCCAATAGTCTACACACATGCAAAAATTTTCGTCTTTCTTCGGTACTGGCACCACATTGGCAACCCACTGAGGGTAAGATGTCATAGCTAGGAATCCTGCATCAAATTGCTTCATCACTTCAGCTTTTATCTTTTCAGACATGTCAGGCCTCATGCGACGAACCTTTTTTTTGACAGGAGGACAATCTTCCTTTGTCGACAGACGATGAACTACAATATCGGTATCCAACCCTGGCATATCTTCATATGACCAAGCAAACACTTCCACATAGTCATGAAACATTTGAACCAACCTGCTCTTGACATTTCTTTCCAGGTTAGCGCCGATCTTAACCTCTTACTTATCTGTCTCGGTACCTAGATTGATGACTTCAACTGACTCTTTGTGCGGCTGAATAGCTTTTTCCTCTTGTAATAGAAGTCTGGCTAGTTCTCTCGGTATTTCACAATCTTCCTCACCTTCGTCTTCGGCTTGGTTAATTGGACATTCGAAATCATAGTCGATAATAGTAAAGTCATTGGCAATGAGATCTGGAGTGGATAAGGACCTGCAAGAGTGTGTGTGTGTGTGCATGTAAGATACATGGCTATTTTGAAAAACGTATTTGAAAGAAAAGAAAGATAATGAACACAAAGATTTGAATGCAAAAGAGTCTAATAATTTGTATTGAATGATCATATGATAACATGAACATTAATAAAACCCTTGTCAAATGGACCATAGTGCCCCGGGCTAGGCACATGGCTTAAAAGTCATTGTTAAATATTACAGACAAAATGTTCTTGAATTAATAAAAGCAATAAACGAGTGATTACTCCTCAATGAAGGAGATGGAGATGAAGTCCTTTGCTTGCCAATTTTTGAGCTCCGTTGTAGTAGGATACACCCAATCTTCAAATGCACATTCATCATCAGAATAACCTACGGAGTTGACTTCGTGGCTTCCAATACAGAGAGGGGGCTTCCCTGCACGAGCGTGCCTCACTTCCTTCTGAGCCTTGACGGTGAAATCCAAACCAAATTTGTCCGCTTTGAATGGGATCTCGAGGAGTTTCCCCTAAGTATCACAACTTCCTTCTTCAACTGCAGCACGAGCATCTTTGAATGAAACCATCTTCGGCACGACCTTAAAAACTTTGGACACATCAGAGGAACATTTGGTATCAGCAACCATTGGTGGCACAACTTCAAAAGCTTGACATGGGGTCTCTATAAATTCTCCATTCATCTCCACGTATTTGAAAGAGTTGAGGCGGCTTACCATGAACTCCTCCTCACCACAGACAGTGACAATTCTTCCATTGACCGGATATTTGAACTTTTGATGAAGAGTTGAGATTACTGCCCCAGCTCCATGGATCCAAGGGAGACCCAACAAGCAAGAATAGGTATGAAAAATATCCATGATGTAGAAGGTAGAGTTGAAAATTTATGATCCCACCTTGATCGGGAGGTCCACCTCTCCATGAACTGTCGTTTTGGACCCATCGAACGCCCTCACAATAATATCACTTGGTTTCAAGACTAAACCTTCATAGTCTAAATGGTCTAACGCCCCCTTGGGTAGCACATTTAAAGAAGAGCCAGTGTCAACCATAACATGTGCTAAGGTGGTCCCCTTTCACTTGATGGAAACATGTAGAGCTTTATTATTGTTCTTCCCAACCGGTGTTAGATCGACATCTGAGAACCCTAAACCATTATCGGTTGTCAAGCTTACCACACAATTCTCAAACTGGTCAGTTGTGGTCTCATGAGTGACACGAGCCTTCTTCAAGAATTTGATTAACGCCCGAACATGAGCAATGGAACAGAGTAGCAAAGACAACATGGAAATCTTGGAAGGGGTTTGCCCCAACTGCTCCAAAATCTTGAAATCACTCCTTTTTATGATTTTCAAGATCTTGTCCATCTCACAAGCGGAAGGTTCTCCATCAGCAACATCCTTTGCGGTTATTTCTGTCTCAACAGGTTCAACTACCTTCTCCTTTCCCCTTGTATCAGTACTTGGCTTAGTAGCAGTGATACAGATAGGTTCCTTTGTAACAACTGGTGGTGAGATGTTGGGTGAAAAGATTCTCCCAGTTCTGGTTACCTTGCTTGAGCCAGTTATGTTACCAACGTCATCAACTTTGTCTTCTTCAATCCACGCGTCTTGTTTTATCCCATGGTAAAACACCTCAGCACCATAGTTCCATGGCACTGCTTTGTTAGAAGAGTAAGGAATTGGTACAAGATTGGTAATTATTAGGGGAGCAACAGTTGGTTCATTTGAAATCCTGATAGGACCCTTGGAGGAGATCCTTAGAGGCTTGTTTGAGATAGTTATAATGGAGATATCTTCACATTTATTAGTCAAACTTTTGGCAAGCGAATTCTTCTCAAATAGGATCTCGTGGCTATCCATCAGGCGTTGAATTCCTTCCTTCAGCTCTTCGCATCCATTGAGTTGTTTGACACAGCAAACACAGTCCTTCACACAGCCATGGAAAATCCCGGCTTTCAACATATTCTTTTTGATGATGTTCAGCGGAGTAGTCAAGTCTTCGACAGAGGAAACAAAAATTGTATCTTCAACAGCATTGACACCCTTGCCATGATTTGTCATAGGCGCAGTGATTACATTCAGAGTTGGAGGAGGATCAAATTCAATGGTCTTGTTATCGATAAAGTCTTGAATTTTATTCTTCAGTGCCCAACATTGGTCAGTCTCATGCCCAGGACTACTTGAGTGATAAGCACATTTAGCGTTCAGATTATACTTTGATGAAGAGGTATCTAGATTGGCTGGAGGATCACACAATGTCACCAAATTTACCTTTAGTAAGTGTTCTAAAGCTTGGGATAATGTCATGCCTATCCTCGTGAATTGTCTTCTCGGAGTTTCAAACTGTTGGTGATTAGCAGATGGTCTTTGATCAGGAGTTAGATTCGAAATTCGGATGGCGTTAACAGACTGGCGGTCATCCTTCTTGGTATGGGCCTTTTCCCCATACACATCATTGAATTCTTTCTTTGTGGCAAAAGGTTTGTTTACATGATTGGAAGTGGAGGCAGATGCCATGGGAATCTTCCCTTTTTTGATAGCACTTTCAACTCTTTCACTGGTTAAGATCATCTCGATGAAACCAGATGAAGAGCAGCCAACCAATAAATTAAAGAATGGACCAGATAAAGTGCCCATAAACATGTCAATGTTCTCCCTATCAGTCAAATGTGGTTGAACCCTACTGGCAAGGTCTCTCCACTTTTGTGCATATTCTTTAAATCCTTCATTCTTTCCCATTGTCATATCTTGCAACTGAACTCTTGTCGGTGCCAAGTCGGCATTATGCTGGTATTGGTGGTATAAAGCGGTGGCTAAGTCCTCCCATGTATTGACACGGGAACCACCCAACTGGTAAAACCACTCTAGTTGCGTTCCGGCCAAGCTTTCTTGAAAAAAGTGAACCCAGAGTTTCTTTTCAGAGGTGTGCGGTTGTATCTTGCGCACATAAGATTTCAGGTGTAGTTTTGGACAGGAAACCCCATCCTATTTTGCAAAGACTGGTATTTTGAATTTGTGGGGAATGACAACCCCAGATATCAAACCCAAATCATAAAAATCCAAACCGGGGACGGCTTGAATCTCGGCGGCCTTCAATCTGTCTTCTAACTGCTTGTACTTGATATCATCAGGAGGGTACTGCTCATCAAAATAATCATCATCAGACGCTTGGTCATTGATGCACCCATCCTGGGTACTTATAGCTTCTCCAATCTTATTCTCATCTTCCTCAGATGAGTCTTCCACTACCGGGATCTTACGGACCGACTCTTTGAACCTTCTACCAATGTTGACCAGAGCTTTCCTCTTGGGTTTCTTTTTGACTTCCAACAATGCCATCATATCTTGTTGCCCCTTGGCTAGGGCCAATATAGTCTCTTGGAACTGATAGTTTTGTGCTTGAAGTTCCTTCACTGTTTTCTCTAGATCCATCTTGCTGAAATAAACAGCAAAAAGATAAGGAAACCTGTTGAGTGAAAACCTGTTATGTTATGATGCATGGAAGATGTGTATGCAAATGATTTCAAGGATTTATGAAATTTAAATTTTTATAGATAAATCATGAACAAACTTCAAATTTCATTAATTAATTCAAAATGACTACAACATGCCTCTTGGGCTTACAAAATAAATCTCTAAGATAAAAAGACCGAATGCTTCCTCTTCGACGCAATGTAGGCGTTCACGCTTTGCTCCTCATGTAGCTGCATTTTAAGCTCCAAGGCCCTTTTCTCACTAGCGTAGAATTGATCTTCGAAGGCATCTCTTCCTCCTTTAGCTGAATCCAACCCTTTTGCAAGTCTTTAAGAGAGGTAGGCATGTCAGGATGAAGGACAGTGTATGGGACATCTCCTTCAACCACAGGTTCCATGATAACTGGAAAGATGGAGGGATAAGGTGTTATACCCCAAAATTTTCCCTCTCATTTATCAAAAATTTTCTCACAAGATCTCTTTGACTCAAGACTGGATTAGGGTTTGACCAACTCAAGACATCTCATCAAGCACTAATAACCCAAAATTAGGGTTTGGGATTGCACAAGGATTTTTGGACTATAAATGTTTCATATGACTTTCAAGTATCATTATGGACCCCTAAGATTACTCATGTCAAGTTTCAAGCCTTGAATCACATTTTTGATCAGTCAATTGGATAGTTGACCTAAAAATCAGCTGTATTTGAGAAAAAGTCAACCATGGCCAATCTACAGTCAAACTTCATAATTTTTGATCCACATCAATATTTTAGACTCATATGTATCATTTGATCAAGTTTGGATCATAATTCCTCAAGAAATTTGATCAAATCATCAAAAGGACAAAATGGACAAAATTAGGATTTTGACTTAGAAAGGGCAATTTCTGATTTTTGACCTAGCAAATGATCAATTGGTTTGAAGCATGATTTCAAGAGTTCAATTGCATCATCTTGACCTAATGACATGATTCAAAACATTGCAAGTCCATTGGATTGACAGATGAATTTTTCAGTCAACTGATCAAAAGTCAACTGTATACTGAAAAGTCAAACTTTGACTTTTTGGTCAAAATCAAATGCCAAGGATCACAATTCATCAAATTATTTTTTCTCAACTTTAAGCCAAATTCTCACCATGATACAAGATGATTCAAAGAAAGTTCCCGACATGAAAGTTGTAGATCTCCATGAAATATACAACTTTTCTTCACACAATTTCTCCTAAATATGCTTGGATCTCAAGATATAATTTTGTGAATACATGCTCATGAACTAAATAACTTAGTGAAATTTTGCCCTAATTTAGGTAGGTTTTTGACCTAACTTCATGGAAACGTTTCACCTAGTTCCAAGAGGAATCTTGGAAATCAATTCAAATATGAGTTATAGAGAACATTTCAAGCTTTCCAAAATGTCCAAGAACTCCTTGAGATCATTCTTGAGTAGGGAGAATCAAAGAGATGAAGTTGGCAATTTTTCACTTTGATTTCAAGCCATTTCATGAAGAACAAAATTTAAATCCAAACCTAGGCTGCATAATCCTTGCTTTGCAGGTCTCAAACTTGTTTCTCACTCCATAATTAAATGCTTACACAGTTGATAAAGTTTTAATCCAAGCATGAGAGCCTTTATCCAAGCTTTAATTCCATAAATCGCACAAAGTTGCCATTTCCATTTTAGTAAAGCGCAACTTTTGCATTTGTCAACTCCTTGAGCTTTGCACCTGTTCTTTCTGCACACACAAACCCTATAAACCAAAAGCAATCTGTCTAAGACTTGTATCAACTCAGACCAGGCCTACACAAGCACATAGAGAGTTGTCTCCTCACTTTTCTTTAAAAGCAAGCAATAGAGCAAAAAGTCTATAACTCAGAAATCTGGAGGAAGCTTGAGGTCTAACCTTTTCTATACTTATACACAAACATATTGTGGCTTAGAGGACGATTGCTAAAGCTCAGAAATTCTCCCAAACTCTCTATCACCAAAAATATGCCATAACTTACAGTTGTGCACCAAGCATAGCAATCTCAAAAACCACTCGTGCATTTCAAGTTCTAATCACCTAAACACTTAACCTACATAATGTCTAAGTGTTCCAGACCATCATCACTTCTCTGTAACTCCTCCTTCTCCATCTGCCATTTTTGTATTTCAAGCTTGCAGGTTGACTTGAGTAGGGAGATTCAGGAACCTTCAAGGAAAAGTAAGGATCGAAACACACTCAGGGAGGTCCAGGCAAGCTAAACATATCCTCAGGCCTTCTCAAAACTCACTCAAACTCCATTCACGATCTCAACTGAAAGAGGTAAAAACTCTAACTTCTATCTCTTCATACAGGAATCCTTTGGTCTCGATTTGTGAAAATAAAATGTAGATATCTTTGTACTAAAGCCAACCATGTTCATAGATCTCATTTATATTCATTGTGTATAGAGAATTTTAGATTTGAAATTTCTGTAAAAATTAGGTTTGAAATTAGGGCCAGTAAAATTAGCTTTGGTCTTTAACTTTTAGTTTACATGAGTTATATGTTTGAAATCGTGGGAAGGAGTACTATCATTTTCATGTTGGAAGTTTCCATTTTCATGGAGAAATGAGAGAGATACAGGTGGTCCGGCTGGCTAGAGGAAGAAGATGAAGTACAGGGCAAGGAAGCGTTTTATGTTATGTATTTTTAGTTTCATTTGAACTAACGGATGTACAGCTACCCCAGTGGCAAGGCAACATGCAGAAATTGCTAAGGTCATGGGTTCGAGCCTTGGCGCCTGCCTTTTGCATTTTTCTCACATTTTTGCCATTTTTTGTCACTTTGCAGCGTTGGGCTTTTTGTGTCATTGGGCCTTGTGATTTTTTTTCTAACATGCTACCTCCTGATTACTCAGTGTGATACGGTGGGAGAACTGACTTGGGCTTTGTGTTTTGTTTTCGCAAATGTTTCGGTTTAGTAAGAGTCGCCACCGACTTTTTATTTTATCCTAAGGAAAGGTTAAAAAGCACAGGAAAAACCTTTGAGATGTTTTCTTGGGTTCGGGGAGTAGATTATAGAAAGGGAAGGTATTAGCAACCTTTCTATCCATGGTTATCCATGGGCTCTTAGTTACTTGCTTAGATCACTTGCTTTGCATTTTCAATTATTTGAAATGGTGCTTTGTGTGTGGTTTTGAAAGATGTTTTGAAAAGAGGCCATTGTTGTGGAAACCTTTGTAATGATCCATGTTTGAATGTATACAAAGGTGTATTGTCTTTTGAGAAAGTTTTTCAATGTTTTGAAAGTTGTTTTGGAATTGTGTTGTGAGGTGTGTGTTTTTGAAAAATAGCAAGGATTGTTTTGCAAGTTTGGTCAAGTAACCAAGAGGTATCTACCCTAAATTTCTCAAAGATCTTTCTCATATTTTAACCCTTTTAACAGTGTTGTTTCACCATTGTATTTGGTGAACAACCTTGTGTTAGGAAGTTAAAGGGACGGGCGCGGGTCATCGTTTAGACCATAGAGGCAATAATGTCAAGTATCTTTGGCATTTTTCTTAAGGGACTTGATCATTTTTGTTTAGGCAACTTGATAGCGTCGTCGAGGGACTATGATCATTTGATTTGTTTTTGTTTTGCCAAAGACACTTAACATGCAACCATGGCCTATTTTTGAAGGCAACAAGTGGAGTAACCCTAGGGGTGCAAGTGTGTATTGTGTTTATTTTGCATGCATGTTTATCTTGAATTAGGTCAAGCTATTTGTTGGTTGATTTTTGCATACAAACCCTAGGTCTATCATGGCATAATTTGAAAGCTTTTAAATGCGGAAATTTAAATGCTAAGCTATTACAACAATGATTATGGGGATGGGGGTACAAGTTTGAATTTGGGGATATTTGACGAGAAATTAAATTCTAAGCTATTACATCCATATCGAATATACAAATATTTAATTGTACAATATTTAAATAAATACAATAAATATGCAAAATGTATTATACACAAAAATGATTTTTTATGTATGTGAAAGTGTTTTTCAATGTGAAATATAAACAAAAATAAAAAGGTCAAATTTTGAATATTTTTGTCATTTAGGGCAAAACCCTAGTTTTTTGAATAAATAGTATTTATTTATTAATTATAGTAAAAAAGGAAGTATATTGTAAAAAAGTATTTTTTTGATGTCAAATATCAAATAAAAATAAAAGTATATTATTTCTATATTTTTTTCCTAAATATTTAATAAAATATACAAGTATTTATATATTATATATTAAATATACTAAATATGTACAAAAATAAAATATTAATTATTTACAAAAATGTATATTTTAGAAAATGTTTTTAAAATGTAAACAAAAAAATAATAACTGAAAAAATAAATATTTTTGTATTATTTTTAGGGTTTTAAATAAAAAGGTTTTATATTATTTACATATATATACTAATAAAATGAAACAAATGCCAAATAAATATTAAAAAATGTGAAAAAATATTTTTAATGTTTTTTATGTTTGGACAAAAAATATCAAGTCAGAATAAGAAATAAAAAGTCAAAAATGATAAATATTTCACACAATGGGCCAGGGGGGTGTAAATTGAAAAAGGGAGTGCAAAGAGCAAGACTGACTCAGGCCCAGCCCAAGCCAGTCATCTTCAACCTTCAGCCTTGTTTGAATGACAAAACACGCGCGCCTCTTGTACCAAAGCTAACTCCTGATTCCTTGACTTTTAGCAAAAACTCATAACACCAACATTGTAGAGCTTCAAAAGACGAATTCAGACATATAAAACACTTGACCTAACTCTAAGAAACCAGGGAGAATTTCTTCATCCCCAATTTCTGACCTAATTTTTCTTCAATGTTCATGGCTAAAATTCTCACAGCATACTTAATATAAATGAAAAGTAATCATATGTATCGCTTCAGGGCTATGAGTAGAGCATATTTCATTCACAAACCTAAGCCTAACTCTTCCTAGATTGAGAGATAGAAGTTTATGGTTTTACCTGTTTCAGCTTCACTTGAACAGAGCAATGTAGGTATCTTCAATGGAGTTTGAGCTTTGGTTGAGCTTACCTGAAGTCCAAGGATGCCTCTCCAACACCTAGTTTGCTTTGAATCACTCTGAATCGTGCTATGGAAGTCCACCTGCAAAACTGAAAATTGAAAATGGCAAGTGAGGTTAGGGGTGTTACAGCTGATGTTTAGGGCTTGGACTAGTTTCAGTGGATGGTGGGGAATGTGTTTGAACAAGCTTTGGCCAAAACGCACGAGTAAACTGAGTTGTGCAACTCAATCTGCAGGGATGCCCTGTTTTGTGCAGCAAAATGGTGTTTTGGGGTTTTAGGAGGTGTGAGGGATCAATGATTCATGCCTTAGGTCTGTTTGGGTATATGGAAGATGTTCACAAGGTTTTTGTTTGGCTGTGTTGACAGGAGATGAGAGTGGGAGAGTTTTTGCAAGCTTTCTTCCAATGTAAGCAAAGAAATGTCAAGTTGTGATATAGGCCTGTACAAGGCTCTCAAGCATGCTGCAACACTTTCTCTTGATCAGTGGGATTTGTCTACCAAACTTTGCCTCAAAGATCTGGCTTGTACTTCAAAGATCATGTAACTTGACATAAAGTGTTACTTTTCCAAAATGGCAAAGTTGCTTTTTCTAATTAAGGATTAGTTTAGCATGTAATGTCCAAATGGATGAAATAATACCTTAATACAATGGTTTGGCATTTAATTAAGGTGTGTAAAACTGGTTTTGAGGCCTGCAAGCTAGCTTTCTACAAGCTGATTTGAAAATGCAAGTTGTGATGAGCAAGCTTAGGCCATGAACAAGAATGAGTTTTGGCCAACTTTGCAAATTCAATTCTCTCTAACCACAAGGGTGTTTGATGAGTTCTTGGACAATTTGGAAAGCTTGGAATGTGTACTACAATCCATCTTTGTAATGCAAATTGAATTTCCAAGTGGAACCATGTGAAAAATGGCCAAGAAGTTGGACAAAAATCCTGCCTAGAATAGGACAAATTTTCTCTAAGTTAAGAATGTTTTGCACCCTTGTTCCAAAAATCATAACTTGAGATACAAGTCTCCTTTGAGAAAACTTTGTGAATCAAAGTTCTAGATTTTGCAATGGACTACAACTTTCATGTTTCAAGTTTTGTTTGAATCCATTTGCATCTTGGTTAAAAAATGGGACAAAGTTAGGAAAAAATAAGGAAGTTTCATATCTTGATGAACAAGTTTCATAATTTGCATTTTTGGGTTTCTTGATGAACAAGTTTCATAATTTGACATGTTTTGATGAAAAATGAATCTTGACACTTGATTTTGACCAAAAAGTCAAAGTTTGACTTTTCAGTATACAGTCAAATTTTGATCAGTTGACTGAAAAATTCATCTGTCAATCCTATGCATTTGAGATCTTTTGAACTTGTTGAATGGGTCAAGACAATGCCATTGAATCCTTGAGTCCATATGTGAGCCTGGTTTGCCATTGGTTAGGTCAAACAGTCAAAAATTGCCTTTGTGCAGTCAAAACCCTAAAAATAACCATTTTGCCCTTTTGGTGATCTGATCAAATTTCTTGTGGAATTGTGATCCAAACTTGAACAAATGGTTCATGTGAGTTCATTATGTTGATGTGGGTCAAAAATCATGAAGTTTGACTGTCAATTGGCCACAGTTGACTTTTTCCCCAATACAGATGATTTCTAGGTCAACTGTCCAATTGACTGGGCAAAGATTGGAATCAAGGCTTGAAACTTGGTATGGATAAACTTGTGAGTCCAACATGAAGCATGAAAGTCACTTTGGGCCTTTTAGGTCAAAACATCACTGTGCAAATTCAAACCCTAATTTGGGTCAACAGTGCAAGGAGAGGTCTTGAGCAGAGCAAACCCTAACTTGATCTTGAGTTCCAAAAGTCTTGTGATGAGAAAAATGTTGATGAAAAGAGAGGGAAAATTTTGGGGTACAACAGTCGCCCCTGTTCAATCTTCTTGCACCTGAAGAGTTAGATTGGCAAGTTTGCCTTTCGCGTCTCGAAGGTAAAAGGAGATTGGACACTAGAGTGCCCGTAAATTTGCACTCGTCTAAACATGGATGCGGGAATGGGCTTAAAGATGCCACTTGGAGATGGGCTTAAAGATGACATCTGGAGATGTGACAAAATCTTGTCGGGGATGGACTTAGAGATGCCATCTGGAATGTCTGTTGAATTGTAATGTGATAGGTCAGAAGAATGAGGATCAAAATGGTATCCGTGTCTGGAAGACATTTGAACTGTATCTGGAGACTGAGTTTGTATGAGCAAAAGAATGGCCTCCGTGTCTGGGGCGTATCTGAGCTGTGACTGCATTTGAATGTAGAATGAATATCAGAATGACTGTCGTGTCTGGAGTGTATCTGTATCGTATCTGGGTGACAGAGAAATATCTGTGTATGGAGCAACTGCGTGCTGGGGATAAATTCTGAATGAGTGACAGAATGGCAACCGTGTCTGGAGCGTATCTGGACTGTATCTGAAGTTGAGATTTGCATGAGTAGCAGAATGACTTCCGTGTCTGGAGTGTATCTGAAACTGTAAATGGGATCTGAATAGATAACAGAATGACTTCCGTGGCGAATGCACTAGGGAGAATCAAACTGCTGTTGTAAGGGTCAGAATGGTATCCGTGTTTGGAATGCATTGGACCTTGAGGTTGATAAATGAATCTGAATGAGAGATAGGATGGCTTCCGTGTCTGGAGCGTATCTAGTCTGTATCTGATTGTTGTAGTCTTAATGAGTAGTAGAATGACCGCCGTGTCTGGGGTGTATCTGTACTGTATTTGACTTAAAGTTCTGAATGAGTAATAGAATGACCACCTTGTCTGGGGTGTATCCATAATGTATCTGAATAATTATTAATGATAGCCTTTTAATTATATCCTGAAAAGGATAAAATGTTAGCTGAAACAAAAAGTTATGTTGCATGATATGTATGATGCAATATATATGTTATATCAATGTTTATGATATATGAATGTAATGAATGCGCATGTAAGCTGATGAGATGTCTTGCTGAGGATAGATGAATCCTGGATACCCATAGATAATAGAATCTTGACTGCTATCGGGGAAAGTGAATCCTTGACTGCTGCAGGGGAACAAAATCTTCAGTTGTTGAGGGATTTTAGAACCACTGTTGGGGATTGAAAAATCCTTGGTGACTCGTGGGGAATGAGAAATCTGATGATCTCTACTGGGGAGTTCAGAATCTGGTAGACTTATGTGGAGAAGTAAGATTGAGAATCTTCAATTTAATGGGAGGTGCCTCTGTGGGGAGAATGTTCACTAATCTGGCTCCGCTGGGGATTGATAGTTGGAAGTTTTAGCTCCGCTGGGGATTAACAGCTTTGACTTTACTGGGGATAGCATCTTCAGATTTTTAGGGCTCTACTGGGGATACTGAAACTTAATTCTGAGGGGATTGGATTCTGGAAGGCTCTCTGGCTAGGGAAATCAGCTTTGAGAAAGCTTTTGTTCTGCTGAGGATCCTAAAGTTTAACCCTGTTTGGGGAATTAAGTTCTGGATTTTAACTTTGTTGAGGAATTTGGAGTTTAATTCCGCTGGGGGTATATTCTGAAAGGGCATCAAGATATCTATCTGCACCTTCAACCTATCAGCAATCATCTTTCTTGGTTTGTAAGAGAATGATTATGTTCAAATGCATATGCCTATTTAACAAAACATTGGGCGTTTCTCAAATAAAACATAAGTGTGAAAAAGAAAAAGAGGACACGGCAAATTTTTGTATTTGGAAAGGTATTTGTATTAACTTTTTATGAGTATCTTTGTACAAAGGAGACAGACATCCTAGTAAGAGGATGTTGTCGTAAATATTGAAAAATTTATACAAAAGGAAAGATGGTTATGCGTAACAATTCCATGGGATTCCCATTCTGTTATAGCCTTCACAACTCTGGATATCTTGTCCATTCCATGCTTCGTCTGCCGATGATTGGATTGATCAGAAGCTCGGATCTTGTTGATAAAGAGATTGTCCCTTAAAGTGATCCGACGAGACATAGTCATACGCTTTAATTCCCTAATTTTGCCTGGATCGCCCTTTCGGGTTTTCAATCCACCGGGAAACCCTTTTTTGCCCAATCCGCCCTTTCGGGTTTTCAACTTGCCGGGTGTACAGATTTTTGTTTTATCCCTAATTTTTGCCATAACCGCCCTTTCGGGTTTTCGGTTCACCGGGATGCCCATTTTTGCCCAAGTCGCCCTTTCGGGTTTTCGACTTGTCGGGTTGTTTCATGCGTAGTATTTTTTGACTATGTCTGCGTTCGCAGGGTGTGGCAAATTGTCGCCGTCCATGGTGGTCAGAATCATTGCACCACCAGAAAATATGCTTTTTATCACAAATGGTCCTTCGTAAGTAGGAGTCCATTTGCCCCTGGGATCACTTTGCGGCAAGATGATCCGCTTGATTACAAGATCTCCGACTTGATATACTTGACGTCTGACTTTCTTGTTGAAAGCCTTGATCATCCGTTTTTGGTACGTCTGACCATGGAAAACAGCAGTGAGTCGCTTCTCATCAATCAAATTGAGTTGATCAAGTCGGATCTGAATCCAATCGTCTTCACTCAAACCAACGTCCTTCATAATCCTTAAAGAAGGAATCTGAACTTCCATAGGTAGGACAACTTCCATGCCATATACCAAAGAAAATGGGGTTGCCCCTGTTGAAGTACGTGCTGTGGTACGGTATCCATGCAGAGCAAACAGTAACATCTCATGCCAGTCCTTGTAGGTGACTGTCATTTTCTGAATGATCTTCTTGATGTTTTTGTTCGCAGCTTCAACAACACCGTTCATCTTCGGCCGATAGGGAGATCAATTGTGATGATAAATCTTGAATTGTTCGCATAGAGCGATGATCATAGTATTGTTCAGATTTGTCCCGTTGTCTGTGATGATCCTGTTGGGGACACCATACCGGCATATGAGGTTCTGCTTGATGAAGCGAGCAACCACATTTTTTGTAACAGAGGCAAAGGAAGCTGCTTCGACCCACTTAGTGAAATAGTCAATAGCGACCAAGATGAAGCGATGTCCATTGGACGCTGTGGGTTTGATCTCTCCAATCATGTCAATGCCCCACATTGTGAATGGCCAAGGAGCTGTCAGGACGTTGAGAGGAACAGGAGGAATATGAATCTTGTCGGCGTAGACCTGACATTTGTGGCAAGTACGGGAATGTTGATGGCAATCAGCTTCCATGGTAGACCAGTAATAGCCTGCCCTTAGAATCTTTTTAGCCATCGTGTGTCCGCTCAAGTGGGTGCCAAACGTGCCATTGTGTATCTCAGTCATGATTAACTCTGCTTCAGTTTTGTCTACACATCGGAGTAAAACACAATCGTGGTTGTGCTTGTAAAGGATGCCATTGCTTAGGAAGAACTTGGCAGCAAATCTCCTTAAGAACTTTTTGTCATTGACGGAAGCTCCTTCAGGATATTCTCTAGTCTGGAGATACCTTTTGATTTCGTGAAACCAGGGTTGTTCCACTACTTCTTCGGTATTAATCTCGTGACAATGCGCAGGTTCATCCATTCGCTCGATGGTGATTTGGGGAGCCTCGTTATCCCAGTTGAGTTTAAACATGGAAGACATTGTAGCCAGAGCATCTGCTAGCTGATTCTCTTCTCGCGAGAAATGCTCGAAGGTGATTTGCTCGAAATGAGGCAACAATGTTAGGACATGTTCTTTGTATGGGATAAGATTAGGATGTTTGGTGTTCCATTCTCCTTTGACTTGACTGATAACCAAAGCCGAGTCCCAAAATACGATCAAAGATTTGATCCCCAAGTCTATAGCAGCCTTGAGACCAAAGATGCAAGCTTCATATTCGGCCATGTTGTTGGTACAGCTGAAACAAAGTCGGGCAGTGAAAGGTGTATGGCAACCTTCCGGGGAAATAAGTACCGCACCGATACCGTTTCCAAGTGCATTTAAAGCACCATCAAAGTACAGGGTCCATCGGGATCCATTTCCAGGTACGTCATACGGTCCGTTACCTTCAATGTTGTCCAATGTCATGATGTCCTCGTCCGAGAAGTCGAATCTCATGGATTGATAATCTTCGATAGCTTGATGAGCTACATGGTCAGCTAGTACACTCCCTTTTATATCTTTTTGGGTAGTATACTGGATGTCATACTCAGTCAGGATCATTTGCCATCTAGCGATTCTTCCAGATAAAGAAGGCTTCTCGAAGATATACTTGATAGGATCCATTTTGGAAATCAGCAAAGTGGTATGAGTCAACATATACTGCCTTAGTCGGCGAGCAGCCCATACCAAAGTGCAACAAGTTTTCTCGAGCAGTGAGTAGCGAGTCTCACAGTCGGTAAACTTTTTGCTTAGGTAATAAATGACATGCTCTTTTCGACCAGACTCGTCATGCTGGCCCAGTACACACCCCATTGAGTTGTCCAAAACAGTCAGATACATGATCAGCGGCCTTCCTTCGACGGGTGGCATCAGAATAGGAGGTTCTAGCAAATTCTCCTTAATCTTATCAAAAGCAATTTGACAATCATCATTCCATTCGACTACCTGATCTTTCTTCAATAGTTTGAAAATTGGCTCACAGGTAGACGTCAGATGAGAGATGAATCTGGCAATATAGTTCAAGCGTCCCAAGAACCCTCTAACCTCCTTTTCAGTACGGGGGGCAGGCATTTCTTGTATATCCTTTACTTTTGCTGGATCGACCTTAATGCCTTTGTTGCTAACAATAAATCCCAGAAGTTTACCAGACCTAACTCCAAAAGTGCACTTACTTGGATTCAGCCTGAGTTTGTACTCCTTCAACCTGGCAAACAGCTTTTGCAAATGTTCAATGTGTTCCTCCTCTGTTTGTGATCGAGCTATCATGTCGTCTATGTAAACTTCGATCTCATGACGTATCATATCATGAAACAAAGCTAGCATGGCGCGTTGATAAGTTTCCCCTGCATTCTTCAGTTCGAACGACATCACCTTGTAGCAGAAGGTACCCCATTGTGTAACAAAGGTTGTTTTCTCCATGTCCTCGGGGGCCATTTTAATCTGGTTGTAGCCCGAGAATCCGTCCATGAAGGAAAACACCTTGTGCTGAGTCGTGTTGTCAATCAAAATGTCGATATGCGGTAGCGGAAAATCATCTTTAGGGCTAGCCCTGTTCAAATCCCGGTAGTCCACACACATTCTGACCTTACCGTCTTTTTTGGGAACGGGCACAATGTTAGCAACCCATTATGGATAGGATGTAACAGCCAGAAAGCCAGCGTTGAACTGCTTCATTACTTCAGCTTTAATCTTCTCAGACATGTCGGGCCTCATTCGGCGGACTTTTTGCTTGATCGGTGGACAGTCTTCTCTTGTAGGGAGACGATGTACCACGATGTCTGTATCTAACCCTGGCATGTCTTCATAAGACCAGGCGAAGATTTCAACGTATTCATTTAACAGCCGTATTAAGCGCTCCTTGACACATGGTTCCAGATTGGCACCCACTTGTACTTCTTTCCTGTCTTCCTCTGTTCCTAAGTTGACTGTTTCCAACAACTCTTCATGAGGTAAGATGGCCCTCTCTTCTTGTTGTAGAAGTATGGCTAGCTCTCCCGGTACTTCACAATCTTCGCCATCTTCGTACTCAGCCTGATTGACCAAATCTTCAGAGTTTTTGAAGGATACAACAGAATAGTCACCCATGGAATCTGAAGTGGATGGGTACCTGCATTTGTGAGTGTGGGTGTGTGTAAGGGATAGCCATCCTTAAACAAACAAAAATGCAAAAGGAAAGAAAATGAACACAACAGTTTATAAATGAAAAACGTCCAATGATTCATTAAACATGGCATATGATTTATGAAGAGAATCAAAACCCTTACAAATGGACTTGCATGCCCCGGGCAAGGCATGAGGTGAAAAATAGTGTGCAAATTGTTTTAGTAATTATTACAGACCAACAGGAAATGTTCGAAAGATAAATTACTGATTGATGAAAGTAATGGGAACGAAGTCTTTCGCCTCCCAGTTGTGCAGTCTCCCTTCAATGGTTGGGAAGATCCAATTTTCAATGTTACCCTCTTCGTCTTCATCTTCCAAAGCATTGATTCCATGAGGAGAAATCTTGATGGGTGTCTTTTCAATTTTTGAGCGACGCATAGCTTTTTGCCCCGCAGCGGTAAATCCCAACCCAAACTTGTCTGTCTTGTGGGGAAAGTCAAGTACCTGACCCCATGTTGAGCTCTTTCCCTCCTTCATTGCAGCCTTTGTGTCTTTCAGAGATGTCATCCTGGCCACCTGCTTGGGTACCTCAGCTACTGCCTTTGCTACTGCCACTTCGGGAGCAACTTCCTCAAAGTGTTGAAAGGGTGTTTCAATGAATTCACCATCCACTTCCACATACCGAAAGGAGTTTAGATGATTGATCATGTACTCCTCCTCACCGTGTATAGTTATGATTTTCCCCTTAACAGGGTATTTCAGCATCTGATGTAGGGAGGAAGTGACTGCCCCAACATTATGAATCCAAGGTCTTCCTAGCAAGCAAGAGTACGATGGGCGGATGTCCATTACATAGAATGTGGAGTGGAATACCTCAGTGCCTACTTTGATGGGAATGTCGACCTCCCCATGCACCATTCTTTTAGACCCGTCAAAGGCCCTGAAAATGATATTACTTGGTTTCAGCTCCAAGCCTTCACAATCCAACCGGTCGAGAGCCCTCTTAGGCAGCACATTCAGGGAGGAACCTGTATCGACCAAGACATGGGCGAGAGTAGTTCCTCGGCATTCAACTGACACATGTAGTGCGTCATTGTGCTTTCTTCCCTTCGGAGTCAGGTCAGCAACAGAGAAACCCAGGTCGTTGTCGGCGGTAAGGCTGGCTACACAATCCTGGAGTTGATCGGCTGAGGTTTCCTGGGGCACATGGGTTGTCTTCAAAAACCTTATCAGAGCTTTGGCATGAGCCTCCGAACAAAGCAGCAAAGCTAACATGGAGATCTTCGAGGGGGTTTGCCCCAGTTGCTCTACAACGTCATAATCGCTCTTCTTGATTATTTTCAGAATCTCCTCCATTTCTTTTTTAGAGGTCTCAGGGATGACCAAAGGTTGAGCCCTTATTCTGACAAGCTCTTCTTGGATCCCTTTCCCCTTATCAGCAGCAACAGCAGGGACAACCACAGGAGTAACAACTTCTTCAATCATTGGAGTTTTTGCAGATAGTTTTACCGGTGTAGGGGTAACCTTGGGAGCAGCTGAGGGTCCAAAGATTGCCTTTGGAGGGGAAATCTCTGGAGAGAAAATTCTTCCACTTCGGGTAATTTTGCTTGTACCGGCAATGTTTCCAATGTCGGAAGTTTCTTCGTCAGAGCTCTCTTCAGTTATCTTAATTTGTTTAACACCATGGTAGTAGATTTCTCCACCATAATTCCATGGTATTGATTTGTCAGATTTGTAGGGGACGGGCCCAGGCATGGTTATTTTCAAGGGTACAATCTTCGGAGCGGATGTAATCTTAACAGGCCTTTTGAGGACCTTGGAAAGATTGGCGGAAATGGTTATTATTGAAACTTCATTGATAGGAGTTGGAGTAGCAGGAGTCTTTTCGAAAAGAATTTGTTGGTTGTCCATTAGGCGTTGGATGCCTATCTTCAGCAATGGACAGTCGATCGGTAGGGAGGAAAAAAAGTAGCAATCTTCTTTGCAACCTGAGAATATCCCAGCCTTCAACAGATTCAACTTGATTGTTAGTAGTGGGGTTATCAGATCATCAACATCAGAAACAAACAGGTCCTCTTCCATAGCATGGACGTTGTGACCATGCTTTGGCATCGGATCGGAGATCACATTCGGCTTCTTAGGGGCGTCGAACTCAACCTCCTTAGCATCTATCAAATCTTGAATTTTATTCTTTAACGCCCAGCAATTGTTGGTGTCATGCCGACGCTGTCAGAATGATAGGCACATTTAGCATTGGCATGATAGTATGGAGATGTTGTGTTAGGGTTTTTCGGCGCCTCCTTTAAACCATTCAGATTCAACTTCAACAAATGGGGAAGAACTTGTGCAGGCGTCATGTTAATGCGGGTGAATTGTCGTTGTAGCCGTTCTACCCGTTGCTGATTAGGTCTAGACTGATTGTTGCGAGGCTGATCATTTGACGAATTTTGAATCATCACGGCCCCTACAGTCGGCCGGTGCTCAGTTCTCCCCGATCCTTTCTGAGAGTACACAACAGCTGCTTCCTTCTTGGCCGGGAACAGTTTCTTAACAACTATGGATGCAGAGGCATCCCTTTGAATCTTTCCACTCTTAATACCAGCTTCCACCCGTTTGCCAGTCAGAATCAATTCAGTAAACCCTACGGAAGAGCTCTCGATCAAATGGTTGAAGAACGGGCCAGATAGGGTCCCCAAGAACATATCAACTAGTTCCCTACCTGAAAGAGGTGGCTGCACTCTTCCGGCCAAGTCGCGCCATTTCTGGGCGTATTCTTTGAATCCCTCATTTGAGGCCATCCCCATACTTTGTAACTGAGTACGGGTTGTTTCCAAGTCGGCATTGTATTGATACTGGCGATAAAAAGCAGCTGCCAAATCCTCCCAACTGTGCACTTCTGACCTCTCAAGCTGGTAAAACCAATCTAGCTGTGTACCAGACAGGCTATCCTGGAAGAAGTGTACCCAAAGATTTCTATCGGATGAATGAGGTTGAATTTTTCTGACATACGACCTCAGGTGCATCTTCGGGCAAGACAAACCGTCGTATTTTGCAAAAGTTGGCACCTTAAACTTTGGAGGGATCACAATCCCAGCAATCAATCCCAATTCTTCAAAATCTAACTCGGGAACCCTTTGCAGCTCCATAGCTGCCAGTCTATCCTCCAGGTTTTTGTATTTGTCGTCCGCTAGCAGGTATTGCTGCTCTGAATAATCTTCATCTTCCTCAACCTCTTCTTCTTCAGCCTCGAACTCAGAAGGTAATGTAGCTCCTTTTCCCTTACCGGTCCCCTCATCAGATGTGGAGGGGAATTCAAAAACTCTCCTAGCTTCATTCTCAAATCTTCTTCCCAGTGTAGCTACCCCTACTCTTTTCTTTTTCTTTTTTCCTTTTTCTTGCTCTTTATTCCCTAACAGTGCTTTAAGATCCTCCTGACCCTTTGCCAAGGTCATAAGGAGCTGTTGAAACTGCGAGTTTTGTGCCTGCAGATCTTTGACCGTCTATTCAAGATCCATCTTACTGAAATAAACAACAGAAAGATAAGGAAACCTGGTGTGAAGACCTGTTTATGCATATGATGAATGATATGTTTATCCATGTAATGCATTCAAGGATTTAGAAATTCAAAGTTATTGCAAACAAAAAGAACACACGTCATATTAATAAGAAGAATATTTTGTCAGTACATAAATGCCCCATGGGCCAAATATTACAAAAACTTCTTAAGGTAAAAAGACGTTGTGCATCCTCTTTGGTGCGATGTAAGTGTTGAGGGTATCCTCCTCGTGAAGTCGGCGGGTAAGCTCCAAGACCTTCTTCTCCCTGGCGTAGAAGCTGGCTTCAAAAGTATCCCTTTCTTCCTTGAGTTGGATCCAACTCTTCTGCATCTCCTCCCATGATGTTGGCATGTCAGGATGTAGAATGGTGTAGGGAACCTCTCCTTCCTTAACAGGCTCTTTGATCAAAGGGAGAATATGAGGGTAAGGCATCATAAGAATCTGGGCTCGGGTTCGTACCCACTTGAGGTAAGGCTCAAGAGGGATGGAGTTCTTGTGCCCTAGTGTCTTGCTATCTACCTTGTTAGGCATCCTCCAAGCTCTGATGAATCTTTGGCGAAGTCCTTGCGCATCGTTGTTGAAGTCAAAAACTAGGTCAGGAATCAGCATGTCATGAGGGCAATCCCTCCGTGCATATCCAAATTGTCTCAAAGCTAGACAGGGTTGTAGGTAATGCCTCCCCTAATGCCAAGTAGTGGAACATTAGGGAACTCACCACAGCGATCGATGATGATGACATTTTCTCTGGACCGAGAACACCAATGTACATCAGAAAGTGTGAGGGTCATCAATCGTTGTGACCACCTCAAGCCTTGTTCATTCTTCAAAACAGATTGTGGAAGGTGAGAAATAAACCACCTTGCAAGGAGGGGAGTACAGCACATGAGAACACCTCTCTTCCTTATTGTTTGTGTGTAAAATGAATGGAGGATGTCCCCAAGCAGTGTAGGTATGGGATTCCTGGATAGGAAAATCTTGACAGCATTCACATCTATAAGTTGGTCAGGATTTGGGAACAAGACCAACCCATAAATAAGGAGTGCCACAATTTCTTCAAAGGCTTGTAGATCCAAAGTATTCCAACACTCTTGTGCCTTCTCAAACAAGAATTTTGCCAAGAAGCCCTTGACACCACTTCTGGTTTCCCAATGCCCCTTGATGTCATATGGTTGCAAGTGTAGTGCTTGAGCAACATCTTCAGGCTTTGGTTCTTTCTCCGTACCGTTGTAGGGTAGTTGATTAAGAATAGGAATTCTCAGGAGTTGAGAAAATTCCTCCAAAGTAGGCACCAATTGGTAGTCAGGGAATGTGAAACAGTGGTGAAGGGGGTCAAAGAATTGGAACAACACTTTCACCATGTCTTCTTCAATGCTGGTGTTGACTAGGTTGAGAAGTCTACCATGTCTTTCACTGAAGAGAGAACTTTCCAGAATTTTGGATGTAAGCTCCTTGAGTTGAGGAGGGATTCTCACAAGGTTGACTTGGATAGTTTTCCTGCGAAGAATTTCCATGACCTACAAAACAAGAACAAAGATGAAGATCCAAACCCTTGAAATGGTTAGTGGATGCATATGATGCTTTATGATGTTCATGATGTATGCACAAACATATGTACAAGCAATTCACACAAAACCCTAGTTTCAGGCTTGCATGGGGTTTCATAGCTAAGTACCCTCTTGAGTGAAGTTGGCTTAAAAACATGTCCTATAAATAGTAACCGGGTTCTAAGGAGCTCAATATCATTGGATTGTTTTCCATGTTCATTGTTTTGGTTTAGCCACTTAACTAGCGACCAAAATATTCCAAGAAAACAACCCTCAATGAGTGTAGTATCGAGTATCTACCAACTTCGGACTGTACCAAAGCCGGTCATCTCACTACCCCTAATAAAAGGCCAAGATGGTCAAGTAAGGTTCTAGGTCATTAGTGCTTAGTGACATCACTCAATGGCCCCGTACTCTCCTTGATTGAACTCAAGGGTTACCGGTACTCACAAATATGTCGCACTAACATAGCTATTGCTTCAACCGTGTCAGTATACCCCGCACAGTTTCCACAACGTATTGCTATCTATGAATGTTTCCCAAATCCGGGTGTAGGATTTCAAGCCCAAACAAGAGAACCAAAATGTAAAGCAATCAAAGCAAACAATTAGTCATGGAAAGGTGATCTAAGCCCTAAGGTTACTCCACTTTTAAAGTTTTCCCCAACAGAGTCGCCAGTTTTGTGATTCGGTGGTAGAACTGACTTGGGCTTTGCGTTTTGTTTTCGCAAATGTTTCGGTTTAGCAAGAGTCACCACCGACTTTTTATTTTATCCTAAGGAATGGTTAAAAAGCACAGGAAAAACCTTTGAGATGTTTTCTTGGGTTCGGGGAGTAGATTATAGAAAGGGAAGGTATTAACACCCTTTCTATCCATGGTTATCCATGGGCTCTTAGTTACTTGCTTAGATCACTTGCTTTGCATTTTCAATTGTTTGAAATGGTGCTTTGTGTGTGGTTTTGAAAGATGTTTTGAAAAGAGGCCATTGTTGTGGCAACCTTTGTAATGATCCATGTTTGAATGTATACAAAGGTGTATTGTCTTTTGAGAAAGTTTTTCAATGTTTTGAAAGTTGTTTTGGAATTGTGTTGTGAGGTGTGTGTTTTTGAAAAATAGAAAGGATTGTTTTGCAAGTTTGGTCAAGTAACCAAGAGCTATCTACCCTAAATTTCTCAAAGATCTTTCTCATGTTTTAACCCTTTTAACAGTGTTGTTTCACCATTGTATTTGGTGAACAACCTTGTGTTAGGATGTTAACGGGACGGGCGCGGGTCATCGTTTAGACCATAGAGGCAATAGTGTCAAGTATCATTGGCATTTTTCTTAAGGGACTTGATCATTTTTGTTTAGGCAACTTGATAGCGTCGTCGAGGGACTATGATCATTTGATTTGTTTTTGTTTTGCCAAAGACACTTAACATGCAACCCTGGCCTATTTTTGAAGGCAACAAGTGGAGTAACCCTAGGGGTACAAGTGTGTATTGTGTTTATTTTGCATGCATGTTTATCTTGAATTAGGTCAAGCTATTTGTTGGTTGATTTTTGCATACAAACCCTAGGTCTATCATGGCATAATTTGAAAGCTTTTAAATACGGAAATTTAAATGCTAAGCTATTACAACAATGATTATGGGGATGGGGGTACAAGTTTGAATTTGGGGATATTTGACGAGAAATTAAATTCTAAGTTATTACATCCATATCGAATATACAAATATTTAATTGTACAATATTTAAATAAATACAATAAATATGCAAAATGTATTATACACAAAAATGATTTTTTATGTATGTGAAAGTGTTTTTCAATGTGAAATATAAACAAAAATAAAAAGGTCAAATTTTGAATATTTTTGTCATTTAGGGCAAAACCCTAGTTTTTTGAATAAATAGTATTTATTTATTAATTATATACAATATTTGTTAATTATATACAAAAAATAGTAAAAAAGGAATTATATTGTAAAAAAGTATTTTTTGATGTCAAATATCAAATAAAAATAAAAGTATATTATTTCTATATTTTTGTCCTAAATATTTAATAAAATATACAAGTATTTATATATTATATATTAAATATACTAAATATGTACAAAAATAAAATATTAATTATTTACAAAAATGTATATTTTAGAAAATGTTTTCAAAATGTAAACAAAAAATAATAACTGAAAAAATAAATATTTTTGTATTATTTTTAGGGTTTTAAATAAAAAGATTTTATATTATTTACATATATATACAAATAAAATGAAACAAATGCCAAATAAATATATAAAAAATGTGAAAAAATATTTTTAATTTTTTTTATGTTTGGACAAAAAATATCAAGTCAGAATAAGAAATAAAAAGTCAAAAATGATAAATATTTCACACAATGGGCCAGGGGGTGTAAATTGAAAAAGGGAGTGCAAAGAGCAAGACTGACTCAGGCCCAGCCCAAGCCAGTCATCTTCAACCTTCAGCCTTGTTTGAATGACAAAACACGCGCGCCTCTTGTACCAAAGCTAACTCCTGATTCCTTGACTTTTAGTAAAAACTCATAACACCAACATTGTAGAGCATCAAAAGACGAATTCAGACATATAAAACACTTGACCTAACTCTAAGAAACCAGGGAGAATTTCTTCATCCTCAATTTCTGACCTAATTTTTCTTCAATGTTCATGGCTAAAATTCTCACAACATACTTAATATGAATGAAAAGTAATCATATGTATGGCTTCAGGGCTATGAGTAGAGCATATTTCATTCACAAACCTAAGCCTAACTCTTCCTAGATTGAGAGATAGAAGTTCATGGTTTTACCTGTTTCAGCTTGACTTGAACAGAGCAATGTAGGTATCTTCAATGGAGTTTGAGCTTTGGTTGAGCTTGCTTGAAGTCCAAGGATGCCTCTCCAACACCTAGTTTGCTTTGAATCACTCTGAATCGTGCTATGGAAGTCCACCTGCAAAACTGAAAATTGAAAATGGCAAGTGAGGTTAGGGGTGTTACAGATGATGTTTAGGGCTTGGACTAGTTTCAATGGATGGTAAGGAATGTGTTTGAACAAGCTTTGGCCAAAACGCACGAGCAAACTGAGTTGTGCAACTCAATCTGCAGGGATGCCCTGTTTTGTGCAGCAAAATGGTGTTTTGGGGTTTTAGGAGGTGTGAGGGATCAATGATTCGTGCCTTAGGTCTGTTTGGGTGTATGGAAGATGTTCACAAGGTTTTTGTTTGGCTGTGTTGACAGGAGATGAGAGTGGGAGAGTTTTTGCAAGCTTTCTTCCAATGTAAGCAAAGAAATGTCAAGTTGTGATATAGGCCTGTACAAGGCTCTCAAGCATGCTGCAACACTTTCTCTTGATCAGTGGGATTTGTCTACCAAACTTTTCCTCAAAGATTTGGCTTGTACTTCAAAGATCATGTAACTTGACATAAAGTGTTACTTTTCCAAAATGGCAAAGTTGCTTTTTCTAATTAAGGATTAGTTTAGCATGTAATGTCCAAATGGATGAAATAATACCTTAATACAATGGTTTCGCATTTAATTAAGGTGTGTAAAACTGGTTTTGAGGCCTGCAAGCAAGCTTTGTACAAGCTGATTTGAAAATGCAAGTTGTGATGAGCAAGCTTAGGCCATGAACAAGAATGAGTTTTGGCCAACTTTGCAAATTCGATTCTCTCTAACCACAAGGGTGTTTGATGAGTTCTTGGACAATTTAGAAAGCTTGGAATGTGTACTACAATCCATCTTTGTAATGCAAATTGAATTTCCAAGTCGAACCATGTGAAAAATGGCCAAGAAGTTGGACAAAAATCCTGCCTAGAATAGGACAAATTTTCTCTAAGTTAAGAATGTTTTGCACCCTTGTTCCAAATATCATAACTTGAGATAAAAGCCTCCTTTGAGAAAACTTTGTGAATCAAAGTTCTAGATTTTGCAATGGACTACAACTTTCATGTTTCAAGTTTTGTTTGAATCCATTTGCATCTTGGTTAAAAAATGGGACAAAGTTAGGAAAAAATAAGGAAGTTTCATAACTTAGAAAAATTCTAAGTTATGAAATTTTCTCATTTTAAACCCTAATTTGCATTTTTGGGTTTCTTGATGAACAAGTTTCATAATTTGACATGTCTTGATGAAAAATGAATCTTGACACTTGATTTTGACCAAAAAGTCAAAGTTTGACTTTTCAGTATACAGTCAAATTTTGATCAGTTGACTGAAAAATTCATCTGTCAATCCTATGCATTTGAGATCTTTTGAACTTGTTGAATGGGTCAAGACAATGCCATTGAATCCTTGAGTCCATATGTGAGCCTGGTTTGCCATTGGTTAGGTCAAACAGTCAAAAATTGCCTTTGTGCAGTCAAAACCCTAAAAATGACCATTTTGCCCTTTTGGTGATCTGATCAAATTTCTTGTGGAATTGTGATCCAAACTTGACCAAATGGTTCATGTGAGTTCATTATGTTGATGTGGGTCAAAAATCATGAAGTTTGACTGTCAATTGGCCACAGTTGACTTTTTCCCCAATACAGATGATTTCTAGGTCAACTGTCCAATTGACTGGGCAAAGATTGGAATCAAGGCTTGAAACTTGGTATGGATAAACTTGTGAGTCCAACATGAAGCATGAAAGTCACTTTGGGCCTTTTAGGTCAAAACATCCCTGTGCAAATTCAAACCCTAATTTGGGTCAACAGTGCAAGGAGGGGTCTTGAGCAGAGCAAACCCTAACTTGATCTTGAGTTCCAAAAGTCTTGTGATGAGAAAAATGTTGATGAAAAGAGAGGGCAAATTTTGGGGTACAACACTAAGGACACCTCTGGCCCATTCATTTTCATTTATTTATTTTATTTTTCTTTACTTCATTGAATATATTTTTCTTAAATATTATAAAATCATAAAAAATATAAATATTTTAAATATTTTATTTTGTTTAATTTATTTTTATTTTCTCATAAAAAATATTTTTATTTAGTTATATATTAACTATTTTTCTTAATAAACTTATAAATAAAAATAGAATTAGGTTAATAATTAATTCTTTTTTCTCACACTTATAAATATTTATTTTGAAATGTAAAAGGACCAAAATACTTTATAAATACTATTTATTATCTCGAAGACAAAAATACAAAAAATACTTAAAGAATTTTATTTTCTTTTAACAAATTAGAATTAGAGTTAATCAATTTCTAAGAAATAATTTCCTTTTCTTAAATTATTAGGTTTAGTTCAAAACTCTTTTTTTCGTATAAAAAATAAAACAAAAATCTTTTTCTTGCATATACATATCTTTGCATATTTAATTTATATTGTATATTCCAATATTTGTACAAATTCGATTTGGTTGTAATAGATTAATTAGGTTTATATTATTGCAATCCCTATTCATAATTTGTATACCCCCTTCTATAAAATGTTGTAATAGCGTAGTAATGTTTAAATTATGCAATTTATCGCTTTTCCATAACATGTTAGTAATTAGGGTTTGTATGGCAAGATAAAAACAATCAAATAGAAAACCCCAATCCAAGATAAAATCAACATGAAAATAACACACTTGCACACAAGTACCCTTAGGGTTACTCCACTTGGATGTCTTATACAAAAATGGCCATATTACGCATGTGAAGTATCTTAGCAAAACAAACAAATATAAGATCATAGCCCCTCGATGACGCTATTCAAAGTTTCCTTACAAAATGATCTTGGTCCCTCAAAAATTCTAAGATACTTTTCAACATTACTAATCATGGTTATACGATGACCCACGCCCGTCCCGTTAACATCCAAAGATAGGGTTGCTTATCAAATTAATGATAACACAACAATATCAAAGGAAAAAGAAAATGAACAAGAAAGACATTTGAGTAGGTAGATTACTTCTAGTTACTTGCTTCATTTCAAAACAACTATCCTTGCTATTTTCAAAACAAACACACACATTTCCAAACATCTTACAAACATTGAAAACATTTTCAAAAAGACAAACATCTTTGTATACATTCTTACAAACGAGAATCATTACACAGATTGCCTAAACAATGACCTCTTTTACAAAATACTTTCAAGACCACACAAAGCACAATTTCAAAACAAAAGCAAGTGATCTAGCAAGTAACTAAGAGCCCATGGAAAACCATGGATAAAAAGGGTGCTAATACCTTCCCTTTTCATAATCTACCCCCCGAACTCAAGAAACAATCTCAAAGGTCTTTCTTGTGCTTTTTCACCCTTCCTTATTGGATAAAAGAAAAGTCAGTGGCGACTCTTGCTAACTGCAACATTTGCGATAAAACACAAAACCTCAAGTCAGTTCTCCCATCGTATCACAGAACTGGCGACTCTACTGGGGGAAATTATAAAAGTGGGGTTACCTTAGGGCTAGATCACATTTATTTGCTTACATTGTTTGACTTGTATGCTTTACATTATGGTTCTTTGTTTGGGTTTGAAATCCTCTACCTGGATTTGGGATACATTATAGGTAAATAGCAATATGTTGTGGAAACTGTGCGGGGTATATCGACATGGTCAAAACAATAGCTATGTTAGTGTGACATATTTGTGGGTACCGGTAGCCTTTGAGTTAATCAAAGAGAATACGGGGCCGCTGAGTGATGTCATGAAGCACTAATGAACTTCTAGAACCCTTTACTTGACCAACTTGGCCTTTAGGATGTAGTGAGATGACCAGCTTTGGTGTAGTCTGAAGTTGGTAGATACTCGATACTACACTCATTGAGGTTTGGTTTCTTGGGATATTTCGGTCGCCATTAAAGAGGCTTGAGCTAAAACAATGACCAAGGAAACAATCCGGTGATATTGAGCTCCTTAGAACCCGGTTACTATTACTAGGACAGGTTTAAGCTAACTAAACTTCAAGAGGGTACTTACCTATAAAACCCCATGCAAGCCTAAACTAATAATTTGTTTGCTTTTCTTGTATATGCATACTTTTACATTAGATCATGGACATCATGAACATCATATGCATCCACTAACCATTTCAAGGATTTTGGGATTCATCTTTGTTCTTGTTTTGTAGGATATAGATTCACTTCGCAGGAAAAATATTCAAGTCAACCTTGTGAGAATTCCTCCACAACTTAAGGAGCTAGCTTCAAGGATCCCTGAGAACTCTCCATTTACCGAAAGACATGATCGTCTACTCAACTTGATCACCTCCAACACTGATGAGGATATGATGAAGGTGCTCTTTCAGTTCTTTGATCCTTTGCACCATTGCTTCACATTTCCCGACTATCAGCTTGTGCCTACTTTGGAAGAATTATCTAAACTCTTGAGGATTCCCATTCTCAATCAACTACCTTTCAACGGTACGGAAAGAGACCCAAAGCCAGAAGAGATTGCTCAAGCTCTACACTTGCACTCATCTGATGTCACAACTTATTGGGAAACTAGGAGTGGTGTCAAAGGCTTCTTAGCAAAGTTCCTGTTTGAGAAAGCCCAAAGATGTTGGAATTCCTTAGACTTGCAAGCCTTTTAGAAAATTGTGGCTCTTCTTATCTATGGGATGGTCTTGTTTCCCAATCCTGACCAATTCATAGATGTGAGCACCATCAAAATCTTCATGTCACGCAACCCAGTGCCTACATTGCTAGGGGATATCCTACACTCTTTTCACACTCGCACAATGAGGAAAAGAGGTGTCCTTGTGTGTTGCACTCCTCTCCTGGAAAGATGGTTTATTTCTCATCTTCCCAAATCAATCTTAAAGAATGAGCAAGGTTCCAGGTGGTCACAAAGGTTAATGACGCTCAAACATTCAAACATTCATTGGTGCTCCCGATCTAAAGAGGATGTTATCATTGTTGACCGTTGTGGAGAATTCCCTAATGTCCCTCTACTTGGCATTAGGGGAGGCATCACCTACAACCCATGTTTATCTCTAAGACAGTTTGGTTACGCCGGAAGGGATGGCCCGCACGAGATGCTGATTCAAGGATTGGTATTCGACTACGACAACGACGATCAAGGTCTTAGCCAAAGATTCATCCGGGCTTGGAGGATGCTAAACAAGGTGGTTAGCAAGACTTTGGGGCACAAGAATTCCATCCCTCTGGAGCCTTACCTCAAATAGGTACGAACCCGTGCTCAAAGTCTTATGATGCCTTACCCCTCCATTCTCCCGGTGATCATTGAGCCTGTCAAGGAGGGAGATGTTCCATACACTATCCTACATCCTGACATGCCCACATCTCTTGAAGACCTACAAAGGTATTGGATACAACTCAAAGGAGAGTGAGATACTTTCGAAGCCCAATTCTACGCAAGCGAGAAGAAGGTTTTGGAACTCACTAGGCTACTTCATGAGGAGCGGAATCTAAATGCCTACATTGCACCAAAGAGGATGCTCACTACTTTTTTATCTTAGAGTTTTGTATTATTTTGTCCAAAGGGCATTGATGTACTCAAACTTTATCTTAATAATATAACGTGTGTTTCTTTTTATCTAAAACGAACTTGAAACTTTGAAATCCTTGAAAACATTGCATATGTATATATCATTCATCATAACATAAACAGGTCTTTTGCAACAAGTTTCCTCATCTCTCCACTGTTTATTTTAGTAAGATGGATCTCGAACAAACAGTGAAAGATCTCCAAGCTCAGAACACGCAGTTTCAACAGTTGCTCATGACCCTAGCCAAGGGGCAAGAAGAATTGAAGACTCTGCTAGCTGAAGAGAAGAAAAAGAAAATAAAGAAGGTAAATGGAGTCTTTAACATGGGGAGAAGATTTCATGAGCAGACCAGAAGGACTTTGAATTTTGCAACAACGTCTGGTGAAGGAGAGGGGAAAGGCAAGGAAACAACGGTCCCGTCAGAATCTGAAGAGGAGGAAGAAGAGGAAGAATACTCTGAGGAACAGTATCCTCCAACTGATGACATATACAGACATCTCAAAGAGCATTTGAGCGCGATGGAAATACAAAAGGTGTCAAGTTTAGACTTTGAAGAACTGGGACTAGTATCAGGGATTGTGATTCCTCCAAAATTCAAAGTGCCTTTGTTCGCAAAATATGATGGGGTGTCATGCCCGAAGATGCATCTCCGATCATATTTGAGAAAGATCTAACCACACTCCGCTGATAAAGACTTGTGGGTGCATTTTTTCCAGGATAGTCTGTCTGGAACACAACTCGACTTATTTTACCAACTAGAAAGAGCCAACGTCCATAATTGGGAAGATCTTTCCGCAGCTTTCTACAAGCAATATCAATATAATGCTGATTTGGCGCCTACCTGTACTCAACTTCAGAGTATGGCTATGGCTTCCAATGAGGGTTTCAAGGATTACACGCAGAAATGGAGAGATTTTGCTGGGAGAGTTCAACCCCCTCTGTCTGAAAGGGAATTGATGGACTTGTTCTTAGGCACTTTATCTGGCCCTTTCTTCAACCATTTAATTGGAAGCTCATCTGCAGGATTTACTGAATTAATACTAACCGGAGAGAGAGCAGAAGCTGGTATAAAAACTGGAAAGATTCAGAAGGATTCATCTTCTTCTACAGCTGTGAGGAAGCCTTTTATTGGGAAAAAGGAGATAACTATTGTATATCCGCAAAGAAACCAAGAGAGAGCCGAGCGCCGACCAATGGTGGGGGCTGTTATGATTCCAAAGCCTACGTCTGATCAACAAAGAAGTAATCAACCAAGGGTGGAAAGGCCAGTCAGGCAATTCACCAAAATCAACATGGCTCTGTCTCCAGTATTACCGCATCTTCTGAGATCCAATTTGGCAACTTTGAAAGAAGCTCCGAAAAACCCCAACACAACATCCCCTCATTATCACCCCAATGCCCGTTGCGCATATCACTCTGAAAGTCCTGATCACGATACCAATAACTGTTGGGCCTTGAAGAATAAAATACAAGACCTCATTGAAGCAAAAGAAATTGAGTTTGATGCACCCGAGAAGCCAAATGTCATTTTTTCTCCTATGCCCAGACATGGTCACAATACCAATGCTATTGAAGAAGATTTGTTTGTTACCACAGTTGATAAACTCGTGACTCCACTTCCAACCATTAAGATAAACTTGTTGAATGCCGGTGTGTTCCCGGGTTGTAATGAAGACTTCCATCTCTGCTTATCCTCACCAACCGATTGCCCTTTGTTGAAAACAGGCATTCAACGCTTGATAGACAACAAGGAGATTCTGTTTGAAAGTACTCCTATTTCACCTGTTCCTGTTAAATATATTTCAATCATTACCATCTCTGCCAATTCTTCCAGGGTCTCCACCAAAAGACCTGTTAGGATTACATCGGTTCTGAAAGCAAATCCTCTAATAATCACAATGCCTGGGCCAGTCCCATATGAATCAGACAAAACTGTGCTGTGGAATTACGGAGGGGACATTTATTACCATGGAATCAAACAAGATGGGTCGGCCGTCGAAGAGATAAATTCTGAAGAAGAAGATTCCGACATCAGCAATATTGTCGGAACTAGTAAAATTACCCGACGCGGTAGGATCTTTTCTCCAGAAATTTCCCCCCAAAGGTTGTTTCTGGACCCGTGGTTGTTCCAAAGGTTACTTCCGTACCCATAATCATCTCTACAAGTTCTCCTATTGACGAAGTCGTTAAAACCCCTGTTGTCATTCCTACCAACACTCCTACCGCTGAAACTTGAGGAAAGAATATTCAAGTGGATCTTGTCCGGACGAAGGCTCAATCACTGACTATCCCCGAGACATCCAAGAAAGAAATGGAGGAGATCCTAAAAATTATAAAGAGGAGCGACTATGATGTAGTTGAACAGTTGGGGTAAACTCCCTCCAAAATCTCCATGCTGGCATTACTACTGTGTTCCGAGGCACATGCGAAAGCCTTGGTGAAGTTCCTAAAAACAGCCCATGTGCTTCAAGAGACGTCTACTGATCAATTTCAAGACTGTGTGGCCAGCTTGACAGTGGATAACGACCTAGGCTTCTCGGATGCTGATCTGACACCAAGGGGAAGAAAACACAACGAGGCATTACATGTCTCTATAGAATGTATAGGCACAACTTTAGCCCATTTCTTGGTGGACACTGGCTCATCTTTGAATGTTTTACCGAAAAAGGCTCTTGACAGACTTGACTGCGAAGGACTGACGTTAAAGCCAAGTAACATAGTAGAAAGGGAATTTGATGGCTTGAAGAGGATGTTACACGGGGAGGTGGATATCCCCATAAAGGTTGGGACTCAAACTTTCAATTCAACCTTTTATGTAATGGACATCTTCCCTTCTTACTCCTGTCTGCTAGGACGGCCATGGATCCATAATGCTGGCACTGTCACCTCTACATTGCACCAGATGCTGAAGTATCTGGTTCAAGGAAAGATTATCACTGTCCACGGAGAGGAAGAATACATGATTAGCCATCTCAATTCCTTCAGGTATGTGGAATTGGACGGCGAGTTCATTGAAACTCCTTTTCAACACTTCGAAGAGGTCCCCCAAGAGGTAGCGGTGACCAAGACTATGTCCCAGATTCCCAAGATTACAAGGCCTCCACTCCGGATGTCATCTTTGAAGGACGCCAAAGCAGTAGTAGAGGAAGGTGGATGCACCATCTGGGGGAAACTTCCGGATATCCCGTATAAGTCTGACAAGTTTGGCCTAGGTTTCACTTCAAGTGCTCAAAAGGTTGCACGACGTGCCCGTGCTGGAGGGCCACCCTTGAAGATTAGCAACCGAGAGGTCAACGCGGTAGAAGATGGTGAAGATGATTGTAACTTGGAGGATTGGATCTTTCCGACTATCAATGGATGACTCCGCAATTGGGAGGCCAGAGACTTCGTCCCAATAACTTTCATCCCTCAGTAATTTATCTTTACATTTTGTTGGATCTATAATATTCAAAAAAACAATTAGTACTCTTAAAACCTTGTGTCTTGCCCGAGGCACAATGGTCCATTTGTAAGGGTTATTATTTCATCTTCATATGACATTCAATGAATCATAGACATTTTTCGCATACAAACTTTTGTGCTCATTGTTTTTCTTTTACATTTTATTTTCTTTTAAAGATAGCCAGCCATACCCTTACACACACCCACACTTATAAATGCAGGTATCCATCCATTCTGGATCCCATGGGTAACGATACTGCTATGGCCTTTTGTGACTCTGAGGATCTAATCTACCAAGTCGAAGACGAAGGTGAGGAAGATTGTGAAGTACCAGGGGAACTTGCCAGACTGCTACAACAAGAGGAAAGAACCATTCAGCCTCACGAGGAACCTGTGGATACGATCAACCTGGGTACTGAGGAAGATAAAAAATAGGTCAATGTGGGTGCCAATATTGGACTCAATGTCAAGGAACGTCTGATTCAGTTGTTACATGAATATGTTGAAATCTTTTCCTGGTCATATGAAGACATGCCGGAAAAGATTAAAGCGGAGGTCATGAAGCAATTCAATGCTGGATTCTTGGCTGTAACTTCCTACCCTCAATGGGTTGCCAACATTGTTCCCGTACCTAAAAAAGACGACAAAGTACAAATGTGTGTGGACTACAGAGATTTGAATATGGAGAGCCCTAAAGATGATTTTCCACTCCCCCACATTGATATCCTAGTTGACAATACGGCACAACACAAAGTGTTTTCCTTCATGGACGGTTTCTCAGGTTATAACCAAATCAAAATGGCACCTGAGGACATGGAGAAAATAACATTTGTCACACAGTGGGGCACATTCTGCTACAGGGTAATGCCATTCGGATTGAAGAACGTTGGGGAAACTTATCAACGCGCCATGGTAGCTTTATTCCATGACATGATACATCATGAAATAGAGGTCTACGTAGGCGATATGATAGCCAGATCACAAACAGAAGAAGAGCATGTTGATCACTTACAAAAGCTGTTTGAGAGACTGAAGAAGTACAAGCTGAGGTTGAATCCAAACAAGTGCACATTTGGAGTACGGTCCGGTAAACTCCTAGGCTTTGTCGTCAGTAACAAAGGTATTAAGGTCGATCCTGCTAAAGTTAAAGCAATACAAGAAATGCCTGCTCCTCATACTGAGAAGGAAGTCATAGGATTCTTGGGACGTTTGAACTATATTTCCAGATTCATTTCTCACCTAACAGCTACTTGTGAGCCAATCTTCAAACTATTGAAGAAAGATCAAGTAGTCAGATGGAATGATGAATGCCAAGTTTATTTTGACAAAATCAAAGAATACTTACAAGAACCTCCTGTATTGATGTCACCAGTCGAGGGAAGACCATTGATCATGTATCTGACTATTTTAGAAAACTCGATGGCGTGTGTATTGGGGCAGCATGACGAGTCTGGCCGAAAAGAGCACGCTATTTATTACCTGAGCAAAAAGTTTACCAACTGTGAAACCAGATATTCACTACTGGAGAAAACTTGCTGCGCTCTGGCATGGGCTGCTCGCCGGCAAAGACAGTATATGCTAACTCATACTACCTTACTGATATCTAAGATGGATCCGATAAAATACATCTTCGAGAAGCCTGCTCTTTCTGGGAGAATAGCTAGATGGAAGATGATCCTGACGGAGTACGACATATAATATACTACCTAGAAAGTTATAAAGGGCAGTGTACTAGCTGATCACCTTGCTCACCAAGCTGTAGAAGACTATCAATCCATGAAGTTTGAATTCCCGGATGAAGACATCATGACATTAGACAACTGTGAAAAATTCAGGCCATATGACGGACCTGAACAAGGATCCCGATGGACCCTGTTCTTTGATGGAGCATCCAATGCACTTGGTAATGGCATTAGCGTTGTACTCATATCTCCAGAAGGGTGTCATACTCCTTTTACTGCCAGACTTTGCTTCAATTGTACAAACAACATGGCGAAATATGAAGCATGCATCTTTGGTCTCAGAGCTGCCATAGACTTGGGGACCAAATCATTGGATGTATTCGGATACTCAGCTTTGGTCATCAGTCAGATCAAAGGGGTGTGGGACACCAAACACCCAAACCTTATCCCTTACAAAGAACATGTTTTGACATTTCTACCATATTTTGAGGAGATTACTGTTGTACCCCAAAATTTGCCCTCTCATGTTTTCCAAAGTCTTCCTCCTGCATGGTTGACCAGAAACCCTTGCCTAAGGAAAAAGAAAATTTTTGAGTGGTGCTTTAAGTACCTTTCGATTGGTATTCTGAAGGAGCATTTCGATTGGCATTCTGAAAGACCCTTCGATTGGTATTCTGAAGGAGCATTTCAATTGGCATGGACAAGCACTTCGATTGAAATTCTGAAAGACCCTTCGATTGGTATTCTGAATGAGCCTTTCGATTGGAATTATGGGCAAGCACTTCGATTAGCATTGTGTCAAGGAAGCTTCGACATGCATGTGAACCATGTCCTTCAATTAGCATGAACAACACTGTTGTACCCCAAAATTTGCCCTCACATTTTTTCACAAGAAATCACGGCTTCAGGCGTTTCCTGATTTTTCAAACTGGCTCAAGGATCGGTCAAGCAGACTTTTCTCGTCAGTCAGATAAAATTAGGGTTTTATTGATTTTCATGGCTCTGGAACAATTCAAACAGTTTGCTTAGGGTTTGGTTGATTTTGGCTCAACTTTGATCAGGCGAACGCTTCTTTGGCATTTGATCAGGAACTAGGTTCTTTGTGCGCAGATTTTTCAGAAAGACTAATTCTATAGTGCTTGTCAAGTTATTCTGAGATGTGGATTGAAACATTTGGATTGAGTTTGCAGTGTTTGATTAAAATCAGTGAGAAGAAAAGATATTTGGGCAATTGTTGTGTTTGACTGTGCATTACTTTGAATTTTTGAAACGCCAGGTTTATTAATGGATCGATGCTAAAGACCACAATGTTTATGGATTATTTATCATTCTGAGTTAAATGATTGGAATTTATTTTCAATTATTATAATTTAAAGAATTTTAAATAATAAATAAACAATTGGAGATAATAAGGATTAATTGGATAAAAGGAATTTTTATTTCATCTTTAAATATTTGTTACAATTGTTATTTAAATACAAGTATTCGTTTACAAAGTATTTACAATAATAATATTACAGTTATTTAAATTTAAATAAAACTATCCTAATATTTTTCTAAGTCTTCAATTCTTCATCCTCCATTTATCGCTTTTCCTCTCCATTTGATTTTTTATCTGCAAAGAAAAGAAGAAAAAAGTCAGAAGCAGATAAATAATTAAAAGCAGACAATTAATTTGGGCTCATCATTAAAGGCAACTGACTGGAATCAGTTAGCCCTCTCCGCAAATCACGGGATTTCTCCCGGTTCACAAAGAGGGATGAATATTGCTTGCTAAACATGAATGCACAAAGTATTGGAATGCACAAATTCAAATTTTGTCAAACCAACTGCATAGTTCAAAACCAACTGCATAGTTCAAAACCAACTGCATAGTTCAAAACCAACTGCATAGTTCAAAACCAACAGCATGTATAAAAGTTCAAATTGCCAAAACAAAGTCCAATGTCAAACTGTCCAAAATATGGAAGGATGTCAAGATACAAAGGCTACTCCATACTGTAACAAAGATGCAGGAAAGCTGAAGAAGGAAAGTATGCAGGTTAAGACCATATATGCAAGCAAGCTAGTCCTATTTCATCATTTTCCAGCCTGTATGCCTTTTCAGAAAAAAGTACACTTAACATTATTTAAATGTTTTAACTGTACTAGAGAGAGAAGGAAGAGAGAAAAGAAATTGGGCTTACAGTTTCTGGCTTTAGGATTAAGGCATAAAGATATAAAACAAACTGGAATGAAACAGTAAAGGGGGCGAAAAATCACAAACAAAACTCAGAGCAAGCCAAAGCCTCAAGCTTTTAGCCTCAAGCTTAACTACTCAAGCATATAACCCGTTCACAAAAACGCCAACCCTGTGCAAAAGACCAAAAGCACACAAAGCTGTCAACCCACCCTGCATTCAACAAACCTCAAACACATGGCCATGAACCAGAAGCCAAAACCAATGTCCAAACAGCATAAACCCAAACCTGTCAAACAAATGCCCAAAAACCTGAAACCTAAATCTGCATAAAAGCCTCCAAAATCAGAACATCAAACAACTTACAGCCTCCAGCTCCAAGCCCTGCATAAACCTTTCAAGACTCAAACCTGCATTCCATAGCCACAAAACCTGTAAGTTCATACTTAAACTCCCAAACAGCCATAACCTGTTAAGGCCCTCAAGCCACCAACCTGCATTCCAGGTCACAAACCTGAAACCTTTGCCAAGAAACATAAGCTTAACCTGCCTGAAGCTAACAACCAAGCCTAAAAAAAAAAACATAAACCTGTCAAACTTATCCAACAGAAACTTACATTCTATCCAAGCAAAAAACCAGTATTCAAGCATACAGAATCAGTAGCCTAACCAACACAAAAACCCTCAGAACTCAAAGAGCTCATCACTGGGTTAGCATACAGGCAACTCAACAACTCAAAAAGCAACAGAAACGAGGCAGAGAGAGGAGAGGGAAAGCTAGTCAAAAGCCAGTGTTTCAACAATAGCATTCAAAAGCAGCACATAGGAGCCCTCAGAGTGTCCTCATCATTGGGCTAACAAGCATTCAAACAGGCAACCCAACAATCAAAGCCCTCAGGAAATTTCCATCACTGGGCCAGCACCAACATTATCCAAAGCAACCATATTCATCAACCAAGACATATCAATCATCATCAAGCATATTCAGCAAGCCTCAGAGAATTCTCATCATAGGCAAACAACACAAGCATACAGAAACGAGGAAGAGGAAGATTCAAGTCAATACAACAAAGCAAACAGAGAAGAAGAAAAGTCGTACTAGGTTTTCAATTTGTATCATCATCAAACCTAAAAGCAATACAAAAATACCAGGGTTACCAAAAAGCGAGCGCTCAACACTGCTTCCTCCGCCATCAAAGCCTCCACGCGCCTCCTAATCCCATCTCTTCCTCCGTCTCCTCCAAAAGGTACAACTTTCCTCCTTTTTCACGCACCTCCAACAAAAGAACATTCAATCAGAATCCATAAACGAAAAAGACTAAACATGCAAAGAGGAAATTAACGAAAATATTAAAACGCAAACGAGAAATCATACCCTTTTTTTTACTGCCGTTCGAGTGAGTCTGAGGATGAGGACGGATGATGGCACGGTGGATCTAGGCGGGGAATCGCGTCTCAGTGACCTTTACATTGAGGAAGATGAGGAGGAAGACAAAGTGAAGCAGAATGGCGCCTCTGTGTTGTTCACAAACCCTAGCCTCAACTGAACACAAAACTCACAACCCTAAAAAACGTATAAACCCCATTGGGCCTTGCCCTTTTGATCAGCTTAAGCCCATTTCCAGTTCCACGTGCACCCTCCACATTTCTTCTGATCATTTGTTGTTTGGGCCAGCGCAAACCCCATTAGGCCCATCCTCTCCTTTTTGCTTTTGTTTTGAACATAAATATTTCTTTATTTCCTTTTCATAAATTAATTCCTCTTTTTATTATCAATTTACCATTTTTATAAATTAATAATTTCTTTGATAAACAAAAATCACACATTTTCATATTAATTTTCTTAATTGTTTCCCTTTTTATTATTACATTTTTTAAGAAAAGATATGAATATTAATTTTTCTAAAAGCTGAACAATTTTATTTTCTTTTCTTTAGTTAAAATCTTTGTATACAAAAAATACTAACAATAATACATAATTTAGTTAAAACTCAAAACATTTCTTCCTTTTCTTAAAAATATTTTGTTTGTACCTAATTAATTAAAATACATTAATGTTAATACATAACAAAAAATAGAATTTTAAAACATTCTTTTCTTAAGACTAAAACTTTTGTTTGTACATATTAAACAAAAAGTATAAGAATACAAAAATTTAAATCAAACATACTTAATAATACATTTAAGTTCACATTTCTTAACTTGTAAATAAACCTAATACATTTACACATACACTTACACACTTATATTGGTACATTATACATTTGCTACTCTTATACATTGCTATACATGATACATATACATTTGATCGCAATTCGATTTGGTTGTAATTATTTAAGTCTCACCCCCCTTTTGTCAATTTGTACCCCCACTCCCGGATACTATGTGTAATAGCGTAGACTTTAAAATTCCCGCAATTTACCGCTTTCGAATTATACCATGATTAGACCTAGGGTTTGTATGTACATAAAAATCGAACGCTAGATAACCTAATACAAGACAAATACATGAAATCAATACACAATCACACTTGCACCCCCTAGGGTAATCCCACATGTTGCCTTCCAAAATGGGCCATGCTTGCACGTCGAGTTTCTTTGGAAAAACAATCAAATGATCATAAGTCCCTCGATGACGCTTTCGAAAGTTGCCTAAACGGAATGATCATAGTCCCTTCAACCAAATTGCCAAAGACACTTGGCACCATTGCATTCATGGTCCATACGATGACCCGCGCCCGTCCCGTTAAACATCCTAAACGCGAGATTGTCCACCAAATTCAATGGTGGAACAAAATTGTTAAAAAGGGGTTGAAAACATAGAGAAAGCCTTTGAGTACAGTAGGGGTAGACAAAACTCTTAGTTACTTGAGATCAACTTGCAAAAACACTTGCCTCCTTTTCAAAAACCACACTTCACAAACACTTTCAAAACAAACTCTCCAAAAACATTTTGAAACATCTTTCGAAAAGATACACACCGTTGTATATACTCAAACACGAGTCATTACAATGATTGCCGAAACAAAGGCGTCTATTTCAAAGACATTTACAAAACACACACATACACCACAATTTCAAGCAATCGAAAATCAAGGTAAGTGATCTAAAACCAAGTAACTAAGAGCCCATGGATAACCATGGATGAAAAGGGTGCTAATACCTTCCCTTTTCATAATCTACCCCCCGAACCCACGAAACATCTCAAAAAGGTTTTTCTGTGCTTTTTAACCTTTCCTTTAGGATAAAATAAAAAGTCGGTGGCGACTCTTGCTAAACCGAACAAGTGCAAATACAAACGCAAAACTCAAGTCAGTTCTTCCACCATATCACAGAACTGGCGACTCTGCTGGGGAAAATTTTTAAAGTGGGGTTACCTTAGGGTTTTTAGATCACCCTCTTGCATGATTAATTGTTTGCTTTGTTTCCTTTACCTTTGTGGTTCTCTTGTTTGGGCTTGAAATCCTACACCCGGATTTGGGAAACATTCATAGATAGCAACACGTTATGGAAACTGTGCGGGGTATACCGACACGGTTGAAGCAATAGCTATATTAGTGCGACATATTTGTGAGTATCGGTAACCCTTGAGTTCAATCAAGGAGAGTACGGGGCCGCTGAGCGATGTCACTAAGCACTAATGACCTAGAACCTTACTTGACCATCTTGGCCTTTCATTAGGGGTAGTGAGATGACCGGCTTTGGTGCAGTCCGAAGTTGGTAGATACTCGATACTACACTCATTGAGGGTTGTTTTCTTGGAATATTTTGGTCGCCAGTTAAGTGGCTAAATCAAAACGATAAACACAGAAAACAATCCAATGATATTGAGCTCCTTAGAACCCGGTTACTATTTATAGGACAGGTTTTTAAGCTAACTACACTCAAGAGGGTACTTACCTATGAAACCCATGCAAGCCTGAAACTAGGGTTTTGTGTGATTTGCCTGTACATATGTTTGTGCATACATCATAAACATCATGAAGCATCATATGCATATACTAACCATTTCAAGGGTTTAGATCTTCATCTTTGTTCTTGTTTTGTAGGTCATGGAAGTTCCTCGCAGGATAACCATCCAAGTCAACCTTGTGAGGATCCCTCCTCAACTCAAGGAGCTCACATCAAGAATTCCAGAAAACTCTCCCTTCAGTGAAAGACATGGTAGACTGCTCAACCTAGTCGGCACCAACATTGAAGAGGACATGGTAAAGGTGTTGTTTCAGTTCTTTGACCCCCTTCACCACTGTTTCACATTCCCCGACTACCAATTGGTGCCCACTTTGGAGGAATTTTCTCAACTCCTGAGAATTCCTATCCTTAATCAACTACCTTTCAACGGTACGGAAAAGGAACTAAAGCCTGAAGATGTTGCTCGAGCACTACACTTGCAACCATCCGACATCAAGGGGCATTGGGAAACTAGAAGCGGTGTCAAAGGCTTCTTAGCAAAATTCTTGTTTGAGAAGGCACAAGAATGTTGGAATTCATTTGGACCTACAAGCCTTTGAAGAAATTGTGGCCCTTCTTATCTATGGGCTGGTCTTGTTCCCAAATCCTGACCAGCTTGTAGATGTCAATGCCGTCAAAATCTTCTTATCCAGAAATCCAATACCAACATTGCTTGGGGACATTCTTCACTCATTTTACACTCGAACAATGAGAAAGAGGAGTGTTCTCATGTGCTGTACTCCTCTCCTTGCAAGGTGGTTTATTTCGCACCTTCACTGTCTGTTTTGAAGAATGACCAAGGCCTAAAGTGGTCACAACGGTTGATGACCCTCACTCACTCTGATGTGCATTGGTGCTCTCGGTCCAGAGAGAATATCATCATCGTCGATCGCTGCGGAGAGTTCCCTAATGTTCCATTACTTGGAATTAGGGGAGGCATTACCTATAACCCTTGTCTAGCTTTGAGACAGTTTGGATATGCACGGAGGGATGGCCCCCACGACATGTTGATTCCCGACCTAGTTTTTGACTTCGACAATGATGCGCAAGGACTTCGCCAAAGATTCATCAGAGCTTGGAGGATGCCTAACAAGGTAGATACTAAGACGCTGGGGCACAAGAACTCTATTCCTCTTGAGCCTTATCTCAAGTGGGTCTGAACCCGAGCCCAGAGTCTAATGATGCCTTACCCTCATGTTCTCCCTGTGATTAGAGAGCCCGTCAAGGAAGGAGAGGTTCCCTACACCGTCCGGTACCCCGACATGCCAACGTCATGGGAAGAGATGCAGAAGAGTTGGATCCAGCTCAGGGAAGAGAGAGATACCTTTGAAGCCAGCTTCTACGCCAGCGAGAAGAAGGTTTTAGAGCTCACCCACCGACTCCATGAGGAAGAGACCCTCAACACCTACATCGCACCAAAGAGGATGCGCAATGTCTTTTTACCTTGAGAAGTTTTTGTAATATTTGGCCCATGGGGCGTCTATGTACTAACAAATTTCTTCTTATTAATATGACGTGCGTTCTCTTTTGTTTGCAACAATTTTGAATATTCTAAATCCTTGAATGCATTGCATACAAAAGAATACCATTCATCATGTGCATAAGCAGGTCTCCACACCAGGTTTTCTTATCTTTCTGTTGTTTATTTCAGTAAGATGGATCTCGAGCAAACGGTCAAGGACTTGCAGTCTCAAAACACACAGTTTCAACAACTCCTGATGACCTTGGCTAAGGGTCAGGAGGATCTGAAAACCCTGCTTGGGAACAAAGACCAAGTAAAGAAAAAGAAGAAGAGAGTCGGGGTGGCTACCTTGGGGAGAAGGTTTGCAGGTGAAGCCAGAAGAGTGCTTGAATTTCCCCTACTTCTGAGGAGGGAACCAGTAAAGAGAATGCGGCTGCAGTACCTTCCGAGTCTGATATGGAAGAAGAGGAGGCTGAAGAGGACGAAGACTACTCGGATCAACAATACCCGCCCGCCGATGATAAGTATAAAGGTTTGGAAGAAAGGTTGGCAGCTATGGAGCTGCAGAGAGTTCCAGGCTTGGATTTCGAAGATTTGGGATTAATCGCTGGAATTGTGATCCCTCCGAAGTTCAAAGTACCAATTTTTTCTAGATATGATGGGCTGTCTTGCCCAAAAATGCACCTAAGGTCATACGTTCGAAGAATCCAACCTCACACTTCTGACAGAAACCTTTGGGTACACTTCTTTCAAGATAGCCTGTCTGGCACTCAGTTAGACTGGTTTTACAAGCTGGAAAGATCAGAGATACGTAGTTGGGAGGATCTGGCGGCCGCTTTTTATCGCAAATATCAGTACAACTCTGACCTGGCACCAACCCGTACTCAGCTACAGAGTATGGGAATGGCTTCAGGTGAGGGATTTAAGGAATACGCCCAAAAATGGCGTGATTTGGCTGGAAGGGTGCAGCCACCTCTTTCTGATAGAGAGCTTGTTGATATGTTCCTGGGGACCCTGTCTGGTCCATTCTTTAACCACCTGATCGGTAGCTCTTCCGCAGAGTTTACTGAGTTAATTCTGACTGGCGAGCGGGTAGAGGCCGGTATCAAGAATGGGAAGATTCAGAAAGATACCTCTGCATCTACAATTGCTAATAAACCATTTCCAGTGAAGAAGGAAACGGCTGTTGTGTACTCTCAGAGAGGAGCAGGAAGAAGTGAGTGCCGATCGACTATGGGGGCCGTAATGATCCAAAATCCATCAAACGATCAGCCTCGCAATAACCAGTCCAGACTTAAACAGCAATGGGCAGAACGGCCACCACGGCAGTTTACCCATATCAATATGACACCTGCGCAAGTTCTTCCACACCTGTTGAAATTGAATCTCACCAAGATTAGGGAAGCACCAAAGGTTGTGAATACTGCTTCACCGCACTATCATCCCCATGCTAAGTGCGCCTACCACTCCGATAGCGTCGGACATGACACAAATGATTGTTGGGCGCTCAAAAATAAAATCCAAGACTTGATAGATGCGAAAGAGGTGGAGTTCGATGCTCCAGAGAAGCCGAATGTGATATCTGCTCCGATGCCGAAACATGGTCGAAATGTCAATGCTATTGAGGAAGATTTGTATGTTTCTGATGTCAATGACCTGATAACTCCGCTGTTAACAATCAAGTTAAACCTGCTAAGAGCCGGGATTTTCCCGGGATGCAAAGAAGACTGCTACTGCTGTTACTCTCTGCCATTTGACTGCCTGTCACTGAAGAAAGGCATCCAAAGCCTGATGGACAGTCGACAAATTCTGTTTGAGAAGGTTCCTGCTATTCCAACCCCTACTGGAGATGTCTCAATTATCACCATTCACGCCGATCTTTCCAAGGCCGTCAGAAAGCCCGTTAAGATTACATCAGCTACAAAGATTGTTCCCTTGAAAATAACTATGCCTGGGCCTGTCCCCTACAGTTCTGACAAGTCAATACCATGGAATTACGGTGGAGACATCTACTACCATGGTGTTAAACAAGTTGAAGTGACCGAAGAGAGCTCTGATAAAGAGGATGCCAGCATTGGAAACATTGCTGGTACAAGCAAGATCACCCGAAGTGGGAGAATTTTTTCTCCAGAGATTGCCCCCCCAAAGGCAATCTTTGGACCCTCAGCTACTGCCAGAGTTAATCCCGCGCCAATAAAACTTTCCTCCGAAACTCCGTTGATTGAAGAAACTGTTATTCCTGTTGTTGTCCCTCCTTCTCCAGTTGATAAAGGAAAAGGGATCCAAGATGAGCTCGTCAAGACGAGGGCTCAACCTTTGGTCATCCCGGAGACCTCTAAGAAAGAGATGGAGGAGATCCTGAAGATAATTAAAAAGAGTGATTATGACGTGGTAGAGCAACTGGGGCAAACCCCCTCGAAGATCTCCATGTTAGCGTTACTGCTTTGCTCTGAGGCACACGCTAAAGCATTGATAAAATTCCTAAAGGCAGCCCATGTGCCCCAGGAAACCTCTGCAGACCAATTCCAAAATTGCGTGGCCAGCCTTACTGCAGACAATGGATTAGGTTTCTCTGATGCTGACCTAACTCCTAAAGGTAGAAACCACAATGATGCTTTGCACATTTCAGTCGAGTTCCGAGGGACCACTCTCGCACATGTCTTGGTCGACACCGGTTCTTCGCTAAATGTACTGCCTAAGAAAGCTTTGGACTGGCTGGATTGTGAAGGTTTAGAGCTGAAGCCGAGTGATATTATTGTCAGAGCTTTTGATGGTTCGAAGAGAATGGTCCATGGGGAAGTTGATATTCCCATCAAGGTGGGAACTGAGGTGTTTAAATCTACTTTCTATGTGATGGACATCCGTCCATCATACTCTTGCTTACTAGGTAGGCCTTGGATCCATCGTGCGGGGGCTGTCACCTCCTCCTTGCATCAGATGTTGAAGTACCCCGTCAAAGGAAAAATCATAACCGTACATGGTGAAGAGGAGTACATGATCAGCCACTTGAACTCTTTTCGGTATGTAGAGGTGGAAGGGGAATTCATTGAAACACCATTCCAGCATTTCGAGGAAGTCTCTCCTGAAGGGGCAGTAGCAAGAGTGGTGGCCGAGGTACCGAAGCAGGTGGCCAGGATGGCATCTCTGAAAGACGCAAAGGCTGCATTGAAGGAAGGGAAGAACTCAACATGGGGTCAGTTTCCCGATATTCCTCACAAAACAGACAAGTTTGGTTTAGGATTCACTGCTGCGGGGCAGAAAGCTATGCGCCGCTCAAAGATTGAAAGAACGCCCGTCAAGATTTCTCCTTATGGAATCAACGCTTTGGAGGGTGAATACGAAGAGGCCAACATTGAAGATTGGATCTACCCAACCATCGAAGGAGGACTACGCAACTGGGAGGCAAAGGATTTTGTCCCCATTACTTTTATTAATCAGTAATTATCTGTCAAACATTTCCTGTTGGTTTGTAATATTTACTCTTGAACAATTCGTACACTACTTTTTCACCTCATGTCTTGCCCGGGGCATGTAGGTCCATTTGTAAGGGTTTTTATTATTTTCATATCCATATGCCATGTTTAATGATTCATTGGACGTTTTTCATTGATAAACTGTTGTGTTCATTTTCTTTCCTTCTTTGCATTTTGTTTGTTTAAGGATGGCTATCCCTTACACACACCCACACTCACAAATGCAGGTACCCATCCACTCTGGATTCTATGGGTAACTATTTTGCTATGTCCTTCAATAACTCTGAAGATCTGGTCAATCAAGCTGAGTATGAAGATAGTGAAGGTTGTGAAGTACCGGAAGAGCTGGCCAGACTTTTACAGCAAGAAGAAAAGGCCATCTTGCCTCACGAAGAGTTGTTGGAAACTGTCAACTTAGGAACGGAGGAAGACCGGAAGGAAATACAAGTGGGTGCCAATCTGGAACCGAGTGTCAAGGAGCGCCTGATACAGCTGTTGAATGGATACGTCGAAATAGTCGCCTGGTCTTACGAAGACATGCCTGGGTTGGATACAAATATAGTAGTTCATCACCTGCCTACCAAGGAAGATTACCCTCCGGTAAAACAAAAGGTCCGCCGGATGCATCCGTAAATGTCCGAGAAAATCAAAGCCGAGGTTATGAAAAAATTTGATGCCGGATTTCTAGCAGTGACTTCTTACCCTCAGTGGGTTGCTAACGTGGTTCCAGTGCCGAAGAAAGATGGTAAGGTCCGAATATGTGTTGATTACAGGGATTTGAATAGGGCGAGCCCTAAGGATGATTTCCCTCTACCTCATATCGATGTTCTGGTTGATAACACCGCCCAGCATAAAGTTTTCTCCTTCATGGACGGTTTCTCCTGTTATAATCAGATCAAGATGTCTCCTGAAGACATGGAGAAGACCACTTTTGTTACTCAGTGGGGCACCTTTTGCTACAAAGTCATGCCTTTTGGGTTGAAAAATGCTGGGGCAACCTACCAACTTGCCATGGTTGCTTTATTTCATGACATGATCCATCATGAAATTGAAGTATACGTCGACGATATGATTGCAAGGTCCCAAACTGAGGAAGAACACCTTGACCACCTACAAAAGCTGTTTGACCGTTTGAAGTTGTACAAGCTGAGGTTGAACCCAAACAAGTGCATCTTTGGGGTGAGATCTGGAAAATTGTTAGGGTTCATCGTAAGCGACAAAGGTATTCAGGTAGATCCTGCCAAAGTGAAAGCCATACAGGAGATGCCGGCTCCCAAGACAGAGAAAGAGGTCAGAGGCTTTCTAGGACGGTTGAACTACATTGCCCGATTCATCTCGCATCTAACCGCTACTTGCGAACCAATCTTAAAGCTGCTGAAGAAAGATCAAGTAGTACGTTGGAACGACGAATGTCAGGCCGCTTTCGAAAGAATCAAGGAGTATCTCCAAGAACCGCCCATTCTTATGCCACCGGTTGAAGGAAGACCTCTAATCTTATACTTGACAGTGCTTGACAACTCAATGGGGTGTGTGCTGGGGCAGAATGACGAGTCTGGCCGAAAAGAGCATGCTATTTATTACCTTAGCAAAAAGTTTACCGACTGTGAGACCCGATACTCACTGCTCGAGAAAACTTGCTGCGCTTTGGTATGGGCTGCTCGCCGGCTGAGACAGTATATGTTGACTCACACTACTTTGTTGATTTCAAAAATGGATCCAATCAAGTACATATTCGAAAAGCCCGCCTTGTCCAGAAGAATAGCAAGATGGCAAATGATCTTGACGGAATACGACATCAGGTACACGACTCAAAAAGCAATCAAGGGAAGTGTATTGGAAGACCACTTGGCACACCAGGCAGTGGACGATTACCAACCAATGAACTTTGAATTTCCAGACGAGGATATCATGGTAGTAACTGATTGTGAAGTACCTGGACCGGATGAAGAACCTGAGAAAGGATCTCGATGGTCCATGCACTTTGATGGGGCCTCAAACGCTTTGGGTAATGGTATCGGCGCTGTGATCATATCCCCTAAAGGCACTCATACTCCACTCACTGCCCGACTATGTTTTGACTGCACCAACAATATGGCAGAGTATGAAGCATGTATCATGGGTCTTCAAGCTGCAATTGACTTAAGGATCAAATTTCTGAGTGTCTTCGGAGATTCCGCTCTCGTGATCAATCAGATCAAAGGTGAGTGGGATACGAAACACCCAAATCTTATTCCTTACAAGGAGTATGTGCTGACGTTGGTTCCCCATTTCGAAGAGATGACATTTGAACACTTTCCGAGAGAGGAGAATCAGTTAGCAGACGCGTTAGCTACGATGTCTTCTATGTTCAAAGTAAAATGGGACAATGAGGTGCCCCGGATCATTATTTGGAAAAAGGATGAACCTGCACATTGCTGCGATCTCGAGATCGAAGAAGTAACAGAAAAACCCTGGTATCATGAAGTGAAGAGGTACCTTGAAGCTCAAGAATATCCCGAAGGCGCACCTGTTAATGACAAGAAGTTCCTGAGAAGGTTTGCAGCAAAATTCTTCCTCAGCAATGGCATTCTCTACAAGCGAAACCATGATTCAACCTTACTGCGTTGTGTAGATAAGGCTGAAGCAGAAAAGATCATGGCAGAGCTGCATGAAGGTACCTTTGGAACACATTCCAGTGGACATACCATGGCAAAGAGAATCCTTCGGGCGGGATATTTCTGGTCCACGATGGAAGATGACTGTTATCAGCATTCCCGAACCTGTCATAAATGCCAAATCTATGCTGGTAAAGTGCACATCCCTCCGGTTCCTCTGAACGTTTTGACAGCACCTTGGCCTTTTGCGATGTGGGGCATTGATATGATCGGCGAAATCAGACCTACAACATCTAATGGGCACCGCTTTATCCTAGTAGCAATTGATTACTTCACAAAATGGGTTGAAGCGGCTTCCTATGCTACGGTAACCAAGAATGTCGTGGCACGGTTCATTCGGCATAACCTGATCTGCCGCTACGGTGTACCTGAGAGGATCATTATGGATAATGGTACCAATCTTAACAACAAGATGATCACCGAACTCTGCGAGCAATTCAAGATACAGCACCACAACTCTTCTCCCTACCGACCGAAGATGAATGGGGCTGTAGAAGCAGCCAATAAGAATATCAAAAAGATTGTGCAGAAGATGACAGTGACCTACAAAGATTGGCATGAAATGTTACCGTTCGCTCTTCATGGGTACCGTACCTCGGCGCGAACGTCAACAGGGGCAACTCCCTTTGCTTTGGTCTATGGCATGGAGGCGGTCTTGCCTATTGAAGTCCAAATACCCTCTCTCCGAATAATGAAGGATGCGGGATTGAACGAAGATGATTGGATCCAGACTCGGCTTGATCAATTAAACCTAATTGACGAAAAAAGACTTACTACTATCTGTCACGGTCAGACATACCAAAAACGGATGATCAAGGCTTTTAACAAGAAAGTTAAACGACAGGAGTATCGAGTTGGGGATCTGGTAATCAAGCGCATTATCTTGCCGCAAAGTGATCCCAGGGGCAAATGGACTCCTACTTACGAAGGACCGTTTGTGATCAAGAACATATTTTCTGGTGGTGCGATGATTCTGGCCACCATGGATGGCGACGATTTGCCGCACCCCGCGAATGCAGACATAGTCAAAAGATACTACGCATGAAATAACCCGACAAGTCGAAAACCCGAAAGGGCGACTTGGGCAAAAATGGGCATCCCGGTGAACCGAAAACCCGAAAGGGCGGTTCAAGCAAAAATTAGGGATAAAACAAAAAAATCTGTACACCCGGCAAGTCGAAAACCCAAAAGGGCGGCTTGGGCAAAAAGGGTTTCCCGGTGGATTGAAAACCCGAAAGGGCGGTTCAGGCAAAAGTTAGGGAATTAAAGCGTATGACTATGTCTCGTCGGATCACTTTAAGGACAATCTCTTCATCAACGAACTCCAAGCTTCTGATCAATCCAGTCATCGGCAGACGAAGCATCCAATGGACAAATATTCAGAGTTGTGAAGGCTATAGCAGAATAGAATCCCATGGAATTATTTCACATAGCCATCTTGCTTTTGTATAAAACTTTCAATTTTACGGCGACATCCTCTTACTAGGATGCCTGTCTCCTTTGTACAAAGACACTCATAGAAAGTTAATACAAATATTTTTCCAAATACACCAAATTTGCTTTGTCTTCCTTTCACACTTATGTTTACTTGAGAAACGTCCAATGTTTTGTTAAGTAGGCATATGCATTTGAACATAGTCATTTCCTCTCAAATCAGGAAAAGACGATTACTGATAGATGGAAGGTACAGATAGATGTCTCGATGCCCTTTCAGAAGGAGTCCCCAAACAGAGTTTAACTCTAGGATCCCCACCAGAACAAGAGCTTTCTCAAAAATGATCTCCCCAGCCAGAGAGCCTTCCAGAGCTTAGTTCCCCCCAGAGATAAATTTCAGCACTCCCAGTAGAGTCCTAAAATCTGAAAATCCTATCCCCAGCGGAGCTAAAGCTTCCAACTGTCAATCCCCATTGGAACCTGACCAGTGAACATCCTCCCCACAGAGATACTTCCTACCGGACTGAATATTCTCAAATCTTACCTCTCCAGCTTAAGTCTACCAGGTCCTGAACTCCCCAGTAGAGATCATCAGAATTCTCTCACCCTGCAAGTCACCAAGGAGTTCCAATCCCCAGCAGTGGTCCTAAGATCCCCCAACAAGTGAAGATCTTGTTCCCCAGGCAGTGGGCAGACAACAGGGATTTCTCATCCTCAGTAACCCCAGAGTTCTTCCATTATGGGTTTATTTCCCCAACATTTGTCTAGGATTTATTCTCCAGAACAAGTTACATTTCAGATTGATCGGTCGTTCAAACTCCTTCATCATCTGTCGGAAGCTACAGTCGTCGAAGATAAAATTCTCACAGAATTCAAGTTATGAAGCCCAGACTCGACCGGATAACATCTTAATCTCTACAGCACATTGTGAAGACCGGACTACGACCGAATAACAGTGTCAGACTACCGCAAAGCCTGGATTGCGACCAGATAGTGGTATCCCCTCAGAGCAAGCTATGAAATCCGGATTCGACCGAATAATAGTTTAATCCCCTACAAGTCATTGTGAAGACTGGACTACGACCGGATAACAGTGTCAGATTACCACAAAGCCTGGATTACAACCAGATAGTGGGATCTCCAAAATTCAAGTTATGAAGCCCGAACTCGACCGGATAACATCTTAATCTCTACAGCATATTGTGAAGACCGGACTGCGACCGAATGACAATATCACACAATCGCCAAGTCTGGATTACGACCAGATAGCGGGTTCTTCATTATTCAAGCCGCGAAGCCCAGATTCGACCGGATAGCAGCTTATCAGGTTATTGTGAAGCCTGGATTACGACCAGTTGACAATACAAATTTCTGTGAAGCCTGGATTACGACCAGACAACAGTCAAGAATACTACAAAGCATGGAATCGACTAGATAGTTGTATATCTTTAACACAAGCCGTGAAGCTCGGATTTGACCGGATAGCAGCTTATTAAGTTATCGTTGAAGCCTGGATTACGACCAGTTGACAATACAAGCTTCTGTGAAAGCCTGGAGATCGACCAGATAACAGTTAAGCATCGGCAGAATGAAGACCCATTCTCGGTTCTTCATAGAATATTCGAATATTCTCCAGTGAGGACCTCCTCAAGACAGGAATTCCCCAGTAACTTGGCATACGACCCAAACTCCTGATCCCCCAGCAGTAGTCCCATGACTCCTCATCTTCAACGATCAAAGATTCTTGCCCTACCCAGCAGCCAAGGATTTGTTCTCCCCGGCAGCAGTCAAGATTCTTTTATCTTCAGCCACCCAGGATTCCTCTATCTTCAGCAAGATAGCTCATCAGTTTACATACACATTTGTCGCATTCATATCATAAACATTGATATAACATACATTGCATCACGCATCATGACATTGCATACAGCTAACTCTTTACCTTTTCAGGGAAGAGCAGTCAACAGACAAAAATCATCATCTTCCGAGATTCTTTCTATAAATAGTTCAGATGTGACCCAGACACGGCGACATTCTGATACTTATCCCATATTCACTCAAAGACAGTTCAGATGTGACCCAGACACGACGACATTCTGATACTTGTTCCAGATTCATCCAGATGCATTTTTACACGGACTCATCATCAGGAAACCCTACACCGGTTCCTTCTCCACTTCAAGACTTCTGAAAACAGTTTACGGACGCTTCCCAACAACGGATGCTGCTCTATTGCTTATTCAACTCCAACTCCTGAAAACAGTTTACGGACGCTTCCCAACAACGGATGCTGCTCTATTGCTTATTCAACTCCAACTCCTGAAGACAATTTATAGATTATCCAAACACGGATGTCAATCTATTACTTGTTCAGATCCCCAATTCAGAGACATTCCAAAACATGGATACCTTTCTGATACTCGTCCACTCACCAGTGACATACAGTTCAACATTTTCAGATGGCATCTATAAGCCCATCCTCCTACCAACATTTCTAAATGGCATCTTTAAGCCCATTTCCAGATGGCATCTATAAGCCCATCCTCCTACCAGCAGTCACTAGATGGCATCTTTAAGCCCATCACCAAATGGCATCTTTAAGCCCATTCCCTCTACCATCACGTTACCGAGTGCAAATTTTCTGGGCACTCTAGTGTCCAATCTCCTTTTACCCTCGAGTCGCGAAAGGAAAACTTGCCAATCTAACTCTTCAGGTCCAAGAAGATTGAACAGGGGCAACTGTTGTACCCCAAAATTTTCCCTCGCATTTTTTCACAAGAAATCACGGCTTCAGGCGTTTCCTGATTTTTCAAACTGGCTCAAGGATCGGTCAAGCAGACTTTTCTCGTCAGTTAGATAAAATTAGGGTTTTATTGATTTTCATGGCTCTGGAACAATTCAAACAGTTTACTTAGGGTTTGGTTGATTTTGGCTCAACTTTGATCAGGCGAACGCTTCTTTGGCATTTGATTAGGAACTAGGTTCTTTGTGCACAGATTTTTCAGAAAGACTAATTCTACAGTGCTTTTCAAGTTATTCTGAGATGTGGATTGAAACATTTGGATTGAGTTTGCAGTGTTTGATTAAAATCAGTGAGAAGAAAAGATATTTGGGCAGTTGTTGTGTTTGACTGTGCATTACTTTGAATTTTTGAAACACCAGGTTTATTAATGGATCGATGCTAAAGACCACAATGTTTATGGATTATTTATCATTCTGAGTTAAATGATTGGAATTTATTTTCAATTATTATAATTTAAAGAATTTTAAATAATAAATAAACAATTGGAGATAATAAGGATTAATTGGATAAAAGGAATTTTTATTTCATCTTTAAATATTTGTTACAATTGTTATTTAAATACAAGTATTCGTTTACAAAGTATTTACAATAATAATATTACAGTTATTTAAATTTAAATAAAACTATCCTAATATTTTTCTAAGTCTTCAATTCTTCATCCTCCATTTATCGCTTTTCCTCTCCATTTGATTTTTTATCTGCAAAGAAAAGAAGAAAAAAGTCAGAAGCAGATAAATAATTAAAAGCAGACAATTAATTTGGGCTCATCATTAAAGGCAACTGACTGGAATCAGTTAGCCCTCTCTGCAAATCACAGGATTTATCCCGATTCACAAAGAGGGATGAATATTGCTTGCTAAACATGAATGCACAAAGTATTGGAATGCACAAATTCAAATTTTGTCAAACCAACTGCATAGTTCAAAACCAACTGCATAGTTCAAAACCAACTGCATAGTTCAAAACCAACAACATGTATAAAAGTTCAAATTGCCAAAACAAAGTCCAATGTCAAACTGTCCAAAATATGGAAGGATGTCAAGATACAAAGGCTACTCCATACTGTAACAAAGATGCAGGAAAGCTGAAGAAGGAAAGTATGCAGGTTAAGACCATATATGCAAGCAAGCTAGTCCTATTTCATCATTTTCCAGCCTGTATGCCTTTTCAGAAAAAAGTACACTTAACATTATTTAAATGTTTTAACTGTACTAGAGAGAGAAGGAAGAGAGAAAAGAAATTGGGCTTACAGTTTCTGGCTTTAGGCTTAAGGCATAAAGATATAAAACAAACTGGAATGAAACAGTAAAGGGGGCGAAAAATCACAAATAAAACTCAGAGCAAGCAAAGCCTCAAGCTTTTAGCCTCAAGCTTAACTACTCAAGCATAGAACCTGTTCACAAAAACTCCAACCCTGTGCAAAAGACCAAAAGCACACAAAGCTGTCAACCCACCCTGCATTCAACAAACCTCAAACACATGGCCATGAACCAGAAGCCAAAACCAATGTCCAAATAGCATAAACCCAAACCTGTCAAACAAATGCCCAAAAACCTGAAACCTAAATCTGCATAAAAGCCTCCAAAATCAGAACATCAAACAACTTACAGCCTCCAGCTCCAAGCCCTGCATAAACCTTTCAAGACTCAAACCTGCATTCCATAGCCACAAAACCTGTAAGTTCATACTTAAACCCCCAAACAGCCATAACCTGTTAAGGCCCTCAAGCCACCAACCTGCATTCCAGGCCACAAACCTGAAACCTTTTTCCAAGAAACATAAGCTTAACCTGCCTGAAGCTAACAACCAAGCCTAAAAAAAACATAAACCTGTCAAACTTATCCAACAGAAACTTACAGTCTATCCAAGCAAAAAACCAGTATTCAAGCATACAAAATCAGTAGCCTAACCAACACAAAAACCCTTAGAACTCAAAGAGCTCATCACTGGGTTAGCATACAAGCAACTCAACAACTCAAAAAGCAACAAAAACGAGGCAGAGAGAGGAGAGGGAAAGCTAGTCAAAAGCCAGTGTTTCAACAATAGCATTCAAAAGCAGCACATAGGAGCCCTCAGAGTGTCCTCATCATTGGGCTAACAAGCATTCAAACAGGCAACCCAACAATCAAAGCCCTCAGGAAACTTCCATCACTGGGCCAGCACCAACATTATCCAAAGCAACCATATTCATCAACCAAGACATATCAATCATCATCAAGCATATTCAGCAAGCCTCAGAGAATTCTCATCATAGGCAAACAACACAAGCATACAGAAACGAGGAAGAGGAAGATTCAAGTCAATACAACAAAGCAAACAGAGAAGAAGAAAAGTCGTACTAGGTTTTCAATTCGTATCATCATCAAACCTAAAAGCAATACAAAAATACCAGGGTTACCAAAAAGCGAGCGCTCAACACTGCTTCCTCCGCCGTCAAAGCCTCCACGTGCATCCTAATCCCATCTCTTCCTCCGTCTCCTCCAAAAGGTACAACTTTCCTCCTTTTTCACGCACCTCCAACAAAAGAACATTCAATCAGAATCCATAAACGAAAAAGACTAAACATGCAAAGAGGGAATTAACGAAAATCTTAAAACGCAAACGAGAAATCATACCCTTTTTTTTTACTGCCGTTCGAGTGAGTATGAGGATGAGGACGGATGATGGCGCGGTGGCTCTAGGCGGGGAATCGCGTCTCAGTGACTTTTACATTGAGGAAGATGAGGAGGAAGATGAAGTGAAGCAGAACGGCGCCTCTGTGTTGTTCACAAACCCTAGCCTCAACTGAACACAAAACTCACAACCCTAAAAAATGTATAAACCCCATTGGTCCTTGCCCTTTTGATCAGCTTAAGCCCATTTCCAGTTCCACGTGCACCCCCCACATTTCTTCTGATCATTTGTTGTTTGGACCAGCACAAACCCCATTAGGCCCATCCTCTCCTTTTTGCTTTTGTTTTGAACATAAATATTTCTTTATTTCCTTTTCATAAATTAATTCCTATTTTTATTATCAATTTACCATTTTTCTAAATTAATAATTTCTTTGATAAACAAAAATCACACATTTTCATATTAATTTTCTTAATTCTTTCCCTTTTTATTATTACATTTTTTAAGAAAAGATATGAATATTAATTTTTCTAAAAGCTGAACAATTTTATTTTCTTTTCTTTAGTTAAAATCTTTGTATACAAAAAATACTAACAATAATACATAATTTAGTTAAAACTCAAAACATTTCTTCCTTTTCTTAAAAATATTTTGTTTGTACCTAATTAATTAAAATACATTAATGTTAATACATAACAAAAAATAGAATTTTAAAACATTCTTTTCTTAAGACTAAAACTTTTGTTTGTACATATTAAACAAAAAGTATAAGAATACAAAAATTTAAATCAAACATACTTAATAATACATTTAAGTTCACATTTCTTAACTTGGAAATAAACCTAATACATTTACACATACACTTACACACTTATATTGGTACATTATACATTTGCTACTCTTATACATTGCTATACATGATACATATACATTTGATCGCAATTCGATTTGGTTGTAATTATTTAAGTCTCACTCCCCTTTTGTCAATTTGTACCCCCACTCCCGGATACTATTTGTAATAGCGTAGACTTTAAAATTCCCGCAATTTACCGCTTTCGAATTATACCATGATTAGACCTAGGGTTTGTATGTACATAAAAATCGAACGCTAGATAACCTAATACAAGACAAATACATGAAATCAATACACAATCACACTTGCACCCCCTAGGGTAATCCCACATGTTGCCTTCCAAAATGGGCCATGCTTGCACGTCGAGTTTCTTTGGCAAAACAATCAAATGATCATAAGTCCCTCGATGACGCTTTCGAAAGTTGCCTAAACGGAATGATCATAGTCCCTTCAACCAAATTGCCAAAGACACTTGGCACCATTGCATTCATGGTCCATACGATGACCCGCACCCGTCCCGTTAAACATCCTAAACGCGAGATTGTCCACCAAATTCAATGGTGGAACAAAATTGTTAAAAAGGGGTTGAAAACATAGAGAAAGCCTTTGAGTACAATAGGGGTAAACAAAACTCTTAGTTACTTGAGATCAACTTGCAAAAACACTTGCCTCCTTTTCAAAAACCAAACTTCACAAACACTTTCAAAATAAACTCTCCAAAAACATTTTGAAACATCTTTTCGAAAAGATACACACCGTTGTATATACTCAAACACGAGTCATTACAATGGTTGCCAAAACAAAGGCGTCTATTTCAAAGACATTTACAAAACACACACATACACCACAATTTCAAGCAATCGAAAATCAAGGCAAGTGATCTAAAACCAAGTAACTAAGAGCCCATGGATAACCATGGATGAAAAGGGTGCTAATACCTTCCCTTTTCATAATCTACCCCCCGAACCCACAAAACATCTCAAAAAGGTTTTTCCTGTGCTTTTTAACCATTCCTTTAGGATAAAATAAAAAGTTGGTGGCGACTCTTGCTAAACCGAACAAGTGCGAATACAAACGTAAAACTCAAGTCAGTTCTCCCACCGTATCACAAACACCTTTCGATTGGCCTGTTAACAAAGCCTTTCTATTGGCCTGTTAACAAAGCCATCAAGAGGGCACTCAAAAAACATGTCCAGGTACACTGAACATGAGAAAATGGCATGTTTCCCTTGCAAATATAGAAATAATTAAATGCTGATTGTGGATTTAATTCCTGAGTTAAAGGCCAGATTCTTGCCTTTTCTGTTCCTAAAGAGCTGATTCGACCAGAGTGATTATGTGCAACTCAAGACCATTCGAAGAAGCATTCAGAAGGCCCATTCGAAGTACATAAGAAACCCATTCGAAGGAGGCAAATCAAGACCAATCGAAGAGTAGGGCCTGAAGGCATTCGAAATTCAAAAGTGTCCAGGTTCATTCAAGAGACATGAATATTTCAAAAAAGGAAAACTTTTAATGTGTCTGTTTCTTGTCTCATGGCATTTAAGGCCTGTTTAATGGTTGTCTCTTGCCATTACTGCACCCTCACACCCCTATAAATACAGAGGCCAGCATACATATCCAACACACAAAAACTCTGCAGGAAAACAAAACACACGAAAAAAACATACAACAGGAGAACAAAAACATTGGAGTTACGCTGCCAAAAGTTGTCAACATTTTCAGAGGTGATCCAGGCCAAAGCAACCCTTCAACAAAAGATCACAACGCCCATAAGCCCCAAATCAAAGGTGCCTACATCCAGGAAGTGCCCAGATCGAAGGTGCCTACATCCAGGAAGCGCCCAAATTAAAAGTCCAATCTGCTGGTAAGAAAGGGTAAACTATCCAACCTCATATTTGCATAATACATTCATACTGGTTGTTACTTTCGATTTTCTATCCTAGACAGGATCAAGAGGCCTGGGTTTGGTACCCAGGCCATGTCCATCGTTTGCTAATATTTGCTGCAGACATAGCCTGAAGAGACCCAGATTCAGCAGGCGCGAATAGGGAGGAGATTCGAACCAGGGGGGTAAAGTCCCCCCTGGACCTTTAACATCGGTTTTGTTTTGCAGGAACTACATTCTCAGATTCCTGTTCAGAGTTTCGAAGCTCAACAGTTTAGCTTCGAACTGGACCCAGGATTTCCAGATCGAAGGATGACATGTCCAGATCGAACACCCTCAGAGTGCAGCCCCTCACGCACCTTCGATCCAGCCTCTTCACTGGGTCGAAAGACAGCCTGCACCTCTTTCGACCCAGGCCTCTAGAATTATATTTTTTCTTGATTTGCTGCCTGGCCCATTTGTACTTTGTTTACTTTGTTTTAGTTTATTTCTTTTTATTTGTTTTTTTAATCAACATAAAAATCATAAAAATAAGTAACTTAGAATTAGGATTTAATTTAGTTAATTATTTTAACTTATTTTCTCCAATTTTAAAATCAGTAGACTTAGGATTTATTTAAATTCAATCCTTTTCATAAACCAAAAAATGCAAAAAATATTAGGTTTGTTTTAGAGTTAATTTTAATCAGTTTTTTTAATTAATTAAATTTGACTTAATTGAACATTTAGCATTTTTCCAAAAAATAAAATAAAACAACAAAAAAGAGTTCTTATTCTTAGGATTTTTTAGATTCACGCGCATTTATTTTATTGTAACTGCTTACTGGTTTGTAATAGCTTAACTATGACTTTTACTTTACTGCTTTTATTCCCCCAATTTTTGGACATGTAAATAATCCCCCTCCCCGAAGCCTTGTAATAGCGTAGGATTTACAATTCCCGCACTTTAAATTCCTGTACATATATTAACTGCTTAGATGCATGCTAAATAGGATTGTATGACAAGATTAACTCTTAAACTTAAAATCAACAGTAGCTCACCATGACATGCAAAGATAATATAACTGAAAAAACAACACACTTGCACATACCACTCATAGGGTACACCTCACTTGGTTGCCTCAAATATGGTCATTGAGTATAGGATGTTTTATAGGTCATCCTTTTGTCCCAAAGATCATAAAGTTGCCTCGAAACAGTTGCCTCGGATAAAATGATCTAAGACATTAGGACTACCACTAAAGCATCCTAACATTGCTTTAGTGACCACACGTCCCTTAAATCGAATTTACCTGAAAACTCCAACGACGGTGCTACCTACTCCTCAATAGTGGGATAGCACTGTCTAAAGGACATTTGCACAGTTTAATTCCTTTTTGAGTAGGTAGATGTTCTTAAGTACTTGGTCCTTTTTAAAACAAAACAAAACTTTTCACACTTACACTTTTACAAACAAAGTTTTCAAAAACACTTCATTACACTCTTGAGGACAGAAACAAGAGTTAAATCGAAGTTAAAAATAAAAACTTTCAAAACCCACAAACACAAAGAAAAGCAAACTTTTGAAAACATAGTGAGCAAGTACCTAAGAGCCCGTGGATAACCACAGATAGAAAGGGTGCTAACACCTTCCCTTTCTATAATCTACCTCCCGAACCCGAGAAATATCTCGAAAAGGAATTTTTCTATGCTTTTGTCCTTTCCTTGTTGGATAAAATAAAAGACGGTGGCGACTCTTGCTTACCGCGACATTTTGCGAAAACAAACGCAAATGCGAACCAACATTCCAAAACAGTCAGTTCTCACTCCCACCGACCACAGAACTGGCGACTCTGCAGGGGAATCTTATAAGTGAGGTGTACCTTAGGATTAGATCACTTGTGTTTTCAATTGTATGCTTTGTATGCTTTTAATTTTGTGGGCTTGTATCAGAGTTTTATAGATCCTAACCCGGATCTGGGGATGCCCTTTAGGTAAGTAGCAATAAACTGTGAGGGATCTGTCCGGCGTAGACCGACACAGATGAAGCAGTAGCTACATTGGTGTGGCACCTTGGTCTGTACCGATATCCCTTGTGTTGAAACGAGGAGAATATGGGTCTTCTAAGGAGTCATTAAGCACCAACTGACCTTAGAACCTTAAATTGACCAACTTGGCCATAGAACAGTAGCAGTATGCTACACTCATTGAGACTAAACTCTCGCGATGATTCCGGCCGCAAGAAAAGGTTGTTAAACTGGAATTATGACCGATTGAGGGTAGTCAGTGATATTGAGATCCTCTAGAACCCGATTACTATTTTTAGGACAGGTTCAAACCAACTAAACTGAAAGAGGGTAATGCCTGAACTCCATGCCAGCCTAAACTTAAGGCTATATGTGTGACTTGTGTGCCTTCAAACTTGAACTGCTTGCACATTCTTGTTATCTGACAACATGAGTTCCTTGCAGGTTTTGTTTACAGTCCTTATCCAATAATCTGGATTTATTGCAGGGCTTACTTACACCACCTCACACTTTTGCATACCTGTACATAACATCATAACATCATACCATAGCATTTTCCTTAACCATTTCAAGGATCTCAAGGGTCTGTGATGCAGGTTATGGTAAATCAAATGGCTAGCAAGGGGCAAAAGGGATTTATTTTCCTCTAGCCAAGGTTGTCTATAAATCCAAGCATGATAACTTGAGTCAGGGGCTATGACCCACTCGATATGGTGAGCTTGACTCTTGAAGAAGGACTCTCAATAACATGAAGCTCCTTCGATCAAGCTACCAGATTCAGATTCTAACAGTTTCTTGTTTACCCCGCGAGATCCTTGGAAACATTGCATACATATACATATCATTGCATAACAGGTCTCCCAGTATAGGTCTCTTATCTTCTTCGCTGTTTATTTCAGCAATCATCATGTCTACTGAACCTTCCACTGAAGAAGCTATCAAGGCCCTCCAGGCCCAGAATTCCCAATTTCAAGAGTTGGTCATGAGCCTAGCTAAGGGTCAGCAGGACCTGAAGACCCTGATTCTGAAAGAGAAAAAGAAGAAGAAAAAGAGGACCATCCTGTTCAACACTGGACGCAGGTTTGGGAACGGGCTGCAGAATGAAGTTGACCTGACCACCTCATCTGGAGGGAAAGACAGTCCACAAGAAAGGAGGGCTCCTAGCCCTGAAGTCTCCGACAACGAGACAGACTATGATGAAGAACAGTATCCTCCTGCTGAGGATAAGTACAAACAACTGGAAGACCGTTTGAACGCTATGGAAATACAGAAGGTGCCCGGTATGGACTTCGGAGAACTAGGTCTATCCTCTGGGGTGGTGATTCCCCATAAATTCAAAGCACCTGCCTTTTCCAAGTACGACGGAGCTTCCTGTCCAAAGCTGCACCTTCGGTCATATGTGAGGAAGATTCAACCCTATACTGCTGATGGAAATCTCTGGGTTCATTTCTTTCAAGATAGTCTGTCGGGGACGCAACTTGAATGGTTCTGTCAACTGGAAGGAGCTAACATCTGCAACTGGGAGGACCTTGCTGCTGCTTTTTACAAGTAATACCAGTATAATGCCGACCTTGCTCCCACCGTACTCAGCTTCAGGGTATGTCTATGGGTACAGGCAAAGGCTTTAAGGACTACGCTCAGAAGTGGAGAGATCTGGCCGGAAGAGTCCAACCCCCTCTGTCTGATAGGGAGTTGGTGGACATGTTTCTTGGGACTTTGTCTGGTCCCTATTTCAAACACTTGATCGGAAGCTCTTCAGCCGGATTCACCGAGCTAATACTGACCGGCGAAAGGGTCGAAGCTGGCATCAAACGTGGGAAGATTCAAGAAGCTACACCTTCTGATGCTCAGAAAAAGCCCTACAATGGGAAGAAAGAGTCCAATGCAGTGTATGGTCAAAAGAGTCGTCATGATTAACATGTAGGGGAAACCCTGATCTCCGATCCCACGCCTATTCAACAAAGACAGAGCAATAGGCGTAGGGTAAGATATCAAGAAAGGCAGTATACTAACATCAACATGCCTTTGTCTCAAGCGTTACAATAATTGCTGAAGGTGAAACTGATCACGCTAAAGGATCCTCCTCAAAATCCTGATACTTCCTCTTCTAAGTATAATCCGAGTGTGAGATGTGCCTACCATTCTGACAGTCCTGGACATGACACCAACGACTGTTGGACTTTGAAGAACAAGATCCAAGACTTTATTGATGCCAAGGAGATCAAGTTTGATCATTGATCCTATGCCAAATCATTGAGAATGTCTTTGTTTCATTTGAATTTTCAAGTTGTAATCTCTTTGTTATTCAAACAATTATCTATTAATGCCAAACTTTGTTTCATTAATGCATTGCATATGTTTGTCTTGATTTGATCCAATCATTTTAATTACATTTAAATTATGCTTTTTACTCGCTTTATGAAATTCAACTCTTGCTAAAAGTTACAAGCCTTTAGAGGGAGGATGATGAAACAATGCCATAATCTCAAACAATATGCTTTTGGACAGACCTTGCTGACGATGTACATGCATTTATTTTAAATCCTAAACACTGGAGTTATAAGGAAGATAATCCCTTGTCAACCCCTTCGAGCCAAAGAAGTAGAAGTTTTCTATTTTAACACAAATTGAAACCTTTAATTTAAACCCGGGGCAGGGTAGTCTCTCAGTTAATTCAAAAGATGCGCATTGAAGTCGCAAAACTCTCAGTTCATAATACAACGAACGACATCAAAAGCATTCCTCTGGAATCAAAAGACAGTGGTGGTTCCTTATTTCATAGGCAGTCAATCTCTCAAAAAAAACCCACTGAGCCAAAACCTATAAAGGAGGCTTAAGAAAGTTGGGGCATTCCGCTGACTGTAATCTCGAAAACAGGAACAGTCAGGCAAAAATTGGGGATAACAAATCAAAAGAACGAGGTCGCTACAAATCCTCAACAACATGAAAAATGTTGCAAAAATGACTGCCTTCCAAAATCCAAATTGTGTGAACCATCACTAAAACGTCGTTCCAAATTCGAATAGAGTTTGACGCACAATTAACTGAGTTTAGGATTGAAGAACATCATGAAGAGCAGGTGGGTACAAATATACTTTGAGCCTTTATCCTTTGTTTCTTAAACCGTGAACCAAGCCACGTTACAACCCTTCAAAAGTCCTAACTGAAGCATGGGTTATTTCAAAAGCATACTGTTACAAAAGGTATCCTGACTCCTGTAAGGCTTTGCCCTAAATCTTGTGTTGAATTTGTGTTATAAAAAGTTTTATGCTAAAAAATGCATTTTTCAAAAATTTGAGACAAGCATGGACTTTTCATTATTTGAATATCACTATTTGCATTTGGCTATTTGTTTGACAGCCGAGAAATTCACACAACGAATATCCGATGAACGAAAGCCCTCTCAGTGAACAAAATCACTTCAAAAAGGATGGCACTTCCATTGACAAATCTCCTATCAACAAGGGGACTTGACATGTCACTATCCAGCACACCTGGGGCAGTCCAGTCAAGATTTCAAGAAATCTCTAAAGAAGTGCATAGTAACCAGGGGCAAGTCTCCATCTTCGTCACTTGAGGCATCGAACATCAATCTCAGTGAAGGGTTACGTACAATTAAACATTTTCTGGCAATGTCACAAACACTTGCTACTAGGGGCAATGACAAATCTCCCCAAAATTCGTCTTATAGGATGACTCCCAGCAAGGGTTTTAATCTCTGAAAACCTTTCCCCAGCTGAATCAACCTCAAGAATCCTCAAGGACTTCCCCCAACGAAGATGTCACCTCTCTAGAGGACTGACGACAGGGTTTATTTCCCTAATAACACCAGAAATCCCCAGCTTGAGTTTGCCTCGCCGACTACTACAAATTAAAGGACCACAACTCCTCTTCCCCAGTAGACTACTCTACAATCCCCAGCAAGTTACTGTGAAACCTGGACCCGGCCAGATGTCAGTTTAACTTTGACTCCCCAGTAGAGCAACGGACAACCGAGACTCCTGAACTTGTTCGCCAAGAATGAATCAATACTCTCCACAGAGTTCACAACTTTCCCCAACGGAGTTCTCCTTAACAAAACAAGGATCCTCAGTGGAAACATTCTAAGCAAAGTTTGAAGACATACCTACTCTTCAACAGCAGTTCGGGATTTAATAACTCCCCAACACTTGTCAAGAATTTATTCACCAAGACAAAATTACATTTCAATAACATTCATAGCATATGCATACAAAATACATATAACATGAATCTCATTTATTTTGAGAACATAATTACACAATGCATACATCATGACATTGCATACAACTAACTCTTTACCTTTTCAGGAAAGATCGATCGACAGATAAAAGTCATTACCTTTTGGAGTAGCAGTCGTCAAAGATTCCTTCATTTCCTTTTGAGGTAGTAATCGTCCAAGATTCCTTCATCATCTTGCTGAGGTAGTAATCGTCCAAGATTCCTTCATCATCCCGTTGAGGTAGTAATCGTCCAAGATTCCTTTACCATCCTGCTGAGGTAGTAATCGTCCAAGATTCCTTCATCATCCCGTTGAGGTAGTAATCGTCCAAGATTCCTTCACCATCCTGCTGAGGTAGTAATCGTCCAAGATTACTTCATCATCCCGTTGAGGTAGTAATCGTCCAAGATTCCTTCACCATCCTGCTGAGGTAGTAATCGTCCAAGATTCCTTCATCATCCCGTTGAGGTAGTAATCGTCCAAGATTCCTTCACCATCCTGCTGAGGTAGTAATCGTCCAAGATTCCTTCACCATCCCGTTGAGGTAGTAATCGTCTAAGATTCCTTCACCATCCTACTGAGGTAGTAATCGTCCAAGATTCCTTCATCATCCCGTTGAGGTAGTAATCGTCCAAGATTCCTTCATCATCCTGCTGAGGTAGTAATCGTCCAAGATCCTTCATCATCCTGCTGAGGTAGAAGTCATCCAAGATTCCTTCATCATCCTGCTGAGGTAGTAATCATCCAAGATTCCTTCATCATCCTGCTGAGGTAGAAGTCATCCAAGATTCCTTCATCATCCTGCTGAGGTAGAAGTCATCCAAGATTCCTTCATCATCCTGCTGAGGTAGTAATCGTCCAAGATTCCTTCATCATCCTGTTGAGGTAGAAGTCATCCAAGATTCCTTCATCATACTGCTGAGGTAGTAATCGTCCAAGATTCCTTCATCATCCTGCTGAGGTAGAAGTCATCCAAGATTCCTTCATCATCCTGCTGAGGTAGAAGTCATCCAAGATTCCTTCATCATCCTGCTGAGGTAGTAATCGTCCAAGATTCCTTCATCATCCTGCTGAGGTAGAAGTCATCCAAGATTCCTTCATCATCCTGCTGAGGTAGTAATCATCCAAGATTCCTTTATCGTCCTGCTGAGGTATAAGTCATCCAAGATTCCTTCACCATCCTGCTGAGGTAGTAATCGTCCAAGATTCCTTCACCATCCTACTGAGGTAGTAATCGTCCAAGATTCCTTCACCATCCCGTTGAGGTGGTAATCGTCCAAGATTCCTTCACTATCCTGCTGAGGTAGTAATCGTCCAAGATTCCTTCACCATCATGCTGAGGTAGTAATCGTCCAAGATTTCTTCACCATCCTGCTGAGGTAATAATCGTCCAAGATTCCTTCACAATCCTGTTGAGGTAGTAATCGTCCAAGATTCCTTCACCATCCTGCTGAGGTTGTAATCGTCCAAGATTCCTTCATCATCCTGCTGAGGTAGAAGTCATCCAAGATTCCTTCATCATCCTGCTGAGGTAGTAATCGTCCAAGATTCCTTCATCATCCTGCTGAGGTAGTAATCGTCCAAGATTCCTTCATCATCCTGCTGAGGTAGTAATCGTCCAAGATTCCTTCATCATCCTGCTGAGGTAGAAGTCATCCAAGATTCCTTCATCATCCTGCTGAGGTAGAAGTCATCCAAGATTCCTTCATCATCTTGTTGAGGTAGAAGTCATCCAAGATTCCTTCATCATCCTGCTGAGGTAAAAGTCATCCAAGATTCCTTCATCATCCTGCTGAGGTAGTAATCGTCCAAGATTCCTTCGTCATCTGTTTGGAGTAGCAATCATCTCAGATTCCTTCACCACACATCATTATCAGAAAAGACCTTCTCTGGTTAGATTTATTTCTCCCAATTAAAACAGGCAACTAAAGACCTCCTCTGGTTAGATTTATTTCTTCCAGTTAATGACAGGCAATCAGAGACCTTCAAATAACAGTCCAGATACGATCCAGATTCAGATGTAATTCTGTCACTCATTCAAATACAGTCCAGCAATCATTTCTGGATTGCATCTTTAAGCCCATCTCCAACGACTATCCATCATCTCTCCAAATGGCATCTGTAAGCCCATTCCCGACGTCACAATGATGATACTACACCATACGAGTGCAAATTTCTGGGCACTTTAGTGTTCAATTATCTTCCACCTTCGAATCACGAAAGGCTCGAAAGCCAATCTACATCCTCAGGTTTAAGAAAATTGAACAGGGGCAATTGTTGTACCCCAAAATTTGCCCTCTCATGTTTTCCAAAGTCTCCCCCCTGCATGGTTGACCAGAAACCCTTGCCTAAGGAAAAAGAAAATTTTTGAGTGGTGCTTTAAGTACCTTTCGATTGGTATTCTGAAGGAGCATTTCGATTGGCATTCTGAAAGACCCTTCGATTGGTATTCTGAAGGAGCATTTCGATTGGCATGGACAAGCACTTCGATTGGCATTCTGAAAGACCCTTCGATTGGATTATGAATGAGCCTTTCGATTGGCATTATGGACAAGCACTTAGATTAGCATTGTGTCAAGGCAGCTTCGACAGGCATGTGAACCATGTCCTTCGATTAGCATGAACAACACCTTTCGATTGGCCTGTTAACAAAGTCTTTTGATTGGCCTGTTAACAAAGCCATCAAGAGGGCACTCAAAAAACATGTCCAGGTACACTGAACATGAGAAAATGGCATGTTTCCCTTGCAAATATAGAAATAATTAAATGTTGATTATGGATTTAATTCCCGAGTTAAAGGCCAGATTCTTGCCTTTTCTGTTCCTAAAGAGTTGATTCGACCAGAGTGATTATGTGCAACTCAAGACCATTCGAAGAAGCATTCAGAAGGCCCATTCGAAGTACATAAGAAGCCCATTCGAAGGAGGCAAATCAAGACCAATCGAAGAGTAGGGCCTGAAGGCATTCGAAATTCAAAAGTGTCCAGGTTCATTCAAGAGACATGAATATTTCAAAAAAGGAAAACTTTTAATGTGTCCATTTCTTGTCTCATGGAATTTAATGGCCTGTTTAATGGCTGTCTCTTGCCATTACTTCACCCTCACACCCCTATAAATATAGAGACCAGCATACATATCCAACACACAAAAACTCTGCAGGAAAATAGAACACGCGAAAAAAACACACAACAGGAGAACAAAAACATTGGAGTTACGCTGCCAAAAGTTGTCAATATTTTCAGAGGTGATCCAGGCCAAAGCAACCCTTCAACAAAAGATCACAACGCCCATAAGCCCCAAATCAAAGGTGCCTACATCCAGGAAGTGCCCAGATCGAAGGTGCCTACATCCAGGAAGCGCCCGAATTAAAAGTCCAATCTGCTGGTAAGAAAGGGTAAACTATCCAACCTCATATTTGCATAATACATTCATACTGGTTGTTACTTTCGATTTTCTATCCTAGACAGGATCAAGAGGCCTGGCTTTGGCACCCAGGCCATATCCATCATTTGCTAATATTTGCTGCAGACATAGCCTGAAGAGACCCAGATTCAGCAGGTGCAAATAGGGAGGAGATTCGAACCAGGGGGGTAAAGTCCCCCCTGGACCTTTAACATCTGTTTTGTTTTGCAGGAACTACATTCTCAGATTCCTGTTCAGAGTTTCGAAGCTCAGCAGTTTAGCTTCGAACTGGACCCAGCATTTCCAGATCGAAGGATGACATGTCTAGATCGAACACCCTCAGAGTGCAACCCCTCACGCACCTTCAATCCAGCCTCTTCACTGGGTCGAAAGACAGCCTGCACCTCTTTCGACCCAGGCCTCCAGAATTATATTTTTTCTTGATTTGCTGCCTGGCCCATTTGTACTTTGTTTACTTTGTTTTAGTTTATTTGTTTTTTTTAATCAACATAGAAATCATAAAAATAAGTAACTTAGAATTAGGATTTAATTTAGTTAATTATTTTAACTTATTTTCTCCAATTTTAAAATCAGTAGACTTAGGATTTATTTAAATTCAATCCTTTTCATAAACCAAAAAATGTAAAAAATATTAGGTTTGTTTTAGAGTTAATTTTAATCAGTTTCTTTAATTAATTAAATTTGACTTAATTGAACATTTAGCATTTTCCCAAAAAATAAAATAAAACAACAAAAAAGAGTTCTTATTCTTAGGATTTTTTATATTCACGCGCGTTTATTTTATTGTAATTGCTTACTGGTTTGTAATAGCTTAACTAAGACTTTTACTTTACTGCTTTTATTCCCCCAATTTTTGGACATGTAAATAATCCCCCTCCCCGAAGCCTTGTAATAGCGTAGGATTTACAATTCCCGCACTTTAAATTCCTGTACATATATTAACTGCTTAGATGTATGCTAACTAGGATTGTATGACAAGATTAACTCTTAAACTTAAAATCAATAGTAGCTCACCATGACATGCAAAGATAATATAACTGAAAAAACAACACACTTGCACATACCACTCCTAGGGTACACCTCACTTGGTTGCCTCAAATGTGGTCATTGAGTATAGGATGTTTTATAGGTCGTCCTTTTGTCCCAAAGATCATAAAGTTTCCTTGAAACAGTTGCCTCGGATAAAATGATCTAAGACATTATGACTACCACTAAAGCATCCTAACATTGCTTTAGTGACCACACGTCCCTTAAATCGAATTGACCCGAAAACTCCAACGACGGTGTTACCTACTCCTCAATAGTGGGATAGCACTGTCTAAAGGACATTTGCACATTTTAATTCCTTTTTGAGTAGATAGATGTTCTTAAGTACTTTCTCCTTTTTAAAATAAAACAAAACTTTTCACACTTACACTTTTACAAACAAAGTTTTCAAAAACACTTCATTACACTCTTGAGGACAGAAACAAGAGTTAAATCGAAGTTAAAAATAAAAACTTTCAAAACCCACAAACACAAAGAAAAGCAAACTTTTAAAAACATAGTGAGCAAGTACCTAAGAGCCCGTGGATAACCACTGATAGAAAGGGTGCTAACACCTTCCCTTTCTATAATCTACCTCCCGAACCCGAGAAACATCTCGAAAAGGAATTTTTCTGTGCTTTTGTCCTTTCCTTGTTGGATAAAATAACAGATGGTGGCGACTCTTGCTTACCGCGACATTTTGCGTAAACAAACACAAACGCGAACCAGCATTCCAAAACAGTCAGTTCTCATTCCCACAGACCACAATTACCTTCGAGCATTTCCCGCAAGAAGAAAATCAGCTAGCAGACGCTCTAGCCACAATGTCATCTATGTTTAAACTTAATTGGGATAATGATGCTCCCCAGATCACCATTGAACGAATGGATGAACTAGCACACTGCCACGAGATTAATACTGAAGAGGTAGTGGACCAGCCTTGGTTTCATGAAGTCAAGAGGTATCTCGAAGCTCAAGAATATCCAGAAGGAGCTTCAGTCAATGATAAGAAGTTCTTAAGGAGATTCTCTTCTAAATTCTTCCCGAGTAATGGCATCCTGTACAAACGCAATCATGATTCCATTTTGCTTCGGTGCATGGATAAGGTTGAAGCTAAAAAGATCATGGATGAATTACATGAAGGTACTTTTGGCACCCACTCCAGTGGGCATATGATGGCGAAGAAAATCCTATGGGCAGGCTATTATTGGTCTACCATGGAAGCAGATTGCTATCAACACTCTCGAACCTGTCATAAGTGTCAAATTTATGCTGACAAGGTGCACGTACCTCCGGTTCCTCTGAATGTCTTGATGGCTCCTTGGCCCTTTGCAATATGGGGAATTGATATGATTGGAGAAATCAAGCCTACAGCCTCCAATGGACACCGCTTTATCCTAGTGGCCATTGACTATTTTACAAAATGGGTAGAGGCAGCTTCCTTCGCTTCTGTTACCAAGAATGTTATTGCCCGCTTCATCAAGCAAAACCTTATTTTCCGATATGGTATTCCGGAAAGGATCATCACTGAAAATGGTACAAATCTCAATAACACTATGATTACCGCATTGTGCGAGCAATTTAAGATCCAGCATCACAATTCTTCTCCCTATCGGCCAAAGATGAATGGTGTTGTCGAAGCTGCAAATAAAAACATTAAGAAGATCATACAAAAAATGACAGTCACATACAAAGACTGGTATGAGATGCTACCATTCGATCTCCACGGGTATCGTACCACAACTCACACATCAATCGGGGCAGCACCCTATTCTTTGGTTTACGAAATAGAGGTTGTCTTGCCAATTGAGGTTCAGATCCTCTCCCTGAGGATTATGAAGGATGCATGGTTGAACGAAGACGATTGGATCCAGAATCGACTTGATCAACTGAATTTGATTGATGAAAAGAGACTTGCTGATGTTTTCCATGGTCAAATGTATCAAAAACGGATGATCAAGGCTTTCAACAAGAAAGTCAGACGCCAAGTATATCAAGTTGGGGATCTAGTGATCAAACGCATCATCTTGCCACAAAGTGATCCCAGGTAAAATGGACCCCTACCTACGAAGGACCATTTATGATCAAAAGCATATTCTCTGGTTGAGCAATGATCTTGACCACTATGGATGGCGACGACCTGCCACACCCTGCGAACGCGGACATAGTCAAAAGATACTACGCATAAGAGACCCGCTAGGTTGACACACCTAGGCAAAACAAGGGAATCCTGGCGAACCAAAAGGTTCGGGCAAAAGTTAGGGATAAAATGAAAAAAAAACTGTACACCCGGCAAGTTGAAAACCCGAAAGGGAATTTGGGCAAAAAAGGGTTTCCCGGTGGACTGAAAACCCAAAAGGGCGGTCCAGGCAAAAGTTAGGGAATTAAAGCGTATGACTATGTCCCGTCGGATCACTTTACGGACAACCTTTGGCTTCCACTGATAAACTCAGTTTCTGATCAATTCAATAATCTTCGAACGAAGCACAAATATACAAGATACTCGGAGATACAAAGGCTATAGCAGAATGGAAACCCCATGGGATTATTACACATAGCTATCTTTTCTTTGTATCAAATTTTTCTTGTTTTACGACAGCATTCTCTTACTAGAATGTTTGTCCCATTTATACAAAATATTTATTCAAAGTCAATACAAAGATATCCCTTTGAAAGTGCAAAAACTATTTGTCTTTTTCTTTACGCTTGTGTGTTGTTTATAAAAACTTCCAATGATTCATTATTGAACATATGCATTTGAACATGATTACTGTTTACAAATAAACAAAATGAGAAAGACAAATACTGATGGATTGAAAGAATAGGAAAATGTCTCTAGGCTATTCCATAAGTAATCCCCTACAGTACGTCATTTAAATCCCCAGTGGAACAAAATTCCTAGTTATCAATCCTCAGCAAAAGTCGTCAAATTTCTCGGGACTCCCCAACAAATCTTACAAGCAGTACATGGCATTGCCCTCACAACAGATTTTACTTTTCTCAACAAATGTTCATCAGTACTTCAACTTCAAGATATGAAAATTCACATATCCTCAGCGGCATTCAGGGATTTATTTTCCTCAATCAAACATCAATGCAGCAAATTAGTTCACATACACATACATTGCATCCATATATCATAAACATTGATAAAGCAAATACATAGCATCATACATTTCATGCAAACATAACTTTGTATTTTAGCTAACATTTTACCCATTTCAGGATAAGATTAATAGCTACCATTAACAATATGCAATCTTGATACAGTTTAGACATGCTCCAGACACGGATGCCATCCTGATACTCATTCAGATTCAACAGTTCAGATACGCTTCAGACACGGATATTGTTCTGATACTCATTCAGATTCAACTTTCAGATACAATACATATACGCTCCAGACACGGATGCCATTCTGATACTCATTCAGATTCAACTTCTTAATACAGTTCTGATACGCTCCAGACACGGACTCCATTCTGATACTCATTCAGATTCAACTTTCAGATACAGTACAGATACGCTCCAAACACGGACGCCGTTCTAATACTCATTCTTTCAGCTTCCAAATACAATTCAACAAGAATTCTTGGATGGAATCTACAAGCCCATCTCCAACAAGATTCTATCACCTCTCCAAAATGGCATCTTTAAGCCCATTCCCTCAACTACACATCGCTGAGTGCAAATTTATGGGCACTCTAGTGTCCAATCATCTTTCACCTTCGAGTCACGAATGGCAAAACTCGCCAATCTAACTCATCAGGTTTAAGAAGATTGAACAGGGGCAGCTGTTGTACCCAAAAATTTTCCCTCTCATTTATCAAAATTTTTCTCACAAGATCTCTTTGACTCAAGACTGGATTAGGGTATGATCAGCTCAAGACATCTCATCAAGCACTGATAACCCAAAATTATGGTTTGGGATTGCACAAGGATTTTTTGACTATCAATGTTTCATATGACTTTCAAGTATCATTATGGACCCCTAAGATTACTCATGTCAAGTTTCAAGCCTTGAATCACATTTTTGATCAGTCAATTGGACAATTGACCTAAAAATCAGTTGTATTGAGGAAAAAGTCAACCATGGCCAATCTACAGTCAAAATTCATAAATTTTGATCCACATCAATATTTTAGACTCATATGTATCATTTGATCAAGTTTGGATCACAATTCCTCAAGAAATTTGATCAAATCATCAAAAGGGCAAAATGGTCAAAATTAGGGTTTTGACTGAGAAAGGGCAATTTCTGATTTTTGACCTTGAAAATGATCAATTGGTTTGAAGCATGATTTCAAGAGTTCAATTTCGTCATCTTGACCTAATGACATGGTTCAAAACATTACATGTCCATTAGATTGACAGATGAATTTTTCAGTCAACTGATCAAAAGTCAACTGTATACTGAAAAGTCAAACTTTGACTTTTTGGTCAAAATCAAATGCCAAGGATCACAATTCAACAAAACATGTCAAAATGTGAAACTTGTTCATCAAGAAATCAAAGATTGAAGATTTTGTTTTGAATTTTGAAATTTTCTTAACTTAGAAATTTTTCTAAGTATAGAAAATTTCTTATTTTTTCTCAACTTTAAGCCAAATTCTCACCATGATACAAGATGATTCAAAGAAAGTTCCCAAAATGAAAGTTGTAGATCTCCATGAAATCTAAAAATTTTCTTCACACAATTTCTCCTAAAGATGCTTGGATCTCAAGATATAATTTTGTGAATACATGCTCATGAACTAAATAACTTAGTGAAATTTTGCCCTAATTTAGGCAGGTTTTTGACCTAACTTCATGGCAACTTTTCACCTAGTTCCAAGAGGAATCTTGGAAAGCTATTCAAATATGAGTTATAGAGCACATTTCAAGCTTTCCAAAATGTCTAATATCTCCTTGAGATCATTCTTGAGTAGGGAGAAACAAAAAGATAAAGTTGGCAATTTCTCACTTTGATTTCAAGCCATTTTATGAAGAACAAAATTCAAATCCAAACCTAGGCTGCATAATCCTTGTTTTGAAGGTCTCAAACTTGTTTCTAACTCCATAATTAAATTCTTACACAGTTGATAAAGCTTTAATCCAAGCATGAGAGCCTTTTGAAACAACCGGCTGAAAATCATCAAACAATGAAGTCGCCATCGAAAGTTTTTTATCCTACATGTAGGGAAAGGTAAACATCGAGAAAACCTGAGAAGGGTGAAGTCACGGTCTTGTGACTGAGAGATAAGGGTAAAGGAGTCGGTTACGCGAGGGGAAGGTATTAGCACCCCACACGCCCGTAGTACTCTACGGTATCCACTCTTGTTGTTTATTTTATGGGTGTGTCCAATCTATGCTTATTGTTTATTACTGCTAAAGGGAGAATGAATGCAAAAGGAATGATAAAAGAATGTAGGGAAAATAAAAGTTATGCTCGTTCAAGCCCTACCCCGATTCCTACGTATCCCTTTTAAGGAATCAGAGCAGCCATAGTTCGACTCATATATTTTTGTTGGTTTGTATTTTTTTTATGAACAATATTAATTTCGCCTTCTGCCGCAACTCGACATTCGGAGACTTACGCGTCAGCACAGAAGTGAATTAACATGTTATTTTGAAAAAGTTTGGAGAAAAGGTGCTTGGGCGCACAAAAAGGTTTGAATTGGTTTGTGTTTTTAATGAACAATATTAATTTCGCCTTCTGCCCCAACTCGACTTTTGGAGACTTACGCGTCAACACAAAAGTTAATTAACACGCTCTTTTGAAATTTTTTTGAAAGAAAAGCCCGTAGGCAAAAGAGTTTGTATTGGTTAGTGTTTTTGCTTGTGGATAACAGCTAGTTAATCTCAAGAGAGATATATTAGCCATTTCTCTACTTATTCATGAAATAAGTCTTTAATATTTGAACCACACAAAAGCTTAGAATAAGAGAACAATAAGGTCGACAAGAAACCCGCTTATCGTCTCACATACTTAACGAAGATATGATTCTCGTCAGTAAATTTTTAGTATTTTGAAGTTTGTAAAAAAAAGAAGTTTTTGTTTTAGTACAAATGCAAAAGAAAAAGAAAACATCTAAGGAAGACTAGCCTAGATCTATCCCTAATGTTATCATACAATGATGGTCCTATGGTTGAGTTTTGAAGGGAAATCTCTACCCTAAGTGGACATGCTTGGATAATAATCCTAATGTCTATCTCAACTCATCATCTATAGATGAATCAAGAAGTCCTAAAGGAGCATGCCGAGGGCATATCATCTCAAAATATGCACACAAAGGTGAAATCAAACAAACAAGACAATAAGCTCAAGAGAGCACATCTAGAGAGATCCTATCTAGGCTAGCATACAAAAGAAAGTCTAACAAAACTATTATGTAGGGAACATGAAATAAGAGCGAAGTCGTGATCTCAATTCTAAATTGAGTGACTCATCGATCAATAAGAAAGTAAACAAACACAAACACAACACATATAGTAAATGAAGTGCGGAATGCCTGCTACAGGTCTTTAAACAGCGACTTCGAGTGCATGCTATTTATTTCCTACTTCTCATGATATCTAGAAAGCTGTAAAATGTGACATGAGATAAACAAGGGAAAATACCAAACGGATATCAATCTGTAGCAAGATGTATCGAAACAAAGAAACCCAAAGAACTTCGCAAAAACTTCACCAATCCAAGAAAAGAGTAAAAAATCAAACGCTCGGAATAAGTGTCGAAGCATCATCGATGTGAAAATAAATCACAATCGAAATCTCAAGCACATCCGCATATCACACAATAAACCTGCATAAGACTCAAATCTCAACAAGCCGAGGTGAATCACAAATTTCGAATAATCGGATAACCATGAACTAATTCCTAAAAAAAAATCTAACAAATTTTTATATTTGATTTTTTTTATCATTTTAAAAAGTTCAAATAAAACTAAACAATTATCAAAATTGTCCAATAAAAATACAAATAGCAAAAAGCAGGGGGGGGGGGGTGCAACCTGTAAGCAAGATGTGTTGTAGTAAATGAGGCGTTAAGGCCCAAACTGGAGTCTACTAAGCCTTTTTGTTTCAATTCCTCCAGTCTTCATAAAAAAATACATCATGATGGGCTTATATGACCATTTGCACAGAAGCCCAAGAGATCACATGTTCAGTCCATGGAATTATCTTCAACAAGGCAAGGAGACTAATCTTGCAGCATTATCATTCAATTATCAAAACAAAATTAATTTGAGAGAGAAAAAATAAAATAGAAAAAAATGCAGCGTTTGAGAGAAAGATAAGGTTCAGTGGCCTTTGATCTTCTCTTCAACATTATCTCACTTTCCTTTTCTCTTTTCTCCGTCGAAACTACAGCGGTGAGATTTCTCCGCCGCAATCACCACCATAACATCTTAAACCACCCGCGCTCTTAATATAATCACACCCTGTCCTAAATCATCATATCAATTTCTCGAAAAAATCTAAGACTAGGCCGAATCGATGAAGTATCTTCAGAGCCCTAAATCAGAAAGATCTAAATAGAGATATCGAACCTTGACGCGACGATGAAATCTACGACCACCGCGGCCAAGGTATTCTCTGAATCTTTCTTTCGATCCTCCCTAATCACCTTCTTGCACTTCTTATTTGATTTCGTGCTTTCTGCGCTTCTGTTTACGGTTTTGAAGCGTTACGCGTAATCGAGGGTGTGGTTGTTTGCAGCAAATTCAGCTGCGCTGAGATCTGTTGAAAACGCGATGAAGACGATTTTGTTGCAAAGAGATTGTAACGAATATGATGATGGCTATTGTTGCAGTTCAAGATGAAGCCAAGAGCATGATAGGGCTTGAAGAGAAAAGGGCAGAAGATTCAAGAATTTGTGATGATGAAGATAAAACAGAATGAACCAATGAAGAGGATTGAGATGATGCAGATTTGTTGATGAAGATTTGTGGTGCTGGAGATCTTGATGATGCAACTGATGAGTTGAAAATGAAGGTTCAGAAGTTGATGAAGTTGCTGAAGTAAGACGTTGTTGCGGATGCATGGAGTTATGGTATTGAAGATCACAGAGAAAGATGAAAATGTGCAATGAAGAATTTGTGGTTCTTATATGAAGATTGACGGAAGAAGATGAAGATGAAGGTGAGAGAAAATGGAGATTGAAGAGGGAGCATTTTCTGTGATTTTTCTTCTGTGGACTTTTTGAATGAAATCCCCCCCCCCCAGAATCAAGGTGATCAATTCTCTTTTTGTACCTTTGTTAATCTGTTAGAGCTGAATTAATTTGAACCCTTAGTTTTGAGAGACTCAGTTAGTGAATGAATGGTGAGATGAGAGTTGGTTACATAGGTTTTCGATTCAGTTAGCAATCTGTTAACACTGTCATGAATTCTACTGGAAACTGCTGAACTATAAAACTGTTTCCTCATTTTACGATATATTTTTCCTGTGAAATATGTAATACCCTTTATTTTTCCTCTGCATTTCCTACTGAACCGAAAACTGAATTTCTGTTATATAAATAAACCGGGTTTGGATTTGGTTATTCATTACATTTTTTATTTTTGATTTTATACTTTCCGAACATTTCTTGAATGGGATAATGTATGTTTCAAATATTGCACTTTTCTTAATCTCGGGCTGTGATTGATGATATGCTTTCCCTATTGAACTTGGATGAAACAAGTAACAGGCTACCACCAAAAGCAGGGGTATGGCTCGAACACTTGTTTATGCTCGCCACACAGGTGAAAGACTATTGAAATGCTTGAATGCAAATTGACTTATTCTTGCATTTATGTAGGTCTATGGTGAATCAATACCAAGGTTATAATTGAATTAGCATAACTTCAAAGGCATGGCTAATCGAAAATGGCAATATGTTTGAAGAGGCATAGCATGAAGAAACTCGAGGGAATTGAAGTTAACTCGGGAAAAATAGGTTTAGGATAGATTTTATTATGGCTTTTGATGTAATATATTCATGAATTGGATTGAAATTGTCACTTTTTATATGGAATTTTGAATGGTTGAAAGTGTATGAAGAATGTTATTCGGATTTTTAACTTGTAATTTATCTCAAAAATATATGCTCCTTACATATCTCCATAGCCGAAAGCAACATAAGGTGAAGGCATGTTTCCATTTTTCAATGTGCCTTGGTGAATGTAACGAGACAATCTCTCGGGATAGATTTTCAAATTGTGATAAACTTTGAATCAAAGGTGAACTTTAATGAACCATGGTGGTTTTTGCAACCTGCAACTTGTATTTCATATGTATTTCCTTCAAATCTTAACTTGGAACACAAATGAAACTTGGATGAATAATTCTAAACCAATCTTCAATTAACAAAACCAATCAATTGGTATTTGTTTACCTTGCAAGCAACAAGCATAACAATGAACCCACAAACTTGTTCTTTGAATCATGATTTAATATTTTGAAGTTCAATCTATAAGCCTTTGACTTGATAACTAGTGATCTCACAAAGTACCATGTCTTGAAGAAAACTTTAATTTCAATTCCCACCTCCAAGCTAACTTGAAATACAAGCGATCAAACAATTGAGAACGATAATGCCCTTGATCATAATGAATTCACAACACCCTCCTTATATTATGTCTCGCTATCCATCGAAATACCCAATGAAAATGTCGAGTGACCTAAGTATAATAGGATATAAACCCTAACCTCCCTGAAGTATACATTGCATGAAGAAGCAACTTAACATAAAAGCCATACCTCACAGCCTTGATTCCTCAATTCAGATGCACAGAGTAATATCCAGATGAAATATCTTCGGACCATGATTTGACAAAACCTGGATTGGTTAACTGACGAGTGGATGAATGCCATGTCATAGTCATTAATCCTGATCAAATGATCAGCACACTTATCTGAAGAGACGTCTTGATTCAAGGACTACGTATGCTAGGTCCCGCCCGTGAATTCTTGACAAAAAACCTGCACCCAGTTCTTCATCAGAAGATAATACCCTTGTTGCTTGAGGGAGAAGAAATCCAAAAATGATCATGAATCAAAACCTTAATTCCACTATCTTGTACACCAAGAAGAAACAGAATAATCAACCTTATTCAATCATATACACCTCAAATCAGTCATAAACCCTAGATTCATAACTGTTAATCTTTTGAACCTCAGATGCTCTTTTAAATGCAAGGCATGCTATGTTAGTGACCTAATGGAATATATGCGAATGAATGTGAAGGTCTAAGCTAAATAAAAGAAATTATGAGGGCAAATTTTGGGGTGCAATAGCTTCCCCTATTTAATCGTCTTAAACCTAAAGGTGAGATTGGCGCCAGCCTTTCGAACCTTCAAAGTGGAAGAAGATTAAATACTTAAAAGAACCCAAAAATTTGCGCTCCGAAGCCAGTCAGGTATTATCATATTTTTTATTCTACATTTTATTTTTTTATATTTTTTTTTTGGATTGCAGTAGTCAGCTGAGTAAATCTCTTGGATGTCAGGTCAAGGTTAGACATACCCAAGAAAGAAACCGACCGAGGAAGGCTCTGACGAAGGAACACCAATCAAAGGCGAACTTACTAAAAAAAGAGACCAAATGAATGGGACTCCTGACAAATGATACCAGCTGAAGGTGGAATTAAAAGAAACCAGCCGAAGATGGATTTTAACAAAGGATACCAGTCGAAGATGGATTTTAACAAAGGATACCAGCCGAAGATGGATTTTAACAAAGGATACCACCCGAAGATGGATTTTAATAAAGGATACCAGCTGAAGATGGATTTTAACAAAGGATACCAGCCGAAGATGGATTTTAACAAAGGATACCAGCCGAAGATGGATTTTAACAAAGGATACCAGCCGAAGATGGATTTTAACAAAGGATACCAGCCGAATATGGATTTTAACAAAGGATACCAGCCGAAGATGGATTTTAACAAAGGATACCAGCCGAAGATGGATTTTAACAAATGATACCAGCCGAAGATGGATTTTAACAAAGGATACCAGCCGAAGATGGATTTTAACAAAGGAATACCAGCCAAAGATGGATTTTAACAAAGGATACCAGTCGAAGATGGATTTTAAGGGGAAAGAAGCCGATCAAAGGCGAACTTACAACTAATAAAGATATGCATATCTGGTCAGAATTAGACACATAAGAGAGAAATTGAACATTAAGAAACAAATGTTTGGAGTTAATAGTGAACACAGGAACGCGAATAACCAAAGAAAGCCCCAACAAGAAAGGACGCATTCGCCTAAACAAGGACGCCAGACAACTGGACTTTGAAGAGACACTGAAAGACTCTTAACATAAAAAGTTAGCTAGACTAGCGAAAGAAGGACCCGACTAACGCGGATAGACCAAAACAAGGAACCGACTAACGCATGACCTTCAAAGAGCACAGATTGGAGGTGAACTCTACAAGAGAAAGAGACTGGTCAAAGTAGAATCTAACAAGGATTGCCAAAACACGTTGGACTTTCGGTAGGTTGCAAATACGCAAGAACTACAAAATCCCTCAGGTCAAAGGAGGGGTGTAATTCTTCAAGAGTGGCAATTATCTGAATTACCACACACCAAGTATGGATACTCAAACACTTGAGAAGCAAGAAAGGTTATACACCAACTCTTACTCACACTCTAAGACAAAGTAAACACGGGTAAAATAACCAAAGGCTTGCAAAGACAAGCACAAGCCACAAACTTACTAGGGAAATGGAGAAATACCAAAGACCCGACTGGTGGTGAATCAAAAAAAACTCCGCTGGGGAATTATAATAGAATTACCCTAGGCTTGTTGTAGAGATAAATCAAATCTGAGCGTATAACAATCTGGTTACCACAGGTGGACATAATTGGCTTATACTCATGCATGTTTGAATTTTTTATAGCGTAATACTCCATACAATGGAAATGCTATGCGTTTTAGTAGATGCAATGTAATGATGCAAGGTAATGATGCATGTTTAGTAATGCACTGGAAAACACATCAATAATCGGATGCTGAGAAGACAATGAACTTTCGAATGATTATTCTTGTACATATGATCTTCTGTAGAGATCATGCCATATGAACTTCAATGGGGCACCGAGACTCGAAACCACAAAACTCTAAAGATTGATATCACTGAGGAAGTAACTTCTTGGGGAGAATACTACAAAAATAAATTGTAGTTTAGTGAAAATCTTGAATTCTGATCAAACCCTCAACTTCTTGGGGAGTAAATTCTTTATCTTCTGTTAGAAAGAAGAGAGCTTCGTTGGGGATGGAAACTTTCGCGCGTATAACTTCTTGACGAAGATAGCTTCTATTGGGGAGTATAGAAATTCTTAAATAAAAAGAACTCTGCTCAGACCAGACTGGGGATAATATTGTTGGGAGGTAAAAGATCCTCACTTGGGGAAGAAACAAACATCCCGGGATAAAAACTCTACTTGGGATACCTCAACAAAATCTTCTACCACTGGTAGCGAAAGATTCATGACTGGAATTCTCCTGTACACCTTACTAGAAAGATAGGACACTTGCTCCACTACAGAAAGAAGAATAGTTCCACTGGGGAAATTGGATCTCTTCATACGAAAATCCTCATGTTGGTCACATACAGACCCTTCTTGATTCATTTGTTGGTGTGCTTTTTGTCACAAAAGACCAACAGTACTTGCAAAACAGAAGTTAGGGCGACATGCCCCTGTTTGGAATGGAAAACCCTACTGAAGAATATACAACTTGAACATCAATCACCGGGTAAAAACCGCGATGTAAGATTGCAACTTCAACATGTCGACTCCGAGGAGAAATGTCACTAAAAAGGGGACTTTAGAGAAGATGCTGCAAAAATAAATTACAGTCCGATGAAAAGGAATCATCTAGACTTTAAACAACTTCTACATTTCCAGGGAGAAAGAACATTCTCCTCCTGCAGAGAAATGAGGATGCTTCACTGGGGAGAAAATATCTCAGAAGAGAAACCCCTTGGTAGATAGGTCTATGTCAAGTAACAATAGGTCTTTTACTGGGAGTAGGAATCCCCTTAGGAAGCAATATTTCTATCACGTCTTGTACGAGTAAACAAACCCAAATGATTTTTGTGTTACTGCTCATATTCTACTGAGGATAACAATTAAAACTTCAACTGGGGATAATAACCTTGACTTAGGACAAAGGATAACAGAAAATGGCCTCGAGTCTCTGATAAGTCGAAGATAACAATCCTGACTTCTCGGCATGATTTTCAAACTCATAGGTCATTTAGCCTACGTATGGACTTGATCTGATCAACTACTGAAGAAAAGAGAAAGCCCTTACATAAATTCTTGCCAGAGTCTGTAAGGCTTTTGCAGAAAATTGCCTCGAGAGGACTTTTTGAGATCTATACTGTTGAAGACAATCTGCCCCAGTGTTATGAACTTTGGAACATGATGTTTAGATAACCAAAATTTGAGATGATTCCAACTATGCTTGAGTGAATGCCCATACATCTTCAAATTCTGGAAAGATTCTCCTCTGATCAACGCATTCTCAGAGAGATTTGTCAAATATTAGTACAACCGCCCCAGTTTGACTGCATTTTGAGGGATAAGATCCCGACTTGAATGCCTCATATTGGCTTCACTTACTTGACGGAGTATTCGACACGCTTGCCCCTGCTCAACATAATCTCAACAAACCTTTTCCTTTACCTCATGCTCACGGAAGGATGAGAAACTTGAAGTTTTTCGAAGGCAACATAACCTTATAGTGGTTGGCCTATGTCTTGAAAGTAGGTTACTTCACAACCATACTCCTCGACTTGAACCGCTTCATTCTTGAGCAAACACTTGAAGCAATATGTCCCTTGAGACCAACTGAAAGTAATGCACCACTGCTTGACAGAAACTCTGGGCGACCAACTTTTGCAATCCACTTCAGATCATTTCTCAAACCGGTATTATTTTACTCATCAGAGTCAATAGAATATTTGCCCGAGGTTAAGACCATTCTCACAAATGATTTACCTTTAAACGATATCCTGAAGCAATTTGTCCCTTGAGATGATCAAATTTTCATCTGATGCTCATTATGCAAGCTTACTTGATGTTTAAGCACTTGTTCATATGCAAAGAATGTTTATTCTAAGAATGGTAATTGTAATGCAAAGCTCACGTTTGTCTTGAAGTTTAAAAAACTTGTATCAAAAATATGTTGAAACATCAAAAAATTTGTACAAAAGATAGTAAAAAGATGGAGTGATATCAACTCAAAAAGTTTTTGCACGCCTCCTAGAAGTCAGATTACCATATTCTCATTACAGTATTGCTTTCGAATTAACCCTTGCTTCAGTTAGGACTTCTAAGGGTTGTAACGTGGCTTGGTTCACGGTTTTAGAAAAAAAAGATTTAAGGCTCAAAATATTTGGTGCCCACCCATTCTCAATGATGTTCTCCAGTCCTAAATTCAGTTAAACCAATACGAGTACTCATCCCTCCAAAAGAGTTTACCATGGTTGAGGAGGATATGGAAGTCACTTACCTCTTTCATTCTTGGTGTTCGATCACACGAATTTATTCTTTGTGGAGGATCTTTATTTGGTAATCCCCTTTTTCTCTTTTCGCGCTTTTCGCTTTCTTTTTGTATTCCCTAACTTTTGCCTGGACAAATTCCTTTTGAATTTGACTTTGAAGTCCAGCGGGATGCCTTGACTTTTGCCTAAGAGACTTGTCTTTTCAAGTTTCGGCTTAACGGGGATTTTTGTCTCTTTCTTTCATCATTTCATTTAGTTTGAACCAATCGTGTGATTTCGAGTCATTTTTGACTTCCTGAGAAAGTGTGACTACCTCACTGCTTGGTTGACGAGGAATAGCCATTATGGTATCGTCATCTTTTGACCTCTTGATGTGCGAGAGATATTTATAGGGATATCATTATTTTTTTAATGCACGCTGCTAATAGATGATAGTTAACCATTGTGGTTTTGTTCTTTCTCAACCTTCTGAAGGATAACCATTGTTGTATCCTTTGATGCGCACTCCTAATGAGTTTTGAACGCTCATTCAGATTAACTGAAATCTACCCTGCCCCGGGTTAAATGTGAGGGTTTTTCTGAACAAAAAAGAAACTCCTACTTCAAGGCTCAAAGGGGTTAATGAGGTTCTATCTCCCTTATATCTCCGGTGTTTAGGAATTGAAACAAGGCTTGTACATCGTCAGCAGGGTCCTATTCAAAAGCACACTGTTTAAATTTTTGGTATATTACTCATCATCCTCCATCCGGAGGTTTTTATTTATTTAACAAGAGCTAAGTATCAAAAAGTCAAAGAAAAACATTAATGAGTGAATACTAATGGACTGATCCAAGACAAACATATTCAATGCATTGTGATTAACATTCAAAAATATGTAAGTTTTGCATACAAGGAAGAAATGAACCAAAACAAGAAAGATTACAAATGAGACTGCAAAAGTAATTTGAAAATGCCATGTTGAGGAGACTAGTCTCCGTATGGACTTGTTGCTTTAAATGATGCGCTGGAAGTCTTGACATTCACTGAGTCAAAGGAGACTTCAAATCTAACTGGCTATCCCGAAATTAATAGCCTTTGCATCCAGCAGGTATTGTATATTTTCTGTGAATGGCCTGCAGTCTTCAATGGAATGGCCTAGTGCCCCGACATGGTAATTACATTGCACATTAGGATTGAAACTCATAGGATAAGGAGGAATGACAGGCTTCAGTGGCTTGAGTTCCACCAAGGAAAGCTTGAGCAACTGAGAAAACAACTGGCCATAAGTCATGGGAATAATGTTGAACACCCTCTTTGGCTTCTTATCCCTTTGTTTATCTTGTTGCGTACGTCTCTGTTGATGGGTTTGCTGCTGAGGAGTATACCGAACTGGATGAACATGAGGAATATTCTGATTTTGATTAACCATCTGATTTCCATAACTTGTAAACAGCTGCTGGTGAGAACATTATGGGAGTATAGGTTATGGATGATGTGAGTCAAGTCGTGAAATTGAACATTGAAGAAGAGAAGGGGTGGCCCTTATCTTTGTAGTAGTTAGCATTGGTATGACTTGCACGCTCAGACCTTTGGGAGTGAAGAGAATTATCCCTATATCAAGTATATCATGGACTTGGTGCTTAAAAGCCATGCAATCTTCAATATCATGGTCGGGTGCCCCAGAGCGAAATTCACACCTATCAGTATCGTCAAAGTCATGAGGGAGCCTTTCATGCGTAGTGAAGATTCAGAGTTTGACCGAATGAAGTCCTAGTAGGGGAGGAAGCAATTGTGCATACAACTTTGGAATAAGATCAAATTTTCGTTCAGGCTGTTTTGGCCTTTGCTGATGGACTTCTCCTTTTGGGTCCTCTTTGGGAAATGACAACTGGTTGTAGATGGGAAGATCCTAGAATGCACGGTTGTGGAGGAGATACTCCATGACTTTAAGGGGCCCCTAGATTATGGGGAGGAATGGTAACTCCTATTGCAGCAGGCATAAAACCATCTTCTTTCTTCAACACTGTCCCCAAATTTCCAAAACCAAACTCAATTGAGCCCTCAACTGAGTGTTCTCTTCCTTCAAGAGTTCTTGTCCGCATACCAAATCCTGCATGTCTAGCAGTAAAAACCCCATCTATTTTTTTTTCATCTCGTCCAATTCCCCACGAAGTTCTTCCATAACTTGAATCTGATCATGGAGCGGCGAGAAGTCAATATTTGCAGTTCTGAAAAGAAAACACCGGGTCTGAATATGGATTCCCCATTCTGAGTACCTTCTGAGTACCTGTTATGGATGCATGAAGATGCATGATGTGAGTGAGAGAATTCTCTTTCTGATATGATTTGGACACCACAGTCTCCAGATTGATCTTGCCTTGGACCTTGTCTCTAGATGACGTACCATCTTCAATCGAATGGTCAGTTGCCCCAGAATAATATGCGTAGAAGATTCTTTCAGGAGAAAAAATGAATGCTTTACCAAGCAAATCAATATAAACTACATGATCAGGCATATTGCACCATAAAAAAATACAATTTGTCTTCTATCAGAACAAAAGAGACATCCACCTGGTGAAAAAGAGTGTGGCAGTTCGCCAAATAGGAATTGGATCTTCGGAAGAGACTCCAAATAGGTGCTTGGCTTTATATTTCAACCCCTTTGTAGTCTTTAATATCAAAATCGGGTACCCCAGAATAGGGGATGCATCTAGCCTGTGTATGGCAAGCAGAAGAGTTGTTTGTGGGAGGAGGACCCCAAAAATCAGAGCTAGGAAGAGCTGGGAATAATAGGATGTAATGCATTGGGCTCGCATCAACATGCTCATCAGGATTCTTCTTTATTTGCTTAAAAGCTTTTCCCCATGAATTCACTTGGGGAATAAAGACTGGTTGCTGTTGAACAAATTAGGGAACACAAAGTTGTGGAGGATGCCCCTGATTAAAAAGTTTGATGCCTCGGTGTGGCAACCACATCTGACGTTGGTCAATAAAAATGAAGCACTGATATAAAATCCTATAGAAAATGGGAACCATCTGCTGATAAGATGTTCCAAGAACTCAGGATTGCGTAGCGCTTCATGGTTGAAAGCAATTTTCAAAAGGTGAGGAGAAGAGAGAATCTGCTATGGCAGTAGGTGCGAGATTGTTGACATCATTATCAGAGCTTTCATGACCTGACTTATATGACTCCTTAATCAATTATGTTCCTTCTCGAAGAATTCTAGACCACGGGACAAAGCTTGCTTGTATACCACACGAAGTTATTCCCTAACTGATCCCTGAACATGTGGAGCAAGAAATCAAGTTGAACCTCTGAGGAGAGCACTATGTCTGAATAAGAATCCTCAATCTTCGAGTATCTGTTATGGATGCATGAATATACATGGGGTGCATGAATGGATTCCATGTCATGTTCCTTCATTTTCAAGGAATTTACGTGCTTTGGTTTTAATTTTATGTAAGTAAAAGATATAAAAGATTGGCACAAGGCTTACAAATATGATTCCTTGGAAATAATAGAACATGTATGTTAAGTATGTGGTTAACCATGTTATGTATGAAAATACATGAGATCAAATGGGGTCAAGGTTCCATCATTTCTAAATATGATTGTTGCACTGTTCTGAATCATATGAGTATCATTAGGTCAAAGGTTTGTCATAGCTTCCGCACATATAAGAACCAAGTACCATGTAGATCTCCCCTTGTACGGGGTCGAGGCTTCTGGAACATCGGATACTGTTGAGCATTTTCTGAATATGCTGGGAATGCCAAGATCGAAGGCCTGAATGAACCTCCAAGTATACAAATCAGGAACTCAGACAATAAACCCGAGAACCATACGGTTACTAATAGAACACCATCTGCATAAGTCAGTGACAGAAATCCAGAACATAGCCATTAAAACCAATAGCCACTGTCTGAGCATAGTCACCATCTGAACATGAGTAACCATCTGAACATAGTCACCAACTGTACTTGTAATAATAAATCCCTCCCCACTCACGAGTGAAGACTAGGTTAGGGTAAGGCAAGCGTAACTCGAAGATCATGGGTTCGTTTGAAAGTAGAATCATCGCAACACAGACGTGCATGATGAAAATACCTTCAATTGAACCTCATCCGAGCATGGTATGTAACATGACTGCACTAATCGGACCATGTCCTATATCCGTCATGCCCCCACTATATTCCTAGTGTCCTAGTGCACTCTGGCCTGGGTACTGGGCCTTTTACCTCAATAGTAACACCCACCCAACATGGAAAACCAGAATCCAGCACAGCAGATAACCAATATGGAAAGCAATAAAATACAATGCAAACATATGCTCAGATAAATATGTACAAATGAATAAACTGAAAGCATAAAAATAAACACCCAAAGAAAAGAAAAACAAGAGCTAGGATCGACTCCGGGGTGGACCAGCATTTGGTCGACCTGTCCCTAGTGAAGTCGTCAGTTGAAACAACCGGCTGAAAATCATCAAAAAATGAAGTCGCCATCAAACGTTTTTTTATCCCACATGTAGGGAAAGGTAAACATTGAGAAAACCAGAGAAGGGAGAAATCACGGTCTTGCGACTGAGAGATAAGGGTAAGGGAGTCTATTACGCGAGGGGAAGGTATTAGCATCCCACACGCCCGTAGTACTCTACGGTATCCACTCTTGTTGTCTATCTTATGGGTGTGTTCAATCTATGCTTACTATTTATTACTGCTAAAGGGAGAATGCATGCAAAAGGAATGAGAAAAGAATGTAGGGAAAATAATAGTTGTGCTCGTTCGGGCCCTACCCCGATGCCTACGTATCCCGTTTAAGGAATCAAAGCAGCCGTAGTTCGGCTCATATGTTTTTGTTGGTTTGTATTTTTTTATGAACAATATTAATTTCGCCTTCTTCCGCAACTCGACCTTCGAAGACTTACGCGTTAGCACATAAGTGAATTAACATGTTCTTTTGAAAAAGTTTGGAGAAAAGGTGCTTGGGCGCACAAAAAGGTTTGAATTGGTTTGTGTTTTTAATGAACAATATTAATTTCGCCTTCTGCCGCAACTCGACCTTTGGAGACTTACGCGTCAGCACAGAAGTGAATTAACACGCTCTTTTGAAAAGTTTTTGAAAGAAAAGCCCGTAGGCAAAATAGTTTGTATTGGTTGGTGTTTTTGCTTGTGGATAACAACTAGTTAATCTCAAGAGAGAGATATTAGCCATTTCTCTACTTATTCATGAAATAACTCTTTGAGACTTGAACCACACCAAAGCTTAGAATAAGAGAATATTAAGGTCGAGAAGAAACCCGCTTATCGTCTCACATACTTAACGAAGATATGATTCTCGTCAGTAAATTTTTAGTATTTTGAAGTTTGTAAAAAAAAGAAGTTTTTGTTTTAGTGCAAATGCAAAAGAAAAAGAAAACATCTAAGGGAGACTAACCTAGATCTATCCCTAATGTTATCATACAATGATGGTCTTATGGTTGAGTTTTGAAGGGAAATCTCTACCCTAAGTGGACATGCTTGGATAATAATCCTAATGTATATCTCAACTCATCATCTTTAGATGAATCAAGAAGTCCTAAAGGAGCATGTCGAGGGTATATCATCTCAAAGCATGCACACAAAGGTGAAATCAAACAAACAAGACAATAAGCTCAAGAGAGCGCATCTAGAGAGATCCTATCTAGGCTAGCATACCAAAGAAAGTCTAACAAAACTATCCTGTAGGGAACATGCAATGAGAGAGAAGTCGTGATCTCAATTTCTAAATTGAATAACTCATCGATCAATAAGAAAGTAAACATACACAAGCACAACATATATAGTAAATGAAGTGCAGAATGCCTGCTACAGGTCTTTAAACAGCGACTTCGAGCGCACGCTCTTTATTTCCTACTTCTCATGATATCTAGAAAGCTGTAAAATGTGACATGAGATAAACAAGGGAAAATACCAAACGGATATCAATCCGTAGCAAGACGTATCGAAACAAAGAAACCCGAAGATCTTCGCGAAAACTTCACCAATCCAGGAAAAGAGTAAAAAATAAAACGCTCGGAATAAGTGTCGAAGCATCATCGAAGTGAAAATAAATCACAATCAAAATCTCAAGCACATCCGCATATCACACAATAAACCTACATAAGACTCAAATCTCAACAAGCCGAGGTGAATCACAAATTTCAAATAATCGGATAACCATGAATTAATTCCTAAAAAAAAATCTAAATTTTTTTTATATTTGATTTTTTTATCATGTAAAAAAGTTCAAATAAAACTAAACAATTATCAAAATTGTCCAACAAAAATACAAATAGCAAAAAGCAGGGGGGTGCAATCTGTAAGCAAGATATGTTGTAGTAAATGAGGCGTTAAGGCCCAAACTGGAGTCTACTAAGCCTTTTTGTATCAATTCCTCCAGTCTTCATAAAAAAATAAATCATGATGGGCTTAGATGACCATTTGCACAGAAGCCCAAGAGATCACATGTTCAGTCCATGGAATTATCTTCAACAAGACAAGGCGACTAATCTTGCAGCATTATCATTCAATTATCAAAACAAAATTAATTTAAGAGAAAAAAAATAAAATAGAAAAAAATGCAGCTTTTGAGAGAAAGATAAGGTTCAGTGGCCTTTGATCTTCTCTTCAACATTATCTCACTTTCCTTTTCTCTTTTCTCCGTCTAAACTACAGCGGTGAGATTTCGCCGCCGCAATCACCACCATAACATCTTAAACCACCCGCGCTCTTAATTTAATCACACCCCGGCCTAAATCATCATATCAATTTCTCACAAAAATCTAAGACTAGGTCGAATCAATGAAGTATCTTCAGAGCCCTAAATCAGAAAGATCTGAACAGAGATACCGAACCTTGACGCAACGATGAAATCTACGGCCACCGTGGCCAAGGTATTCTCTAAATATTTCTTTTGATCCTCCCTAATCACCTTCTTCCACTTCTTCTTTGATTTCGTGCTTTCTGCGCTTTCTGTGCTTTTTGCAGGAAATTCAGCTGCGTTGAGATCTGTTGAAAACGCGATGAAGACGATGTTGTTGCAAAGAGCTTGCAACGAATATGATGATGGCAATTGTTGCAGTTTAAGATGAAGCCAAGAGGATGATAGGGCTTGAAGAGAAAAGGGCAGATGATTCAAGAATTTGTGATGATGGAGATGAAACAGAATGAACCAGTGAAGAGGATTGAGATGATGCGGATTTGTTGATGAAGATTTGTGGTGCTGGAGATCTTGATGATGAAACTGATGAGTTAAAAATGAAGGTTCAGAAGGTGATGAAGTTGCTGAAGTAGGACGTTGATGCGGATGCAGGGAGTTATGGTATTGAAGATCTCAGAGAAAGATGAAAATATGCAATGAAGAATCAGTGTTTCTTCTATGAAGATTGACGGAAGAAGATGAAGATGAAGGTGAGAGAAAATGAAGATTGAAGAGGGAGTATTTTCTGTGATTTTTCTTCTGTGGACTTTTTGAATGAAATCCCCTCCCCCCATAATCAAGGTGAGCAATTCTCTTTTTGTACCTCTGTTAGTCTGTTAGAGCTGAATTAATCTGAACCCTTGGTTTTGAGAGACTCAGTTAGTGAATGAATGGTGAGATGAGAGTTGGTTACACAGGTTTTCAATTCAGTTAGCAATCTGTTAACACTGTCATGAATTATGTTGGAAACTGCTGAACTGTAAAACTGTTTCCTCATTTTCTGATATATTTTTCCTGTGAAATATATGATACCCTTTATTTTTTCTCTGCATTTCCTACTGAACCGAAAACTATATTTATGTTTTTCTGTTATATGAATAAACCGGGTTTGGATTTGGTTATTCATTAAATTTTTTATTTTTGATTTTATACTTTCCGAACATTTCTTGAATTGGATAATGGATGCTTCAAATATTGCACTTTTCTTAATCTCGGGCTGTGATTGATGATATGCTTTCCCTATTGAACTTGGATGAAACTAGTAACAGGCTACCACCAAAAGCAGGGGTACGGCTTGAACACTTGTTTATGCTCGCCACACAGGTGAAAGACTATTGAAATGCTTGAATGCAAACTGACTTATTCTTGCATTTATGTAGGTCTATGGTGAACCAATACCAAGGTTATAATTGAATTAGCATAACTTGAAAGGCATGGCTAATCGAAAATGGAAATATGTTTGAAGAGGCATAGCATGAAGCAACTCGAGGGAATTGAAGTTAACTCGGGAAAAATAGGTTTAGGATAGATTTTATTATGGCTTTTGATGTAATATATTCATGAATTGGATTGAAATTGTCACTTTTTATATGGAATTTTGAATGGTTGAAAGTGTATGAAGAATGTTATTCGAATTTTTAACTTGTAATTTTATCTCAAAAATATATGCTCCTTACGTATCTCCATAGCCGAAAGCAACATAAGGTGAAGGCATGTTTCCATTTTTCAATGTGCCTTGGCGAATGTAACGAGACAATCCCTCAGGATAGATTTTCAAATTGTGATAAACTTTGAATCAAAGGTGAACTTGAATGAACCATGGTGGTTTTTGCAACCTGCAACTTGTATTTCATATGTATTTCCTTCAAATCTTAACTTGGAACACAAATGAAACTTGGATGAATAATTCTAAACCAATCTTCAATTAACAAAACCAGTCAATTGGTATCCATTTTCCTTGCGAGCAACAAGCATAACAATGAACCCACAAACTTGTTCTTTGAATCATGATTTAATATTTTGAAGTTCAATCTATAAGCCTTTGACTTGATAACCAGTGATCTCACAAAGTACCATGTCTTGAAGAAAACTTTAATTTCAATTCCCACCTCCAAGCTAACTTGCAATACAAGCGATCAAACAATTGAGAACGATAATGCCCTTGATCATAATGAATTCACAACACCCTCCTTATATTATGTCTCGCTATCCATCGAAATACCCAATGAAAAATGTCGAGTGACCTAAGTATAATAGGATATAAACCCTAACCTCCCTGAAGTATACATTGCATGAAGAAGCAACTTAACATAAAAGCCATACCTCATAACCTTGATTCCTCAATTCAGATGCACAGAGAAATATCCAGATGAAATATCTTCGGACCATGATTTGACAAAACCTAGATTGGTTAACTGACGAGTGGATGAATGCCATGTCATAGTCATTAATCCTGATCAAATGATCAGCACACTTATCTGAAGAGACGTCTTGATTCAAGGACTACGTATGCTAGGTCCCGCCCTTGAATTCTTGACAAAAAACCTGCACCCAGTTCTTCATCAGAAGATAATACCCTTGTTGCTTGAGTTTGAAGAAGTCCAAAAATGAGCAGGAATCAAAACCCTAATTCCACTGTCTTGTACACCAAGAAGAAACAGAATAATCAACCTTATTCAATCATATACACCTCAAATCAATCATAAACCCTAGATTTATAGCTGTTAATCTTTTGAACCTCAGATGCTCTTTTAAATGCAATGCATGCTATGTTAGTGACCTAATGGAAGATATGTGAATGAATGCGAAGGTCTAAGCCAAATAAAAGAAATTAGGAGGACAAATTTTAGGGTGCAACACCTTTGTCCAAGATTTAATTCCATAAATGGCACAAAGTTGTCATTTCCATTTTAGTAAAGCACAACTTTTGCATTTGTCAACTCCTTGAGCTTTGCACCTGTTCTTTCTGCACACACAAACCCTATAAACCAAAAGCAATGTGTCAAAGACTTGTACCAACTCAGACCAGGCCTGTACAAGCACATAGAGAGTTGTCTCCTCACTTTTCTTCAAAATCAAGAAATAGAGCAAAAAGTCTATAACTCAAATCTGGAGGAAGCTTGAGGTCTAACCTTTTCTATACTTATACACAAACATATTGTGGCTTAGAGGACGATTGCTAAAGCTTAGAAATTCTCCCAAACTCTCTATCACCAAAAACCTACCATAACTTGCAGGTGTGCACCAAGCATAGCAATCTCAAAAACCACTCGTGAATTTGAAGTTCTAATCACCTAAACACTTAACCTACATCATATCTAAGTGTTCCAGACCATCATCCCTTCACTGTAACTCCTCCTTCTCCATCTGCCATTTTTGCATTTCAAGCTTGTAGGTTGACTCGAGTAGGGAGATTCAGGAACCTTCAAGGCAAAGTAAGGATTGGAACATGCTCAGGGAGGTCCAGGCAAGCTAAACAGATCCTCAGGCCTTCTCAAAACTCACTCAAACTCCATTCACGATCTCAACTGAAAGAGGTAAAAACTCTAACTTCTATCTCTTCATACAGGCATCCTTTGGTCTCGATTTGTGAAAATAAAATGTAGATATCTTTGTACTAAAGCCAACCATGTTCATAGATCTCATTTATATTCATTGTGTATAGAGAATTTTAGATTTGAAATTTCTGTAAAAATTAGGTTTGAAATTAGGGCCAGTAAAATTAGCTTTGGTCTTTAACTTTTAGTTTACATGAGTTACATGTTTGAAATCGTGGGAAGGAGTACTATCATTTTCATGTTGGAAGTTTCCATTTTCATGGAGAAATGAGGGAGATACAGGTGGTTCGGTTGGCTAGCGGAAGAAGATGAAGTACAGGGCAACGAAGCGTTTTATGTTATGTATTTTTAGTTTCATTTGAACTAACGGATGTACAGCCACCCCAGTGGCAAGGTAGCGTGCAAAAATTGCTAAGGTCATGGGTTCGAGCCTTGGCACCTGCCTTTTGCATTTTTCTCACATTTTTTGCCATTTTTTGTCACTTTGCAGTGCTGGGCTTTTTGTGTCATTGGGCCTTGTGATTTTTTTTCTAACATGCTACCTCCTGATTACTCAGGACACCCCTGGCCCATTTATTTTCATTTATTTATTTTATTTTGCTTTACTTCATTAAATATATTTTTCTTAAATATTATAAAATCTTAAGAAATATAAAAATGTTAAATATTTTATTTTGTTTATTTTATTTTTATTTTCTCATAAAAAATATTTTTATTTAGTTATATATTAACTATTTTTCTTAATAAACTTATAAATAAAAATAGAATTAGGTTAATAATTATTTCTTTTTTCTCACACTTATAAATATTTATTTTGACATGTAAAAGGACCAAAATACTTCATAAATACTATTTATTATCTCTAAGACAACAATACAAAAAAATACTTAAAGAATTTTATTTTCTTTTAAAAAATTAGAATTAGGGTTAATCAATTTCTAAGAAATAATTTCCTTTTCTTAAATTATTAGGTTTAGTTCAAAACTCTTTTTTTCATATAAAAAACAAAACAAAAATCTTTTTCTTGCATATACATATCTTTGCATATTTAATTTATATTGTATATATTCCAATATTTATACAAATTCGATTTGGTTGTAATAGATTAATTAGGTTTATATTATTGCAATCCCCATTCATAATTTGTATACCCCCCTCCTATAAAATGTTGTAATAGCGTAGTAATCTTTAAATTATGCAATTTATCGCTTTTACATAACATGTTAGTAATTAGGGTTTGTATGGCAAGATAAAAACAATCAAATAGAAAACCCTAATCCAAGATAAAATCAACATGAAAATAGCACACTTGCACACAAGCACCGTTAGGGTTATTCCAGTTGGCTGCCTTATACAAAAATGGCCATATTACGCATGTGAAGTATCTTAGCAAAACAAACAAATATAAGATCATAGCCCCTCGATGACGCTATTCAAAGTTCCCTTACAAAATGATCTTGGTCCCTCAAAAATGCTAAGATACTTTGCAACATTGCTAATCATGGTTATACGATGACCCACGACCGTCCCGTTAACATCCAAAGATAGGGTTTCTTATCAAATCAATGATAAGACAACAATATCAAAGGAAAAAGAAAATGAACAAGAAAGACATTTGAGTAGGTAGATTACTTCTAGTTACTTGCTCCATTTCAAAACAACTACCCTTTCTATTTTCAAAACAAACACACACATTTCCAAACATCTTACAAACATTGAAAACATTTTCAAAAAGAAAAATATCTTTGTATACATTCTTACGAACGAGAATCATTACAAAGATTGCCTAAACAATATCCTCTTTTACAAAATACTTTCAAAACCACACAAAGCACAATTTCAAAACAAAAGTAAGTGATCTAGTAAGTAACTAAGAGCCCATGGAAAACCATGGATGAAAAGGATGCTAATACCTTCCCTTTTCATAATCTACCCCCCGAACGCAAGAAACAATCTCAAAGGTCTTTCCTGTGCTTTTTCACCTTTCCTTATTGGATAAAAGAAAAGTCGGTGGCGACTCTTGCTAACCACAACATTTGCAATAAAACGAAAAGCCTCAAGTCAGTTCTCCCACCGTATCACATAAGGCATCACAAGTTTCTGAGCACGAGCTCGTACCCACCTAAGATAAGGCTCATGGGGAATGGAATTCTTGTGTCCCAGCATTTTACAATCCATTTTTTTTACCATCCTCCAAGCTCGTACAAACCTCTGACGGTAGCCTTGATCGTCGCTCTCGTAGTCGAATACCACTCCTTGGATGGGCATATCATGCAGACCATCTCTTCGGGTGTAACTAAACTGTCGCAAAGCTAAGAAAGGGTTGTAAGTGATACCTCCTCTAATGCCAATCAAAGGGACATTAGGAAATTCCCCATAACGGTCAATGATAGTAACATTCTCCAAGGATCAAGAACACCAATGAATATCCGAATGTATGAGCGTCATCAACCTATGGGACTACCTCAAACCTTGCTCGTTCTTCAACACAGACCGGGGAAGATGCGAAATAAACCATTTATCCAAGAGAGGAGTGAAACACATGAGGGCCCCTCTCTTCCTCATAATGCGAGTATGGAGAGAATGTAGGATATCTCCCAACAAAGTAGGAAGCAGATTACGAGACATGAAGATTTTGATAGCATTTACATCTATAAGTTGGTCAGGGTTTGGAAACAAAACCATCCCATAGATGAGAAGGGCCAAGATTTCTTCAAAAGCTTGTAGATCCAAAGAGTTCCAACAATTGTGAGCTTTCTCAAACAAGAACTTGGCTAAGAAACCTTTGACACCACTCCTTGTTTCCCAATTAGTCATGACATCAGATTGTTGCAAGTGTAGAGCTCGGGCAATCTCTTCAGGTCTTGGATCTCTTTCCGTACCGTTGAAAGGTAGTTAATTGAGAATAGGAATCCTTAAGAGTTGAGAGAATTCTTCCAGAGTGGGTACAAGCTGATAATCAGGAAAGGTGAAGCAATGGTGTAGAGGATCAAAGAAATGGAAAAGCACCTTCATCATATCTTCATCAGTGCTAGAGGTAACCAAGTTTACGAGGCGACCATGTATTTCGGTGAATGAAGAATTCTCAGGGACCCTTGATGCTAACTCTTTGAGTTGAGAAGGAATTCTTATGAGATTGACTTGAATAGTTTTCCTGCGGATGGAAGTCATGTCCTATAAAATAGAACAAAGATAAATCCCAAAAATCCTTGAAATGGTTAGTGATAATGCTTATGATGTTATGATGTTTATGATGTTATATACAAGTAAGCATATACACACAAGGAAAACAAGTCCTTAGGTTTAGGCTTGCATGGAGTCTTATAGGTAAGTACCCTCTTGAAGTTTAGTTGGCTCAAACCTGTCCAAGAAATAATAATCGGGTTCTAAGGGATCTCAATATCACTGATCTTTCTTATCGGGCATTGTTTCACCGCTAGCCTCTTTAATGGAGACCGAAATATCCTAAGAAGTCTGATCTCAATGAGTGTAGTATCGAGTATCAACCAACTTCAGACTGCACCAAAGCCGGTTATCTCACTACTTCCTAATGGCCAAAGTTGGTCAAGTAAAGGTTCTAAAGTCAGTTAGTGCTTCATGACACCAAACAGCGGCCCCGTATTCTCCTTGACTATTCAAGGGCTACCAGTACCTACAAATGTGTCACACTAACATAGCTATTTCTTAGACCATGTCGGTATACCCTGCATAGTTTCCACAATGTATTTCTACTTACCTATAAGGTATCCTAAATCTAGGTAGAGGATTAGAACAAGCCCAAATAAGGAACCAAAATGTAAAGCAAACAAATTAAACAATGAAATCAAGTAAAGGTGATCTAGCCCTAAGGTAACCCCACTTTTAAGATCCTCCCCAGCAGAGTCGCCGGTTCTGTAATATGGTGGGAGAACTGACTTGGGATGGTTTGTGTTTTATCGCAAATGTTGCGGTTAGCAAGAGTCGCCACTGAATTTTCTTTTATCCAAAAGGAAAGGTTAAAAAGAACAGGAAAAACCTTTGAGATTATTTCTTGAGTTCAAGGGGTAAATTATGAAAAGGGAAGGTGTTAGCACCCTTTTCATCCATAGTTATCTATGGGCTCTTAGTTGCTTGCTAGATCACTTGCTTTTATTTGAAAATATGCTTTGTTTGGAGAATGTGCATTGTGGTGATTTTGAAAGTATTTTGAAAAGGCGCATTCGTTTAGGCAAACTTTGTAATAGTTCTCGTTCGTAAGAACGTATACAAAGTGTTGGACTTTTGAAAATATTTTGTGTTTTGCAATTTTTTTGAAAGTGTTTGGTGTTTGTTTTGTAAATAAGCAAGGATGTTTGATTTGAAAGTGAGAAAGCAACTAGGAACAATCTACCTACTCAAAAGTCTTTGTTCATTTCTTCCTTCCTTTAATATTGCTATCTTACCATTGATTTGGTAAGAAGCCTTATCTTTGGATGTAAAGGTACGGGCGTGGGTCATCGTATAGTCATGATAGTAATGTTGTGAGATATCTTAGCATTTCTTTTTTGAGGGACTAAGATCATTTTGAAAGGCAACATTTGTAGCGTCATCGAGGGACTATGATCTTATATTTTTGATTTGTTTTTGCTAAGACATCCCACATACATAACATGACCATTTTTGTAAGGTAACAAAGTGGAGTTAACCCTAGGGGTGCAAGTGTGCAAGTGTGTTTGATTTACATACATTGTTTTATCTTGAATTAGGGTTTACTAATTGTTGATTTTAATCTTGCCATACAAACCCTAATTACTAACATTTATATGAAAGCAATAAATTGCGGAAAGTAAAATTATTATGCTATTACATCATTAGGGGAGGGGGTATACAAATTTACAAATGGGGATTGCAAGAAAAATTAAACCTAATTATCTATTACAACCATATTGAATAATATACAAGAATTGAAAAGAAAATAATGTACAAGAAGATAAATGGAAAAGAAATGATTTTTGTTTGGTTTTTATTAAGGGTTTTAACCTAATTACTAAAAAAGGAAAAAATAATTAATTAAAGATAAATAAAACTAAACCTAAATTAATTAAGAAAAGAAAATAAGTTTGAAGCATTTTTAGGATTTTTTTATGAAAAGGTTTTAAATTAATAAAAATAATATGAAAATTGATTAATTAAAAGAAACTTAAGTTCTAAATTAATTTTAAATAAAAAAAGAAAATAACTAAACCTAAATCTAATTATTATTTTATTAAGAAAAAAAGAAATTAATTTGTTAAGAAAAATGTTTTTGTCTTTTGTCTTTATAAAGAAAAATAAAATAAAAAAGTGTGAAAATAATAAATAAAAATATTTTTGAATTTTTTATTAATAATAATAATAATAATAATAATAATAATAATAATAAAAGTAATAAAAAATAATAAAGAAAAATGAAATAAAATAAAATGAGAAAAATAAAATAAAATGAATTAAAATGATAAAAGAAAAAATTATATTTGGGTCAGGTGTGTGAAAGTGAGCAGGGGGGTCAAGAAAAGTAAAAAAAGGCAAGGCCCACTGACTTAGGGTCCAGGCGCTGGTTGTTTGAAACAAAAAGGAAAGAAAAATATTAGAAATTAAAACAAAAGGTAACGTTGGGACTTGAACCCATGACCCTCACCATACACGCGCTACCTTTGTCACTGGGGTGGCCGTACATCCGTTAACATAAGCAAAACAATAAATACATAACACAAGTCAAGTCCTGAAAATGACTTCATCTTCAACCTCCAGCCATGGTTCCTGTAACTTGCTCATTTCTCAACAAAAATGAAAGACGCAAACATGAAAGTTGCTCCATTTTTCCATACGAATCCAACCATATAAATATCATAAGCTATAAATCAAAGATGAATGAGAATTTCTAAAAGTACAAAATTCTGACCTAACTTTTTTTAGAGATTCAAATCCAAAATTCTCCAAGCTCAATCAATATAAATGAAATTTATGGACATGTACAGTTTCAGGGCAATGATATCTACATTTTATCTTCACAAATGCAAGCTTAACAGTGCATAAATGAAAAGACAGAAGTTCAGAAAAGATACCTTAAAACTAGAAATCGTGAAATGCAAATGAGCTTGATTCAAGGTGCTGCAATGATCAGGTTAGCTTCCTCAAGTTCCCAGGAAGCTAATGTAATGATTAGCTTGAGCAATGGATGGCTGTAATGGCCTGGAGAAGTCAACTTGCAAAGCTTTGTTTTTGGTTATGGAGGTTGATGAAGATGGAGTTACAGTTATGAAACAGGGACATGGATGGACTATATTTGATGTATAGGAGCTTTGTGATTGATTAGGAAGGAAAACACACGAGGGAAATGTGAGTTACAAGTTCAAAGTCAGAATGTGCATGTAAATGGAGTTTTGATCCAAGTTCTGATTTGAGGGAGTTTGGGAGAGTTTCAGGGTGCTTAAGCTCGTGTATTAGCTCACAAATAGTGCCTCTATTTATAATCAACAAGTTTTGAGACTTGTATTTGATCAGAATTCAAAATCACATGTTTAAGCTCAACATGTGATTCTCTTGAGAAATCAAGTTTCAATGCCTTTTATACTTGTTATTGTAGAGTGGTTATGCTTTAAACAAACTTTATTCTGACTTTGTAGATGGAGTGTGATCAGAGGGAACAAGTGAGAGGCTCAAGAATTGACTTTGTGCATAAAGCTTGCTTTTTAAGAATGACATTGTTAACTTTCTTCCCAAAATGGAAAATTAAATTGGAAAACTCTTAAACTACTTGGATTATAGCTCAAAAGTTTGTGTAATCCATTAATGATAGATAGATACACAAGTTAGAAGGCCTGCAAAGCAAGATTATGCAGCCTAACATTGAGATTGGATTATGTGTTCATCAAGAAATGGCTTGTAATTCAAGTTTGAAACCCTAGCTTCTTGCCTTCGATTCTCTTAGCTTAAGTATCATCTCAATGAGTTCTTGGAAATTTTGGAAATATTGTAACATCCTTTACAATCTCTATGTTGGACATTTTTGAAGATTCATTTTGGAACTATATGAAAAATTACCATGAAGTTAGGTCAAAATCCTACCTAAACTAGGGCAAAATTTCACTAAGTTTTTTCAAGTTTCATGAACATGTCTTCACAAAATCATAACTTGAAATCTAAACATTTCTAAGAAAAGTTATGCCCTATAATGTTTTAGATCTCATTGAGATCTACAACTTTCATGTTGGAAGTTTCTCTTGAATTATCTTGCATCATGGTGAAAATTTCGCTCAAAGTTGTGAAAAAAATGTGAATTTCCAACACTTAGAAAAAATTCTAAATTTAGAAATTTTGACTTTTCAAAATGAAATCTTGACTTTTTGATTTCTTGATGAACAAGTTTCATATTTTGACATGTCTTGATGAATTATAATCTTTGAATATTGATTTTGATCAAAAAGTCAAAGTTTGACTTTTTAGTGTACAGTTGACTGAAATTCAACTATCAATCAAATGATCTTGAGAAATGTTTTGAGCCATGTCATTAGGTTAAAATTAATTATTTTAATCCTTGAGATCATGTCTTAAACCAAGAAGTCATTTGCTAGGTCAAAAAGTCAAAAATTGCACCTTCTCAGTCACCCTAATTTGACCATTTTGCCCTTTTGATGATCTGATCAAATTTCTTGAGGAATTGTGATCCAAACTTGATCAAATGACATATATGAGTTCATGATGATGATATGGATAAAAAATTATGAAGTCTGACTGCAAATTGACCACAGTTGACTTTTTCCCCAATATAGTTGATTTTAGGTCAACTGATCAATTGACTGAGCAGAAATGTGAGCCAAGACTTGAAACTTGACATGAGCAATCTTGAGGGTCCAAAATGAATAATGACAGTCATATGGGGCATTAAAAATCCATTTGTCCTTGTGTAACCTCAAACCCTAATTTTTAATCATCAGTGCTAGAGGAGGTGTCTTGAGATGATCAAACATTGTGTAGTCTTTAACCAATGGAGATCTTATGAGAGATTTTCTTGAGAAATGAGAGGAAAAATTTCGGGGTACAACATTAGTGTTTTAGAATTAATTTAGTAAATTTTAGAATTTTAATTTGGTTTTAGAATTAATTTGGTAACTTAGAATTTTAAGTTAGTTTAAATTTTTTTAATAACATTATTTAGTTTAGATTTAATTTCGTTAACCTTTAATTTCAATTCTAAAAATATAATTTGGAACTATTTAATTTTCTTAATTAGTTTAGGGATTTTTTGTGGAAAAATTAGTTAGTTAACTTTTTTTTATTTAGTCAACATTCTTTTAAATTGTTTAAATTTCTTCATGATAAACAAAATTTCAAAAAATAATAGAATAAAATTTTTATTTTTAAACTTTTCTCACAAACAAAATATCAAAAATATTATTTTGCATATTAGTTTTACTTTAATATTTCGTTTTAGTCTAAATTAATTGTTTATGTTTAAATTCAATTTGGTTGTATTGATGGCCTATTTAGACTTTTAATCGCATTATCGATTCGATCCATCCCCATTTATAAATTTGTATTCCCCATTCCCAAAAGCTCTGTAATAGCATAGAATTTTAATTTCCACAGTTTACTGTTTTTCTTTATACTGTATAGTAATTAGGCGTGTTTGGCAAGATTTGAAATTAACCGCTAGACAACCCTAATTAAAGACAAATTAACTTGAAACAAACACACTTTTCACACGCGCACCTTTAGGGTAACCTCGCTTGTTTCCTTCGAAAGAATATAGTCATGTCCCTCGAATGTGTGACGCTTTAGCAAAGACCCTTCGATAAAAAATATCGTAGTCCCTCGATGTCCCTCGATGTTGCCTTCGGTAAACGATCTAGTCCCTTACGAAAATTGCTAAAGCGTCTCATAAGATGCCTTCTATGACTGTATGATTGACCCGCGCCTGTCCCTTCACATCCAACAATAGGGTTCCTTATCAATTAATGGTAAGATAACACTATCTAAAGGAGGAAGAAAAGAACATAGACCATTTGAGTAGGTAGGACGCTCGTAGTTTCTTGCTCATAACATTTTCAAAACAACATCCTTCAAAACACACTCACACTTTTAAAACATCTTCAAAAACAAAAATTTCTTTGAACTATTTTCAAAACCAACACTTTATATACATTCTTATAGAGACTAGAATCATTACAAGGTTTGCCAAAACAAAGGGATTTTCAAAATATTTTCAAACTTACACCAATCACCAACACATTTCAAACAAAGTATTTTCAAAGTGATCAAACAACTAAGAGCCCGTAGATAACTATAGATGAAAAGGGTGCTAACACCTTTCCTTTTCATAACCTACCCCCCGAACTAAAGAAAAATATCTCAAAAGGTATTTCCCGTTCTTTTCACCCTTTTCTTTATTGGATAAAAGAAAAGTCAGTGGCGACTCTTGCTATCCGCTACAATTACGATAAAACATAAAACACCCAAGTTAGTTCTCCCACCGTATTATAGAACTGGCGACTCTATTGGGGAAATTTACTTAAAAGTAGGGTTACCTTAGAGTTAGATCACCTTATAATGCTTTCCTGGTTTGACTTGCTTGCTTTACATTTTTGGGTACTTGTTTGGGTTTTATTTTGATCCTCTACCCGGATCGGGGAACATTATTAGGTAAGTAGCAATAAATTGTGGGTACTGTGCGGTGTATACCGACATGGTTGAAGAGATGGCTATGTTAGTGTGACATATTTGTTGGTACTGGTAGCCCTTGAGTTTAGTCAAGGAGAATACGGGGCCGCTGTGTGGTGTCATGAAGCACTAACTGACCATAGAACTTTTAATTGAACAACTTGGCCATTAGGAATTAGTGAGATAGCCGGATTTGGTGCAGTTTGAAGTTGGTTGATACTCGATGTTAAGCTAATTGAGATCAGACTTTTGGGATATTCCGGTCGCCAATAAAGAGGCTTGTACTGAAACAATGCCCAATGAAGAAAGATCAATGATGTTGAGATCCCCTAGAACCCGATTACTTTTTAGGACAGGTTGAACCAACTAAACTTCAAGAGAGTACTTACCTATAAACTCCATGCAAGCCTAAACCTAAGGAATTGTATGCTTTGTGTGTATATGATTATTTTTACATAACGACTTGTTTGCTTTGTGTGTATATGTTTACTTGTACATAACATCACGACATCATACCATATCATTTCCACTGACCATTTCAAGGATCTCAAAGGACATGTGATGCAGGGTCATGATGAACCAGAAGTCTATCAAGGGGTAAGAGGATTTATTCTCCTGTAACCAAATGTTGTCAAAGACCAAAGCACAATAACTTGAGTCAAGGGCTATGACCCACTTGACATGGTAAGCTTGATTCTCATAGAAGGAAATTTCAACGATATGAAGTTCTTCAATCAAATCTATAATAAAAGTTTAACTTTTGAAATTTTCTTGTGTATACCCCGCGAGATCCTTGAAAACATCGCATTTGCATATCATGCATGTCATCATAACAGGTTTTCCCCATACAAGTTTCTCTTCTGCTTACTGTTTATTTCAGTAGAGATGGATCTTAAACAGACTATGATAGATCTTTAGACCTAAAATGCTCAACTTCAAGAATTGATCCTGAACCTATCCAAGGGGTAAGAAGAAGTGAAAGCACTCCTCATTAAGAGCATGACCAAGAGGAATCCTGAAGACAACGAGGATGACTAGTTGGAACGATTACAAACTAAAATGGCAATAATGAAAGTCTAGATGATGGAACAAATGGTGGGTCAGATGGCTCTTATCCAAAACTTAGCTTGGGGGCAAGAAGATCTGAGAGCCTTTGTCAACATGCTTCATCAAGACGAATGCAATGATAAGGAATAAACAACTAGAATTGGGGGTCGAGTCATTAATCAGCCTCCGATGAGACAAGAAGTTGGTTTGGTCGAGAGAACACCCTTCAAAATAGCTACTATACCAAGAGCCCAACAAATACCTCGCCAACTACGACAAGGTGGTCAGCGTAAGCAAGGAAGACAATTTGCCGAGATCAATATGCCCTTGGCTCAAGCATTGCATCATATGTTGGAAGCAAAGCTGGTTACATTGAGGGAGCCTCCTCAAAAACCAATTACTGCTTCTCCCTGTTACAATCATGAAGAAAGGTGTGTGTACCACTCTAATAGTCCTGGACACGACACTAACCACTGTTGGGCATTGAAAAACAAGATTCAATACCTGATCGACGGAGGGGCGTTGTAGTTCACATAAGATGGTCAACTGGAATTTTTCTTGTTCATTTGAATTTTCAGTTGTAATTTCTTTGTTTGCTTAAACACTTATCTTTATGCCAGACTTTGTTTTCTCTCATTAATGCATTTCATATGTTTGTCCTAAGTTAATCCATTTGTTTTCACTATACTGAAATTATGCTTTTATCTCGTTTTGTATGATATTCAACTCTCGGTTATAAGCTGTAAGCCTTTAGAGGGAGGATGATGAAAAATACTCTAATCTCTACAATATGCTTTTGAACAGACCTTGCTGACGATGTACAGGAGTTGTTTCATACCCTAAACAATGGAGTTATATGGAAGATAATCCCTAGTCAACCCCTTTGAGCCAAAGAAGTAGGGGTTTTCTTTTTTGCACAAATTGAAACCTTCAATCATAACCTGGGGAAGGGTAGTTTCTCAGTTAATCCAAATGCGCATTAAGCCACAAGCTTTCATTTCATACACATACATCCTTCTGAATCAAAAGACGGTGATGGTTCCCCGTGAAATAGGTAGTCATTATCTCTCAAAAGAAAAGCCCACTGAGTCAAAACCTATGAAAGATACTTAAAAAAAACTGGGGCATCCCGCTGGCTGTAATCTCAAAACAAGAACAGTCAGGCAAAAATTAGGGACAATAAATCAAAAAAAGAATTCATCACAAATCCTCAACAACAGAAAAATGTTGCAAAAACAACTTCCTTCTCAAATAAACTTCCAGTTTCCGAACCATCACCTAAAAACCATTCCAAGACTCAATTGGAATCCAAGCGTGCAATTAACTGATTATAGGGCTGAAGAACATCATGGAGAATGGGTTGAGTACAAATAAACTTTGAGCCTTATCCTTTATTTCTTAAACCGTGAACCAGGCCACATTACAATGCTTCAAAAGTCCTAATTGAAGCATAGGTTGGTTCGAAAGCATGTTGTTACAAAAGGTATCTTGACTCCTATAAGGTTTAATGTAGATCCCGGGTTGAATTCATATTCTTACAAATTTTTATTGCTCTTTAAAAGTGCATTTTTCAAAAAAAAATTCTCAAGACAGACATAAACTTTGCATTGTTTGAATACCACTGTTTGCATATGGATAATTGTTTGACAACAGAGAAATTCGCACGACGGATATCTAGTGAACGAATACTCTTAATAAACAGAGTCACTTCAAATGAAAAGACACCTCCAATGACAAATCTCTCATAATCAAGGGGTACGGCATGACCATTGTCCAACACATCTGGGGCAATCAAGTCGAGATTCAAAGAATCTATCAAAGAAATGTTGAATAACCAGGGGAAAATATCCATTCAAATAACTCAAGGGGCAATGTTAATTTGATCATGGGCTTGAACAAAATCCACTATGAAGACTTCCGATACCACCAAATTGTTTGTCTGTGCTAGGAGTATCAGATGGTGTCAGTATTATGTCTTCGGATCCTTCCATGATAGTTCTTAGAAAATTATGAGACTTGACCAAAGATCTAGGTACCACTAAATTACTTGTATGTGCCAGTAGTATCAGATGGTGTCAGTATCATGTCTTCAGATCCTTCCATGAAAGTTCTTAGAAAAGATACATAGGAAGTTCAAGACTATCAGAAATTTGATCAAAACTTCAAACATCAAGTGCACCAGACTAACTCTAGGGGCAAACAGGCTCCTACTTATGAAAGATCACGTATGATCGAGCAATTAAGTTCTGGAGTTTCTACAATGCTTACTACCACAAGGCAGTGACAATTCTCCACACCCAATGAACACAAACATAGTCAGAAAATACTACGTATGAAAAGAAACCTGCTAGGTTGACATACCTAGGCAAAATAAGGGCATCCCAGGGAACCAAAAGGTTTGGGCAAAAAGTAGGGATATATCCAAAAGATTGAACACCCGGCAAGTCGAAAACCTGAAAAGGTGGCTTGGGATAAAAAGGGTATCCCGTTGGACTAAAAATCTGAAAGACGGTCCAAGAAAAAGTTAGGGATTAAAAGCATATGACTATGTCCCGTTATCTTGTCAGTTTGTCTATCAGTATAAGATTTGTCACTCTGACAGAGTTCAAAATGTCTACAAATCCTCACAAGGCCAACTTCATGGATGTCCCCACAGAGTTACATCAATCACATTATCCCCGCAAGTTTGGATTTATGAAATCCTTAGCCAGAGTTTCAATCTCCAGAAAACCCTCTCCCCAGCTGATTTGGTCCAAAAGAAGAAGTCTTATGGAGTTCCTTTCTAGAGAATACCTCCCATGCAGATCGTCAAATATTCTCTTCAACTGGGTTTATTTCCCCCAACAGACTGCAAAATTCCCCAGCTTGAGTTTTCTTCTCAGACTATTACAAATCAATGGACAAAACCCCTTAACCTCCGGTTAAGTCATTACAGTCCCCAACGGAGTCGTTACTATCCTCGAAAGTTATTGTGAAGCCTGGAAATTGAGCAGATAACAATTGATTCCATTTCTCCATGCACAGTTACTACGAAGCCTGGACCCGACCAGATACTAGTTCAACTTCATCTCTTTCAAAAGCAAGTTACTACGAAGCCTGGACCTGACCAGATACTAGTTCAACTTCATCTCTTTCAAAACAAGTTACTACGAAGCCTGGACCCGACCAGATACTAGTTCAACTTCATCTCTTTCAAAACAAGTTACTACGAAGCCTGGACCAGACTAGATAGTAGCTCAACTTCATTACCATCCAAACAAGTTACTATGAAGCCTAGACCCGACCAGATAATAGTTTAAGTTGCTAAAACCTGGACGCAACTAGATACCAGTTAACCTCAAGATCAAATTGATGAAACCTGGACCCGACCAAATAACAGTTCTAGTTGTTGAAACCTAGACCCGACCAGATACAAGTTAACTTCAAGATCAAATTGCTGAAACCTGGACTCGACCAGATAATAGTTCGAGTTGCTGAAACCTGGACCCAACTAGATACCAGTTAACCTTAAGATCAAATTGCTGAAACCTGGACCCGACCAGATAACAATTTGAGTTGCTAAAACCTGGACCCGACCATATAACTGTTCGAGTTACTACAAAACCTGGACCCGACCAGATAATATTTTAACTTCTTCAAATCAATAACAAAACTCATATTCCCCAGTAGAGTTCGCCATTATCCCTAGTGAGTTGCTGCAAATCCTAGATTTCGACCAGATAACAGTTATCTTTATTATCCCCTGCAAGTTGCTGCCAAGCCTGGATTTCGACCAGATAGCAGCTAACTTTCAAATCCCCAATAGAGTAATGGATAACTAAAACTTCTGAACTCTAGTTCCCAAGTAGAAACTAACACTCTCCACAGAGTCTTCTCAAGCCAAAGCCAATATTCCCCAGCGGAGTTCTCCTCAATAAAATAGGAATCCCCGGCAGAAACATCCTAAACAAAGTCTGAAGATACACACATTCTTCATCCCCAACAGTAGTCCGGGATTTAAAGGCTCCCCAACATTTGTGAAGGATTTATTTTCCAAGACAAAGATACATTTCAACAACATTTCACATCCATACATCATATTACATACATGATAAATGCATACAACATAATCTCATTTATTTTGAGGACATCATCAAGCCATGCATAGATCTGCATGCAACTAACCCTCTTCCTTGCAAGAAAAGTTAATCCGTAAAACATAAGTCCTCTTCTGGATGCATTCACATCTTCCAGTTAATAATAGGCAAATCAACAGACCTCATTTGACTAGATTCACTTCCCCAAGTTAAGAATGGGCAACCAACATGTCTCTTATGGTTAGATTTGTTCCCCCAATAAAGTCACCAATCAAAAGACCTCTTCTGGTTAGATTTACTCCTTCCGGTTTAAAAACAGGCAAACGAATGACCTTTTCTGGTGTAAATTTATTCTCTTCCAATTATCAACAGGCGAATACCACCAACACTTCTCAAATAGGTCAGAGATTAATTCCTGAAACAAACCAAGGTAATTATCTCTATGACCAACAAAAAGCGGGTTCCAGATTAATAGCTAAAACAAGACGGGACAACTATTTGTGAACAACTGATTGTAGATTAATACCTGAAACAAAACATGATAACTATATGTACGAGCAAATTAAAGATTAACTCCCGAAACAAGACGGGGAAACTATCCTTCTTTCTCTTAGGTCAAAGATTAATTCCTGAAACAAGCCAGGGTAACTATCTCTACTACCAACAAAAAGAGGATTCTGGATTAATACTTGAAACAAGACGGGATAACTATCTGTGAACAATTGATTATATATTAATACCTGAAACAAGACATGACAACTATCTGCATGAGCAGATTGAAGATTAACTCCTGAAACAAGATGGGGAAACTATATTTCTTTCTCTTAGTTCAGAGATTAATTCCTGAAACAAGCTAGGGCAACTATCTCTACGACCAACAAAAAGCGGGTTCCAGATTAATACTTGAAACAAGACAGGACAACTATCTGTGAACAACTGGTTGTAGATTAATACCTAAAACAAGACAGTAAAACTATTTAAATGAGAAAATTAAAGATTAACTCCCGAAACAAGATGGGGAAACTATCTTTCTTTCTCTTTGGTCAAATAAGGATCAATTCTCGAAACAGGACAGCGCAACTATCTTTATTACCAATGGTATGAACTCCCGAAACATGACGGGTTTACTAACAAAGTGATTGTAGATCAATTCCCGAAATAGGACATGGCGACTATCTACATGATAAATGATTATTTAAAACCTCAGCTGGTTCAGTTTAAATCGATCAATGATTTATCCTGATTCTGTTCCGGTAGACATTTTCTTTATTTCAGTAAAATTGACCCTAAGATTTTTTCTGATTCTTATCCAGAGAAAAACAAATATACACATTTGCTGTTTCGGTATAAATCGACCAAAGATTTACCCTGATACTTCTTCTAATCTCTATCAACAATCCTTTTGATGGCATCTATAAGCCCATCTCCGACGATTCTTAATCACTTCTGATGGAATCTATAAGCCCATCTCCAACAATATTCTGTCACTCTCCAAATGGCATCTATAAGCCCATTCTCGATACAACAAATCCAAGGCATCACTTTGTGCGTCAGTGAGTGCAAATTTATGGCCACTCTGGTGTTCAATCATCTTCCACTTTCAAGCTACGAATGACAAACATCCCAATCTCACTTTTCAAGTTTAAGAAGATTGAACAGGGGCAACTGTTGTACCCCAAAATTTTCCCTCCCTATTTTTCATTCAAGATGCTATCCTAGGGTTTCTCAAATACTCAAAATGGCTCAGGGTTTGACCAGACATATTCTCTTCCTAGACATTGAGTCAACAATTAGGGCTTGTTATTTCTCAAGCAAAATTGAGTTTCTAAAGTTTCAAATGGTCTTCATGGTTCTTCATGTATTCTTAAGGATGTCCGTGCCAAGTTTCATACCTTGCATTGAAAGTTTGCTCAGTCGATAGTTTAGATAACTGAAAATCAACTGCATTGATCAAAAGTCGTCCTTTTTAAGATCAAATTCAAACAGTTGTAACTTCTTTATTATTCGATATTTTTGAGTGATTCCTTTTGCGTATGACTCTCCTTGATATCATCTTCAATTTTTCTTTACAAGTCAAGAGCTGATTACATGCGAAATATCATCAGAAAATTCAAATACTTTAGAGGTCATTTTGCAAATTTGGCAAAATCACAAGAAACTCTTATCCAATTTTCGAGGTTCATAACTTCTTCAATTCTCAACGTCCTGAGGAGATTCTTTTTTCGAAGTATCACGAATAGCATTGTGTATAAGATCACTTCAAAGATCGAGGTCAAATTATGCTTGGTTCAATTTATGTCACAAGCGTTTCTCAAAGGACGTTTCATTCTTATGTTAAGATAATTCATGAAACTAGAGTTCTAGTACAATGATTCATTGATTACTTGTCACTTACTTCAAGTCATTTGCAAGTGAACATTAGCGATCATTGTATTATGGGGGTTGTTAATTAAATCTCTTAAAGGCGCGATTTATATTATTGACTCGTATTGCAAGTTACCGTGAATTGACGATGTGGGTTTTAAAGAAGAAGATTTGAGAAACAATTCGAATAATTATTTTGATTTCAAATTGGTTTAAGTGTGCGAGGCGCAATTCATTCATATGAATTTTCTTTTGGATTCAAGATATACAAAAGAACTAATTTCTCATGATGCAAATTTTCTCAATTTTGAATATCAATTCATGAGATTTATTTGGATCTCTAATACAAAATGCAAGATTGAAGTCCTAAGGCTTGCATTATTGTTCATTCATCATTCAACAAATACATTCAAGTATCAATAAATTCTTTTCCTAATTCAAGTGGAAACTTCCATTTTTCAATCAAGATTCAAGAATTGTTTGGTTTCCATACAACAAGTTCATCATTCATAAAATTCAAAGAAATATAATTCAAGTTACATTTCTGGGGGAAATTTACAAAAGGGATTACAATGTGAAATACGAACTACAATTGTTTTGTTTACAAAAAAAAGAAATGATATTTCTTCTTCAAGTCTCTTTGCTTCATCTTCAAGAAACTCATCCACTCCTTGCTAGCCATGGCCTTTTCATCTTTCAACCTCAGTTTGACCGTCCAATCCTCATGTTCATGAAACAAGAAAAAGAGAAAGTTAGCAAACAATTAACATATGAAAAAAATTCCAAACAAGAATTAATTATTAAAATAAATGCACATTTCATCATTAGGGTTGGCATTTGGAATCAGAAATTGAAAAAAGGTTTTTGTTTTCAATCATAAGCTATCTTCTCCTATTTTACAAATCACAAAAGTCTAAGTTTTGGTTCACATGAAGGGAAAAGAAATTTGGAACAATTTCATTGCAAAAGCAACATCAAAACAGTACCAATTAGCAACGCAGGCAGCCCAAGACAACACAGAAAAGGCAAACTGCCAAGAAAAACAAAGAAGTACAACTCAAAACAACTCAAAACAGCACAGTAAAACAGCGCAGCAGTAACATGTAACAACAGCAACAACAGCTAGCAGCGGCTGCAAGTCAGTAGCAGCGCAGTAAACAAAAACAAACGGCAGCACATGTAAGATAGCAATAATTCACAAACAATGTAAGATAGCAATGGCCCACAAAACCTTATGTGTCATCATTTTCCCTAAAAATGCTAACCTTTCAGAATTATGTAAAAGCAAAATAGTTTTGCATCACTGAAAGATAAAGAGGAAAAGAGACAGGTTTAGAGAGATATTACCTAACCCATAACAGTACAAAACCCGTTAAAAGCCTTGATGTAAATTTCCCTGCTACAGCGTGCTAGCAATGCTGCAAAATCAGTCCACCAACCTGCATAAACCAGTCCCCAAAGCCAGTCTAAAACCTTGTACCACTGCTGCCCTTAAAACTGTCAAAAGCAGTCTGCATTAGCTGCTAAAAAACCTGTATAAAACAGTCCCATAACATGCCAAACGTTGCACAAAATGGGTAAAACATAAACTGCATCAATAAAGCACAAAAGTAGTAGCCAATACAGTTCAAATTCATCAAAATTCTCCCTCCAATTGACCCCCTCATTCTTCTATAAAAACATAAGACAATAAGAGAAAAAAAGAGGATAACGCATAGACTTATCAGAAAAAATCGCATAGACTTATTAGAAAAATCCCACAGAGAAAATTCATCAGCAACACACAACTCATCTCCAAAATTCTTCATCTTCTTAAAGAATAACCATCACCACAAACTTATCTCTATAATTTTCACCATCTCCTTTTATCTTTATAAACCACCTTCAAACCTTGCAAATTGTACCAACCTTTAACAACAAAATCACTCACCAAAATCTACCGCCATCCTCAAAACCGTAACACAGTCCAACCCTCCCCAGTTGCACCCACTGTCCTTGGCAATGAAAAATCATCATAAACCCAACCAAAATTTTCACTAACATCATTCTATTTCAGATTCTGAACCCAGTTGCCAAAGCGATGTTCTTAGTTACCTCAACAAGATACTCACTTTCGGTATTGAACTTCAATGGGATAAAGCATTAACACAAGAAACTTACTTCACAAATTGCATACAACGTCTCAACAAAAATGGCTTCTGCGGTTACAATTCATCAGACCCGAGCAAACACTTCATTTGTTTCCATTCCAAAGAAACACATCCACCACCATCAATCCGCAGTCACTCCATGCTTCATTCAAAATCAACAATTTGAACTTAAAAGATGCGGAAAATGCAAAGCAAGATACAAAGTCGAAGGACTTACCCCTAGCGTTTGCCAAAATTTACTAAACTCTGCGTCAGAATCGTCAAAGCTTCAAACAGGTTTTGTTTAATACCTTCTTTTTGCACTTGTTCCCTTTGGGGTCCATCATCTTTCGTGCAGAGCATCGTGAATCTTGGCGTCATCCATCAGGTTATTTAAACTTAGGTATCTGGGTTCCTCTTCTTCGTAAATTTTGAAAGAGACAAGGGCTAGGGTTCTATGAACCCGTTCTCATATTAAGTGGAATCCCGGGTCTGCTTTGACCTGGTTCACCCAGCCCAATTGTTTTCTTTTGTTGGTAGATCATGGTCCTTAAACCATCCAGAAGTTGCAGTCCACCGTTCTTTTGTTTTCTTATTATGTTATAACATCACAATTTTCTTTTTTTTTGTTGAACAATAAACTATTGGGCCTGTTGATTTCTTCTTGCAGCCCAATTCGAATTTGCTGCCCTCCTCCCCATATTCTGCTCTATACATCATTTTAAGTTTAATTACTTTTTTTATTTGTTTTATTGAGATTTTATGGATATATAATTATATAGATTGTGTTATGTTTTAATCAACTAACTTTATTTTATTATTAATTAGCTTAGTGTTTTAGAATTAATTTAGTAAATTTTAGAATTTTAATTTAGCTTTAGAATTAATTTGGTAACTTAGAATTTTAAGTTAGTTTAGAATTTTTTTTAATAATTTTATTTAGTTTAGATTTAATTTCGTTAACCTTTAGTTTCAATTCTAAAAATATAATATTGAACTATTTAATTTTCTTAATTAGTTTAGGGATTTTTTATGGAAAAATTAGTTAGTTAAATTTTTTTTTTGTTTAGTCAACATTCTTTTAAATTGTTTAAATTTCTACATGATAAACAAAATTTAAAAAAATAATAGAATAGAATTTTTATTTTTAAATTTTTCTCACAAAAAAAAATACAAAAAACATTATTTTTCCAATTAATTTTACTTTAATATTTCGTTTTAGTCTAAATTAACTGTTTATGTTTAAAGTCGATTTGGTTGTATTGATGGCCTATTTAGACTTTTAATCGCATTATCGATTCGATCCATCCTTATTTGTAAATTTGTATTCCCCATTCCCAAAAGCTCTGTAATAGCGTAGAATTTTAATTTCTGCAATTTACTATTTTTCTTTATACTATATAGTAATTAGGCGTGTATGGAAAGATTTAAAATCAACCGCTAGACAATCATAATTAAAGACAAATTAACTTGAAACAAACACACTTTTCACATGCGCACCTTTAGGGTAACCTTGCTTGTTTCCTTCTGAAGAATATAGTCACGTCCCTCGAATGTGGGACGCTTTAGCAAATACCCTTCGATAAAAAATATCGTAGTCCGTCGATGTACCTCGATGTTACCTTTGGTAAATGATCTAGTCCCTTATGAAAATTGCTAAAGCGTCTCATAAGTTGCCTTCTATGACTGTACAATTGACCCGCGCCTGTCCCTTCATATCCAACAATAGGGTTTCTTATCAATCAATGGTAAGATAACACTATCTAAAGGAGGAAGAAAAGAACATAGACCTTTTGAGTAGGTAGGACGCTCGTAGTTTCTTGCTCACAACATTTTCAAAATAATAACCTTCAAAACACACTCACACTTTTAAAACATCTCCAAAAACAAATATCTCTTTGAACTATTTTCAAACCAACACTTTGTATACATTCTTATAGAGACGAGAATTATTAAAAAGTTTGCCGAAACAAAGGCGTTTTCAAAATATTTTCAAACTTACACCAATCACCAACACATTTCAAACAAAGCATTTTCAAAATGATCGAGCAACTAAGAGCCCATAGATAACTACGGATAAAAAGGATGCTAACACCTCCCCTTTTCATAACCTACCCCCCCCCCCCCGAACTCAAGAAAAATATCTCAAAAGGCATTTCCTGTTCTTTTCACCCTTTCCTTTATTGGATAAAAGAAAAGTTGGTGGCGACTCTTGCTATCCGCAACAATTACGATAAAACGCAAATCACCCAAGTCAGTTCTCCCACCGTATTACAGTCACCAACTAAGAAAAGAGCCAGAGGCAGGACCCCAAAAGTCCATCATGGCCCAGCAAGAGACAAGAGAAGTTAAAACTGAAGGGTTTGTCCCACCGCCATCAAAAGCAGGGGCATCACATACCCTACAAATTCCAATCAACAATGCAGACAACTACTTGGATCTGCAGTATTGAGACCACGACCTAGAGGATGTCAATCAGGAACCCTTGAAGACGACTAGTACTCATGCTTTCGATAATCCATTGGTGATGAATCAATATAAGGCTCTGGAAGAAAGGTTCAAAGTTGTGAAGGGTTTTGACTCCTTCAAAGTAGATGCTCTCGAGATGGGCTTAGTTCCTGATGTGGTAATTCTGCCGAACTTCAAAGTTCCTGACTTTGGAAAGTAGAAGGGGCTCACTTTCCCAAGAAATCATCTGCGAATATATTACAGGAATATGCATGCCCATGCCCATGATCAAATGCTAATGGTTCAATGTTTTCAAGACAGCTTAAGCGGGGGCATCTTTAGACTGGTATATGCAATTGGAGCAAGCACATATTCGAACATGGGAAGATCTTGCTAATGCTTTCTTAAAGCATTACAAATATAACCTGGACATGGTGCCTACCTGCATGCAACTCCAGAATCTGTCTCAGAAGAAAGAAGAGTCCTTTAAAGAATATGCTCAGAGATGGAGGGAGATAGCATCCCGTGTGCAACCACCACTGTTGGATAAAGAGTTAGTAGACATGATCATGGGAACCTTGCAAGGGCTATATTATGAGAAGATGGTTGGAATTATCTCTTAGGGATTCGCAAATATAGTGACTATCATAGAAAGAATTGAGTCTGGAATAAAGAATGGGAAAATAACAAGGGGACCATCAAATTCCCCCTACAATTCCAAAAGGCCTGCTTCAAACTTCCCAAAAATAAAAGAGGGAGAAATTAATGTTGTGGCCTCACAACCAAGGGCATAACAACCATTAATGATCCTACATGGACAGCAGCCAGGAAGATTTGGAAGGCCGCAAAGAAATTTTGATCCACTCCCTATGCCACCCAGCCAATTATTATAACACCTGGTCAAGGAATCATTGGTGGAACTCAAGCTTCTAACTCCTCCACTCGGGCCACTCCCGCGAAAGTATAATGCCGACGCCAGATGTGAGTATCATGCTAATTCTCCTGGGCACACCATAGAATAATGTTTGGAATTCAAGCACAAGGTTCAAGGTTTGTTAGAATCTCAAGACATCACTTTTGAGAAGCCTAACATCAAATCAAACTTGATGCCTCCACATGGGGGACCGACGATGAATGAGATTGGAGTAGCCACTAACTGTGGGGCAACCAGACAACCAAAATCCTCGATAAACTTATTGAAGGAATATCTTTTGGAATGTGGGTTCCTGCTGGAGCATAACGAAGCCTTTGAAAGAACTTTGCAGAAACTAGTGGACCAGGGGATAGTCCAATTCGGATCATACCCTGAAGAAAAACATAAAGCTACTCTGAAGGGTAAACCATAGTTTCCTCCAATCCAGGAGCTTGTGCCAACAATGGAATAGAGCATGGCGGACATGTGGCAATGATATCCAACAAAGTCAACACCCAAAGGGAAACTGACTTCATTCGAGAATGCATCCCGGGAGAAGAACTCAAAAGTTGGGCTGTCGTGGAGATTCCAGAGATCTTTTTCTTTCATAAGTAATTTTTCTTGTTTTTGAAAGAACCTATGTCAAGCCCGAGGCATAGGGGTTGCTTGTAAGGGTTTCCCCGTTTTGTTTATAACAATATTTACAATTAATAAAAGTTATATTTTGTTTTCAATTAAGATCCTTATCTTTCGCTTGAATTTATCTCTCAAATTTAAAAATGGCAATACTTTCTCTGCATATGTATTTTCAAAGTTCATATACTAAAATCTGCAGCAAAACATGATAAACATGCAGATTCATGCCCAAAACCACCGATAATGTTACCGCTATGACCCAATATAATTTTGATGCTCCCATCAACCAAGCTAAAGAGGAAGGTGATGAAGATCTTGAACTCTCTGAAGAAATGGCAAGGGAAATAGAGCGAAAGGCTAATAACATACAACCATATCAAGAGGCTATTGAAACCATTAATCTGGGCACAGAGGAGGATCCGAAAGAAATCAAGCTAAGGGCAATGTTAGAGCAGAGCGTCACAGAAAGGTTGATCAAGCTATTGCATGAGTATATGGATATATTTTCCTGGTCCTACAGGGATATGCCAGGGTTAGATACCGATATTGTGGTGCACTGACTACCTCTCAAAGAAGGTTGTTCTCCAGTTAGGCAAAAACTCAGAAGAACTCGACCAGATATGTCTAGCAAAATCAGAGAAGAGGTTCTTAAACAGTTCGACACAAATTCTTAGTAGTGGTAGATTATCCGCCATGGATAGCTAACATTGTTCCAGTACCTAAGAAAGATGGCAAGGTACACATGTGTGTGGATTATCGAGATCTGACATAGATGTTCTGGTAGACAACATGGCTCAAGCCTCAATATTCTCATTCATGGACGGTTTCTCAGGCTACAATCAAATAAAAATGGCACCCGAAGACATGGAAAAGACTACCTTTATGACACCTTGGGGAACCTTCTGCTACAAAGTAATTCCACTCGGTCTCAAAAATGCATTGGGAATGGTATAGGGGCAGTCTTGACTTCTCCAAAGAATTATCACAAGCCCTATACAACAAGGTTGTGTTTTGACTGCACCAACAATGTCGCCGAGTACAAAGCTTGTATACTAGGACTGGAAGTTTCCATTGATCTAAGAATCAAACACCTCAAAGTATTTGGAGACTCCGCACTAGTCATATACCAAGTCAACAGCGAATGGGATACCAAACATCCAAATCTGATTCCATATCAGGATCATGTTTTAAAGTTGGCCGTGGAATTCACAGAGGTCCCTTTCAGTCACATCCCACAAGAAGAAAATCAAATGGCAGATGCCCTGGAAACTCTATCAGCTATGTTCAAAGTAACTTGGCCAAACCATGAACCACACATCACAATCAGACACTTCGAAGAGCCCGCACACTGCCTTGCTATTGAAGAGGGCCTTCGACAAGAATGTTCGTCCTCGAATATTCAAAGAAGGAGATCTAGTACTCAAGAAGATTTTGCTACCTCGCCACGATTCACGTGGTAGATGGATACCCAACTATGATGGTCCATACGTAGTGAAAACAACATTCTCCGGTGGTGGTCTCATCCTCACAACAATGGATGGGGAAGAAATACAGCATCCAGCAAACTCAGACACAGTCAAAAAATACTATGTATAAAAAGCTTACTAAGCTCAAACCATAAACGGGAGACTTAGGAAAAAAAGAGCGTCCCGGTGGATCGAAAACCCTAAAGGGAAATCCAGGAAAAAAATACAAAAAAAAACTATCCCGGTGGATTGAAAACCCGAAAGGGCGATCCAGGCAAAAATTAGGGATTTCATACAAAGAAATAAAGAAAAAAAGACTGCAATCTAAGAACGACGACTACAAACCACGAAGGGAGAGACGGGTCTAAATCATACGACTCAAAAGCAAAGGAGACAGAAGCTACTAAAAGTATATTAGGGAACAACATTAGAAATTATCATTTTCATTTCCATTTACAGTTCTGAAACTTTCTGTAATTACCTCTTTCAAGGAATTACATTCTGTACATTCTCCTATTCAGAAGCATATCAATAAAACACTTGCTTTCTTTCAAATTGCGTTTTTCCTTTTTCAGACTTGTTTACAACATATTATGCTTATTTCTTGTGAATATTATGTCAAAAACATTCTGGGGGAATTGAAAAATAAAAGCATTGGAAAAAACATCGAAAAAGAATTTTGGTTAGAAAAACATCAAAAAGAAAATCCACGCCTACGTCCATACACATGTCTACAACTACGCCTGCACTTATAACACACAAGTATACACATATGTCTATGCCTACGCCCGCACCTCCGACATAAGAGAAATCAAAATCATGCTAATACTTTTCACCATGTTTAAATCAATTTAAAGATACTACGACAATGCAACATACAACGCCAGGAAATTGGTAACTCAAAACCAATGGTTTACAGGAGAGAAAGTCGAAAACAATTTTCATGATATTTCAAGGCATACACACACTTTGCACATATTTTGCATATACAAACATTCATTACGCATACATTATGGGTTCCATAACAATATCAGACATCATACACATACAACCAGCAAACAAACAATCTCACCCTCGATTTAGCTATCTAAGGGCCAATCATCAAAGTGAACTTCTTCTACAAATCCAACCCGTCACCCAAGGCTCCATGCAGTGATGTGTTCAACCCATCACCTAAGACTCCATGCAGTAATGTGTTCCTTACAATGTACCATTACCTAAGTCTCCATGCAGTAATGTACAAAACCCAGTACATTGCCTAAGAATCCACGCTGTAATGTTCGAAAGCCAAATAGGATCCGCCATCTAAGACTCCATGTCGTGACGTGTTCAGTCCATCACCTAAGACTCCACGTAGTAATGTTTTCCCTCTACAATGTAGTTCATTACCTAATACTCCATGCATTAATGTATGAAGCTCGGTACATTACCTAAGACTCCATGCAACGGTGTATTGCCCTCTTCTTACCCACTACCTAAGACCCCAGGCCATAATGCGCGAAACTTAGTATATTGCCTAACACTCCATGTAGTAGTGTAACATGACCCATTATCTAAGACTCCATGCAACAATGTGTTTCCATCTCTTCACCCATTAGCTAAGACTCCACGCAGTAATGTGTGAAACTCCACAATATAGATCATTGTGTAAGACTCCATGTTGCGGTGTTCGAAATCCAAACCTAGCTCGTCGCCTAAGACTCCATGCAGCGATCTACAAACGTAACAAATCACCTCTGTCTCCAAGCAACCATGCATTATCAAGTGTTTTCTTATTCATCCCCCCAAAAAAGGGTGAATAAGAAAAGCCAAACCAAGACATACAATACTATTCTCTCAAGCTCTAAGGGTACACTATATCAGCGTAACCTTATGTTTATCAGAAAATTTTTGGGTTATTCCAAGTATTCAATAAACTCCCAATCAGAATGCGCAAGATTTGTGTATTCTCACGCTATTCGATTGGAAGATAATTGAATAGGGGCAGCTGTCGTACCCCAAAATTTCCTTACCTATATGATCGTATTTTCAAGATTAAAATGGAATAAAAATGTTTTGGTTAAGGATGGTTCAACAATATCTGATGGCTCATTCTTAAATCCAAGTCAACCAGGGGGTGTACTTTAATTCAGGAGAGTAGGGCTTTCTAAATTAGAAAGACCCATGTACCCATAAACCCATTCGCGAAGCATGTTGGCCAATGGCCCATGAGATTCGAATATGGAAAACTATTTCAATAATAATAATTAAGTTTTTAACTAAACCCATTTAAGTATTATTGTTGTTAGTACAAGGGGAGGTGGAAATTCAATATACGAGCCCATCTTATTTGGTCCTTTTTTGTTTTGATCGATAATTAGCAAAGGGGGGTTTGTTTACAAATTACAAGCCCATTGTGTTTTTAGCAGCCCATTTGCTGTTTTGTTTTAGAAAAAAAGAGCATTATTATTATAAAAAAAATCTCATTATTATTTTAACTAAAAAAATATATAGATTTCTTTATTAAGAAAACATATTGTTTTCATTATTACCGTTAACATTTTATTTTTATTGTAATAATATTTCAGTTTATCATTAAAAGACATTACATATTATTTGTAAAATTTATTTATTAAAAGTTTTGTGTTTTAAACAACTAGTATTGGGTCAGGCAAAAAGAAGGTCATTTGGGCCTAGTTATACCAAAAAAAGCATTTTTCTGTAATGTGTTGTTGCTGGACCAAAACAGCAATGTAAAGCCCAACTCGAACTAACAAGTACTGTGTAAATCAAATCTCTGAAATTAAATCTTTATTACAGTTAAATAATACAAAATCTACAAAACAAATCTCAGTTTGTTACAAACAAATCCAATTCAAATCTCTAATACACAAAATTACTTTCATTCAAATCAAATCTCAGCAAAAATATATTACAAAAGCGAATCAGAATCAATTAAAATAAATCCCTAATTGATATAATATCCCTAATCTAAGCTAAAAAAAATTGTAACAACAACCCAATTGAACCCTATAAATACATAACAAAAATTAACAGAAAAAAGGAAAACCCTTTAATACAGAGACAGGGGGTTTTCGGATTACAGAAGAAATTAGATAGAAGAAAAAGAAGAAGTACAAAAGGGGGAAGAAATATTGAGAAGAACAAAATTGAAGAAGACAGAGGGGGAATTCGATATACCAATCGTTGAAGAAGGGAGAAGACGGTTAGGATTTCAACATCTGAAACCCTAACCGTCACTGACAATGAATCGTTATTGTCGTCCTTGTCATCGCGCCTCACCACCATCGGCCACCACCTTCGTGACCTGCAAATCAAAGAAGATGGAGAGAGATTAGTTTGTAATAAACCGAAATATTGAAGTCAGAATACGAAGAGCGAAATGAGTAAATATCTTAGCTTTTCTACCATTTTTTCTCTGTTGTTGTTTGAGGGTATTGGGTTTGCAGTGGGGAAGAGGACTCAACGAGACGCCGTCGGTTAGCCCTTAGGGTTTGAAAATAAGGGGGAGGAGGGTTTTTTATTCGCGAGAGAGAGAATGGAGGGTTATAGAAGCTGTAAAACAAAAAATGAGTGAATAAGGAAAAAAAACTTATTATACTATTTGAATCTAATGCCTGCGCGCCCACTGTAAGAAATGTGCACCCTCCCACCTTGGCTGTTAGATCATCAGTGGACGGTCAAAAGGCCAAGTCCACCATAATCCCCTTACTATCTCATGTGTCTGATCAGCCAAGTCTCAAAAAATTGGTGTTTTGGGCCAAGCCCAGTCGTTGTTCGCACCACCATTTTTCTAAATTGGTGAAATCACGGCCAACATACACCCCTTACCTCTGGGTCCAGTTCAACATCTGAACTTGGGCCTAGCCTCATTCGTTGCACCCCTCATTCTTCTCATTAGTCACAACCGTACACCCCCCAGGCATGTTGGGCCTGAATTCAGGCCTTGACTCTTTGCACCCCATCTATTATACTATCCAATATAAAACGCACCCCCTCCTAAAATTTAATCTTTTTCCTATTTTATATATTTTCTTATTTGCTATATTTTCATATTTTATATATTATTTTTATTATTTCCTTTTTATGATAATTATTATTATTATTAGTACTAATTCTTATTTTCACAAATAATTATTATTAATATTAATTTTTATTTTTATATGTTATCAGGTAAATATTATTTTTACTCAAAACTCATGTATATATTTTTTATATTATTGCATTAAAAAATTTTATATCATGCATTAATTCAGAAATTTTGCAATTAATATGATAAAAAATATTCAACAAATCTCAAACTAGTTTTCGCAATAAACTAATCTAATCAATCAACTTTTGCAAAAGGGTTTCAAATATATTTTTACTAATCGCGCATTTAGTCCAAAATTCCGCAATCACTACACCCGGTCAAAATGCGAGGCAATTCAAAATACTTTTGCAACCCCTAAAAAACACAAACCCATACGAACTACAAATTGGGACTCTGATTCCTTATAAAAGGATACGTAGGCATACGACTAAAATCATGGAGAGTTTCCCTATTAAAAATTAAAACCCTTTTCCCCTATTAAAAAAATTAAATCCCCTTCTTACCTAACTGTTAAACCTAAACCTAAACCTAGTATCCTTAAGAATAAGGTAGATGAAAGGTGCCTAACACCTTCCTTTCGTCTAAAGAAGTCTGAAACCTAGAATCTCTGTTTATGAAATTAGGATTTTCTATTAGATTCCCTTCTTTAGGATAAAAACTAGTAGTGACGACTCTGATTTTAAAACCAGTCGCAACAATATGTAGGATATGTGTTGATTGTTGTTGAGGACTTTGAGTCCATTTTTTTGTGTTTAGGTTTTGATCTTAACTTATCCTCTCACCTTAATTATTTATGATCTTATATCCATTTAGTTGACACTCATTTGTCAACTAAGATGGTGACCTAATAAGAGTTGCATTTGTCTAAATTCAATTGTTGTTTTTTTAGCATCATTGTCTAGTGATTGCTTCATAATATATGTGCTATATCTCCTTGAGGTATATTAATGTTGGCCATTCCCTATAACATCTAATAACCTTGGGTTTGATCTCTTTAGATCGCCTATGCTTGCATGCATTAGAGACTATAACTTTTTACAAGTTGTCATGACACTTAAGCATGTTACATCAATGGGACTGCTTAGGGTTTTTAAGTTCATGATATATACTTTAGTAGGGATTATTCCACTTCCCTATGACCTATAAGTATCATTATTTTTCATCTCATTTGATCTTTACCAATTTCATTTGGTTTAAGATAAATGTGTTCCATCTTTTATGATGTTGACTATCAAACTTTGTGACTTTGCTTGTACATGAAGTTTCATCTTCATGTTATGTTACTTTTAAACCTCATCATAAGTTAACTTATAACACAATTCACATATGTCATAATTCTCAAATTATGATCTCTTTACTCCATCTTTACTCTCTCCGTTAAACTTGCTAGTTTTTGTCTCTTTGCATCACATTCTTTGTATTCTATGTGCAATCTTCTTCTATGACCTGTGGCATTTAATTGTAGTTTGTTAAATTTCATATGCTACTGACTTGGGTGTCTCAACATCTTATAACCTTGTTCCCTCTTCATATATCCCATTCTTTCTTCACTTTCCCTTTTAGATTCAGTTGTAGGGTTTGATTTTTATCTTTCTTCTTACTAACCTTTGTGTTTGATTTGATAGTGATGTTTAATGATTGTTTATAGGTCTTTCATGTGAGTTATATATTCATATTACTTATGACTTTACACTTACTCCACATGTCTTGCCCTGTTCACTTGATCACACACTAGCTTTCATTTTACTTCACAATTTTGTTTTGACCTAGCTTGTGTGCTTTGGTGTTTGTACCATGATCTTAATCACTAATTGAGTTTTGTCTTGATTATTTGGTATGTTTTAAGTTTATAACATGTCAATGTATTCTTTTCCTTCTTCACATCACCTCTTTACTCTCACTTGGTTGCTTGTTAGCATTGCATGAGGACTTATGTCCATTTAGGGTTTTCAAACCAACTTTCCTTGAATGATTTGATTGTGAATATTTCTCTAGTTTGATTATGTTATGATGATGAGTATGATATGTGTTCACTTTTGACTTGTATACTTCTTCATCCCTTTTTATCTCACATCACTTTCTTATGCAATGTTTGGATACGCACTTGACACATAAATGATTTTATGCTAGTGTGCTTGCTTTAATGCTTTGACTTATGACTTTTAGATCCAAACTACTTGAGCATGGCCCTTAGGTATATATCTATATCACCTTGATGCTATACTCTTGTCTCATTTATTCTTGCATGTTTTATCATGATATGAAGTCTTGTCTTCTAAACGCATGTTTGCACTTCCACTTGCCTAGTTAGACAATTTCTTCACTTCCTTGACCCAAGTTTCCATGCTTAGGGTAGTTAAAGGTATATAACATGTTAATGTCAGAACCTATATCATGTCTTGATGTGCTTTTATGCCATTCTGCTTTGATTGCTTATTATTTTTCTCTTATCTCTCTTCTTCATTTCTTCAAGTTTGTTTGTAAGAGTTTCATCTCTTGTGTGCTTTATGACATGAACTTTGTGTGTGATTGATGCTTTATCATCTTCTATTTTGATATTTTTTAATCTTTATGATGTGTTATCATCTCTTCTTTATTACTTGATGTCTTGTCTTAATAATGGAAAAACACAATAAGGGGGGTTTAAATTAGGGTTTTCAACATTAAGACAGTATGACATGTTGGTTATCCTGATTTGTTTGAACTCAAACTACTCCAGTCCACCTGCCAAGGTGATTTCACCTCTCTCAACCTAGGTCTTAATCCACTAATCAAAACTTGATTACACATATATAATGACTATTGTCAATGTCTACTTGAGTTTGAACCACAACCGATTTTTCTCAAGGTATTACAAAATAAATCAAATAAGAGTGTGTATAATAATGTTTCTAAACAAAACTATGTCACAATAGTGATGTATACATAAGTGTAAAGAACATGATAGAACTGGTAAAATTATTTCTCTTTTAGTGCGCAGTAGTATTGGGTGTGATTTCTTCTTCAAGTCTTCTTTATATAGGCGAGGCATATGGGACATGAGAAGATGTTCTTAGAAGGTTGATAAAGTGTTGTTAATGCACTTTCCAAAAATATAGATCTTGTCTTGGTTCAACCGTTACTTTTTTATTTGTAATGAATGAGTTGTAACGTATTATAAATTTGCTTCCTTGGGATCTTATAGGAATATTACCATTGAGACTTTAGATCCTCAGGGTTTCTTGATATTCATTAGAACTTGGATGATACGTTGAAGCTTCTTTTGCAAATCAGAGTTTTTACTATCAAAGTGTAGCTTTAGTGCTGAATCTTTAGAACAATTATATAGATGAGTGCATTGAGACTTCTTTTGTTCTTCCATAACTTTACTTATCAGAATATCATAGCTATGCTTGCAACATTTGTGCTTCATAATTTATAACATCGGAACTTCTTCTATTTAGCGTGTTACACGAATTTGCTTCTAAGTTTGTTTTGTCTAATCAAAGCTTCAAAAACGTAAATCTCTCATCATCATCTTAAGCTTATTATATCATAATTTATCTGCATATTTAAATACATAACTTAGAGATCATATTTTTTCTTTATAAATATCATGTATTTTTTTATCATCAAAACTATTACAAGGATGTAGAACCAAACTATGTTCTAACAATCTCCCCCTTGTTTATGATGAAAGAAACTTGTATATTTTGATAGATCACTTAAGATCAAAAAGAATTAGAGTCTCCCCCTGACTTAAATACTTAGATAAATAAAAAAAATACTTCCCTGAAGATGTCCTGATCAGAGCTTTATGATGGAAGTTTTGATACGTTCACGTGAGAGAAGTAACTTTCAGAAGTTACTTTCAAGAGATTTTTCCTATTTGCTTTCAGAAGATAAAAAAAAAGTTATGATATTCAAAATGTCTGAGACTAAGTCTCGATACTTTTATATTTAAAATATCTTACGTTCTCCCACTTTTTGTCAAAAATCAAAAAGCAATAAAAACACGTAAATATAACAAAATGGATATTATATTCAAAGTGGATTAAGATAAACAGAAGGAGGTAGAGAAACAGAATATTGAAATAAGAAACAAACATAGCAGAAACAAAATAATGTATCAAAACTTAAGGTTGAGTAGGTGGAATTCGTGTGAACAAGGATTCCAATAAACTCTTGATCTGATTGTTTGATTCCTCTTATTTCCCAAGCATCCCTTTAATTTCTTTGCTTGTCTCATCCTGTTTGTCTAGCCTTTCCTTAAACACATCATTTTATTTCTTCAACTCCTCCAGAGTTTTCAACACAAGAGAAGAGGAGATTGTTTCAACAGAAGAACCCATATTCTTATAAATAACTGCAGCAGATTCTTGCTCAGGAGATTCTTCGGCAGTCTTGCCTTTGTCTTGAAACATGACCAGAGGGAGAGGTTGAGGTTCAGGAGACGGTTCATTACATTTTGATATTTGAGAGGCTTTCCAAGAGGTGTTGTCCAGAAGAATGAGGGGTTTCTTTACCCAATGTTGTAGAACTTGATCCTTGAATATTTTCAGGTGATCGCAGAAGTTTTGTTGAGCGATTTCATAGTTGAGTTCCTTTAGCTTCAAAGATTCAGAATTGAACCATTTTCTAAACTGATTCCAGTGAGAATCAGAAGCAACTGGGTTAAGATTCTCCATGCAACCTTGCTTTAAGGAGTTAACCGATTCCCGTATTTCAATTTAAAAAATCAGTAGAGATTTACCAATATCTAATTTGGATATTTTGGTGTTGGTTTTGGAACAACTATTTTCTGAGAATTTGTGACAAGATTGTCCCAAGCTTCTAAATCAATGATTATTATGAGGGGATCTCCCGGGTAGTTATTGGGAGAGGGAGATTTAAAAAGAATTATAGGTGAGTTAGGTGGTGTTGAATGATAGAAAGATGGAATGTCTAGAATGGAGAAAGTTTGTGATGTATTTATGGGATTATTGGTGGTTGAGAGATCATGAGTAGGAAAGTGATCCATGTGATGACTGTCATGGTATCAGAGTCAATATTTGGATTTTAGGTTTGGGGAGCTTCAAATGGTGGATCAAATTGATAAATATCAGAAAGAACCTGTGCAAGTTCTGGTTGAGTTTGATCAAAATGGGTAGAAGGTGGATTAATGATATGATTATTTGAAGGTATTGAGGTGTCAATTTCTAGGTCAAAATCATCAAGGGTTTGAAGAGATGGATCTTTCACAGGTTTTAGAGATGAGGGGGTTTGAGGAGACAAATTACCTTTCTTTTTGGCAGCTTTGGGGGTTTTCTGAGAAGTTCCTTCTCTAACAGCTTTCCTTTTTCTTGACTTTCTGGTAGCAACTTCCATAGGTTATTGCCTTAGATCAAGAATATTCACATCTAGAATTGTACCATCACTCTTGCAGGCTTCCAGATACCTAAGAACAATTTCTAGAGAGGAGTTTGCTTGAGTAAAGAGAGGAAAATCCTTCAGAGGCACTCTTCTGGTGGTGATGACTTCCTTGGTGGTGAGTGTTGGATCCTTCTTGATGGTTTCAATTATCTTCATTTCTTCATGTTCTTGGTATTTAGAGGCTTTCCAACACATGGTTCTAGAATATTTGCTTGTTGAGCCCCAATCAGATGTTCTATCAGTCTATTTTCTGTCAGAATATCTGAAATGAGTCTTCCCAGAGGAATCCAATCTCTCTTGGTTCTTTCTTCTTACCTTATTTCTTTGACACTTATCTTCAGATGGTTGAACAAAATATGAGGAAGATGAACTTTGGCTTTGGTGGCGATGAAGTACATAAGGTACTGTTGATCAATGTTAATGTAGTCAGGAGAGCTCGTTGGTTTTCTGTGGTTGATGCACCCCAGAATTATTTTAATCCAAATTCTGAGGTAATCCTTCAGATCTTTGATTTTGTTTGAGGGTTATCCATAGGAAAACATTCCTTTTGATACGATGGTTAGGTTAGAACCTTTTTCTGCCATTTCACTGCATCTAATACCGTTGTCGTCATGACCTATAAGCTTTCCAATAAGATCTTCAGTGATGACAATCTCCTTTCCCATAACATAAGACGTTACCTGATGATTTGAAGTTGTGGCATGGATCTAAAATTATTTCACTAATTTTTGGAAAAATGGACCTATGAGACGATCAAAGTATTTCATCCATCCTTGGAACTCAACATCCGATGTTAGGTCATACCCATTATCTTTCATACTCACAAAATCAACAATAAATTCACATAGAACTTCCATAGAATCAACAGGAGTGAGAAGAGTTCTAGATGGTTCAACATACCTTTCTTCAATAGTAAAGGAAGAACCATGAATGAATTGAGAAACTTGAGAAATTTGGTGAGAGGAAGCCATTGTTCACAGACTTCTTAGGGTTTTGAAAGAGAGACAAATGAAGAGAGAAATGTGAGTGAAAGTGAAGATGTGAGAGTGTTTGTGAGAGAGTGGGATATAAATATCCAATGGAAGAAAACAAAAATATTAATTTTAATTAAAATAAATAAAAAACAATGATTAAGTGCATTAGTGATTTCTGAAAAAGAGGGATAACATGAAGATTTTGAACAGTTACCGATTTGACTCGCGCCTCAATGCATCAACTCAACTGTTTCAGTCCCTTCAGATTTTAAACACGTGTTTAGCCTTTGAGGGTGATCTCGCGTTTAGAGTTGACATACGTTGATATGGTGAACTGCTTGCTTCTATCTTAGAAATGAAACGTTTTTGGAAGATGTTCAGATCTTCTGGATAGTTTCCGATACAACTTTCCTTCTCACTTCTGAAGAACTATTGTTCAAATGTTCACATAAAAACAAAAAATAAAGTAGAAAGATATGAGGAATAAATATACAGAAACTACATTTTTATTCTGGGCATAATTCCATACTGAGGTGATTGAGAATGAAATTAAATCTATCTTCAGAAAGGGGTTTAGTGCAGATGTCATCCCATTGATGGTCTGTGTCTATAAATTTTAAAGAAAGATTTCCCTTCTAAATATAGTCCCTAATAAAATGGTGCTTAATTTCTATATGTTTAGCCCTAGAATATAAAATAGGATTTTTAGAAAGGAAAATAGCAGAAGTATTATCGCAGAGGATATGAATGTTACTCTCATAAATGTTAAAGTCTTCAAGCTGACTCTTCATCCAGAGCATCTGTGTACTACATCCAACTGCGGCTATACATTCAGCTTCAGCAGTTGACAATGCAATAATGGATTGTCTTTTGCTGGACCATGAAATTAGTTTGTCTCCCAGAAACTGGAAGCTTCCAGAAGTACTTTTTCTATCTATTCTGTCTCCGGTAAAGTCATCATAACAATACCCTACTAATTTATATTCTCTAGATTTTCTATAACAAAGACCAATATTAGTAGTACCTTTCAGATACTTGAAAATTTGTTTAACTGCTTTTAAGTGAGATTCTCTAGGATCTGGTTGGAATTTGGCACAATGACAAATGCTATACAGAATATCAGGTCTTGAAGCTATTAAATATAAGAGAGAACCAATCATACCTCTATAGAGCTTTTGTTCTACTTTCTTACTTACCTCTTCCCTTTCTAGAATACATGTAGGATGCATAGGAGTTTTGGATGGATTACATTCTGACAAATCAAATTTCTTCATAAGTTCTTTAACATACTTGCTTTGATGAATATAGGTTCCTTCTGGAGTTTGATTGATTTGGATACCCAGAAAGAACTTGAGTTCACCCATCAAGCTCATTTCAAATTCTGCCTGCATAGACTTAGAAAATTCTTTCCCCAAAGAGTCTTTAGTATATCCAAAAATTATATCATCTATGTAAGTTTGACAGACCAAAATGTCCTTTTTAAATAGTTTACAGAATAAGGTTGTGTCAACCTTTCCTCTGGTAAAATCATTTTCTAACAAAAAGCTACTTAGTCTTTCATACCAATCTTTGAGAGTTAGTTTCAGACCATATAATGATTCCTTAAGTTTATAAACATATTCTGGATGTTTTGTATTTTCAAAGCCAAGGAGTTGGTGAACATAAACTTCTTCATCATTGTAGCCATTTAAAAAAGCATTTTTAACATTCATTTGATAAAGAGTGATGCCATTATTTACAGCAAAAGAAATTAAAAGTCTAATAGATTCTAACCTGGAAACTGGAGTAAATGTTTCTGTATAGTCCATCCCTTCTTGATGACTATAACCTTGTGCCACCGGTCGTTCTTTGTTTTTGATGACTTCTCCTTGTTCGTTTAGCTTGTTTCTGAAGACCCATTTGTTTCATATGATGTTGAAGCATTTTGGTTTAGGAAATAGATCTCACACATTGTTTATGGTAAATTGATTTAGTTCTTTCACATTTCAAGGATCCAATCATTGACTAGAAGAGCTTCGTCAATGGAAGTTGGCTCGATCAGAGATACTAATCCCATCAGTGATTCTTCAGAATTTATGAATGTAGATCTTGTTCTAATTGGGACATCTTTCTTTCCCAGAATCATGTTTTCTCGATGTGTTAAGCTGCTTATGGTTTGTCTTTTCTGGATGGATTCTTCAGAAGATACTGCAATATTTGTGACATCTTCTTCTGTATTTGGATGGGATTATGTATATTGATTTTCTGTCAGTCTGTCTTCAGTACCTGTAATTTGAACTTCTATATCTGCAAAAAATTTACCCTGCTTTGACTTTTGAGAGCCAAGCTTATCATCAAATCAGAAATTAGTAGATTCTTCCACAATTCGTGTTTCTGTGTTATATACTCTATAACCTTTTGAGCGTTCAAAGTATCCTGACATGAGACTCTTTTGTGCCTTAAAATCAAACTTGTTCAGATGTTCTTTAGTGTTCAATATAAAACAAGTACATCCAAATGGATGGAAATAAGAGATGTTGGGCTTTCTTTTCTTCCACAGTTCATATGGAGTCTTATCCATAATAGTTCTTATTGAGATTCTATTCTGAATATAACACGTTGTGTTAATTGCTTATGCCCATAAGTTTTTAGCAATTTTAGTCTCGTTGATCATGGTTCTGGCCATTTCTTGTAAAGTTCTATTATTTCGTTCTACAACTCCATTTTGTTGAGGAGTTCTAGGACAAGAGAAATCATGAGAGATGCCATTCTTGTTAAAATAGTTTTCAAATATTTTGTTTTCAAATTCACCACCATGATCACTTCTGACTTTAACAATTCTAAATTCTTTTTCATTTTGAATTTGGTTACAGAAAGTAGAGAACACAGAGTGTGACTCATCCTTGTGTCTTAAGAACTTTACCCATGTCCATCTGCAATAGTCATCTACAATCACTAATCCATACTTCTTGCCGCCTATGGATGCAATTTTCATTGGTCCAAACATATCTTTATGAAGAAGTTCTAATGGTCTAGAGGTAGAAACAACATTTTTTAATTTGAAAGAGGGTTTTAAAAACTTGCCTTTTTGACATGCTTCACACAGGGCATCTAAGCTGAACTTCAAGTTAGGAAGTCCTCTGACCATATTGAGTTTGTTAATTTGATATATTCTTCTCATATTAACATGCCCCAATATTTTGTGCCAGGCCCATTGCTCATTGTTAACAGACATAAGGCATTTTACATTCTGACTTTTTAGTTCAAAAAGTTTTATTTTATAAATGTTGCTCTTTATCTTTCCATTAAAAATGATAGACCCATCTTTCTGACTAATTGCTTTACAGGACTTTTGATTAAAGATTATATCATAACCGTTATCACTTAATTGACTTATGGATAACAGGTTATGCATTAACCCATCTACTAACATAACATTAGTTATAGAGGGAAGTGTGTCGTTACCAATGGTTCAAGAGCCAATAATCTTTCATTTCTGATTTCCTATGAAACCTACATAGCCTCCAGATTTAAGCTCCATACTTTGGAACATATGCTTTCTTCTGGTCATCTGTCGAGAGAATCCAGAGTCCAGGTACCAGGATTGGTGTTTCAACTTTATTGTTAAAGACATCTGCAACATAGATAATTTTATCCTTAGGTACCCATATATTTTTGAGTCCTTGTTTATTAGAGTTTCCAAAATTGTATTTGAATTTTGGTTTTGCAGAGAAAGAATTACTAGTATATTTTATATCATGTGCATGTCCATATGTAAAGTGTGAATAGAGAGGTGTGTGTTTTATAACTATATCATTAACTTTCTTTGATTGATATGTTTCTTCTCCCCTTGGTTTCATATATCCTACTCCTTTTCTGCTAACTCCGTAGATCATTGAAGCCATCTTGTTTCTATATGTGTTTTTAGCTAGAAATTTTTGAAAGCTATAATCATATTTGTGATACGGTGGGAGAACTGACTGTGGTTTTGCGTTTGTTTTCGCAAATGTTTCGGTTGAGCAAGAGTCGCCACCGACTTTTTATTTTATCCTAAGGAAAGGTTTAAAAAGCACAGCAAAAACCTTTGAGATATTTTCTTGGGTTCGGGGAGTAGATTATAGAAAGGGAAGGTATTAGCACCCTTTCTATCCATGGTTATCCATGGGCTCTTAGGTACTTGCTTAGATCAACTTGCCTTGGTTTTCAATTGTTTGAAATGGTGCTTTGTGCGTGGTTTTGAAAATGTTTTGAAAAAGATGCCTTGTCTAGGCTACCCTTGTAACAATTCTTTACTCGAATGTTTTACAAAAGGTGTTTGTCTTTTTGAAAAGATGTTTCAAGGTTTTTTTGAAAGTTTGTTTTGAAAGTGTTTGTGAAGTGTGGTTTGAAAAATAGGCAAGTGTTTTTGTTTTGCAAGTTGTCAAGTACTTAAGAGCTATCTACCCTAAAGTTCTCAAAGCTTTTTGTTATGTTTTAACCCTTTTAACAATTTTGTTCCACCATTGCATTTGGTGGACAATCTTGTGTTAGGATGTGAAAGGGACGGGCGCGGGTCATCGCTTAGACCATAATTGCAATGGTGCCAAGTATCTTTAGGCAATTTTTCTTTAAGGGACTTGATCATTTTTAGGCAACTTTTCGAAAGCGTCATCGAGGGACTATGATCATTTGAATTGTTTTTGTTTTGCCCAAAGAAACCTAACATGCAATATGGCCCATTTATTGAAGGCAACAAGTGGAATACCCTAGGGGTGCAAGTGTGATATGTGTTGTCCATTTTCATGCTTGTGTATCTTGAATTTAGGTCAAACTATTTTTGTTCTTTTTATTTGCATACAACCCCTAATTCTAACATGGTATATTTAGAAAGCAATAAAGTGCGAAATTTAAAGTTCCTACGCTATTACAACACAATATGGGAAGGGGGGTACAAATGTTCAAATGGGGGGTATTTGACAAGGAATTTAAACCTAGCTATTACATCAATTTGGAATTATTTACAAGATAATTAATTGCACAAATTAAATAGAAATACAATAAATATGCAAGATGCAAAAAGGTTTTTATATGTATGGAAAAAAGTATTTTTTATGTCAAATAAAATAAAATGAAAAGTATTATTTTTTGGAGTTTTTGTGCTTAGGGTAAAACCCTAATTTTATTAAGTAAATATATTAATTATTTAATATGTACAAATATTTATTTATTAAATATAAAATAAAATAAAAATGAATTATATTTATAAAAAAGGTATTTTTTGAGATAAAATATTAATAAAAGAAAAATGCATGTATTTTTGTATTTTAACCTAAATATACTAATATATATATAAATATCTTTATTATTTACTAGATATATATTATATATACAAAATAATAATATTTAATATTTATAAAAAAAGTGTATTTTATATAAAATATTTTCAGAAGATAAAATAAAATAAATATTAAAAAATAAATGTGTTTGCATTATTTTTCTAGTTATTCTAAATAATAGTATTTATATATTATTTATGTACAACTATCAATATAAACAAATATATGCCTAAAAAATATAAAAATGGTGTGAAAAATATTTTTTATGTTTTTAATATTATTAGCAAAAATAAATAAGTTAGAATAAAAAAAGAAAAGTCAAAAAATCATTAAAACAAACAAAATGGGCTCAGGGGGTGTGAAGGCAAAAATAGTGTGTAAAAAGCAATAGCAAATCAGGCCCAGCCCATGAAGACCTTCTTCAACCTCCAGACAGTTCTTGTTCAAAAACGCGCGCTTGGTGTATGAATTCAAACATCTTGATTCCTTGAGTTTTAACAAAAACTTACAACACCAAAAATGTTAAGCATTGAATCACGATTCTGAATATGTAAAGAACTCCTCTTAACTCTCAGAAATGAGAGAGAATTTTATCATTCCAAAATCCTAACCTAACTTTTTATCAACATTCAGACCTTAAATTCTCATAGCTCAGGAAAAATAAATGGAAAGTAAAAGTATGTACAGTTTCAGGGGCATGAGTAGAACACTTCTTATTCACAAACTTAGAGCTAATGATGCCTACATTGGGAGATAGAAGTTCAAGAAGATACCTGTTCAGTTGAAGTTGTATCTGATGATGGAGGTACTTTCAGAGCAAGGTGATGATTGGTACAGCTTCCTTGATGTCCAGGGATGATATTCCAAGTTTTACTTTGCTTTGAAACTAGCTGAATCGAGTTGTAGAACTCCACCTGCAAATCAGAAAAATGAAAATGGCCAAACTGAATAGAGGAGTTACAGTCCACTTCTAATGCTTTGGATAGTTTGGATTGATGGTAGGGAAGGTGTTTGAACTGGTTTGGGCAAGAATGCACGATGGAAATGAGTTGTGGGATTCAAACTGCAGCAGGTGCTCTGTTTGGACAGTTTGAGAGTGATTTTGTGAATGGGAGGGCAATGGAGGTGGATAGCTCGTGTTTCAACTTGTGTTTTATGTTTGGAAAATGTTTGACAAGTTTGCTTCAGCTTGGTTTACAGGAAAATGAGAGTTGTGTCCAAATGCTATGTTTCTTCACAATTAAGCAAGAAAAGGTTAAGTGGTGTTCTAGACTGATAGAGGCCCCCCTAATGTGCTGTAAACCTTGGCCTTGATCAGTGTAATTAGTCCATAAACTTGTGCCAAAGAGATTTGATCTGTACTTCTTGGATTTGCATATTGACATAAAGTGAAACTTTTCCAAAATGGATAAAATGCTTTATCTATTTTGGGATTAAACCACTATGCAATGCTTGAACACAAAAAATATGGTCTTGGCACAAAGAGTTTGCATTAAATTTATGAGTGTAAAAGGGATTTAGGGCCTGTAATCAAGAGATGCATGCTGATTTGAAAATTGCCTAAGTGTATGAACATGTACATGGCCATGAATCAAAGTGACTTTTTCCCAACTTGCCAAATTCGATTCTCCCTAACCATGAGGTTGTTTGATGAGTTCTTGGACATTTTGGAAAGCTTGGAATATGTACTACAATCCATCTTTGAAGTGAAACTTGAAATGCCAAGTGGAAGTATATGAAAAATGGTCTTGAAGTTGGGTAAAAACCTTGCCTAAAATAGGTCAAATTTTCTCTAAGTTAAGAATGGTTTGGCACCCTTGTTCCAAAAATTGTAACTTGAGATACAAGCCTCTTTTGGGAAAACTTTGTGAATCAAAGTTGTAGATTATGCAATAGGCTACAACTTTCATGTTTGACTTTTGCTTGAATCCAAATGAATCTTGGTGATAAAGTGGGGCAAAGTTAGGAAAAAATTAGGGTTTTTCATAACTTAGAAAAATTCTAAGTTATGAAAAATCTTCATTTTAAACCCTAATTTGCAATTTTTCATTTCTTGATGAACAAGTTTCATGATTTGGCATTTTTTGATGAAAAATGAATCTTGGCCCTTGATTTTGACCAAAAAGTCAAAGTTTGACTTTTCAGTATACAGTCAAAATTGATCAATTGACTGGGAAATTCAACTGTCAATCTTGTGCATTTGGGATCTTTTGAACTTGTTGAGCATGTCAAGATCATTCCATGGGGTCCTTGAGTCCATATGTGAGCTTGGTTTGCCATTGGCTAGGTCAAACAATCAAAAATTTGCCTTTGTGCAGTCAAAAACCCTAAAAATGACCATTTTGCCCTTTTGATGATCTGATCAAATTTCTTGTGGAATTGTGATCCAAACTTGATAAAATGGTCCATGTGAGTTTATAATGTTGATGTGGGTCAATTTTCATGAGATTTGACTGTCAATTGGCCACAATTGACTTTTTCCCCAATATAGCTGATTTCTAGGTCAACTGTCCAATTGACTGGGCAAAATTTGGAATCAAGACTTGAAACTTGGTATGGATAAACTTGGGAGTCCAATATGAAGCATGAAAGTCATCTTAGGCATTTTTAGGTCAAAACATCTTTGTGCAAACACAAACCCTAATTTGGGTCAACAGTGCAAGGAGAAGTCTTGAGCAGATGAAAACCTAACTGGATCTTGAGCTCCAAGGTCTTAGTGATGAGAAATGTTGAGAAAATGGGAGGGCAAATTTTGGGGTACAACAGTTGCCCCTGTTCAATCTTCTTGAATCCGAAGAGTTAGATTGGCAAGTTTGCCTTTCGTGACTCGAGGGTAAAAGGAGATTGGACACTAGAGTGCCCGGAAATTTGCACTCGTCAAAGCAATGGATGCGGGAATGGGCTTAGAGATGCCATTTGGAGATGGGCTTAATGATGCCACCTGGAAGAGTGACAGAAACTTGTCGGGGATGGGCTTAAAGATGCCATCTGGAATGAGTATCAGAAAGGTGTCCATGTTTAGGAACATCTTTGAACTGGGGTCTGAATAAGCAATAGATTGACATCCGTGTCGAGAGGCATCCGTAAACTGTTTTCAGAGGTTGAGAAGAGTCTGAACAAGCGATAGATTAACATCCGTTGTTGGGAAGAATCCGTAAACTGTTTTCAGAAGTCTTTGAAGTTGAATAAGCAATAGAGCAGCATCCGTTGTTGGGAAGCGTCCGTAAACTGTTTTCAAAAGGTTGCATCTGAACAAGTTGATAGATTAACATCCGTTGTTGGGAAGAATCCATAAGCTGTTTTCAGAAGTCTTGAGAAGAAACTGAACAAGTGATAGGTCAACATCCGTTACTTGGAGAACCCGTGAACTGTTTTCAGAAATCTTGAAGTTGAATAAGCAATAGAGCAGCATCCGTTGTTGGGAAGCGTCCGTAAACTGTTTTCAAAAGGTGCATCTGAACAAGTTGATAAATTAACATCCGTTGTTGGGAAGAATCCATAAACTGTTTTCAGAAGTCTTGAGAATAAACTGAACAAGTGATAGGTCAACATCCGTTACCCGGAGAACCCGTGAACTGTTTTCAGAAATCTTGAAGTATGAGGAGGAACCGGTGTAGGGTTTCCTGATGATGAGCTCGTGTAAAACTGCATCTGGATGAATCTGGAATAAGCATCAGAATATTGCCATGTCTGGGTCATATCTGAACTATTCCTGGAAAGAATCTCGGAAGATAATGATTTTTGTCTGTCGACTGATCTTACCTGAAAAGGTAAAGAGTTAGTTGTATGCAATGTCATGATGCATGATGCAATGTATGTTATATGATATGAATGTAAATGAATGGGCATGTAAGCTGGAGAGCTGTCTTGCGAAAGATAGATGAATCCGAGATAGCTGAAGATAAAAGCATCTTGACTGCTGCCGGGAAAAATAATTCCTGGTGGTTGCTGGAGAATAAGAGGCTTGGGTTGTATGCCAATCTACTGGGGAATTCCTGTCTTGAGGAGATCTTCATTGGAGAATCTTGAATATACAATGAGGAACTGAAAACTGAAAGTCTGCAGATTTGCTTGGGGAATACCAGACCTTCAATCGTCGAGGGGCCTTGGAACCACTTGCGGGGACTTGGAATTTCCTTGGTGACTTTGCAGGGTAAGGGAATTTCTGATGATGTCTACTGGGGATTTTAGAACCTGGTAGACCCATGCTGGGGAAGTATGGCTGAGAATTTCTAGTCTAGTGAGAAGCATTTCTGTGGAGAAAAGGTTCACTAGTCTGGCTCCGCTGGGGATTGATAGTTTGAAGTTTTAGCTCTGCTGGGGATACTGAAACTTAAACTCTGAGGGGAATTGAGTACTGAAGGATTCTCTGGCTGGGGATAACAAAGATAGACTCTTCTGGGGATTGTATTGATAAGTTATGTTGGGGAACTCTGATGAACTCCACTGGGGATAGGAAGAAACTTGCCGAGTGCGACCTTCTGTGGCAATTAGCTGAGGATAACCCAGTTATAAGCCCTTGTGAGAAATAACTTTGAATAAAGCTCGGGAGAGACGCCCGTAATCTGCAGGGGATAAGCCTCCAGAATCTACTGGGGATAGGCTTCAAGACTTGCTGGGGATATGGATTCCAAATCTCCTGGGGGTTTCCTTTGAAAGGGTATCAAGATATCCAATTGTACCTTCAACCTATCAGTAATCCTCTTTCTTGATTCATAAGGAAATGATTATGTTCAAATGCATATGCCTATTTAACAAAACATTGGACGTTTCTCAAAATAAAACAAATAGTGCAAGAGGAAAGAAGAAGGAAATGACACAAATTTCTGGGAAAGGTATTTGTATTGACTTTCTATGAGTATATTTGTACAAAGGAGACAATCATCCTAGTAAGAGGATTTTGTCGTAAATATTGAAAGATTTATACAAAATAAAGATGGCTATGTGAAATAATTCCATGGGATTCCATTCCGCTATAGCCTTCACAACTTTGAATATCTGTCCATTCAATGCTTCGTTCGCCGATGACTGGATTGATCAGAAACCTGGAACTGGTTGATGAAGAGATTGTCTATGAAGTGATCCGACGAGACATAGTCATACGCTTTAATTCCCTAACTTTTGCCTGAATCGCCCTTTCGGGTTTTCAATCCAGCGGGAAACCCCTTTTTGCCCAAGCCGCCTGTGATCGGTGGATCTGGAACTGACTGTTTAACGCTGGTTCGCGAAATGTCGCGGAAGCAAGAGTCGCCACCGTCTTTTATTTTCTCCAAAGGGAAAGGACAAAAGCACAGAAAAATTCCTTATAGAGGTTGCTCTCGGTTCGGGAGGTAGATTATAGAAAGGGAAGGTGTTAGCACCCTTTCTATCCATGGTTATCCATGGGCTCTTAGATACTTGCTCATTGTGTTTTCAAAAATGGTTTGTTTGCTTTTCAACTGTGGGTTTAAAAAGTTCTTTGAAAATTTCAGTTCGACTCTTGTATCGGTCCTCAAGAGTGTTTGAAAAAATGCTTTCGAAAGCTTTTTGAAAAGGTATCGGTGTGAAAAGTATTTTTGAATTTGTTTTTGAAATTAGAGCAAGTATCTAGAGTCGTCTACCTACCCTAAGGAATTCGTCTGTGTAAATGTCCTTAAAGTAGTGTCATCCCACCATTGAGAGGTAGGTAGCACCACCGTTGGAGGTGTTCGGGTCAATTCGAGGTTCGGGACATGGTGATCACCGGAGCAATAGGAAGACACCTTAGAAGCTACCCTCATGCCAGGTTCCCGGATCATGAGGACTTACTAAAACATCCTCTACTCGACGATCACCTTTCGAGGGGCAAGGCAACAATGAGGCGTACCCTAGGGGTGGTGTGTGATTTGTGTGTCATGTTTTTCAGATATTTTTATCTTGTCATGTATTGGTGGTCTACGCGTTGCTTTTATTTTTGACATTCATTATTTCATGCAGTTTAATTAACAGTTAAAAGTTGCGGGAATATAAAAGTCCTACGCTATTACAAAGGCGCGGGTCCACATCGCCAAATTTAATCCAGGACCCGATTTGAAATAAAATAAAGTGCGAGAAATATAAATGTCTAATTTACATGGCTTTGGGAGAATTACATAAAAAGAGGAAATAAAATAAACGCGCGAATTGGAATTACGATCGAATGCGAGGGCGTTGGACCCTTTTTAGGAAATTAAATGATAATTAACAAATTAAGTTAAAATAAAAAGAAAAGATTTCTTTGGAGTTTTTTGTATTTATTGATTTTAATGAGAGAATTGAATGAAATTAAGAAGTTAACTAATCCTAATTCTAACTATTTTTATTTATTAAGAAAAATATGTTAAAATTGAATCTAAAATTAACCTAATTAATTAATGCAATTTTATTTACAAAAAATAATAATTAATAATTTATAATTAATATGGTGAAAAAAGGAAAAAAAAGGATGAAAATGCTTAAAACCCTAATTCTACAATTTTTAAGTTTATTAAGAAAAACATTAAAATTTAACCCTAAAATTAAGACTAAATTAATTAACAAAGATTTTATTTACAAAGAAAATGCTTAAGTGAAATATATTTATATTTTATCTTTTCTGATTTTTTATTATTGTTTATGTTTAAGAAAATATTAATTTAAAGATCTTAGAGGAAATAATTAAATTAAACAAATAATAAAAAGGATGGAAAAAGAAAAGAAACACAAACTCTAGGGGGTGTTGACCCCAATTTGGAGGTATCATCCAGCATTTTTGGCCCAATGTTTAAGGCCTTCAGTTGACTTTTCTGACCACGTGAGTGTGCATTGACTGGTGCCCATGGTGTTCATCAGATCAGGACCCTTAGATTGAGGTTATTGGCCATGTGGCATGCTGGAATTGTGGACGTATGATGAACTTCAGGAGGCAAGCTGCATAGAATTACATTGAAAGAAAAAATATTGAAACAAAGTGGGGGACCTGAGAATCGAACCCAAGTCCCAAGGCTTGCCAGCGTTTCTTTCCACCATCTGAACCATTTAGCAACTTTGTTATTATAATGGAAGATAAATAATATATAAAAAAGAAACGCTGATGCTGTTAATTAAAAAAAACGCGCTAAACTTGAATTATCCAATCACGTGGAGACAGCACGCCTTCTTCTTCGTTGGTCTGCATTTTCCTGAAAAACATAAACAAGATTGCGGGGGGTTTTAAACCCCCACTATATGGTATATGGAAAAATAGCGAACAGGCCATCGTTGATCAGAAATTAGGCGCGACCTATGCATTGAGTTCGTTTGAAGCTCCTGGTTCTAATGGTACAAGTCTCATGTCTCAATTTTTCCATAACAGAGAAACCCCAAATTTGAACCTCTGCAACCCTAAAACGCTCCAATGGTGGATTCTCATATGATGCACGAAAACTCAATTAAAATATATGGTTAGATTCAGAATGGTTCAATTAGTATAAATCAAAAAAGAAAATGCAATGAGGATGCTTAAAAATTGAAACACGAATATGCATAAAGTGTGAGAAACTTTGAGTTCTATGTACCAATTCTTGGTGCGTGAGGACTGGAAAAGAATGCAGTTAGATTCAGTGGAGCCTTGGCAAGCTATTGCAATTGGTATTTTGCTTTGAATCGTGCTAGAATGTAGTTTTCAGTTTTCACCTTTTTTACAAAAATTGCAAAAGTCGTTCTTGAAGTGTGGCGCAACTTAGAGGTTCTTGGGATTAGGGTTAGGTTTGTACTTGATTAAGGAATGAATTCAGTCAATAATCCAAGCCCATAGCCTCGTCTTTAATGGTTTTCAAGATTTGATTTTTATGAATCTTTTTCAATATTTTTTCATGAAGAATCATGCCAATTTGCACCAATTCTTTCCTCTTTTGATATGCACGAAATCCTTAGGCCTTGATGAGAGTTTATTCTGCACAAAAAGATTTGAAAACCTTGTTTTAGTATTTTTGTCATATTTTATTTTATTAAATGAATTAATAGTAATTAAAAATTCAAATAAATAAATAAAAGTGATGAAATAAATCCCCTTTGGGCCAAATGGTCGTGCATAGTCTTTGGATGATGAATCTTGGAAGAAAAAGTGGCCCATTAGCAATTTTGAGGCCTTTGAAGCAATGTTGACTTTTCAAAATTCCCAAAAATTTCCCAACTTCCACAAGGCATATCTTGCTCAATTTTTAAGCTTTGATCATGTTCTTGGACATTTTGGAAAGGTCTTGAAGTCCTCTAACCAATGCCTTTGGTCCCATGTCATTTTGATTTACCAATCTCAAGTTATGGCCTTTGACTTAAAGTCCCTTTTTGTTGACTTTTGAAAATGACCTATAATGTTGAAATTGATAACTTTTTGTGAGAGCATTTCTTGGACTTGAAGTGTGAAGAGGAGTTGTAGGAAATGTCTTTCTCTTCAAAATGAGTATTGGATGGGATTTTTCTGATAATCCATGTGGAAGTTATGCCTTGGTCAAGTAACAGTTGACTTTTTCAACTGTCCAAATATGGAAACTTTTGCATCTTGAGACTTTTTGAGCCATGCCTTGAAAATCATGATCAAGAATTGATCAAATGATGTTTGTGGCTTTAAAATGAGATGTTGACCAAAAATTTGAACTTTTGACTGTCAAATGACCATTTTGCCCCTACAGTTGACTGTTGAGCAATTAGGGTTTTTGACTGTTCAATTTTGTGCTGTAAGTCTTGAAACTTGGTAGGAGGATGCTTGACCATGTTTGTAGGCATGTGGGACTTGATTGGACCCTTGGAAACTTCATTTTCTTTGTCAGAACCAAAACCCTAGTTTTTGACTGTTTGGAGGCCCTTGAACTGTGAAACCCTTGGGGAATTTTGAAGCATGCTCTTTGCAAATTTTGAAGAATATGGGAGGGCAAATTTTGGGGTAAAATAGTTGCCCCTGTTCAATCTTCTTAGACCTGAGGATGCAGATTGGCTGACGTGCCTTTCGTAATCCGAAGGTGGAAGATGATTGAACACTAGAGTGCCCAGAAATTTGCGCTCACATAGTAGCAGTGTGATGGTGGAATGGGCTTATAGAGGCCATTTGGAGATTGATGGATAGTGGATGGGCTTATAGATGCCATCTGGATGTTGATCGCGTAAGAGATTCCTTAGCGAGAACTTGCGTACCTGCAAAAGAAAATGATTACCTGACCTGTTACAGGAGCTGGTCTTCAAACTCTTTGTATAGATGTGTCCTGACTGGTTACAGGAATTGAATCTGGAGCTTCAAACGGTGATGAACGAACCAGGGATGGTTACTACCCCAACGGGACGGTGAGAGAACCTTGGACGATTACTACCTCAACAGGAACGCTGAGAGAATCTTGGGGCGATTACTACCTCAACAGGAACACTGAGAGAATCTGGGGACGATTACTACCTCAACAGTAACGCTGAGAGAATCTTGGGGCGATTACTACCTCAACAGGAATGCTGAGAGAATCTGGGGACGATTACTACCTCAACAGTAACGCTGAGAGAATCTTGGGCGACTTCAACCTCGACAGTAACGCTGAGAGAATCTTGGGCGACTTCAACCTCAACAGTAACGCCGAGAGAATCTTGGACGACTTCAACCTCAACAGTAACGCTGAGAGGATCTTGGATGTCTTCTACTGAGTCTTTATCTGAAAAATATTTTAGGGGTCGATTTAACTGGACTAGAGAAGGCCTTTGACTGGATAAGAAACAGGAAAATCTTAGGGTCGATTTAACTGAACTGGTCTAGGTCTTGAAATCTTCAACTGGATAAGAAACAGGGAGATCTTAGGGTCGATCTGACTGAACCAGAGAAGGCCTTTGACTGGATAAGAAACAGGAAAATCTTAGGGTCGATTTAACTGAATCGGTCTAGGTCTTGAAATCTTCAACTGGATAAGAAACAGGGAGATCTTAGGGTCGATCTGACTGAACCAGAGAAGGCCTTTGACTGGATAAGAAACAGTAAAATCTTAGGGTCGATTTAACTGAACCGGTCTAGGTCTTGAAATATAGCTTGAGAACTTAACTGGATCTTTCCTGAAAGGTAAAGGTCAGTCATATGCAATGCATGATATGAATCAAGCAATGATGTTCTCAACATAAATGAGATTTGTAAGATATGATGCGTATATGCATGCTATAATGATGGAAATCCGATGTTTACGAATGTATGTTTTCGCCTTGGGAAAATAAATCCTTGACGGGTGCCGGGAAGTCACTCCTGGGCTGATGTTGGAGAACAATGCTTTGTTATTTCCGCTGGGGATGATAATTGCAAGAATACCGGTTAGGAGAAGATAACTCCGTTGGGGAATAGACTTGGCGAATGGATTACTCTGCGGGGAGAAAAGTACTCTAGTGATCTTGTTGGGGAGCAATACTCTGTGGGAGAGAGGTACTTTTGCTGGAATGTTGATGGTAACTTCGCTGGGGATACCATTGATATATTTGGAAGTGTTAATAGACTTCGATGGGGATAAGAAGACTTTGCCGAGGACGATCTTCTCATGGCTATTGGCTGAGGATAACCCAGTTATATCCTGGTAGGGGAATAACTCTTTGAATAAAGTCGGGAGACGCGTTCGTGCTCTGCGAGGATAAGCTTCCAGAATCTACTGGGGATAAGCTTATTGCTTGGGGAGATGGATTCCAACTTTCCTTGGGAACTAGATTGGACTCTCCTGGGGAAGTCTTGAGCTGTATCGGGGAAGTGACTCCATTGAATGTTTGATATACCGCCAGGGAACAATCTTTAGACCAAGATTGCCGGGGATGCTTGTTAAGAATGCATATATACTGCTGGGGAATGTTGAGATCTGCGGGAGGATACCCAACTTTCTTAAGGCTTGATAATGTAGCTTGGGGAGAGTGCACTGACTTGCTGACGCACTCTATGGGGAGTTAAGATATGCTGGTTATGTTCTTCAGCTGAACCTACCTTGGTACCTTGGAGGACGGAACAATTAGATCGCTTAGACAACTCTTTATTGCCCCTGTTTCTAGTGTTACCTGTAATTAATCCTTTGTTTCGTATGCACATTATTCATGAGTTAGCAAATTATTGTCAATGCATATATCACAAATTGAACCTTGGACGTTCTTCGCAAAACAAAACAGAAAAGGAAAAAACAATTGGCAATTTTAATTGAAAGGTGATTTTTGTATTGATTTTGAATTTGCCTGTAAATAGGCGTTTATGTACAAGAGGCTGACGTCCTAGTAAGAGAACGCCGCCGAACCAAAAAGTTTATACAATTTTGTACAAGAGAAAATAAAACAGCTGTGTGAAATGAATGATCCACTGGGTTTCAACTCTGCTATCGCCTTTATGCCTTTGAGCGTCTCATCACTTGATGACCTTAGTTGAAGATGAAGCTGACTGATCGATGCCGTCTGAACTTGATGTAGATACCGGATTCTGGATGCAAAGTGATCCGATGAGACATAGTATTACGCTTTATCCTTAACTTTTGCCTGGACCGCCCTTTCGGGTTTTCAGTCCACCGGGATACCCATTTTTGCCCAAGCCGCCTTTTCAGGTTTTCGACTTGCCGGGTGTACAGATTTTTTACATTTCATCCCTTCATTTTGCCCGAACCCTTTTGGTTCGCCGGGAAGCCCTAATTTTTGCCTAGGTATGTCAACCTAGTGGGTCTTTTTTCATGCGTAGTATCTTTTCACTATGTCTGCATTGGCGGGGTGAGGAAGGTCGTCACCATCCATGTTGGTTAGAATCATGGCTCCTCCTGAGAACACATGTTTAACCACAAATGGCCCTTCGTACATAGGGGTCCATTTGCCCCTTGGATCACTCTGAGGAAGGATGATTCGCTTGATTACCATATCCCCAACTTGATATTCCTGTGGTCTGACCTTTTTGTTAAATGCCCTGATCATCCGTTTCTGATACGTCTGACCATGACAGATAGCAGCAAGTCTTTTTTCATCAATAAGGTTTAGCTGATCAAGTCGTGTCTGGATCCAATCATCTTCATTCAGATTTGCATCCTTCATTATCCAGAGAGAGGGTATCTGCACTTCGATCGGTAAGACTGCCTCCATACCGTAGACCAAGGAGAAAGGAGTTGCCCCGGTTGACGTCCTGGCTGAGGTACGGTACCCATGTAGAGCGAACGTAACATCTCGTGCCAATCTTTATAAGTCACTGTCATCTTCTGCACGATTTTCTTAATGTTCTTATTTGCTGCTTCTACAGCCCCATTCATCTTCGGTCTGTAAGGAGAAGAGTTGTGGTGCTGTATTTTAAACTGCTCACAGAGCTCAGTGATCATCTTGTTATTAAGATTGGTACTGTTGTCTGTAATGATTCTTTCAGGGACGCTGTATCGACAGATCACGTTGTGCCGAATGAATCGTGCCACAACAGTCTTGGTTACCGTAGCGTAGGAAGCTGCTTCGACCCACTTCGTGAAGTAATCAATCGCTACCAGGATGAAGCGATGCCCATTGGATGCCATAGGTTTAATCTCACCGATCATGTCTATGCCCCACATTGCAAACGGCCAGGGCGCAGTCAGAACATTTAGAGGAACTGGAGGAACATGCACCTTGTCTGCATATATCTGGCATTTATGGCATGTCCGAGAATGTTGGTAGCAGTCTGCTTCCATTGTGGACCAGAAATACCCTGCCTGAAGGATTTTCTTCGCCATAGTGTGTCCACTGGAATGTGTTCCGAAGGTCCCCTGATGTAACTCTTCCATGATCCTTTCTGCTTCAGTCTTGTCCACACAACGCAGTAAGGTCGAATCATGATTTCGCTTGTACAAGATGCCGTTGCTAAGGAAGAACTTTACTGCGAACCTTCTCAGGAACTTCTTATCGTTGACAGACGCACCTTCAGGGTATTCCTGAGCTTCCAGATATCTCTTCACCTCATGGTACCAAGGCTTCTCAGTCACCAATTCAGTCTCGAGATCGCAACAGTATGCCGGTTCGTCCAGTTTCCAGATGATGATCTGGGGAGCCTCATTGTCCCACTTGACTTTGAACATGGAAGACATCGTAGCTAACGCGTCCGCCAGCTGATTCTCCTCTCTTGGGAAATGTTCAAAGGTTATCTTCGTGAAGTGGGGGATCAATGTCAACACACATTCTCTGTAAGGAATAAGATTCGGATGTTTCGTATCCCACTCTCCTTTGATCTGATTGATCACGAGAGCGGAATCTCCGAAGACACTCAGAAACTTGATCCTTAAGTCGATCGCAGCTTGGAGACCCATGATGCATGCCTCATACTCCGCCATGTTGTTGGTGCAGTTGAAACATAGCCGGGCAGTGAGTGGAGTATGAGTGCCTTGAGGGGATATTATTACAGCGCCGATACCGTTACCCAAAGCGTTGGAGACTCCGTCAAAGTGCATAGACCATCGGGATCCTTCCTCAGGTCCTTCATCCGGTCCAGGTACTTCACAATCAGTCACTATCATGATGCTCTCATCTGGAAACTCGAAGTTCATTGACTGATAGTCATCTACTGCCTGATGTGCCAAGTGGTCTGCCAATACACTTCCCTTGATGGCTTTCTGAGTCGTGTACTGGATGTCGTATTCTGTCAAGATCATCTGCCATCTTGCTATTCTCCCAGACAAAGGAGGCTTTTCAAATATGTACTTTATAGGATCCATCTTTGAGATCAACAAGGTAGTGTGAGTCAGCATATACTGTCTCAGCCGGCGAGCAGCCCATACCAAATCGCAGCAATTTTTCTCGAGCAGTGAGTATCGGGTCTCACAGTTGGTAAACTTTTTGCTAAGGTAATAAATGGCATGCTCTTTTCGGCCAGACTCGTCATGCTGCCCCAGCACACACCCCATTGATTTGTCAAGCACTGTCAGGTATAGCATCAGAGGTCTCCCCTCAACCGGTGGCATAAGGATGGGTGGTTCTTGGAGATACTCCTTGATTCTGTCAAAAGCAGCCTGACATTCATCATTCCAACGTACTACCTGATCTTTCTTCAACAGCTTGAAGATTGGCTCACAGGTAGCAGTCAGGTGTGAGATGAATCGAGCAATGTAATTCAGGCGTCCTAAAAAGCCTCTGACCTCTTTCTCTGTCCTAGGAACTGGCATCTCTTGAATAGCTTTAACCTTGACAGGGTCCACTTGAATACCCTTATCACTTACAACGAAGCCTAGCAACTTCCCAGATTTTACCCCGAAGGTGCACTTGTTCGGGTTCAACCTTAGCTTGTACAATTTCAACCGGTCAAACAACTTCTGCAGATGATCAAGGTGTTCTTCCTCAGTCTGGGACCTTGCAATCATGTCGTCAACATACACTTCTATCTCATGATGGATCATGTCATGAAATAAAGCAACCATGGCACGTTGGTAGGTTGCCCCAGCGTTCTTCAGTCCAAAAGGCATGACCTTGTAGCAGAAGGTGCCCCACTGAGTAACAAAGGTAGTTTTTTCCATGTCTTCAGGTGCCATCTTGATCTGATTATAGCCTGAAAAACCGTCCATGAAAGAGAACACCTTATGCTGAGCTGTATTGTCAACAAGGACATCAATGTGAGGTAGGGGAAGTCATCCTTGGGGCTGGCCCTGTTCAGGTCCCTGTAATCGACACACATTCTGACCTTTCCATCCTTCTTTGGTACCGGCACCACATTAGCAACCCACTGAGGATAAGAAGTCACTGCAAGAAACCCAGCATCAAACTGTTTCATAACCTCGGCTTTGATCTTCTCAGACATCTCTGGACGCATACGGCGGACCTTTTGCTTAACCGGAGGGCAGTCTTCCTTGGTAGGCAAATGATGTACCACAATGTCGGTATCCAGCCCGGGCATGTCTTCGTAGGACCAGGCAAATATCTCCACATAATCATGTAGCATCTGAGTCAACCGTTGCTTCACGCTGAGCTCTAGGTTGGCACCAATCTTTACCTCTTTTCTGTCTGCCTCAGTACCCAGATTTATGGTTTCCACTGGCTCTTCGTGTGGTTGAATTGCCCTCTCTTCCTGGAGTAACAATCTTGCAAGCTCGCCAGGCACTTCACAATCATCTTCACCTTCGTCTTCGGCTAAGTTGATCAGATTTTCGAAGTCATAACTGACAGTAGCAGAGTCGTTACCAGTGAGATCCAGAGTGGATTGAAACCTGTATGAGTGAGTGTGTGTAAATACAGTTGTTTTGCAATATATAAAGAAAGAAAGAAAGAAAGGGAGCACAAGATTTGAAATGCGAAAAAACGTCCAAGGTCTTTATTCATGATATATGAAATGACAATTTATATGCCCTCACAAATGAAGCCACGGTGCCCCGGGTAAGACACCGGGCCATAGAGTTTTAATTGTTTATTACAAATAACAAAACAAAGAAGTTTATTACTGTGTAATAAGAGAAACAAGTAGATTGTCTTTTGTACTCCAATTGCTAGGTCCACTATCGGTTGCCGGGTAAATCCAGCTATCAAACTCAGCTTCATCCACTTCACCTTCGTCCCCAATAGCATTCACTCCATGAGCAGGCAGGGGAGCTGTCACCATATTAGGCTTCTCATATGCCTCAAATTGTACCTCCTTGGCGTCAATAAGATCCTGCAGCTTATTCCTTAAGGCCCAACAGTCATCAGTGGAATGCCCCGGGCTATCGGAGTGATAAGCACAGCGGGCATTTGGATTGTATTTCCGAGAGGAAGTGTTTACAACCTTCGGGGCCTCTCTGACAGTCACTAGGTTGGTGGATAACAACTGTGGCAAGATTTGTGATAGAGTCATACTCAAACGGGTGAACTCTCTCCTGGGTCTTTCAGCCCTTTGAGGATTGGTTTGCCGAGGAGCGGCGGCAGGCTTGGCAATCATCACCATGTTGACAGACTGGCGGCGCTTAGGTTTCTCTTGTCTTCTAGACCCATATGCAGCACTGGCCTCCTTCTTAAAGGGCTTCTTCTCAGAACTTGCAGATGCACCCTTCTGAATTTTGCCAGACTTCATTCCAGCCTTTATTCTCTCTCCAGTCAGAATGAGATCAGTGAACCCTGCAGACGAGTTACCGATAAGATGGTTGAAAAACGGCCCAGATAGGGTCCCCAAGAACATATCCACCAGCTCACGATCTGTTAACGGAGGCTGCACCCTGCCAGCCAGATCCATCCACTTCTGTGCATACTCTTTGAAACCTTCGCTTGACCCTAGCGACATACCCTGGAGTTGGGTACGTGTAGGGGCAAGGTCGGCATTATATTGATACTGCTTGTAAAAAGCAGTAGCCAACTCCTCCCAGTTACGAACTTTGGTCCCATCCAGCTGATAGAACCATTTGAGATGAGTCCCTGAAAGACTCTCCTGGAAGAAGTGGATCCACAAGTTCTTGTCCACTGAGTACGGTTGAATCTTCCGCACATAAGACCTGAGGTGTAGCTTGGGACAAGACGCCCCGTCATACTTGGTAAAAGATGGTGCCTTAAACTTGTGAGGAATGATCACACCAGTGGACAAACCCAAGTCTCTGAAATCCAGCCCAGGCACTTGTTGGATCTCCATTGCATTCAGTCTGTCCTCCAGCTGCTTGTATCTGTCTTCAGCCGGAGGATACTGTTCCTCATCGAAATCAGTCTCGTTGTCAGAGACTACCGGACTAGGACCTTTTCCCTCTTGGGGACTACTCTTGCCTATAGAAGAACCAGCCTCTTCATTCTGCAGAGTGTTACCAAACCTTCGGCCCGAGTTGAAAAGAACAGTTCTCTTTTTCTTCTTCTTCTCCTTCTTCAGGAGCAGAGCCTTCAGCTCTTCTTGGCCCTGAGCCAAACCCATGATTAGTTCCTGAAATTGCGCATTCTGCGCCTGAAGAGCCTTGATAGACATCTCGGTTGATGATGAGTCAGGATTCATGATGCTGAAATAAACAGCGAAGAACAGTAAGCAACCTGAAAAGAAGAAAACCTGCTATGCACATGATGAATGGAATGCGTATGATTTATGTTTTCAAAGACAATCGGGAATCAACTTTGTAAACAAAAAGGAATACACTTCATTAGATTCAACTTTGAAACTTAAATTGTTCAACAGGTTTCCCTTAGGCGTTACATGAAAGGGAAATACTGAAAAGGGAAATAAAATTGTAAAAGAACATCCAGAGCTCCTTATTGATCCCATGGTCTCCTCTTCTCAGTACGGATGTAAGCATTCAGAGCTCGCTCATTCTCCAACTGCTTTGTCAGCTTCTGGATCTTCAATTCCTGCTCGTTGAACTTTTCCCGGTAAGAATCCCGCTCTTCTCGCAGTTGCGACCAAGATCTCTTTAATGTCTCATAATCAGTAGGTATCTGAGGAGGAAGGACAGTTGGAGGAACACCATCTTTGTCAGGATACTCAAGAATGATAGGTCTGACGGCTTCGTATGGCATACCTAACTTCTGAGCACGGATGCGAACCCATTTGTAGTAGGCTTCCATAGGTAAAGAAGTCTTTGGCCCCAACTCTTGTGGGTCAGCTTTATGAACTTTGTCCCAAGCCTTGATGAACTTACGACGCAGCTCGTCACTATCCACTTGAAACTCAAAACTGATGTGAGGCACCAACATTTCATGAGGCCCTGCTCTTCTGGCTCTTCCAAACTGACGGAGAGCTAGACATGGATTGTAAGAGATTCCTCCTTGGGTACCAATCAGAGGAACATTAGGGTATTCCCCGCATCGATCAATAATAGCTATCTCATCCAAACCTCTGCAAGTCCAAATGATGTCTTTATCGGTGAGAGACATTAACCTATGAGCCCAACCTCTTCCTTCTTGGTTCTTCAGTACGAACTTAGGGAGGTGCGAAATAAACCACCTCACCAACAAAGGGATACAACACCATAGAGTTCCTCGTCTTCGGGTAGTACGAGCATAAAGTTGTTGCAGGATGTCACCCAAGAGAGTGGGTACAGGATTCTGAGACATAAAGATCCTTATGGCAGTGACATTGATGAAGTTGTCAGGATTAGGAAACAAGACTAACCCATAGATTAAGAGAGCCAAGATGTCTTCATATGCCCTAAAGTCCAGGTCATTCCAGAAGTTGTTAGCTTTACCAATCAGAAACTTGGCCAAGAAACCCTTAACTCCGCTTCTAGTTACCCAGTTGTCCATTACCTCTTGATGTGTCAAGGGAAGAGCTGCAGCAACCTCCTCAAGCCTGAGGGTCTTTTCCCAACCAGTAAAGGGAGTCTGATCCAAGATAGGGATACCAAGCAAATCAGAGAACTCTTCCAGGGTAGGGACCAACTGGAAGTCTTGAAAGGTGAAGCACTGGTACAGAGGGTCATAGAACTGGGTCAGAACACTCATCAACTGTTGATCCCGCTTTGCAGTGACTAAACTGAGAAGAGAACCATGCCTCTGAATGAAGGAAGTGGTATTTGGAATTCTGCTAACCAACTCTTCAAGCAACTCAGGTGAGTGAACAAAGTTAAACCGGATAGTATTCCTTCGCATAGGCATCATGGTGTCCTACAAAACAGAGCAAAGGTGAAACCCTCTTGTCTTTGAAATGGTCAGTCCTTATGCAGGATGCATGCAATGCTCATGATGTTATGATGTTATGATAAAGCACACCATAAATAGATACAAAGGCAAACATGGTAAGGCACACAAGTCACACAAGACAGACCCTTAAAGTTTAGGCCAGCATGAGGTCTAGGTATTACCCTCTTTCAGTTTGTTGGTTCATACCTGTCCTATCAAAGTAACCGGGTTCTTAGAGGATCCCAATATCATTGACTACCCTCAATCGGTCATAACTCCAGCATCGCAATCTTTTCTTGCGGCCAGAACCATCACGGGAGTTTAGCCTCAATGGGCGTAGCATACTGCTACTGTTCTAATGGCCAAGTTGTGTCATTTAAGGTTCTAAGGTCTGTTGGTGCTTAATGACTCCTCAGAAGACCCATATTCTCCTCGTTGCAACACAAGGGATATCAGTACAGACCAAGGTGCCACACCAACGTAGCCACTGCTTCACCCATGTCGGTCTACGCCGGACAGGTCCCTCACAGCTTATGCTACCTAAACAGGGTATCCCCAGATCCGGGTTAGGATCTATGTAACTCCCATGCAACCCACAATTTAAAGCAAGCAAATCAATACAATTGAAAACACAGTGATCTTAGTCCTAAGGTACACCTCACTTTAAGTAAAGTCCCCAGCAGAGTCGCCAGTTCTGTGATCGGTGGATCTGGAACTGACTGTTTAATGCTGGTTCGTGAAATGTCACGGAAGCAAGAGTCGCCACCGTCTTTTATTTTCTCCAAAGGGAAAGGACAAAAGCACAGAAAAATTCCTTATAGAGGTTGCTCTCGGTTCGGGAGGTAGATTATAGAAAGGGAAGCTGTTAGCACCCTTTCTATCCATGGTTATCCATGGGCTCTTAGATACTTGCTCATTGTGTTTTCAAAAATGGTTTGTTTGCTTTTCAACTGTGGGTTTAAAAAGTTCTTTGAAAATTTCAGTTCGACTCTTGTATCGGTCCTCAAGAGTGTTTGAAAAATTGCTTTCGAAAGCTTTTTGAAAAGGTGTCGGTGTGAAAAGTATTTTTGAATTTGTTTTTGAAATTAGAGCAAGTATCTAGAGTCGTCTACCTACCCTAAGGAATTCGTCTGTGTAAATGTCCTTAAAGTAGTGCCATCCCACCATTGAGAGGTAGGTAGCACCACCGTTGGAGGTGTTCGGGTCAATTCGAGGTTCGGGACATGGTGATCACTGGAGCAATAGGAAGACACCTTAGAAGCTACCCTCATGCCAGGTTCCCGGATCATGAGGACTTACTAAAACATCCTCTACTCGATGATCACCTTTCGAGGGGCAAGGCAACAATGAGGCGTACCCTAGGGGTGGTGTGTGATTTGTGTGTCATGTTTTTCAGATATTTTTGTCTTGTCATGTATTGGTGGTCTACGCGTTGCTTTTATTTTTGACATTCATTCTTTCATGCAGTTTAATTAACAGTTAAAAGTTGCGGGAATATAAAAGTCCTACGCTATTACAAAGGCGCGGGTCCACATCGCCAAATTTAATCCAGGACCCGATTTGAAATAAAATAAAGTACGAGAAATATAAATGTCTAATTTACATGGCTTTGGGAGAATTACATAAAAAGAGGAAATAAAATAAACGCGCGAATTGGAATTACGATCGAATGCGAGGGCGTTGGACCCTTTTTAGGAAATTAAATGATAATTAACAAATTAAGTTAAAATAAAAAGAAAAGATTTTTTTGGAGTTTTTTGTATTTATTGATTTTAATGAGAGAATTGAATGAAATTAAGAAGTTAACTAATCCTAATTCTAACTATTTTTATTTATTAAGAAAAATATGTTAAAATTGAATCTAAAATTAACCTAATTAATTAATGCAATTTTATTTACAAAAAATAATAATTAATAATTTATAATTAATATGGTGAAAAAAGGAAAAAAAAAAAGGATGAAAATGCTTAAAACCCTAATTCTACAATTTTTAAGTTTATTAAGAAAAACATTAAAATTTAACCCTAAAATTAAGACTAAATTAATTAACAAAGATTTTATTTACAAAGAAAATGCTTAAGTGAAATATATTTATATTTTATCTTTTCTGATTTTTTATTATTTTTTATGTTTAAGAAAATATTAATTTAAAGATCTAAGAGGAAATAATTAAATTAAACAAATAATAAAAAGGATGGAAAAAGAAAAGAAACACAAACTCTAGGGGGTTTGACCCCAATTTGGAGGTATCATCCAGCATTTTTGGCCCAATGTTTAAGGCCTTCAGTTGACTTTTCTGACCACGTGAGTGTGCATTGACTGGTGCCCATGGTGTTCATCAGATCAGGACCCTTAGATTGAGGTTATTGGCCATGTGGCATGCTGGAATTGTGGACGTATGATGAACTTCAGGAGGCAAGCTGCATAGAATTACATTGAAAGAAAAAATATTGAAACAAAGTGGGGGACCTGGGAATCAAACCCAGGTCCCAAGGCTTGCCAGCGTTTCTTTCCACCATCTGAACCATTTAGCAACTTTGTTATTATAATGGAAGATAAATAATATATAAAAAAGAAACGTTGATGCTGTTAATTAAAAAAAAACGCGCTAAACTTGAATTATCCAATCACGTGGAGACAGCACGCCTTCTTCTTCGTTGGTCTGCATTTGCCTGAAAAACATAAACAAGATTGTGGGGGTTTTAAACCCCCACTATATGGTATATGGAAAAATAGCGAACAGGCCATCATTGATCAGAAATTAGGCGCGACCTATGCATTGAGTTCGTTTGAAGCTCCTGGTTCTAATGGTACAAGTCTCATGTCTCAATTTTTCCATAATAGAGAAACCCCAAATTTGAACCTCTGCAACCCTAAAATGCTCCAATGGTGGATTCTCATATGATGCACGAAAACTCAATTAAAATATATGGTTAGATTCAGAATGGTTCAATTAGTATAAATCAACAAAGAAAATGCAATGAGGATGCTTAAAAATTGAAACACGAATAGGCATAAAGTGTGAGAAACTTTGAGTTCTATGTACCAATTCTTGGTGCGTGAGGACTGGAAAAGAATGCAGTTAGATTCAGTGGAGCCTTGGCAAGCTATTGCAATTGGTATTTTACTTTGAATCGTGCTAGAATGTAGTTTTCAGTTTTCACCTTTTTTACAAAAATTGCAAAAGTCGTTCTTGAAGTGTGGCGCAGCTTAGAGGTTCTTGGGATTAGGGTTAGGTTTGTACTTGTATAAGGAATGAATTCAGTCAATAATCCAAGCCCATAGCCTCGTCTTTAATGGTTTTCAAGATTTGATTTTTATGAATCTTTTTCAATATTTTTTCATGAAGAATCATGCCAATTTGCACCAATTCTTTCCTCTTTTGATATGCACGAAATCCTTAGGCCTTGATGAGAGTTTATTCTGCACAAAAAGATTTGAAAACCTTGTTTTAGTATTTTTGTCATATTTTATTTTATTAAATGAATTAATAGTAATTACAAATTCAAATAAATAAATAAAAGTGATGAAATAAATCCCCTTTGGGCCAAATGGTCGTGCATAGTCTTTGGATGATGAATCTTGGAAGAAAAAGTGGCCCATTAGCAATTTTGAGGCCTTTGAAGCAATGTTGACTTTTCAAAATTCCCAAAAATTTCCCAACTTCCACAAGGCATATCTTGCTCAATTTTTAAGCTTTGATCATGTTCTTGGACATTTTGGAAAGGTCTTGAAGTCCTCTAACCAATGCCTTTGGTCCCATGTCATTTTGATTTACAAATCTCAAGTTATGGCCTTTGACTTAAAGTCCCTTTTTGTTGACTTTTGAAAATGACCTATAATGTTGAAATTGATAACTTTTTGTGAGAGAATTTCTTGGACTTGAAGTGTGAAGAGGAGTTGTAGGAAATGTCTTTATCTTCAAAATGAGCTTTGGATGGGATTTTTCTGATAATCCATGTGGAAGTTATGCCTTGGTCAAGTTACAGTTGACTTTTTCAACTGTCCAAATATGGAAACTTTTGCATCTTGAGACTTTTTGAGCCATGCCTTGAAAATCATGATCAAGAATTGATCAAATGATGTTTGTGGCTTCAAAATGAGATGTTGACCAAAAATTTGAACTTTTGACTATCAAATGACCATTTTGCCCCTACAGTTGACTGTTGAGCAATTAGGGTTTTTGACTGTGCAATTTTGTGCTGTAAGTCTTGAAACTTGGTATGAGGATGCTTGACCATGTTTGTAGGCATGTGGGACTTGATTGGACCCTTGGAAACTTCATTTTCTTTGTCAGAACCAAAACCCTAGTTTTTGACTGTTTGGAGGCCCTTGAACTGTGCAACCCTTGGGGAATTTTGAAGCATGCTCTTTGCAAATTTTGAAGAATATGGGAGGGCAAATTTTGGGGTACAACACCGCCCTTTCGGGTTTTCAACTTGCCGGGTGTACAGATTTTTTTTTGTTTTTATCCCTAATTTTTGCCTGAATCGCCCTTTCGGGTTTTCGGTTTACCGGATGCCCATTTTTGCCCAAGCCGCCCTTTCGGGTTTTCGACTTGTCGGGTTATTTTATGCGTAGTATCTTTTGACTATGTCTGCGTTCGCAGGGTGCGGAAAATCGTCGCCGTCCATGGTGGTCAGAATCATTGCACCACCAGAAAACATGCTTTTGATCACAAATGGTCATTCATATGTAGGAGTCCATTTGCCCGTGGGATCACTTTGCGGCAAGATAATCCGCTTGATTACGAGATCTCCGACTTGATACACTTGACGCCTGACTTTCTTATTGAAGGCCTTGATCATCCGTTTTTGATACGTCTGACCATGGCATATAGCAGCGAGTCGCTTCTCGTCGATCAGATTGAGTTGATCAAGTCGGGTCTACATCCAATCATCTTCATTCAAACCTGTGTCCTTCATAATCCTTAGAGAAGGAATCTGGACTCCAAAGGCAAGACAGCTTCCATGCCATATACCAAAGAAAATGGGGTTGCCCCGGTTGAAGTACGTGTCGTCGTACGGTATCCATGTAGAGCAAACGGTAACATCTCATTCCAGTCTTTGTAGGTGACTGTCATTTTCTGAATGATCTTCTTAATGTTTTTGTTCACAGCTTCAACAGCACCGTTCATCTTCGGCCGATAGGGAGATGAATTGTGATGATAAATCTTGAACTGTTCGCACAACGCGGTGATCATCGTGTTATTCAGATTTGTACTGTTGTCTGTGATGATCCTGTCTGGAACACCATACCGACATATGAGATTTTGCTTGATGAAGCGGGCAACCACATTTTTAGTAACAGAGGTGAAGGAAGCTGCTTCGACCCATTTGGTGAAATAGTCAATGGCAACTAGGATGAAGCGATGTCCGTTGGAAGCCGTGGGCTTGATCTCTCCAATCATGTCAATGCCCCACATTGTAAATGGCCAAGGAGCAGTCAGAACGTTGAGAGGGATCGGGGGGATATGAACTTTGTCAGCGTAGACTTGACATTTGTGGCAAGTACGGGAATATTGATGGCAGTCAGCTTCCATATAGACCAGTAATAGCCTGCCCTTAGGATCTTCTTAGCCATTGTATGCCCGCTCAAGTGAGTGCCAAATGTGCCGCTGTGTATCTCAGTCATGATCAACTCTGCTTCAGCTTTGTCTACGCATCAGAGTAATACACAATCCTGGCTTCGTTTGTAAAGGATGTCGTTGCTCAGGAAGAATTTGGCAGCAAATTTCCTTAAGAACTTCTTGTCATTTACGGAAGCTCCTTCGGGATAATCTCTAGTCTCGAGATACCTTTTGATTTCATGGAACCAAGGTTGTTCCACTACTTCTTCGGTATTAATCTCATGACAATGTGCGGGTTCATCCATTCGCTCGATGGTGATTTGGGGAGCCTCGTTATCCCAGTTGAGTTTAAACATGGAAGACATTGTAGCTAGGGCATCTGCTAGCTGATTCTCTTCTCGCGGGAAATGCTCGAAGGTAATTTGCTCAAAATGAGGCAACAATGTCAAGACATGTTCTTTGTATGGGATAAGATTAGGATGCTTGGTATCCCACTCTCCTTTGATTTGACTGATGACCAAAGCCGAGTCCCCAAATACGATCAAATATTTGATCCCCAAGTCTATAGCAGCCTTGAGACCAAAGATGCAAGCTTCATACTCAGCCATGTTGTTTGTGCAGCTGAAGCAAAGTCGAGCCGTGAAAGGTGTGTGACAACCTTCCGGAGAAATGAGTACCGCGCCGATACCATTTCCAAGTGCATTTGAAGCACCATCAAAGTACAGGGTCCATCAGGATCCCTTTTCGGGTCCGTCATACGGTCCGCTACTTTCAATGTTGTCCAAATTCATGATGTCCTCGTCTGGGAAGTCAAATCTCATGGGTTGATAATCTTTGATAGCTTGATGAGCCAGATGGTCAGCTAGTACACTCCCTTTTATAGCTTTTTGGGTGGTGTACTGGATGTCATACTCGGTTAGGATCATCTGACATCTGGCTATTCTTCCAGATAAAGCGGGCTTTTCGAAGATATACTTGATAGGATCCATTTTAGAAATAAACAAGGTGGTATGAGTCAACATATACTGTCTTAGTCGGCGAGCAGCCCATACCAAAGCGCATCAAGTTTTCTCGAGCAGTGAGTAGCGAGTCTCACAGTCGGTAAACTTTTTGTTAAGGTAATAAATAGCATGCTCTTTTCGACCAGACTCGTCATGCTGGCCCAAAACACACCCCATTGAGTTATTCAAGATGGTCAGATACATGATCAATGGTCTTCCTTCGACGGGTGGCATCAGAATAGGAGGTTCTAGTAAATACTCCTTGATTTTATCAAAAGCAGCTTGGCAATCGTCGTTCCATTCGACTACCTGATCTTTCTTCAAGAGTTTGAAAATTGGCTCACAGGTAGAAGTCAAATGAGAGATGAATCTGGCAATATAGTTCAAGCGCCCCAAGAACCCTCTAACCTCCTTTTCAGTACGGGGAGCAGGCATCTCTTGTATTGCTTTCACTTTTGCTGGATCGACTTCAATGCCTTTGTTGATTACAATGAATCCTAGAAGTTTACCAGACCTAACTCCAAAAGTGCACTTACTTGGATTCAGCCTGAGTTTGTATTCTTTCAACCTGGCAAACAGCTTTTCTAGATGTTCAAGGTGCTCCTCCTCTGTTTGTGACCGAGCTATCATATAGTCTACGTAAACTTCAATCTCATGATGTATCATATCATGAAACAAAGCTACCATGGCGCGTTGATAAGTTGCCCCAGCGTTCTTCAGCCCGAACGGCATCACCTTGTAACAGAAAGTGCCCTATTGCGTGACAATAGTTGTTTTCTCCATATCCTCGGGGGCCATTTTGATTTGATTGTAGCCCGAGAATCCATCCATGAAGGAAAACACTTTGTGCTGAGCTGTATTGTCGATCAAAATGTCAATGTGTGGAAGTGGAAAATCATCTTTGGGGCTGGCCCTATTCAAATCCCGGTAGTCCACACACATCCTGACTTTGCCATCCTTCTTAGGTACTGGCACGATGTTAGCGACCCATTGAGGATAGGACGTAACAGCCAGAAAGCCAGCGTCGAATTGCTTCATCACTTCTGCTTTGATCTTTTCAGACATGTCAGGCCTCATTCGGCGGACTTTTTGCTTGATCGATGGACAATCCTCTCTTGTGGGGAGATGGTGAACCACGATGTCTGTGTCTAAACCCGGCATGTCTTCATAAGACCAAGCGAAGATTTCAACATACTCATTCAACAACTGTATCAGGCGTTCCTTGACACTCGGTTCCAGATTGGCACCCACTTGCACCTCCTTCTGGTCTTCCTCGGTCCCTAAGTTGACAGTTTCCAAGGACTCTTCGTGCGGTAAGATGGCCCTTTCCTCTTGCTGTAGAAGTCTGGCTAGTTCCCCTGGTACTTCACAACCTTCGTCATCTTCATACTCGGCTTGATTGACCAGATCTTCAGAGTTATTGAAGGATATAGCAGAATGGTCACCCATGGAATCCGGAGTGGATGGGTACCTGCATTTGTGAGTGTGGGTGTGTGTAAGGGATAGCCATCCTTAAACAAAAAATGCAAAAGGAAAGAAAATGAACACAAGAAGTTTATCAAATGAAAAACGTCCAATGAATCATTAAACATGGCATATGGATATGAAAAATAATCAAAACCCTTATAACTGGACCTGCATGCCCCGGGCAAGGCATGAGGTGAAAAAGATAGTGTACGGATTGTTTGAAAATAAATATTACAGACCAAATAGGAAATGTTTGACAGATAAATTACTGATGAATAAAAGTGATGGGGACAAAGTCTTTTGCCTCCCAGTTGCACAATCCTCCTTTGACAGTCGGGTAAATCCACTCTTCGATGCTGCTCTCTTTGTCTTCATCCTCCAAAGCGTTGATTCCGTAGGGAGAAATTTTGACTGGCGCTCTTTCAATCTTCGAACGGCGCATAGCTTTCTGGCCCGCGGTAGTGAACCCTAATCCAAATTTGTATGTTTTATGCGGAATATCAGGCAACTGTCCCCATGCTGAATTCTTCCCCTCCTTTATGGCGGCCTTTGCGTCCTCCAGAGATGCCATCCTGGCTATCTGCCTCGGTGCCTCATCTGTCAACTTTGCTACTGTTATTTCAGGAAGGACTTCTTCGAAATGCTGAAAAGGCGTCTCAATGAACTCCCCCTCTACCTCCACATACCGGAAGGAGTTTAAGTGGCTGATCATGTACTCCTCTTCACCATGGACGGTAATGATCTTTCCCTTGACAGGATACTTCAACATCTGATGTAAGGAGGAGGTGACTGCCCCAGCATGGTGTATCCAAGGCCTACCCAACAAGCAAGAGTATGACGAACGGATGTCCATCACATAGAAAGTAGATTTGAACACCTCAGTGCCTATCTTGATGGGAATTTCAACCTCCCCATGGACCATTCTCTTCGAACCATCGAAAGCTCTGACAACAATATCACTCGGTTTCAACTCCAACCCTTCACAATCTAGTCGATCCAAGGCCTTCTTAGGCAGTACATTCAGCGACGAACCCGTGTCGACCAAGACATGTGCGAGAGTAGTTCCTAGGCACTCAACTGAAATGTGCAAAGCATCATTGTGGTTTCTACCTTTAGGAGTTAGGTCGGCATCGGAGAAACCTAATCCATTGTCTGCAGTAAGGCTGGCCACGCAATTTTGAAATTGATCTGCAGAGGTTTCCTGGGGCACATGGGTTGCCTTCAGGAATTTTATCAGAGCTTTAGCGTGCGCTTCCGAGCAAAGTAGTAGTGTCAGCATGGAGATCTTTGAGGGGGTTTTCCCCAATTGTTCTACCACATCGTAATCACTCCTTTTGATTATCTTCAAGATCTCATCCATTTCCTTCTTGGAGGTTTACGGGATGACCAAGGGTTGAGCCCTCGTTCTGACGATCTCATCTTGGATTCCCTTGCCTTTATCAGCAGCGGTAGGAGGGATAGTACTAGGAACAACAACATCTTCAATCAAAGGGGTTCTAGCGGAAAGTTTTATTGGTGCAGGGATGACCTTGTCAGCAGATGAGGGTCCAAAGATTGCTCTTGGAGGGGCAATCTCTGGAGAAAATATTCTCCCGCTCCGGGTGATTTTGCTCATGCCTGCAATGTTACAAATGTTGGCTTCTTCATCATCCGAACTTTCTTCATTTACCTCGATTTGTTTAATACCATGGTAGTAGACGTCACCGCCATAGTTCCATGGTATCGACTTCTCAGAAACATAGGGGACAGGCCCTGGCATTGTTATCTTCAAAGGAACATATTTCGTAGCTGGTGTAATCTTAACAGGCTTTCTGACGGCCTTGGAAAGATTGACGTGAATGGTTATGATTGAGACATCTTCAGTATGGGTTGGAACAGCAGAAACTTTTTCAAACAAAATTTGTCGACTATCCAATAGGCCTTGGATGCCTTTCTTCAGTAACGGACAATCAAACGGCAGAGAGTAACAACAAAAGCAGTCTTCTTTACATCCCGGGAAGATCCCGGCCCTTAACATATTCAACTTGATGGTTAACAATGGAGTTATCAGATCATTGACATCAGCAACATACAACTCTTCTTCAATGGCATTGACATTTCGGCCGTGCTTCGGCATGGGAGCAGATATCACATTAGGCTTCTCCGGAGCGTCGAACTCCACCTCCTTCGCCTCTATCAGGTCTTGGATTTTATGCTTGAGTGCCCAACAATCATTGGTGTCGTGCCCGACACTGTCAGAATGGTAGGCGCATTTAGCATTAGGATGATAATGCGGAGAGGACGTATTCATATTCTTTGGTGCCTCTTTGATAGTGGCGAGATTCAACTTCAACAGATGGGGAAGCACTTGCACTGGAGTCATATTAATACGGGTGAACTGCCGTTGTGGCCGTTCCACTCGTTGTTGATTTGGTCTGGACTGGTTATAGCGAGGTTGCTCACTTGACGAATTTTGAATCATTACGGCCCCCACAGTTGGCCGGCGCTCGGTCTTCCCTGCTCTTCTTTGGGAGTATACGACAGTCGTTTCCTTCTTGAAAGGTTTCTTCTCAACACTTGCAGCAACACCCTTCTGAATCTTTCCTGACTTGATGACAGCTTCTATTCTTTCGCCTGTTAAGATCAAATCGGTAAACCCCGCGGAAGAGTTACCAATCAGATGATTGAAAAATGGCCCAGATAGGGTCCCTAGAAACATATCAACAAGTTCACGGTCAGTTAAAGGTGGCTGCACCCTGCCAGCCAAATCCCTCTATTTTTGTGCATATTCTTTGAATCCTTCGCCTGTTCCTAGTGACATACCCTGAAGTTGGGTACGAGTAGGAGCAAGGTCAGAATTGTACTGATATTGTTTGTAGAAGGCGGTGGCCAAGTCTTCCCAGTTTCGGACGCTGGTTCCCTCTAGCTGATAAAACCACTCCAGTTGAGCCCCAGAAAGGCTGTCTTGAAAGAAATGAATCCAAAGGTTTTTATCTGCCGTATAGGGTTGAATCTTTCTTACGTAGGACCTGAGATGCATTTTTGGACAGGACAGCCCATCATACCTCACAAAAACTGGCACTTTGAACTTTGGGGGAATCACAATCCCGGCAACCAAACCCAAGTCTTCAAAATCCAAACCCGGTACCCTCTGTAGCTCCATGGCGGCCAACATGTCTTCTAAACCTTTATATTTATCATCAGCCGGAGGGTATTGTTGGTCAGAATAGTCTTCATCCTCTTCAACCTCCTCTTCTTCCACATCGGACTCGGAAGGTACCGCAGCCCCACCTCCTTTACTGGTCCCTTCATCAGAAGTAGGAGGAAATTCAAGCACTCTCCTGGCCTCTCTGTCAAATCTTCTCCCTAAAGTAGCCACCCCGAGTCTCTTTTTCTTATTTTTCACTGGGTCTTTATTCCCCAGCAAGGTCTTGAGATCCTCCTGACCTTTAGCCAAGGTTGTCAGGAGTTGCTGGAACTGTGCATTCTGAGCTTGTAGGTCTTTGACTGTTTGCTCGAGATCCATCCTACTGAAATAAACAGCAGACAGATAAGAAAACCTGGAGTGAGACCTGCTTATGCACATGATGAATGATATGCTTGTGTATGCAATGCATTCAAGGATTTGGAACATTCAAAATTGTTGTAGACAAAAAAGAACGCACGTCATATTAATAAGAAGAAATTTGTTAGTACATAAATGCCCCATGGGCCAAATATTACAAAAACAACTTCTCAAGGTAAAAAGACATTGCGCATCCTCTTTGGTGCGATGTAGGTGTTGAGGGCCTTTTGCTCATGGAGTCGGCGGGTAAGCTCTATAACCTTCTTCTCACTGGCGTAGAAGCTAGCTTCAAAAGTGTTTCGTTCCTCCTTGAGCTGAATCCAACTTTTCTGCATTTCCTCCCACGATGTAGGCATGTCAGGATGTAGGATGGTGTAGGGAACCTCTCCTTCCTTGATGGGCTCTTTAATCACAGGGAGTACATGAGGATAAGGCATCATTAGACTTTAGGCTCGGGCTCGTACCCACTTGAGATAAGGCTTAAGAGGGATGGAGTTCTTGTGTCCCAGAGTCTTGCTATCAACCTTGTTGGGCCTCCCCCAAGCTCTGATGAATCTTTGGCGAAGTCCTTGCGCATCATTGTCAAAGTCAAAAACTAGGTCAGGAATCAACATATCATGAGGGCCATCCCTCCGTGCATATCCAAATTGCCTCAAAGCTAGGCAAGGGTTGTAGGTGATACCTCCTCTGATTCCAAGTAAAGGAACATTAGGAAACTCTCCACAACGATCGACGATGATGACATTTTCTCTGGACCGAGAACACCAATGTACATCAGAGTGAGTAAGAGTCATCAACCGTTGGGACCACCTTGAGCCTTGGTCATTCTTCAAGACAGATTGTGGAAGGTGCGAAATAAACCACCTTGCAAGGAGAGGAGTACAACATATGAGAACACCCCTCTGTCTCATTATTCGTGTGTAAAATGAGTGAAGGATGTCCCCAAGCAATGTTGGTATTGGATTTCTGGACAAGAAGATTTTGACGGCGTTGACATCTATCAATTGGTCAGAATTTGGGAACAAGACCAACCCATAGATAAGGAGTGCCACAATTTCTTCAAAGGCTTGAAGGTCCAATGAATTCCAACATTCTTGTGCCTTCTCAAACAAGAATTTTGCTAAGAATCCTTTGACGCCACTTCTGGTCTCCCAATGCCCCTTGATGTCGGATGGTTGTAGATGTAATGCCCGAGCAACATCTTCCGGCTTTGGTTCCTTTTCCGTACCGTTGAAGGGTAGTTGATTAAGGATAGGGATTCTTAGGAGTTGAGAAAACTCCTCCAAAGTGGGCACCAACTGGTAATCAGGGAAAGTGAAACAGTGGTGAAGAGGGTCAAAGAACTGGAATAGCACTTTCATCATGTCTTCTTCAATGTTGGTGTTGACTAAGCTGAGCAGTCTACCATGTCTTTCACTGAAGGATGAGCTTTCCGGAATTCTTGAGGTGAGCTCCTTGAGTTGAGGAGAGATTCTCACAAGGTTGACTTGGATGGTTTTTCTGCGAGGAATTTCCATGACCTACAAAACAAGAACAAAGATGAAGATCCGAACCCTTGAAGTGGTTAGTGAATGCATATGATGCTTTATGATGTTTATGATGTATGCACAAAACATATGTACAAGCAATTCACACCAAACCCTAGTTTAAGGCTTGCATGGGCAAGTGTTTTTGTTTTGCAAGTTGTCAAGTACTTAAGAGCTATCTACCCTAAAGTTCTCAAAGATTTTTGTTATGTTTTAACCCTTTTAACAATTTTGTTCCACCATTGCATTTGGTGGACAATCTTGTGTTAGGATGTGAAAGGGACGGGCACGGGTCATCGCTTAGACCATAATTGCAATGGTGCCAAGTATCTTTGGGCAATTTTTCTTTAAGGGACTTGATCATTTTTAGGCAACTTTTCGAAAGCGTCATTGAGGGACTATGATCATTTGAATTGTTTTTGTTTTGCCCAAAGAAACCTAACATGCAATATGGCCCATTTATTGAAGGCAACAAGTGGATACCCTAGGGGTGCAAGTGTGATATGTGTTGTCCATTTTCATGCTTGTGTATCTTGAATTTAGGTCAAACTATTTTTGTTCTTTTTATTTGCATACAAACCCTAATTCTAACATGGTATATTTAGAAAGCAATAAAGTGCGAAATTTAAAGTTCCTACGCTATTACAACACAATATGGGAAGGGGGGTACAAATGTTCAAATGGGGGGTATTTGACAAGGAATTTAAACCTAACTATTACATCAATTTGGAATTATTTACAAGATAATTAATTGCACAAATTAAATAGAAATACAATAAATATGCAAGATGCAAAAAAGGTTTTTATATGTATGGAAAAAAGTATTTTTTATGTCAAATAAAATAAAATGAAAAGTATTATTTTTTGGAGTTTTTGTGCTTAGGGTAAAACCCTAATTTTATTAAGTAAATATATTAATTATTTAATATGTACAAATATTTATTTATTATATACAAAATAAAATAAAAATGAAGTATATTTATAAAAAAGGTATTTTTTGAGATAAAATATTAATAAAAGAAAAATGCATGTATTTTTGTATTTTAACCTAAATATACTAATATATATATAAATATCTTTATTATTTACTAGATATATATTATATATACAAAATAATAATATTTAATATTTATAAAAAAAGTGTATTTTATATAAAATATTTTCAGAAGATAAAATAAAATAAAAATTAAAAAATAAATGTGTTTGCATTATTTTTCTAGTTATTCTAAATAATAGTATTTATATATTATTTATGTACAACTATCAATATGAACAAATAAATGCCTAAAAAATATAAAAATGGTGTGAAAAATATTTTTTATGTTTTTAATATTATTAGCAAAAATAAATAAGTTAGAATAAAAAAAGAAAAGTCAAAAAATCATTAAAACAAACAAAATGGGCTCAGGGGGTGTGAAGGCAAAAATAGTGTGTAAAAAGCAATAGCAAATCAGGCCCAGCCCATGAAGACCTTCTTCAACCTCCAGACAGTTCTTGTTCAAAAACGCGCGCTTGGTGTATGAATTCAAACATCCTGATTCCTTGAGTTTTAACAAAAACTTACAACACCAAAAATGTTAAGCATTGAATCACGATTCTGAATATGTAAAGAACTCCTCTTAACTCTCAGAAATGAGAGAGAATTTTATCATTCCCAAATCCTAACCTAACTTTTTATCAACATTCAGACCTTAAATTCTCATAGCTCAGGCAAAATAAATGGAAAGTAAAAGTATGTACTGTTTCAGGGGCATGAGTAGAACACTTCTTATTCACAAACTTAGAGCTAATGATGCCTACATTGGGAGATAGAAGTTCAAGAAGATACCTGTTCAGTTGAAGTTGTATCTGATGATGGAGGTACTTTCAGAGCAAGGTGATGATTGGTACAACTTCCTTGATCTCCAGGGATGCTATTCCAAGTTTTACTTTGCTTTGAAACTAGCTGAATCGAGTTGTAGAACTCCACCTGCAAATCGGAAAAATGAAAATGGCTAAACTGAATAGAGGAGTTACAGTCCACTTCTAATGCTTTGGATAGTTTGGATTGATGGTAGGGAAGGTGTTTGAACTGGTTTGGGCAAGAATGCACGATGGAAATGAGTTGTGGGATTCAAACTGCAGCAGGTGCTCTGTTTGGACAGTTTGAGAGTGATTTTGTGAATGGGAGGGCAATGGAGGTGGATAGCTCGTGTTTCAGCTTGTGTTTGATGTTTGGAAAATGTTTGACAAGTTTGCTTCAGCTTGGTTTACAGGAAAATGAGAGTTGTGTCCAAATGCTATGTTTCTTCACACTTAAGCAAGAAAAGGTCAAGTGGTGTTCTAGACTGATAGAGGCCCCCCTAATGTGCTGCAAACCTTGGCCTTGATCAGTGCAATTATTCCATAAACTTGTGCCAAAGAGATTTGATCTGTACTTCTTGGATTTGCATATTGACATAAAGTGAAACTTTTCCAAAATGGATAAAATGCTTTATCTATTTTGGGATTAAACCACTATGCAATGCTTGAACATAAAAAATATGGTCTTGGCACAAAGAGTTTGCATTAAATTTATGAGTGTAAAAGGGATTTAGGGCCTGTAATCAAGAGATGCATGTTGATTTGAAAATTGCCTAAGTGTATGAACATGTACATGGCCATGAATCAAAATGACTTTTTCCCAACTTGCCAAATTCGATTCTCCCTAACCATGAGGTTGTTTGATGAGTTCTTGGACATTTTGAAAATCTTGGAATGTGTACTACAATCCATCTTTGAAGTGAAAATTGAAATGCCAAGTGGAAGTATATGAAAAATGGTCTTGAAGTTGGGTAAAAACCTTGCCTAAAATAGGTCAAATTTTCTCTAAGTTAAGAATGGTTTGGCACCCTTGTTCCAAAATTTGTAACTTGAGATACAAGACTCTTTTGGGAAAACTTTGTGAATCAAAGTTGTAGATTATGCAATAGGCTACAACTTTCATGTTTTGACTTTTGCTTGAATCCAAATGCATCTTGGTGAAAAAGTGGGGCAAAGTTAGGAAAAAATTAGGGTTTTTCATAACTTAGAAAAATTCTAAGTTATGAAAAATCTTCATTTTAAACCCTAATTTGCAATTTTTCATTTCTTGATGAACAAGTTTCATGATTTGGCATGTTTTGATGAAAAATGAATCTTGGCCCTTGATTTTGACCAAAAAGTCAAAGTTTGACTTTTCAGTATACAGTCAAAATTGATCAATTGACTGGGAAATTCAACTGTCAATCTTGTGCATTTGGGATCTTTTGAACTTGTTAAGCATGTCAAGACCATTCCGTGGGGTCCTTGAGTCCATATGTGAGCTTGGTTTGCCATTGGCTAGGTCAAACAGTCAAAAATTTGCCTTTGTGTAGTCAAAAACCCTAAAAATGACCATTTTGCCCTTTTGATGATCTGATCAAATTTCTTGTGGAATTGTGATCCAAACTTGATCAAATGGTCCATGTGAGTTTATAATGTTGATGTGAGTCAATTTTCATGAGATTTGACTGTCAATTGGCCACAGTTGACTTTTTCTCCAATATAGCTGATTTCTAGGTCAACTGTCCAATTGACTGGGCAAAATTTGGAATCAAGACTTGAAACTTGGTATGGATAAACTTGGGAGTCCAATATGAAGCATGAAAGTCATCTTAGGCATTTTTAGGTCAAAACATCTTTGTGCAAACACAAACCCTAATTTGGGTCAACAGTGCAAGGAGAAGTCTTGAGCAGATGAAAACCTAACTGGATCTTGAGCTCCAAGGGCTTAGTGATGAGAAATGTTGAAAAAATGGGAGGGCAAATTTTGGGGTACAACAATATTCTTTTATGATTTTATCAGAACTATTCGAAACTGCTGAAACAGTTTATTTCTGAGCTTTTTGTAATTCATTTTTGATAATGTAGTTTTCATTTTCAAGTTTAGAGATGCTTTCTTTTAGCTCAGAGTTTTCTGTTTTTAGTTTCTTAGTTTATTTAGAGTCAAATACTAGATCCTATTTCAGGTTCTTGTTTTTTACTTGAAGTTGCTGATATCTTTCAAGAATTTCTGACAGACTATCTTCTAATTAAGATTTAGAAAAGTTAGAGTATACCTTTTCTGCTTCCGAGTCTGATTTTGATTCAGATGATCCAATGTCATCTGATATGTTGGCCATTAAGGCTATATCGGCTCATTTATCTTCTGATTTTGTTTCAAGTTCAAAAGATTATGAGTCATCTCATGTTGCCATAAGACTTTTCTTCTTTTCTTTGGAGAACTTCTTTTTAGGCTTTTCTTTCTAAAGATTTGGGAAGTCGCTTCTGTAGTGACCTGGTTCGTTGCATTCGTAGCATCCAATATCTTTGTTGCTAGATTTTCTATATCTAGAAGATGATTCAGAGCGGTTTCCCGTTCTTCCGAAGTTTTTAAACTTCCTCTATCTGTGCTTCCATAGTTGATTGAATCTTCTAGAGAGAAGAGATAGTTTGTCTTCTCCTGACGAGGATCCACCAGAGTTTTCTTCTTTTGCCTGAAAAACTTTAGGTTCATATTTTTTATTAGATTTAAGAGTGAGAGACTTACCTTACTTTTGAGGCTCATCTTCTTCTAGTTATATCTCATGACTTCTCAAGGAGATGATAAGTTCTTCAAGAGATATTTTATTCAGATCTTTGGCTAGTTTTAAGGTTTAGACCATGGGTCTCCATTTCTTGGGTAAGCTTCTGATGATTTTCTTTACATGATCTACTGTTGAGTATCCTTTGTCCAGAACTTTTAACCCATCAACCAGAATTTGAAACCTCTAGAACATAGTTTCAACTGTTTCATCTTCTTCCATTTTGAAGGCCTCATACTTCTGAATGAGTGCAAGAGCTTTGGTTTCTTTGACTTGCGTGTTGCCTTCATGCGTCATTCTCAGAGAGTCAAACATGTTCTTATTTGATTCTCTGTTTGTGATCTTCTTATACTCAGTGTACGAGATATCACTCAAGAGGATTGTTCTGGATTTGTGATGATTTCTAAATTCTTTCTTTTGTTGATCTGTCATTTTATTTCTGTTAGTAAACGGAAGACGGGGAAGCAAGTTTTCCACAGACGGCGTCATTGATCTTACCGAATCAGAATGGACCGTTACAACTGACTCGGGCAGGAGTTGAATGAGATGAGGGGGGGGGGGGGTACTTGCAAGACACTCTGATGATAATGTAAGTTGCGGAATGAGCAAGCAAGCGTAAGAGTTAGAAAGTGTTGAATACATGACCCTCTCTGAAGAGAGGGTATTTATAGCCCCCAACGATGGGCCAAGGTTCCCATTATTGGGCCACGTTGAGGCCTAATAACGGAAACTGTCAGGGCTTACGTGTGTATGGAGTCCAGCAAGTGGACTCCCCCCTGGTCAACTACTCCGCGAAAATAGGGGTTTGACTCACGATTCCCGGAGGACAGTTCAGATAGCTGACGTGAGGACATGGGACACATTTCTCTACGAATATTTGGGGAGTTGTCAAACGGTCCCTAACTTGAATTGTCTGTTTGAGCCTTATGCAAAGGTATTAGTTTAGATTTCCTATCCGAAGGACAAACATAGATCCAGTCTAAATTAATAATGAAGTTGACACCTTTATCATTTCTTGTTTATGAGTTGTTATTTCTATATATTTGTAAGAGAATAGCAGGTGAAGTGCTAATGTACATAGTGGCAACTCAGAAAATTTCATTCTGAGTAATATTTATTTATAATATCAACTTTATATAATGTTGGATATATTCGGACAATCCATAAATTTTAATTGATAATAATAATAATAATAATATATATATATATATATATATATATATATATATATATATATATATATATATATATATATATATATATATATATATATATATATATATATATATATATATATATATATATATATATATATAAATATATAAATTTAATTAATATACATCAACCGCGTAAATATATTTTATATTTTATTAATTAGTCACAATTTTTAAGTTTTTATAAATGTTTGATTTTGATTTTAATTAGTGATGAATTAATTGTATAAAATTTATTAGATTGACAGTGCAAATCAATTAAGCTAAACAATATAACAAATCCTTGCGTAAAAAAATTGAAAATACTTAAATATCTACAGGTCATTATATTTTAAAATTATTGAATAACTTTTTTATTATTTTTGTTTTTAATGTTATAAAATATAGCTTTTGGGTTTGGGTTAATATTGTACAAACCAACCATTCAACAATTATTACTTCAAATATACAAATATTGTATTTAATTGATTAAAACGCAAACTTTTTAAAATAATTTTTAACAACATAAACAATAGAATTATTGTAACTAACATTGTAATTTTAAAAATATTAGAATTATTTTTCAAGTTTACCTAATGATAAATGCAGAAACATCGACCCACATAGCATAAAGGGGTTGCATGAAAGTAACATTCACTAATTAAGCATTCTTCTGATGTAGTACAATTAGGAACTGCAATGTTAAAAGAATTAAAATAAAATATTTTGAAGAATTAAAGAAATAATATGAATTTTCTTTTAAATTAAAAAATCAAAATGAATCAGAAAACTTGGAATAATAACGAAAAAGGCTCACCCATGACTCCAGTTACAACAAGAAGTTGGTAAATTAAAAGCAACATAGCATAAACAAAATTAAAAGTTTTACTCATATTTTTTAATATGCTCTAATATTTCCAGTTAACAACTTTGTATCAATTATGATATTGAATCAAACCCTTTATAAAATTAAGATCATATTAAATGACCTTTAAGTATATCGATATATTGAGTTTGCCCCTTTTATCTCCTCAATGGATAACTTGATCTTTATACATGCTTAAGTATCTGATTTTCGTATCCTTAATTTTTAATATATTAAAATTGAATATACACTTACACGTCAAATTTTAAATAAAATTTTATTTAAATAATTTTTAATCACATTAATTTTCTTTCTCTTTCAAATAAATATTATTTAATATATTAATTAATGTTTAATATTAATTATTTTAATTCATTACTCCACCATTAATTTTTATATAGTTATATTATTTAATTAATAAAAAATTAAAAATTTTTTTCTCACATATAATATTTTTTAATATTTATCTCGTACATCAGACGGAATAAAAATACTAGTTATATTTTAAATTATAATTGGTTGATCATGTATTTATGATTAATATTAATGATTTAATTTCAATAAATAGTATTAGAGACAGAATCAAAATTCTCGTGTAATTTAATTTGATTTAATTTTAATTTGGTTTCAAATTTTAAAATTAACTCGTATGTTTCCTTGTAAAATATTATGAAATCTTAAATTAATATCATAGTCATGTGATTTCTAATATCTTGAAAGCGTTTGTACTTACAATTTTGTGATTAATTCAAAAGTTGATTTTTAAGTATTATTTTATTTTAAATCTATTTACAATCGAAATATATTGAACGTGTCTGTTTCATGAATTTAAATTCTATTTCTATAAATGTGTGAGGTTGAAAATCATATTAATATATTTCTTTTAAGTTTTATCAAATTATATTTAGATATCTTTTATTTTTTAAAATATGATTTATTCATGAATTTATTACACTTTTTATTATATGTCAAATAATGAGAATTTTATATTTCCATAGAAATAAGAAGTAACCAATCACTTATAATCTCTCATTTCAAATTATTTAAATTTTTTTATATATATATTTTTAAAAATTTGATTAATTATATTTTATAAATATTCCAAAAAACTCTAATTAGTTACCAAACACTTCGAAAAGAATAAAATTCCTGATATTATTATTCAAAGAAATAATATTCTCAAAAATATAAATTTAATCCTTCAAAGACACCCATTATATTTACAAGAAGAGACGATATAAATTTTTATTTTTATTTTTTTTGGATCCAGTGTGTACGGAATGTGATTAGAACGTATACTAAAGGTGTATGAAGCAATAGGTTTGTTATAATTTGAGTTGAGCTAATCGTCACGATGCTTAAATTTTTATTTATTTTTAATTTTATTTGATGGTTAATATATATTATTTAGTGTTACATACTAATTATGCATATTTGAATACATTTAAATTATTTTATTAAGTTTTTTTCATATCTATCGAGTACAACCGATATATTATATTATTATTTTGTATATGCCATAAACACAATTATGTGTTTAGTTTTCCAATTTAATTTATGTGAGTGTTTTCTTGTATAATTACGAATCAGCATATTATTTATGTCTTGGTCCGATTGTATTTTCTTATTACCTCTATTAGTCGTTATGGGACTTTTAATGGTGGTGTTATCAAGATGTTTATTTGTATCCATTCGTGAGAAAATCCGAATTCGCAGAGAATCTGTTTTGTTGCATGTATCCTGTAATACCGAGTGAACATATAAGATATGAAAACTCACTGAGATTTAGTAATCTCACCCCAATCCTCTTTTTTTTTCTTTCAGGAACAGGTTATAAGTGGTATAATTGCTAGATGGTCGGTTTTGGAGACTGCAGACGAGCAGAAGGCAGGAAGACCTTTGTAGAAGTTATCTTTCTGTTGTGCAATATTGAAGACAAGTTTTTTTATTGTATACGTCCGAGTTTAGAGTTGTTTTGCATATAGTTTTAATTCTTGTCTTTTACAACAATTTGTATGTTTCTTGTACCATATTTAACATCACTGCATATTATTCTAGATGTATATGTACGGGATGTTACACAGAAAATAAAAATTTTAAGGGTAAAGAAGAACACCACGATGTAGAGATGGTCTTGAGAGTTTCCATTATATATAAAAAAAAAGAGACTAACTACTCTCTCCAAGAAGTAGTTTTGAGAGTTTCTATTATATACTTGAGAGCATTTAGTTGGTGAAGCTCACAAACCCCCTTATACAAGGAAATAGTGGTTGTCCTGAAACCATGTTTATACAAGATGGAGGATATGATCGCTTGCATCTACTCCATTGAAATGTCGAGACTGAAGTGGCTAAACTTACTTCCCAACGGTGGATTGAAGAGGTAAGACTTCTCTCCATAACATGTATGAGTTCATGGTTTAACAGGATAACTATTAACCTCTTGATATTTTAATAGGTTGATCTTCTAACCTATGTTTTCATACGGGCTAACCATGAAACTAATTGTAAGTTCATCAAAATTGAAGAACTTCATACTTCAAATGAATAAGGCATTATAATAGCCTTAAGGAAAGTTCAACTATATTGACGATCTTCAACCTAACTAAATATCAGGAACTAACCACACAATTTCCAACCAAAGCTTTTAACAGGTTTAACTTCCAACCATATATTTGTATCCTCAAATGGATTATGTTCATCCAAGGTGCATAAATTTGATTAAATTTGACTAAATTGAACTCACAAAAGATGTAGTGTGTAATTGTTCATGCAAACTGTTATGGTCGGCCAAAATGAAGACATAGTTTGGCTGAATAATTGCATACATGTGTTACCTCAAATTTTCAACACAAATGTGGGTATTGATGTGATCCATTTAACTTGGAATTTTGACTTGAACTCTTTTTCAGTCGAAATGGTCATTTTCGACCATCAAACGAAAACCTGTCATTTAATTGTCTTGCTTTGTCGAAGTCACAAGAAGCCTGGGTCGAGACGTACATGATTAAGCCTAAGACCAAACATACTTACGTTTGGGACATAATGAAATTTGAAGAGTTTCTCGAATTGACACTACAAAGGTTTGTCGAAGCAAGATGAAATAGATAAGATCAGACGATTATTGGAGGACACGTGTAAATTATTATAAACATGGGTTGCATGAAGATTAGGACGTTTTGAGATTTGATAAGTCGACTGTTGGTGACGATTATATTTTGGCTAGTGTATAAGTGTTAGACTTGAGACTTCACAAACAATAGGGCGGTGAATTGTGTGGTTTGAAAAAACATGGTTTTGAAAACTTTTCCTAGGATGTATCAGAGTTTAAAAAAAAATCTAAGACTTAGCAGCAGAATATAAAAATATTTTGAAAAATAAAATGCAGAAAATAAAAAGTTTAAGGGAAAAGAAGAACACCATGATATAGAGATGGTCTTGAGAGTGTCCATTATATAAAAAAGAGACATACTCCTCTCCTCAAGAAATAGTATTGAGAGTTTTCATTATATACTTGAGAGATTTTAGTCGGTGAAGCTCATGAACCCCCTTATACAAGGAAATAGTGGTAGTTTTACAACCATGTTTATACAAGATAGAGGATATGATCGTTTGCGTCTACTCCATTGAAATCCTGAGACTGAAGTGACCAAGCTTCTTTTCCAACGGTAGATTAAAGCGGTAAGACTTTTCTCCATAAAATGTATGAGTTTAATATGGTTTAACATGATAACCATTAACTTCTTAAGATTTTAACAGGTTGATCTTCTAAACTATGGTTTCATACGGGCTAACCATGAACCTAATGGTAAGTTCATCAATATTGAAGAACTTCATACTTCAAATGAACAAGGATTTATAATAGATGTTGTACTCCAAAATTTTCCCTCCCTTTTCTTCAAGACATTTCTCACAAAAGTTCTCAAATGCTCACGGATACTCAAGAGTTGATCAGAAAAACTCACCTCCTAAGCACTGGGTCCACAACTAGGGTTTTGGTTTTCTCAAAGAAAATTGGACTTCTAATGCCCAAAATGAATTTCATGGTTCATCATAAGTCTCCAAGAATGCTCATACATAGTTTCAAGTCTTACATCACAAATTTTCTCAATCAATGGCTCAGATGACTGAAAATCAGTTGTATTGGTTAAAAATTTGTCTGTGGTCAACATACAGTCAAACTTCAAGATTTTTTGCCAACATCAACATTTGATGTGATATTTATCATTTGATAAATGGTTAACCATAATTCCTCAAGTAAAGCACTCAAATCATCAAAGGGGCAAATTGTCAAAATTAGGGTTTTAACTGAGAATGACTGATCGTTGACTTTTGACCTAGCACATGACCTAATGACTTAAAGCATGATATCAAGGACTCAAACACAATATCTTTACCTAAGTTCATGGCTTAAATCATTTCTAGAGATCAAGGGATTTATAGTTGAAATTTGGATCAATTGATGAAAAGTCAACAATCACACAAAAAGTCAAACTTTGACTTTTTGGTCAATATTGAATTTCAAAGATCAAGAATCATCAAGACATTAAAAAATATCAAACTTGATTAACAAGAATCACAAAGTCAACAAAAAAGTCAAAATTTCCAATACTTAGAAAAATTCTAAGTGTTTTGTCCTTGATAAATTCACTACTTCATGACCATTTTTCACTAAGATGTAAGATGATTCAAGAAAAACTTTCAACATAAAAGTTGTAGAGCTTCATGAATTCTATAACTTTTTCCTTGAGGGTTGATGTCCAAAAAATGCTTGGATTAGGAGATATAGGCCCATGAAGTCATGACATTTTTATCTAACACTTAGAGAAATTTTTAACAAGTTTGGTCAAATTTTTGTCGCAACTTCTTGGCCAATTTTCACCAAGTTCCAATTTTATTTAGCCAAAGTGTTCAAAATTAAAGTTGCAGAGAATATTTCAAGCTTTCCAAAATGTCCCAGAACACATTTTTATCATGCTTGAGCTAAGAGATTCGAAGAGATGAAGCTGGGCATCCATTCTTGAATTACAAGTTATTTCCTTGATGAACATATAATCAAATCCTCATGTAATGTTGCATAATCTTACTTTGCAGGCCTATTAACCTCTAAATCTATCCATAATCAGATGATTGCACAAAACTTTGAACTATGGTCCATTTGATTTAAGCATTGTCCAAACCACTTTGCCATTTTTGGAAGAAAGGCACCATTGCCATTCTTGAAAAGAAGGCTTTATACATAATGTCCACTCCTAGAGCCTCTAACTTGTTCCCTCTGATCACAATCCATCTAAAAAGTTAGAAGCATTGTGTTTAAAGTGCTTAACCACTCTATGAGCAATGATAACATACATTGAAATTTGATTTATCAAGAAATCACATGTGATGTTTCAAAAAACCATAACTTGTTATCTTTGGATTATGATTTCTTGAGCCTTCAAAAACTTTCTCTATAAATAGAGGCACTATTTTGCAAGAAAAGGAATGAGTTCACAAGCCTCTTAACCTTCTCAAACTCCCTAAAATCAGAATTGGTATTCAAAACCTCATTTGTTGCAAATTCTGACTTTGAATTCCAAACACCTAATCCACTCATGTGTTTTCACTCTAAATCATTCACAAAGCTTCTATAACTCATATAGAGACTATCCAAACACGTGTTTCACCACTTTAACATCATCTTTATCATCCTCCATTTTCAAAAACATAGCTTTGCAACTTGACTTATCCAGGGGAATCTAGCCACTCTCAATCCAAAGTAAGCATTGCATTAGCTTCCCGGGAGTTCAATGAAGCTATCCAGATCATCACAACACCTCCAGGAGTGCTCTAACTCCAGATTCGATTCTCACTTCAAAGGTAAGTTTTCTGAACTTTGAAATCCTTATTTAAGCATCATTTTCCTTCGATTTCAAAAAATAAAATGTAGACATCATTGCCCTGAAGCTAACCATGTGCTTATATTTCATTTATCTTGCCTGTGCGATGAGAATTTTGAAGTTGAAGTTTATGGAAAGTTAGGGTTCAGTCTGGTACCAACAGGAATTCTCATTCATCTTTGATTTATAACTTAAATAATTTACATGGTTGGATTCATGGTGAAAAAACAAGCAACTTTCATGTTTACATTTTTAAAATTGTTTGAGAAATGAGCATGTTCAGAATTTTAAAAATGATCTTCATGGCTTCTGGCGTGAGGAAGAAGATGAAGTACATTCAGGAAGTAGTTTGTAATATATTTATTAGTTTGTGTATAAACTACCAGATGTATCACCACCCCAATGGTTAAAGTGCGCGCCTGTTACCTTTGGGACGTGGATTCGAGCCCCAACGGTACCCTTTTATTTTTCACATAATTTGTTCTTGCAGATTCAATGCATACAAGCCTAAGGCGCGCACGCTGCACCCTTCTTCATCACCCTCTGATCTCCCTATATCCAAAATGGACATCCCAGATGCAAGCATCCACCATGATCCATCAAAGGCTGGCCACATAGAATTAGGCAGTGCCTGGGCTTTGTTGGTTCTGGGCTTTTAGTTTTTGCTAATCTTCACCCCCTTTTACTAACTTGGAGGCCTATTTCCTTTTTATTTTATTTTTTTGATTCAAACAAAAATATATTTTTGGGCCTAACAAAAATGGTTTTCTCACACCCCCCTTTTACTTCTGACTCATGGCCCAATCTTTTTTTATTTCTTTTTATATTTTCTTTTTTTTTTCTACTTTTATTTATTCATTTTATTTAATAAAATACATTAAATCATAAAATTATAAAAATTAGCTTTAGGTTTTAATCAATTATTTTTAATTTTCATAAATAAAATTAGTTACTTTATTTTATTTTTTTTAAACTTGTAAAAAATTATTAGAATTAGGTTTTTATTATTTATTTTGCATCATAAAATATTTTTTTAAATAAAACCTCAAAAATGTCTTCTAACAATTCATTTCTATTTTAAATTAACTTAGACCTAGGTTTTTTTCCTTTTAATTATTGAAATTATTTTTGACCTTAACTTGATTTATTTAGGTTTACTAATTTCTTTTAAACATAAAGTCAATCAATTAGGTTAAAATATTAAACCTTTTTCTCTACCAAAAACACTTCCTCTTTCTTTTCTCTACTTTACATTTTCGTCCATTTTATTATTTCACATTATTATTTATGTACATGGTCTGTAATAGATAATTAGGGTTTATTGCTTTCCTCCACATTCACAAGTTTGTACCCCTCATTCCCAAAGCATTGTAATCGGGTAGAACATTTAATTTCCGCAATTTACCGCTTTCCTTATTATTGTTAGTAATTAGGGTATGTATGAAAAGACTAAAAGCAAACATAACAAAAACCCTAATCCAAGACAAATAATTGAATTGAACCCACTTTGCACACATGCACCTCTAGGGTAAACCTCACTTGTTGCCTCAGATATAAACTGTTATGTCCCTCGAATATGGGATGTTTTAGCAAAGACCCTCAGTTAAAAGATCGTAGTCCCTCGATGAAACTTTGATGTTGCCTTTGATAAACGATCTTAGTCCCTTATGACAATTGCTAAAACGTCTTACAAGTTGCCTTCTATGACTGTACGATGACCCACGCCTGTCCCTCACATCCAATGATAGGGTTTCCTATTAACCAATGGTAGGATAACACTATCTAAAGGAGGAGGAAAAGAATAAAGACTTAATGAGTAGGTAGATTACTCGTAATCGCTTGCTCAAAAACTAAAACAATTTCCACACTTCACACTTTAAAAAACAACTACTTTCAAGATGCTTTATAAAGACGCTTGAGGACTGATACAAGGGTTTTTATAAAGCAAAACTGCCTTACATTGGAATTTTTTTCAAAATATCTTTCCACCAAACAAATATTTTTAAAACCAACATTTTGTATACATTCTCAACGATACGAGAATCATTACAAAATTGCCGTACTAAGGCGTTTTCAAAATATTTCCAAACATACACAAACACGAAGCATTTCAAAGTGAACTAGCAATTAAGAGCCCGTAGATAACTACAAATGAAAAGGGTGTTAACACCTTCCCTTTTCATAACCTACCCCCCGAACTCAAGAAAAATCTCAAAAGGTCTTTCCTGTTGTTTTCACCCTTTCCTTTGTTGGATAAAAGAAAAGTCGGTGGCGACTCTTGCTATCTGCTACATTTGCGATAAAACACGAAACCTCAAGTCAATTCTCTCACTGTATTACAGAACTGGCGACTCTGATGGGGAAGATGATTAAAGTGGGGTTACCTTAAGAGCTAGATCACCTTTACTGCTTTACATGTTTGCCTTATTTGCTTTATATTTTGGGATGTGCTTGGATTTATTTCTTGTATGGATCATATACCCGGATCTGGGGCATTTTAGGTAAGTAGAAATAGATCTTGGAGACTGTACGTCATAGACTGATATGGTTGAAGCGGTGGCTACGTTAGTGTGACATATTTGTTGGTACCGATGTCCCTTGAGTTGAACCAAGGAGAATACAGGGCCTCTGTGTGGTGTCATAAAACACTAACTGACCACAGAACCTTAGTTGAAAAACTTGGCCATTAGAAATTAGTGATATAGCTGGCTTTGGTACAGACTGAAGTTGGTTAATACTCGATACTACACTCATTGAGATTAGACTTTTGGGATATTTCGGTTGCAGTTCCGATGCTTGTGCTAAAACAATGCACGATGAAGAAAGATTAATGATATTGAGATTCCTAGAACCCAGTTACTTCTTTTAGGACAAGTTGAGCCAACTAAAACTTCAAGAGGGTACTTACCTATAAACCCCATGCAAGCTTAAACCCAGGGCCTTGTATGCTTTGTTTGCATATGACTAATTATTCGAACATGACATCATGACATTATGCCATAGCATTTTAACTAACCATTTCAAGGACCTAGGGATTTATCTTTGTTCTGTTTTATAGGTTATGGCTTCCGCTCGCAGAAACACTATCTGAATCAGCTTTTTGAATATACCTTATCAACTTAAGGAGTTAGTCTCAAGGGTTCCCGAAAGTTCTCCATTCATCAAAAGGAATGGTCGACTACTCAGTTTGGTTACATTGGGTTTTGAAGAAGATATGATGAGTATTTTGTTCCAGTTCTTTGACCCTATGCATCATTGCTTCAACTTTCATGATTATCAGTTAGTGCCCATAATGGAGGAGTTTTCTCAATTACTGGAAGTACTTGTTGTAATACGGTGGGAGAAATGACTTGGTGTTTTGCTTTGTATCGCAAATGTTGCCGATAGCAAGAGTCACCACCGACTTTTCTTTTATCCAATAAAGGAAATGGTGAAAAGAATAGGAAAGACCTTTTGAGAATTTTCTTGAGTTTGGGGGGTAAGTTATGAAAAGGGAAGGTGTTAGCACCCTTTTCATCCGTAGTTATCTACGGGATCTTAGTTGCTAGCTCACTTTGAAATTATTTTTGTAAATGTTTTTGTGTTTTGTGTAAGTTTGAAAGTATTTTGAAAACGCCTTTGTTTCGGCAAACTTTGTAATGATTCTCGTCTCTATAAGAATGTATATAAAGTGTTCGTTTTGAAAATAGTTCAAAGAGAGTGTTGGTGTGTTTGAAAGATGTTTTGAAAGTGTGAGTGTGAGAATGGTTTTAGTTTGTGAGAAAGCAACTACGAGTGTTCTACCTACTTAAAAAGTCTTAGTTTCTTTTCCTCCTCCTTTAGATAGTGTTATCTTACCATTAATTAGTAAGCAACCAAATCATTGGATGTAAAGGGACGAGCGTAGGTCGTCGTACAGTCATAGAAGGTAACATTGTAGGATACCTTAGCAATTTATCGTAAGGGTCTAAAATCGTTTACTGAAGGCAACATTGAAGGGTCATCGAGGGACTACGATCTTGTAATTGAGGGTCTTTGCTAAAGTATCCCACGTTCGAGGGACATGACTGTTTTATTCTAAGGCAACAAGTGTGGGTTAACTCTAGAGGTGCACGTGTGCCAAGTATATTGTTTTCATTTAATTTGTCTTGAATTTAAGATTATCTACTTGTTTGATTTTAAGTCTTTCCATGCAAACCCTAGTTACTAGCAATAATATGGAAAGCGATAAATTGGAGAATTTAAAAGTCCTATGCTATTATAATACTTTAGGGGGATGGGGATTCAAATTACAAATGGGGATGACAAGTAAAATAAATCCTAACTATTACAAGGCTTTGACAACTACATTATTGTTGTGCAAAATAACAAAATGTACAAAGAAGTGTAAAGAGAAAAGAAATTGAAAAGAGAATTTTTTTTATGGTTTTTTATGAAAGATTTTAAAGTTAACCTAATTAAATTAATAAAAAGAAAGAATTTAATTAATTATAGTTCTAATTAATTTGAAAGATAAAATCAAAACCTAAGTCTAAATTAGTTTTAATTAAGAGAAGAAATTGATTTGTTTTGAGAAAATATTTTAAGTCTTTTATTTAGAGGAAGCAAAATAAAATGAAAATAAAATAATAACTTTTAGTCTAAGTATTTTAAAAAAATATTTTTGTATTTTTAATTAAATAAAAAAAAAATAATAATGAAAGAAAATAAAACAAAATAAAAATAAAAAATAAAAAATAAAAAATAAAAGGGGGTTCGAAAAGGAAATGGGCGGTTTGAGAGTAAAATAGTTTTGTGTTAGGCCCAAACAGATTTTTTGTGTGATCAGAAAATAAAAAAAAAACAAATGGGCTGCGTATATGAAGCAAACAAGAGGTAAGGGTGAGAAAAATGAAGCAGGCCCATTCAGAGGGAGGCCCAGGCGCGCCTGTTCAAACAAAAAAGAAACAAGGAAAATATGAAAAAATACAAAAGGTCTCGCTGGGGCTCGAACCCAGGACCTTATAGAGGTATGCCTTACGTGCGCGCTTGCTGCCACTGGGGTGGCCTGTACATCCGGTATAGAAACAAGTTAAAATAAATATAAGATAAAGCAAGTCCATGACTGTACTTCATCTTCTTCCTCGTACCAGCCATAACTCTGTAACTTTCTCAACTCTCAACCATTCTCAAAAGTATGAACATCAAACTTATTAGAAATTTCACCATGATTTCAAATATGTAAATAACTTAAGCAATGGATCAAAGATGAGCACGAATTTTAAATGGTACCAAATTTAACCTAATTTTTTCCAGAAGATTCAGGCTCAAAATTTTTAATACTTAGGCAACATAAATGAATTCTAAGGACATGGTTAGTTTCAGGACTACGATGTCTACATTTTATCTTTTAAAATGAAAGCCAGATGATGCTTGTATGAAGAGTTAGAATTTCAGAAAAATCACCTTGTAGATGGAGATCGTGTTTTGAGTTTGAGAAACCTTCAAGGTGTTTTAATGATCTGGTTAGCTTCCTTGAACCTCCATGAAGCTATTGCAATGCTTACTTTTGATTGAGGATGGCTGAAATGTTCTGGAGAAGTCAAATGCAAGCTTCAATTCTTGAAAATGGAGGATGATGAAGATGGAGTTACAGAAGTGATTCGGGTGTTTGAATCACTTCCATATAGTGTATAAATGATGTTTGAAGGGTTAAAATGAAAAACACACGAGGGAATTTGAAGCTTGGATTTCAATACCAGAAATGACAAGTTTTGAGGTATTTTGGTGGTTCTGTGTTTGAGGGAGTTTGAGAGAGTTTCAGGGGTTGTGAATTCGTGTTCTTAGTAGTAAAATAGTGTCTCAATTTATAGGAGAAGGTTTGAAGGCTTAAGGTGGTCAGAATCACAAGATCACATGTTTATGGATTTTGACTTGTTTTTGAAGTAACCTTGACAAACATTGTTCCAGTGCATAGTACAAGGTTTTTAGGGTGGCTAAGAGCTTTAAACATTTTGCTTCTAACTTTGTGTGTTGAGTGTATGCAGAAGGAACAAGTTAGAGGCTCCATACAAGTTGACTTTGTGATTAAAGGCACTTTTCCAAAATGGAAGTGTGAACTTTCTTCCTTAAATGGCAAGATGTATTGGACAATGCTTAAGTCAAGTGGTTCATAGCTCAAAATCTTGTGTAATCCTCTAATTAGAGATAGATACACAAGTTAGAAGGCCTGCAAAGTGATATTGTACAACATGGCTTGGAATTTGGTTATGTGTTCTTCATAAAGATGACTTGAAAATCAAAAATGGATACCTAACTTCTCGCCTTCGATTCTCTTTGCTCAAGTATGCTCTCTTCAAGTTCTTTGACATTTTGGGAAGCTTGAAACATCCTCTACAACTTTCATGTTTTCCATATTTTCTAAATCAAATTGGAGCTATGTGAAAAATGGCCAAAAAGTTGGGACAAAAAATCTGCCTAAACTAGGTCAAAATTTTACTAAGTGTTTAAGAAAAAGTGCATGACTTCATGGGCCTATAACTCAAAATCTAAGAATTTTTTGGATATGATCCCTCTAATACAAAGTTATAGATCTTATCAAGATCTACAACTCTCATGTTGAAATTTTCCTTTGAATCATCTTGCATCTTGGTGAAAAATTGGCATAAAGTAATGAAATTATCATGTATAAAACACTTAGAAAAATTTCCCAGTCTTAAAAAGTTTGACTTTTCAAATTTACTTTTGACTTTCTTGATTTATTGATGATAAAAATTCATATTTTTGAATGTATTGATGAATTGTGACCTTTGAAACTCAAATTTGACCAAAAAGTCAAAGTTTGACCTTTGGTGTATCAGTTGACTTTTCATCAGTTGACCTAACATTCAACTATCAATCCATTAATTTTATAAGATGATTTGAGACTTGATATTAGGTCAACATGTTGTATTTTAATCCTTGAGATTGTGCTTTAAGTCATTGTATCATGTTGTGATCGGTGGATCTGGAACTGACTGTTTAACGCTGGTTCGCGAAAATGTCGCGGAAGCAAGAGTCGCCACCGTCTTTTATTTTCTCCAATTGGAAAGGACAAAAGCACAGAAAAATTCCTTAAAGAGATTGCTCTCGGTTCGGGAGGTAGGTTATAGAAAGGGAAGGTGTTAGCACCCTTTCTATCCATGGTTATCCATGGGCTCTTAGATACTTGCTCATTTGTGTTTTCAAAAAATGGTTTGTTTGCTTTTCAACTGTGGGTTTTAAAAAAGTTTCTTTGAAAATTCCAGATCGACTCTTGTGTCAGAGTGTTTGAAAAATTGCTTTGAAAGCTTTTGAAAAGTGTCGGTGTGAAAAGATTTTTGTTTGTTTTTGAAGAGAGCAAGTATCTACGAGAATCTACCTACCCTAAGGAATTCGTCTGTGTAAATGTCCTTTAAAGTAGTGCCATCCCACCATTGAGAGGTAGGTAGCACCACCGTTGGAGGTGTTCGGGTCAATTCGAGGTTCGGGACATGGTGATCACCAGAGCAATGGGAAGACACCTTAGAAGCTACCCTCATGCCAGGTTCCCGGATCATGAGGACTTACTAAGACATCCTCTACTCGACGATCACCTTTCGAGGCAAGGCAACAGTGAGGCGTACCCTAGGGGTGGTGTGTGCGATTCGTGTGTCGTTTTCATTTGTATTTGTCTTGTCATGTTTATTGGTGTTCTACGCTTGATTTTATTATGGTCATTCATTCTTGCATGCTTTGTTAACAGTTAAAATATTTGCGGGAAAAGTAAATCTAAAACTATTACAAATGGCGCGGGTCCACATCGCCAAAATTAAACCGGACCCGATTTGACAGAAAATAAATAAAGCAAATAAAGAATTAAAAAGTGCGAAGAGTAAATGTTACAAAGCTTTGGGAGAGATACATGATTATTTAAGCGAAATAAAATAAATGCGCGAAAGTAAACCATTAAGTCGGAAGGAGGGCGTTGGACCCTTTTTTGCAAAAATTAAAGTACATGAATTAATTAATTTAAGAAAAGAACTTGTTTTTGATTTTTTTGATATTTTTATGTTTTTTAGATTTAATGAAAAAAAGGGTTAATTAAAATTAAAATAAAATGCTAACCTAATTGTAATTATTTTTAAGTTATTAAGAAAATATTGAAGTTTTTTAACCTATTTTAACCCTAAGTTATTTATGTACAATTTAATTATAAAAATAAATAAATAAATAATATTATGGTATAAAGGAAAATTAAAAGGAATAAAATTTATTAAACCTAATTCTATGTTTTTTATATTTTTATTGTGAAAAGAATTAATATTGCAACCTAAATTAAAACTAAATTTATTTACATGCAATTTGCTTATGAAAATAATTAAAATAAAAAATATTATATTTTTCATCTTTTCTGATTTTTTGTGCATTTTTATATTTTAGTAAAAATAATTAATTAAATCAAACAAATAAAGAAAAGAAAATAACAATTGAAAATAAAATATAAAAATAATAGAAAATGGCAAACCAGGGGGGTTCAGGCCCCAATTGTGAGGTGTTGGCCTTAGCAATCTGGCCCAATAGCATGGCCTTGTGGACCTTTTTTAGCAAGCGTGTAGCAACGTTGACTCACACTCATGGTGTGCTTCAGATCTAGGCCTTTGGTTTGATCTCCAGGGGGACGTGTCACACTTGATTTGGGAGTGCATGGTATGTCTCAACGTAAGCGCTGCATAGGAATTCACATAGAAAAATAATATGGAAATTATACAGACCTGGGGTTCGAACCCAGGTCTTGGACATTGCAAAGGTGTACACCTGCCACTGAAGCGCTTTGTTCATTCATGAATTAATATACCAACTAAATATTATAAAAGAAAATGGTTAGTGGCCTTGGAAACGCGCGCGCATTTTTGAATGGACCTGTCACCATTTGACACGACTTTGTCTTCTCCACCATCCCTGAAACATAAAAGCAAAAGCCACGGTTTTGGACGCGTTGTGTTAGGCCGCTTTAGAGAAAATAGCGAATAGCGCTATAGGGTCAATAAATTTGGCGCGAGGGCATGTTTAGGATCGTCCAGGTCTACTGATTACAACCATGGCATTGTGGTGGTCTGATTTTGCTTGGTCTGAGAACCCCTAATTCAAAAACCTGCAAACCCTAAAAAGCAATAATGGTGGAATCGAGTATACAGCACAAAAACGCAATTAATTATGTTGGTTAGCATCAAAACATCATAATGAACATGAATCCATAAATAAATTTCACAAATAATGCTTAAATCATGATGCACGATTGTGGAATTTTCTTGATGCAGTTTTGGTTCAATGTACCAGTTCTTGGAGTTTTGATGAGTGTTATGGATTAGAACACGTTCAAGAACCTCCAAGGAAGCTAAAGGAATAGTTTTTATGCCTTGAATTGCCCTGTAACAATGATTTCAGAATTGCTTTTTTTGGACAAAAATTCCAAGTTTGCAATGGCCTCTTCTGCGCAGCTTTTTGTCTATCTCCATCAGGGTTATGATCCTGGCATATATATGAATCAATTAGGTTAACAAATTGGATCCAAATCTCTTGTAATCATTGATTGAATATTTGATTTTTTTCCACCATAATTTTCATATCTTTTTCATGTGCTTTTGTATCAATTATGCTCAAATCAAATCAAATCTTTCCACACTTGCATATGCACGAAATATTGAGGGCAAAACATGCATGAAAAGATTTATTAGGTCAAGTTAGATATTTTTCACATATTTAAATGATTTAAATGAATTAATATAAATAATAATTCAAATAAATAAATAAAAAATGAGAAAATACTTCCCTTTGGGCCAAGTGGTCGTGCACATGTTTGGAATGATGAATCATGGAAGAAAAATGGGCCCATTAGCATTTTTAGGTCATTTGAATCAATGTTGACTTTTCAAAATATCCAAAAATTTCCCAACTTCCACAAGGCATAACTTGCTCAAGTTTTAAGATTTTCTCATGTTCTTGGACATTTTGGAAAGGTCTTTGAGTCCTCTAACCAATGTCTTTGGTCCCATGTCATTTTGATTTACCAATCTCATGTTATGGCCTTTGACTTAAAGTCCCTTTTTGTTGACTTTTGAAAATGACCTATAATGTTGAAATTGATAACTTGTTGTGAGAGCATTTCTTGGACTTGAAGTATGAAGATGAGTTGTAGGAAATGTCTTTCTCTTCAAAATGAGCTTTGGATGGGATTTTTCTGATAATCCATGTGAAAGTTATGCCCTGGTCAATTTCAGTTGACTTTTTCAGCTGTCCAAATAAGGAAACTTTTGCATCTTGATGATTTTCTGAGCCAAATTTTGAGAATCATGATCAAGCATTGATCAAATGATGTTTGTGGCTTCAAAATGATATGTTGACCAAAATTTTGAACTTTTGACTGTCAAATGACCATTTTGCCCCCTACAGTTGACTGTAGTGCAATTTAGGGTTTTGACTATGCAATTTTGAGCTGAATGCCTTGAAACTTGATATGAGGATACTTGACCATCTTTGTAGGCATGTGAGACTTGATTGGGCCTTTGACAACTTCTTTTTTCTTGATCAGAACACAAACCCTAGTTTTGACTGTATAGGAGATCTTTGCACTGTGCAACCCCTTGAGGAACTCTGTGACTTGACTTGGCAATTTTCTTGAAAAATATGGGAGGGCAAATTTTGGGGTACAACAGTTGCCCCTGTTCAATCTTCTTAGACCTGAGGATGCAGATTGGCTGACGTGCCTTTCGTAATCCGAGGGTAGAAGATGATTGAACACCAGAGTGCCCAGAAATTTGTGCTCACATGTTAGCAGTGTGATGGGGGAATGGGCTTATAGATGCCATTTGAAGATTGCTGGATAGGATGATGGGCTTATAGATGCCATCTGGATGTTGATCGCGTAGGAGATTCCTTAGCGAGAACCTGCATACCTGCAAAACAGAAAATGAGTAACTGACACGTTGCAGGGGCTGATTTTAGATGCTTGGTATAAATGTGTCCTGACTGGTTACAGGAGCTGAGTCTGGAGCTTCAAACGGCGATGAATGAACCAGGGATGGTTACTGCCTTAGCATGAATGGTAAGAGAATCTTGGGCGACTTTAACTTCAACAACGCTCGTTGAGAAAAATCTTGGGTGTCTTCTACTGGGATAAGAATCAGGGAGATCTTAGGGTCGATCTGACTGAACCAGAGAAGGCCTTTGACTGGATAAGCATCAGGAAAATCTTAGGGTCGATTTAACTGAACCAGACAAGGTCTTGAAATCTTCAACTGGATAAGAATCAGGGAGATCTTAGGGTCGATCTGACTGAACCAGAGAAGGCCTTTGACTGGATAAGCATCAGGAAAATCTTAGGGTCGATTTAACTGAATCGGACAAGGTCTTGAAATCTTCAATTGGATAAGAATCAGGGAGATCTTAGGGTCGATCTGACTGAACCAGAGAAGGCCTTTGACTGGATAAGCATCAGGAAAATCTTAGGGTCGATTTAACTGAACCAGGCTAGGTCTTGGAATATCTTCAACTGGATAAGCATCAGGGAGATCTTAGGGTCGATCTGACTGAACCAGAGAAGGCCCTGGAACATAGCTAAGCATTTAACTAAATCTTTCCTGAAAGGTAAAGGTCAGTCATATGCAATGCATGATATGAACCAAGCAATGATGTTCTCAACATAAATGAGATTTGTATGATATGATGCGTCTATGCATGCTATAATGATGTATGTGATGTTTTTATGAATGTATGTTTTCGTCTAGGAAAGTAAATCCTTGACGGGTGCCGGGAAGTCACTCCTGGGATGATATTGAAGAGTAGATCTTGCTTCCGTTGGGGATGATAACTGCAAGAATACCGGTAGGAGAAGATGACTCCGTTGCGGAATAAACTTGGCGAATGGAAGATTCTGCGGGGAGAAAAGATACTCTAGCGACCATGCTGGGAAGCAATACTCTGTGGGAAGAGGGATGCCTTGCTGAATTGTTGATAATAGTTTGCTGGGGATAAGAAGACTTTGTCGAGGACGCTCTTTCCGTGGCTTTTGGCTGAGGATAACCTAGTTATATCCTGTTAAGGAAATAACTCTTTGAATAAAGCCGGGCGACGCGTTCGTGCTCTGCGAGGGATAAGCTTCCAGAATTTACTGGGGATAAGCTTACTGCTTGGGGATATGAATTCCAACTTTCCTGGGGAAACTGGATTGGATTCTCCTGGGGAGATTTTGAACTGTAACGTTGTAAGTTGAAAGAGGGAACCTATGTAGGGTTGCTTGATGTCGAGTTCGTGTAAAACTTCATTTTTTGGAAAGGGAGAACCTGTGTAGGGTTTCTGGGTGACGAGTCCATGTACAACTGCATCTTGAAGAGGGGGAACCGGTGTAGGGTTGCTTGATGACGAGTCCCTGTAAAACTACGTCTGGAGGAGGAGAACCTGTGTAGGGTTGCCTGGTGAGGTAAGTTCGTGTAAAACTTCTTGATGAACCGGGGTTAGGTCATCTTGAGATAGGTCCATGTGAGACTTCTGGAGGAACCGGGGTAAGGTTACTTGGATAAGTTCGTGTAAAAACCTTTTGATGAACCGGGGTTAGGTCATCTTGAGATAGGTCCATGTGAGACTTCTGGAGGAACCGGGGTAAGGTTACTTGGATAAGTTCGTGTAAAAACTTCTTGATGAACCGGGGTTAGGTCATCTTGAGATAGGTCCATGTGAGACTTCTGGAGGAACCAGGGTAAGGTTACTTGGATAAGTTCGTGTAAAAACTTCTTGATGAACCGGGGTTAGGTCATCTTGAGATAGGTCCATGTGAGACTTCTGGAGGAACCGGGGTAAGGTTACTTGGATAAGTTCGTGTAAAAACTTCTTGATGAACCGGGGTTAGGTCATCTTGTGGAGGAGGAGTCTGTGTATGACTTTGTCTGAAGGTTGAGAAGAAACCGGTGTTGGGTTGCATGATTTTGATTAAGTGGATGATTGTCCTGTTTGGTCTCGGACGTTAGCCCACGATCTGGAATTCATAGAGGTAGATGGTAATCATCCTTATGTTGATATGTCCTTTGTACTTTGGTTGACAGAGCAGTTGGATCGCCTGGATAACTCATTACTGCCCCTGTTTCAGAGGTGAGGGAAGAGGATACCTGTGTGGGTGATTGACAAATCTTCGGGTAGACAAGTGATGAGATACCGGAACACAGTCGTACGCTTTGATCCCTAACTTTTGCCTGGACCGCCCTTTCGGGTTTTCAGTCCATCGGGATACCCATTTTTGCCCAAGCCGCCTTTTCAGGTTTTCGACTTGCCGGGTGTACAGATTTTTCGTTTCATCCCTTATTTTTGCCCGAACCCTTTTGGTTCGCCGGGAAGCCCTTATTTTTGCCCAGGTATGTCAACCTAGCGGGTCTTTGACTACGCGTAGTACTGTTCCGACTATGTTCACGCTCTCAGAATGCAGGGAGTTGCCCCTGTTGGAAGTATTCTGCCATGCCCCAGATAATGGGCAATGCTCCTACTGTGCCCCTTGATTGGAGGTACTTCTGTTCACAAGGTGTTCATCGTGCGAATTTCCCTGCTGTTCAAACAAATAGTCATATGCAAACAAGGTTATTTTAAGAATGCAAAAGCCTATGTCTGTCTTGAATTTTGAAAATGCACTTTTTTGTAATACAGTGCGGTGTCAACTCAAGATTTTACAGCAAACCTTCAGGAGTCAGGATACCTTCGTAACAGTATGCTTTCGAACTAACCCATGCTTCAGCTAGGACTTTTAAGGGTTATATCGTGGCCGGGTTCACGGTTTAAGAAACAAAGGATAAAGGCTCAAATTGTTTGTACCCGCCCGCTCTTCGTGATGTTCTCCAAACCTAAACTCAGTTGATCGTACGTTAGACCTTGTTTGAGTCTTTGCTCTGATTTTCCAATGATGGTTCAGATATTGATGATTTATTCTGAACAGGCAGTCATTCCTTTTTTTGTTGAGGGTTTGTAAGACCTCTTTCTTGTCTGATTTTTGTTATCCCTAAATTTTTCCTGAACTGTTTCTTTTGTGATTACAGTCAGCGGGATGCCCCAGTTTCGTAAGTCCCCTTTTAGGTTTTGACTTTTTGGGCTTTTCATTTATGATTTTTTTGATGATGACTGCCTGTCCTTATGATTGTTCTGAACCATCACTGTCTTTCTTTGTTTTGTAAGGACCTTTTTGGTGTCATTCGTTATGCATTTAGATCAACTGAAAGAACTACCCTGCCCCAGGTTATGATTAAGGGTTTTAATTTTCGAAAAGAAAAACTCCTACTTCTTTGGCTCAGAGGGGTTGACGAAGGATTATCTTCCTTATAACTCCAGTGTTTAGGATTTGAAACAATGCCTGTACCTCATCAGCGGGGTCTGTTCAAAAGCATACTGTAGATTACGGTATCGTTTTCGTCATCCTCCCTCAAGAGGTTTAGAATTTTCAGTCAAGAGTTGATCGTCACAAATATAAAAGCAGTTTTAAGTATAGTAGACATAATTAAATCAAGACAGACATGTGTAATGCATTCATGAAATAAAAGAGTTTAACATGATAATTGTTTATCTGAACAAGAAAGGAAAAATACAACTTGAATTCAAATGAACAAAAATCTCTTGACTCTAGCCATGTTTTGGCAATGGAGCAGTGATCACGTTGGGAGTCTCGGCAGGCTCGAACTCGATCTCTTTGGCATCGATCATGTTCTGAATTTTGTACTTCAGTGCCCAACAGTCCTCGGTATCGTGCCCCGGGCTATCAGAATGATAGGCACACCTCGCTTCTGGGTTGTAGCTAGGAGAGGAGGTCTTAGGATTGGCAGGAGGGTTGATCACTGCAATCAGGTTCATCTTCAACATGTGTTGCAGTGCTTGTGACCATGGCATGTTAATGTTGGTGAATTGCCTTTTAGGCCCGTCCGGCCTTTGCTGGTTTCCCCATTGTGGTTGACGGCGTGGTGCAGAACCAGAGATCATGACTGCCCCTGCATGTTGATCACGACGACTCTTTTGACTGTATGCAGCATTAGATTCCTTCTTTCCCGTGTAAGGCTTTTTATGAATATCAGAAGGTGTGGCCTCTTGAATTTTCCCACTCTTGATACCGGCTTCAATTCTTTCGCCAGTCAGGATGAGGTCGGTAAATCCAGCAGATGAGTTACCAATGAGGTGATTAAAGAATGGCCCGTATAGGGTCCCTAAGAACATATCAACGAGTTCCCGGTCAGTTAACGGAGGCTGCACCCTTCCAGCAAGGTCTCTCCATCTTTGTGCGTACTCCTTGAAACCTTCACTTGATCCCAACGACATACCCTGGAGTTGGGTACGGGTAGGAGCAAGGTCGGCATTATACTGATACTGCTTGTAGAAAGCAGTAGCCAACTCCTCCCAGTTACGAACCTTGGTCCCATCTAGCTGATAGAACCATTCGAGATGAGTCCCTGAAAGACTCTCTTGGAAGAAGTGGATCCACAAATTCTTGTCCACCGTATATGGTTGAATCTTCCGAACATAGGACCTGAGATGTAACTTGGGACAAGACGCCCCGTCATACTTGGTAAAGGATGGTGCTTTGAATTTCCGAGGAATAATCACACCAGTTGACAAACCCAGATCTCCAAAATCCAGCCCAGGTACCTGTTGGATCTCCATAGCATTCAGCCTATCCTCCAGCTGTTTGTACTTGTCCTCAGCCGGAGGGTATTGTTCGTCGTGAAAATCTGTCTCGTTGTCGGAGACCACTGGACTAGGCACCTCTCTCTCATGGTGACTGCTTTCCCTCACAGACGGAGTAGTCCTCTCAGTTTCAGTCTGCGGTGCGTTCCCAGATCTGCGTCTAGGGCTGAACAAAACAGTCCTCTTCTTCTTCTTGTCCTTCTTCAAGAGCAGAGCCTTCAGATCTTGTTGCCCCTGGGTCAAATTCATGATCAGCCCTTGGAACTGGGCGTTCTGATCCTGGAGGGCCTTGATAGTATGCTCGGTTGAGGATTCAGGATTCATGACGAGACTGCTGAAATAAACAGCGAAGAAGGTAAGTAACCTGCAGAGAAAGGGTACCTGTTATGCGATGATATGTATGATATGCATGCAATGATTTCAAGGACCTCGCGGGGTAAACAGAGAAACTTGTTAGAGTTGAAAACTGGTAACTTGATTGAAGGTACTTCATGTTGTTGAGAGTCCTTCTTCAAGGGTCAAAGGCTCACCATATCCAGTGGGTCATAGCCCCTGACAACCTTGACTAGAGGAAAATAAATCCCCTTTGCCCCTTGCTGGGATAGTTGATTCACCATGACCTGCATCATAAGCCCTTGAGATCCTTGAAATGGGTTAGGATGTATGCAATGGTATGATGTTATGCTATGCATGGGGTAATGTAAGTGACCCTATTGTGAGTCCCGATTAAGGACTGCAAACCAAAACCTGCAAGAAACAAGTGTCAGGTAACAAGCATGCAGATAGTCAAGTACGAAGGCACACAAGTCACACAAAAGAGCCCTTAGAGTTTAGGCCAGCATGAAGTTTGGGGTACTACCCTCTTGAAGTTGGTGGGCTCAACCTGTCCTATTAGAAATAACCGGGTTCTAAGGTTCCCAATATCACGGGATTGCTTTCATTGTTCATCGTTTCGATTTAGCCACTGAACTGGCGACCGAAATATTCCAGGAAAGCAACCCTCAATTGAGCGTAGTATCGAGTATCAACCAACCTCGGACTGCACCAAAGTCAGTTATCTCACTACCCTAAAGAGGCCAAGATAGTTCAATTAAGGTTCCTAAGGTCTGTTGATGCTTCATGACACCACGCGGAGGCCCCGTACTCTCCTTGACTGAACTCAAGGGTTACCGGTACACACCAAAGTGCCACATCAACGTAGCAGACTGTTTCAACCATGTCGGTATACCCCGCACAGTTCCCTCACAGCCTTGTTGCTACTTTCTAAGAAGGTATCCCCCAGATCCGGGTTAGGATCTATAGAATTCCCAAGCAATCCACAATAATAAAACAAGCAAAGAAGACAATCGAAAACATAGTTATGACCTAGCCCTAAGGTACACCTCACTTTAAAAACATTCCCAGCAGAGTCGCCAGTTCTGTGATCGGTGGATCTGGAACTGACTGTTTAACGCTGGTTCGCGAAAATGTCGCAGAAGCAAGAGTCGCCACCGTCTTTTATTTTCTCCAATTGGAAAGGACAAAAGCACAGAAAAATTCCTTAAAGAGATTGCTCTCGGTTCGGGAGGTAGGTTATAGAAAGGGAAGGTGTTAGCACCCTTTCTATCCATGGTTATCCATGGGCTCTTAGATACTTGCTCATTTGTGTTTTCAAAAAATGGTTTGTTTGCTTTTCAACTGTGGGTTTTAAAAAAGTTTCTTTGAAAATTCCAGATCGACTCTTGTGTCAGAGTGTTTGAAAAATTGCTTTGAAAGCTTTTGAAAAGTGTCGGTGTGAAAAGATTTTTGTTTGTTTTTGAAGAGAGCAAGTATCTACGAGAATCTACCTACCCTAAGGAATTCGTCTGTGTAAATGTCCTTTAAAGTAGTGCCATCCCACCATTGAGAGGTAGGTAGCACCACCGTTGGAGGTGTTCGGGTCAATTCGAGGTTCGGGACATGGTGATCACCAGAGCAATGGTAAGACACCTTAGAAGCTACCCTCATGCCAGGTTCCCGGATCATGAGGACTTACTAAGACATCCTCTACTCGACGATCACCTTTCGAGGCAAGGCAACAGTGAGGCGTACCCTAGGGGTGGTGTGTGCGATTCGTGTGTCGTTTTCATTTGTATTTGTCTTGTCATGTTTATTGGTGTTCTACGCTTGATTTTATTATGGTCATTCATTCTTGCATGCTTTGTTAACAGTTAAAATATTTGCGGGAAAAGTAAATCTAAAACTATTACAAATGGCGCGGGTCCACATCGCCAAAATTAAACCGGACCCGATTTGACAGAAAATAAATAAAGCAAATAAAGAATTAAAAAGTGCGAAGAGTAAATGTTACAAAGCTTTGGGAGAGATACATGATTATTTAAGCGAAATAAAATAAATGCGCGAAAGTAAACCATTAAGTCGGAAGGAGGGCGTTGGACCCTTTTTTGCAAAAATTAAAGTACATGAATTAATTAATTTAAGAAAAGAACTTGTTTTTGATTTTTTTGATATTTTTATGTTTTTTAGATTTAATGAAAAAAAGGGTTAATTAAAATTAAAATAAAATGCTAACCTAATTGTAATTATTTTTAAGTTATTAAGAAAATATTGAAGTTTTTAAACCTATTTTAACCCTAAGTTATTTATGTACAATTTAATTATAAAAATAAATAAATAAATAATATTATGGTATAAAGGAAAATTAAAAGGAATAAAATTTATTAAACCTAATTCTATGTTTTTTATATTTTTATTGTGAAAAGAATTAATATTGCAACCTAAATTAAAACTAAATTTATTTACATGCAATTTGCTTATGAAAATAATTAAAATAAAAAATATTATATTTTTCATCTTTTCTGATTTTTTGTGCATTTTTATATTTTAGTAAAAATAATTAATTAAATCAAACAAATAAAGAAAAGAAAATAACAATTGAAAATAAAATATAAAAATAATAGAAAATGGCAAACCAGGGGGGTTCAGGCCCCAATTGTGAGGTGTTGGCCTTAGCAATCTGGCCCAATAGCATGGCCTTGTGGACCTTTTTTAGCAAGCGTGTAGCAACGTTGACTCACACTCATGGTGTGCTTCAGATCTAGGCCTTTGGTTTGATCTCCAGGGGGACGTGTCACACTTGATTTGGGAGTGCATGGTATGTCTCAACGTAAGCGCTGCATAGGAATTCACATAGAAAAATAATATGGAAATTATACAGACCTGGGGTTCGAACCCAGGTCTTGGACATTGCAAAGGTGTACACCTGCCACTGAAGCGCTTTGTTCATTCATGAATTAATATACCAACTAAATATTATAAAAGAAAATGGTTAGTGGCCTTGGAAACGCGCGCGCATTTTTGAATGGACCTGTCACCATTTGACACGACTTTGTCTTCTCCACCATCCCTGAAACATAAAAGCAAAAGCCACGGTTTTGGACGCGTTGTGTTAGGCCGCTTTAGAGAAAATAGCGAATAGCGCTATAGGGTCAATAAATTTGGCGCGAGGGCATGTTTAGGATCGTCCAGGTCTACTGATTACAACCATGGCATTGTGGTGGTCTGATTTTGCTTGGTCTGAGAACCCCTAATTCAAAAACCTGCAAACCCTAAAAAGCAATAATGGTGGAATCGAGTATACAGCACAAAAACGCAATTAATTATGTTGGTTAGCATCAAAACATCATAATGAACATGAATCCATAAATAAATTTCACAAATAATGCTTAAATCATGATGCACGATTGTGGAATTTTCTTGATGCAGTTTTGGTTCAATGTACCAGTTCTTGGAGTTTTGATGAGTGTTATGGATTAGAACACGTTCAAGAACCTCCAAGGAAGCTAAAGGAATAGTTTTTATGCCTTGAATTGCCCTGTAACAATGATTTCAGAATTGCTTTTTTTGGACAAAAATTCCAAGTTTGCAATGGCCTCTTCTGCGCAGCTTTTTGTCTATCTCCATCAGGGTTATGATCCTGGCATATATATGAATCAATTAGGTTAACAAATTGGATCCAAATCTCTTGTAATCATTGATTGAATATTTGATTTTTTTCCACCATAATTTTCATATCTTTTTCATGTGCTTTTGTATCAATTATGCTCAAATCAAATCAAATCTTTCCACACTTGCATATGCACGAAATATTGAGGGCAAAACATGCATGAAAAGATTTATTAGGTCAAGTTAGATATTTTTCACATATTTAAATGATTTAAATGAATTAATATAAATAATAATTCAAATAAATAAATAAAAAATGAGAAAATACTTCCCTTTGGGCCAAGTGGTCGTGCACATGTTTGGAATGATGAATCATGGAAGAAAAATGGTCCCATTAGCATTTTTAGGTCATTTGAATCAATGTTGACTTTTCAAAATATCCAAAAATTTCCCAACTTCCACAAGGCATAACTTGCTCAAGTTTTAAGATTTTCTCATGTTCTTGGACATTTTGGAAAGGTCTTTGAGTCCTCTAACCAATGTCTTTGGTCCCATGTCATTTTGATTTACCAATCTCAAGTTATGGCCTTTGACTTAAAGTCCCTTTTTGTTGACTTTTGAAAATGACCTATAATGTTGAAATTGATAACTTGTTGTGAGAGCATTTCTTGGACTTGAAGTATGAAGATGAGTTGTAGGAAATGTCTTTCTCTTCAAAATGAGCTTTGGATGGGATTTTTCTGATAATCCATGTGAAAGTTATGCCCTGGTCAATTTCAGTTGACTTTTTCAGCTGTCCAAATAAGGAAACTTTTGCATCTTGATGATTTTCTGAGCCAAATTTTGAGAATCATGATCAAGCATTGATCAAATGATGTTTGTGGCTTCAAAATGATATGTTGACCAAAATTTTGAACTTTTGACTGTCAAATGACCATTTTGCCCCCTATAGTTGACTGTAGTGCAATTTAGGGTTTTGACTATGCAATTTTGAGCTGAATGCCTTGAAACTTGATATGAGGATACTTGACCATCTTTGTAGGCATGTGAGACTTGATTGGGCCTTTGACAACTTCTTTTTTCTTGATCAGAACACAAACCCTAGTTTTGACTGTATAGGAGATCTTTGCACTGTGCAACCCCTTGAGGAACTCTGTGACTTGACTTGGCAATTTTCTTGAAAAATATGGGAGGGCAAATTTTGGGGTACAACACATGTATTAGGTCAAAAGCCAGTGATCAGTCAATTACAGTCAAAATCCTAATTTTGATAATTTTGCCCTTTTGGTAAATTGAGTGATTTTATTGAGGGATTGTGATCAATACTTTATCAAATGATTCATAAGACTTTAAAATTATGATATTGGTCAAAAATCTTGAAGTTTTACTGTAGGTTGACTATAGTTGACTTTTTACCCAATACAGTTGATTTTTCAATCATCTGGTCAATCGACTGAGAAAATTTGTGATTCAAGACTTGAAACTTGGCATGAATATTCTTGAAGGTCTATGATGATCCATGAAAGTCATTTGAGGAATTAGAAGTCAAATTGTCCTTATGAAGATCAAAACCCTAATTTGAGGCATCAATGTTTAGGAGATGGTTTGACCTAGTCAACACTTGTGCAAACTTGAGCCATTAGAGATCTTTGTGAGAAATGTCTTGAGAAAAGAGAGGGAAAATTTTGGGGTACAACACCTGTTCTCAATCAAACACCTTTCAATGGTTTATAGAAAGATCCACAACCTGAAGAAATTTCATCAGCCTTGCGTTTGAAGCAATCCGACATTGTAGCTAATTGGGAAACAAGGAGTGGAGTCAAGGGATTTCTAGCTAAATTTCTGTTAGAGAAGGATCGACTATTTCTGGATGCTATGAAATTTTAAGCTTTTGAAGAAATCTTGGCTCTTCTAATCTATGGGTTATTAATGTTCCCTAATCCAGACCAACTCATAGATGTGAATGCTGTCAAGATTTTCCTTTCTCGTAACCTTGTGCCTACTTTGCTTGGAGATATTATGCATTCTCTTCAAACTCGTACTATGAGGAAGAGAGGGGCTCTTATGTGTTTCATACCATTTCTATCTAGATGGTTTATTTCGTACCTTCCCCGATCAGTATTGAAGAATGAACAAGGTTTGAGGTGGTCTCAAAGGATGATGTCGATCTCTCATTCGGATATGTATTGGTGTTCCCGATCTCGTGAGGATGTTACTATTATTAACCGCTATAGGGAATTCCCTAATTTTCCACTCCTTGGCATTATGGGAGGTATTACTTACAACCCTTATCTGGATCTACGACAATTTGGTTATGCTCGAAGAGATGGTCCTCATGACGCACTTATCCAGGGTATTATGTTTGACTATGAGAACGACTTTCAAGGTTATCATCAAAGGTTTATACGAGCTTGAGGCATGGTAAAAAAATTTGATATAAAAACTTCAGGACATAAGAATTCTATCCCTTTAGAGCCATATCTCAAGTGGGTACGAGCTCATTCTCAAAACCTTATGATGCCATATCCTGTTATCCTACCAGTGATTAAGGAGCCCATTGCCGAATGGGGTCTTCCTTATACCATTCTCCATCTAGACATTCCTACTGACCCCAAAGAATTGCAGAAGTCCTGGATTCAACTCAAGGGACAATGAGACACCTTTGGACCTCAAATTTATGCAAGCGAGAAGAAAGTGTTAGAGCTCACAAAGTGACATCACGAGGAGCAAAGCCTTAATACATACATCAAAATGAAGAGGAAGCGTCCGTGGGAGACTTAAGTCTTAGGTTTTAAGAGTTTTTTTTTGTTGTCTCTTTGAGACCCTTTTTGCTTTTTCATTGTAAGCCCAAGAGGCACTTGTAAATTTTGAACGTATTAATGAAATCTTTGTTTCTGTTTCCTTTTTGGCTAGAAAATTTAAATCTTTTAAGGTCCTTTAAAACATTGCATCCACATGTCATGCATCATTTCATAAGCAAGTTTACAATACAGGTCTCCTCATTTATTTACTGTTTATTTCAGTATAAGATGGCTCTCGAGCAAACCGTCAAAGATCTGCAAACTCAACACACACAATTTCAAGAGACTCTTCTAAACATAGACAAAGGACAACAAGAAATTATGGCACTCCTCGTCACAAAAAAGAAGACTAAGAAACAGGTTGTTATCCTTAACATGGGAAGAAGGTTCAAAGGTCCTACCCGACTAGCTCAAGTAGAAGATGTTTCCTCTGAGGAGGACGACAATCAAGAAGAGGATGTAAAAAGTACACAAGCTAGGGGTGGAAATAACCAGATTTCTAAGGATGAAGACTATTCCGACGAGTATTACCCACCGACGGATGAAAAGTACAAACAGTTGGAAGACTGACTTAAAGCCGTGAAAATTCAAAAAGTGCCTGGATTAGACTTCAGAGACTTAGGTTTGATCCCAGGGGTAGTCATCCCTCACAAATTCAAGGTCACTGTCTTTGCAAAATATGATGGGGTCTCTTGTCCCAAACTACATTTGAGGTCATACGTCCGAAAGATTCAACCCCATACTACTGATCAGAAACTGTGGGTCTATTTCTTTCAAGAAAGTTTGACCGGTACTCAGTTGGAATGGTTTTACCAGTTGGAAGGAACCAATATTTTCACTTGGGAGGATTTGGCTGCTGCATTCTACAAACAATACTAATACAATACAAACCTTGCACCAACTCATGTGCAATTACAGAGTATGATTATGGGGTCAAACAGAGGCTTTAAGGAGTATGCTCAAAAGTGGAGAGATTTGGCTGGAAGCGTGCAACCCCCTTTGACTGATCGAGAATTGGTGGACATGTTCATGGGTACTCTGACGGGTCCATTCTTTAATTTACTGATTAGGAGTTCTTCATCACGGGTTCCGGGGCTGATTTTAATGGGAGAACGAGTTGAGAGTGGTATCAAAAGCGGGAAGATTCAGATGGCTGCATCCTCTAGTATTGTGAAGAAGCCATTCATTGGAAAGAAAGAAACCAACATTGTATATGGCCAGAGGAGCCATAGTAAGAATGATTGTCATCAGCCTATAGGGGCAGTGTTAATCTCTAATCTAATACCTGCTCGACCATAACAACCAGGCAATCAACGTAGGTCAGACGCTCCAAGGAGAAAATTTACCAGGATTAATATGCCATTGCTCAAGCATTACAACATCTGTTGAAAGCACAATTGATAACATTGCGGTATCCTCCTCAAAATCCCAACACATCATCTCCGAAGTATAACCCAAATGCAAGGTGTGCATACCATTCCAATAGTCCTGGGCATGACACCAATCACTGCTGAGCCTTAAAGAGCAAAATCCAAGACATGATTGATGTAAAGGAAATTGAATTTGATCCTCCCGAGACCCCTAATGTGATTACTACACCCATGCCCAGTCATGGTAAGGGTGTTAATGCTATTGACAATGTTTCCTATGTCTCCACCATAAGTGACTTGACCACTCCCTTGATGATCGTTAAGAAGAATCTGTTAAGAGCCAGTTTATTTCTGGGTTGTCTTGAAAATTGTTACTATTGTTCTTCCTAAACTAATGGTTGTATGTGGCTGAAGAAGGGTATTCAACGCCTGATTGATAGCCATGAAATTCTTTTCGAGAAAACTCCGTCCATGAAGAGTTTGCATGAAAGTATATCCCAAGAACTGAGACTTGAAGATGTTTCTATAATCACCATTTCTAATACTCCTATAAGGTTCACCTCTAGAGGCCCTATAAGGATTCCTCCTGAGCCAAGATTGGCTCCCCTGATCATCACTGCACCGGGGACAGTCCCCTATTCCTCTGACAAGGCTGTTCCCTGGAACTATGGGGCAGAAATTTATTATCATGGTGTCAAGCAAGAGCCATGGATTACCTAATATGAAGATTCCGAAGTTACCAATCTCAATAATATTGTCGGAAAAAGAAAAGTTACCCGAACAGGAAGAATCTTCTCCCCAGAGATCTCCTCCAAAGACTATCAATACACCTGTTCATATTCTTACTGCTGGATCAACTGTTGACGCCCGGGGAAAAGAGAAAGTGACTGAGCCTGACCAGACAGAGGCACCCTCAAAAGATGTTACAAATGAAGAGATGGAAGAAATACTAAAGATCATTCGTAAAAGTGATTACAAAATAGTTGAACAACTGGGGCAGACATCCTCAAAAATATCCATGATGTCTTTGTTATTATGCTTAGAAGCACATGCCATGGCTTTGTTGAAATTTTTGAAGAATGATTATGTACCACAAGAGACCTCTGCTGATCAATTTGAGAATTGTGTTGCAAGCCTAATAGCTTATAAAGGTTTGGGATTTTTTGATAATAACTTAACTCCGGCGAGGAAGAATCATAACAAGGCCTTACACAAATCTACCGAGTGTAAGGGCACTACTTTGGTGCATGTGTTAGTCGATATAGGTTCTTCCCTGAATGTATTACCAAAAGGTGCTCTGGATAGATTAGACTGCAAAGGGCTGGTGTTGAAACCCAGCGATATTGTGGTAAGAGCCTTTGATGGGTAAAAAAGGATGGTGCATGGAGAAGTTAATCTTCCAATCAAGGTGGGGTCTCAGGTTTTCAAATCCACTTTTATGTAATGGATATTCGCTTAGCTTATTCCTGTTTTCTAGGACACCCCTGGTTTCATGGGGCAGGCGCTGCTACCTCTACCCTACAACAAAAATTAAAGTATCTGGTGAAAGGGAAGATCGTTACAGTCTGCAGAGAAGAAGAAGATATGGTCAGTCATTTGAATTATTTCAAATATGTTGAAATGGATGGTGAATTCATTGAAACTCCATGCCATACATTTGAAGTAATACCTCCGACGATTGTTGTTGTTAAAGCTACTCTTGCTACTCCTAAGATTACTAAAGACGCACCAAGAGTGGCTTCTCTGAAGGATTCTAGGGCATGTACTGTTTGGGGTCAGCTTCCTGATATCCCCTTCAAATATGACAAGTTTGGTCTGGGCTTTACTATAAAGGGTCAAAGGGCAGTCCGCCGCGCTCGAGCTGGAAGACCTCCTTTCCGTATTAGCAATAACCAAGTCAATGCTCTGGAAGACACTGATAATGATGGTGACTTAGGCGACTGAATATTCCCTACCATTGGAGTTGGACTCAACAACTGGAAGGCGGAAGACTTTGTACCCATCTCCTTTAGTCAGGAGTAATTTCTATTTCCTATTTTTATTGCTTTAAGAAATTTGGTTATGTAATTTCTCTTTAAACAAAGACTTTAAACCTCGTGCCTTGCCTGGGGCACAATGGTCCATTTGTTATGGGTTTGTAATTTCATATGTCATATCTTCATTTAATGAAAAACATTGGATGTTTTGCATTCAAATTTTGCACTCTCTGTCTTTCTTTTACTTCATTACACTTTCAAATAGCTATGTGTTCTTACACACACCCACACACTACATTGCAGATCTCCATCCACTCTGGATCTCGTTGATAGTGATCCTGCTATTTCCATCTATGACTTTGAAAATCCGATCTACCAAGTCGAGGATAAATGTGAGGAGGATTGTGAAATACCTGGAGAACTCGCCAGACTCTTGATTCAGGAAGAAAAGGGTATTCAACCACATGAAGAGCCGATCGAAGTGGTAAACTTGGGTTCCGAGACAGATAGGAAGGAAGTCAAGATTGGAACCAACCTGGAGGACAGTGTCAAGAGAAAATTGATTCAGATGCTGCACGAATATTTTGAGGTCTTTGCTTGGTCATACAAAGACATGCCAGGGCTCAATACAGTTATTGTGGTTCACCGTCTATCGATGAAATAGGGTTATGCTCCAATTAAACAGAAAGTTCGTCGTATGCATCCCGAGATGTCCGAGAAGATCAAAGTCGATGTCATGAAACAGTTCAATGCAGGGTTCTTAGCAGTGATGTCGTATCCTCAATAGGTTGCCAATGTTGTTCCAGTGCCAAAGAAGGACGGTAAGGTACATATGTGTGTAGATTACAGGGATCTGAATAGGGCAAGCCCCAAAGATGACTTCCCACTTCCACATATTGACACCTTGGTCGACAACACTGCTCAGCACAAGGTATTCTCCTTTCATGGATGGTTTCTCGGGATATAATTAGATCAAGATGGTGCCTGAAGACATGGAGAAAACTACTCGCGTCACACAGTGGGGCATATTCTGTTACAAGGTCATGCCTTTTGGGTTGAAGAATGCAGGGGTAACTTATCAACGTGCCATGGTAGCTTTGTTTCATGACATGATTCATCATGAGATAGAAGTCTATGTCGATGATATGATAGCCGGGTTACAAACTGAGGAAGAACATCTTGACCATCTACACAAGCTGTTTGAGAGGCTGAAGAAGTACAAACTGAGGCTGAATCCAAACAAATGCACCTTTGGGGTGAGGTCTGGAAAACTCCTAGGCTTCTTCGTCAGTGGTAATGGTATCAAAGTCGATCCTACAAAAGTTAAAGCTATATAAGAAATGTCGGCTCCCTATACTTAGAAGGAGGTCAGAGGTTTCTTAGGACGACTGAACTACATTGCCTGATTCATCTCTCATCTAACAGCTACTTGTGAGCCAATTTCCAAGCTACTGAAGAAAGATCAAGTAGTAAAATGGAATGACAACTGTCAAAAAGCCTTTGATAAAACCAAGGAGTACTTACAAAAACCTTTGATTATGATGCCACCAATTGAAGGGAGACCTCTAATCATGTACCTAATAGTACTAGAGAACTCAATGGGGTGTGTGCTGGGGCAGCCTGACGAGTCTGGTCGAAAAGAGCATGCAATATACTACCTTAGCAAAAAGTTTACCGACTATGAAACAAGATATTCACTGCTCGGGAAAACTTGTTGCACTTTGGCATGGGCTGCTCGTTGACTAAGACATTATATGTTGACTCATACTACTTTATTGATCTCTAAAATGGATCCCATTAGGCACATATTTGAGAAGCCATCTCTCTCCGAAAGAATAGCCCGATGGAAAATGATCTTAACAGAATATGATATTCAGTACACCACTCAAAAAGCAATCAAAGTAAGTGCACTGGCAGATCATTTGGCACATCAAGCAGTAGACGACTACTAATCCATGAATTTTGAATTCCCGGATGAGAACATCATGCTAATTACAGATTATGAAGAACTTGGACCGTATGAAGAACCTGAGCTAGGATCCCAATGGAATATGGTCTTTGACGGAGCTTTTAATGCACTGGGAAACGGAATTGATGATGTGATCATTTCCCCCACATGTTGCCATACACCCTTCACTGCCATACTTTGCTTTGATTGTACCAACAATATGGTTGAATATGAAGCATGCGTCTTGGGAACTAAAGCTGCTATTAATCTGAGAATCAAATTCCTGAGCGTATATGGGGATTCAGCCTTGGTCATCAGTCAAGTTAAGGGAGAATGAGATACAAAGCATCTGAATCTTATCCCTTACTGAGAACATGTGCTAACCTTGATTCCGTACTTCGAAGAGATTACCTTTAAGCACATTCCAAGGGAAGAAAATCAGTTGGAAGACGCCTTGGCTACCATGTTATCCATGTCCAAGCTCATATGGGACAACGAGGCTCCCATAATTACCATTGAAAGATTCGACGAGTCGACACACTGCTACGAAATTGATACTGATGGAGTAGAAGAGAAGCCTTGATTTCATGAAGTAAAAAGGTATCTTGAGGCTCAAGAATACCCTGAAGGAGCATCTATCAATGACAAGAAATTCCTACGGAGGTTCTCAACTAAGTTCTTCCTGAGAAACGGAATTCTTTACAGACGCAACTATGATTCAACTCTGCTTCGTTATGTGGACAAGAAGGAAGCATAGAAAATTATGGAGGATATGCATGAAGGCATCTTCGGTACTCATTCCAGTGGACATACTATGTCTAAGAAAATCTTGAGAGCAGGTTACTATTGGTCGACCATGGAAACCGACTGTCATCACCACTCGAGAACTTGTCATAAGTGCCAGATCTATGCTGATAAAGTTCATGTGCCTCCGGTTCATTTGAATGTCATGACTTCTTATTGGCCATTCGCAATGTGGGGCATTGATATGATCGAAGAAATCAAGCCAACTGCTTCTAATGGACATTGCTTCATTCTCGTTACCATTGACTACTTCACAAAATGGGTTGAAGCGGCTTCATTTTCCTCGATTACCAAGAGTGTTATGGCTCATTTCATTAAGCATAACCTCATCTTTTGGTATGGTATCCCTGAGAGAATCATCACTGACAATGGTACCAATCTTAACAACACTATGATCACTGAACTCTGCATGCAGTTCAAGATCAAGCACCACAACTCTTCTCCATATAGACCAAAGATGAATGGCGTAATGGAAGCCGCCAAAAAGAACATAAGGAAGATTGTGCAAAAGATGGTTGTGACTTACAAAGACTCGCACGAGATGTTACCATTTTCTCTTCATGGCTATCACACTTCAACACGAACATCAATTGGGGAAACCGCATTCTCTCTGGTCTATAGCATGGAAGTTGTCCTGCCTGTCGAAGTTCAAATTCCTTCTCTAAGGATTATGAAAGATACAGACTTAGGCGAAGACGAGTGGATTGAGACTAGGTTGGATCATTTGAATTTGATTAACGAGAAAAGGCTTGCGGCTGTCTGTCACGGTCAGATGTATCAGAAGCGCATGATCAAGGCATTCACAAGAAGATCAAGCATCGAGTATATCAGGCTGCTGACTTGGTAATAAAGCGCATCATTCTATAACAAGGTGACCCTGGGGCAAATGGACTCCCACCTACGAAGGGCCATTTGTTGTCAAGAAAGTATTTTCGGGCGGTGCTATGATACTAATCACCATGGACGGTGAAGATTACCCACACACTATGAACGTGAATATAGTCAAAATATACTACGCATAAAAACGACCCACTAGGTTGACTGGACAAGGCAAAAATAAGGGCATCCCGCAAACCAAAAGGGTTCGAGCAAAAATTATGGATGGATATATGTGTATATATATATATATATATATATATATATATATATATATATATATATATATATATATATATATATATATATATACACACACACACCCAGCAAGTCGAAAACCTGAAAAGGCGGCTTGGGCAAGAAAGAGTATCCCGGTGGACTGAAAAGCCGAAAGGGCGGTCCAGGCAAAAATTAGGGATTAAAAGTGTACGACTATGTCCCGTTGGATCACTTACCATAAGCTTTATCACCAAAGTCAAAAGTTTAAATGGTAGAGATCAGCTCAATCAACTTCTTCCTACAACAAAGGATGAGATGTTCAAAGACACAGGGGCAATAGTAGGGTTGGAACCCAACGAGATCGTTTCCACGTAGCTATATGTTTTGTTTTCACTTTGTAATCTTTTTATTTCACGATAATTTCCTCTTACTAGGATTTATGTCTCTTTGTACAAAATCGCCTGCTTTTGGACAAACTATCAATACAAATACACCTTAAAGCTCAAACTTTTTGTTTTTTCTGTTTTGCTTGCAAAAACGTCCAATGACTAAAATTGAATGAACATATGCACATGAACAAGATTAAATATTAATAAATATATGCACCAGAATAGGAATAAGCATTTACTCAAGATTCTAGGAGTTGGGATGCCGCTCAAGCTGTCCATAAATCCCCCAGAGCCACTTCTATGAGATTATTCCCACATGATAATCTTCACAAAATTTATCCCCAATAAGGATACATTCCCCGCATTTCCCCAACCTACAGAGTTCTAATCAGTAAAATTCATGGAAATTCTCTTCCCCAGCTGAGGTTGAAAACTGTAAAGCCAATTTCCCCAACAGAGTTTGTTTCCTCAACAGATTACTCTTCCGTCAATATGATTTATTTCCCAACAGATTCCAGTCTCCTCATCTTGAGTCTATTCCTCAAATTGTTACGAATCACCAGTAAAGTTCTTCTCCCCAATGAAATTGCCATTATCCCTAGAGAGTTGCTACGGAACCTAGAATCATACCAGATATCCTCAGTCAACTTTATATTCCCCAGACGATTCAGAAGGTTATCCATCTCTTTTATCCCAAGTTAGGGTATATAAGAATTAAATTCCCCAGTAGAGCAATGAACAACCAATGTTCCTAAAACTATTCTCCCCAAAGCAGAAGTCAACATTCCCTAGCGGAGTTTCCTCAAACAAAAGACAAGAATCCTCAACAGAAGCATTCTAGACAAGATTGAAGATACACATACTCTTAATCCCCAACAATAGTCAGGGATTTATTTTCCAAGACAAAATACAACACGAGCTTACAAATACACTTCACAATATTTCACATTCATATGTCATAGCATATGCATACGAAACGAATGTAGCACAATCTCATTTATTTTGAGAACATCATTATGCAATTCATTTCATACATCATGACATTGCATACAACTAACTCTTTACCTTTTCAGGAAAGATCAATCAACAGACGAATATTCTCAAAACAAATTATATATTAATTCATAAAACAAGACATGGATTATCTACATGATAAATACTTCCTTCATATATCTTTTGGCTCAGATTAAATCGACCAAAGATTTATTCTGATACTTCTCCCAGTAGAACCTTTCTTGGCTTAGATTAAATCGACCAAATATTTATTCTAATACTTCTCCCAATAGAACCTTTCCGGCTCAGATTAAATCGACCAAAGATTTATTCTGATACTTCTTCCAGTTAAAGACAAAAGGACCTCTACTGACTCAGATTAAATCGACCAAATATTTATTCTGATACTTCTTCCAATAGACTTTTTCCTGGCTCAGATTAAATCGACTAAAGATTTATTCTGATACTTCTCCCAGTAGAACCTTTCCTGGCTCAGATTAAATCGACCAAAGATTTATTCTAATACTTCTCCCAATAGAACCTTTCCTGGCTCAGATTAAATCGACCAAATATTTATTTTGATACTTCTCCCAGTAGAACCTTTCCTAGTTCAGATTAAATCGACTAAAGATTTATTCTGATACTTCTCCCAGTAGAACCTTTCCTGGCTCAGATAAAATCGACCAAAGATTTATTCTGATACTTCTCCCAGTAGAACCTTAGTGGCTCAGTTTAAATCTACCAAATATTTATTTTGATACTTCTTCCAGTAGACACTTCATGGCTCAGATTAAATCGACCAAAAATTTATTCTGATACTTCTCCTAGTTAAAGTCGAGCATAGACTTAGTCTAATTTCTCTATCAACAGTTACTTTGGATGACAACTATAATCCCATCTCCGACAACTCTTCATTACCTCTCCAAATGGCATATTTAAGACCATTCCCGGCATAATCAACCAACAACATTACTGCGTGCACAAGCGAGTGCAAATTTCTGGGCACTTATGTGTTCAATCATCTTCCACCTTCAAGTCACGAATGACAAACATGTCAATCTAACTCTTCAGGTTTAAGAAGATTGAACAGGGGAATTTGTTGTACCCTAAAATTTTCCCTCCCTTTTCTTCAAGACATTTCTCACAAAAGTTCTCAAATGCTCAAGGATACTCAAGAGTTGATCAGACAAACTCACCTCCTAAGCACTGAGGCCACAACTAGGGTTTTGGTTTTCTCAAAGAAAATTGGACTTCTAATACCAAAAATTAATTTCATGGTTCATCATAAGTCTCCAAGAATGCTCATACATAGTTTCAAGTCTTACATCACAAATTTTCTCAGTCAATTGCTCAGATGACTGAAAATCAGCTGTATTGGGTAAAAATTTGTCTGTGGTCAACATACAGTCAAACTTCAAGATTTTTTGCCAACATCAACATTTGATGTGATATTTATCATTTGATCAATGGTTAACCATAATTCCTCAAGTAAAGCACTCAAATCATCAAAGGGGCAAATTGTCAAAATTAGGGTTTTAACTGAGAATGACTGATCATTGACTTTTGACCTAGCACATGACCTAATGACTTAAAGCATGATATCAAGGACTCAAACACAATATCTTGACCTAAGTTCATGGCTCAAATCATTTCTAGAGATCAAGGGATTGATAGTTGAAATTTGGATCAATTGATGAAAAGTCAACAATCACACAAAAAGTCAAACTTTGACTTTTTGGTCAACATTGAATTTCAAAGATCAAGAATCATCAAGACATTCAAAAATATCAAACTTGATTAACAAGAATCACAAAGTCAACAAAAAAGTCAAAATTTCCAATACTTAGAAAAATTCTAAGTGTTTTGTCCTGGATAAATTCACTACTTCATGACCATTTTCACTAAGATGTAAGATGATTCAAGAAAAACTTTCAACATGAAAGTTGTAGAGCTTGATGAATTCTATAACTTTGTACTTTAGGGTTTGTGTCCAAAAAATTCTTGTATTAGGATATATAGGCCCATGAAGTCATGGCATTTTTATCTAACACTTAGAGAAATTTTCAACAAGTTTGGTCAGATTTTTGTCCCAACTTCTTGGCCAATTTTCACCAAGTTCCAATTTGATTTATCCAAAGTGGTTAACATGAAAGTTTTAGATAATGTTTCAATATTTCCAAAATGTCCAATAACACATTTTTATCATGCTTAAGCTAAGATATTCGAAGTGATGAAGTTGGGCATCCATTCTTGAATTACAAGTCATTTCCTTGATGAACACATAATCAAATCCTCATGCCATGCTGTATAATCTTACTTTGAAGGCCTCTTAACCTATAAATCTATACATAATTTAATGATTGAACAAACTTTTGAGCTATGATCCATTTGATTTAAGCATTGTACAAACCATTTTGCCATTTTTGAAAAAAAGGTATCATTGCCATTCTTGAAAAGCAAGCTTTATACATAATGTCAACTCCTTGAGCCTCTAACTTGTTCCCTCTGATCACACTCCATCTAAAAAGTCAGAAGCAATATGTTTAAAGTTCTTAACCACTATATGAGCAATGGTACCATACATTGAAATTTGATTTCTCAAGAAATCACATGTGATGTTTCAAAAAACCATAACTTGTTATCTTTGGATTCTGATTTCTTAAGCCTTCAAAACCTCGCTCTATAAATAGAGGCACTATTTTCCAAGCAAATGAATGAGTTCACAAGCCTTCTAACCCTCTCAAACTCTCTGAAATCAGAATTAGCATTCAAAACCTTATTTGTTGCAAATTCTGACTATGAATTCCAAACACCTAATCCACACATGCGTTTTCACTCTAAATCATTCACAAAGCTTCTATAACTCATATAGAGGCTATCCAAACATATGTTTCACCACTGTAATATCATCTTCATCATCCTCCATTTTCAAAAACAAAGCTTTGCAACTTTACTTGTCCAAGAGAATCCAGTCACTCTCAATCCAAAGTAAGCATTGCATTAGCTTCTTAGGAGTTCAGTGAAGCTATCCAGATCATCACAACACCTCAAGGAGTGCTCTAACTCCAGATTCGATTCTCACTTCGAAGGTAATTTTTTTGAACTTTGAAATCCTTATTAAAGCATCACTTGCCTTCACTTTTAAAAGATAAAATGTAGACATCACTTCCCTGAAGCTAACCATGTGCTTACATTTCATTTATCTTGCCTGAGCAATGAGAATTTTGAAGTTGAAATTTCTGAAAAATTAGGGCTCAGTTTGGTACCAATAGAAATTCTCATTCATCTTTGATTTATAGCTTAAATAATTTACATGGTTGGATTCGTGGTGAAAAACAAGCAACTTTCATGTTTACATTTTTAAAAATGGTTGAGAAATGAGCATGTTCAGAATTTCAAAAATGATGTTCATGGCTTCTGGCGCGAGGAAGAAGATGAAGTACATTTAGGAAGTAGTTTGTAATATATTTATTAGTTTGTGTATAAACTACCGGATGTATCACCACTCCAGCGGTTAAAGCGCGCGCTTGTTACCTTTGGGACCTGGGTTTAAGCCCCAGCGGTACCCTTTTATTTTTCATAATTTATTCTTACAGATTCAATGCATACACGCCTAAGGCGCGCACGCTGCATCCATCTTCATCACCCTCTGATCTCCCTATATCCGAAATGGACATCCCAGATGCAAGCATCCACCATTAGCCATCAAATGCTAGCCACATAGAATCAGGAAGTGCCTGGGCTTTGTTGGTTCTGGGCCTTTTGTTTGTGCTAATCTTCACCCCCTTTTACTAACTTGCAGGCCCATTTCCTTTTTATTTTATTTTTTTGATTCAAACAAAAACGTATTTTTGGGCCTAACCAAAATGGTTTTCTCACACCCCCCTTTTACTTCTGAATCATGGCCCAATCTTTTTTTTATTTCTTTTTATATTTTTTTTTCTACTTTTATTTATTCATTTTATTTAATAAAATACATTAAATCATAAAATTATAAAAATTAGGTTTAGTTTTTAATTAATTATTTTTAATTTTCATAAAAAGAAGTTAATTACTTTATTTTATTTTTTTAAACATGTAAAAAATGATTAGAATTAGGTTTTTATTATTTATTTTACATCACAAAATATTTTTCTAAATAAAACCTCAAAAATGTCTTCTACCAATTAATTTCTATTTTAAATTAACTTAGACCTCGAATTTTTTTTTCTATATTTAAATTTTTTCCTTTTTTTTCCTTTTAATTAATGAAATTAATTTTGACCTTAACTTAAATTATTTAGGTTTACTAATTTCTTTTAAATACAAAGTCAATCAATTAGGTTAAAACATTGAACCTTTCTCTCTACCAAAAACACTTCCTCTTTCTTTCCTCTACTTTATATTTTCACGCATTTTATTATTTCACATTATTATTTGTATACATGGTCTGTAATAGATAATTTGGATTTATTGCTTTCCTCCCCATTCACAAATTTGTACCCCTCATTCCCAAAGCGTTGTAATAGCGTAAGACATTTAATTTCCGCAATCTACCGCTTTCCTTATTACTGTTAGTAATTAGGATTTATATGACAAGACTAAAGCAAACATAGAAAAAACCATAATCCAAGACAAATAATTGAATTGAACCCATTTTGCACATATGCACATCTAGGGTAAACCTCACTTGTTACCTCGGATATAAACAGTCGTGTCCCTTGAACGTGGGATGTTTTAACAAAGACCCTCGGTTAAAAGATCGTAGTCCTTCGATGACCCTTTGATGTTGCCTTTGATAAACGATCTTAGTCCCTTACAAAAATTGCTAAAACATCTTACAAGTTGCCTTCTATGATTGTACGATGACCCACGCCTGTCCCTCACATCCAATGATAGGGTTTCTTATTAACCAATGGTAGGATAACACTATCTAAAGGAGGAGGAAAAGAACAAAGACTTTTTGAGTAGGTAGATCACTCGTAATTGCTTGCTCACAAATTAAAACAATTTACACACTTCACACTTTCAAAAATAACTACTTTCAAGATGCTTTATAAACACTCTTGAGGACTGATACAAGGGTTATTATAAAGCAAAACTGCCTTACATTGGCAGTTTTTTTCAAAACATCTTTCCACCAAACAAATATTTTCAAAACCAACATTTTGTATACATTCTCAACGATATGAGAATCATTACAAAATTTCCGTACTAAGGCGTTTTCAAAAGATTTTCAAACATACACAAACACAAAGCATTTCAAAGTGAGCTAGTAATTAAGAGCCCGTAGATAACTACGGATGAAAAGGGTGCTAACACCTTCCCTTTTCATAACCTACCCCCCTAACTCAAGAAAATTCTCAAAAGGTCTTTCCAGTTATTTTCACCCTTTCCTTTGTTGGACAAAAGAAAAGTCGATGGCGACTCTTGCTATTCGCAACATTTGCAATAAAACGCAAAACCTCAAGTCAATTCTCCCACCGTATTACAATAACCTTAAGGAAAGCTCAACCATATTGAAGATCTTCAACCTAACTAAATATCAGGAACTGATCACACAATCTCCAACCAAAGATTTTAACGGATTTAACTCCCAACCATATATTTGTATCCCTAAATGGATTGTGGTCATTCAAGGTTCACAAGTTTGATTAAATTTGATTAAATTTAAATCACAAAAGATGTAGTATGTAATTGTTCATGCAAACTTTTATGGTAGGCATAAATAAAGACACAGTTTGGATGAATAATTGCATACATGTATTACCTCATATTTTCAACACAGATGTAGGGATTGGTGTAATCCATTTAACTTGGAATTTTGACCCGAACTCTTTTTCAGTCTAAATGGTCATTTTCAACCATCAGACGAAAACTTGTTGTTTAATGGTCTTGCTTTGTCGAAGTCACAAGAAGCTTGGGTCGAGAAGTACATGATTCAGCCTAAGACCGAAGATACTTAAGTTTGGGACTTAGTGAAATATGAAGAGTTTCTCGGATTGAGACTACAAAGCTTTGTCGATGCAAGATGAAATGGATAAGATCAGAAGAATATTAGAGAACACATGTAAATTTGTAGAAACATGGGTTGCATGAAGATTATGACGTTTTGAGATTTGATAAGTCGATTGTTTGTGACAGTTATATTTGGGTTAGTATATAAGTGTTGGACTTAAGACTTCACACACAAGAGGGCGGTGAATTGTATGGTTTTGAAAAACATGGTTTTGACAAACTTGGTTTTGAAAACTTTTCCTAGGATATATCAGAGTTTAAAAAGTTTTTCTAAGACTTAGCAGCAGAATATAAAAATATTTTCAAAAATAAAGTGCAAAAAATACAAAGTTTAAGGTAAAAGAAGAACACCATGATGTAGAGATGGTCTTGAGAGTTTCCATTATATAAAAAAGAGACCTACTCCTCTCCCCAAGAACTGGTATTAAGAGTTTTTATTATATACTTGAGAGCTTTTAGTCAGTGAAGCTCACGAACCCCCTTATACAAGGAAATGGTTGTTGTCTTATAACCATGTTTATACAAGATAAATGATATGGTCGTTTAAGTCAACACCATTGAAATGCTCAGACTAATGTGGCCAAGCTTCTTTCCCAATGAAATATCAAGCAATAAGACTTATCTCCACAAAATGCATGAGTCCAATATGGTTTAACATGATAACTATTAACCTCTTGAGATTTTAACAGGTTGATCTTCTAAACTATGGTTTCATACGTTCTAACCATGAACCTAATGGTAAATTGATCAATATTGAAGAACTTCATACTTTAAATGAACAAGGATTTATAATAGCATTAAGGAAAGTTCAACCATATTGACGATCTTCAACATAAATAAATATCAGGAACTGATCACATAATCTCCAACCAAAGCTTTTAACGGGTTTAACTTCCAGCCATATATTTGTATCCCTAAATGGATTATGTTCATCCAAGGTTCATGAATTTGATTAAATTTGATAAAATTAAATAAAAAAAGATGTAGTATGTAATTGTTCATGCAAACTTTTATGGTCGGCATAAATGAAGATATGGTTTGGCTGAATAATTTCATACATGTATTACCTTAAATTTTCGACACAGGTGTAGGGATTGATGTAATCCATTTTACGTGGAATTTTGACTCGAACTCTTTTTCAGTTGAAATGGTCATTTTAGACCACCAGACGAAAACGTGTCGTTTAATGGTCTTGCTTTGTCAAAGTCACAAGAAGTCTGGGTCGAGAAGTACATGATTCAGCCTAAGACCAAATATGCTTAAGTTTGGGACTTAGTGAAATTTGAAGATTTTCTCGGATTGACACTACGAAGGTTTGTCTAAGAAAGATGAAATGGATAAGATCAGACAGTTATTGGAGGACACATGTAAATTTGTAGAAACATGGGTTGCATGATGATTAGGACGTTTCGAGATTTGATAAGTCGACTGTTGGTGACAGTTATATTTGGGCTAGTATATAAGTTTTGGACTTAAGACTTCACACACATGAGGGCGGTGAATTGCGTGGTTTTGAAAAACATGGTTTTGAAAGCTTTTCCTAGAATATATCAGAGTTTAAAAAGTTTTTCTAAGAGTTAGCAGTGGAATATAAAAATATTTTGAAAAATAAAAAGTTTAAGGGAAAAGAAGAACACCATGATGTAGAGATGGTCTTGAGAGTTTCCATTATATAAAAAATAGACGTACTCCTCTCCCCAATATCTGGTCTTGTGAGTTTCCATTATATACTTGAGAACTTTTAGTTGGTGAAGCTCACGAACCCCCTTATACAAGTAAATAGTGGTTGTCTTACAACCATGTTTATACAACATAGAGGATATGATCGTTTATGTCTACTCCATTGAAATGCCGAGACTAATGTGGCCAAGCTTCTTTCCCAACGGTAGATTAAAGCGGTAAGAATTATATCCATAAAATGTATGAGTTCAATATGGTTTAACGTGATAACCATTAACCTCTTAAAATTTTAACAGGTTGATCTTCTAAATTATGGTTTTATATGGGCTAATCATGAACCTATTGGTAAGTTCATCAATATTGAAAAAACTTCATACTTCAAATGAACAAGGCTTTATAATAGCCTTAAGGAAAGTTCAACCATATTGACGATCTTCAACCTAAGTAAATATCAAGAACTGATCACACAATCTCCAACCAAAGATTTTAACGGGTTTAACTTCCAACCATATATTTGTATCCCTAAATGGATTATGTTCATCCAAGGTTCATAAATTTGATTAAATTTGATAAAATTAAATCACAAAAGATGTAGTATGTAATTGTTCATGTAAACTTTTATGGTCGGTATAAATGAAGACATAGTTTGGCTGAATAATTGCATACATGTATTAGCTTAAATTTTCTACACATGTGTAGGGATTGATGTAATCTATTTAACTTGGAATTTTGACTCAAACTCTTTTTTAGTTAAAATGGTCATTTTCAACCATCAGACGAAAACCTGTCGTTTAATGGTCTTGCTTTGTCGAAGTCACAAGAAGCCTGGGTCGAGAAGTACATGATTCAGCCTATGACCAAAGATACTTAAGTTTAGGACTTAGCGAATTTTAAAGAGTTTCTCAGATTGACGCTAAAAAGGTTTGTCGAAGCAAGATGAAATGGATAAGATCAGACGATTATTGGAGGACATGTGTAAATTTATAGAAACATGGGTTGCATGATGATTAGGATGTTTCTAGATTTGATAAGTCGACTGTTGGTGACAGCTATATTTGGGCTAGTATATAAGTTTTGGACTTAATACTTCACACACAAGAGGGCGGTGAATTGTGTGGTTTTGAAAAACATGGTTTTGAAAACTTTTCCTAGAATATATCAGAGTTTAAAAAGTTTTTCTAAGACTTAGCAGCGGAATATAAAAATATTTTGAAAAATAAAGTGCAGAAAATGAAAAGTTTAAGGGAAAACAAGAACACCACAATGTAGAGATGGTCTTGATAGTTTCCATTATATAAAAAAGAGACCTACTCCTCTCCCTAAGAACTTGTCTTGAGAGTTTCCATTATATACTTGAGAGCTTTTAGTTGGTGAAGCTCACGAACCCCCTTATACAAGGAAATAATGGTTGTCCTACAAGCATGTTTATAAAAGATTAAGGATATGATCGTTAGCATCAACTCTATTGAAATGCTGAGACTGAAGGGGCCAAGCATCCTTCCCAATGGTAGATTGAAGCGGTAAGACTTTTCTACACAAAATGTATGAGTTCAATATGGTTTAACAAGATAACCATTAACCTCTTGAGATTTTAACAGGTTGATCTTCTAACTTATGGCTTCATAATGGCTAACCCTGAACCTAATGTAAGTTCATCAATATTTTATACCTTCATACTTCAAATGAATAAGGCTTTATAATAGTCTTTAGGGAAGTTCAACCATATTGATGATTTTCAACCTAACTAAATATCAGAAACTGATCACACAATTTCTAACCAAATATTTTAAAGGGTTTAACTTCTAACCATATATTTTTATTCCTAAATGAATTGTGTTCATCCAAGGTGCATAATTAATAACTTTGAAGAACTTTGTACATTGCTACCCATCCAGAATTACAACAACATTTCATTCATAAAAGATATTTCATGACAAAAGCATATGTCTATAAGAACTAGTGAGTGAAAGTAAAAATGAAAACTTAGATAGAGTGTGTGTAAATAGACATTTCTACTTCTTGATAATTTGAACTGAGAAATGAGACCTCTATTTATAGGCTACAAATCCTACAAAAGAGGAAACAACATTAAATAAAAAATGACTGTTACTAATTTATTTGACCAATTGATTAACTCATTTAAATGTAATGGTTATGTTTTCTAAAATAGGTAAAAATAGATATATAGCAGTTGCTAATCATTTGGATACATTCAAACTGCCTTGTTTCTATAGAACGCATCCATCTAATTGATTAACACTTTGTGATAATCAATTAGATCCAGTCAAAATAATTTGTATGGCTTTTAAAATGTTCTCATCACTTTCTAAATATCATTTTAAGGCATTTTCTTTTCAAAAAAATAAAATAAAAAAGGTTTTAAGTGTGTGTGTGTGTGTGCTTGTAGTCATCTACTTCTTTAAAAAAATCTTTTACTTATTAAATTGGAATAACTTCCATAAGCTTGTGTCTGATGTATTCGTTGTGTTGATGCTTGCTTGAGATCTCCTGAGACTTTTGATATAATATGTTTGTTTTCCTTTGTCTAGACAACATTTGTTGATATCTGAAGCTTTATCTGAAAGGCGGGTAAAAGATGTAAATATGTTTTATTCATTTATAACACAAAATATCATGACAAATTAATGTAGTAATATCAAACATCTCAACAAGGATAGATCATATTACATGTGTTACAAAATGTCAAGGTAGTGATAAGATACATTTATGCATGGCATATAAGAAATCATTCTTGAGAAAAAGTTGTTTAGTCATGGCATAACGATTTATCAAGTATCAACATATATGTAATGTGATCATTTTCGAGACTAATGTAGCAATAACATGTCATAATGCATAGGAAACATTTGGCAAATATATTATGGAATAATTTCACAAAGCATGTATATGTCACAAATAGTGTCACAACATAGACAAGTTTTCTTAGGGTATTTTTAGATATGAAACTTCTAAAGTATTAGTTTTAGCAACATGACATGCATATGAAACACAATATCATGGTATAGAAAATATGATGTATCTTTTACCTATTTATGAAGTAAGAATAAACAAGGTTGCCTATTTTTTTAGGCAAGTCATGATATGGGAAAATTCTTTATATTATGGCATAATGGGAAAATAATCATACTTATTAGGAAAATATATCCTAAAGTGTAAGGATAAAGTTTTCTAATTGCTTAGGCATTGTATAGGAATTCATGGAAGGTAATATTTCACTTACGTTTCCTATATATCAAAGGTATGTGTCATAAGTTTTCCTATTAGCATGCTAATTTAGGAAAACTTAATGTATATGCTCTGTCCATATAAACAAAGATTTTAAGGGATTATTGTTTATAATTAGACAAGGTTGCATAATGTATTTAAGCATTGTCACTATTTATTTTTGTAGATAAGATATATTAGGAAAAAAATAAAGATACCATAGTTAATAGAACAAACATACTTATATTACTTGAAAGAAAAATGCATTATAATAATGAAGGGAAAAAGCAAGAAATAGCACAAGAAGGAAATCAATCAAGGGAAATGCAAGACCAAGTAAGGTGCATGAAGGAAAAAGGTGAGATGGTAATAAAGGTGAGGTTTTATTCTACTATGGTATTTGTGATCGGTGGATCTGGAACTGACTGTTTAACGCTGGTTCGCGAAATGTCGCGGAAGCAAGAGTCGCCACCGTCTTTTATTTTTCTCCAACATGGACAGGACAAAAGCACAACAAAATTCCTTATGAGATAGTTTCTCGGTTCGGGAGGTAGATTTATAGAAAGGGAAGGTGTTAGCACCCTTTCTATCCATGGTTATCCATGGGCTCTTAGATACTTTCTCATTTGTGTTTTCAAAAGTGTTTGCTTTTCAATTGTGAGTGAGTTTGAAAAAGTTTCGTTTAAAGATTTCAGATCGACTCTTGTATCAGTCCTCAAGAGTGTTTGAAAAATTGTTTTGAAAGCTTTTTTGAAAGTGTCGGTGTGAAAAGAAGTTTTGATTTGTTTTTGAATAGAGCAAGTATCTATGAGTCATCCACCCACCCTAAGGAATTAGGCTGTGTAAATGTCCTTAAGGTAGTGCCATCCCACCATTGAGGGGTAGATAGCACTACCGTTGGAGGTGTTCGGGTCAATTCGTTTGTAGGGACAGGGTGGTCACCAGAGCAACAGTAGGACACCTTAGAAGCTACCCTTATGCCATTGATCCTTTTTGATTCCGAGGCAACCGTTTCGAGGCAACTGGATCATGTCATGGACAATAAGGACTTACTAAAACGTCCTATACTCGACGACCACGTTTCGAAGGCAAGGCAACAGTGAGGCGTACCCTAGAAGTGGTGTGTGAATTCGTGTGTTATTTTCAGTTATGTTTTATCTTGTACATATATTATGGTGATCTACGCTTGTTTTTAATTTAGGCCATACATTCTTTCATGCAATTATAATTTAAAAGTGCGGAAATTTAAATGCGGAAAGTAAAATCCTACGCTATTACAAGGCGCGGGTCTATACATCGCCAAATTAACAAAGACCCGTTTTAATAAAAAATGCGGAAAATAAATAAATTCCTAATTACTATTACATGGCTTGAGCAGTTACATAATATTTGAAAAAAAGAAAAAAATAAGAATAAATGCGCGAAAGAACTAAAGTTGAACGTTCGAGGGCGTTGGACCCTTTTGAAATTAAATGGAATTAGAAAGCTAATTAATTATTTAATTAAGACAAGGAATTGTTTTTATGTTTTTTTGGTTTTTTAATGAAATAAAGAAAATTGAAATTAAAATTAAAAGAAACCCTAATTCTAAGTTATTTTAATTAGTAAGAAAAAGATTAAAGTTTTAAAACCTAATTTACTAAATTAATTATTTACATGTATATTTACAAAATTATTTGATAATTAATAATAATAATAATGAGAAAATTAAAAAGAAAAAAAAGATGATGATGTTAAAAAAAAAACCTAGTTCCTACATATTTTAATTTATTAAGAAAAATATTAAAGTTTTGAAACCTAAATTAATCTAATTAATTGTTAAAATTTATTTACAAAAATAATAATGGTGAAATTAATATTAATAAAAATAAACATTTTTTTTTGATATTTTTGTATTTTATATTAGGAAAAGTTATTTTATGGAATTAAAAGAAATAATTAAAACATTAAAAGAATTAAAAGAAAATCAAATAAAAAATGAAAATGGTGCAAACCATGGGGGGTATCAAGCCCATTTAGGAGGTTTTTGAAGCATTTTTGGCCCACCAGAACAAGGCCTCGTTTGACTTTTCCAGCTTGAGTGCGTGTCCATTGACTGATGTACATGGTAGGCATCCTCCTGTAGCCTTTGGATTGAAGCTCATGGGCGCGTGGCAGGCTTGGATGTGAGGTTGTATGATGAGCCCTTTGATGAACACTGCATGGGAATGAGTTGAACAAAATAATAGAAATTATTTGGGGGGACCTGGGATTCGAACCCAGGTCCCAAGGATGGCATGACATGTTCCCAACCACTGAGGCACTCAAACACATTCGTTAGTGATATGGAAAAGAAAAATTATATAGAAAAACTGCATTATATGCCAGCAATGAAGAAAGTGTGCGCTCCAATTCAAATTACCCAGAAGCGTATGGACACGTCACCGTCTTCTTCTTCATACCTGTGATACAGTGGGAGAAATGACTATGGTTTTGCGTTTGTTTTCGCAAATGTTTCGGTTGAGCAAGAGTCGCCACCGACTTTTTATTTTATCCTAAGTAAAGGTTAAAAAGCACAGCAAAAACCTTTGAGATGTTTTCTTGGGTTCGGGGAGTAGATTATAGAAAGGGAAGGTATTAGCACCCTTTCTATCCATGGTTATCCATGGGCTCTTAGTTACTTTCTTAGATCAACTTGCCTTAATTTTCAATCGTTTGAAATGGTGCTTTGTGTGTGGGTTTGAAAATGTTTTTGAAAAGAGGCCAATGTGGTGGCAACCTTTGTAATGATCCATGTTGGGATGTATACAAAGGTGTTGTACCCCAAAATTTGCCCTCCCATTTCCCCAACTTTTTTTCATCACAAGACCTTTGAAGATCAAGATCCAGTTAGGGTTTCATCTGCTCAAGACTCCTCCTTGCACTGCTAACCCCAAATTAGGGTTTGTGTTTGCACAAAGATGTTTTGACCTAAAGTGCCCAAGATGACTTTCTTGCTTCATATTGACCTCCCAAGTTTATCCATACCAAATTTCAAGTCTTGATTCCAAGTTTTGCCCAGTCAATTGGACAGTTGACCTAAAAATCAACTGTATTGGGGAAAAAGTCAACTGTGGCCAATTGACAGTCAAACCTCATGAAATTTGATCCACATCAACATTATGAACTCATATGAACCATTTGATCAAGTTTGGATCACAATTCCCCAAGAAATTTGATCAGATCATCAAAAGGGCAAAATGGTCATTTTTAGGGTTTTGACTGCACAAAGGCAATTTTTGACTGTTTGACCTAGCCAATGGTAAACCAAGCTCACATATGGACCCAATGACCCCATGGAATTATCTTGACATGCTCAACAAACTCAAAAGATCCCAAATACACAAGATTGACAGTTGAATTTCCCAGTCAACTGATCAATTTTGACTGTATACTGAAAAGTCAAACTTTGACTTTTTGGTCAAAATCAAGAGTCAAGATTCATTTTTCATCAAAACATGCCAAATCATGGAACTTGTTCACCAAGAAATCTCAAAATGCAAATTAGGGTTTGAAAATGGAATTTTTCATAACTTAGAATTTTTCGAAGTTATGAAAAACCCTAATTTTTTCCCAACTTTGCCCCATCTTTTCACCATGATCCATTTGGATTCAAACAAAAGTCAAAACATGAAAGTTGTAGCTTGTTGCATAATCTACAACTTTGATCACAAAGTTTTCTCATTTGAAGCTTGTATCTCAAGTTATAATATTTTGAATAAGGGCACTAAACCATCTTTTAACTTAGTGAAATTTGACCTATTTTGACAAGGTTTTCTACCCTACTTCAAGGCCACTTTTCATACCCTTCCACTTGTAATTTTGATTTGCATTTCAAAGATGGATTGTAGTACACATTCCAAGCTTTCCAAAATGTCCAAGAACTCATCAAACAACCTCATAACTTGAGAGATTCGAATTTCACAAGTTGGCAAAAATTCACTTTTGTTCTTCATCAAGACATGTTCATAATCTTGCCAATTTGAAATCAGTTTGCTTTATGCTTGATTACAGGTCCTTGAACCATTTCATACTCAATAATTTAATGCATATTCAATGTGTTAAGGTCATGTTCTTTGTGTTCTAACATTGCATAATGGTTTAATCCTAAACTAGATAAAGTGAAATTTCCATTTTTGAAAAGTTTAGCTTTATGTCAAGTTTGTAATCCAACAAGTACATGAAAGATCTGCTTTGCACAAGATTATGTGCATAACACACTGATCAAGAGAGGCTTATGCAGCACATTAGGAGGCCCCCTACTAACCTAAAACAACCAACTTGCTTTTGTTGCTTAAGATAGAAGAAAAGTCCATAACTTATGCCATCTCTCATATCAGCTAATACACACAACACAAAAGCTATCAAACACATTCCATAGACCAAATCCAAGCTAACACACGAGCCCTTGCCATCTGAAACACTCCCATTGCTCTAATCACCTCAAAAACTGTACAAACAGGGGAGCCCCTGCAGTTTGAGTGCAAACTCCCAATCCCTTCGAGCATTTTGATCCAAACCTTTTCCTCTACCTTCCCTACAACATATGCAAGCTAACCATGTCCTAAAATCAGACCTGTAACACCTCCAAGCCACTTCACCATTTTTAATTTTCTGTTTTGCAGTTGGAGTTCACTAGCTCGATTCAGGGAGTTTCAAGACAAAGTAGGAATTGGAAAAGCATCCTTACACTTCAAGGAAGCTGTACAAGTCATCATTTCACTCTGAAACACCCTCCATTGCAAAGCTCGACTCCAACTGAACAGGTACATTCATGGAGTTCTATCTCCCTTGTTAGGCATTGTTAGCTTTAGATTTTTGAAGAAAACATGTCACAATCATAGCCCTGAACATGCTCATATGTTTAGATTTCATTTATATTTCGTGTGCTTAGAGAATTTCATGTCTGAACATTGATGAAAAGTTAGGTCAGAAATGGGGGGGAGAGAAATTCTCCCTCATCTTAGAGAGATAGGTCATGTTCTTTATATGGTTGAAACCGTCTCTTAATGCTCTACACTTTTCATGTTATGAGTTTTGCTTGAAAGTCCAGGAATCCAGAGATAAAAAACGCGTGTTTTTGCTTGAAGAAGGTTGTACAGAGGTTGAAGAAGAAGTGGTCTGGGCTGGGCCTGGATTTATTTTCTTTTCACACCCCATTTCCATGTTTACACCCCCCTGAGCCCATTTGTTCATTTCTTAACATTTTTGACTTTTTCTTTTTTGATTAACTTTGTTTATTTTTTCTCATGACATTTAAAAATTAAAAATATTTTTCTCCATCATTTTTGTATTTATTTGCATATTTAGTTGTTTATTTCTTTTGTTTGTATATAAAATATATATGTACTATTATAGAAAATAGTGTAAATACAATTTTTATTTTTTGTTTACATTCTGAAAATATTTCACACAAAAAATACTCTTTTTATTTATTTTATTAAAATATTAAAAAAATATTTATTTTTGTGCATAATACATATTTAGGGTTTAATATATATATATATATATATATATATATATGTGATTATTAATATATTTAAGACAAAATATAAAAATACTTGACTTTTTTTATTTTTATTAATATTTGATATAAAAATACCTTTTTCCATAATACACTTCATTTTATTTTATTTTTATAAATAATGAATAAATAGGTGTATTAAATTAGAAAATAATACCTTTTTTCTTTAAAAATTAGGGTTTTTACCCTAAGGTCAAAATACCCCAAAAAATAATACATTTTTTTATTTTCTTTTCTCTTTTACATAAATAATATTTTTTCATACATATACAAAACATTTTTGTGCATCTTGCATTTTTATTTAATTTTTGTACATTATTTAAATTGCAAATACTCAATTGATGTAATAATTTAGATTTAAATTCTTGTCAATATCCCCCATTTGAACATTTGTACCCCCCTTCCCATATTTGGTTTTGTAATAGCTTAGTAATTTTAATTTCGCACTTTATTGCTTTCTAATGATAATATGTTAGAATTAGGGTTTGTATGCGAAAAAACGATAAAAAAATAGTTTGACCTAATACAAGATAAACAAGCATGAAAATGGACACACAAATCACACTTGCACCCCCTAGGGTATTCCACTTGTTGCCTTCAAATAAATAGGCCATATTGTATGTTGAACTTCTTTGGGCAAAGCAAACAATTTGAATGATCATAGTCCCTCGACAAAACTTTTCAAAACAAACAAAAACAAATGATCAAGTCCCTTAAAGAAATTGCCCAAAGACATTTAACGTCGTTACAATTATGGTCTAAAACGATGACCCGCGCCTGTCCCTTTCACATCCTAACACAAGGTTGCCCACCAAATACAATGGTGGAGCAAACTTGTTAGAAGGGTTAAAGTATAGCAATGATCTTTTGAGAAATTTAGGAGTAGATAACCTCTTAGTTACTTGAATCAACTTGCAAAACAAAACACTTGCCTAATTTCAAAATCACACATCACTACACTTTCGAAACAACTTTCAAAAACAAATGAAAACTTTTTCAAAAGACATACATCTTTGTATACATCCCCACATGGATCATTACAAAGGTTGCCACCACATTGGCCTCTTTTCAAAACATTTTTTTTTAAACCCACACACTCAAGCACCATTTAAAATAATTGAAAACAAAAGGCAAGTGATCTAAGCAAGTAACTAAGAGCCCATGGATAACCATGGATAGAAAGGGTGCTAATACCTTCCCTTTCTATAATCTACTCCCCGAACCCAAGAAAACATCTCAAAAGGTTTTTGCTGTGCTTTTTAACCTTTCCTTAGGATAAAATAAAAAGTCGGTGGCGACTCTTGCTAACCGCAACATTTGCGAATACAAACGCAAACCTCAAGTCAGTTCTCCCACCGTATCACAGAACTGGCGACTCTGCTGGGGAAAATTTTAAAGTGGAGTAACCTTAGGGTTTAGATCACCTTTGTTTTCAATTGCTTGCTTTGTTTGCTTTTACATTTGTGGGCTTTGTATCAGAGTTTTATAGATCCTAACCCGGATCTGGGGATACCTTCTTAGAAAGTAGCAACAAGGCTGTGAGGGAACTGTGCGGGGTATACCGACATGGTTGAAGCAGTCTGCTACGTTGATGTGGCACTTTGGTGTGTACCGGTAACCCTTGAGTTCAGTCAAGGAGAGTACAGGGCCACCGCGTGGTGTCGTGAAGCATCAACTGACCTTAGGAACCTTAATTGAACCATCTTGGCCTTTTTTAGGGTAGTGAGATAACTGACTTTGGTGCAGTCCGAGGTTGGTTGATACTCGATACTACACTCAATTGAGGGTTGCTTTCCTGGAATATTTCGGTCGCCAGTTCAGTGGCTAAATCGAAACGATGAACAATGAAAGCAATCCAGTGATATTGGGACCTTTAGAACCCGGTTACTTTTGATAGGACAGGTTGAGCCCACCAAACTTCAAGAGGGTAATACCCAGACCCCATGCAGGCCTAAACTCTAAGGGTTGGTGTGACTTGTGTGCCTTACCATGTTTGCCTTTGTGAATATTTATGGTGTATTTAATCATCACATCATTACATCATACAAACATCATGAGCATTGACTAACCATTTCAAGGGTTTCAAATCTTCATATTTGTTCTTGTTTTATAGGACATGGAAACTGCTCGCAGAAAGACAATTCAGATTAGCCTTGTAAAGATCCCTCCTCAGCTTAAGGAACTTCTGTCCAGGATTCCCGAGGGCTCTTCATTCAGTGAGAGACATGGAAGACTCATCAGCTTGGTTAACACCAACATTGAGGAGGACTTGATAAAGGTCCTGTTCCAATTCTTTGACCCTCTGCATCACTGCTTCACTTTTCCGGATTATCAGTTAGTGCCTACATTGGAAAAGTTCTCCCGACTTCTGAAGGTCCCTATCCTTGATCAACTACCCTACAACGGTACGGAAGAGGAACCCAAGCTTGAAGAAATTGCTAAAGCCTTGCACCTACAGGCATCTGACCTCAAGGGACATTGGGAAGTTAGAAGTGGTATCAAGGGTTTCTTAGCCAGGTTTCTGTTTGAGAAGGCCCAAGAATGTTGGAACTCCCTTGACCTACAAGCTTTTGAAGAAGTCATGGCCCTCCTTGTCTATGGTTTGGTGTTATTCCCTAACCCAGATCAACTTATTGATATCAGTGCTGTCCAGATCTTTATGACCAGGAATCCTATACCTACACTGCTGGGGGACATCCTTCACTCATGTTACACTCGAACCATGAGAAGAAGGGGTGTCCTTTTGTGTTGAACTCCTCTCCTGGGAAGGTGGTTTATTTCGCACCTTCCACAATCAGTTTTGAAGAACGAGCGGGGTTTGAGATGGTCACAACGGCTAATGACTCTCACGCATGCAGATATACATTGGTGTCCTAGGTCCAGGGAAGACGTCACTATCATTGATCGTTGCGGGGAGTACCCTAATGTTCCTTTATTTGGAATCAAAGGAGGTATTACCTACAACCCATGCCTGGCTTGGAGACAGTTTGGTTATGCTCGGAGGGATGGTCCTCATGACATGTTAATTCCTGACATAGTTTTCGACTTCGACAACGATACTCAAGGACTTCGTCAGAGATTTATCAGAGCTTGGAGGATGCCAAGTAGGATAGACAGCAAGACATTAGGGCACCGGAACTCCATCCCGTTGGAACCTTATCTCAAGTGGGTACGAGCCCGCTCCCAGAAATTAGTGATGCCTTATCCTCATATGCTTCCTGTGATCAAAGAACCAGTCTTGGAAGGAGAGGCGTCCTACACCATTCAACATCCCGACATGCCCACCTCCTGGGAAGAGATGCAGAAGAGTTGGATCCAACTTAAGGAAGAACGGAATTCTCTTGAGACCAGTCTGCATGCTAGTGAAAAGAAGGTCCTGGAGCTCACCCACCTGCTGCACGAGGAAAGGAATCTCAACACCTACATCGCGCCAAAGAGGATGCGCAATGTCTTTTTACCTTAAGGAGTCATTTTGTAATATTTGGCCCATGGGGCATTTATGTATTAACAAATTTCTCCTTAATAATATAATGTGCGTTCCTTTTTGTCTACAACAAATTTTGAATGTTATGAATCCTTGAATGCATTGCATACATACGCATTCCATTGCACCATACGCATAAGCAGGTACCCTATTTCACAGGTTGCTTAATTTTCTTCGCTGTTTGTGTGAACAGTCATCATGAATCCAGACTCCTCCAGTGAGCAAGCAATCAAGGCCCTTCAGGCCCAAAGTGCACAGTTTAAAAGATGGTCCTAAGCCTAGCCCAAGGTCAGCAAGAGTTGAAGACTCTACTCCTGAAGAAGAAGAAGAAAAAGAGGACTGCATTGTTCAACACCGGACGCAGATTTGGGAACACACTCCATAATGAAGCTGATCCAACCACTTCTTCTGCTGAGAAAAACAGTCCCCAAGGGGGAGGAGCTCCTAGTCCCGCAGTCTCCAACAACGAGACGGACTATAACGACGAACAATACCCACCTGCTGCTGACAGATACAAACAATTGGAGGACCGCTTGAGCGCCATGGAAATTCAGAATGTGCCGGGACTGGATTTCGGAGATTTGGGGTTATCTTCTGGGGTAGTAATTCCACACAAGTTTAAGGCGCCTGCCTTCGCCAAGTATGATGGGGTCTCCTGTCCAAAGCTACATCTAAGGTCGTATGTAAGGAAAATCCAACCTTACACGGCGGATAAGAACCTCTGGATTCACTTCTTCCAAGATAGCCTCTCAGGGTCACAACTTGAATGGTTCTACCAATTGGATGGAGCTAGCATCCGACACTGGGAAGATTTGGCGACCGCATTCTACAGACAATACCAATACAATTCTGATCTCGCTCCTACACGTACCCAACTTCAGGGTATGTCTCTAGGAACGGGTGAAGGGTTCAAAGAGTACGCTAAAAAATGGAGAGATTTGGCTGGCAGGGTGCAGCCTCCATTAACTGATCGAGAGCTGGTTGATATGTTTCTGGGGACGTTGTCTGGTCCGTTTTTCAATCATTTGGTTGGTAACTCCTCCGCTGGATTTACAGATTTGATATTAACGGGAGAAAGAATTGAAGCTGGCATCAGGTCAGGCAAGATACAGAAGGCTGCCTCTACAAGTGCTGAGAAGAGGCCGTTTAAGAAAGAAGCAAGTGCCGTCTATGGTCCTAGAAGACAAGTCAAGCCCGAAAGTCGCCAAGCCGTCAATGCTTTGGTCATCTCCAAACCTGTTGCTTCTCCTCAGCAGTACAATCAACAAAGAAGCGAAAGGCCCAAGAGGCAGTATACCCGACTAAGTATGACATTATCTCAAATTTTACCCCAATTGTTATCCACCAACCTGGTGACCCTCAAAGAAGCTCCTAAGGTCGTCAACACTGCGTCTCCTAAATATAACCCAAATGCCCGGTGTGCTTATCATTCTGATAGTCCCGGGCACACTACTGATGATTGCTGGGCCTTGAGAAACAAAGTGCAAGATCTGATCGACGCAAAGGAAATTCAGTTTGAAGCGCCGGAGAGACCAAATGTTGTAACGGCTCCTATGCCCCAACATAGGGTAAATGCCATCGAAGAAGAAATGTACGCTGTTTCGGTAGATGAAGTTGTTACCCCTCTGAAGACTGTTAAGAAGAACCTACTGCGGGCCGGTTTATTTCCGGGTTGCGGTGAAGGTTGCCTGTTCTGTGCTATTTCCCTATCTGATTGTCCCTTGCTAAGGTTAGGCATCCAAGGCCTAATGGATAGCAAGGAGATTCTATTCAAAAAGACTGCTGTTCAATTGGTTCCGATGAAATAAGTTTCTGTGATTACCATCTTCAAAAATCCAATCAAGGCTCCCCCGAAGAAGCCTATTCAAATCATGACAGTTGCGCCTGTGATCATTACTGTTCCGGGGCCCCTCTCCTACGTGTCTGATAAAGCTGTCCCCTGGCATTATGGGGCAGACGTGTATGTAAATGGAATCAAGCAAGAATTCGACGCTGGTGCCAGTATCTGCGATATCACTGGTCCAGCCAAAGTTACCCGCAGTGGCAGGCTCTTCTCGCCTGACATTGCGCCACCCGCTATTCGAAAACCCCTCCTCATAAAACCTACAAGTTTACCTGGTCCTGTTGCTGATCAAATTGTGTCCCCTGCTGCCGAGTCATCAAACGCTCGGGGCAAAGGGATTGAAGAAGAGCCTGCCCAGATGGAGGCACCAATACCCATAAATGCTGAGGCCTCCCGACAAGAAATGGAGGAGATTCTGAAAATAATAAAGAAAAGTGATTTTAATGTCGTCGAGCAGTTAGGGCATACACCCTCCAAGATCTCCCTGCTCTCCTTATTGCTATGCTCCGAGGCCCATGCTAAGGCCTTGATCTCGTTTCTCAAGACGGCCCATGTGCCGCAGGAGACGTCTGCAGTCCAGTTCACTGATTGCATAGCTAATCTAATAGCAGACAACGGCTTGGGTTTTTCAGATGCTGACCTGACCGCGAAAGGGAGAGACCACAATGATGCCCTGCATGTCTCTATTGAATGCAGGGGCACTACTCTGGCACATGTATTAGTGGATACTGGTTCTTCCTTGAATGTTCTACCGAAAAAGGCTTTAGATCGTCTGGATTATGAAGGCCTGGAGTTGAAACCCAGTAATATCATCGTCAGGGCCTTTGACGGTTCCAAAAGGATGGTTCATGGAGAGGTTAACATCCCTATTCGTGTGGGCTCCCAAGTGTTTGACTCTACCTTTTATGTGATGGATATACGTCCATCGTACTCTTGTCTGCTGGGTCGACCTTGGATCCACAAAGCTGGGGCAGTGACCTCCACCTTGCACCAGAAGCTGAAGTATCCCGTCAGGGGGAAGATCGTCACTGTGCAAGGAGAAGAGGAGTATATGGTGAGCCATTTGAATTCCTTCAGGTACATTGAGATGGACGGAGAGTTCATTGAAACCCCCTTCCAGCACTTCGAGGAGGTGCATCCAATTTCAGCCGCTGCAGAGACAATAGCCGAAGAGAATGATTCCTTGAAGATGGCTTCCCTAAGGGATGCCCGGGCTGTGGTTCAGAAAGGCAATTGTGCACACTGGGGTCAGCTTCCTGACTTCACTCAGAAGAACGACAAGTTTGGGCTAGGCTTTACTGCAGAGGCTCAGAAGGCGGTGCGCAAAGAGAAGATCGGAAAGGCTCCGGTGTTTATTTCCAGCTCAAGGGTGAACGCTATTGAGGAAGATGTGGAGGAAGCAGAGTTTGATAGTTGGATCTACCCGACTGCCAGCGACGGACCGAGCAACTGGACGGCAAAGGATTTTACCCCTATCACATTTGTCACGCAGTAATTGATTTCTTTTGATTTCCAATTTGTAACAAACAATATGTTAAAACTTTGTTGGCTCGGTGTCCTACCCAGGGCATCGTAGCTCCATTTGTGAGGGCTTTTTGTATGACATTTTCATATATCATCAATCAAAAACATTGGACGTTTGTTGCATTTCAAATCTTTTGCTCTTTTCCTTTCTGTGTTATATATATTGCAAAAACAGCTGTATTTACACACACTCACTTATACAGGTTTCAATCCACTCTGGATCTCACTGGTAACAGCTCTGCTACCGCCAGTTATGACTTTGAAAATCCGATCAACTTGGCCGAAGACGAAGGTGAAGATGATTGCGAAGTGCCTGGTGAACTCGCAAGACTGCTACTCCAGGAAGAGAGGGCTATTCAACCACATGAAGAGCCTGTGGAGACAATTAACTTGGGTACTGAGACAGATAGGAAAGAGGTCAAGATTGGTGCCAATCTAGAGCTCAGCGTGAAGCAACGATTGATCCAGATGCTACAAGACTACATGGAGATTTTTGCTTGGTCCTATGAAGATATGCCCGGTTTGGATGCCGACATTGTAGTTCACCACCTGCCAACCAAGGAAGATTGCCCTCCGGTAAAGCAAAAAGTCCGACGGATGCGTCCAGAGATGTCTGAGAAGATCAAGGACGAGGTCATGAAACAGTTTGATGCCGGATTCCTTGCAGTGACTTCCTACCCCCAGTGTGTTGCCAATGTGGTGCTAGTACCAAAGAAGGACGGTAAAGTCAGAATGTGTGTCGACTACAGGGATTTGAACAGGGCCAGCCCCAAGGATGACTTCCCCCTACCTCACATTGATGTCCTGGTTGACAATACAGCTCAACACAAGGTGTTCTCCTTCATGGATGGTTTTTCAGGGTATAATCAGATCAAGATGGCTCCAGAGGACATGGAGAAGACTACATTTGTGACTCAGTGGGGGACCTTCTGTTATAAGGTCATGCCATTCGGATTGAAAAATGCTGGGGCAACCTATCAACGTGCCATGGTTGCTTTATTCCATGATATGATCTGTGATACGGTGGGAGAACTGACTTGAGGTTTGCGTTTGTATTCGCAAATGTTGCGGTTAGCAAGAGTCGCCACCGACTTTTTATTTTATCCTAAGGAAAGGTTAAAAAGCACAGCAAAAACCTTTTGAGATGTTTTCTTGGGTTCGGGGAGTAGATTATAGAAAGGGAAGGTATTAGCACCCTTTCTATCCATGGTTATCCACGGGCTCTTAGTTACTTGCTTAGATCACTTGCCTTTTGTTTTCAATTGTTTTAAATGGTGCTTGAGTGTGTGGGTTTTGAAAATGTTTTTGAAAAGAGGCCAATGTGGTGGCAACCTTTGTAATGATCCATGTGGGGATGTATACAAAGATGTGTGTCTTTTGAAAAGGTTTTCATTTGTTTTTGAAAGTTGTTTTGAAAGTGTAGTGTTGTGTGGTTTTTGAAATCGGGCAAGTGTTTTGTTTTGCAAGTTGATTCAAGTAACTAAGAGGTTATCTACTCCTAAATTTTCTCAAAAGACTATTGCTATACTTTAACCCTTTTAACAAGTTTGCACCACCATTGTATTTGGTGGGCAACCTTGTGTTAGGATGTGAAAGGGACAGGTGCGGGTCATCGTTTAGACCATAATTGTAACGACGTTAAATGTCTTTGGGCAATTTCTCTAAGGGACTTGATCATTTGTTTTGTTTGTTTTTGAAAAGTTTTATCGAGGGACTATGATCATTCAAACTGTTTGCTTTGCCCAAAGATGTTCAACATACAATATGGCCCATTTATTTGAAGGCAACAAGTGGAATACCCTAGGGGGTGCAAGTGTGACTTGTGTGTCCATTTTCATGCTTGTTTATCTTGTATTAGGTCAAACTATTTTTTATCGTTTTTTCGCATTCAAACCCTAATTCTAGCATGTCATTATTTAGAAAGCAATAAAGTGCGAAATTAAAATTACTAAACTATTACACAACCAAATATGGGAAGGGGGGTACAAATGTTCAAATGGGGATATTGACAAGAATTTAAATCTAAATTATTACAACAATTGGATATTTGCATGGTAAATAAATTGCATAATTTAAATGTAAATAAAATAAATATGTGAAATGTAAAAAGGAAAGTTTTTTTTTTATGTGCATGAGAAAATATTTATGTAAAAGGAAAAAGAAAATAATAATGTATCTATTTTTAGTATTTTGAAACTTAGGGTAAGAAACCCTAATTTTTATATAAAAAGTATTATTATCTAATTAAATTCTACTATTTGTTTATTATGTACAAAATAAAATAAAATGAAGTATTTTGTGAAAAAAAGTATTTTTGTATCAAATATTAATAAAAATGAAGAAAATCAAGTATTTTATATTTTTATCTTAAATATATTAATAAACATGTATATATACATATATTAAACCCTAAATGAGTATTATACAAAATAAATATTTATTTAATATTTTAATAAAATAAATAAAAGAGTTTTTTTGTGTGAAATATTTTCAGAGAGTAAAAATAAAAATAAAAATGTATCTACATTATTTTTTTTACATTTTTTCTAATAATCAAATATATATATATATATATGTACAAACTAAACAAATAATCAAATAAACATGTAATAAATGCAAAAAATTATGAAAAAAATATTTTTAATTTTTTAATGGCATGAGAAAAAATAAGTGAAGTCAACCAAAAAGAAAAAAGTCAAAAATGTTCAAAAATAAGCAAATGGGCTCAGGGGGGTGCAAGCCAAAAAGGATGGTGTGAAAAGAAAGAACAACAACAGCCCAGCCCAATAACACACTGTCTTCAACCTCCAGCTTCAAACTTTGAAAAAACGCGCGCCTCTTGCTTCAATGTCTAACTCCTGATTCCTTGATTTTTTGAACAAGCTTCCAACACAAAAGATGTTAAGCATGAAGAGACGGTTCTAACCATATAAAGAACATGTCCTATCTCTCTAAGATGAGGGAGAATTTCTCTCCCCCTCTTTCCTGACCTAATTATTCTACCATTTTCAGAGCTCAAATTCTCTCTACTCAGGCAAAAGAAATGAAAAGTAAAGCTATGTACATGTTCAGGGCTATGAGTAGGACTTTGTTTCTTCACAAACTTAAGACTAAAGATGCCTAATAAGAGAGATAGAACTCCATGAATATACCTGTTCAGTTGGAATCGAGCTGGGCAATGGAGGATGTTTCAGAGTGAAATGAGGACTTGTACAGCTTCCTTGAAGTATAAGGAAGCTTTTCCAGTTCCTACTTTGCCTTGAAACTTCCTGAATCGAGCTGATGAACTCCAACTGCAAAACAGAAAATTAAAAATGGTGGAGTGGCTTGGAGGTGTTACAGGTCTGATTTTAGGATATGGATAGCTTGTATATATTGTAGGGAAGGTAGAGGAAAAGGTTTCAACCAAAATGCTTGAAGGGATTGGGAGTTTGAACTCAAACTGCAGGGGCACCCCTGTTTGTGCAGTTTGAGGATGATTCTGAGATGGAGAGGGTTTGAAAGGCAAATGGCTCGAGCAAAAGCTTCAATGAGGTCTATGGAATGTGTTTGATATCTTTTGTGCTGTGTTCTTTGACTGATATGAGAGATAGCATAAGTTATGGATGTTACTTCTATGTGAAGCAAGCAAATGTCAACTTGGTTTCTAGGCCAGTACAATGCCTCAATCTATGCTGCACCTTTGAGTCTTGATCAGTGGGATATGCCTATGCTTTTTTGCTTCAAAGATTTGCATTGTACTTCATAGATTTGCAAAGTTGCCATAAAGTATCACTTTACAAGAATGGATATCATGCTTTTTCTAGTTTTGGCTTAATTTTGTGTGTATTATCCAAATGAGCAAAATAATGTTAGAACACAAAGGATATGCATTGAATTATTGAGTGAGAATGGGATTAGAGGCCTGCAATGTAGCTTAAGCATGCTGAATTCAAATTTGCCAAGTTTATGAACATGCTTTGATGTAGAACAAAAGTGAATTTTTGCCAATTTGTGAAATTCGAATCTCTCAAGTTATGAGGTTGTTTGATGAGTTCTTGGACATTTTGGAAAGCTTGTAATGTGTACTACAATCCATCTTTGAAATGCAATTTGAAATTCCAAGTGGAAGGGTATGAAAAGTGGCCTTGAAGTAGGGTAGAAAACCTTGTCAAAATAGGTCAAATTTCACTAAGTTAAAAGATGGTTTAGTGCCCTTATTCAAAAAATCATAACTTGAGATACAAGCTTCAAATGAGAAAACTTTGTGAATCAAAGTTGTAGATTTTGCAACAAGCTACAACTTTCATGTTTTGACTTTTGTTTGAATCCAAATGGATCATGGTGAAAAGATGGGGCAAAGTTGGGAAAAAATTAGGGTTTTCCATAACTTAGAAAAATTCTAAGTTATGAAAAATTCCATTTTCAAACCCTAATTTGCATTTTGACATTTCTTGGTGAACAAGTTTCATAATTTGGCATGTTTTGATGAAAAATGAATCTTGACTCTTGATTTTGACCAAAAAGTCAAAGTTTGACTTTTCAGTATACAGTCAAAATTGATCAATTGACTGAGAAATTCAATTGTCAATCTTGTGTACTTGGGATCTTTTGAGCTTGATGAACATGTCAAGATAATTCCATTGAGTCCTTGAGGCCATATGTGAGCTTGGTTTGCCATTGGCTAGGTCAAACAGTCAAAAATTGCCTTTGTGCAGTCAAAACCCTAAAAATGACCATTTTGCCCTTTTGGTGATCTGATCAATTTTCTTGTGGAATTGTGATTCAAACTTGATCAAATGGTTCATATGAATTCAAAATGTTGATGTGGATCAAATTTCATGAGGTTTGACTGTCAATTGGCCACAGTTGACTTTTTCAAATACAGCTGATTTCTAGGTCAACTGTCCAATTGACTGGGTAAAACTTGGAATCAAGACCTGAAACTTGGTATGGGTAAACTTGGGAGTCCAATATGAAGCATGAAAGTCATATTAGGCATTTTAGGTCAAAACATCTTTGTGCAAACACAAACCCTAATTTGAGTCCACAGTGCAAGGAGAAGTCTTGAGCAGAGGAAACCCTAATTTGTATCTTGATCTTTAAGTGCCTTGTGATGAGAAAATGTTGAGGAAATGGGAGGGCAAATTTTGGGGTACAACAGTTGCCCCTGTTCAATCTTCTTAGACCTGAAGAGTTAGATTGGCAAGTTTGCCTTTCGTGACTCGAGGGTAAAAGGAGATTGGACACTAGAGTGCCCGGAAATTTGCACTCGCATGCTGGAGTCTTAACAATGTGGTGTCGGGAATGGGCTTATAGATGCCATTTGGAGAAATGGTGGATAGGGAGATGGGCTTTGTAGATGCCATCTGGAAAAGTGACAGAACTTTGTCGGGAATGGGCTTATAGATGCCACTTGGAAGTGTTGATCGCATAAGAGATTCCTTAGCGAGAACTTGTGTGTTTAAGAAAGACAGATGTTTTCCTGGCTTGTTACAGGTGTTTGATCTTCAATCTCCTTATGCAGATATGCCCTGGCCGGATACAGGTATCGAATCTACAATTGGTGGCTCACAGATGTGCCCTGGCTGGATACAGGAGTCGAATCTGGAAATGGTCGTCAATAGATATGCCCTGGCTGGATACAGGAATCGAATCTTTGAATTCTTCAGACGTGCCCTGGCTAGATACAGGAATCGAGTCTGGGAATGTGGTCAACAGATATGCCCTGGCTGGATACAGGAATCGAATCTGGAAATGTTGTAGTTGATAGATGTGCCCTGGCTGGATACAGGAATCGAATCTTCGAACTCTTCAGACGTGCCCTGGCTAGATACAGGAATCGAGTCTGGAAACTGATCACTCTCAGATGTGCCCTGGCTAGATACAGGTATCGAATCTGGAATTGTGACAGTTGAAAGTAGTCGTTTTTGAGATTGTCTTTTTCCTGAAAAGGCAAAGACGTAAGCTGCATGCAATGTCATGATGTATGATATGCATGATGTCATGATGTTCAACATTTGATGTTGTATGTGTCTCATCATGTATGTAAGCAAGATGTATGAAAATGTGAAATGTTTATGGGTGTAATTTCATCTTAGGAAAATAAATCCTTGACGAATGGCCGGGAAGCTGCTTTGCGGAAGAGATACTTGGCCGAAGCTCTGATGAGAGGCCTGCCGAGGACTCTAACAATGGATTCCGCTAAGGATAGTGATGATAAACTCCGCTGGGGAAACTCCAAAGATAAACTCTGCCTGGGAATACCAAAGGTAGACTTCGCTGGGGATTGTAGGAACTTTTGCCGAGAACGGTCTTCCGTGGCTTTTAGCTGAGGATAACCCAGTTATAAGTCCTTGTGAGGAAATAACTCTAAATAAAACTTGGGCGAGACGTCCGTACTTTGCAGGGGATAAGCTTCCAGAATCTACTGGGGATGAGCTTTTAAGACCTGCCGGGGAATATTGTGCCTTTTTCAGGATCGACGGGGAATCGACTCCTGCTTGGGGAAAGTGCTGCTGAACCTTGCTTTACTCTGCGGGGAGTTAAGATGATTTGGCCATATTTTCAGTTGAACCTACCTTGGTGCCTTGGTGGACAAAGCAACTAGACCGCATTAAACAACTTCACATTGCCCCTGCCTCTGATGTCACTTGTAATTAATCTCTTTTTTCGTATGCAAACATTTATGAATCAGCAATTTAATGTCAAATGCATATATCAAAAATGAACATTGGACGTTCTTCGCAAGACAAAACAACAAAAGAAAAAACAATGGCAATTTGTATGGACAAGTGAATTTTCATTGATTAAACTTTGCCTGTGAATAGGCGTTTTTTGTACAAGAGACTGACATCCTAGTAAGAGGACATCGCCAAACAACATAGAGTTTACAATTTGAAAAACAAAACAGCTATGTGAACAATCCCACTGGGTTCCAACTCTGCTATTGCCTTTATGTCTCCGAACGTCTCATCGCTTTGCTGCCTGATCGAAGATGAAGCTGATTGGTCGATGCCGTAATCTGAGCCAGATAGTTGATGCCGAATTCCGGGTGCGAAGTGATCCAATGAGACATAGTGTTACGCTTTTATCCCTAACTTTTGCCTGGACCGCCCTTTCGGGTTTTCAGTCCACCGGGATACCCTTTTTTGCCCAAGCCGCCCTTTCAGGTTTTCGACTTGCCGGGTGTACAGATTTTTATTTATTTCATCCCTTATTTTTGCCCGAACCCTTTTGGTTCGCCGGGAAGCCCTTATTTTTGCCTAGGTATGTCAACCTAGCGGGTCTTTTATTTATGCGTAGTATTTTTTCACTATGTCCGCATTGGCGGGGTGAGAAAGGTCGTCACCGTCCATGGTGGTTAGGATCATGGCTCCTCCTGAGAACACACGCTTAACCACAAATGGCCCTTCGTAAGTAGGGGTCCATTTGCCCCGGGGATCACTTTGAGGAAGGATGATGCGTTTGATTACCAGGTCCCCAACTTGATACTCTTGCGGTCTGACTTTCTTGTTAAATGCCCTGATCATCCGTTTTTGATACGTTTGACCATGACAGATAGCAGTGAGCCTTTTTTCGTCAATTAGATTTAATTGATCAAGTCGAGTTTGGATCCAATCATCTTCATTTAAGTCTGCATCCTTCATTATCCGGAGAGAGGGTATCTGGATTTCGATCGGCAAGACTGCCTCCATGCCATAGACTAGGGAGAAAGGAGTTGCCCCGGTTGATGTCCTTGCTGAGGTGCGGTACCCATGAAGAGCGAACGGTAACATTTCGTGCCAATCTTTATAGGTCACTGTCATCTTCTGCACAATTTTCTTGATATTTTTATTGGCTGCCTCTACAGCCCCATTCATCTTCGGCCGATAGGGGGAAGAATTGTGGTGCTGTATCTTGAATTGTTCACAGAGTTCAGTGATCATTTTGTTATTGAGATTGGTACCGTTGTCCGTAATGATCCTTTCCGGGACACCGTACCGACATATCAGATTATGCCGGATGAAACGCGCCACGACGCTCTTGGTTACCGTGGCATATGAAGCTGCCTCGACCCATTTCGTGAAGTAATCGATTGCCACCAAGATGAAGCGGTGTCCATTGGATGCCGTCGGTCGGATTTCACCGATCATATCGATGCCCCACATTGCGAAAGGCCAAGGTGCCGTTAGGACATTCAAAGGAACCGGAGGGATATGCACCTTGTCAGCATAGATCTGGCACTTATGACAAGTCCGGGAGTGTTGGTAACAATCGGCTTCCATTGTGGACCAGAAATATCCTGCCCGAAGGATTTTCTTAGCCATGGTGTGTCCACTGGAGTGGGTCCCAAACGTACCTTCGTGCAGTTCCATCATGATTTTCTCTGCTTCAACCTTATCCACACAACGTAACAGAGTTGAATCATGATTCCGTTTGTAGAGAATGCCGTTGCTGAGGAAGAATTTTGCAGCAAACCTCCTCATGAACTTCTTATCATTGACAGATGCGCCCTCAGGGTATTCCTGAGCTTCCAAGTACCTCTTCACCTCGTGATACCAGGGTTTTTCAGTCACCTTCTCAGCCTCGAGCTCGCAGCAGTATGCCGGTTCATCCAACTTCCAGATTAGGATTTGGGGAGCCTCATTGTCCCATTTAACTTTAAACATTGAAGACATCGTGGCTAGTGCGTCCGCTAGCTGATTTTCCTCTCTGGGGAAATGTTCAAAAGTTATCTCTTCAAAGTGGGGGAGCAGGGTCGATACATACTCCTTGTAAGGAATGAGATTCGGGTGTTTCGTATCCCACTCGCCTTTGATCTGATTGATCACGAGAGCGGAATCTCCGAAGACACTTAGAAACTTGATCCTCAGGTCGATTGCAGCTTGTAAACCCATGATGCATGCCTCATATTCTGCCATGTTGTTGGTGCAGCTGAAACATAATCGGGCGGTGAGTGGAGTATGAGTCCCCTTGGGAGATATGATTACAGCACCGACGCCGTTACCCAAAGCATTGGAGGCTCCGTCAAAATGCATAGACCATCGGGATCCTTTCTCAGGTCCTTCATCCGGTCCAGGTACTTCACAGTCAGTTACCACCATGATGTCTTCGTCCGGAAAATCAAAGTTCAATGATTGATAATCGTCCACAGGTTGGTGTGCCAAATGATCAGCCAGTACACTCCCCTTAATTGCTTTCTGAGTTGTATACTGGATGTCATATTCTGTTAAGATCATTTGCCATCTCGCTATCCTCCCAGACAGAGCGGGCTTTTCAAATATGTACTTGATGGGATCCATCTTTGAAATCAATAAAGTAGTGTGAGTCAGCATATACTGTCTCAGCCGGCGAGCAGCCCATACAAGAGCGCAGCAAGTTTTCTCAAGCAGTGAGTAACGAGACTCACAGTCGGTAAACTTTTTGCTCAAGTAATAAATAGCGTGCTCTTTTCGGCCAGACTCGTCATGCTGCCCCAGCACACACCCCATTGAATTATCAAGCACTGTCAAGTATAGTATCAGAGGTCTTCCTTCCACTGGTGGCATAAGAATGGGTGGCTCTTGGAGGTATTCCTTTATTCTTTCAAAGGCGGCCTGACATTCATCATTCCAGCGTACCACTTGATCTTTCTTCAGTAATTTGAAGATTGGCTCACAAGTAGCAGTCAGATGTGAGATGAATCGGGCAATGTAATTCAATCGTCCTAGGAAACCTCTGACTTCTTTCTCTGTTTTTGGGGTCGGCATCTCTTGAATAGCTTTAACCTTGGCAGGGTCCACCTGGATACCTTTATCACTTACAATGAAACCTAGCAATTTTCCGGACCTCACCCCGAAGGTGCATTTGTTGGGATTCAATCTCAACTTGTACAACTTGAGTCGGTCAAACAACTTCCTCAGATGATCAAGGTGCTCCTCCTCAGTTTGAGACCTTGCAATCATGTCATCAACGTATACTTCAATCTCATGATGGATCATATCATGAAATAAAGCAACCATGGCACGCTGATAGGTTGCCCCAGCATTTTTTAATCCGAATGGCATGACCTTATAACAGAAGGTGCCCCACTGGGTCACAAAGGTAGTCTTTTCCATATCTTCTGGAGCCATCTTGATCTGATTATACCCTGAAAAACCATCCATGAAGGAGAACACCTTGTGTTGAGCTGTATTGTCAACAAGGACATCAATGTGAGGTAGGGGGAAGTCATCCTTGGGGCTGGCCCTGTTCAGATCCCTGTAGTCAACACACATTCTGACCTTGCCGTCCTTCTTCGGCACTGGCACAACATTGGCAACCCACTGAGGGTAAGAAGTTACTGCAAGGAAACCCGCATCAAACTGTTTCATCACCTCAGCTTTAATCTTCTCAGACATCTCTGGACGCATTCGTCGAACTTTTTGCTTTACTGGAGGGCAATCTTCCTTGGTTGGCAAATGGTGAACTACAATGTCGGCATCCAAACCAGGCATATCTTCATAAGACCAGGCAAAGATCTCCATGTAGTCTTGTAGCATCTGGATCAATCGTTGCTTCACGCTGAGCTCTAGATTGGCACCAATTTTGACCTCTTTCCTATCTGTCTCAGTACCCAGGTTAATTGTCTCCACAGGCTCTTCATGTGGTTGAATAGCCCTCTCTTCCTGTAGTAGCAGTCTTGCGAGTTCACCAGGCACTTCGCAATCATCTTCACCTTCGTCTTCGGCCAAGTTGATCGGATTTTCGAAGTCATAACTGGCGGTAGCAGAGCTGTTGCCAGTGAGATCCAGAGTGGATTGAAACCTGTATAAGTGAGTGTGTGTAAATATAGCTGTTTTGCAATATATATAACACAGAAAGAAAAGGAGCACAAGATTTGAAATGCAACAAACGTCCAATGTTTTGATTGATGATATATGAAAATGTCATACAAAAAGCCCTCACAAATGGAGCTACGATGCCCCGGGCAGGACATCGAGCCAACAGAGTTTTAACATATTGTTTGTTACAAATTTGGAAATCAAAAGAAATCAATTACTGCGTGACAAATGTGATAGGGGTAAAATCCTTTGCTGTCCAGTTGCTTGGTCCGTCGCTGGCAGTCGGGTAGATCCAATTATCAAACTCAGCTTCCTCCACATCCTCCTCGATAGCATTCACCCTTGAACTGGAAATAAACACCGGAGCCTTTCCAATCTTCTCTTTGCGCATTGCCTTCTGAGCCTCTGCAGTAAAGCCTAGCCCAAACTTGTCGTTCTTCTGAGTGAAGTCGGGAAGCTGACCCCAGTGTGCACCATTGCCTTTCTGAACCACAGCCCGGGCATCCCTTAGGGAAACCATCTTCAAGGAATCATTCTCTTCGACCATTGTCTCCGCAGCTGCTGAAATTGGATGTACCTCCTCGAAATGTTGGAAGGGAGTTTCAATAAATTCTCCGTCCATCTCGATGTACCTGAAGGAATTCAAATGGCTCACCATATACTCCTCTTCTCCTTGCACAGTGACAATTTTCCCCCTGACGGGATACTTCAGCTTTTGGTGTAAGGTGGAGGTCACTGCCCCAGCTTTGTGGATCCAAGGTCTACCCAACAGACAGGAGTACGATGGACGTATATCCATCACGTAAAAGGTAGAGTTAAACACTTGAGAGCCCACACGAATAGGGATGTTAACCTCTCCATGAACCATCCTCTTGGAACCGTCAAAGGCTCTGACGATGATATTGCTGGGTTTCAACTCCAAGCCCTCATAATCCAGACGATCCAAAGCCTTTTTCGGAAGAACATTCAAGGAAGAACCAGTGTCCACCAATACATGTGCCAGAGTAGTGCCCCTGCATTCAATAGAGACATGCAGGGCATCATTATGGTTTCTCCCTTTTGCGGTTAGGTCAGCATCTGAAAAGCCCAAACCGTTGTCCGCCGTCAAATTTGCTATGCAGTCAGTGAACTGGACTGCAGACGTCTCCTGCGGCACATGGGCCGTCTTGAGAAATGAGATCAAGGCTTTTGCATGGGCCTCGGAACATAGTAATAAGGAAAGCAGGGAGATCTTGGAGGGTGTATGCCCTAACTGTTCGACAACATTAAAATCACTTTTCTTTATTATTTTCAGAATCTCCTCCATTTCTTGTCGGGAGGCCTCAGCATTCACAGGTATTGGTGCCTCCATCCGGGCAGGCTCTTCTTCAATCCCTTTGCCCCGAGCATTTGATGACTCGGCAGCAGGGGACACAATTTGATCAGCAACAGGACTTGGTAAACTTGCAGGTTTTATGAGGAGGGGTTTTCGAATGGCGGGTGGCGCAATGTCAGGCGAGAAGAGCCTGCCACTGCGGGTGACTTTAGCTGGACCGGTGATATCGCAGATACTGGCACTAGCATCAAATTCCTGCTTGATTCCATTTACATACACGTCTGCCCCATAATGCCAGGGGACAGCTCTATCAGACACGTAGGAGAGGGGTCCTGGAACAGTAATGATCACAGGCGCAACTGTCAAGATTTGAATAGGCTTCTTTGGGGGAGCCTTGATTGGATTTTTGAAGATGGTAATCACGGAAACTTCTTTTATTGGAACCAATTGAACAGCAGTCTTTTTGAATAAAATCTCCTTGCTATCCATTAGGCCTTGGATGCCTAACCTTAGCAAGGGACAATCGGATAGGGAAATAGCACAGAATGGGCAACCTTCGCCGCAACCCGGAAATAAACCGGCCCGCAGTAGGTTCTTCTTAACAGTCTTCAAAGGGGTAACAACTTCATCTATCGAAACAGCATACACTTCTTCCTCAATGGCATTCACCCTATGCTGGGGCATAGGAGCCGTTACAACATTCGGTCTTTCCGGCGCTTCAAACTGAATTTCTTTTGCGTCAATTAGATCTTGCACTTTGTTTCTCAAGGCCCAACAATCATCAGTAGTGTGCCCGGGACTATCAGAATGATAAGCACACCGGGCATTCGGGTTGTATTTAGGGGACGCAGTGTTGACGACCTTAGGAGCTTCTTTGAGGGTCACCAGGTTGGTGGATAACAGTTGGGGTAAAATTTGAGATAATGTCATGCTCAATCGGGTATACTGCCTCTTGGGCCTTTCACTTCTTTGCTGATTGTACTGCTGAGGAGCAGCAACAGGTTTAGAGATGACCAAAGCATTAACGGCTTGGCGACCTTCGGGCTTGACTTGTCTCCTAGGGCCATAGACGGCGCTTGCTTCTTTCTTAAACGGCCTCTTCTCAGCACTTGTAGAGGCAGCTTTCTGTATCTTGCCTGACCTGATACCAGCCTCAATTCTTTCTCCTGTTAATATCAGATCTGTGAACCCAGCGGAGGAGTTTCCAACCAAATGATTGAAAAACGGACCAGACAACGTTCCCAGAAACATATCAACCAGCTCTCGATCAGTTAATGGAGGCTGCACCCTGCCAGCCAAATCTCTCCATTTTTGAGCGTACTCTTTGAATCCTTCACCCGTCCCTAGAGACATACCCTGAAGTTGGGTACGCGTAGGAGCAAGATCAGAATTATATTGGTATTGTCTGTAGAAAGCAGTCGCCAAATCCTCCCAGTGCCGTATGCTAGCTCCGTCTAATTGGTAGAACCATTCAAGCTGAGACCCCGAGAGGCTGTCCTGGAAGAAGTGAATCCAGAGGTTCTTATCTGCCGTGTAAGGTTGGATTTTCCTTACATACGACCTCAGATGCAGCTTTGGGCAGGAGACCCCATCATACTTGGCGAAGGCAGGCGCCTTAAACTTGTGTGGAATTACTACTCCAGAAGATAATCCCAAATCCCCGAAATCCAGTCCCGGCACATTCTGAATTTCCATAGCGCTCAAACGGTCCTCCAATTGTTTATATCTGTCAGCAGCAGGCGGGTATTGTTCCTCGTTATAGTCCGTCTCGTTGTCGGAGACTGCGGGACTAGGAGCTTCTCCCCCTTGGGGACTGTCTTTCTCAGCAGAAGAAGTGGTTGGATCAGCTTCATTGTGGAGAGTGTTCCCAAATCTGCGTCCGGCGTTGAACATTGCCGTCCTCTTTTTCTTCTTCTTCTTCAGGAGTAGAGTCTTCAACTCTTGCTGACCCTGGGCTAGGCTTAGGACCATCTCTTGAAACTGTGCACTTTGGGCCTGAAGGGCCTTGATTGCTTGCTCACTGGATGACTCCGAATTCATGATGACTGTTCACATAAACAGCGAAGAAAATTAAGCAACCTGTGAAATAGGGTACCTGCTATGCATATGGTGTAATGGAATGCGTATGTTTTATGTTTTCAAAGACAAATAAGATTCAACTTTGTAGACAAAAAGGGAAACACACTTCATTAGATTAAAATTTTTCAATTGTTCAACAATTTGCCCTTAGGCATTACAGGAATGAAAAATACGGAAAAGGAAATAAAACTACAAAAGGGAATAATCAAAGTTCATCAATGCTCCCATGGCCTCCTCCTCTCAGTGCTGATGTAGTTGTTCAGGACACGTTCTTCCTCCAATTGCTTAGTCAGCCTTTGGACCTTCCTTTCCTGCTCGTTGAACTTCTCCCGATAGAAATCCCGTTCTTCCTTTAGCTGTGCCCAAGATCTCTTCATGGTGTCAAAATCAGTAGGTATCTGAGGAGGGAGGACAGTTGGAGGAACCCCATCTTCATCGGGAGATTCAAGGATGATTGGTCTGACAGCTTCGTATGGCATACCTAGCCTCTGAGCACGGATGCGGACCCATTTGCAATAGGGCTCCAATGGTAAAGAAGTTTTTGGTCCTAGCTCATGTGGGTCAGCTTTGTGGATTCTGTCCCAAGCTCTAATGAATCCCTGTCGTAGTTTGTCACTGCCTGCCTGAAACTCAAAATGGAAGTGAGGAACCAGCATTTCATGGGGCCCATCTCCTCTGGCTCTTCCGAACTGACGGAGAGCTAAACATGGATTGTAAGAGATTCCTCCTTGGATACCAATCAACGGGACATTAGGGTATTCTCCGCAACGGTCGATAACAGCTACCTCATCCAAGCCTCTGAGAGTCCAAGTGATATCCTTATCTGTGAGAGACATTAACCTCCGAGCCCAACCTTTTCCTTCTTCATTCTTCAGCACGGACTTAGGAAGGTGCGAAATAAACCACCTTACCAGCAAAGGAGCACAACACCACGGAGTTCCCCGTTTTCGAGCAGTACGAGCATGGAGTTGTTGTAGAATGTCACCCAAGAGAGTGGGTACCGGATTTCGAGACATGAAGATTCTTATGACATGGATACTGATGAAGGTGTCAGGGTTGGGAAACAATACCAGACCATAGATCAAAAGAGCCAGAACATCTTCATATGCTTTGAAGTCCAAGTCATTCCAGAAATCATTAGCCTTGCCAACCAGAAATTTGACCAAAAAGCCCTTGATCCCATTTCTAGTTTCCCAGTTGGACAATACCTCTTCTTTGGTCAAGGGGAGAATTGCAGCAATCTCTTCAGGCCTAGGAGTCTTTTCCAAACCAGTGAAAGGAGTTTGTTCCAAAACAGGAATCCCAAGCAAGTAAGAGAACTCTTCCAGGGTAGGAACCAGCTGGAAGTCTTGAAAGGTGAAACAATGATGCAGAGGGTCATAAAACTGGGTCAGAACACTTATCAGTTGTTGGTCCCATTTTGCAGTGATCAAGCCAAGGAGGGAACCATGTCTGTTGATGAAGGAGGTAGTGTTTGGAATTCTTTCAACCAGATCTTTGAGTAAAACTGGTGGTTGAACAAAGTTGAGCCGGACAGTATTTCTACGCACGGGCATCGTGATGTCCTACAAAACAGAGCAAAGATGAAACCTTTTTGTCTTTGAAATGGGTTAGCTTTTTATGCATGCAATGGTATGATGGCATGATGCTATGATGAAGCACATCACAAGTATTCACATAGGCAAATAAAGCACACAAGTCACACAAGACACCCTTAGGTTTCAGGCCAGCATGAGTTTCAGGTATTACCCTCTTTTGGTTTTGTTGGTTAAAACCTGTCCTATCAAAAGTAACCGGGTTCTAGCGGATCTCAAATCATTGGCTACCCTTAATCGGTCATAACTCCAGCATCGCAATCTTTTCTCGCGGCCAGAACCATCTCGAGAGTTTAGCCTCAATGAGTGTAGCATACTGCTACTGTCCTAATAGCCAAGTTGGTCAATTTAGGGTTCTAAGGTTGGTTGGTGTTTAATGACCCCTTAGAAGACCTATATTCTCCCCGTTACAACACAAGGGATATAGGTACAGACTAAGATGCCACACCAACGTAGCCACTGCTTCACCCATGTCGGTCTACGCCGGACAGGTCCCTCACAGATTATGCTACCTAAAAAGGGTATTTCCCAGATCCGGGTTAGGATCTATGAAACTCCAATGCAAAGCCCACAAACATAAAAGCAAACAAAGCAAACAATTGAAAACACAGGTGATCTAAAACCCTAAGGTTACTCCACTTTTAAGTAAGTCCCCAGCAGAGTCGCCAGTTCTGTGATACGGTGGGAGAACTGACTTGAGGTTTGCGTTTGTATTCGCAAATGTTGCGGTTAGCAAGAGTCGCCACCGACTTTTTATTTTATCCTAAGGAAAGGTTAAAAAGCACAGCAAAAACCTTTTGAGATGTTTTCTTGGGTTCGGGGAGTAGATTATAGAAAGGGAAGGTATTAGCACCCTTTCTATCCATGGTTATCCACGGGCTCTTAGTTACTTGCTTAGATCACTTGCCTTTTGTTTTCAATTGTTTTAAATGGTGCTTGAGTGTGTGGGTTTTGAAAATGTTTTTGAAAAGAGGCCAATGTGGTGGCAACCTTTGTAATGATCCATGTGGGGATGTATACAAAGATGTGTGTCTTTTGAAAAGGTTTTCATTTGTTTTTGAAAGTTGTTTTGAAAGTGTAGTGTTGTGTGGTTTTTGAAATCGGGCAAGTGTTTTGTTTTGCAAGTTGATTCAAGTAACTAAGAGGTTATCTACTCCTAAATTTTCTCAAAAGACTATTGCTATACTTTAACCCTTTTAACAAGTTTGCACCACCATTGTATTTGGTGGGCAACCTTGTGTTAGGATGTGAAAGGGACAGGTGCGGGTCATCGTTTAGACCATAATTGTAACGACGTTAAATGTCTTTGGGCAATTTCTCTAAGGGACTTGATCATTTGTTTTGTTTGTTTTTGAAAAGTTTTATCGAGGGACTATGATCATTCAAACTGTTTGCTTTGCCCAAAGATGTTCAACATACAATATGGCCCATTTATTTGAAGGCAACAAGTGGAATACCCTAGGGGGTGCAAGTGTGACTTGTGTGTCCATTTTCATGCTTGTTTATCTTGTATTAGGTCAAACTATTTTTTATCGTTTTTTCGCATTCAAACCCTAATTCTAGCATGTCATTATTTAGAAAGCAATAAAGTGCGAAATTAAAATTACTAAACTATTACACAACCAAATATGGGAAGGGGGGTACAAATGTTCAAATGGGGATATTGACAAGAATTTAAATCTAAATTATTACAACAATTGGATATTTGCATGGTAAATAAATTGCATAATTTAAATGTAAATAAAATAAATATGTGAAATGTAAAAAGGAAAGTTTTTTTTTTATGTGCATGAGAAAATATTTATGTAAAAGGAAAAAGAAAATAATAATGTATCTATTTTTAGTATTTTGAAACTTAGGGTAAGAAACCCTAATTTTTATATAAAAAGTATTATTATCTAATTAAATTCTACTATTTGTTTATTATGTACAAAATAAAATAAAATGAAGTATTTTGTGAAAAAAAGTATTTTTGTATCAAATATTAATAAAAATGAAGAAAATCAAGTATTTTATATTTTTATCTTAAATATATTAATAAACATGTATATATACATATATTAAACCCTAAATGAGTATTATACAAAATAAATATTTATTTAATATTTTAATAAAATAAATAAAAGAGTTTTTTTGTGTGAAATATTTTCAGAGAGTAAAAATAAAAATAAAAATGTATCTACATTATTTTTTTTACATTTTTTCTAATAATCAAATATATATATATATATATGTACAAACTAAACAAATAATCAAATAAACATGTAATAAATGCAAAAAATTATGAAAAAAATATTTTTAATTTTTTAATGGCATGAGAAAAAATAAGTGAAGTCAACCAAAAAGAAAAAAGTCAAAAATGTTCAAAAATAAGCAAATGGGCTCAGGGGGGTGCAAGCCAAAAAGGATGGTGTGAAAAGAAAGAACAACAACAGCCCAGCCCAATAACACACTGTCTTCAACCTCCAGCTTCAAACTTTGAAAAAACGCGCGCCTCTTGCTTCAATGTCTAACTCCTGATTCCTTGATTTTTTGAACAAGCTTCCAACACAAAAGATGTTAAGCATGAAGAGACGGTTCTAACCATATAAAGAACATGTCCTATCTCTCTAAGATGAGGGAGAATTTCTCTCCCCCTCTTTCCTGACCTAATTATTCTACCATTTTCAGAGCTCAAATTCTCTCTACTCAGGCAAAAGAAATGAAAAGTAAAGCTATGTACATGTTCAGGGCTATGAGTAGGACTTTGTTTCTTCACAAACTTAAGACTAAAGATGCCTAATAAGAGAGATAGAACTCCATGAATATACCTGTTCAGTTGGAATCGAGCTGGGCAATGGAGGATGTTTCAGAGTGAAATGAGGACTTGTACAGCTTCCTTGAAGTATAAGGAAGCTTTTCCAGTTCCTACTTTGCCTTGAAACTTCCTGAATCGAGCTGATGAACTCCAACTGCAAAACAGAAAATTAAAAATGGTGGAGTGGCTTGGAGGTGTTACAGGTCTGATTTTAGGATATGGATAGCTTGTATATATTGTAGGGAAGGTAGAGGAAAAGGTTTCAACCAAAATGCTTGAAGGGATTGGGAGTTTGAACTCAAACTGCAGGGGCACCCCTGTTTGTGCAGTTTGAGGATGATTCTGAGATGGAGAGGGTTTGAAAGGCAAATGGCTCGAGCAAAAGCTTCAATGAGGTCTATGGAATGTGTTTGATATCTTTTGTGCTGTGTTCTTTGACTGATATGAGAGATAGCATAAGTTATGGATGTTACTTCTATGTGAAGCAAGCAAATGTCAACTTGGTTTCTAGGCCAGTACAATGCCTCAATCTATGCTGCACCTTTGAGTCTTGATCAGTGGGATATGCCTATGCTTTTTTGCTTCAAAGATTTGCATTGTACTTCATAGATTTGCAAAGTTGCCATAAAGTATCACTTTACAAGAATGGATATCATGCTTTTTCTAGTTTTGGCTTAATTTTGTGTGTATTATCCAAATGAGCAAAATAATGTTAGAACACAAAGGATATGCATTGAATTATTGAGTGAGAATGGGATTAGAGGCCTGCAATGTAGCTTAAGCATGCTGAATTCAAATTTGCCAAGTTTATGAACATGCTTTGATGTAGAACAAAAGTGAATTTTTGCCAATTTGTGAAATTCGAATCTCTCAAGTTATGAGGTTGTTTGATGAGTTCTTGGACATTTTGGAAAGCTTGTAATGTGTACTACAATCCATCTTTGAAATGCAATTTGAAATTCCAAGTGGAAGGGTATGAAAAGTGGCCTTGAAGTAGGGTAGAAAACCTTGTCAAAATAGGTCAAATTTCACTAAGTTAAAAGATGGTTTAGTGCCCTTATTCAAAAAATCATAACTTGAGATACAAGCTTCAAATGAGAAAACTTTGTGAATCAAAGTTGTAGATTTTGCAACAAGCTACAACTTTCATGTTTTGACTTTTGTTTGAATCCAAATGGATCATGGTGAAAAGATGGGGCAAAGTTGGGAAAAAATTAGGGTTTTCCATAACTTAGAAAAATTCTAAGTTATGAAAAATTCCATTTTCAAACCCTAATTTGCATTTTGACATTTCTTGGTGAACAAGTTTCATAATTTGGCATGTTTTGATGAAAAATGAATCTTGACTCTTGATTTTGACCAAAAAGTCAAAGTTTGACTTTTCAGTATACAGTCAAAATTGATCAATTGACTGAGAAATTCAATTGTCAATCTTGTGTACTTGGGATCTTTTGAGCTTGATGAACATGTCAAGATAATTCCATTGAGTCCTTGAGGCCATATGTGAGCTTGGTTTGCCATTGGCTAGGTCAAACAGTCAAAAATTGCCTTTGTGCAGTCAAAACCCTAAAAATGACCATTTTGCCCTTTTGGTGATCTGATCAATTTTCTTGTGGAATTGTGATTCAAACTTGATCAAATGGTTCATATGAATTCAAAATGTTGATGTGGATCAAATTTCATGAGGTTTGACTGTCAATTGGCCACAGTTGACTTTTTCAAATACAGCTGATTTCTAGGTCAACTGTCCAATTGACTGGGTAAAACTTGGAATCAAGACCTGAAACTTGGTATGGGTAAACTTGGGAGTCCAATATGAAGCATGAAAGTCATATTAGGCATTTTAGGTCAAAACATCTTTGTGCAAACACAAACCCTAATTTGAGTCCACAGTGCAAGGAGAAGTCTTGAGCAGAGGAAACCCTAATTTGTATCTTGATCTTTAAGTGCCTTGTGATGAGAAAATGTTGAGGAAATGGGAGGGCAAATTTTGGGGTACAACATGATCCATCATGAGATCGAAGTATACGTTGATGACATGATAGCGAGGTCTCAAACTGAGGAGGAGCACCTTGACCATCTGAAGAAGTTGTTTGATCGACTCAAGTTATACAAGCTGAGGTTGAATCCCAACAAATGCACCTTTGGGGTGAGGTCCGGAAAATTGCTAGGTTTCATTGTAAGTGATAAAGGTATCCAGGTGGACCCTGCCAAGGTTAAAGCTATTCAAGAGATGCCGACTCCAAAAACAGAGAAAGAAGTCAGAGGTTTCCTAGGACGACTGAATTACATTGCCCGATTCATCTCACATCTGACTGCTACTTGTGAGCCAATCTTCAAACTGCTGAAGAAAGATCAAGTAGTACGCTGGAATGATGAATGTCAGGCCGCCTTTGAAAGGATAAAGGAATATCTCCAAGAGCCACCCATTCTTATGCCACCAGTGGAAGGAAGACCTCTGATACTATACTTAACGGTACTTGATAATTCAATGGGGTGTGTGCTGGGGCAGCATGACGAGTCTGGCCGAAAAGAGCATGCTATTTATTACTTGAGCAAAAAGTTTACCGACTGTGAGTCTCGTTACTCACTGCTTGAGAAAACTTGCTGCGCTCTTGTATGGGCTGCTCGCCGGCTGAGACAGTATATGCTGACTCACACTACTTTGTTGATTTCAAAGATGGATCCCATCAAGTACATATTTGAAAAGCCCGCTCTATCTGGAAGGATAGCGAGATGGCAAATGATCTTAACAGAATATGATATCCAGTATACAACTCAGAAAGCAATTAAGGGAAGTGTACTGGCAGATCATTTGGCACACCAACCTGTGGACGATTACCAATCATTGAACTTTGATTTTCCGGACGAAGACATCATGGTGGTAACTGACTGTGAAGTACCTGGACCGGATGAAGGACCTGAGGAAGGATCCCGATGGTCTATGCACTTTGATGGAGCCTCCAATTCTTTGGGTAACGGCGTCAGCGCTGTAATCATATCTCCCAAAGGAACTCATACTCCCCTCACCGCCCGATTATGTTTCAGCTGCACCAACAATATGGCAGAATATGAGGCATGTATCATGGGTTTACAAGCTGCAATCGACTTAAGGATAAAATTTCTAAATGTCTTCGGAGATTCCGCTCTCGTGATCAATCAGATCAAAGGCGAGTGGGATACGAAACACCCGAATCTTATTCCTTACAAGGAGTATGTGTCGACCTTGCTCCCTCACTTTGAAGAGATAACTTTTGAGCATTTCCCCAGAGAGGAGAATCAGCTAGCGGACGCACTAGCCATGATGTCTTCAATGTTCAAAGTTAAATGGGACAATGAGGCTCCCCGAATCATAATCTGGAAGTTGGACGAACCGGCATACTGCTGCGAGCTCGAGGCTGAGAAGGTGACTGAAAAACCCTGGTATCACGAGGTGAAGAGGTACTTGGAAGCTCAAGAATACCCTGAAGGTGCATCTGTCAATGATAAGAAGTTCATGAGGAGGTTTGCTGCAAAATTCTTCCTCAGCAACGGCATTCTCTACAAGCGGAATCATGATTCAACTCTGCTACGTTGTGTGGATAAGGCTGAAGCAGAGAAAATTATGATGGAACTGCATGAAGGTACATTTGGAACCCATTCCAGTGGACACACCATGGCTAAGAAAATCCTTCGGGCAGGATATTTCTGGTCCACAATGGAAGCCGATTGTTACCAACACTCCCGAACTTGTCATAAATGCCAGATCTATGCTGACAAGGTGCATATCCCTCCGGTTCCTTTGAATGTCCTGACGGCACCTTGGCCTTTCGCAATGTGGGGCATCGATATGATCGGTGAGATCCGACCGACGGCATCCAATGGGCATCGCTTCATCTTGGTGGCGATCGATTACTTCACGAAATGGGTTGAGGCAGCTTCCTATGCCACAGTAACCAAGAGCGTCGTGGCACGTTTCATCCGGCATAATCTGATCTGTCGGTACGGCGTCCCAGAAAGAATCATTACGGACAATGGTACCAATCTCAATAACAAAATGATCACTGAACTCTGCGAACAATTCAAGATACAGCACCACAATTCTTCCCCCTACCGGCCGAAGATGAATGGGGCTGTAGAGGCAGCCAATAAAAATATCAAGAAAATTGTGCAGAAGATGACAGTGACCTATAAAGATTGGCACGAGATGTTACCGTTCACTCTTCATGGGTACCGCACCTCGGCAAGGACATCAACCAGGGCAACTCCCTTCTCCTTGGTCTATGGCATGGAGGCAGTCTTGCCAATCGAGATCCAGATACCCTCTCTCCGGATAATGAAGGATGCAGACTTGAGTGAAGATGATTGGATCCAGACTCGACTTGATCAATTAAATCTGATTGACGAAAAGAGGCTCACTGCTATCTGCCACGGTCAAACGTATCAGAAACGGATGATCAGGGCATTTAACAAGAAAGTCAGACCGCAAGAGTATCAAGTTGGGGACCTGGTAATCAAACGCATCATCCTTCCTCAAAGTGATCCCCGAGGCAAATGGACCCCTACATACGAAGGGCCATTTGTGGTTAAACGTGTGTTCTCGGGAGGAGCCATGATCCTAACCACCATGGATGGTGACGACCTTCCTCACCCCGCCAATGCAGACATAGTGAAAAAATACTACGCATAAATAAAAGACCCGCTAGGTTGACATACCTAAGCAAAATAAGGGCTTCCCGGCGAACCAAAAGGGTTCGGGCAAAAGTAAGGGATGAAATGAATAAAAAAATCTGTACACCCGGCAGTCGAAAACCTGAAAGGGCGGCTTGGGCAAAAATGGGTATCCCGGTGGACTGAAAACCCGAAAGGGCGGTCCAGGAAAAAGTTAGGGATAAAAGCGTAACACTATGTCTCATTGGATCACTTCGCATCCGGAATTCGGCATCAACTATCTGGCTCCAGATTTCGGCATTGACCGATCAGCTTCATTTTCAAATTAGGCAGCAAAGCGATGAGATGTTCGAAGACATAAAGGCGATAGCAGAGTTGGAACCCAGTGGGATTGTTCACATAGCTGTTTTGTTTCCTTTTTCAAATTGTAAATTATATACTATTTGGCGATATCCTCTTACTAGGATGTCAGCCTCTTGTACAAAAACGCCTATTCACAGGCAAAGTTTAAATCAATACAAATTCACTTGTCCATACAAATTACCATTGTTTTCCTTTTTTTTGTTTTGTCTTGCGAAGAACGTCCAATGTTCATTTTTGATATATGCATTTGACATTAAATTGCTGATTCATAAATGTTTGCATATGAAACAAGAGATTAATTACAGGTGACATCAAAGACAGGGGCAATGTGGAGTTGTCTAATGCAGTCTGGTTGTTTTGTTCGCCAAGGCACCAAGGTAGGTTCAACTGAAGAATGTGGCCAAATCACCTCAATTCCCCGCAGAATAAAACAGGATGCGACAATACTTTCCCCGAGCGGAGTTGGTTCCCCGTCGACCCTGAAAAGGCACAACATTCCCCGGCAGGTCTTAAAGCTCATCCCCAGTAGATTCTACAAGCTTATCCCCTGCGAAGCACGGACGTCTCACCCGAGTTTTATTTAGAGTTATTTCCTCACAAGGACTTATAACTGGGTTATCCTCAGCTAAAAGCCACGGAAGACCGCTCTCGGCAAAGTTCCTTCAATCCCCAGCGGAGTCTATCTTTGGTATTCCCAAGCAGAGTTTATCTTTGGAGTTCCCCAGCGGAGTTTATCATCATTATCCTCAGCGGAATCCGTCGTTAAAGTCCTCAGCAGGCCTCTCATCAAAACTTCGGCCAAATATCTCTTCCACAGAGCAATTCTCCGGCCGTCCGTCAAGGATTTATTTTCCCCAAGACGAAATCACATTCATAAACATTTTACATTTTCGTACATCTTGCTTACATACATAATGAAACGCATACAACATCTCATGTTGAACGTCATGATATCATGCACATCATACATCATGACATCGCATACAACTTACGTTTTTGCCTTTTCAGGAAAAAGACAATCTCAAAAGCGACTACCTTCAACTGTCACAATTCCAGATTCGATTCCTGTATCTAGCCAGGGCACATCTGAGAGTGATCAGTTTCTAGACTCGATTCCTGTATCTAGCCAGGGCACGTCTGAAGAGTTCGAAGATTCGATTCCTGTATCCAGCCAGGGCATATCTATCAACTACAACATCTCCAGATTCGATTCCTGTATCCAGCCAGGGCATATCTGTTGACCACGTTTCCAGACTCGACTCCTGTATCTAGCCAGGGCACGTCTGAAGAGTTCGAAGATTCGATTCCTGTATCCAGCCAGGGCACATCTATTAAACGACTATTTCCAAATTCGACTCCTGTATCCAGCCAGGGCACATCTGTGAGCAACCGATTGTAGATTCGATACCTGTATCTAGCCAGGGCATATCTGCATAAGGAGACTGAAGATCAAACACCTGTAACAAGCCAGGAAAACATCCTCCTTCCTCAAATACACAAGTTTCTCGCAAAGGAATCTCTTATGCGACCGACACTTCCAAATGGCATCTATAAGCCCATTCCCGACAAGGTTCCGTCACTTCTCCAGATGGCATCTAAAAGCCCATCTCCCTATCCACCATCTCTCCAAATGGCATCTATAAGCCCATTCCCGACACCACATTGTTGAGACTCCAGCATGCGAGTGCAAATTTCCGGGCACTCTAGTGTCCAATCTCCTTTTACCCTCGAGTCACGAAAGGCAAACTTGCCAATCTAACTCTTCGGGTCCAAGAAGATTGAACAGGGGCAACTGTTGTACCCCAAAATTTGCCCTCCCATTTCCCCAACTTTTTTTCATCACAAGACCTTTGAAGATCAAGATCCAGTTAGGGTTTCATCTGCTCAAGACTCCTCCTTACACTGCTAACCCCAAATTAGGGTTTGTGTTTGCACAAAGATGTTTTGACCTAAAGTTCCCAAGATGACTTTCTTGCTTCATATTGACCTCCCAAGTTTATCCATACCAAATTTCAAGTCTTGATTCCAAGTTTTGCCCAGTCAATTGGACAGTTGACCTAGAAATCAACTGTATTGGGGAAAAAGTCAATTGTGGCCAATTGACAGTCAAATCTCATGAAATTTGATCCACATCAACATTATGAACTCATATGAACCATTTGATCAAGTTTGGATCACAATTCCCCAAGAAATTTGATCAGATCATCAAAAGGGCAAAATGGTCATTTTTAGGGTTTTGACTGCACAAAGGCAATTTTTGACTGTTTGACCTAGCCAATGGTAAACCAAGCTCACATATGGACCCAAGGACCCCATGGAATTATCTTGACATGCTCAACAAACTCAAAAGATCCCAAATACACAAGATTGACAGTTGAATTTCCCAGTCAACTGATCAATTTTGACTGTATACTGAAAAGTCAAACTTTGACTTTTTGGTCAAAATCAAGAGTCAAGATTCATTTTTCATCAAAACATGCCAAATCATGGAACTTGTTCACCAAGAAATCTCAAAATGCAAATTAGGGTTTGAAAATGGAATTTTTCATAACTTAGAATTTTTCTAAGTTATGAAAAACCCTAATTTTTCCCCAACTTTGCCCCATCTTTTCACCATGATCCATTTGGATTCAAACAAAAGTCAAAACATGAAAGTTGTAGCTTGTTGCATAATCTACAACTTTGATCACAAAGTTTTCTCATTTGAAGCTTGTATCTCAAGTTATAATATTTTGAATAAGGGCACTAAACCATCTTTTAACTTAGTGAAATTTGACCTATTTTGACAAGGTTTTCTACCCTACTTCAAGGCCACTTTTCATACCCTTCCACTTGGAATTTTGATTTGCAATTCAAAGATGGATTGTAGTACACATTCCAAGCTTTCCAAAATGTCCAAGAACTCATCAAACAACCTCATAACTTGAGAGATTCGAATTTCACAAGTTGGCAAAAATTCACTTTTGTTCTTCATCAAGACATGTTCATAATCTTGCCAATTTGAAATCAGTTTGCTTTATGCTTGATTACAGGTCCTTGAACCATTTCATACTCAATAATTTAATGCATATTCAATGTGTTAAGGTCATGTTCTTTGTGTTCTAACATTGCATAATGGTTTAATCCTAAACTAGATAAAGTGAAATTTCCATTTTTGAAAAGTTTAGCTTTATGTCAAGTTTGTAATCCAACAAGTACATGAAAGATCTGCTTTGCACAAGATTATGTGCATAACACACTGATCAAGAGAGGCTTATGCAGCACATTAGGAGGCCCCCTACTAACCTAAAACAACCAACTTGCTTTTGTTGCTTAAGATAGAAGAAAAGTCCATAACTTATGCCATCTCTCATATCAGCTAATACACACAACACAAAAGCTATCAAACACATTCCATAGACCAAATCCAAGCTAACACACGAGCCCTTGCCATCTGAAACACTCCCATTGCTCTAATCACCTCAAAAACTGTACAAACAGGGGAGCCCCTGCAGTTTGAGTGCAAACTCCCAATCCCTTCGAGCATTTTGATCCAAACCTTTTCCTCTACCTTCCCTACAACATATGCAAGCTAACCATGTCCTAAAATCAGACCTGTAACACCTCCAAGCCACTTCACCATTTTTAATTTTCTGTTTTGCAGTTGGAGTTCACTAGCTCGATTCAGGGAGTTTCAAGACAAAGTAGGAATTGGAAAAGCATCCTTACACTTCAAGGAAGCTGTACAAGTCATCATTTCACTCTGAAACACCCTCCATTGCAAAGCTCGACTCCAACTGAACAGGTACATTCATGGAGTTCTATCTCCCTTGTTAGGCATTGTTAGCTTTAGATTTTTGAAGAAAACATGTCACAATCATAGCCCTGAACATGCTCATATGTTTAGATTTCATTTATATTTCGTGTGCTTAGAGAATTTCATGTCTGAACATTGATGAAAAGTTAGGTCAGAAATGGGGGGGAGAGAAATTCTCCCTCATCTTAGAGAGATAGGTCATGTTCTTTATATGGTTGAAACCGTCTCTTAATGCTCTACACTTTTCATGTTATGAGTTTTGCTTGAAAGTCCAGGAATCCAGAGATAAAAAACGCGTGTTTTTGCTTGAAGAAGGTTGTACAGAGGTTGAAGAAGAAGTGGTCTGGGCTGGGCCTGGATTTATTTTCTTTTCACACCCCATTTCCATGTTTACACCCCCCTGAGCCCATTTGTTCATTTCTTAACATTTTTGACTTTTTCTTTTTTGATTAACTTTGTTTATTTTTTCTCATGACATTTAAAAATTAAAAATATTTTTCTCCATCATTTTTGTATTTATTTGCATATTTAGTTGTTTATTTCTTTTGTTTGTATATAAAATATATATGTACTATTATAGAAAATAGTGTAAATACAATTTTTATTTTTTGTTTACATTCTGAAAATATTTCACACAAAAAATACTCTTTTTATTTATTTTATTAAAATATTAAAAAAATATTTATTTTTGTGCATAATACATATTTAGGGTTTAATATATATATATATATATATATATGTGATTATTAATATATTTAAGACAAAATATAAAAATACTTGACTTTTTTTATTTTTATTAATATTTGATATAAAAATACCTTTTTCCATAATACACTTCATTTTATTTTATTTTTATAAATAATGAATAAATAGGTGTATTAAATTAGAAAATAATACCTTTTTTCTTTAAAAATTAGGGTTTTTACCCTAAGGTCAAAATACCCCAAAAAATAATACATTTTTTTATTTTCTTTTCTCTTTTACATAAATAATATTTTTTCATACATATACAAAACATTTTTGTGCATCTTGCATTTTTATTTAATTTTTGTACATTATTTAAATTGCAAATACTCAATTGATGTAATAATTTAGATTTAAATTCTTGTCAATATCCCCCATTTGAACATTTGTACCCCCCTTCCCATATTTGGTTTTGTAATAGCTTAGTAATTTTAATTTCGCACTTTATTGCTTTCTAATGATAATATGTTAGAATTAGGGTTTGTATGCGAAAAAACGATAAAAAAATAGTTTGACCTAATACAAGATAAACAAGCATGAAAATGGACACACAAATCACACTTGCACCCCCTAGGGTATTCCACTTGTTGCCTTCAAATAAATAGGCCATATTGTATGTTGAACTTCTTTGGGCAAAGCAAACAATTTGAATGATCATAGTCCCTCGACAAAACTTTTCAAAACAAACAAAAACAAATGATCAAGTCCCTTAAAGAAATTGCCCAAAGACATTTAACGTCGTTACAATTATGGTCTAAAACGATGACCCGCGCCTGTCCCTTTCACATCCTAACACAAGGTTGCCCACCAAATACAATGGTGGAGCAAACTTGTTAGAAGGGTTAAAGTATAGCAATGATCTTTTGAGAAATTTAGGAGTAGATAACCTCTTAGTTACTTGAATCAACTTGCAAAACAAAACACTTGCCTAATTTCAAAATCACACATCACTACACTTTCGAAACAACTTTCAAAAACAAATGAAAACTTTTTCAAAAGACATACATCTTTGTATACATCCCCACATGGATCATTACAAAGGTTGCCACCACATTGGCCTCTTTTCAAAACATTTTTTTTTAAACCCACACACTCAAGCACCATTTAAAATAATTGAAAACAAAAGGCAAGTGATCTAAGCAAGTAACTAAGAGCCCATGGATAACCATGGATAGAAAGGGTGCTAATACCTTCCCTTTCTATAATCTACTCCCCGAACCCAAGAAAACATCTCAAAAGGTTTTTGCTGTGCTTTTTAACCTTTCCTTAGGATAAAATAAAAAGTCGGTGGCGACTCTTGCTAACCGCAACATTTGCGAATACAAACGCAAACCTCAAGTCAGTTCTCCCACCGTATCACAAAAGGTGTACGTCTTTTGAAAAGGTTTTCATTTGTTCTTGAAAGTTTGTTTTAAAAGTGTAGTGATGTGTCGTTTAGAAAATAGGCAAGTGTTTTGTTTTTGCAAGTTTGATTCAAGTAACTAAGAGGTTGTCTACTCTTAAATTTCTCAAAGATTTCTCCTATGTTTTAACCCTTTTAACAATTTTGTTCCACCATTGCATTTGGTGGACAATCTTGTGTTAGGATGTGAAAGGGACGAGCGCGGGTCATCGTTTAGACCATAATTGCAATGGTGCCAAGTATCTTTGGGCAATTTTTCCTTTAAGGGACTTGATCATTTTTAGGCAACTTTTGAAAGCATCATCGATGGACTATGATCATTTGAATTGTGTTTGTTTTGCCCAAAGAGACCTAACACGCAATATGGCCCATTTATTGAAGGCAACAAGTGGAATACCCTAGGGGTGCAAGTGTGATTTGTGTTGTCCATTTTCATGCTTGTTTATCTTGAAATTAGGTCAAACTATTTTTGTTGTTTTTGATTCGCATACAAACCCTAATTCTAGCATGGTATAATTAGAAAGCATTAAAGTGCGAAAAATAAAGTTCCTAAGTTATTACAACACAATATATGGGAAGGGGGGGGTACAAATGTTCAAATGGGGGGTATTTTGACAAGGAATTTAAACCTAGACTATTACATCAATTTGGAATTATACAAGGTAATTAATATACAACAATTAAATAAAATGGAATAAATATGCAAGATGCAAAAATGTTTTTTATGTGTATGAAAAAAAAAGTATTTTTATATGTCAAATAAACAAAATAAAAAGTATCAATTTTTTTGGAGTTTTTATGCATTTAGGGCAAAACCCTAATTTATTAAATAAAAGTATTAATTATTTAATGTGTACAATATTTATTTATTATATACAAAAAAAAAATGAAGTATATTTGTCAAAAAGGTATTTTTTAATGTTAAATATTAATAAAATAAAATATGTATATATTTTGCATTTTACCCTAAATATATTAAATATATTAATATGTATATATGTATTTGTATTATTTATTAAATATATTGAATATATATAAAAATAATAATATTTAATATTTATAAAAAAAAAGTATATTTTACATAAAATATTTTCAGAAGATAAAATAAAATAAAATGGAAAATAAAATGTGTTTACATTATTTTAGTATTTTTCAAATAAAAGTATGTTTATATATTTATTTATGTACAAATATCAACTTAAACAAATAAAAGCCTAATAAATATAAAAATGGTGTAAAAATATTTTTTTATATTTTTAATATTGTGAGGAAAAATAAATAAGTCAGAATAAAAAAAAGAAAAGTCAAAAAATCATGAAAATAAACATAATGGGCTCAGGGGGTGTAAAAGTAACAAAAGGGTGCAAAAAGAAAGTCAACTCAGGCCCAGCCCAAGAAGACTTCATCTTCAACCTCAGACATGTTTGAACAACCATCCACGCGCGTTTTCTATCTCTCAATTCCTGGACTTTCAAGCAAAACTCACAACATGAAAAATGTAGAGCATTAAAAGACGAATCCAGACATATAAAGAACTTGACTTAACTCTCTAAGATGAGAGAGAATTTCTTCTCCCCCAATTCCTGACCTAGTTTTTGTTCCATGTTCAGACATTAAATTCTCATAGCACACATAATATAAATGAAAACTAATTACATGGACATGTTCAGGGCTATGAATGTGACATATTTTCTTCACAAACCTAAAGCTAACAATGCCTGGATAGAGAGATACGAGTTCATGAAATTACCTGTTCAGTTGAAGTTGTATCTGGTGATGGAGGTGTCTTCAATGCAAGGTGATGATTGGTACAGCTTCCTTGATGTCCAGGGATGCTATTCCAAGCTTTACTTTGTCTTGAAACCAAGTGAATCGTGCTATGGAACTTCAACTGCAAAACAAGAAAATGAAAATGGTGATGTTGCTTGGGAGTGTTACAGGTCGTGTTTGAGGTTTGGAATAGTTTCAAGGGATGATGTGGGATGTGTTTGAAGTGGTTTTAGCAAGAATGCATGAAAGGATTGAGCTATGGAACTCAAACTGCAGGGATGCCCTGTTTTGGGCAGTTTAATGGTGATTCTGTGAATGGGAAGGTGTTGGAGATGGTTCACTCGTGTTCTAGCTCAGAATGGATGTTTAAAAAGTGTACAAAATCTTTTCTTTAGCCTGTGTTAGCTGAGATGAAAGTTGTGTTGTGTTATGCTAGTTTTCTTACACTTTAAGCAACAAATGCCAACTTGTGTTTTTAGACAGGTAGAGGCCCCCCTAATGTGCTGCAAACCTTGGCCTTGATCAGTGAAATTAGCCCATAAACTTGTGCCAAGGATATTTGAATTGTACTTGCTTGGATTTGCATTTGACATAAAGTCCTACTTTTCAAGAATGGCTAATTTGCTTTTTCTATTTATGGCTTAGTTTTGCATACAATTCTTGAACACACAAAATAAGGTCTTATCACAATGAGTTAGCATTAAATTATTGAGTACAAATGGGATATAAGACCTGTAATCAAGGAAAGCATGCTGAATTCAAAATGGCACAAATGCATGAACATGTAAGTTGGCCAAATCAAAAGTGAATTTTTCCCAACTTGCCAAAATCGATTCTCCCTAACCATGAGGTTGTTTGATGAGTTCTTGGACATTTTGGAAAGCTTGGAATGTGTACTACAATCCATATTTAAAATGCAAATTGAAATTCCAAGTGGAAGTATGTGAAAAATGGTCTTGAAGTTAGGCAAGAATCCTGCCTAAAATAGGTCAAATTTTCTCTAAGTTAAGAATGGTTTGGTACCCTTGTTCCAAAAATTGTAACTTGAGCTACAAGCTTCTTTTGGGAAAACTTTGTGAATAAAAGTTGTAGATTTTGAAATAGGCTACAACTTTTATGTTTTGACTTTTGCTTGAATCCAAATGAATCTTGGTGAGAATGTGGGGCAAAGTTAGGGAAAAATTAGGGTTTTTCATAACTTAGAAAAATTCTAAGTTATGAAAAATCTTCATTTCAAACCCTAATTTGCAATTCTTGATTTCTTGATGAACAAGTTTCATGATTTGGCATGTTTTGATGAAAAATGAATCTTGACACTTGATTTTGACCAAAAAGTCAAAGTTTGAATTTTCAGTATACAGTCAAAAATTGATCAATTGACTGGGAAATTCAACTGTTAATTTTGTGTATTTGGGATCTTTTGAACTTGTTGAGCATGTCAAGATAATTCCATGGGGTCATTGAGTCCATATGTGAGCTTGATTTGCCATTGGCTAGGTCAAACAGTCAAAAATTGCCTTTGTGCAGTCAAAACCCTAAAAATGACCATTTTGCCCTTTTGGTGATCTGATCAAATTTCTTGTGGAATTGTGATCCAAACTTGATCAAATGGTCCATGTGAGTTCATAATGTTGATGTGGGTCAATTTTCATGAGATTTGACTGTCAATTGGCCACAGTTGACTTTTCCCCCAATATAGTTGATTTCTAGGTCAACTGTCCAATTGACTGGGTAAAATTTGGAATCAAGACTTGAAACTTGGTATGGATAAACTTGGGAGTCCAACATGAAGCATGAAAGTCATCTTAGGAATTTTAGGTCAAAATATCTTTGTGCAAACACAAACCCTAATTTGGGTCAATAGTGCAAGGAGAAGTCTTGAACAGAGGAAACCCTAACTGGACCTTGAGCTCCAAGGGTCTTGTGATGAGAAAATGTTGAGGAAATGGGAGGGCAAATTTTGGGGTACAACAGTTGCCCCTGTTCAATCTTCTTGAACCTGAAGAGTTAGATTGGCAAGCTTGCCTTTCGTGACTCGAAGGTAAAAAGAGATTGGACACTAGAGTGCCCGGAAATTTGCACTCGCATGTTGGAGTATCAGCAAATGTGATGTCGGGAATGAGCTTACAGATGCCATTTGGAGAGATGGTGGATAGGGAGATGGGCTTATAGATGCCATCTGAAGGTGTGACAGAAATTTGTCGGGAATGGGCTTATAGATGCCATTTGGAAGTGTTGATCGCATAAGAGATTCCTTAGCGAGAACTTGTGTATTTTGAGAAAGACAGATGTTTTCCTGGCTTGTTACAGGTGTTGATCTTCAATCTTTTCATGCAGATATGCCCTGGCTAGATACAGGTGTTGAATCTACAATCGGATGCTCACAGATATGCCCTGGCTGGATACAGGCATCGAATCTGGAATTTGTCGTCTACAGATATGCCCTGGCTGAATACAGGAATCGAATCTGGAAATAGTTGTCAACAGATATGCCCTGGCTGGATACAGGAATCGAATCTGGAATTGTTGTCAGTTGATAGATATGCCCTGGCTGGATACAGGAATCGAATCTTCAAACTCTTCAGACGTGCCCTGGCTAGATACAGGAATCGAGTCTGGAAACTGATCACTCACAGATGTGCCCTGGCTAGATACAGGAATCGAATCTGGAAACTGTGACAGTTGAAGGTAGTTGTCTTTTGGGTTGTCTTTTTCCCTGAAAAGGAAAAACATCAGTTGTATGCAATGTCGTGATGTATGAAATGCATGATGTCATGATGTTCAACATGAGATAGTGTTGTATGCACTTTATCATGTATGTAAGCAAGATGTATGAAATATGAAGTGTTTATGAATGTATTTTCGTCTAGGAAAATAAATCCTTGACGACCGGCCGGGGAATTAAATCCTGGGCTGATGTTGAAGAGTAGAGCTCTTCGTTTCCGCTGGGGATGATGGTTGCAAGAATATACCGGTAGGAGAAGATGACTCCGTTGGGGAAGAAACTTTTTGGAGAGATTACTCCGAGGGGAATTGCTCTGTGGAAGAGATACTTTGCTGAAGTTTGACGAGAGCTTCACTGAGGATTTCAATGATGGAATCCGCTGGGGATAACAATGATAAACTCCGCTGGGGATTCTGTTGATAAGTTATGTTTGGGGAACTTTGATGAACTCCGCTGGGGATTGAAAGAATTTCGCCGAGGACGATCTTCCGTGGTAATTAGCTGAGGATAACCCAGTTATAAGCCCTTGTGAGGAATAACTTTGAATAAAGCTCGGGAGAGACGTCTGTACTCTGCAGGGGATAAGCTTCCAGAATCTACTGGGGATAAGCTTCAAGACTTGCTGGGGATATGGATTTTAAATCTCCTGGGGAAACTTTCAGACTGTACTGGAAAATGATTCCACTGGGGTGTCCGTATTCCGCCGGGGAACAATCTTAGATCAAGACTGCCGGGGATGCTTGCTGATGAATGCCTATACTCCGCTGGGGAATGTTGCTATTTTGTCTTACTTTGTGGGGAGTTGAGATAACTTGGTCACATTCTTCAGTTGAACCTACCTTGGTACTTCGGCAGACAAAGCAACCAGACTGCCTGGACAATTCTATATTGCCCCTACTACTGATGTCACCCGTAATTAGTCTTTTGTTTCATACGCAAGTATTTATGAATTAGCAATTTAATGTCAAATGCATATATCAAAAATGAACATTGGACGTTCTTCGCAAGACAAAACAGAAAAAAGGGAAAACAATGGGCAATTTGTTTGGAAAATTGAATCTGTATTGATTTTGAAATTTGCCTGTAAATAGGCGTTTTTTGTACAAGAGGCTGACGTCCTAGTAAGAGAACGCCGCCGAACAACATAAAGTTTATACAATTTTGAAAAGGAAACAAAACAGCTATGTGCACAATATTCCCACTGGGTTCCAACTCTGCTATCGCCTTTATGTCTTCAAGCGTCTCATCACTTTGCTGCTTAGTTAAAGATGAAGCTGATTGATCGATGCCGAAGTCTGAGCCAGATAATTGATGCCGAATTCTGGATGCAAGGTGATCCAATGAGACATAGTGTTACGCTTTATACCTAACTTTTGCCTGGACCGCCCTTTCGGGTTTTCAGTCCACCGGGATACCCATTTTTGCCCAAGCCGCCTTTTCAGGTTTTCGACTTGCCGGGTGTACAGATTTTTTTTCATTTCATCCCTTATTTTTGCCCGAACCCTTTTGGTTCGCCGGGAAGCCCTTATTTTTGCTTAGGTATGTCAACCTAGCGGGTCTTTTATTCATGCATAGTATCTTTTTACTATGTCTGCATTGGCGGGGTGAGGAAGGTCGTCACCATCCATGGTGGTTAGAATCATGTCTCCTCCTGAGAACACATGTTTAACCACAAATGGCCCTTCGTACGTAGGGGTCCATTTGCCCCGAGGATCACTTTGAGGAAGGATGATGCGTTTGATTACCAGGTCCCCAACTTGATACTCTTGTGGTCTGACTTTCTTGTTAAATGCCCTGATCATCCGTTTTTGGTACGTTTGACCATGACAGATAGCGGTGAGTCTCTTTTCGTCAATCAGGTTTAATTGATCAAGTCGAGTCTGGATCCAGTCATCTTCACTCAAGTCTACATCCTTCATTATCCGGAGAGAGGGTATCTGGACTTCAATTGGCAAGACTGCCTCCATGCCATAGACCAAGGAAAAGGGTGTTGCCCCGGTTGACGTCCTTGCTGAGGTACGGTACCCATGAAGAGCAAACGGTAACATTTCGTGCCAATCTTTATAGGTCACTGTCATCTTCTGCACAATTTTCTTGATATTCTTATTAGCTGCTTCTACAGCCCCATTCATCTTCGGTCGGTAAGGAGAAGAGTTATGGTGTTGTATCTTCAATTGCTCGCAGAGCTCAGTGATCATCTTGTTATTAAGATTGGTACCATTGTCCGTAATGATCCTTTCTGGGACTCCATACCGACAGATCAGGTTGTGCCGAATGAAACGTGCCACGATGCTCTTGGTTACGGTGGCGTAGGAAGCTGCTTCTACCCACTTCGTGAAGTAATCAATTGCTACCAAGATGAAGCGATGCCCGTTGGATGCCGTTGGTCAGATCTCACCGATCATATCGATGCCCCACATTGCAAAAGGCCAAGGTGACGTCAGGACGTTCAGAGGAACCGGAGGGATATGCACCTTATCAGCATAGATCTGGCATTTGTGACAAGTTCGAGAATGTTGGTAACAGTCGGCTTCCATTGTGGACCAGAAATATCCTGCCCGAAGGATTTTCTTTGCCATGGTATGTCCACTGGAATGTGTTCCGAATGTACCTTCATGCAGTTCTATCATGATCTTCTCTGCTTTAGCTTTATCCACACAACGCAGTAGAGTTGAATCATGATTTCGTTTGTAGAGAATGCCGTTGCTGAGGAAGAATTTTGCAGCAAACCTTCTCATGAACTTCTTGTCGTTGACAGATGCACCTTCAGGGTATTCCTGAGCTTCCAAGTATCTCTTCACCTCATGATACCAGGGTTTTTTAGTCACCTTTTCGGCCTCAAGATCGCAGCAGTATGCAGGTTCGTCCAACTTCCAGATAATGATCCGGGGAGCCTCATTGTCCCATTTGACTTTGAACATTGAAGACATCGTAGCTAGTGCGTCCGCTAACTGATTCTCCTCTCTCGGGAAGTGTTCAAAAGTTATCTCTTCAAAGTGGGGAAGCAAAGTCAACACATACTCCTTGTAAGGAATAAGATTTGGGTGTTTCGTATCCCACTCGCCTTTGATCTGATTGATCATGAGAGCGGAATCTCCGAAGACACTCAGAAACTTGATCCTTAAGTCGATTGCAGCTTGAAGACCCATAATACATGCCTCATATTCTGCCATGTTATTGGTGCAGTTGAAACACAGCCGGGCAGTGAGTGGAGTATGAGTTCCTTTGGGGGATATGATTACAGCGCCGATACCGTTACCCAAAGCGTTTGAGGCTCCGTCGAAATGCATAGACCATCGGGATCCTTCCTCAGGTCCTTCATCCGGTCCAGGCACTTCACAATCTGTTACTACCATGATATCTTCGTCCGGAAATTCAAAGTTCAATGATTGGTAATCGTCCACAGGTTGGTGTGCCAAATGATCTGCCAGTACACTTCCTTTGATTGCTTTTTGAGTTGTGTACTGGATATCATATTCTGTCAAGATCATTTGCCATCTTGCTATTCTTCCAGACAGAGCAGGCTTTTCGAATATGTACTTGATGGGATCCATCTTTGAAATCAACAGAGTGGTGTGAGTCAACATATACTGTCTCAGCCGGCGAGCAGCCCATACCAGAGCGCAGCAAGTTTTCTCGAGCAGTGAGTACCGAGACTCACAGTCGGTAAACTTTTTTCTCAGGTAATAAATAGCGTGCTCTTTTCGGCCAGACTCGTCATGCTGCCCCAGCACACACCCCATTGAATTGTCAAGCACCGTCAAGTATAGTATCAGAGGTCTCCCTTCCACTGGTGGCATAAGAATGGGTGGTTCTTGGAGATACTCTTTTATCTTTTCAAAAGCGGCCTGACATTCCTCGTTCCAACGTACTACTTGATCTTTCTTCAGTAATTTGAAGATTGGCTCACAGGTAGCAGTTAGATGTGAGATGAAACGGGCAATGTAATTCAGTCGTCCCAGAAAGCCTCTGACTTCTTTCTCTGTCTTGGGAGTCGACATCTCTTGTATGGCTTTTACCTTGGAAGGGTCCACCTGAATACCTTTATCGCTTACAATGAAACCTAGCAATTTTCCGGACCTCACCCCAAAGGTGCATTTGTTGGGATTCAACCTCAGCTTGTATAACTTCAATCGGTCGAACAGCTTCCGCAGATGGTCAAGGTGTTCCTCCTCAGTTTGAGACCTTGCAATCATGTCATCAACATATACCTCAATCTCATGATGGATCATATCATGAAATAAAGCAACCATGGCACGTTGGTAGGTTTCCCCAGCATTTTTCAACCCGAATGGCATGACCTTGTAGCAGAAGGTGCCCCACTGAGTCACAAAGGTAGTCTTTTCCATATCTTCGGAGCCATCTTGATCTGATTATACCCTGAAAAACCATCCATGAAGGAGAACACCTTGTGTTGAGCAGTATTATAAACAAGAACATCGATGTGAGGTAGGGGAAATCATCCTTGGGGCTGGCCCTGTTCAAATCCCTGTAATCGACACACATCCTGACCTTACCGTCCTTCTTCGGCACTGGCACTACGTTGGCAACCCACTGAGGGTAAGAGGTCACTGCTAGAAACCTGGCATCGAATTGCTTCATAACCTCAGCCTTGATCTTTTCGGACATCTTTGGACGCATGCGGCGGACCTTTTACTTTACCGGAGGGCAGTCTTCCTTGGTAGGCAGGTGATGAACTACAATGTCGGCATCCAAACCAGACATGTTTTCGTAAGACCAAGCGAAGATCTCCATGTAATCATGTAGCATCTGGATCAATCATTGCTTCACTCTGAGCTCTAGATTGGCACCAATCTTGACTTCTTTTCTATCTGTCTCAGTACCCAGGTTAATCGTTTTCACCGGGTCTTCATGCGGCTGAATGGCCCTCTCTTCCAGGAGTAGCAGTCTTGCAAGTTCACCAGGCACTTCGCAATCATCTTCACCTTCGTCTTCGGCCAAGTTGATCGGATTTTCGAAGTCATAACTGGCAGTAGCAGAGCTGTTACCAGTGAGATCTAGAGTGGATTGAAACCTGTATAAGTGAGTGTGTGTAAATATAGCTGTTTTGCAATATATAACACAGAATGAAAAAGAGCACAAGATTTGAAATGCAACAAACGTCCAATGTTTTGATTAATGATATATGGAAATGTCATACAAAAAGCCCTCACAAATGGAGCTACGATGCCCCGGGTAGGACACCGAGCCAATAAAGTTTCAACATATTGTTTGTTACAAATTGAAAATAAAAAGAGTTAATTACTGCGTGACAAATGTGATAGGTGTAAAATCCTTTACCGTCCAGTTGCTTGGTCCGTTGTTGGTGGTTGGATAGATCCAACTGTCAAACTCTGCTTCCTCTACGTCCTCCTCGATAGCATTCACCCTTGGATTGGTTATGAACACTGGAGCCTTTCTGATCCTTTCCTTGCGAACAGCCCTCTGAGCCTCTGCAGTGAAGCCCAGCCCAAACTTGTCGGTCTTTTGAGTGAAGTCAGGAAGCTGACCCCAGTTTGCACATTTGCCTTTCTCAATCACTGCATGGGCATCCTTCAGGGAAGCCATCTTCAAGGGAAAGTCCTCTTCAACCACTATTTCAGCCGACGCCAACGTTGGAGGTACCTCCTCAAAATGCTGAAAGGGGGTTTCAATAAACTCCCCGTCCATCTCGATATACCGGAATGAATTCAAGTGACTAACCATGTATTCCTCCTCACCCTGCACAGTAACAATCTTCCCTTTAACAAGGTATTTGAGCTTTTGGTGTAGAGTGGATGTTACTGCCCCAACCTTGTGAATCCAGGGTCGACCCAACAAGCAGGAATAAGATGGGCGGATATCCATTACATAGAACGTTGAGTCGAAGACTTGGGAACCCACACGAATATGAATGTCTACCTCACCGTGCACCATCCTCTTAGAACCGTCGAAGGCTCTAACAATGATGTTACTAGGTTTCAATTCCAGGCCCTCACAGTCCAACCGATCTAAGGCCTTCTTGGGCAAAACATTCAGGGAAGAACCGGTATCCACCAACACGTGTGCGAGAGTAGTGCCCCTGCATTCTATGGAAACATGCAGGACATCATTGTGATTTTTCCCTTTTGCGGTAAGGTCTGCATCTGAGAAACCCAAGCCATTGTCAGCTGTCAAATTAGCCACACAGTCAGTGAATTGATCTGCAGAGGTCTCTTGCGGCACATGGGCCGTTTTCAGAAATGAAATCAGGGCCTTTGCATGGGCCTCTGAGCATAGCAGCAATGATAGCATAGAGATTTTGGAGGGGGTATGCCCCAGCTGTTCAACAACATTGAAGTCACTCTTTTTAATGATTTTAAGGATCTCCTCCATTTCTTGTTGGGAGGCTTCAACAACAGTCTTTTTTGGTGCCTCCGTCCTGGCAGGCAAATCGGTAGCAACTTCTTTGCCCCGAGCATCAGAGGACTCGGCGGCAGTAGTAGACACAAGAACTTGATTTGAAACATGCACACTTGCGGGTGTGATGATGAGAGGTTTTTGGATAACTGGTGGTGCAATGTCAGGCGAGAAGAGCCTGCCACTGCGAGTAATCTTGGCGGGACCAGTGATGTTACTGATACTGGTACCGGTGTTGAACTTCTGCTTCACTCCAAGCACATACACGTCTGCCCCATAATGCCATGGGATAGCCTTGTTAGATTCATAGGGGAGAGGCCCCGGAATAGTAATAGTAATGGGTGCAACAGACATAATTTGGACTGGCTTCCTTGGGAGAGCCTTGGTAGGATTGTTGAAAATTGTGACGACAGATACTTCTTCAGCGGAAACAAACGGAACAACAGTTTTCTTGAATAGAATTTCTTTGCTATCCATCAGGCTTTGGATGCCTGATTTCAGCAGCGGACAACCGGTAGGGATAACAGCACACAGGAGGCAACCCTTGCTACAACCCGGAAATAAACAGGCTAGCAGTAGGTTCCTCTTAACAGTAAATAGAGGGGTAGCAACATCATTCACCGAAATAGCATACAAATCTTCCTCGACGGCATTTACCCTATGCTGGGGCATAGGAGCAGTTACAACATTTGGCCTCTCAGGCGCCTCAAACTGAATTTCCTTCGCGTCGATAAGGTCTTGCACCTTATTTCTCAGGGCCCAGCAATCATCAGTAGTGTGATACGGTGGGAGAACTGACTTGAGGTTTGCGTTTGTATTCGCAAATGTTGCGGTTAGCAAGAGTCGCCACCGACTTTTTACTTTATCCTAAGGAAAGGTTAAAAAAGCACAGCAAAAAAACCTTTTGAGATATTTTCTTGGGTTCGGGGAGTAGATTATAGAAAGGGAAGGTATTAGCACCCTTTCTATCCATGGTTATCCATGGGCTCTTAGTTACTTGCTTAGATCACTTGCCTTTTGCTTTCAATTGTTTTAAATGGTGCTTGAGTGTGTGGGTTTTGAAAATGTTTTTGAAAAGAGGCCAATGTGGTGGCAACCTTTGTAATGATCCATGTGGGGATGTATACAAAGATGTATGTCTTTTGAAAAAGTTTTCATTTGTTTTTGAAAGTTTTATTTTGAAAGTGTTGTGACGTGTGATTTTGAAATTAGGCAAGTGTTTTATTTTGCAAGTTGACTCAAGTAACTAAGAGGTTATCTACTCCTAAATTTCTCAAAAGACTATTGCTATGCTTTAACCCTTTTAACAAGTTTGCTCCACCATTGTATTTGGTGGGCAACCTTGTGTTAGGAGGTGAAAGGGACAGGCGCGGGTCATCGTTTTTAGACCATAATTGCAACGGCGTTAAATGTCTTTGAGCAATTTCTCTAAGGGACTTGATCATTTGTTTTTGTTTGTTTTGAAAAGTTTTGTCGAGGGACTATGATCATTCAAATTATTTGCTTTGCCCAAAGAAGTTCAACATGCAATATGGCCCATTCATTTGAAGGCAACAAGTGGAATACCCTAGGGGGGTGCAAGTGTGATTTGTGTGTCCATTTTCATGTTTGTTTATCTTGTATTAGGTCAAACTATTTTTTATCGTTTTTCGCATACAAACCCTAATTCTAACATGTTATCATTAGAAAGCAATAAAGTGCGAGATTAAAGTTACTAAGCTATTACAAAACCAAATATGGGAAGGGGGGTACAAATGTTCAAATGGGGATGTTGACAAGAATTTAAATCTAAATTATTACATCATTTGGAATATTTGCAATTTAAATAATGCATAATTAAATGTAAATTAAATAAATATGTGAAATGCAAAAAGAAGGTTTTTATGTGTATGAGAAAAGTATGGTTTATGTAAAAGGGAAAAGAAAATAAAAATGTATTATTTTTTAGTATTTTGAACTTAGGGTAAAAACCCTAATTTTTAAAGAAAAAAGTATTATTTTCTAATTTAATACAACTATTTATTTATTATTTATAAAAATAAAATAAAATGAAGTGTATTGTAAAAAAAGGTATTTTTATATCAAATATTAATAAAAATGAAAAAATCAAGTATTTTTTATATTTTTGTCTTAAATATATTAATAATCACATATATATATATATATTAAACCCTAAATATGTATTATACAAAATAAATATTTATTTAATATTTTAATAAAATAAATAAAAGAGTATTTTTTGTGTGAAATATTTTCAGAAAGTAAATGAAAATAAAAATTGTATTTACATTATTTTTACATTTTTATTCTAATAATCATATATATATATATTTATGTACAAACAAAGAAAATAAACAAATAAATATGCAATAAATGCAAAAAGTGATGGAAAAAATATTTTTAATTTTTAAATGGCATGAGAAAAAAATAAACAAAGTCAGCCAAAAAAGAAAAAGTCAAAAATGTTAAAAAATGAGCAAATGGGCTCAAGGGGGTGTAAACCAAAAAAGATGGTGTGAAAAGCAAAATAACACTGGCCCAGCCCATTGACCATTGTCTTCAACCTCCAGCTTCAAACATTTGAAAAAACGCGCGCCTCTTGCTTAAATGTCTAACTCCTGATTCTTGGCTTTTCAGCAAAAACTCATAACACAAGAAATGTTCAGCATGAAGAGAGGGTTTCAACCATATAAATAACTTGACCTATCTCTCTAAGATGAGGGAGAATTTCTCTCCCCCTCTTTTCTGACCTAACTTTTCATCAATGTTCAGACATGAAATTCTCTAAGCACACGAAACATAAATGAAATCTAATCATATGAGCATGTTCAGGGCTATGATTGTGACATGTTTTCTTCAAAAACCTAAAGCTAACAATGCCTAATAAGAGAGATAGAACTCCATGAATATACCTGTTCAGTTGGAATCGAGCTTGGCAATGGAGGATGTTTCAGAGTGAAATGATGACTTGTACATCTTCCTTGAAGTGTAAGGATGCTTTCCCAATTCCTACTTTGTCTTGAAACTCCCTGAATCGAGCTAGTGAACTCCAACTGCAAAACAGAAAATTGAAAATGGTGAAGTGGCCTGGAGGCGTTACAGGTCTGATTTTAGGACATGGTTAGCTTGCATATATTGTAGGGAAGGTAGAGGAAAAGGTTTGAATCAAAATGCTTGAAGGGATTGGGAGTTTGCACTCAAACTGCAGGGGCTCCCCTGTTTGTGCAGTTTTGAGGTGATTTTGAGATGGAGGGTGCTTCAGATGGCAAAGGCTCGTGTGTTAGCTTGGATTTGGTCTATGAAAATTGTTTGATAACTTTGTTCTTCTGTTTTTCAGCTGAGATGAGAGTTAGCATAAGTTATGGACTTTTCTTCACACTTAAGCTATAAAATGCCTCTTTGCTTTCTAGGTCAGTACAGGCCCCCTAACTATGCTGCTATCCCTTGCCTTGATCAGTGCAATTTGCTCACAAACTTGTGCCAAGAAGATCTTGCTTGTACTTGCTTGGATTTCTAATTGACATAAAGCAAGCTTTTCAAGAATGGAAATAATGCTTTTTCTAGTTTAGGCTTAATTCCTTGTGTAATGACCAAAGGCTTAGAATAACAACTTGATTCATTGGTTTTGCATTAAATTAAGGAGTGTAATTTGGTTTTAGGACCTGTAAAGTAGCACAAACTATGCTGAGTTCAAATTTGCCAAGTTTATGAACATGCTTTGATGAAGAACAAAAGTGAATTTTTGCCAACTTGTGAAATTCGAATCTCTCAAGTTATGAGGTTGTTTGATGAGTTCTTGGACATTTTGGAAAGCTTGGAATGTGTACTACAATCCATCTTTGAAATGCAAATCAAAATTCCAAGTGGAAGGGTATGAAAAGTGGCCTTGAAGTAGGGTAGAAAACCTTGTCAAAATAGGTCAAATTTCACTAAGTTAAAAGATGGTTTAGTGCCCTTATTCAAAAAACTATAACTTGAGATACAGGCTTCAAATGAGAAAACTTTGTGAATCAAAGTTGTAGATTATGCAACAAGCTACAACTTTCATGTTTTGACTTTTGTTTGAATCCCAATGGATCATGGTGAAAAGATGGGGTAAAGTTGGGAAAAAATTAGGGTTTTCCATAACTTAGAAAAATTCTAAGTTATGAAAAATTCCATTTTCTAACCCTAATTTGCATTTTGTGATTTCTTGGTGAACAAGTTTCATGATTTGGAATGTTTTGATGAAAAATGAATCTTGACTCTTGATTTTGACCAAAAAGTCAAAGTTTGACTTTTCAGTATACAGTCAAAATTGATCAATTGACTGGGAAATTCAACTGTCAATCTTGTGTACTTGGGATCTTTTGAGCTTGATGAACATGTCAAGATAATTCCATGGGGTCCTTGAGTCCATGTGTGAGCTTGGTGTGCCATTGGCTAGGTCAAACAGTCAAAAATTGCCTTTGTGCAGTCAAAACCCTAAAAATGACCATTTTGCCCTTTTGATGATCTGATCAAATTTCTTGTGGAATTGTGATCCAAACTTGATCAAATGGTCCATGTGAGTTCATAATGTTGATGTGGATCAAATTTCATGAGGTTTGACTGTCAATTGGCCACAGTTGACTTTTTCCCCAATACAGCTGATTTCTAGGTCAACTGTTCAATTGACTGGGTAAAACTTGGAATCAAGACTTGAAACTTGGCATGGGTAAACTTGGGAGTCCAACATGAAGCATGAAAGTCATTTTAGGCATTTTAGGTCAAAACATCCTAGCGCAAACACAAACCCTAATTTGAGTCCATAGTGCAAGGAGAAGCCTTGAGCAGAGGAAACCCTAACTGTATCTTGATCTTCAAAGGTCTTGTGATGAGAAAATGTTGAGGAAATGGGAGGGCAAATTTTGGGGTACAACAGTTGCCCCTGTTCAATCTTCTTGGACCTGATGAGTTAGATTGGCAAGTTTGCCTTTCGTGACTCGAGGGTAAAAGGAGATTGGACACTAGAGTGCCCGGAAATTTGCACTCGCATGTTGAAGTATCAGCAATGTGATGTCAGGAATGGGCTTATAGATGCCATTTAGAGAGATGGTGGATAGGGAGATGGGCTTATATATGCCATCTGGAGAAGTGACGGAACCTTGTCGGGAATGGGCTTATAGATGCCATTTGGAAGTGTCGGTCGCAGAAGAGATTCCTTTGCGAGAAACTTGTGTATTTGAGGAAGGAGGATGTCTTCCTGGCTTGTTACAGGTGTTTGATCCTCAGTCTCCTGATGCAGATATGCCCTGGCTGGATACAAGTATCGAATCTACAATTGGTTACTCACAGATGTGCCCTGGCTGGATACAGGAGTCGAATCTGGAAATAGTCGTCAATAGATGTGCCCTGGCTGGATACAGGAATCGAATCTTTGAACTCTTCAGACGTGCCCTGGCTAGATACAGGAATCGAGTCTGGAAATGTAGCAGTTGATAGATGTGCCCTGGCTGGATACAGGAATCGAATCTTTGAACTCTGCGGACGTGCCCTGGCTAGATACAGGAGTCGAGTCTAGAAACTGATCACTCTCAGATGTGCCCTGGCTAGATACAGGTATCGAATCTGGAATTGTGACAGTTGAAGGTAGTCGTTTTTGAGATTGTCTTTTTCCTGAAAAGGCAAAGACGTAAGTTGTATGCAATGTCATGATGTATGATATGCATGATGTCATGATGTTCAACATTTGATGTTGTATGCGTTTCATCATGTATGTAAGCAAGATGTATGAAAATGTGAAATGTTTATGAGTGTAATTTCATCTTAGGAAAATAAATTCTTGACGAACGGTCGGGAAGCTGCTCTGTGGAAGAGATACTTGGCCGAAGTTTTGATGAGAGGCCCGCTGAGGACTTTAATGATGGATTCCGCTGAGGATAATGATGATAAACTCCGCTGGGGAACTCCGAAGATAAACTCTGCTTGGGAATACCAAAGATAGACTCCGCTGGGGATTGAAGGAACTTTGCCGAGAGCGGTCTTCCGTGGCTTTTAGCTGAGGATAACCCAGTTATAAGTCCTTATGAGGAAATAACTCTAAACAAAAACTCGGGAGAGACGTCCGTGCTTCGCAGGGGATAAGCTTGCGGAATTTACTGGGGATGAGCTTTAAGACCGGCCTGGGAATGTTGTGCCTTTTCAGGATCGACGGGGAACCAACTTCGCTTGGGGAAAGTATTACTGAACCTTGTTTTACTCTACGGGGCGTTGAGATGATTTGGCCATATTTTTCAGTTGAACCTACCTTGGTGCCTTGGCGAACAAAACAACTAGACTGCATTAGACAACTCCACATTGCCCCTGTCTTTGATGTCACCTGTAATTAATCTCTCGTTTTATATGCAAATATTTATGAATCAGCAATTTAATGTCAAATGCATATATCAAAAATGAACATTGGACGTTCTTCGCAAGACAAAACAGAAAAAGGGGAAAACAATGGTAATTTGTATGGACAAGTGAATTTGTATTGATTTAAACTTTGCCTGTGAATAGGCGTCTTTTGTACAAGAGACTGACATCCTAGTAAGAGGACATCGCCAAATAGTATAGAGTTTACATTTTGAAAAAGAAAACAAAACAGCTATGTGAACAATCCCACTGGGTTCCAACTCTGCTATTGCCTTTATGTCTTCGAACGTCTCATCGCTTTGCTGCTTAGTTGAAGATGAAGCCGATTGGTCAATGCCGAAATCTGGAGCCAGATAGTTGATGCCGTATTCCGGATGCGAAGTGATCCAATGAGACATAGTGTTACGCTTTTATCCCTAACTTTTGCCTGGACCGCCCTTTCGGGTTTTCAGTCCACCGGGATACCCTTTTTTGCCCAAGACGCCCTTTCAGGTTTTCGACTTGCCGGGTGTACAGATTTTTTTTCACTTCATCCCTTATTTTTGCCCGAACCCTTTTGGTTCGCCGGGAAGCCCTTGTTTTTGCCTAGGTATGTCAACCTAGCGGGTCTTTTATTTATGCGTAGTATTTTTTCACTATGTCTGCATTGGCGGGGTGAGGAAGGTCGTCACCGTCCATGGTGGTTAGGATCATGGCTCCTCCTGAGAACACACACTTGACCACAAATGGCCCTTCGTAAGTAGGGGTCCATTTGCCCCGGGGATCACTTTGAGGAAGGATGATGCGTTTGATTACCAGGTCCCCAACTTGATACTCTTGCGGTCTGACTTTCTTGTTAAATGCCCTGATCATCCGTTTTTGATACGTCTGACCATGACAGATAGCAGTGAGCCTCTTTTCGTCAATCAGATTTAATTGATCAAGTCGAGTCTGGATCCAATCATCTTCATTCAAGTCTGCATCCTTCATTATCTGGAGGGAGGGTATCTGGATTTCAATCGGCAAGACTGCCTCCATGCCATAGACCAAGGAGAAAGGAGTTGCCCCGGTTGATGTCCTTGCTGAGGTGCGGTACCCATGAAGAGCGAACGGTAACATCTCGTGCCAATCTTTATAGGTCACTGTCATCTTCTGCACAATTTTCTTGATATTTTTATTGGCTGCCTCTACAGCCCCATTCATCTTCGGCCGGTAGGGAGAAGAATTGTGGTGCTGTATCTTGAATTGTTCACAGAGTTCAGTGATCATCTTGTTGTTGAGATTGGTACCATTGTCCGTAATGATTCTTTCTGGGACGCCGTACCGACAGATCAGATTATGCTGGATGAAACGTGCCACGACGCTCTTGGTTACTGTGGCATAGGAAGCTGCCTCAACCCACTTCGTGAAATAATCGATCGCCACCAAGATGAAGCGATGCCCATTGGATGCCGTCGGTCGGATCTCACCGATCATATCGATGCCCCACATTGCGAAAGGCCAAGGTGCCGTTAGGACATTCAAAGGAACTGGAGGGATATGCACCTTGTCAGCATAGATCTGGCACTTATGACAAGTTCGGGAGTGTTGGTAACAATCGGCTTCCATTGTGGACCAGAAATATCCTGCCCGAAGGATTTTCTTAGCCATGGTGTGTCCACTGGAGTGCGTTCCGAATGTACCTTCATGCAGTTCCATCATGATTTTCTCCGCTTCAGCCTTATCCACACAACGTAGCAGGGTTGAATCATGATTCCGTTTGTAGAGAATGCCGTTGCTGAGGAAGAATTTTGCAGCAAACCTCCTCATGAACTTCTTATCATTGACAGATGCGCCTTCAGGGTATTCCTGAGCTTCCAAGTACCTCTTCACCTCGTGATACCAGGGTTTTTCAGTCACCTTCTCAGCCTCGAGCTCGCAGCAGTATGCCGGTTCGTCCAACTTCCAGATAATGATTCGGGGAGCCTCATTGTCCCATTTAACTTTGAACATTGAAGACATCGTGGCTAGTGCGTCCGCTAGCTGATTCTCCTCTCTGGGGAAATGCTCAAAAGTTATCTCTTCAAAGTGAGGGAGCAAGGTCGACACATACTCCTTGTAAGGAATAAGATTCGGGTGTTTCGTATCCCACTCGCCCTTGATCTGATTGATCACGAGAGCGGAATCTCCGAAGACACTTAGAAACTTGATCCTCAAATCGATTGCAGCTTGTAGACCCATGATACATGCCTCGTATTCTGCCATATTGTTGGTGCAGCTGAAACATAACCGGGCGGTGAGTGGAGTATGCGTTCCTTTGGGAGATATGATTACAGGGCCGACGCCGTTACCCAAAGCATTGGAGGCTCCGTCAAAATGCATGGACCATCGGGATCCTTCCTCAGGTCCTTCATCCGGTCCAGGTACTTCACAGTCAGTTACCACCATGATGTCTTCGTCCGGAAAATCAAAGTTCAATGATTGGTAATCGTCCACAGGTTGGTGTGCCAAATGATCAGCCAATACACTTCCCTTAATTGCTTTCTGAGTTGTATACTGGATGTCATATTCTGTTAAGATCATTTGCCATCTCGCTATTCTCCCAGACAGAGCGGGCTTTTCAAATATGTACTTGATGGGGTCCATCTTTGAAATCAATAAGGTAGTGTGAGTCAGCATATACTGTCTCAGCCGGCGAGCAGCCCATACAAGAGCGCAGCAAGTTTTCTCAAGCAGTGAGTAACGAGACTCACAGTCGGTAAACTTTTTGCTCAAGTAATAAATAGCGTGCTCTTTTCGGCCAGACTCGTCATGCTGCCCCAGCACACACCCCATTGAATTATCAAGCACCGTTAAGTATAGTATCAGAGGTCTTCCTTCCACCGGTGGCATAAGAATGGGTGGCTCTTGGAGATATTCCTTTATCCTTTCAAAGGCGGCCTGACATTCATCATTCCAGTGTACCACTTGATCTTTCTTCAGTAATTTGAAGATTGGCTCACAAGTAGCAGTTAGATGTGAGATGAATCGGGCAATGTAATTCAGTCGTCCTAGGAAACCTCTGACTTCTTTCTCTGTTTTTGGAGTCGGCATCTCTTGAATGGCTTTTACCTTGGCAGGATCCACCTGAATACCTTTATCACTTACAATGAAACCTAGCAACTTTCCGTATCTTACCCCAAAGGTGCATTTGTTGGGATTCAACCTCAGCTTGTATAACTTGAGTCGGTCAAACAACTTCCTCAGATGGTCAAGGTGCTCCTCCTCAGTTTGAGACCTTGCAATCATGTCATCAACGTATACCTCAATTTCATGATGGATCATATCATGAAACAAAGCAACCATGGCACGTTGATAGGTTGCCCCAGCATTTTTCAATCCGAATGGCATGACCTTATAACAGAAGGTGCCCCACTGAGTCACGAAGGTAGTCTTCTCCATATCCTCTAGAGCCATCTTAATCTGATTATACCCTGAAAAACCATCCATGAAGGAGAACACCTTGTGTTGAGCTGTATTGTCAACAAGGACATCGATGTGAGGTAGGGGGAAGTCATCCTTGGGGCTGGCCCTGTTCAGATCCCTGTAGTCGACACACATTCTGACTTTACCGTCCTTCTTCGGTACTGGCACCACATTGGCAACCCATTGAGGGTAAGAAGTCACTGCAAGGAACCCGGCATCAAACTGCTTCATAACCTCGGCCTTGATCTTTTCAGACATCTCTGGACGCATCCGTCGAACTTTTTGCTTTACCGGAGGGCAATCTTCCTTGGTTGGCAAATGGTGAACTACAATGTCGGCGTCCAAACCAGGCATATCTTCATAAGACCAAGCAAAAATCTCCATGTAGTCTTGTAGCATCTGGATCAATCGTTGCTTCACGCTGAGCTCTAGATTGGCACCAATCTTGACCTCTTTCCTATCTGTCTCAGTACCCAGGTTAATTGTCTCCACAGGCTCTTCATGTGGTTGAATAGCCCTCTCTTCCTGAAGTAGCAGTCTCGCAAGTTCACCAGGCACTTCGCAATCATCTTCACCTTCGTCTTCGGCCAAGTTGATCGGATTTTCGAAGTCATAACTGGCGGTAGCAGAGCTGTTATCAGTGAGATCCAGAGTGGATTGAAACCTGTATAAGTGAGTGTGTGTAAATATAGCTGTTTTGTAATATGTATAACACAGAAAGAAAAAGAGCACAAGATTTGAAATGCAACAAACGTCCAATGTTTTGATTGATGATATATGAAAATGTCATACAAAAAGCCCTCACAAATGGAGCTACGATGCCCCGGGCAGGACACCGAGCCAACAAAGTTTTAACATATTGTTTGTTACAAATTTGGAAATCAAAAGAAATCAATTACTGCGTGACAAATGTGATAGGAGTAAAGTCCTTTGCCGTCCAGTTGCTAGGTCCGTTGCTGGTAGTCGGGTAGATCCAACTGTCAAACTCAACTTCCTCCACATCCTCCTCGATAGCATTCACCCTTGAGCTGGAAATAAACACCGGAGCCTTTCCGATCTTCTCGTTGCGCACCGCCTTCTGAGCCTCTGCAGTAAAGCCTAGCCCAAACTTGTCGTTCTTCTGAGTGAAGTCAGGAAGCTGACCCCAGTGTGCACAATTGCCTTTCTGAACCACAGTCCGGGCATCCCTTAGGGAAGCCATCTTCAAGGAATCATTCTCTTCGGTCATTGTCTCTGCAGCTGCTGAAATTGGATGCACCTCCTCGAAATGCTGGAAGGGGGTTTCAATGAACTCTCCGTCCATCTCGATGTACCTGAAGGAATTCAAATGGCTCACCATATACTCCTCTTCTCCTTGTACAGTGACGATCTTCCCCCTAACGGGATACTTCAGCTTTTGGTGCAAGGTGGAGGTCACTGCCCCAGCTTTATGGATCCAAGGTCGACCCAACAGACAAGAGTACGACGGACGTATATCCATCACGTAAAAGGTAGAGTCAAACACTTGAGAGCCCACACGAATAGGGATGTTAACCTCTCCATGAACCATCCTTTTGGAACCGTCAAAGGCCCTGACGATGATATTGCTGGGTTTCAACTCCAGGCCCTCATAATCCAGACGATCTAAAGCTTTTTTCGGAAGAACATTCAAGAAAGAACCAGTATCCACTAATACATGTGCCAGAGTGGTGCCCCTGCATTCAATAGAGACATGCAGGGCATCATTGTGGTCTCTCCCTTTTGCGGTTAGGTCAGCATCTGAAAAACCCAAGCCGTTGTCCGCCGTCAGATTCGCTATGCAGTCAGTGAACTGAACTGCAGACGTCTCCTGCGGCACATGGGCCGTCTTGAGAAATGAGATCAAGGCCTTAGCATGGGCCTCGGAGCATAGCAATAGGGAGAGCAGGGAGATCTTGGAGGGTGTATGCCCCAACTGCTCGACAACATTAAAATCACTCTTCTTTATTATTTTCAGAATCTCCTCCATTTCTTGTCGGGAGGCCTCAGCATTTACGGGTGTTGGTGCCTCCATCCGGGCATGCTCCTCTTCAATCCCTTTGCCCCGAGCATTTGATGACTCGGCAGCAGGGGACACAATGTGATCAGCAACAGGACTAGGTAAACTTGCAGGTTTTATGAGGAGGGGTTTTCGAATAGCGGGCGGCGCAATGTCAGGCGAGAAGAGCCTGCCACTGCGGGTGACTTTAGCTGGACCGGTGATATCGCAGATACTGGCACTAGCGTCAAATTCTTGTTTGATTCCATTTACATACACGTCTGCCCCATAATGCCAGGGGACAGCTTTATCAGACACGTAAGAGAGGGGCCCTGGAACAGTAATGATCACAGGCGCAACTGTCATGATTTGAATAGGCTTCTTTGGGGGAGCCTTGATTGGATTTTTGAAGATGGTAATCACGGAAACTTCTTTCATTGGAACCAATTGAACAGCAGTCTTTTTGAATAGAATCTCCTTGCTATCCATTAGGCCTTGGATGCCTAACCTTAGCAGGGGACAATCAGATGGGGAAATAGCACAGAATAGGCAACCTTCACCGCAACCCGGAAATAAACCGGCCCGCAGTAGGTTCTTCTTAACAGTTTTCAGAGGGGTAACGACTTCATCTACCGAAACAGCGTACACTTCTTCCTCAACGGCATTTACCCTATGCTGGGGCATAGGAGCCGTTACAACATTTGGTCTTTCTGGCGCTTCAAACTGAATTTCCTTCGCGTCGATCAGATCTTGCACTTTGTTTCTCAAGGCCCAGCAATCATCAGTAGTGTGCCCGGGACTATCAGAATGATAAGCACACCGGGCATTTGGGTTATATTTAGGAGACGCAGTGTTGACGACTTTAGGAGCTTCTTTGTGGGTCACCAGGTTGGTGGATAACAGTTGGGGTAAAATTTGAGATAATGTCATACTTAGTCGGGTATACTGCCTCTTGGGCCTTTCGCTTCTTTGTTGATTGTACTGCTGAGGAGCAGCAACAGGTTTGGAGATGACCAAAGCATTGACGGCTTGGCGACTTTCGGGCTTGACTTGTCTTCTAGGACCATAGACGGCACTTGCTTCTTTCTTAAACGGCCTCTTCTCAGCACTTGTAGAGGCAGCCTTCTGTATCTTGCCTGACCTGATGCCAGCTTCAATCCTTTCTCCCGTTAATATCAAATATGTGAACCCAGCGGAGGAGTTACCAACCAAATGATTGAAAAACGGACCAGACAACGTCCCCAGAAACATATCAACCAGCTCTCGATCAGTTAATGGAGGCTGCACCCTGCCAGCCAAATCTCTCCATTTTTGAGCGTACTCTTTGAACCCTTCACCCGTCCCTAGAGACATACCCTGAAGTTGGGTACGCGTAGGAGCGAGATCAGAATTGTATTGGTATTGTCTGTAGAATGCGGTTGCCAAATCCTCCCAGTGTCGGATGCTAGCTCCATCCAATTGGTAGAACCATTCGAGCTGTGACCACGAAAGGCTATCTTGGAAGAAGTGAATCCAGAGGTTCTTATCCGCCGTGTAAGGTTGGATTTTCCTTACGTACGACCTTAGATGTAGCTTTGGGCAGGAGACCCCATCATACTTGGCGAAGGCAGGCGCCTTAAACTTGTGTGGAATGACTACCCCAGAAGATAATCCCAAATCTCCGAAATCCAGTCCCGGCACGTTCTGAATTTCCATGGCGCTCAAGCGGTCCTCCAATTGCTTGTATCTGTCAGCAGCAGGTGGGTATTGTTCGTCGTTATAGTCCGTCTCGTTGTCGGAGACTGCGGGACTAGGAGCTCCTCCCCCTTGGGGACTGTTTTTCTCAGCAGAAGAAGTGGTTGGATCAGCTTCATTGTGGAGTGTGTTCCCAAATCTGCGTCCGGTGTTGAACAATGCAGTCCTCTTTTTCTTCTTCTTCTTCAGGAGTAGAGTCTTCAACTCTTGCTGACCTTGGGCTAGGCTTAGGACCATCTCTTGAAACTGTGCACTTTGGGCCTGAAGGGCCTTAATTGCTTGCTCACTGGAGGACTCTGGATTCATGATGACTGTTCACACAAACAGCGAAGAAAATTAAGCAACCTGCGAAATAGGGTACCTGCTATGCATATGGTGCAATGGAATGCGTGTGTATGCAATGCATTCAAGGATTTAGAATATTCAAAATTTGTTGTAGACAAAAAGGAACGCACATCATATTAATAAGGAGAAATTCGTTAGTACATAAATGCCTCATGGGCCAAATATTACAAAATAACTCCTTAAGATAAAAAAACATTGCGCATCCTCTTTGGCGCGATGTAGGTGTTGAGATTCCTTTCCTCGTGCAGCAGGCGGGTGAGTTCCAGGACCTTCTTTTCACTAGCATGTAGACTGGTCTCAAGAGAATTCCGTTCTTCCTTAAGCTGGGCCCAGCTCTTCTGCATTTCTTCCCAGGAGGTGGGCATGTCAGGATGTTGAATGACGTAGGACACCTCTCCTTCCAAGACTGGTTCTTTGATCACAGGTAGCATGTGAGGGTAAGGCATTACTAACTTCTGGGAGCGGGCTCGTACCCACTTGAGGTAAGGTTCCAACGGGATGGAGTTCCTGTGCCCCAATGTCTTGCTGTCTATCCTATTTGGCATCCTCCAAGCTCTGATAAATTTCTGACGAAGTCCTTGGGTATCATTGTCGAAGTCGAAAACTATGTCAGGAATTAACATGTCATGAGGGCCATCCTTCCGAGCATAACCAAACTGTCTCCAAGCCAGGCATGGGTTGTAGGTAATACCTCCTTTGATTCCAAATAAAGGAACATTAGGGTACTCCCCACAACGATCAATGATAGTGACGTCTTCCCTGGACCTAGGACACCAATGTATATCTGCATGCGTGAGAGCCATTAACCGTTGTGACCATCTCAAACCCCGCTCGTTCTTCAAAACTGATTGTGGAAGATGCGAAATAAACCACCTTCCCAGGAGAGGAGTGCAACACATAAGGACACCCCTTCTTCTCATGGTTCGAGTGTAACATGAGTGAAGGATGTCCCCCAGCAATGTAGGTATAGGATTCTTGGTCATGAAGATCTGGACAGCACTGATATCAATAAGCTGATCTGGATTAGGGAACAACACCAAACCATAGACAAGGAGGGCCATAACCTCTTCAAAAGCTCGTAGGTCAAGGGAGTTCCAACATTCTTGAGCTTTTTCAAACAGAAATCTGGCTAAGAACCCTTTAATACCGCTTCTAACTTCCCAATGTCCTTTGAGGTCAGATGTCTGTAGGTGCAAGGCTTTAGCAATCTCTTCAAGCTTGGGTTCCTCTTCCGTACCGTTGTAGGGTAGTTGTTCAAGGATAGGGACCTCCAGAAGTCGGGAGAACTCTTCCAATGTAGGCACCAACTGATAATCCGGGAAGGTGAAGCAGTGATGCAGAGGGTCAAAGAATTGGAACAGGACCTTTATCAAGTCCTCCTCAATGTTGGTGTTAACCAAGCTGATGAGTCTTCCATGTCTCTCACTGAATGAAGAGCCCTAGGGGATCCTGGACAGAAGTTCCTTAAGCTGAGGAGGGATCTTTACAAGGCCAATCTGAATTGTCTTTCTACGAGCAGTTTCCATGTCCTATAAAACAAGAACAAAGATGAAGATTCGAAACCCTTGAAATGGTTAGTCAATGCCCATGATGTTTGTATGATGTAATGATGTGATGATTAAATATACTATAAATATTCACAAAGGCAAACATGGTAAGGCACACAAGTCACACAAGCCCCTTAGAGTTTAGGCCTGCATGGGGTCTGGGTATTACCCTCTTGAAGTTTGGTGGGCTCAACCTGTCCTATCAAAAGTAACCGGGTTCTAAAGGTCCCAATATCACTGGATTACTTTCATTGTTCATCGTTTCGATTTAGCCACTGAACTGGCGACCGAAATATTCCAGGAAAGCAACCCTCAATTGAGTGTAGTATCGAGTATCAACCAACCTCGGACTGCACCAAAGTCAGTTATCTCACTACCCTAACAAGGCCAAGATGGTTCAATTAAGGTTCTTAAGGTCAGTTGATGCTTCATGACACCACGCGGCGGCCCCGTACTCTCCTTGACTGAACTCAAGGGTTACCGGTACACACCAAAGTGCCACATCAACGTAGCAGACTGCTTCAACCATGTCGGTATACCCCGCACAGTTCCCTCACAGCCTTGTTGCTACCTAAAAGGGTTTCCCCAGATCCGGGTTAGGATCTATAAAACTCCGATACAAAGCCCACAAGATGTAAAAGCAAACAAAGCAAGCAATTGAAAACAAAGGTGATCTAAACCCTAAGGTTACTCCACTTTAAAAGTTGTCCCCAGCAGAGTCGCCAGTTCTGTGATACGGTGGGAGAACTGACTTGAGGTTTGCGTTTGTATTCGCAAATGTTGCGGTTAGCAAGAGTCGCCACCGACTTTTTATTTTATCCTAAGGAAAGGTTAAAAAAGCACAGCAAAAAAACCTTTTGAGATATTTTCTTGGGTTCGGGGAGTAGATTATAGAAAGGGAAGGTATTAGCACCCTTTCTATCCATGGTTATCCATGGGCTCTTAGTTACTTGCTTAGATCACTTGCCTTTTGCTTTCAATTGTTTTAAATGGTGCTTGAGTGTGTGGGTTTTGAAAATGTTTTTGAAAAGAGGCCAATGTGGTGGCAACCTTTGTAATGATCCATGTGGGGATGTATACAAAGATGTATGTCTTTTGAAAAAGTTTTCATTTGTTTTTGAAAGTTTTGTTTTGAAAGTGTTGTGACGTGTGATTTTGAAATTAGGCAAGTGTTTTATTTTGCAAGTTGACTCAAGTAACTAAGAGGTTATCTACTCCTAAATTTCTCAAAAGACTATTGCTATGCTTTAACCCTTTTAACAAGTTTGCTCCACCATTGTATTTGGTGGGCAACCTTGTGTTAGGAGGTGAAAGGGACAGGCGCGGGTCATCGTTTTTAGACCATAATTGCAACGGCGTTAAATGTCTTTGAGCAATTTCTCTAAGGGACTTGATCATTTGTTTTTGTTTGTTTTGAAAAGTTTTGTCGAGGGACTATGATCATTCAAATTATTTGCTTTGCCCAAAGAAGTTCAACATGCAATATGGCCCATTCATTTGAAGGCAACAAGTGGAATACCCTAGGGGGGTGCAAGTGTGATTTGTGTGTCCATTTTCATGTTTGTTTATCTTGTATTAGGTCAAACTATTTTTTATCGTTTTTCGCATACAAACCCTAATTCTAACATGTTATCATTAGAAAGCAATAAAGTGCGAGATTAAAGTTACTAAGCTATTACAAAACCAAATATGGGAAGGGGGGTACAAATGTTCAAATGGGGATGTTGACAAGAATTTAAATCTAAATTATTACATCATTTGGAATATTTGCAATTTAAATAATGCATAATTAAATGTAAATTAAATAAATATGTGAAATGCAAAAAGAAGGTTTTTATGTGTATGAGAAAAGTATGGTTTATGTAAAAGGGAAAAGAAAATAAAAATGTATTATTTTTTAGTATTTTGAACTTAGGGTAAAAACCCTAATTTTTAAAGAAAAAAGTATTATTTTCTAATTTAATACAACTATTTATTTATTATTTATAAAAATAAAATAAAATGAAGTGTATTGTAAAAAAAGGTATTTTTATATCAAATATTAATAAAAATGAAAAAATCAAGTATTTTTTATATTTTTGTCTTAAATATATTAATAATCACATATATATATATATATATTAAACCCTAAATATGTATTATACAAAATAAATATTTATTTAATATTTTAATAAAATAAATAAAAGAGTATTTTTTGTGTGAAATATTTTCAGAAAGTAAATGAAAATAAAAATTGTATTTACATTATTTTTACATTTTTATTCTAATAATCATATATATATATATTTATGTACAAACAAAGAAAATAAACAAATAAATATGCAACAAATGCAAAAAGTGATGGAAAAAATATTTTTAATTTTTAAATGGCATGAGAAAAAATAAACAAAGTCAGCCAAAAAAGAAAAAGTCAAAAATGTTAAAAAATGAGCAAATGGGCTCAAGGGGGTGTAAACCAAAAAAGATGGTGTGAAAAGCAAAATAACACAGGCCCAGCCCATTGACCATTGTCTTCAACCTCCAGCTTCAAACATTTGAAAAAACGCGCGCCTCTTGCTTCAATGTCTAACTCCTGATTCTTGGCTTTTCAGCAAAAACTCATAACACAAGAAATGTTCAGTATGAAGAGACGGTTTCAACCATATAAATAACTTGACCTATCTCTCTAAGATGAGGGAGAATTTCTCTCCCCCTCTTTTCTGACCTAACTTTTCATCAATGTTTAAACATGAAATTCTCTAAGCACACGAAACATAAATGAAATCTAATCATATGAGCATGTTCAGGGCTATGATTGTGACATGTTTTCTTCAAAAACCTAAAGCTAACAATGCCTAATAAGAGAGATAGAACTCCATGAATATACCTGTTTAGTTGGAATCGAGCTTGGCAATGGAGGATGTTTCAGAGTGAAATGATGACTTGTACATCTTCCTTGAAGTGTAAGGATGCTTTCCCAATTCCTACTTTGTCTTGAAACTCCCTGAATCGATCTAGTGAACTCCAACTGCAAAACAGAAAATTGAAAATGGTGAAGTGGCCTGGAGGCGTTACAGGTCTGATTTTAGGACATGGTTAGCTTGCATATATTGTAGGGAAGGTAGAGGAAAAGGTTTGAATCAAAATGCTTGAAGGGATTGGGAGTTTACACTCAAACTGCAGGGGCTCCCCTGTTTGTGCAGTTTTGAGGTGATTTTGAGATGGAGGGTGCTTCAGATAGCAAAGGCTCGTGTGTTAGCTTGGATTTGGTCTATGAAAAGTGTTTGATAACTTTGTTCTTCTGTTTTTCAGCTGAGATGAGAGTTAGCATAAGTTATGGACTTTTCTTCACACTTAAGCTACAAAATGCCACTTTGCTTTCTAGGTCAGTACAGGCCCCCTAACTATGCTGCTATCCCTTGCCTTGATCAGTGCAATTTGCTCACAAACTTGTGCCAAGAAGATCTTGCTTGTACTTGCTTGGATTTCTAATTGACATAAAGCAAGCTTTTCAAGAATGGAAATAATGCTTTTTCTAGTTTAGGCTTAATTCCTTGTGTAATGACCAAAGGCTTAGAATAACAACTTGATTCATTGGTTTTGCATTAAATTAAGGAGTGTAATTTGGTTTTAGGACCTGTAAAGTAGCACAAACTATGCTGAGTTCAAATTTGCCAAGTTTATGAACATGCTTTGATGAAGAACAAAAGTGAATTTTTGCCAACTTGTGAAAATCGAATCTCTCAAGTTATGAGGTTGTTTGATGAGTTCCATGACATTTTGGAAAGCTTGGAATGTGTACTACAATCCATCTTTGAAATGCAAATCAAAATTCCAAGTGGAATGGTATGAAAAGTGGCCTTGAAGTAGGGTAGAAAACCTTGTCAAAATAGGTCAAATTTCACTAAGTTAAAAGATGGTTTAGTGCCCTTATTCAAAAAACTATAACTTGAGATACAGGCTTCAAATGAGAAAACTTTGTGAATCAAAGTTGTAGATTATGCAACAAGCTACAACTTTCATGTTTTGACTTTTGTTTGAATCCCAATGGATCATGGTGAAAAGATGGGGTAAAGTTGGGAAAAAATTAGGGTTTTCCATAACTTAGAAAAATTCTAAGTTATGAAAAATTCCATTTTCTAACCCTAATTTGCATTTTGTGATTTCTTGGTGAACAAGTTTCATGATTTGGAATGTTTTGATGAAAAATGAATCTTGACTCTTGATTTTGACCAAAAAGTCAAAGTTTGACTTTTCAGTATACAGTCAAAATTGATCAATTGACTGGGAAATTCAACTGTCAATCTTGTGTACTTGGGATCTTTTGAGCTTGATGAACATGTCAAGATAATTCCATGGGGTCCTTGAGTCCATGTGTGAGCTTGGTGTGCCATTGGCTAGGTCAAACAGTCAAAAATTGCCTTTGTGCAGTCAAAACCCTAAAAATGACCATTTTGCCCTTTTGATGATCTGATCAAATTTCTTGTGGAATTGTGATCCAAACTTGATCAAATGGTCCATGTGAGTTCATAATGTTGATGTGGATCAAATTTCATGAGGTTTGACTGTCAATTGGCCACAGTTGACTTTTTCCCCAATACAGCTGATTTCTAGGTCAACTGTTCAATTGACTGGGTAAAACTTGGAATCAAGACTTGAAACTTGGCATGGGTAAACTTGGGAGTCCAACATGAAGCATGAAAGTCATTTTAGGCATTTTAGGTCAAAACATCCTAGGGAAAACACAAACCCTAATTTGAGTCCACAGTGCAAGGAGAAGCCTTGAGTAGAGGAAACCCTAACTGTATCTTGATCTTCAAAGGTCTTGTGATGAGAAAATGTTGAGGAAATGGGAGGGCAAATTTTGGGGTACAACAAGTAGTATGCCCGGGGCTATCAGAATGATAAGCACAACGGGCATTTGGGTTATACTTAGGAGATGCAGTGTTCACGGCCTTCGGAGCCTCTTTGATGGTCACCAAGTTGGTTGATAACAGTTGCGGTAAGATTTGTGACAAGGTCATACTCAGTCGAGTATACTGCCTCTTGGGCCTTTCACCTCTTTGTTGATTGTACTGCTGAGGAGCAGCAACAGGCTTTGAAATGACCAAAGCATTGAAGGCTTGGCGGCTTTCTGGCTTGACTTGTCTTCTAGGACCATAGACGACACTTGCTTCTTTCTTGAAAGGCCTCTTCTCAGTACTTGCGGAGGCAGCTTTTTGTATCTTTCCTGACCTGATGCCAGCTTCTATCCTTTCACCCGTCAGGATCAAATCCGTAAACCCAGCTGAGGAATTGCCAACCAGATGATTGAAAAATGGACCAGACAAGGTCCCTAGAAACATATCAACCAGCTCACGATCAGTCAATGGAGGCTGCACCCTGCCAGCCAAATCTCTCCATTTTTGTGCATATTCTTTGAACCCTTCGCCCGTTCCTAGAGACATACCCTGAAGTTGGGTACGCGTAGGAGCGAGGTCAGAATTGTATTGATATTTATAAAATACGGTCGCCAAATCTTCCCAATGTCGGATACTAGTTCCATCTAGTTGATAGAACCACTCAAGCTGTGACCCCGAAAGGCTATCTTGGAAGAAGTGGATCCAAAGATTTTTGTCTGCCGTGTAAGGTTGGATCTTCCTTACGTACGACCTTAGATGCAGCTTTGGACAGGAAGCCCCGTCATATTTGGCAAAGGCAGGCGCCTTAAACTTGTGTGGGATTACTACCCCAGAAGATAACCCCAAATCTCCGAAATCCAGCCCCGACACATTCTGAATCTCCATGGCACTCAAGCGGTCTTCTAATTGCTTGTATCTGTCAGTAGCAGGTGGGTATTGTTCGTCATTGTAATCCGTCTCGTTGTCAGAGACTGCAGGACTAGGAGCTCCTCCCCCTTGGGGGCTGTCTTTCTCTGCAGAGGAAGTAGTTGGATCAGCCTCGTTATGGAGTGTGTTCCCAAACCTGCGTCCAGTATTGAACAACGCAGTCCTCTTTTTCTTCTTCTTCTTCAGGAGTAGAGCCTTCAACTCTTGCTGACCTTGGGCCAGGCTCAGGACCATTTCTTGAAACTGGGCACTTTGGGCCTGAAGGGCCTTGATTGCTTGCTCACTGGATGAGTCTGGATTCATGATGACTGTTCAAAATAAACAGCGAAGAAGATTAAGCAACCTGTAGAAGAAAGGGTACCTGTTATGCACGTGATGCATGAGATGCTATCTATGCAATGCATTCAAGGATTTTAGAAATTCACAATTGTTGCAGACAAAAAAGAACGCACGTCATATTAATAAGAAGCAATTTGTTAGTACATAAATGCCCCATGGGCCAAATATTACAAAAACAACTTCTCAAGGTAAAAAGACGTTGCGCATCCTCTTTGGCGCAATGTAGGTGTTGAGGGCCTCTTGCTCATGGAGTCGGCGGGTGAGCTCTAAAACCTTCTTCTCGCTGGCGTAGAAGCTGGCTTCAAAAGTGTTCCGTTCCTCCTTGAGTTGGATCCAACTCTTCTGCATCTCCTCCCACGATGTAGGCATGTCAGGATGTAGGATGGTGTAGGGAACCTCTCCTTCCTTGACGGGCTCTTTAATCACAGGGAGAACATGAGGATAAGGCATCATTAGACTCTGGGCTCGGGCTCGTACCCACTTGAGATAAGGTTCAAGAGGGATGGAGTTCTTGTGTCCCAGTGTCTTGCTATCAACCTTGTTGGGCATCCTCCAAGCTCTGATGAATCTTTGGCGAAGTCCTTGCGCATCGTTGTCGAAGTCAAAAACTAGGTCAGGAATCAACATGTTGTGAGGGCCATCTCTTCGTGCATATCCAAATTGCCTCAAAGCCAGGCAAGGGTTGTAGGTGATACCTCCTCTGATTCCAAGTAAAGGAACATTAGGAAACTCTCTGTAACGGTCGATGATGATGACATTTTCTCTGGACCGAGAACACTAATGTACATCAGAGTGAGTACGAGTCATCAACCGTTGGGACCACCTTGAGCCTTGGTCATTCTTTAAGACATATTGTGGAAGGTGCGAAATAAACCACCTTGCAAGGAGAGGAGTACAACACATGAGAACACCCCTCTTTCTCATTGTTCGTGTGTAAAATGAGTGAAGGATGTCCCCAAGCAATGTTGGTATTGGATTTCTGGACAAGAAGATTTTGACGGCGTTGACATCTACCAATTGGTCAGAATTTGGGAACAAGACCAACCCATAGATAAGGAGTGCCACAATTTCTTCAAAGGCTTGTAGGTCCAATGAATTCCAACACTCTTGTGCCTTCTCAAACAAGAATTTTGCTAAGAAGCCTTTGACACCGCTTCTAGTTTCCCAATGCCCCTTGATGTCAGAAGGCTGTAGATGTAATGCTCGAGAAACATCTTCAGGCTCTGGTTCCTTTTCCGTATCGTTGAAAGGCAGTTGATTAAGGATAGGAATTCTCAGGAGTTGAGAAAATTCCTCCAAAGTGGGTACCAACTGGTAGTCAGGGAAAGTGAAACATTGATGAAGAGGGTCAAAGAACTGGAATAGCACTTTCATCATGTCTTCTTCAATGTTGGTTTGACTAAGCTGAGCAGTCTACCATGTCTTTCACTGAAGGATGAGCTTTCCGGAATTCTTGAGGTGAGCTCCTTGAGCTGAGAGAGATTCTCACAAGGTTGACTTTGATGGTTTTTCTGCGAGGAATTTCCATGACCTACAAAACAAGAACAAAGGTGAAGATCTAAACCCTTGAAGTGGTTAGTGAATGCATATGATGCTTTATGATGTTCATGATGTATGCACAAACATATGTACAAGCAAATCACACCAAACCCTAATTTCAGGCTTGCATGGGGTTTCATAGGTAAGTACCCTCTTGAGTGTAGTTGGCTTAAAAACCTGTCCTATAAATAGTAATCGGGTTCTAAGGAGCTCAATACCACTGGATTGTTTTCATTGTTCATTGTTTTGGTTTAGCCACTTAACTAGCGACCAAAATATTCCAAGAAAACAACCCTCAATGAGTGTAGTATCGAGTATCTACCAACTTCGGACTGCACCAAAGCCGGTCATCTCACTACCCCTAATAAAAGGCCAAGATGGTCAAGTAAGGTTCTAGGTCATTAGTGCTTAGTGACATCACTCAGCGGCCCCGTACTCTCCTTGATTGAACTCAAGGGTTACCGGTACTCACAAATATGTCGCACTAATATAGCTATTGCTTCGACCGTGTCGGTATACCCCACACAGTTTCCACAACGTATTGCTATCTATGAATGTTTCCCAAAATCCGGGTGTAGGATTGCAAACCCAAACAAGAGAGCCAAGATGTAAAGCAATCAAATCAAATAATTAGTCATGCAAGAGGGTGATCTAAGCCCTAAGGTTACTCCACTTTTAAATTATTCCTCAGCAGAGTCGCCAGTTCTGTGATACGGTGGGAGAACTGACTATGGTTTTGCGTTTGTTTACGCAAATGTTTCGGTTGAGCAAGAGTCGCCAGCGACTTTTTATTTTATCCTAAGGAAAGGTTAAAAAGCACAACAAAAACCTTTGAGATGTTTTCTTGGGTTCGGGGAGTAGATTATAGAAAGGTAAGGTATTAGCACCCTTTCTATCCATGGTTATCCATGGGCTCTTAGTTACTTGCTTAGATCAACTTGCCTTAATTTTCAATCGTTTGAAATGGTGCTTTGTGTGTGGGTTTGAAAATGTTTTTGAAAAGAGGCCAATGTGGTGGCAACCTTTGTAATGATCCATGTTGGGATGTATACAAAGGTGTACGTCTTTTGAAAAGGTTTTCATTTGTTCTTGAAAGTTTGTTTTAAAAGTGTAGTGATGTGTGGTTTAGAAAATAGGCAAGTGTTTTGTTTTTGCAAGTTTGATTCAAGTAACTAAGAGGTTGTCTACTCCTAAATTTCTCAAAGATTTCTCCTATGTTTTAACCCTTTTAACAATTTTGTTCCACCATTGCATTTGGTGGACAATCTTGTGTTAGGATGTGAAAGGGACGAGCGCGGGTCATCGTTTAGACCATAATTGCAATGGTGCCAAGTATCTTTGGGAAATTTTTCCTTTAAGGGACTTGATCATTTTTAGGCAACTTTTGAAAGCGTCATCGAGGGACTATGATCATTTGAATTGTGTTTGTTTTGCCCAAAGAGACCTAACATGCAATATGGCCCATTTATTGAAGGCAACAAGTGGAATACCCTAGAGGTGCAAGTGTGATTTGTGTTGTCCATTTTCATGCTTGTTTATCTTGAAATTAGGTCAAACTATTTTTGTTGTTTTTGATTCGCATACAAACCCTAATTCTAGCATGGTATAATTAGAAAGCATTAAAGTGCGAAAAATAAAGTTCCTAAGTTATTACAACATAATATATGGGAAGGGGGGTACAAATGTTCAAATGGAGGGTATTTTGACAAGGAATTTAAACCTAGACTATTACATCAATTTGGAATTATACAAGGTAATTAATATACAACAATTAATTAAAATGGAATAAATATGAAAGATGCAAAAATGTTTTTTATGTGTATGAAAAAAAAAGTATTTTTATATGTCAAATAAACAAAATAAAAAGTATCAATTTTTTTGGAGTTTTTATGCATTTAGGGCAAAACCCTAATTTATTAAATAAAAGTATTAATTATTTAATGTGTACAATATTTATTTATTATATACAAAAATAAAATAAAAATGAAGTATATTTGTCAAAAAGGTATTTTTTAATGTTAAATATTAATAAAATAAAATATGTATATATTTTGCATTTTACCCTAAATATATTAATATGTATATATGTATTTGTATTATTTATTAAATATATTGAATATATATAAAAATAATAATATTTAATATTTATAAAAAAAAAGTATATTTTACATAAAATATTTTCAGAAGATAAAATAAAATAAAATGGAAAATAAAATGTGTTTACATTATTTTAGTATTTTTCAAATAAAAGTATGTTTATATATTTATTTATGTACAAATATCAACTTAAACAAATAAAAGCCTAATAAATATAAAAATGGTGTAAAAATATTTTTTTATATTTTTAATATTGTGAGGAAAAATAAATAAGTCAGAATAAAAAAAAATAAAAGTAAAAAAATCATGAAAATAAACATAATGGGCTCAGGGGGTGTAAAAGTAACAAAAGGGTGCAAAAAGAAAGTCAACTCGGGCCCAGCCCAAGAAGACTTCATCTTCAACCTCAGACATGTTTGAACAACCATCCACGCGCGTTTTCTATCTCTCAATTCCTGGACTTTCAAGCAAAACTCACAACATGAAAAATGTAGAGCATTAAAAGACGAATCCAGACATATAAAGAACTTGACTTAACTCTCTAAGATGAGAGAGAATTTCTTCTCCCCCAATTCTTGACCTAGTTTTTGTTCCATGTTCAGACATTAAATTCTCACAGCACACATAATATAAATGAAAACTAATTACATGGACATGTTCAGGGCTATGAATGTGACATATTTTCTTAACAAACCTAAAGCTAACAATGCCTGGATAGAGAGATACGAGTTCATGAAATTACCTGTTCAGTTGAAGTTGTATCTGGTGATGGAGGTGTCTTCAATGCAAGGTGATGATTGATACAGCTTCCTTGATGTCCAGGGATGCTATTCCAAGCTTTACTTTGTCTTGAAACCAAGTGAATCGTGCTATGGAACTTCAATTGCAAAACAAGAAAATGAAAATGATGATGTTTCTTGGGAGTGTTACAGGTCGTGTTTGAGGTTTGGAATAGTTTCAAGGGATGATGTGGGATGTGTTTGAAGTGGTTTTAGCAAGAATGCATGAAAGGATTGAGCTATGGAACTCAAACTGCAGGGATGCCCTGTTTTGGGCAGTTCAATGGTGATTCTGTGAATGGGAAGGTGTTGGAGATGGTTCACTCGTGTTCTAGCTCAGAATGGATGTTTAGAAAGTGTACAAAATCTTTTCTTAAGCCTGTGTTAGCTGAGATGAAAGTTGTGTTGTGTTATGCTAGTTTTCTTACACTTTAAGCAACAAATGCCAACTTGTGTTTTTAGACAGGTAGAGGCCCCCTAATGTGCTGCAAACCTTGGCCTTGATCAGTGCAATTAGCCCATAAACTTGTGCCAAGGAGATTTGAATTGTACTTGCTTGGATTTGCATTTGACATAAAGTCCTACTTTTCAAGAATGGCTAATTTGCTTTTTCTATTTATGGCTTAGTTTTGCATACAATGATTGAACACACAAAATAAGGTCTTGGCACAATGAGTTAGCATTAAATTATTGAGTGCAAATGGGATATAGGACCTGTAATCAAGGAAAGCATGCTGAATTCAAAATGGCACAAATGCATGAACATGTAAATTGGCCAAATCAAAAGTGAATTTTTCCCAACTTGCCAAATTCGATTATCCCTAACCATGAGGTTGTTTGATGAGTTCTTGGACATTTTGGAAAGCTTGGAATGTGTACTACAATCCATCTTTGAAATGCAAGTTGAAATTCCAAGTGGAAGTATGTGAAAAATGGTCTTGAAGTTAGGCAAAAATTCTGCCTAAAATAGGTCAAATTTTCTCTAAGTTAAGAATGGTTTGGTACCCTTGTTCCAAAAATTGTAACTTGAGCTACAAGCTTCTTTTGGGAAAACTTTGTGAATCAAAGTTGTAGATTTTTAAATAGGCTACAACTTTCATGTTTTGACTTTTGCTTGAATCCAAATGAATCTTGGTGAGAAAGTGGGGCAAAGTTAGGGAAAAATTAGGGGTTTTCATAACTTAGAAAAATTCTAAGTTATGAAAAATCTTCATTTCAAACCCTAATTTGCAATTCTTGATTTCTTGATGAACAAGTTTCATGATTTGGCATGTTTTGATGAAAAATGAATCTTGACACTTGATTTTGACCAAAAAGTCAAAGTTTGACTTTTCAGTATACAGTCAAATATTGATCAATTGACTGGGAAATTCAACTGTCAATTTTGTGTATTTGGGATCTTTTGAACTTGTTGAGCATGTCAAGATAATTCCATGGGGTCCTTGAGTCCATATGTGAGATTGATTTGCCATTGGCTAGGTCAAACAGTCAAAAATTGCCTTTGTGCAGTCAAAACCCTAAAAATGACCATTTTGCCCTTTTGGTGATCTGATCAAATTTCTTATGGAATTGTGATCCAAACTTGATCAAATGGTCCATGTGAGTTCATAATGTTGATGTGGGTCAATTTTCATGAGATTTGACTGTCAATTGGCCACAATTGACTTTTTCCCCAATACAGTTGATTTCTAGGTCAACTGTCCAATTGACTGGGTAAAATTTGGAATCAAGACTTGAAACTTGGTATGGATAAACTTGGGAGTCCAACATGAAGCATGAAAGTCATCTTAGGCATTTTAGGTCAAAATATCTTTGTGCAAACACAAACCCTAATTTGGGTCAATAGTGCAAGGAGAAGTCTTGAGCAGAGGAAACCCTAACTGGATCTTGAGCTCCAAGGGTCTTGTGATGAGAAAATGTTGAGGAAATGGGAGGGAAAATTTTGGGGTACAACAGTTGCCCCTGTTCAATCTTCTTGAACCTGAAGAGTTAGATTGGGAAGCTTGTCTTTCGTGACTCGAAGGTAAAAGGAGATTGGACACTAGAGTGCCCGGAAATTTGCACTCGCATGTTGGAGTATCAGCAAATGTGATGTCGGGAATGAGCTTACAGATGCCATTTGGAGAGATGGTGGATAGGGAGATGGGCTTATAGATGCCATCTGAAGGTGTGATAGAAATTTGTCGGGAATGGGCTTATAGATGCCATTTGGAAGTGTTGATCACATAAGAGATTCCTTAGCGAGAACTTGTGTATTTTGAGAAAGACAAATGTTTTCCTGGCTTGTTACAGGTGTTGATCTTCAATCTTTTCATGCAGATATGCCCTGGCTAGATACAGGTGTCGAATCTACAATCGGATGCTCACAGATATGCCCTGGCTGGATACAGGCATCGAATCTGGAATTTGTCGTCTACAGATATGCCCTGGCTGGATACAGGAATCGAATATGGAAATAGTTGTCAACAGATATGCCCTGGCTGGATACAGGAATCGAATCTGGAATTGTTGTCAGTTGATAGATATGCCCTGGCTGGATACAGGAATCGAATCTTCAAACTCTTCAGACGTGCCCTGGCTAGATACAGGAATCGAGTCTAGAAACTGATCACTCACAGATGTGCCCTGGCTAGATACAGGAATCGAATCTGGAAACTGTGACAGTTGAAGGTAGTTGTCTTTTGGGTTGTTTTTTTCCCTGAAAAGGCAAAACATCAGTTGTATGCAATGTCGTGATGTATGAAATGCATGATGTCATGATGTTCAACATGAGATAGTGTTGTATGCACTTTATCATGTATGTAAGCAAGATGTATGAAATATGAAGTGTTTATGAATGTATTTTCGTCTAGGAAAATAAATCCTTGACGACCGGCCGGGGAATTAAATCCTGGGCTGATGTTGAAGAGTAGAGCTCTTCGTTTCCGCTGGGGATGATGGTTGCAAGAATATACCGGTAGTAGAAGATGACTCCGTTGGGGAACAAACTTTTTGGAGAGATTACTCCGAGGGGAATTGCTCTGTGGAAGAGATACTTTGCTGAAGTTTAACGAGAGCTTCACTGAGGATTTCAATGATGGACTCCGCTGGGGATAACAATGATAAACTCCGCTGGGGATTCTGTTGATAAGTTATGTTTGGGGAACTTTGATGAACTCCGCTGGGGATTGAAAGAATTTCGCCGAGGACGATCTTCCATGGTAATTAGCTGAGGATAACCCAGTTATAAGCCCTTGTGAGGAATAACTTTGAATAAAGCTCGGGAGAGACGTCTGTACTCTGCAGGGGATAAGCTTCCAGAATCTACTGGGGATAAGCTTCAAGACTTGCTGGGGATATGGATTTTAAATCTCCTGGGGAAACTTTCAGACTGTACTGGAAAATGATTCCACTGGGGTGTCCGTATTCCGCCGGGGAACAATCTTAGATCAAGACTTCTGGGGATGCTTGCTGATGAATGCCTATACTCCGCTGGGGAATGTTGCTATTTTGTCTTACTTTGTGGGGAGTTGAGATAACTTGGTCACATTCTTCAGTTGAACCTACCTTGGTATTTCGGCGGACAAAGCAACCAGACTGCCTGGACAATTCTATATTGCCCCTACTACTGATGTCACCCGTAATTAGTCTTTTGTTTCATACGCAAGTATTTATGAATTAGCAATTTAATGTCAAATGCATATATCAAAAATGAACATTGAACGTTCTTCGCAAGACAAAACAGAAAAAAGGGAAAACAATGGGCAATTTGTTTGGAAAACTGAATCTGTATTGATTTTGAAATTTTCCTGTAAATAGGCATTTTTTGTACAAGAGGCTGACGTCCTAGTAAGAGAACGCCGCCGAACAACATAAAGTTTATACAATTTTGAAAAGGAAACAAAACAGCTATGTGCACAATATTCCTACTAGGTTCCAACTCTGCTATCGCCTTTATGTCTTCAAGCGTCTCATCACTTTGCTGCTTAGTTGAAGATGAAGCTGATTGATCGATGCCGAAGTCTGAGCCAGATAATTGATGCCGAATTCTGGATGCAAGGTGATCCAATGAGACATAGTGTTACGCTTTATCCCTAACTTTTGCCTGGACCGCCCTTTCGGGTTTTCAGTCCACCGGGATACCCATTTTTGCCCAAGCCGCCTTTTCAGGTTTTCGAATTGCCGGGTGTACAGACTATTTTTCATTTCATCCCTTATTTTTGCCCGAACCCTTTTGGTTCGCCGGGAAGCCCTTATTTTTGCCTAGGTATGTCAACCTAGCGGGTCTTTTATTCATGCGTAGTATCTTTTTACTATGTCTGCATTGGCGGGGTGAGGAAGGTCGTCACCATCCATGGTGGTTAGAATCATGGCTCCTCCTGAGAACACATGTTTAACCATAAATGGCCCTTCGTACGTAGGGGTCCATTTGCCCCGGGGATCACTTTGAGGAAGGATGATGCGTTTGATTACCAGGTCCCCAACTTGATACTCTTGTGCTCTGACTTTCTTGTTAAATGCCCTGATCATCCGTTTTTGGTACGTCTGACCATGACAGATAGCGGTGAGTCTCTTTTCGTCAATCAGGTTTAATTGATCAAGTCGAGTCTGGATCCAGTCATCTTCACTCAAGTCTGCATCCTTCATTATCCGGAGAGAGGGTATCTGGACTTCAATTGGCAAGACTGCCTCCATGCCATAGACCAAGGAAAAAGGTGTTGCCCCGGTTGACGTCCTTGCTGAGGTACGGTACCCATGAAGAGCAAACGGTAACATTTCGTGCCAATCTTTATAGGTCACTGTCATCTTCTGCACAATTTTCTTGATATTCTTATTAGCGGCTTCTACAGCCCCATTCATCTTCGGTCGGTAAGGAGAAGAGTTATGGTGTTGTATCTTGAATTGCTCGCAGAGCTTAGTGATCATCTTGTTATTAAGATTGGTACCATTGTCCGTAATGATCCTTTCTGGGACGCCATACCGACAGATCAGGTTGTGCCGAATGAAACGTGCCACGACGCTCTTGGTTACGGTGGCGTAGGAAGCTGCTTCTACCCACTTCGTGAAGTAATCAATTGCTACCAAGATGAAGCGATGCCCGTTGGATGCCGTTGGTCGGATCTCACCGATCATATCGATGCCCCACATTGCAAAAGGCCAAGGTGACGTCAGGACGTTCAGAGGAACCGGAGGGATATGCACCTTATCAGCATAGATCTGGCATTTGTGACAAGTTCGAGAATGTTGGTAACAGTCGGCTTCCATTGTGGACCAGAAATATCCTGCCCAAAGGATTTTCTTTGCCATGGTATGTCCACTGGAATGTGTTCCGAATGTACCTTCATGCAGTTCTATCATGATCTTCTCTGCTTCAGCTTTATCCACACAACGCAGTAGAGTTGAATCATGATTTCGTTTGTAGAGAATGCCGTTGCTGAGGAAGAATTTTGCAGCAAACCTTCTCATGAACTTCTTGTCGTTGACAGATGCACCTTCAGGGTATTCCTGAGCTTCCAAGTATCTCTTCACCTCATGATACCAGGGTTTTTTAGTCACCTTTTCGGCCTCAAGATCGCAGCAGTATGCAGGTTCGTCCAACTTCCAGATAATGATCCGGGGAGCCTCATTGTCCCATTTGACTTTGAACATTGAAGACATCGTAGCTAGTGCGTCCGCTAACTGATTCTCCTCTCTCGGGAAGTGTTCAAAAGTTATCTCTTCAAAGTGGGGAAGCAAAGTCAACACATACTCCTTGTAAGGAATAAGATTTGGGTGTTTCGTATCCCACTCGCCTTTGATCTGATTGATCACGAGAGCGGAATCTCCGAAGACACTCAGAAACTTGATCCTTAAGTCGATTGCAGCTTGAAGACCCATAATACATGCCTCATATTCTGCCATGTTATTGGTGCAGTTGAAACACAGCCGGGCAGTGAGTGGAGTATGAGTTCCTTTGGGGGATATGATTACAGCGCCGATACCGTTACCCAAAGCGTTTGAGGCTCCGTCGAAATGCATAGACCATCGGGATCCTTCCTCAGGTCCTTCATCCGGTCCAGGCACTTCACAATCTGTTACTACCATGATATCTTCGTCCGGAAATTCAAAGTTCAATGATTGGTAATCGTCCACAGGTTGGTGTGCCAAATGATCTGCCAGTACACTTCCTTTGATTGCTTTTTGAGTTGTGTACTGGATATCATATTCTGTCAAGATCATTTGCCATCTTGCTATTCTTCCAGACAGAGCAGGCTTTTCGAATATGTACTTGATGGGATCCATCTTTGAAATCAACAGAGTGGTGTGAGTCAACATATACTGTCTCAACCGGCGAGCAGCCTATACCAGAGCGCAGCAAGTTTTCTCGAGCAGTGAGTACCGAGACTCAAGTCGGTAAACTTTTTGCTCAGGTAATAAATAGCGTGCTCTTTTCGGCCAGACTCGTCATGCTGCCCCAGCACACACCCCATTGAATTGTCAAGCACCGTCAAGTATAGTATCAGAGGTCTCCCTTCCACTGGTGGCATAAGAATGGGTGGTTCTTGGAGATACTCTTTTATCTTTTCAAAAGCGGCCTGACATTCCTCGTTCCAACGTACTACTTGATCTTTCTTCAGTAATTTGAAGATTGGCTCACAGGTAGCAGTTAGATGTGAGATGAAACGGGCAATGTAATTCAGTCGTCCCAGAAAGCCTCTGACTTCTTTCTCTGTCTTGGGAGTCGGAATCTCTTGTATGGTTTTTACCTTGGCAGGGTCCACCTGAATACCTTTATCGCTTACAATGAAACCTAGCAATTTTCCGGACCTCACCCCAAATATGCATTTGTTGGGATTCAACCTCAGCTTGTATAACTTCAATCGGTCGAACAGCTTCCGCAGATGGTCAAGGTGTTCCTCCTCAGTTTGAGACCTTGCAATCATGTCATCAACATATACCTCAATCTCATGATGGATCATATCATGAAATAAAGCAACCATGGCACGTTGGTAGGTTTCCCCAGCATTTTTCAACCCGAATGGCATGACCTTGTAGCAGAAGGTGCCCCACTGAGTCACAAAGGTAGTCTTTTCCATATCTTTCGGAGCCATCTTGATCTGATTATACCCTGAAAAACCATCCATGAAGGAGAACACCTTGTGTTGAGCAGTATTGTCAACAAGAACGTCGATGTGAGGTAGGGGGAAATCATCCTTGGGGCTGGCCCTGTTCAAATCCCTGTAATCGACACACATCCTGACCTTACCGACCTTCTTCGGCACTGGCACTACGTTGGCAACCCAATGAGGGTAAGAGGTCACTGCTAGAAACCCGGCATCGAATTGCTTCATAACCTCAGCCTTGATCTTTTCGGACATCTCTGGACGCATGCGGCGGACCTTTTGCTTTACCGGAGGGCAGTCTTCCTTGGTAGGCAGGTGATGAACTACAATGTCGGCATCCAAACCAGACATGTCTTCGTAAGACCAAGCGAAGATCTCCATGTAATCATGTAGCATCTGGATCAATCGTTGCTTCACTTTGAGCTCTAGATTGGCACCAATCTTGACTTCTTTTCTATCTGTCTCAGTACCCAGGTTAATCGTTTTCACCGGGTCTTCATGCGGCTGAATGGCCCTCTCTTCCTGGAGTAGCAGTCTTGCAAGTTCACCAGGCACTTCGCAATCATCTTCACCTTCGTCTTCGGCCAAGTTGATCGGATTTTCGAAGTCATAACTGGCAGTAGCAGAGCTGTTACCAGTGAGATCCAGAGTGGATTGAAACCTGTATAAGTGAGTGTGTGTAAATATAGCTGTTTTGAAATATATAACACAGAATGAAAAAGAGCACAAGATTTGAAATGCAACAAACGTCCAATGTTTTGATTAATGATATATGGAAATGTCATACAAAAAGCCCTCACAAATGGAGCTACGATGCCCCGGGTAGGACACCGAGCCAATAAAGTTTCAACATATTGTTTGTTACAAATTGAAAATCAAAAGAGTTAATTACTGCGTGACAAATGTGATAGGTGTAAAATCCTTTGCTGTCCAGTTGCTTGGTCCGTTGTTGGTGGTTGGATAGATCCAACTGTCAAACTCTGCTTCCTCTACGTCCTCCTCGATAGCATTCACCCTTGGATTGGTTATGAACACTGGAGCCTTTCTGATCCTTTCCTTGCGAACAGCCCTCTGAGCCTCTGCAGTGAAGCCCAGCCCAAACTTGTCGGTCTTTTGAGTGAAGTCAGGAAGCTGACCCCAGTTTGCACATTTGCCTTTCTCAATCACTGCCTGGGCATCCTTCAGGGAAGCCATCTTCAAGGGAAAGTCCTCTTCAACCACTATTTCAGCCGACGCCAACGTTGGAGGTACCTCCTCAAAATGCTGAAAGGGGGTTTCAATAAACTCCCCGTCCATCTCGATATACCGGAATGAATTCAAGTGACTAACCATGTATTCCTCCTCACCCTGCACAATAACAATCTTCCCTTTAACAAGGTATTTGAGCTTTTGGTGTAGAGTGGATGTTACTGCCCCAACCTTGTGAATCCAGGGTCGACCCAACAAGCAGGAATAAGATGGGCGGATATCCATTACATAGAACGTTGAGTCGAAGACTTGGGAACCCACACGAATAGGAATGTCTACCTCACCGTGCACCATCCTCTTAGAACCGTCGAAGGCTCTAACAATGATGTTACTAGGTTTCAATTCCAGGCCCTCACAGTCCAACCGATCTAAGGCCTTCTTGGGCAAAACATTCAGGGAAGAACCGGTATCCACCAACACGTGTGCGAGAGTAGTGCCCCTGCATTCTATGGAAACATGCAGGGCATCATTGTGATTTTTCCCTTTTGCGGTAAGGTCTGCATCTGAGAAACCCAAGCCATTGTCAGCTGTCAAATTAGCCACACAGTCAGTGAATTGATCTGCAGAGGTCTCTTGCGGCACATGGGCCGTTTTCAGAAATGAAATCAGGGCCTTTGCATGGGCCTCTGAGCATAACAGCAATGATAGCATATAGATTTTGGAGGGGGTATGCCCCAGCTGTTCAACAACATTGAAGTCACTCTTTTTAATGATTTTAAGGATCTCCTCCATTTCTTGTTGGGAGGCTTCAACAGCAGTCTTTTTTGGTGCCTCCGTCCTGGCAGGCAAATCGGTAGCAACTTCTTTGCCCCGAGCATCAGAGGACTCGGCGGCAGTAGTAGACACAAGAACTTGATTTGAATCATGCACACTTGCGGGTGTGATGATGAGAGGTTTTCGGATAACTGGTGGTGCAATGTCAGGCGAGAAGAGCCTGCCAGTGCGAGTAATCTTGGCGGGACCAGTGATGTTACTGATACTGGTACTGGTGTTGAACTTCTGCTTCACTCCAAGCACATACACGTCTGCCCCATAATGCCATGGGACAGCCTTGTTAGATTCATAGGGGAGAGGCCCTGGAATAGTAATAGTAATGGGTGCAACAGACATAATTTGGACTGGCTTCCTTGGGAGAGCCTTGGTAGGATTGTTGAAAATTGTGACGACAGATACTTCTTCAGCGGAAACAAACGGAACAGCAGTTTTCTTGAACAAAATTTCTTTGCTATCCATCAGGCTTTGGATGCCTGATTTCAGCAGCGGACAACCGGTAGGGATAACAGCACACAGGAGGCAACCCTTGCTACAACCCGGAAATAAACCGGCTAGCAGTAGGTTCCTCTTAATAGTAAATAGAGGGGTAGCAACATCATTCACCGAAACAGCATACAAATCTTCCTCGACGGCATTTACCCTATGCTGGGGCATAGGAGCAGTTACAACATTTGGCCTCTCAGGCGCCTCAAACTGAATTTCCTTCGCGTCGATAAGGTCTTGCACCTTATTTCTCAGGGCCCATCAATCATCAGTAGTATGCCCGGGGCTATCAGAATGATAAGCACAATGGGCATTTGGGTTATACTTAGGAGATGCAGTGTTCACGGCCTTCGGAGCCTCTTTGATGGTCACCAAGTTGGTTGATAACAGTTGCGGTAAGATTTGTGACAAGGTCATACTCAGCCGAGTATACTGCCTCTTGGGCCTTTCACCTCTTTGTTGATTGTACTGCTGAGGAGCAGAAACAAGCTTTGAAATGACCAAAGCATTGACGGCTTGGCGGATTTCTGGATTGACTTGTCTTCTAGGACCATAGACGGCACTTGCTTCTTTCTTGAAAGGCCTCTTCTCAGTACTTGCGGAGGCAGCTTTTTGTATCTTTCCTGACCTGATGCCAGCTTCTATCCTTTCACCCGTTAGGATCAAATCCGTAAACCCAGCTGAGGAATTGCCAACCAGATGATTGAAAAATGGACCAGACAAGGTCCCTAGAAACATATCAACCAGCTCACGATCAGTCAATGGAGGCTGCACCCTGCCAGCCAAATCTCTCCATTTTTGTGCATATTCTTTGAACCCTTCGCCCGTTCCTAGAGACATACCCTGAAGTTGGGTACGCGTAGGAGCAAGGTCAGAATTGTATTGATATTGTCTATAAAATGCGGTCGCCAAATCTTCCCAATGTCGGATACTAGTTCCATCTAGTTGATAGAACCACTCAAGCTGTGACCCCGAAAGGCTATCTTGGAAGAAGTGGATCCAAAGATTTTTGTCTGCCGTGTAAGGTTGGATCTTCCTTACGTACGACCTTAGATGCAGCTTTGGACAGGAAGCCCCGTCATATTTGGCAAAGGCAGGCGCCTTAAACTTGTGTGGGATTACTACCCCAGAAGATAACCCCAAATCTCCAAAATCTAGCCCCGACACATTCTGAATCTCCATGGCACTCAAGTGGTCTTCTAATTGCTTGTATCTGTCAGTAGCAGGTGGGTATTGTTCGTCATTGTAATCTGTCTCGTTGTTAGAGACTGCAGGACTAGGAGCTCCTCCCCCTTGGGGGCTGTCTTTCTCTGCAGAGGAAGTAGTTGGATCAGCCTCGTTATGGAGTGTGTTCCCAAACCTGCGTCCAGTATTGAACAACGCAGTCCTCTTTTTCTTCTTCTTCTTCAGGAGTAGAGCCTTCAACTCTTGCTGACCTTGGGCCAGGCTCAGGACCATTTCTTGAAACTGGGCACTTTGGGCCTGAAGGGCCTTGATTGCTTGCTCACTGGATGAGTCTGGATTCATGATGACTGTTCAAAATAAACAGCGAAGAAGATTAAGCAACCTGTAGAAGAAAGGGTACCTGTTATGCACGTGATGCATGAGATGCTATCTATGCAATGCATTCAAGGATTTTAGAAATTCACAATTGTTGCAGACAAAAAAGAACGCACGTCATATTAATAAGAAGCAATTTGTTAGTACATAAATGCCCCATGGGCCAAATATTACAAAAACAACTTCTCAAGGTAAAAAGACGTTGCGCATCCTCTTTGGCGCAATGTAGGTGTTGAGGGCCTCTTGCTCATGGAGTCGGCGGGTGAGCTCTAAAACCTTCTTCTCGCTGGCGTAGAAGCTGGCTTCAAAAGTGTTCCGTTCCTCCTTGAGTTGGATCCAACTCTTCTGTATCTCCTCCCACGATGTAGGCATGTCAGGATGTAGGATGGTGTAGGGAACCTCTCCTTCCTTGACGGGCTCTTTAATCACAGGGAGAACATGAGGATAAGGCATCATTAGACTATGGGCTCCGGCTCGTACCCACTTGAGATAAGGTTCAAGAGGGATGGAGTTCTTGTGTCCCAGTGTCTTGCTATCAACCTTGTTGAGCATCCTCCAAGCTCTGATGAATCTTTGGCGAAGTCCTTGCGCATCGTTGTCGAAGTCAAAAACTAGGTCAGGAATCAACATGTTGTGAGGGCCATCTCTTCGTGCATATCCAAATTGCCTCAAAGCCAGGCAAGGGTTGTAGGTGATACCTCCTCTGATTCCAAGTAAAGGAACATTAGGAAACTCTCCGTAACGGTCGACGGTGATGACATTTTCTCTGGACCGAGAACACCAATGTACATCAGAGTGAGTAAGAGTCATCAACCGTTGGGACCACCTTGAGCCTTGGTCATTCTTTAAGACAGATTGTGGAAGGTGAGAAATAAACCACCTTGCAAGGAGAGGAGTACAACACATGAGAACACCCCTCTTTCTCATTGTTCGTGTGTAAAATGAGTGAAGGATGTCCCCAAGCAATGTTGGTATTGGATTTCTGGACAAGAAGATTTTGACGGCGTTGACATCTACCAATTGGTCAGAATTTGGGAACAAGACTAACCCATAGATAAGGAGTGCCACAATTTCTTCAAAGGCTTGTAGGTCCAATGAATTCCAACACTCTTGTGCCTTCTCAAACAAGAATTTTGCTAAGAAGCCTTTGACACCGCTTCTAGTTTCCCAATGCCCCTTGATGTCAGAAGGTTGTAGATGTAATGCTCGAGCAACATCTTCAGGCTCTGGTTCCTTTTCCGTACCGTTGAAAGGCAGTTGATTAAGGATAGGAATTCTCAGGAGTTGAGAAAATTCCTCCAAAGTGGGTACCAACTGGTAGTCAGGGAAAGTGAAACAGTGATGAAGAGGGTCAAAGAACTGGAATAGCACTTTCATCATGTCTTCTTCAATGTTCGTGTTGACTAAGCTGAGCAGTCTACCATGTCTTTCACTGAAGGATGAGCTTTCCGGAATTCTTGAGGTGAGCTCCTTGAGCTGAGGAGAGATTCTCACAAGGTTGACTTGGATGGTTTTTCTGCGAGGAATTTCCATGACCTACAAAACAAGAACAAAGGTGAAGATCTAAACCCTTGAAGTGGTTAGTGAATGCATATGATGCTTTATGATGTTCATGATGTATGCACAAACATATGTACAAGCAAATCACACCAAACCCTAGTTTCAGGCTTGCATGGGGTTTCATAGGTAAGTACCCTCTTGAGTGTAGTTAGCTTAAAAACCTGTCCTATAAATAGTATATGGGTTCTAAGGAGCTCAATATCACTGGATTGTTTTCATTGTTCATTGTTTTGGTTTAGCCACTTAACTAGCGACCAAAATATTCCAAGAAAACAACCCTCAATGAGTGTAGTATCGAGTATCTACCAACTTCGGACTGCACCAAAGCCGGTCATCTCATTACCCCTAATAAAAGGCCAAGATGGTCAAGTAAGGTTCTAGGTCATTAGTGCTTAGTGACATCACTCAGCGGCCCCGTACTCTCCTTGATTGAACTCAAGGGTTACCGGTACTCACAAATATGTCGCACTAATATAGCTATTGCTTCGACCGTGTCGGTATACCCCACACAGTTTCCACAATGTATTGCTATCTATGAATGTTTCCCAAAATCCGGGTGTAGGATTGCAAACCCAAACAAGAGAGCCAAGATGTAAAGCAATCAAATCAAACAATTAGTCATGCAAGAGGGTGATCTAAGCCCTAAGGTTACTCCACTTTTAAATTATTCCCCAGCAGAGTCGCCAGTTCCGTGATACGGTGGGAGAACTGACTATGGTTTTGCGTTTGTTTTTGAAAATGTTTCGGTTGAGCAAGAGTCGCCACCGACTTTTTATTTTATCCTAAGGAAAGGTTAAAAAGCACAGCAAAAACCTTTGAGATGTTTTCTTGGGTTCGGGGAGTAGATTATAGAAAGGTAAGGTATTAGCACCCTTTCTATCCATGGTTATCCATGGGCTCTTAGTTACTTGCTTAGATCAACTTGCCTTAATTTTCAATCATTTGAAATGGTGCTTTGTGTGTGGGTTTGAAAATGTTTTTGAAAAGAGGCCAATGTGGTGGCAACCTTTGTAATGATCCATGTTGGGATGTATACAAAGGTGTACGTCTTTTGAAAAGGTTTTCATTTGTTCTTGAAAGTTTGTTTTAAAAGTGTAGTGATGTGTGGTTTAGAAAATAGGCAAGTGTTTTGTTTTTGTAAGTTTGATTCAAGTAACTAAGAGGTTGTCTACTCCTAAATTTCTCAAAGATTTCTCCTATGTTTTAACCCTTTTAACAATTTTGTTCCGCCATTGCATTTGGTGGACAATCTTGTGTTAGGATGTGAAAGGGACGAGCGCGGGTCATCGTTTAGACCATAATTGCAATGGTGCCAAGTATCTTTGGGAAATTTTTCCTTTAAGGGACTTGATTATTTTTAGGCAACTTTTGAAAGCGTCATCGAGGGGCTATGATCATTTGAATTGTGTTTGTTTTGCCCAAAGAGACCTAACATGCAATATGGCCCATTTATTGAAGGCAACACGTGGAATACCCTAGGGGTGCAAGTGTGATTTGTGTTGTCCATTTTCATGCTTGTTTATCTTGAAATTAGGTCAAACTATTTTTGTTGTTTTTGATTCGCATACAAACCCTAATTCTAGCATGGTATAATTAGAAAGCATTAAAGTGCGAAAAATAAAGTTCCTAAGTTATTACAACACAATATATGGGAAGGGGGGTACAAATGTTCAAATGGGGGGTATTTTGACAAGGAATTTAAACCTAGACTATTACATCAATTTGGAATTATACAAGGTAATTAATATACAACAATTAAATAAAATGGAATAAATATGCAAGATGCAAAAATGTTTTTTATGTGTATGAAAAAAAAAAGTATTTTTATATGTCAAATAAACAAAAAAAAAAGTATCAATTTTTTTGGAGTTTTTATGCATTTAGGGCAAAACCCTAATTTATTAAATAAAAGTATTAATTATTTAATGTGTACAATATTTATTTATTATATACAAAAATAAAATAAAAATGAAGTATATTTGTCAAAAAGGTATTTTTTAATGTTAAATATTAATAAAATAAAATATGTATATATTTTGGATTTTACCCTAAATATATTAATATGTATATATGTATTTGTATTATTTATTAAATATATTGAATATATATAAAAATAATAATATTTAATATTTATAAAAAAAAAGTATATTTTACATAAAATATTTTCAGAAGATAAAATAAAATAAAATGGAAAATAAAATGTGTTTACATTATTTTAGTATTTTTCAAATAAAAGTATGTTTATATATTTATTTATGTACAAATATCAACTTAAACAAATAAAAGTCTAATAAATATAAAAATGGTGTAAAAATATTTTTTTATATTTTTAATATTGTGAGGAAAAATAAATAAGCCAGAATAAAAAAAAGAAAAGTAAAAAAATCATGAAAATAAACATAATGGGCTCAGGGGGTGTAAAAGTAACAAAAGGGTGCAAAAAGAAAGTCAACTCAGGCCCAGCCCAAGAAGACTTCATCTTCAACCTCAAACATGTTTGAACAACCATCCACGCGCGTTTTCTATCTCTCAATTCCTGGACTTTCAAGCAAAACTCACAACATGAAAAATGTAGAGCATTAAAAGACGAATCCAGACATATAAAGAACTTGACTTAACTCTCTAAGATGAGAGAGAATTTCTTCTCCCCCAATTCCTGACCTAGTTTTTGTTCCATGTTCAGACATTAAATTCTCACAGCACACATAATATAAATGAAAACTAATTACATGGACATGTTCAGGGCTATGAATGTGACATATTTTCTTAACAAACCTAAAGCTAACAATGCCTGGATAGAGAGATACGAGTTCATGAAATTACCTGTTCAGTTGAAGTTGTATCTGGTGATGGAGGTGTCTTCAATGCAAGGTGATGATTGGTACAACTTCCTTGATGTCCAGGGATGCTATTCCAAGCTTTACTTTGTCTTGAAACCAAGTGAATCGTGCTATGGAACTTCAACTGCAAAACAAGAAAATGAAAATGGTGATGTTGCTTGGGAGTGTTACAGGTCGTGTTTGAGGTTTGGAATAGTTTCAAGGGATGATGTGGGATGTGTTTGAAGTGGTTTTAGCAAGAATGCATGAAAGGATTGAGCTATGGAACTCAAACTGCAGGGATGCCCTATTTTGGGCAGTTCAATGGTGATTCTGTGAATGGGAAGGTGTTGGAGATGGTTCACTCGTGTTCTAGCTCAGAATGGATGTTTAGAAACTGTACAAAATCTTTTCTTAAGCCTGTGTTAGCTGAGATGAAAGTTGTGTTGTGTTATGCTAGTTTTCTTACACTTTAAGCATTAAATGCCAACTTGTGTTTTTAGACAGGTAGAGGCCCCCCTAATATGCTGTAAACCTTGGCCTTGATCAGTGCAATTAGCCCATAAACTTGTGCCAATGAGATTTGAACTGTACTTGCTTGGATTTGCATTTGACATAAAGTCCTACTTTTCAAGAATGGCTAGTTTGCTTTTTCTATTTATGGCTTAGTTTTGCATACAATGCTTGAACACACAAAATAAGATCTTGGCTTAATGAGTTAGCATTAAATTATTGAGTGCAAATGGGATATAGGACCTGTAATCAAGGAAAGCATGCTGAATTCAAAATGGCACAAATGCATGAACATGTAAATTGGCCAAATCAAAAGTGAATTTTTCCCAACTTGCCAAATTCGATTCTCCATAACCATGAGGTTGTTTGATGAGTTCTTGGACATTTTGGAAAGCTTGGAATGTGTACTACAATCCATCTTTGAAATGCAAATTGAAATTCCAAGTGGAAGTATGTGAAAAATGGTCTTGAAGTTAGGTAAGAATCCTGCCTAAAATAGGTCAAATTTTCTCTAAGTTAAGAATGGTTTGGTACCCTTGTTCCAAAAATTGTAACTTGAGCTACAAGCTTCTTTTGGGAAAACTTTGTGATCAAAGTTGTAGATTTTGCAATAGGCTACAACTTTCATGTTTTGACTTTTGCTTGAATCCAAATGAATCTTGGTGAGAAAGTGGGACAAAGTTAGGGAAAAATTAGGGTTTTTCATAACTTAGAAAAATTCTAAGTTATGAAAAATCTTCATTTCAAACCCTAATTTGCAATTCTTGATTTCTTGATGAAAAAGTTTCATGATTTGGCATGTTTTGATGAAAAATGAATCTTGACACTTGATTTTGACCAAAAAGTCAAAGTTTGACTTTTCAGTATACAGTCAAAAATTGATCAATTGACTGGGAAATTCAACTGTCAATTTTGTGTATTTGGGATCTTTTGAACTTGTTGAGCATGTCAAGATAATTCCATGGGGTCCTTGAGTCCATATGTGAGCTTGATTTGCCATTGGCTAGGTCAAACAGTCAAAAATTGCCTTTGTGCAGTCAAAACCCTAAAAATGACCATTTTGCCCTTTTGGTGATCTGATCAAATTTCTTGTGGAATTGTGATCCAAACTTGATCAAATGGTCCATGTGAGTTCATAATGTTGATGTGGGTCAATTTTCATGAGATTTGACTGTCAATTGGCCACAGTTGACTTTTTCCCCAATATAGTTGATTTCTAGGTCAACTGTCCAATTGACTGGGTAAAATTTGGAATCAAGACTTGAAACTTGGTATGGATAAACTTGGGAGTCCAACATGAAGCATGAAAGTCATCTTAGGCATTTTAGGTCAAAATATCTTTGTGCAAACACAAACCCTAATTTGGGTCAATAGTGCAAGGAGAAGTCTTGAGAAGAGGAAACCCTAACTAGACCTTGAGCTCCAAGGGTCTTGTGATGAGAAAATGTTGAGGAAATGGGAGGGAAAATTTTGGGGTACAACAATACCTGCAAAAAAGAAATAAGATAGCGGGGGTTTTTAACCCCCACTAAGTGCAACGGCGAAAAATAGCGAATAGGAACTGGGGCTATATAAAAAAGGCGCGATGAGTCTATTGGATTCGTCTTGTCCTTCTCAATTCAACCATGGGTGTTTGGGGTTCCAATTTTACAGTATGGGGAAATCCCCAATTTGAAGCTTGAAAAAACCTAAAATGCTTTAATGGTGAATCCTGATTTAACACGTTAAAATGCAATTGGATTATCCTATTAGCTTCAGAAAGCCCCTAGCAATACAAAACGATAAAAAAAATGGATCAAATGCTTATGAAATGTGATATATAGTTTTGAAAAATGAAGCAAACCGAATGAGTTATATGACGCGATTTCGTGAGGTTCTTGACTCGTTTCTGATTGCTAAAGCTTCCTAGGGATACCAGGAATGTGTTTTGATTGAAATGGAGGTTTAAAACGTGCTGCAAGGTGGTTTTCAAATTGGCTTTTTTCTCTTCAAAATTTCAAATGTGTTTGGCTGTTTTTGAGCTTTTTAGGTCGTGAATCCTTTTGTGATAGCTTGCACACATGTTATGTAAAGAGTTTCAATCAGAGTTAAGGGCCTTGAAGCCTTGCATTCATGTTTAAGATTTTGCCATAACCTCCATTGAAACACTTTCCATTTTTGTGTCAAAATTTGAATTCTTTCTTGGAATAGCCCTTTGCACGAATTTGGAATGGTCATGATGGTGTATCAAAGCATTTCAATACAAAATGTATCCCCTAATTAACTTCTTTGATTTTTATTTGATTTTAAAAGATTTAAAATGAATTAAATTAAATAAAATTAAATAAAAATGGAAAAATTAATTTTAAATCTTGAAATAATTTGTGGGACACGTGGGAAGCATGTCTAAGATGAAACAAGTTGAAAAAGTGGGCCCCTTTTGTCAAAAATGAAGTTTCAAGGATAATTGACTTTGGCCATTTCACAAAAAATTTCCCAACTTCTCCAATGCATATCTTGCTCAATTTTGAAGCTATGAACATGTTATTGGACATTTTGGAAAGGTCTTGAAGTCCTCTAACCAATGTCTTTGGTACCATGTCATTTTTATTTACCAATCTCAAGTTATGGTCTTTGACTTAAAGTGTCTTTTTGTTGACTTTTGAAAATGACCTATAATGTTGAAATTGATAACTTTTTGTGAGAGCATTTCTTGGACTTGGAATGTGAAGATGAGTTGTAGGAAATGTCTTCCCCTTCAAGATGAGCATTGGATGGGATTTTTCTGATGAACCATGAAAAAGTTATGCCTTGGTCAAGTTACAGTTGACTTTTCAACTGTCCAAAAATAGAAACTTCTGCATCTTGATGATTTTTGAGCCATTCTTGTGGAATCATGGTCAAGACTTGACCAAATGATGATTTTGGCTTCAAAATAAGATGTTGACCAAAATTTTTGACTTTTGACTGCCAAATGACCATTTTGCCCCTACAGTTGACTGTGGAGCAATTAGGGTTTTTGACTGTGCAACTTAACCTTGTGAGCCTTGAAACTTGACATGTAGGTGCTTGACAATGTTTATGAGCATATGGGACTTGATTGAGCCCTTGAAAACCTCAACTTCCTTGCAGGAACCAAAACCCTAATTTTGACTGTGTTAGGAGAGTGGTTGACTGTGCAGCCCCTTGAGTAGACTTTGAACCATTTGAGGAGGATGTTTGTCAAAACTTTGAAGAATATGGGAGGGCAAATTTTGGGGTACAACAGTATTTTCTTCAATTTTAGCTGTAATCTCTTCTAAGTTTTTGGCTATATTTTGGCAGAGCCTAAGGACTTTATCAATTTTGGTGTTTTCAATTTCAATTTTTCCTGCTCCTTCCTCTCCTTCTTTGAAGTAAGAGTCTTATTCTATTTATCCATTCTTTATATGAATTCTTATCTCTCTTAGGGTTCTAATTCAATATTATGGTTTGTTGGATCTTCTACTTCACCAGTTGTGTCAACATTAAACATGGTCAGAAGTTTTGTGATTAGTGGTCTGCAAGGTAGTATTGCTGCTGGGTTTTCTCTACAGCGTATCATGTGTCTAAAAATTATTTCCACCCATTTTGTTGGAATTTCTTGGGTTAAAATCTATAAGGGAACTACATGTTCTCGGAGAATATAGCAATTGTTTATCATCTTGTGAAAAAGGAATATAGTTAGCATATAATGCAGGTTTCTGACTTTTGGTTTAAGGTAGGTAGCTTTCAAGGGTACTTTCTTCTTTTCCATTAGATTGATTTTTAAGTGGTTTGTGATAATAACATGTTTGAAGTTTTTAAATCCTAATGGTCTATCAAGGGTATAAGAAAATCCATCAAAGGGCATCTCAAAGGTTCTTCCAAAGTGATCATTGTGAAAGGTTATCTCTACTCTGTTCACATAAGTGATTAAGACAGATCCTACAATTTTCAAGTTGAGGTAGAATTTCCTTACTAGCTTAGGTATGGTTGAAGATAGAGAAAACACAAGAAATGGGGGTTTGAATTATGTTCATAGAAAACATTCCCCTTAAGAAAATCTAAGCACTCAAATGGTAATAGCTATAAGGATAATGAAGAGAAAATGACACAAGTATTTTATCCAGGTTTATCGTTAACTAGGCTACTCCTATCCATCCTTACAAGGATAATTTCTGATTATCCAAGGACTTAATCCACTATAACCAAACTGACTACAAGTGCACGGGAAACTGCCAATGACTAACACATAATGACACATTCAGTGATCCAGCCGAATATAACGGTCATTGGCCCAATAGGATCTGATCCCTCAAGATCTTCTACCAGGATTTCCTTTCAATGATATCCATCAGTGATCTCACAAGATTCAAACCTTCACTCGGTCCCCTTTGAGATATAACTACTGTAATACGATGGAAGAACTGACTTGGGTGTTTTGAGTTTCATCACAATTGTTGCGGATAGCAAGAGTCGCCACCGACTTTTCTTTTATCCAATAAAGGAAAGGTTGAAAAGAACAGGAAAGACCTTTTGAGATATTTCTTGAGTTCGGGGGCTAGGTTATGAAAAGGGAAGGTGTTAGCACCCTTTTCATCCGTAGTTATCTACGGGCTTTTAGTTGCTAGCTCATTTTGAAATGCTTTGTAAATGTGTTTGTTGTTTTTTTGAAATTATTTTTGAAAAGTGTCTTTGTTTAGGTGAACTTTATAATGATTCTCGTCTCTATAAGAATGTATACAAAGTGTTAACTTTTGAAAATATTTCATTGGAAAGTGTTGGTGTATTTGAAAGATGTTTTAAAATGTTGTGAGCAAGCAACTACAAACGTTCTATCTACTCAAAAAGTATTTTTTCTTTTCCTTCTCCTTTAGATAGTGTTATCTTACCATTAGTTAGTAAGAAACCATATCATTGGATGTGAAGGGACGGGCGCGGGTCATCGTACAGTCATAGAAGGCAACTGTAATACGGTAGGAGAACTGATGTCATCGTACATTTACCAAAATCAGTAAACAGGAATTCTGATGTCATAACAAATGTTAAGACATCCTGTACTGATCTAACAGTTATGCAGTTTGGTTAATTCTGAGATTTTTCAGGAAGTTGGTTCACTCCTTCCAGAACAGAATCTCACGTGGACTTTAGGTTAACCTAGCTCAACCCTAATCTGGTTGATAAAGTCTTGTGACCAAGTCTTGAGGTTAACCCTAATTAACCCTAGCTTTTCGTGGAAACCCTAACTGAAGAAACAGATGCATATATATTCAACAGGAAAGCTGATTGGAAATTAACTCTTTGAGACAGAAGATCAATTAGGAGTTGTATAGTTTTAACTGCTGTAATCCAAGCAAGTATCATTGTGATAAGTGACTTGGAATAGGTTTTGATTGTAATGGTTTTTGTATCACTCAAAGCTTTGAAGCAAGAGTGTTTGTGTCTCTTGACTAAAGCTTTGAAGCAAAGTCAAGATAGGTTTATGTATCACTCAAAGCTGTGAAGCACGAGTGTCTGTGTTACTTGATTAAAAGCTGTGAAGCATAATCAAGTGTATGTTCTGAAGAGTGTCTTCATTATTTCATTAGTCAATTATTTAGGTATCACTGCTGTGATTGAGGGGGAGTGAGTAGGAACTCAGGTTTAAGTTGAACTTAGATTGAAGTTGCATTGGGTAGGTCTTAAGTGAAGGAGATAAACTAGTTGGTTTACTCCTGAATTAATATCTCTTATAGTGGATTTCCTCCCTGGCTTGGTAGCCCCCAGAGTAGGTGTTGTTTCACACTGAACTGGGTAAACAATTGACTGTGTTCTTTACTGTTTTTATTTACTGTCTTATAGAAAGTCAGATACGGTGTCATAACATTCACTGTGACATTGAGTATCTGCTGCCAGAATTTCAAAATAGAAATTAGGGTTAAACCTTTTTAAGAATTAATTTCTTTTCCTAATATTTTTAGGATTAGGTTAAAATTTTTCTTTTCACACAAAAAACAAAACAAAATCTTTTCTTGCATGTACATAATATTGCATATTTAAATATTGTATATTGTTTATTCTAATATTCGTACAAATTTGATTTGGTTGTAATAATTTATTTAGATTTACATTCTTGCAAATCCCCATTTAAATTTGTATTCCCCCCTCCTATAAAATTGTTGTAATAGCTTAGTAATATTTACATTACGCAATTTACAGCTTTTCATGCCATGTTAGTAATTAGGGTTTGTATGATAAGATCAAAGCAAAGCAAATAGAAAACCCTAATGCAAGATGAGATCAAAACATGAAAATGACACACTTGCACACAAGCATCCTTATGGTTTCTCCACTTGGTTGCCTTATATAAAAATAGCCATATTACGCATGCGAAGTATCTTGGCAAAACAAACAAATATAAGATCATAGTCCCTCGATGACGCTATTCAAGGTTGCCTTACAAAATGATCTTGGTCCCTCAAAAAATGCCAAGATACTTTGCAAACATTTCTAATCATGGTTATACGATGACCCACGCCCGTCCCGTTTACATCCAAAGATAGGGTTGCTTACCAAATCAATGGTAAGACAACAATGTCAAAGGAATAGAAAATGTACAAGAAAGACATTTGAGTAGGTAGACTATTTCTAGTTACTTGCTCCATTTTCAAACAACTATCCTTGCTATTTTTAAAACACACATTTCCAAACATTTTACAAACATTGAAACATTTTCAAAAAAAGACAAACATCTTTGTATACATTCTTACGAACGAGAATCATTCCAAAGATTGCCTAAACAATGGCCTCTTTTACAAAATACTTTCAAAAACCACACAAAGCACAATTTCAAAACAAAAAGCAAGTGATCTAGCAAGTAACTAAGAGCCCATGGAAAACCATGGATGAAAAGGGTTCTAATATCTTCCCTTTTCATAATCTACCCCCCGAACTCAAGAAACAATCTCAAAGGTCTTTCCTATGCTTTTTCACCTTTCCTTTTGGATAAAAGAAAAGTCGGTGGTGACTCTTGCTAAACCGCAACATTTGCGACAAAACGCAAAACCCTCAAGTCAGTTATCCCACTGTATCACAGAACTGGCGACTCTGCTGGGGAAAATTATAAAAATGGGGTTACCTTAGTGCTAGATCACATTTATTTGCTTACATTGTTTGACTTGTTTGCTTTACATTATGGTTCTATGTTTGGGTTTGAATCCTCCACCCGGATTTGGGAAACATTATAGGTAAATAGCAATACATTGTGGAAACTGTGCGGGGTATACCGACATGGTCTAAGCAATATCTATTTTAGTGTGACATATTTGTGGGTACCGGTAGCCTTTGAGTTAATCAAAGAGAATACGGGGCCGCTGAGTGATGTCATGAAGCACTAATGAACTTCTAGAACCCTTTACTTGACCAACTTGGCCTTTAGGATGTAGTGAGATGACCGGCTTTAGTGCAGTCCGAAGTTGGTAGATACTCGATACTACACTCATTGAGGGTTGGTTTCTTGGGATATTTCGGTCGCCATTAAAGAGGCTTGAGCTGAAACAATGACCAAGGAAAAAATCCAGTGATATTGAGCTCCTTAGAACCCGATTACTATTATTAGGACAGGTTGAGCCAACTAAACTTCAAAAGGGTACTTACCTATAAAACCCCATGCAAGCCTAAACTAAGAACTTGTTTGCTTTGCTTGTATATGCTTACTTGTACATAACATCATGGACATCATGAGAATCATATGCATCCACTAACCATTTCAAGGATTTTGGAGATTCATCTTTGTTCTTGTTTTGTAGGATATGGATTCACTTCGCAGGAAAACTATCCAAGTAAATCTTGTAAGAATTCCTCCACAACTCAAGGAGTTAGCTTCAAGGATCCCTGAGAACTCTCCATTCACCGAGAGGCATGGTCGTCTACTCAAATTGGTCACCTCCAACACAGAGGAGGATATGATGAAAGTACTCTTTCAGTTCTTTGACCCTTTGCACCATTGCTTCACATTCCCTGACTATCAGCTTGTGCCTACTTTGGAAGAGTTATCTCAACTCTTGAGGATTCCAATTCTCAATCAACTACCTTTCAACGGTACGAAAAGAGACCCAAGGCCAGAAGAGATTGCACAAGCTCTGCACTTGCACTCATCTGATGTCACAACTCATTGGGAAACTAGAAGTGGTGTCAAAGTCTTCTTAGCAAAGTTTCTGTTTGAGAAAGCCCAAAGCTGTTGGAATTCCCTAGACTTGCAAGATTTTGAGGAGATTGTGGCTCTTCTTATCTATGGGATGATCTTGTTTCCTAATCCTGACCAACTCATAGATGTGAGTGTTGTCAAAATGTTCATGTCACGCAATCCAGTGCCTACATTGCTAGGGGATATCCTACACTCTTTTCACACTCGCACAATGAGGAAAAGAGGTGTCCTTATGTGTTGCACTCCTCTCCTGGCAAGATGTTTTATTTCTCATCTTCCCCAATCAGTCTTAAAGAATGAGCAAGGATTAAGGTGGTCACAAAGGATAATGACGCTCAAACATTCAGATATTCATTGGTGCTCTCAATCCAAAGAGAATGTTATCATTGTTGACCGTTGTGGGGAATACCCCAATGTACCCCTACTTGGAATTAAGGGAGGCATCACCTACAACCCATGCTTAGCTCTAAGACAGTTTGGTTATGCCCGAAGGGATTGTCCACATGGGATGCTGATTCAAGGCTTGGTATTCGACTATGACAACGACGGTCAAGGTCTTCGCCAGAGATTCATCCGAGCTTGGAGAATGATAAACAAGGTGGATAGCAAGACTTTGGGACACAAGAATTCCATCCCTCTTAAGTCTTACCTCAAGTGGGTACGAACCCCGCGCTCAAAGTCTTATGATGCCTTATCCTTCAATTCTTCCGGTGATTATTGAGCCCGTTAAGGAAGGAGAAGTTCCATACACTATCCTACATCCTGACATGCCCACGTCTCTTGAAGACCTAAAAAGGGATTGGATACAACTCAAAGGAGAGCTAGATACTTTCGAAGCCCAATTCTACGCAAGCGAGAAGAAGGTTTTGGAACTCACTAGGCTACTTCACGAGGAGCAGACTCTAAATGCCTACATTGCACCAAAGAGGATGCGCACTACTTTTTTATCTTAGAGTTTTGTAATATTTTGCCCAAGGAGCATTGATGTATTCAAACTCTATTTTATTAATATAACGTGTGTTTCTTTTTGTCTAAAACGAACTTGAATATTTTAAAATCCTTGAAAACATTACATATGCACATATCATTCATCATGACATAAACAGGTCTTTTGCAACGAGTTTCCTCATCTCTCTACTATTTATTTCAGTAAGATGGATCTCGAACAGACAGTCAAAGATATTCAAGCTTAAAACATGCAGTTTCAACAGTTACTCATGACCCTAGACTAGGGGCAAGATGAGTTAAAGACTCTGTTAGCTGAAGAAAGAAAGAAGAAAACAAAGAAGGCCACTGGGGTCTTGAACATGGGGAGAAGGTTTCAGGGACAGACTAGAAGAACCTTGAATTTTTCAACCACTTCTAGGGAAGTAGAAGGGAAAGGAAAAGAAACAGCGGTTCCATCAAAATCCAAAGAGGAGGAAGAAGAGGAAGACTACTCCGAGGAACAGTATCCTCCCGCAGATGATAAGTACAGACATCTTGAAGAGCGTCTGAGCGCTATGGAAATACAGAAGGTACCATGTCTAGACTTTGAAGGATTGGGACTGGTGTCAGGAATTGTGATTCCACCAAAGTTAAAAGTGTCGTTGTTTTCCAAATATGATGGGGTGTCATGTCCTAAGATGCACCTCCGATCATATGTGAGAAAGATTCAGCCGCACTCCGCCGATAAAGACCTGTGGGTGCATTTTTTTCCAAGATAGCTTATCTGGAACACAACTCGATTGGTTTTACCAATTGGAAAGGGCCGAAGTCCATAACTGGGAAGACCTTGCCGCAACTTTTTATAAGCAATACCAGTATAATGCAGATTTGGCGCCTACCCATACTCAGCTTCAGAGTATGACTATGGCTTCAAATGAAGGTTTCAAAGATTACGCGTAGAAATGGAGAGATCTAGCTGGGAGAGTCCAACCCCCTCTCTCTGAAAGGGAGTTGGTAGATATGTTCTTAGGCACTTTATAGGGCCCTTTCTTCAACCATTTGATTGGGAGCTCATCTGCTGGATTTACTGAGTTAATACTAACCGGAGAGAGGGTGGAAGCTGGCATAAAAAGTGGAAAGATTCAGAATGATTCATCTGCCTCTACAGTTGTGAGAAAGCCTTTCATTGGGAAGAAGGAGATATCTGTTATTTATCCATAAAGAACCAGGGAAGAGCTGAACACCGACCAATGGTAGGAGCTGTTATGATCCCAAAGCCTACATCTGATCAACCAAGAAGTAATCAACCGAGGGTGGAGAGGCCAGTCAGATAATTCACCAGAATTAATATGACTATAGCCCAGGTTTTACCATATCTTCTGAAATCCAATTTGGCAACTCTAAAGGAAGCTCCAAAGAACCCCAACACTGCGTCCCCTCATTATCACCCAAATTCCAGATGCGCATATTTCGAAAGTCCGGGTTATGACACTAACAACTGTTGGCCCCTGAAAAACAAAATTCAAGACCTTATAGATGCAAAAGAGATTGAGTTTGATGCACCCGAGAAGCCAAACGTCATTTCTGCTCCCATGCCTAGACATGGTCACAACACCAATGCAATAGAGGAAGATTTGTTTGTTACCACAATTGATGTACTTTTGACTCCACTCCCAATCATTAAGATAAACTTGTTGAAAGTTTGTGTATTCCCGGGTTGTAATAAAGACTGCCATCTTTGCTTATCCTCCCCAACTGATTGCCTTTTGTTGAAAACAGACATTCAACGCTTGATAGACAACCAAGAGATTTTGTTTAAAAGAGCTCCTGTTTCACCTGTTCTTATTGAAGACGTTTCAATCATAACCATCTCCGCCAATTCTTCCAGGGTCCCCAAAAGACCCGTTAGGATTACATCAATTCCAAAAACTACTCTTATAATCACAATGCTCAGGCCGGTCCCATATGAATCATACAAAACAGTGTCGTGGAATTACGGTGGAGACATCTATTATCATGGTATAAAACAAGACGGGTTGGCCGCCGAAGACATAAGCTCAAAAGAAGAAGACTCCAACATTAGCAATATTGTCGGAACCATTAAGATTACCCGTAGCGGTAGAATCTTCTCTCCAGAAATTGCCCCTCTAAAGGCAGTTTTTGGACCTGTGATTGCTCCAAAGGTTACCTCCATACCAATAATCATATCTTCAAGTTCTCCTATTGACAAAGACAACACAACCCCTGTTGTTATCCCCACCAACACTTCTACTGCTGAAGTTCGAGGAAAAAGTATTCAAGGAGAGCCTGTCCGGACGAAGGCTCAACCACTGACTATCCCCGAAACCTCCAAGAAGGAAATGGAGGAGATCCTAAGAAAAATAAAGAAGAGTGACTACGACGTAGTTGAACAGTTGGGGAAAACTCCCTCCAAGATCTCCATGTTGGCATTGTTGTTGTGTTCTGAGGCACATGTGAAAGCTCTGGTGAAGTTTCTAAAGACAGCCCATGTGCCTCAAGAGACGTCTACTGACCAATTTCAAGATTTTGTGACCAGCTTGACAGCTGATAACGGCCTAGGCTTCTCTGATGCTGATTTAACACCAAGAGGGAGAAAGCACAACGAGGCATTGCATGTCTCAGTGGAATGTAGAGGAACAACTCTGGCCCATGTCTTAGTGGACACTGACTCATCTTTGAATGTTTTACCAAAGAAAGCTCTCGACAGATTGGACTGCGAATGACTGACGTTGAAACCCAGTAACATAGTCGTAAGAGAATTTGATGGCTCAAAGAGGATGGTCCACGGGGATGTGTACATCCCCATAAAGGTTGGGACTCAGACTTTCAACTCAACTTTCTATGTAATGGACATCCTCCCCTCTTACTCCTGTCTGCTAGGACGACCATGGATCCATAATGCAGGTGTTGTCACCTCTACACTACACCAGATGCTGAAATACCCGGTCCATGGAAAGATTATCATTGTCCACAGAGAGGAAGAGTATATGATTAGCCACCTCTATTCTTTCCGGTATGTGGAATTGGATGGCGAGTTCATTGAAACTCCTTTTCAACATTTCGAAGAAGTCTCTCAAGAGGTAGCAGTAACCAAAATAGTGTCCCAGATCCCCAAGATTACAAGACCTCCGCTTCGGATGTCATCTCTAAAGAACGCCAAGGCAGTAGTAGAGGAGGGTGGATGCACCATCTGGGGGCAACATCCGGACATTCCGTATAAATCTGATAAGTTTGGCTTAGGGTTTACTTCAAGTGCTCAGAAGGCTGTGCGCCATGCCCGTGCTGGAGGGCCACCCCTGAAGATTAGCAACCGAGAAGTCAATGCAATGGAAGATGGGGAAGAGGATTGCAACTTGGAGGATTGGATATTTCCTACTGTCAACGGAGGACTTCGCAATTGGGAAGCCAGAGACTTTGTCCCAATAACTTTCATCCCTCAGTAATTTATCTTTTTCATTTCTGTTTGACTTGTAATATTCACAAACAATTCACACATTTAAAACCTTGTGTCTTACCCGAGGCACAATGGTCCATTTGTAAGGGTTTTTATTTCATCTTCATATGACATTCAATGAATTATGGACGTTTTTTACATACAAACTTTTTGTGCTCATTGTTTTTCTTTTACATTTTATTTTTAAAGATGGCTATATCCTTACACACACCCACACTCACAAATGCAGGTACCCCGCTACTCTGGATCCCATGGGTAACAGTACTGCTATGGCCTTTAGTGACTCTGAAGATCTAATCTACCAAGCCGAAGACGAAGGTGAGGAAGATTGTGAAGTACCAGGGGAATTGGCCAGACTACTATAACATGAGGAAAGAGCTATTCAGCCTCATGAGGAACCAGTGGATACAATCAACTTAGGTATCGAAGAGGATAAAAAGGAAATCAAGGTGGGGGCCAATCTAGAGCCGAGTGTCAAGGAGCGTCTAATTCAGCTGTTGCATGATTATGTTGAGATCTTCACCTGGTCATATGAAGACATGCCAGGACTTGATACAGACATCGTGGTACATCGTCTACCCACAAGAGAAGATTGCCCACCAGTAAAACAAAAAGTCCGCCGCATGAGGCCTGACATGTCAGAGAATATCAAAGCGGAAGTCATGAAACAATTTAAAGTTGGATTCCTGGTTGTCACTTCTTATCCCCAATGGGTCGCCAACATTGTTCCCGTGCCTAAAAAGGACGGCAAAGTACGAATGTGCATGGACTATAGATATTTGAATAGGGCCAGCCCTAAAGATGATTTTCCACTTCCCCACATAGATATCTTGGTTGACAATACAGCCCAGCACAAGGTGTTTTCCTTCATGGACGGATTCTCAGGTTACAATTAAATCAGAATGGCACCTGAGGATATGGAGAAAACTACATTTGTCACACAATGAGGGACATTCTGCTACAAAGTGATGCCATTCAGACTAAATAATGTTGGGGCAACCTATCAGTGCGCCATGGTAGCTTTGTTTCATGACATGATACATCATGAAATAGAGGTCTACATAGATGATATGATAGCCTGATCACAAACGGAAGAAGAGCACCTTGATCATTTGCAAAAGTTGTTCGAGAGGTTAAATAAGTATAAAATAAGGTTGAACCCAAACAAGTCCATATGATGGACCTAAACAAGGATCCCGATGGACCCTGTTCTTTGATGGGGCATCAATACACTGGGTAATGGTATCGGCGCTGTACTCATATCTCCGGAAGGGTGTCATACTCCTTTTACTGCCAAACTTTGCTTCAATTGTACAAACAACATGGCGGAATACGAAGCATGCATCTTTGGTCTCAGAGCCGCCATAGACTTGGGAATCAAATCTTTAGATGTACTCGGAGATTCAGCTTTGGTCATCATTCATATCAAAGGGGAATGGGACACTAAACACCCAAATCTTATCCCTTACAAAGAACATGTTTTGACATTTCTACCACATTTTGAGGAGATTACCTTCGAGCATTTTCCGCGAGAAGAAAATCAGCTAGCAGATGCTCTAGCCACAATGTCATCTATGTTTAAACTTAATTGGGATAACGAAGCTCCCCAGATCACCATCGAACGAATGGATGAACCAGCACATTGTCACAAGATTAATACTGAAGAGGTGGTGGACCAGCCTTGGTTTCATGAAGTCAAGAGGTATCTCGAGGCTCAAGAATATCCAAAAGGAGCTTCAATCAATGATAAAAAGTTCTTAAGGAGATTTTCTGCTAAGTTCTTCCTGAGTAATGGCGTCCTGTACAAACGTAATCATGACTCCATTCTGCTTCGGTGTGTGGATAAGATTGAAGCATAAAAGATCATGGATGAATTACATGAAGGTACTTTTGGCACTCACTCCAGTGGGCATATGATGGCGAATAAAATCCTACGGGCATGCTATTATTGGTCTACCATGGAAGCAGATTGCTATCAACACTCCCGGACCTGTCATAAGTGTCAAATTTATGCTGACAAGGTGCACGTACCTCCGGTTCCTCTGAATTTATTGACGGCTCCTTGGACCTTTTCTATGTGGGGAATTGATATGATTGGGGAGATCAAGCCTACATCCTCCAATGGACACCGCTTCATCCTAGTGGCCATTGACTATTTTACAAAGTGGGTCGAAGCAGCTTCCTTCGCATCTGTTACCAAGAATGTTGTTGCCCGCTTCATCAATCAAAATATCATTTTCCAGAACGGTATCCCAGAAAGGATCATCACTGATAATGGTACAAATCTTAACAACACTATGACCACCGCTTTGTGCGAGCAATTCAAGATTCAGCATCACAATTCATCCCCTTACCGGCCAAAGATGAATGGTGTTGTCGAAGCTGCAAACAAAAACATTAAAAAGATCATACACAAAATGACGGTCACGTACAAATACTGGCATGAGATGTTACCATTCACTCTCCACGGATACCATACCACGGCTCGCACATCAACTGGGGCAACACCCTATTCTTTGGTTTACGGCATGGAGGCTGTTTTACCTATTGAGGTTCAGATCCCCTCCCTAAGGATTATGAAGGATGCAGGTTTAAGTGAAGACGATTGGATCTAGAATCGACTTGATAAACTGAACTTAATTGATGAAAAAAGACATACTACTGTTTGCCATGGTCAAATGTATCAAAAACGGATGATCAAGGCCTTCAACCAGTAAGTCAGACGCCAAGTATATCAAGTTGGGGATCTAGTGATCAAACATATCATCTTACCACAAAGTGATCCCAGTGGCAAATGGACTCCTACCTATGAAGGACCATTTGTAATCAAGAATATATTCTTCGGTGGGGCAATGATCTTGACCACCATGGACGGCGAAGACCTGCCACACCCTGCGAACACAAACATAGTCAAAAGATACTACGCATAAGAGACCCGCTAGGTTGACACACCTAGGCAAAACAAGGGCATCCCGACGAACCAAAAAGGTTCGGGAAAAAATTAGGGATAAACTAAAAAAATCTATACACCCGGCAAGTTGAAAACCCGAAAGGGCAACTTAGGTAAAAAAGGGTTTCCTGGTGGGCTGAAAACCCGAGAGGGCGGTCCAGGCAAAAGTTATGGAATTAAAGCGTATGACTATGTCCCATCGGATCACTTTGCGGACAACCTCTTGACTTCCACTAAAAAACTCTGAGTTTTTGATCAATTCAATCATCTTCGGACGAAGCAACAAGTAGACAAGGTGCTCAGAGATACGAAGACTATAGCAGAATGGGAACCCCATGGGATTATTACACATAGCTATCTTTCTTTGTATAAATTCTTTTTGCTTTATGGCACCATTATCTTACTAGGATGTTTGTCTCCTTTGTACAAAATACTTATTCAAAGTTAAATACGAAGATATCTCTTTGAAAGTACAGAAAACTATTTGTCTTTTTCTTTACACTTGTGTTTTATTTGCAAAAACGTCCAACGATTCATTAATGAACATATGCATTTGAACATAATTACTGTTTACAAATAAACAAAATGAGAAAGATAATTACTGATAAGTCGAAAGGATAGGAAAACGTATTTAGGCTATTCGATAAGCAATCCCCACAGTACGTCATTTAAATCCCCAGCAGAACAAATTTCAATTTATTAATCCCCGGTAGAAATCATCAAATTTCTCAGGATTCCTCAAGTAATACATAACACTGCCCTCACATTAGAATTTACTTCTCTCAAAGAGAGTTTGTCAGTACTTCAACTTCAAGATATGAAAATTCATATATCCCCAACAGCATTCAAGGATTTATTTTCCTCAAACAAACAGCAATATAAAAAATCAGCTTACATGCGCATACATTACATCCATATATCATAAACATTGATGAAGCAAATATATTGCATCATACATTTCATGCAACATAACTTTGTATTTCAGCTAACATTTTACCCTTTTCAGGATAAGATTAAACAACTATCATTAACAATATGCTTTCAGATACAGTACGGATACGCTCCAGCCACATATGCCATTCTGTTGCTCATTCAGATTCAACTTTCAGATACAGTACGAATACGCTCCAGACACGGATGCCATTCTGTTGCTCATTCAGATTCAACTTTCAGATACAGTACGAATACGCTCCAGACACATATGCCATTCTGTTTCTCATTCAGATTCAACTTTCAGATACAGTATAGATACGCTCCAGACATGGATGCCATTCTGTTTCTCATTCAGATTCAACTTTTAGATACAATTCAGATACGCTCCAGACACGGATGCCATTCTGTTGTTCATTCAGATTCAACTTTCAGATACAGTATGGATATGCTCTATACACGGATGCCATTCTGTTGCTCATACAGATTCAGTCTCCAGATACAGCTCAGATACGTTCCAGACACGGACACCATTATGATACTTATTCTTTTGACTTACAACTTACAGCTCAACAAACATTTTTGGATGGAATCTACAAGCCCATCTCCAACAAGATTCCATCACTTCTCCAAATGGCATCTTTAAGCCCATTCCCTCAACTACACATTGTCGAGTGCAAATTCATGGGCACTCTAGTGTCCAATCATCTTTCACCTTCGAGTCACGAATGACAAAACTTGCCAATCTAACTCTTCAGGTCTAAGAAGATTGAACAGGGGAAGCTATTGTACCCCAAAATTTTCCCTCTCATTTATCAAAACTTTTTTCACAAGATCTCTTTGACTCAGGACTGGACTAGGGTTTGGTCAGCTCAAGACATCTCATCATGCACTGATGACCCAAAATTAGGGTTTGAAATTGCACAAGGATTTTTGGACTATCATTGCTTCATGTGACTTTCAAACATCATTATGGACCTCTAAGATCACTCAGGACAAGTTTCAAGCCTTGAACCACATTTTTGATCAGTCAATTGGACAGTTGACCAAAAAATCAGTTGTATTGGGAAAAAGTCAACCATGGCCAATTTACAGTCAAAATTCATAATTTTTTATCCACATCAACATTATAGACTCATATGTATAACTTTATCAAGTTTGGATTGCAATTCCTCAAGAAATTTGATCAAATCATCAAAAGGGCAAAATGGTCAAAATTAGGGTTTTGACTAAGGAAGGGCAATTTCTAATCTTTGACCTAGAAAAGGACCAATTGAGTTAAAGCATGATTTCAAGGGTTCATTTGTATCATCTTGACCTAATTACATGTTTCAAAACATTTCAATTTCATTGGATTGACAGATGAAATTTGCAGTCAACTGATCAAAAGTCAACTGTACACTAAAAAGTCAAACTTTGACTTCTTGGTCAAAATTAAGTACCAAGGGTCACAATTCATCAAGACATGTCAAAATGTGAAGCTTGGTAATCAAGAAATCAAGGATTGAAGATTAGGGTTTAAAATTGAAATTTTCTTAACTTAGAAATTTTTCTAAGTATATAAAATTTCTTATTTTTTCTCAACTTTAGGCCATTTTTTCACCATGATGCAAAATGATTCAAAGGAAGTTCACAACTTGAAAGTTGTAGACCTCCATGAAATCTACAACTTTGCTTCACACACTTTTCCCTAAAGATTCTTGTATCTCAAGATATAAATTTATGAATACATGCTCATGAACTAAATAACTTAGTGAATTTTTGCCCTAATTTAGGCAGGTTTTGGACCCAACTTCATGGCAATTTTTGACCTAGTTCCAAGAGGAGTCTTGAAATGAATTTCAAATATGAGTTATAGATAAAATTTCAATCTTTCCAAAATGTCCAATAACTCCTCAAGATCATTTTTGAGTAGGGAGAATCGAAGAGATGAAGTTGGCAATTTCTCACTTTTGATTCAAGCCATTTCATGAAGAACAAAGTTCCAATCAGTACCCATGCTGCCTAATCCATGCTTTACAGGTCCCAGACTTGTTTCTTACTCCTTAATTTAATGCTTACTCAGTTGACAAAGCTTTATTCCAAGCCTTAGGGCTATTATCCAAGTTGTAATTCCATAAATGGCATAAAGTGGCCATTGCCATTTTAAAAAAGCTCCACTTTTGCAAACTTTACAAATCTTGAGCATTGAACCTGTCTCCTTTGCACATACAAGTACCACAGACCTGAGGAAACTTGTATAGAACAGATACCAACCCTAAACAAGCCAGTACAAGCAGGTAAGGCCTTGTCCCTTCATTTTGCTTCAAAAGCAAGAAAGTGTGCCAAAAGCCTATAACTCACAAACCTGTGGAAGAGCTGACTTAAGACCTTCTCCATACTAATATACAAATACAATACAACAAAAAACACGATTACTAGAAGCCTAAAATAGTCCCAAACTTTTTTCACCAAAAAAATGTCAAGACTTGCAGTTTTTGCATAAGCATAGCAATCTCTCATTTGGCTCGTGCGTTTCAAGTCTTAACCATCAAAACACCTTACCTACTTGATATCTAACTGATCCAGACCCTCATCCCTGTATTGTAACTCCTTCTCCATCATCTGCCATTTTTGTTTTCAAAGCTTGCAGGTTGACTTGGATAGAGAGTTCCAGGCACTTCTAGATCAAGGCAAGGATTGGAACACACTCAGGGAGGTTCAAGAAAGCTCAAGCAATCATCAGGCCTTCATAAAACTCACTCAAACACCATTCACAATCTCAGCTGAAAGAGGTAAAAATCTCAACTTCTATCTCTTCATACAAGCATCCATTGGCCACAATTTGTAAATAAACAATGTAGACCTCATCACTACGAAGTTGTGCATGTATATATCTTGCATTTATTTGGCCTAAGTTGAGAGAATTTTGAAGTTCAAATTCCTGTAAAAATTAGGTTTAGATTTAGGGATTTTAAAATTTATCCTGATCTTTGATTGATAGCTTACATGATTTATATGGTTAGAATCGTGAGACAAAATGCTACAACATTCATGTTATGAGTTTTCATTTTTATTAAGAGATGAAGAAGTTACAGAGCATCTGGCTGGCTAGAGGAAGAAGATGAAATACAGGGCCATGGAAGTGTTTCATGATATGTTATTTTTGTTTCACTTAAATCAACGGATGTATAGCCACCCCAGTGGTAAGGTAGCGCGCTGGTGAGACCCATGTCCTGGGTTCGAACCTTGGCGCTACCTTTTATTTTTCACATTTTTTTATTTTCAGTTTTTGGCTTGTTTTGCAGGATTGGGCCTCCACGCTGGGCCTTGTTTTTTTTTCTAACTTTCACCACTTGATTTCTCAGAGCACCTCCTGGCCCAACTATTTTTATATTTATATTTTATTTTATTTGTTTTATTTTCATTTTAGTTTATTAAATATTTTCTTTAATGCATAAAAATCCTAAAAAATACAAATATGATAATATTGCATTTTATTTTATTTTATTTTATTTTTCACATAAAAATATATTTTATCTTAGTTATATATTAATTATTTTTCTTAATAAACTTGTAAATATAAATAAAATAGGTTTAGTTTAACTTGTTTTATTTTCTTTTCATTTCTTACTTGTAAATATTTATTTTAGCATAAATACTTCCTTACAATATTATTTATTATTTTTAGATACAAAAATACACAATAATAATATATACAAGAATTTTATTTTCTTTCAAAATAGAAATTAGGGTTAAACCTTTTTAAGAATTAATTTCTTTTCCTTATATTTTTAGGATTAGGTTAAAATTTTCTTTTCACACAAAAAACAAAACAAAATCTTTTCTTGCATGTACATAATATTGCATATTTAAATATTGTATATTGTTTATTTTAATATTCGTACAAGTTCGATTTGGTTGTAATAATTTATTTAGATTTATATTCTTGCAAATACCCATTTAAATTTGTATTCCCCCCTCCTATAAAATTGTTGTAATAACTTAGTAATCTTTACATTACACAATTTACCGCTTTTCATGCCATGTTAGTAATTAGGGTTTGTATGGTAAGATCAAAACAAAGCAAATAGAAAACCCTAATGCAAGATAAGATCAAAACATGAAAATGACACACTTGCACACAAGCATCCTTAGGGTTTCTCCACTTGGTTGCGTTATATAAAAATAGCCATATTACGCATGTGAAGTATCTTGGCAAAACAAACAAATATAAGATCATAGTCCCTCGACGATGTTATTCAGGGTTGCCTTACAAAATGATCTTGGTCCCTCAAAAAATGCCAAGATACTTTGCAAACATTGCTAATCATGGTTATACGATGACCCACGCCCGTCCCGTTTACATCCAAAGATAGGGTTGCTTACCAAATCAATGGTAAGACAACAATGTCAAAGGAATAGAAAATGTACAAGAAATACATTTGAGTAGGTAGATTACTTCTAGTTACTTGCTCCATTTTCAAACAACTATCCTTGCTATTTTCAAAACACACACATTTCCAAACATTTTACAAACATTGAAACATTTTCAAAAAAAAGACAAACATATTTGTATACATTCTTACGAACGAGAATCATTACAAAGATTGCCTAAACAATGGCCTCTTTTACAAAATACTTTCAAAAACCACACAAAGCACAATTTCAAAACAAAAAGCAAGTGATCTAGCAAGTAACTAAGAGCCCATGGAAAACCATGGATGAAAAGGGTGCTAATACCTTCCCTTTTCATAATCTACCCCCCGAACTCAAGAAACAATCTCAAAGGTCTTTCCTGTGCTTTTTCACTTTTCCTTTTGGATAAAAGAAAAGTCGGTGGCGACTCTTGCTAAACCGCAACATTAGCGACAAAACGCAAAACCCTCAAGTCAGTTCTCCCACCGTATCACAGAACTGGAGACTTTGTTGGGGAAAATTATAAAAGTGGGGTTACCTTAGGGCTAGATCTCATTTATTTGCTTACATTGTTTGACTTGTTTGCTTTACATTATGGTTCTTTGTTTGGGTTTGAATCCTCCACCCAGATTTGGGAAACATTATAGGTAAATAGCAATACATTGTGGAAACTGTGTGGGGTATACCGACATGGTCTAAGCAATAGCTATGTTAGTGTGACATATTTGTAGGTACCGGTAGCCTTTGAGTTAATCAAAGAGAATACGGGGCCGCTGAGTGATGTCATGAAGCACTAATGAACTTCTAGAACCCTTTACTTGACCAACTTGGCCTTTAGGATGTAGTGAGATGACCAGATTTGGTGCAGTCCAAAGTTGGTAGATACTCGATACTACACTCATTGAGGGTTGGTTTCTTGAGATAATTCAGTCGCCATTAAAGAGGCTTGAGCTGAAACAATGACCAAGGAAACAATCTAGTGATATTGAGCTCCTTAGAACCCGGTTACTATTATTAGGACGGGTTGAGCCAACTAAACTTCAAGAGGGTACTTACCTATAAAACCCCATGCAAGCCTAAACTAAGAACTTGTTTTCTTTTCTTGTATATGCATGCTTGTACATAACATCATGGACATCATGAGCATCATATGCATCCACTAACCATTTCAAGGATTTTAGAGATTCATCTTTGTTCTTGTTTTGTAGGATATGGATTCACTTTGCAGGAAAACTATCCAAGTCAACCTTGTAAGAATTCCTCCACAACTCAAGGAGTTAGCTTCAAGGATCCCTGAGAACTCTCCATTCACCGAGAGGCATGGTCGTCTACTCAACTTGGTCACCTCCAACACAGAGGAGGATATGATGAAAGTACTCTTTCAGTTCTTTGACCCTTTGCACCATTGCTTCACATTCTCCGACTATCAGCTTGTGCCTACTTTGGAAGAGTTCTCTCAACTCTTGAGGATTCCCATTCTCAATCAACTACCTTTCAACGGTACGGAAAGAGACCCAAGGCCAGAAGAGATTGCTCAAGCTCTGCACTTGCACTCATCTGATGTCGCAACTCATTGGGAAACTAGGAGTGGTGTCAAAGGCTTCTTACCAAAGTTTCTGTTTGAAAAGGCCCAAAGCTGTTGGAATTCCCTAGACTTGCAAGCTTTTGAGGAGATTGTGGCTCTTCTTATCTATAGAATGGTCTTGTTTCCCAATCCTGACCAACTCATAGATGTGAGTGCCGTCAAAATCTTCATGTCACGCAATCTAGTGTCTACATTGCTAGGGGATATCCTACACTCTTTTCACACTCGCACAATAAGGAAAAGAGGTGTCCTTATGTGTTGCACTCCTCTCCTGGCAAGATGGTTTATTTCTCATCTTCCCAAATCAGTCTTAAAGAATGAGCAAGGGTTAAGGTGGTCACAAAGGATAATGACGCTCAAACATTCAGATATTCATTGGTGCTCTCGATCCAAAGAGAATGTTATCATTGTTGACCGTTGTGGGGAATTCCCTAATGTCCCCCTACTTGGCATTAGGGAAGGAATCACCTACAACCCATGCTTAGCTCTAAGACAGTTTGGTTATGCCCGAAGGGATGGTCCACATGAGATGCTGATTCAAGGCTTGGTATTCGACTATGACAACGATGATCAAGGTCTTCACCAGAGATTCATCCGAGCTTGGAGGATGCTAAATAAGGTGGATAGCAAGACTTTAGGACACAAGAATTCCACCCCTCTTAAGCCTTACCTCAAGTGGGTACGAACCCGCGCTCAAAGTCTTATGATGCCTTATCCTTCAATTCTTCCGGTGATCATTGAGCCCGTTAAGGAAGGAGAAGTTCCATACACTATCCTACATCCTGAGATGCCCACGTCTCTTAAAGACCTACAAAGGGATTGGATACAACTCAAAGTAGAGGGAGATACTTTCGAAGCCCAATTCTACGGAAGCGAGAAGAAGGTTTTGGAACTCACTAGGCTACTTCATGAGGAGCAGACTCTAAATGCCTACATTACACCAAAGAGGATGTGCACTACTTTTTCATCTTAGAGTTTTGTATTATTTTGCACAAGGAGCATTGATGTATTCAAACTCTATTTTATTAATATAACATGTATTTCTTTTTGTCTAAAACGAACTTGAATCTTTTAAAATCCTTGAAAACATTACATATGCACATATCATTCATCATGACATAAACAGGTCTTTTGCAATGAGTTTCCTCATCTCTCTACTGTTTATTTCAGTAAGATGGATCTCGAACAGACAGTCAAAGATATTCAAGCTCAAAACACGCAGTTTCAACAGTTATTCATGACCCTAGACAAGGGGCAAGATGAGTTAAAGACTCTGTTAGCTGAAGAAAGAAAGAAGAAAACAAAGAAGGCCACTGGGGTCTTAAACATGGGGAGAAGGTTTCAGGGACAGACTAGAAGAACCTTGAATTTTGCAACCACTTCTGGGGAAGGAGAAGGGAAAGGAAAAGAAACAGCAGTTCCGTCAGAATCCGAAGAGGAGGAAGAAGAGGAAGACTACTCCGAGGAACAGTATCCTCCTGCAGATGATAAGTACAGACATCTTGAAGAGCGTCTAAGCGCTATGGAAATACAGAAGGTACCAGGTCTAGACTTTGAAGAATTGGGACTGGTGTCAGGATACTGAAAGTCCAGCCTCAATGAGTGTAGTATCGAATATCAACAAATCTTTGGTCGGAACCAAAGCCAATTATCTCACTACTTCCTAATGGATAGGATGAGTCAATTAAAGGTTCTAAAGGTCAGTTAGCGCTTAGTGACAATATGAGGAAGCCTATTGTTATCCTAAACTTACTCAAGGAACATTAGTACAATCCAAAGTATCGCGCTAACGTAGCCACCACTTTGTCCGTATCGGCCTAAGCCGTACAACCTCCATGATTTATTGCTACTTACCTAATAAGGTTCCCCAGATCCGGGTATAGGATCTTTACAAGAATACCCCAACAAAACCCTTAAAGATAAAGCAATCAATGCATACAAGTAAAGCAAATTAAATATGATCTAGACCCTAAGGTAAACCCCACTTTATATTTATTCCCCAACAGAGTCTCCAGTTCTGTGATACGGTGGCAGAACCGACTGTTTAATACTGGTTTGCATTTTTTGTTCGCAAATGTCGCGGTAAGCAAGAGTCGCCACTGCCTTTCCTTTTATTCAACAAAGGAAAGGGTAAAAAGAACATAAAGAGACCTTTTTTCGAGATTTCTGAGTACGGTGGGTAGATTATGGAAAGGGAAGGTGTTAGCACCCTTTCCATCCATGGTTTTCCATGGGATCTTAGGTACTTGCTCTTTTTCTAAAATTGCTTGTGTTTGTGTGTTTTGAAATGCTTTGAAAATGCCTTAGTGCGGCGATTCACTATATGGTAACTCTTGTATCAGTCCTCAAGAGAGTAATAAAGCATTTTTGAAAACATTTGTTTGAAAAGTATGTTTGAAAGTGTGTAAAAAGGATTATTTGAGCAAGTACCTAACCGTTATCTACCTACTCGAAAAAATGTGTTCTTTTCCTCCTATCCTTTAGACCGTGTTATCCTACTATTAGTGAGTAGGTAACCCTAGTCGTTGGATTTTTGAGGGACTGTCGAAAGGGACATACGGTCACTAAGGCAATTGGGCAAAAACTCTTAGTAATTGTCCTAAAGCCCTAAGATCACTTTTATACTAGGGCAACAGTCGAGAGGGTCATCGAGTGACTAGTGATCTTTAGACTTAAGGACAACCACTAAGAATTCTCACGTTTCGAGAATTGTGACCGTAATTTTCTGAGGCAACCAAGTGGGTTATACCCTAAGGGTGCAAGTGTGCAATAGTGCTTGATTCAGTTTATTTATCTTGCGCATTTAGGGTTATCTATGTTAAATTAATTGTTATCTTTCCATACGATCCTATTAACCATTCATCTCAGCAGGTTATCATGCGGGAAAATAAATTGCGGAAAAATAAAGTTCCTAACTATTACAGGGCCTTGGGGCAGTTACATAATTAAATGCAGAACTGTAAACCTAATTTAATTATTACAAACCAGGAGCAATTACATAATTATAAAATAATAAGGCAAAGATAATAAACACGCGAAGCGTCTAAACCCTAAAACACGCATAGATTAAAAGAAAAGTATTTTTTGTTGTTTTTTCATTTGAAAAAAGTTAAATGATGGAAAAGTAATTAATTAATTGGAAAAAATTATTAATTAAAAAAATTAATTCTAGACAAAAAAAAAACTAAATTTTTGATTTTTTAAGAAAAAAAAGATTTGAAGTTTAAACCTAGATTCTAATTGATTTTATTTAAAAAAACAAATCAAAATATTTAAATCAAATTAATTTACAAAATTTATTTTAATAATAAAAAAACCTAAATCCTATTTTTTTGGTGATTTTACTGATTTTATAATTAAATAAAAAAATTGATTTTTTTGAAATAATTAAAATAACAAAGAAATTAAATTAGAAAAAAAAATAGTAAAAAGAAAGGGAAGAGTGGGCCTGACATTGAAGCATTTGTGGGGTTGTGTAGAAGAATTGATAGGCCCATATTGATGCAAGCCCGCCATCCTACGTTGGATTTGGTTTGGTGGTTTCTCGGATGTCCACCATGCACACTTGAAGCTGGAGCGTTTGATTTGGGCACCTGCAGATCTGATGGCATGAATTTGAGGGTGCAAGGTGTACGCATGGGCAAGAAGTGCATGGAATCTGAAATAAACAAGTCAGAAAACATAAAATGTTGGACCTGGGACTCGAACCCAGGTCATTCCCCTTTCCGTGTGCTTCCCTTACCAACTGAGCCAAGTGTCCATTCGTTATATCAAACAACAACAAAACACTATAACACAAAAAATGATCATACTTTTAAAACACGCGCGCTATTTCAAATGGTCCAACCATGATATGCCACGCCATCATCTTCTTCAGTTGCCTGTCGTTTTAGCCTAATACTTTTGCCCACGGATAAAATTTGTCACTAAAAGACCTGCAAATCTCCAAAATTCACAACAAGCAATATAAATGAAATTTAAAGCCATGGATCAACTGGGTTTGATCCCCTGAGCATGATGGTATACATTGTTAGGTCCAATTTTGCATGCATCTCAAAACCCTAAAATGAAGGTTAAAACCCTAACAATGGCAGTTTGGCATATATGTATCAAAACTGGAAATTAGGTATTCAAATACATTCTAAATGCTCATACAAACAATAATGCATAATCAAAACCTATTTCTAATGCGTGTATGATCAAAATCAAATTCAAAAAATGAAGGGCAAACCGTGATGATGTAGATGGTGATTCTGGATGCTGTGATGCTTGGGAATGAGGTTGTTAGCTTCAGAACGCCCCAGGAATGGATTGCACACGTCAACACTCCTTGAATCCTTCTGCCAATATCAAACCGATTGCCAATTTTTTTGTGAAAAAATTGGAACTTACAGTCAGTGTTCTATGCGGCAAAACCCTCCTTTTATCATTAGGGTTTGTTATGCATATATAGTATAAGCAATTAGGTCAATAAAACTGAGTTGAATCTTTGCGAATTGATGAGAAGAGATTTGATTTGCATCTTGTATACTTTATTTCTAAATTTTTCCAAATTATGCTATATTCATCCCAATCATTCCTTGTACGAAAATCTTGATTTGCCAGCTGATTGTAGACTTATCATGTGGTCATAAAATCAAATCTTGGATTTTATTTTATTATTCCATTATTTAAATTGATTTAAATGAATAAAAAATCAAAACAAATAATAAAAATAATAAAATAATAGGTGGATAAGCTCATGGGTCGCGGGTCCTCTTAGGAACAAGTTTCAAACAAGAAAACATGGGCCCATTTGAAAAAAAAAATCAATTTTAATCAATGTTGACTTCATGCACATTTCTAAAATTTGGTCAACTTTAGCAATGCATATCTCTCTCATTTTTTACCCTAAGAGGGTGTTCTTTGACTTTTTATAAATCTTAGTATGTCCTTTAAACAACCCTTTTGGTTTCATCTCAATTGGATCTTCCATGTTCATGTAAGGAGTTTTGACCCAAAAGGTGTTTTTATTGACTTTTTGAAATGACCTATAATGTCTGAACTTATATCTTTTGATTGAGGAATTTCTTGACCTTGAGGGATGAAGAGAAGTTATAGGGAATTGGATTCTCTTCAAAATGATCCATGGTTGGAAATTTTCTGATAAAGTATGAGAAAGTTATGCCTGGTCAAAGTTTGGTTGACTTTTCCTATAGAAATCCTAAATTGCCATTTTTGACTTTTAATGAGTTAGGAGCATTTCTTGAGGAATCATGATCAACCCTTGATCAAATTAAGGATATTACTTAAAAATGTTGATGTTAACCAAAAATATTGAAGTTTGACTGTATTTGGGCTACAATTGACTTTTGACCTGGTACAGTTGATTTTCAGGCACTTGAGCAGTTGACTGAGCAAACTTGTTGTGCAAGGCATGAAACTTGGCATGGATGATCTTGAGGACATATAAGGACAATGGAGACCATTTGGGACCATTTGGGACCCTTGGAACTCAACCATCTTGATGAGGAGTGAAACCCTAGTTTGAGGCTTATTGTCTTAAGAGGGGGATTTTTCTGGTCAATCCTTAGTCAACTTAAGAAATTAAGGACCTCTAGGAGTATGTCTTGTGTGAAAATGGGATGGAAAATTTTGGGGTACAACACGTTCCAACGAGGGCTTCAAAGAATATGCTCAAAAGTGGAGAGACCTGGCTAGCAGGGTACAACCATCCTTAACTGACAGGGAGCTCATTGACATCTTTATGGGAACTTTGACGGGACCTTTCTTCAATCACCTAATCAGAAGCTCTTCAGCCGGGTTCCCCGAGCTAATACTGACTGGCGAAAGAGTCGAATCTGGCATCAAAAGCGGTAAAATCCAAAGGGGTGCATGTTCAAGTGCAGAGAAACAGCCTTTCAAGGGGAAGAAAGAGTCTAATTCCGCGTACGATCAAAAAGTTCGTAACCAGAGTAACCATGATCAACATGTGGGGGCAGTTCTGCTCTCTATTCCTTCATCGATGCAACAACGTCAACAGGGAAATCAGCATAAGGAGGTCGCTCCTTAAAGACAATTCACCAACATCAACATGTCGTTGTCTCAAGCACTACAAAACTTGTTGAAGATGAATCTGATTACGTTGATAGGACCTCATCCAAACCCTAAAACTTCTTCTCCTAACTACAATCCTAATGCAATATGTGCATATCATTCCGGCAGTCCTGGGTATGATACTAACGATTGTTGGGCATTGAAATACATGATTCAAAACATGATTGACACCAAGGAGATCGAGTTCGATCCTCCAGATACTCCTAACGTGATCACCGCTCCCATGCCAAATCATTTGAGCGTTCTAGTTCATTTTGAATTTTCAATTGTAATCTCTTTTTTTAATTCAAACACTTATCTATTAATGTTAAACTCTGTTTCATTAATGTATTGAATATGTTTGTCTTGAATTCATCCATTTGTTTTGGCTATATTTAAGCTATGATTTTTACTCTCTTTATGACATTCAACTCTTGCTAAAAGTTACAAGCCTTTAGAGGGAGGGTGATGAAAACAATGCCATAATCTCATACAATATACTTTTGGATAGACCTCGCTGATGATGTACAGGCGTTTATTTCAATTTCTACTCACTGAAGTTATAAGGAAGATAATCCCTAGTCAATCCTTTTTGATCCAAAGAAGTAGGAGTTTTCTTTTTCACACAAAATGAAACCTTTAATCAAAAACTTGGGGCAGGGTAGTCTCTCAGTTAATTCAAATGTGCGTGCGGTCGCAAACTTTCACGTCGTATATAACGAGTGATATCAAAAACGTCCATCTGAACCAAAAGATGGTGTGTACCCCAAACTTTTCCCTCTCATTTTTCAAGTATTTTTCACACAAGATCTCCTTTGGTTCAAGACTGCACTAGGGTTGATTAGCTCAAGATACCTCCTCAAGCTTTAATGACTGAAATTAGGGTTTGAGATTACACGAGAATAATTGAAATTTTAATGCCTCATATAACTTTCATGGATCATTATGGACCCTCAAGATTTCTCATGTCAAGTTTCAAATCTTGGATCACATTTTTGCTCAGTCAATTGATCAGTTGACCTAAAAATCAACTGTATTGGGGAAAAAATCAACTATGGTCAATTTACAGTCAAACTTCATAAATTTTTATCCATGTCAACATTATGAAATCATATATGTCATTTGATCAAGTTTGGACCATAATTTCTCAAAAATTTGATCAGATCATCAAAAGGGTAAAATGGTCAAAATTAGGGTTTTGACTGAGAAAAGGAAATTTCTGATTTTTGACCTAGAAAATGGTTGATTGGTTGGAAACATGATCTCAAGGATTCAATTGCATCATTTTGACCTAATTACATGACTCAAAACATTTCTCAAGGTCAATTAATTGATAGTTGATTTTTAGTCAACTGATCAAAAGTCAACTGTAACTGAAAAGTCAAACTTGGACTTTTTGGTCAAAATCAAGTGTCAAAGATCACAATTCATCAAAACATGTCAAAATATGAAACTTGTTTATCAAGAAATCAAAAAATCAAGATTTCATTTTGAAAAGTCAAAATTTCCAAACTTAGAAACTTTTCTAAGTGTTGAAAACTTCATATTTTTTCACAACTTTGAGCTAATTTTTCACCATGATGCAAGATGATTCAAAGGAAACTTTCAACATCAAAGTTGTAGATCTTGAAATTTTGGCAACAGATACTTAATGTCACAGTGAATGTTATGACACAGTATCTGACAAATTATACACAAATCAAACAGTAATTTAAAAGACAGTAAAGAACACAATCAATTGTTAACCTAGTTCGGTGTATAACGACACCTACATCTGGGGGCTACCAAGCCAGGGAGGAAATTCACTATAAGAGGTATTAATTTAGGAATAAAACAACCAGTTTATCTCCTTCACTTAAGACCTACCCAATGTAACTTCAATCTAAGTCCTACTTAAACCTGAGTTCCTACTCACTCCCCCTCAATCACAGCAGTGATACTAATCTACTGATTAATAAGATTATGAAGACATTCTTCAATACACACGCTTGATTTTGCTTCAAAGCTTTAATCAAGAGACACAACACTCGTGCTTCAAAGCTTTGAGTGATAAAAAACCCTTACAACCAAAATCTACTCTAAGTCACTTATCAAGTGATAATTGCTTGGCTCACAGTAATTACTAAAACTAGTACAACTACAAAATTCCTTATTGATCTTCTATATAAGCGCTGCCCACCATTAGAATTCGTGATAAGTATATATGCAGTCTATTCTTCATTTTGGGCTTCCATAAAAATAGCTAGGGTTAACCAAAGTTAACCTAAAGACTTGGTCTTGGGCTTTCATCATAACAGATTAGGGTTAAGCAAGGTTAACCTAATATCCACGTGAGCATCTGATCTAGTCAACATACTTCAACTCAGAGCAGCACACCAGATTCCTGAAAAATCTCAGGAACAATAAATCTGCACAACAACTTGATCAGTACCGGATGTCTTAACATGGGTTATAACATTGGTTATGACATCATGTATCCTGCTCACTGATTTTGGTAGAATTCAATACATATGATCATAGCTTAATCATCATGATATTCACTCATACTGAGTTGTTCTTGTAGAACATTCCTTCTGCAGAATTTATCTTTATCCCAGAATGTTATGACATCAGTCATGACATTCGCAAATCTGGTTTTACCAAAAAATAATGCCAACAAGCAAACACTTACAAACTCCCCCTTTGGCAAATTTTTGGCTAAAACCCCTAAACAATCAGAGATTAGAAAGCAGAAGCAACATGCAACAGAATTTTTAATAACAGCTAATCTAACTCCCAATATCTAATTCTACCAAAATTACCACAATTACTTCTCCCCCTTTTTAGCCATAAAGAGGCCAAAGGATCTAGTACTTCAAGTTATACAGTCATCAAAAATAAATCCAAAATACACATAAACAGAGAGAAGGTAGCAAATAGCAGCAGCAAGTTCCAACATCAATCTTTACAACTCAGCAAACACAGACCTTCAGGTACTGTCATCCCCTGAGGAGGCACTATTTTCAGCAGCATCTTTTGGTGAGCTTCTTGCAGAACCATCATGTTGTTCTTCAACAACATCCTCTTCCCTCATTTGTTCTTCATTCTCCTCCTGTTCCAGACTAGTAATCAGCTCTTCAAGAGTCCTTTTTCTTGTATCAAGCTCTCTGCAGGTTTCTTTTAGAACAACTATAACATCAGCCTTTTTGGAATGAGCTTTGACATTTGATGTCTCAGCAGATGTCATAACAATGTCAGGGACATGTGTTCCCTGAAACAGCTTATAGTGAAAACCAAGTGCAGGGGCTCGTTTGTGCACAGAGTCCTTTTCAACCAGAATATCAGGATACTGATCAATGATTATACCACACAGGAGAGAGGGAAAAGCAATAGGGCCTTTAATAGCCTAGCTCTCAGCATGTTTCATTGTTTTATCAAAGATGTAGTTGCCATAATCAAAGTTTGTTCTGGTTCCAACAGCATAGATAAATCTTCCCAAACCAGTGGAGATGGTGGATTTGTGGTTGGTGGGAACCCAGTTAGCTGCACCAATTTTGTGCAGTATGGAAAACTTCACACTCAGCTTGCTTGCAGTTAGCTTCCTTTTCAAGGGCCAGTGCTTGACTTGCTTGGCAGTGATGGTTTGATAAACCTGGTTGACAGTAACTTCACACTCAGGCTGAGCATCATCAGGCCTCCCTAGGTATTTGTTTATCATAGTAGGAGAGAAATTTACCTTCCTTCCTCTCACATAAACACTCTTAAAATCAGTTGACTTTCCATCAGCACATCCACCAGACAAATTTACTATGAATTTTTTGACAAGAATCTCATAGCAGTTGGAAAACTTGATTAAAATATCTCTGTCAAACCTTGTATTAAGCAAAATTAATTGCTACATCTCTTCATATTGGCAAATACCCAGCTTGCTTCTTAAATTCTCAAACTGACTAGCATCAAGTGCCTTGGTAAAAATATCAGCCAATTGTAGTTCAGTGGAAACATGTTCCAGCTTAATCACCTTTTCCTCCACAAGATCTCTGATGAAGTGATGTCTAATGTCAATATGCTTAGTCCTGCTGTGCTGTATAGGATTCTTGGATATGTTAATAGTACTCAAATTGTCACAGTATAATGTCATCACATCTTGTGTGACATTATACTCAGTCAGCATCTGTTTCATCCAGATCATTTGAGAACAGCTGCTACCAGCTGCTATGTATTCAGCTTCAGCAGTAGATAGAGACACATAATTTTGTTTCTTGCTGAACCAAGAAACAAGATTATTTCCCAAAAAGAAGCATCCTCCAGAGGTTCTCTTTCTATCATCAGCACTACCAGCCCAATCAACATCACAATAACCAGACAGAATTGGTTCACATCCATGAGAGTACAGCATGCCATAATTGTAAGTTCCACTCACATACTTCATAATTCTTTTCACCTTGTTGATGTGACTTACTTTTGGTTCAGCCTGGTATCTTGCACATACTCCAACTGCAAAGGCAATGTCAGGTCTGCTGGCTGTTAAGTATAGCAGACTTCCTATCATGCTTCTGTACAAGCTTTGATCCATATTTGCCCCACTTGTGTCTTTGGACAACTTTAAATGAGTAGGTGCAGGAGTCCTTTTATGACTGGCATTCTCCATCCCAAACTTCTTGACAATATTCTTTGCATACTTGCTTTGAGATAGAAAAATTGAGTCTTCCATCTGTGTGACTTGTAGTCCAAGAAAGTAGGTCAATTCTCCCATGAGGCTCATTTCAAATTCAGCTTGCATCTGGTTAGCAAAATGTTTAACCATTTTATCAGACATTCCTCCAAATACTATGTCATCAACATAAATTTGAGCTACCATTATCTTTCCTCCTTCATCCTTGACAAAAAGAGTTTTATCCAAACCTCCTTTCCTGTATCCTTTGTCAGTGAGGAACTTTGTCAACCTTTCATACCAAGCTCTAGGAGCTTGTTTCAGACCATATAATGCTTTCCTCAATTTGTAGACATGACCAGGACAGTTTGGATCCACAAATCCTTTAGGCTGTTCCACATACACTTCCTCATTTAAGTACCCATTTAGGAAGGCACTCTTCACATCCATCTGAAACAGCTTGAACTTAAGGAGACAAGAAACTCCCAAGAGAAGTCTGATTGATTCCGGTCTAGCTACAGGAGCAAAAGTCTCATCAAAATCAACCCCTTCAACTTGAGTGTATCCTTGAGCAACAAGCCTTGCCTTATTCCTGGTGACAACTCCTTCAGCATCTGACTTGTTCTTGTAGATCCACTTTGTGCCAATGATGTTTGTTCCTTCTGGTCTAGGAACTAACTCCCATACTTCATGTTGCTTGAACTGGTTCAATTCATCTTGCATTGCTCCAATCCAGTATTCATCAGTCAAAGCCTCTTTAACATTTTTTGGTTCAATCTTAGACACAAAACAAGAGTTTGTGACGATTTTTCTAGATCTTGTAGTGACTCCACTGTTAGGATCTCCTATGATGAGTTCCTTAGGATGATCTTTCTGAATTCTGATGGAAGGATCTTTGTTAGCTTCCTTTGATTCAGACTCTGATGGAGTAGGATTAGGCACATCATCCTTTTTAGACACTTGTGTTGAAGTCTCAAAGAATGTCTCAACATCATATGGGACATTTGTTTCCTCATGGTGATCATCGACTATGACATTTATAGACTCCATCATAACTTTGGTCCTGGAATTGAACACCCTATATGCTATGCTGTTGGTAGAGTATCCTAGGAATATTCCTTCATCACTTTTAGGGTCCACCTTTCTCCTTTGTTCACGATCTGTCAGAATATATCATTTGCTCCCAAAGACATGGAAGTACTTCACTGTAGGCTTTCTTCCTTTCCATAGTTCATAAAGAGTGGATGATGTTCCCTTTCTCAAGGTGACCCTGTTGTGGACATAACATGTTGTATTCATAGCTTCAGCCCAAAAATGAATAGGAAGCTTCTTGGCATGTATCATTGCTCTGGCAGATTCCTGTATAATCCTGTTTTTCCTTTCCACAACTCCATTTTGTTGAGGAGTTATAGGTGAAGAGAACTCATGATTGATTCCTTATGAGGAACAGAACTCATCAAACTTACTATTTTCAAATTCCTTTCCATGATCACTTCTGATTCTGACAATGCATCCTTCTTTTTCTCTCTGAATTCTTTTGCACAATTCCTTAAATACATCAAATACATCAGATTTTTCCCTAATGAAGTTTATCCAGGTGAATCTGGAAAAATCATCCACAACAACATAGGCATATCTCTTTCCACCAAGACTTTCCAACTGCATGGGACCCATCAGATCCATATGTAGAAGTTCTAACACCTTAGAGGTGGTCAGATGTCTTGTCTTTGGATGTGACATTCTAGTTTGCTTTCCAACCTGACATTCACCACAAACTCTCCCTTCATCAATCTGAAGCCTTGGAATCCCTCTGACAGCCTCCATGGATATGATCTTTTTCATCCCTCTAAGATGTAAATGACCAAGTTTTTGGTGCCACAGTTTCACTTCCTTTTCTTCTTTGGCTATAGAGCACACAGAAGAGTAGTTAGTGTTCTCAGACTCCCATAAGTAACAGTTGTCTTTTGATCTGGCTCCTCTCATTACAACTTCTTGTTTTTCATTAGTTACAAGACATTCAGACTTGGTGAAGTTGACCTTGAATCCTAGACCACATAATTGACTGATACTTATGATATTAACAGTCAAACCATTTACCAGCAACACTTCATTTAGGTTTGGAACTCCAGGGCAGTCCAAGTTTCCAACTCCTTTGATTTCTCCTCTAGCACCATCTCCAAAAGTGACATAACTAGTAGTATGAGGTTTGACATCATTCAGCAGATTCTTGATTCCAGTCATGTGTTTAGAGCATCCACTATCAAAGTACCAGTCTTCCTTGGCAGAAACTCTAAGGGAGGTGTGAGCTATCAGGGCTGTAGTTTTTTTCTTCCACTGTTGAGTATGTGGTTCCTTGTTAGTCTTAGGTTTGACATATGGGGTATAATTAGGATATCCATATAATCTGAAGCAGAATGGATTTATGTGACCAAACCTCCCACAATAATGACATCTCCATCTTTTATACTTTTTCTTCATATTTCTCTGTTCTTGATGTTGAGTCCTATGTTGTGACATCTGCTTTGACATTTGTTTATTAGGCCTGGTCTTCTTCTTGTCAACAACATATTTCTTTGCAGCCACAAATCCTAGACCAGACATGTCTCCTGCATTTTGTCCAGCCTGAAGGATTTCTTCCAACTTGTCAGTTCCAGTTGTTAACATCTTGACAGACTTAGTCATCTGATCAAGTTTGGAGTTCAACATTAGAACTTCACCTTTGAGATGGCTTATAGTAGCAATGTCTGTCTTATTCTCAGCCTCCAACTTCACTATGAGCTTTTTCTGTTTCTCATTTTGCTGACAGACTTCAGCACTTCTGATACATAGCTTCTTGTAGGTGTCAGCAAGTTCTTCAAATGTCACTTCCTCATCACTAGAATCATTATCAGAGTTACAAACACCAGATAGTTCAGTAACTAGTTTAGCAGATTCTTCTTCAGAGTCACTTTCTGAGTCACCATCAGACCAAGTAACATACATTCCTTTCTTTTGTTTCTTTAGAAAGGTAGGACATTCAGCTCGAATGTGCCCATATCCTTCACATCCATGTCATTGGATTCCTCTGCTTTGATTTCCCTTTTCTTCAGACTTAGTTCTTCTGCTGGAGTCATAGGATCTGCTAATGTCAGAGGAAATGTTCTTGACATTTGAACTTGACTTTGGGTCCATTCTCTTGATGAGTTTGTTGAACTGCCTTCCAAGCATAGCTATAGCTTCTGATATATTCTCTTCATCACTCTCCTTGCTTTCATCTTCAGTATTGGATACAAGGGCTATGCTCTTGTTTTTCTTATCAATATTGTCACTGATCCCCATCTCAAATGTCTAAAGTGACCCAATGAGTTCATCAACCTTCAAGTTGCAGATATCCTGAGCTTCCTCTATAGCAGTCACTTTCATTGCAAACCTTTTAGGCAAGGATCTGAGAATCTTTCTCACCAACTTTTCTTTTGACATCTTTTCTCCCAATGCTCCTGAGGTGTTGGCAATTTCTAAGATGTTCATATGAAACTCATGAATGGTCTCATCTTCCTTCATCCTTAGATTCTCAAATTTGGTAGTGAGCATCTGAAGTCTTGACATTTTTACTTTGGATGTACCCTCATGGGTGGTTTTGAGAGTGTCCCAAACATCCTTGGCCAGTTCACATTGATGTACTAGTCTGAATATGTTTCTATCAATTCCATTGAACAAGGCATTTAATGCTTTAGAGTTACCCAGGGCTAACTCTTCTTCTTCTTTGCTCCATTCTTCCTCAGGTTTCAGACTAGTCGTCCCATCTTTCCCAGTTATGGTGGGATGGTTCCATCCTTTGTCAGCAGCTCTCTAAGCTTTATTGTCCAGTGACTTCAAGAAGGTAATCATATGAGGTTTCCAGTAGTCATAGTTTGATCCATCCAGAATAGGTGGTCTGTTCCCAAATCCTCCTTCCTTGTCCATAGCGCCAGAAAATAATATCCCTAGATCTCACCCAGAAAGACAGGCAGGGTGCCTGCTCTGATGCCAATTGAAATTCTGGCAACAGATACTTAATGTCACAGTGAATGTTATGGCACAGTATCTGACAAATTGTACACAAATCTAACAGTAATTTAAAAGACAGTAAAGAACACAATCAATTGTTAACCCAGTTCGGTGTATAACGACACCTACATCTGGGGGCTACCAAGCCAGGGAGGAAATTCACTATAAGAGGTATTAATTTAGGAATAAACCAACCAGTTTATCTCCTTCACTTAAGACCTACCCAATGCAACTTCAATCTAAGTCCTACTTAAACCTGAGTTCCTACTCACTCCCCCTCAATCACAGCAGTGATACTAATCTACTGATTAATAAGATTATGAAGACATTCTTCAATACACACGCTTGATTTTGCTTCAAAGCTTTAATCAAGAGACACAACACTCGTGCTTCAAAGCTTTGAGTGATAAAAAACCCTTACAACCAAAACCTACTCCAAGTCACTTATCAAGTGATAATTGCTTGGCTCACAGTAATTACTAAAACTAGTACAACTACAAAATGCCTTATTGATCTTCTATATAAGCACTGCCCACCATTAGAATTCGTGAGAAATATATATGCAGTCTATTCTTCATTTTGGGCTTCCATAAAAATAGCTTGGGTTAACCAAAGTTAACCTAAAGACTTGGTCTTGGGCTTTCATCATAACAGATTAGGGTTAAGCAAGGTTAACCTAATATCCACGTGAGCATATGATCTAGTCAACATACTTCAACTCAGAGCAGCACACCAGATTCCTGAAAAATCTCAGGAACAATAAATTTGCACAACAACTTGATCAGTACCGGATGTCTTAACATGGGTTATGACATTGGTTATGACATCATGTATCTTGCTCACTGATTTTGGTAGAATTCAGGACATATGATCATAGCTTAACCATCATGATATTCACTCATACTAAGTTGTTCCTGTAGAACATTCCTTCTGCAAAATTTGTCTTTATCCTAGAATGTTATGACATCAGTCATGACATTCGCAAATTTGGTTTTACCAAAAAATAATGCCAACAAGCAAAAACTTACAGATCTCAATGAGATCTAAAACATTTCTGAACACAACTCCTCCTATAAATTCTTGGATTTCAAGTTATTAATCCATGAAATCATGTTCGAGAAACTGAAACACTTAGTGAAATTTTGAGCATTTTGGTCAGGATTTTGACCTAACTTCTGAGCCAAGTTTCACATAGTTTCATTTGGATTTTGAAAAAGTGATTCAAAGAGGGGGTTGTAGATCACATTACAAGCTTTCTAAAATGTCCAATCACTCCTTGAGATCATTTGTGAGCAAGAAGAATCGAAGGCAATAAGTTAGGGTTTCAAACTTGTTTTGCAAGACATATTTTGTGATGAACATGAACCAAATCCATAGCCATGCTGCATAATCCCACTTTTAAGGCCCTCTAACTTGTGTACCTATCCTTAATCAGAAGATTACACAAACTTTGTGGCTATTATCCATTAAATCCATGCTTTGTCTAAGTTAACTTGCCATTTTTGGAAGAAAGGCAAGACTTCCATTTTGGAAAAGTATGCTTTTGCAAATGTCAACTCTTCTTGAGCCTCTCAATGGACCCTTCTGCACACACAACATCTACAAGTCATAAGTAAGCTTTTTTAAAGTTCAACCACTCTACAATAGCATGGTACAAGCTGTGGGAAGATGTTTGTCATGTTTGCTTCAAAAACAAGTAAAGGTTTTACAACATGTAAATTTAAATTCTGACTTGTTGTAGAACACAAAACCTCTTGCCTATAAATACATACACTATTTGCAAGATAAGGCACGCATGCTTAAGCCCTCAAACTACCTAAAACTCATAATCACACACAAAAACTCCATTGTTGCATAATATGACCAAAAACTTGAAACTCACATCTCCCTCGTGCGTTTCCAAGCCTTTTGGTTCCTAAAGCTTCTAAACATCAAATACAAACCATCCAAAATCCTTTTGCCCAACTGTAAAACTTCCATCATCAAGTTCCATTTTCAAAAACAGGGGTCTGCAACTTGCCTTCTCCAGAACTCCTCAGCCACTTTCAGCTCAAGCCAATTATCACATTAGCTTCCTGGGAACTTGAGAAAGCTAACCCAATCACTAGAACTCATTGAAAGCTGCTCAAACTCAAAACACGATACCCTCTTACAAGGTGAGTTTTCTGACTTTTAAACTATTCATATAGGCATTGTTAGGCTTCCATTTTCAAAGATAAAATATAGACCTCATTGCCACGAAGCTGTACATATCCATAGTTTGTATTTATATGGCTTGAGCTTAGAGAATTTTGGAGTTGAAGTTTCTGAAATTTTTAGGTTTTAAATTAGGGCCAGAAAAATTCTCACTCATCTTTGATTTTTAGCTTTAGTTATTTATATGGTTGGACTTTTGTGAAGAAATGCGACAACTTTCATGTAGTCATCTTCCATTTTTGTTGAGAAATGAGAAAGTTGCAGGTTGTCTGGCTGGGCGTGAGGTTAAAGATGAAGTTCAGGCCATGGACTTGATTTGTAATATATATTTATGGTTTGATATAAGTAAACGAATGTATCACCACCCCCGTGGTTAAAGCGCGCGCCTGTAACTAGGGGGACCTGGGTTTGAGCCCCAATGGTACCCTTTTGGATGTATCACCACCCCAGTGGTTAAAGCGCGTGCATGTAACCAGAGGGACCTGGGCCCTAAACATTGGGCTTTTATTATTTTTGCTGACTTTCTCCCTGATTATGTTTCATACCCCCGTGACCCATTTTATTTCTTTATTTTAGTTTAGTTTATTTTACTTTCATATTTTCTTGTTATTATTTTTATTATTAATATTAGTTTTTTTTATTATTAATAAAAAATCCAAAAATATTTATTTTATTATTTTTGCACTCATATTTTATTTTTCTTTATAAAAACTAAAAAGAACAAAAACCATTTTCTTAAACAAATAAATTTCTTTTTTAATAAATATTTAGACTTAGGTTTATTTATTTTAAATTAAAATCAATTTAGAACTTAGGTTTCTTTTAATTAATTAATTTTCATTTTCATTTTTATTAACTTATAACCTTTCATGTAAAAAACCCTAAAAAAATACCTTTTTTAACCTAATTTTCTTTTCTTAACTAATTTAGGTTTAATATTATTATCTTGAATTAAATATTTTTCCTTCTTAAACATTAAGTTAAAACCCTTAAAAACCAAAACAAAATCATTTCCTTTTTTTTCATTTACATTCTTGCATTATTTTCTTTTCAATTTTGTACAATATTCAATATGGTTGTAATAGATAGTTAGGTTTAATTTTCTTGCAAAATCCCCATTTGTAAATTTGTACACCCCCTCCCCTAATGATGTAATAGTTTAGTATTTTTATTTTCCGCAATTTATCGCTTTATATAAATGCTAGTAATTAGGGTTTGTATGGAAAGATAAAATAAATGCTTAGAAAACCCCTAATACAAGACAAATCAAACATGGAAAAGATACACTTGCACACTTTGCAACTCTTGGGTTAACTCCACTTGTTGCCTTGAGAAATAAATGGTCATAATACGCATCTAAGATGTCTTAGCAAAAAAAAAAAACAAAAATACAAGATCATAGTTCCTCGATGACACTATAAATGTTGCCTTACGAATGATCTTAGCCCCTCAAAGGAAATGCTAAGATATCTTACAACATTGCTATTCATGACTATACGATGACCCTTGCCCGTCCCTTTTACATCCAAAGATAAGGCTTCTTACCAATCAATGGTAAGATAGCAATATCAAAGGAAGGAAGAAATGAACAAAAGACTTTTGAGTAGGTAGAACGTTCTTAGTTGCTTGCTCACAATCCATCTTCAAAAGACAAACATCCTTTCAAACACACCAAACATTTTCAAAACATGAAATATTTTCAAAAAGTCCAACACTTTGTATGCATTTTGTGATACGGTGGGAGAGAACTGACTGTTTATTGGAATGCTGGTTTGCGTTTTGCGTTTGTTTTCGCAAAATGTCGCGGTAAGCAAGAGTCGCCACCGACTTTTATTTTATCCAACAAGGAAAGGAAAAAAGCACAGAAAAATTCCTTTTTCGAGATATTTCTCGAGTTCGGGGGGTAGATTATAGAAAGGGGAGGTGTTATCACCCTTTCTATCCGTGGTTATCCACGGGCTCTTAGGTACTTGCTCATATTGTTTTCAAAATTTCTTTTCTTTGTGCTTGTGAGTTTGAAAAAGTTTTTTGTTTTAAAAAGGAGTGTAAGTGTGGAAATTTGTTTTGTTTTGAAAGAGCAAGTACTTAAGAACCATCTACCTACTCGAAAAAGGAATCGTTCTATGTTATCTTCCTTTAGACAATGCTATCCCACTATTGATGAGTAGGTAGCATCGTCGTTGGAGTTTTGAGGGTCAATTCGATTAAGGGACGTGCGGTCACTAAAGCAATGTTAGGACGCCTTAGCGGTAACCCTAATGTCTTAGATCATTTTTTCCGAGGCAACCATTTCGAGGCAACTATGATCTTTGGACAATAGGGCGACCTCTAAAACTTCCTATACTCAATGACCGCGTACGAAGGCAACCAAGTGAGGTGTACCCTAAGAGTGCGCATGTGCGAGTGTGTTGTTTTCAGTTAATTTTGTCTTTGTACATGTCAATGGTTATCTATGTTGATTTTAAGTTAAACATTCGATCTTGTCATGCGTTCCCTATTATCAAACATCTAACAGTTTATAAGTTGCGGAAATTAAACTAACTATTACAATGCGTCGGGTATTTACATCGCCAAAAGCAACCCTTGAAATTAAAATGCGGAAAATAAATTAAGCGATAAAAATAGTAAAGTCCTATTAAGCTATTACATTCCAAAAATAGATAAAATATTGAATAAAATGGATCGCGTGCGGGAAATTAAACCGGGCGCAAGTTTTTAGGGTTTTGACCCTTTAATTGTTAAAGAAAGGATTTTTGGTTTGTTTTTGAATTAAAAAGAAATTAAACTAAGTTAATTATTAAATTAATAAATAAATAAATTAATAAAAATATTTTTGGGTTTTTTATATTTAAAGAAATAAAAATAAATTTAATTAATGTTAATAAAACCTAATTGTCTAGTTAATTTTAATTATTGCAAAATATATTAAAAGTTATTCCTAATTAAAACTAAATTAATTAAATTAATATTGTTAATAAAAAATACAATGCTGAAATTTAATTTGAATAAGAAAATATTTTTTAGTTTTTAATCTTATGAAGAAAAAAGTTTGATTGGTTAATTAATAATTAAAAAATAATAAAACAAACAATTAAAATAGATAAAAAGAAAATAGAAAGAATTAGAGGTTTGGGCCTGATTTTGGAGGTCTTGATAGCAAATTCCTTGGCCCAAATGTGCAGGCCTGGCTGACGTTTTGGAATCCAGCGTGTGCATTTGACTAGGGAGTATGGTGGACGTTTCATCTGGGCCATCAGATTTGGCCTGGGGCCATCTGTCCCTTGATTAAATGAGGGAGTATGATGCATCACGCGCTGGCATCAACACTGGATTACCTGAAGAAAAACAACAAATGCAAATGGGGGGACCTGGGATTCGAACCCAGGTCCTGTTGGTGACTGCCAGCTCCTCTTTCCACTAGGCCAACGCGTTTCTATTGTTAGTATATTCAACAATAATTATAATATGAGAAACAACATTAATATGCCAGAACAAAAACAAAAACGCGTGAACATTTGAATGGGGTAATCAAATGGGGGCACGTGGTCGTCCCTGTCCTCAGGTCTGCAAGGAAATTACCTGCGGATTTAAATCCGCAGCTAAAAGCGTAGGTCGTTTCAAAAACCCATCTCAGGCCATATAAACTCCATCCAAGGACATGGTTGTGCTTGTCTTTCTCCTCCGGTCATGCATATATCCATCAATAGGTCTAATTTTACCTGTAACAAAAACCCCTAAAAAAAACCTAGGAAACCCTACAATGGCGTTTTGCACCATAGAGCAGATAAACACAATCAAATAATATGGAAAGCTTGGAAATTATCTAGTGATTGCAAATATACCATTGGTTTCTTGTAATGCTGCGTAGATTTTTAAACACGAAGTCAAATTCAGAGGGAGGCTGCGTATCACTTACAGTGCGTTTGAGAGCATGTGAGAGCTTGCTTTTGATTGCAGAAGGTTGAGTAAACACCCAGCAATCGATTGATGTTGAGTCTTGCCTCTGAAAATGCCTCTAAGTGTGATTTTGGTTTTACACTTTTCCACCTTTTTTCAAGTTTTGTTCTTGGTGTTCTTGCAGCCTCTAGGTCTGGATTTCGTGCCTTTGCCTTGTATATGTATGATGGAGTGTAATAGGTCAACTTTTGTGGACTGAATCCTTGCACATTGATGCCTTGAGATTGAATTTGATTCACCATTGATAACTTGCCTAATTTGCCAAAAACTCAATCTTTTTGCACATGGAATGCTTGATACGAATTTGATACACTTGATGATGATGATTAAGTCCCGAAAATAGAAAAAGATCTCATGTAATCAAGTTTTGTGATTTTATTTGATTTAAATTGATTTAAAATGAAATAATTCAATAAAAAATCAAATAAAATAATAAAATTGATAAATGGACACAAGGCTGAAGCTAAGACACGTGTGTAATGTGGCAAGTCCAAATCAAGTGGAAAAGAATGGGCCCATTTGACAAAATTTGAAGTTTTGGGGATAGTTGACTTTTGGCAATTTTGCAAAAATGCCCAACTTCAACAATGCATAACTTCTTCAATTTTGAACTTTTGGAAGTGTTCCTTGACTTTTTAGAAATCTTGAGATGTCCTCTAACCAACCCTTTTGGTCTCCTATCATTTTAATATTTCATGCTCAAGTTATAAGCTTTGGAAAAAAAGGTGTTTTTGTTGACTTTCAAAAATGACCTATAATGTCCAAATTTATAACTTCTTGTGAGTGCATTTCTTGATCTTGGGGTATGAATATGGATTGTAGGAAGTTGCATCCTCTTGAAAATGAGCTTTGGATGGGTCATTTCTAATAAATTATGAGAAAGTTATGCTTGGTCAAAGTTGAGTTTACTTTTACTGCAAAACCCTAATTTAGCAACTTTTGAGTCTTGATGAATTTTGAGCAATCCTTGATGAATCATGATCAAACCTTGATCAAATGATGAAATGTACTTAAAAATTAGATAGTTGACAAAAAATCTTGATGTTTGACTTTATTTGGGTCATAGTTGACTTTTGCCCAACACAGTCGATTTTTGGACCCTTTGAGCAATTGACTGAGCAAACTTCCTCTGCAAGGCTTGAAATTTGGCATGGATGATCTTGAGAGCATATTAGGAAATTGGGGAGCACTTGAGGTCATTTAGACTCAAGGATCTTGATGCAACACAAAACCCTAATTTGGGGTTGTCTGCCTTAGGAGATGATTTGACTGTCCAACTCTTGAGCAATCTTGAGCCACTTAGAGATTTTCCTTGAAATGTTTTGAGAGATATGAGAGGGAAAATTTTGGGGTGCAACATCTGACCCTGTTCAATTTTCTTAAACCTGAGGATGTAGATTGGCTTTCGTTCCTTTCGTGATCCGAAGGTGGAAGATGATTGAACACTAGAGTGCCCAGAAATTTGCACTTGCATGAAGTGGTATTGGCCTTGTGATATCAGGAATGGGCTTACAGATGCCATTTGGAGACTGTTGATAGGTGGTTTGGACTTCGACTGGAATAAGAATCAGGGAGATCTTAGCATCGATCTGACTGAACCAGAGAAGGTCTTGGATTAACTTTGACTGGATAAGAATCAGAAAAATCTTAGGATCGATTTAATTGAACCAGCCGAAAGTCTTGGAATATCTTCAACTGGAATACGAATCAGGGAGATCTTGGGGTCGATCTGACTGAACCAGAGAAGGTCTTGGATTAACTTTGATTGGATAAGAATAAAAAAAATCTTAGGGTCGATTTAACTGAACCAGACGAAAGTCTTGGAATATCTTCAACTGGAATACGAATCAGGGAGATCTTAGGGTCGATCTACCTGAACCAGAGAAGGTCTTGGATTAACTTTGACTGGATAAGAATCAGAAAAATCTTAGGATCGATTTAACTAAGCCAGACGAAAGTCTTGGAATATCTTCAACTGGAATACGAATCAGGGAGATCTTAGGGTCGATCTGACTGAACCAGAGAAGGTCTTGGATTAACTTTGACTGGATAAGAATCAAAAAAATCTTAGGATCGATTTAACTAAGCCAGACGAAAGTCTTGGAATATCTTCAACTGGAATACAAATCAGGGAGATCTTAGCGTCGATCTGACTGAACCAGAGAAGGTCTTGGATTAACTTTGACTGGATAAGAATCAGAAAAATCTTAGGATCGATTTAACTGAACCAGACAAAAGTCTTGGAATATCTTAAACTGGAATACGAATCAGGGAGATCTTATCGTCAATCTGACTAAACCAGAGAAGGTCTTGGATTGACTTTGACTGGATAAGAATCAGAAAAATCTTAGGGTCGATTTAACTGAACCAGACAAAAGTCTTGGAATATCTTCAACTGGAATACGAATCAGGGAGATCTTATCGTTGATCTGACTGAACCAGAGAAGGTATTGGATTAACTTTGACTGGATAAGAATCAGAAAAATCTTAGGGTCGATTTAACTGAACCAGAAAAAAGTCTTGGAATATCTTCAACTGGAATACGAATCAGGGAGATCTTATCGTTGATATGACTGAACCAGAGAAGGTCTTGGATTAACTTTGACTGGATAAGAATCAGAAAAATCTTAGGATCGATTTAACTGAACAAGACAAAAGTCTTCCATAGATGTAGTTTTTCTTTTGAGGGGACTACCAGGTCATATAAGTAGTCAACGATGTTTATTGATTCATCTTTCCCTGAAACGGTAAAGAGTCAGTCATATGCAATGTCATGATGTATGAAATGCATGATATATATCAAGCAATGATGCTCTCAAAATAAATGAGATTGTGTGGTATGATGCGTATATGCATGTATGGAAATGTGATGTTTCTAGCTGGGGAAAATAAATCCCGGATAGCTGCTGGAGAATAGAGTTGAATTCTTCATTTCCGCTGGGGATGACGATCGAAGATGATTGTGAGAATAGACCTACAGGAGAGGATAACTCCGTTGGGGAAATAAACTGATGAGGAGATTACTCTGTGGGGAAGAGATGTTATGCTGAAGATTCCATTGATAAATTCCGTCGGGATGTATTAGCGTTGCTGGTGATACTGAATCCTGTTGGGGATTGAATTCCTGTTTGTGATAAGAAAGAATTCCGCTGAGGATGATCTTCAGTTGCGGCTTCACTGGGGATAACCTATTAGACTCTAATGGGGATAATCCTTTGAATTCTGTTGGGAATGATCCTTTGAACTCAACTGGGGAGATTTATTTTGTACTCCGCTGGGGATAAACTTCCAGAGTCTACTCGGGATGATGCTTCAACTCCGTTGGGGAAGCTTTTTCAGACTGCACTGGGAAAATTTTAATTCCACTGGGGATATCTTGTATTCTGCCGGGGAATATTCTTATACTCCGCTAGGGAATATTAAGACTGCCGGGGATATTAAGCCTTTTTAATGCTGATGGTAGATCAACTCTGCTTGGGGAGAGCATTGCTGATTCATTCACAGTTTCAAGTCTCAGCTGGGGAGAGTTATCATTACTTCCTTACTCTGCGGGGAGTGAAGGTATCTTAGCCATATTCTTCAGCTGAATCTACCTTTGTACCTGGTGAACAGAGCAACTGTATAGTTTGGACAATTTTTATTGCCCCTGTTTCTGATATTACCCGTAACTGTCTTTTGTTTCGTATGTAAATATTCATGAGCAACAATTAATGTCAAATGCATATATCAAAATTGAACATTGGACGTTCTTTGCAAAACAAAACAGATAAAGAAGAACAATTTGAAATTTCTTTGAAAATGAATTGTATTGATTTTGAAGTTTGGCCTGTAAATATGTGTTTTTGTACAAGAGGCTGACGTCCTAGTAAGAGAACGCCGCCGAGCAGATAGAATTTACACAAATTGTGAAAAACAAAACAGCTATGTGAACAATCCCACTAGGTTCCAACTCTGCTATTTCCCTTATGTCCTCGAGCATCTCATCACTTTACTACTTGGTTGAAGGTAGATCAGATTGATTAGTGTCGTCCGAGCTTAATAGTTGATACTGAAGTCTGGATGCAAGGTGATCCAATGAGGCATAGTGTTACGCTTTGATCCCTAATTTTTGCCTGGACCGCCCTTTCGGGTTTTCAGTCCACCAGGATACCCTTTTTTGCCCAAGTCGCCTTTTCAGGTTTTTGACTTACCGGGTGTACAATTTTCATTTTCATCCCTTATTTTTGCCCAAACCCTTTTGGTTCGCCGGGAATCCTTTATTTTTGCCTAGGCCAGTCAACTTAGCGGGTCTTTAATTATGCGTAGTATCTTTTCACTATGTCTGCATTGACGGGGTGAGGAAGGTCGTCACCATCCATGGTGGTTAGAATCATAGATCCTCTTGAGAAAATGTTCTTAACCACAAATGGCCCCTCATAAGTAGGGGTCCATTTGCCCCTGGGATCACCTTGAGGTAAGATAATGCGCTTGATTACCAGATCCCCAACTTGATACTCTTGTCGTCTAACTTTCTTGTTAAATTCCTTGATCATCCGTTTTTGGTATGTCTGACCATGACAAATAGCAGTAAGTCTCTTTTTGTCGATTAAGTTCAGCTGATCAAGCCGGGTCTGAATCCAGTCATCTTCACTCAAACCTGCATCCTTCATGATTCAGAGAGAGGGTATCTGAACTTCGATGGGCAAGACAACCTCCATACCATAAACCAAGGAATAGGGTGTTGCCCCTGTTGACGTCCGTGCTAAGGTACGGTACCCATGAAGAGCAAACGGTAACATTTCATGCCAGTCTTTGTATGTCACCGTCATCTTCTGCACAATCTTCTTAATGTTCTTATTAGCCATTTCGACAACCCCATTCATCTTCGGCCGGTAAGGAGAAGAGTTATGATGCTGTATCTTGAATTGCTCGCAGAGCTCAATGATCATCTTATTGTTGAGATTGGTACCATTGTCCGTAATAATCCTCTCTGGTACACCATATCGACAGATCAGATTGTGCCGAATGAATCGTGCCACGGCGTTCTTGGTTACAGTAGCAAAGGAAGCTGCTTCAACCCATTTCGTAAAATAATCAATAGCTACCAGGATGAAACGGTGCCCATTGGATGTTGTAGGTCTGATCTTGCCGATCATATCAATGCCCCACATTGCAAAAGGCCACAGAGCTGTCAAGACGTTCAGAGGTACTGGAGGTATGTGCACCTTATCAGCATAGACTTGGCACTTGTGACATGTCCGAGAATGCTGATAACAGTCGGCTTCCATTGTGGACCAATAATATCCTGCCCGTAGGATCTTCTTTGCCATGGTGTGTCCACTGGAATGAGTTCCAAAAGTACCTTCATGTAATTTTGTCATGATCCTTTCTGCTTCGTTCTTATCCACACATCGCAGTAGGGTTAAATCATGGTTACGCTTGTAAAGAATACCATTGCTGATGAAGAATTTCGCCGCGAACCTCCTTAGAAACTTCTTTGTCATTAACAGATGCACCCTCGGGGTATTACTGAGCTTCAAGGTATCTCTTCACCTCATGAAACCCGGGTTTATCTGCTACCTCTTCAGTATCAATGTCACAGCAATGTGTAGGTTCGTCCAATCTTTCAACGATAATCTGGGGAGCTTCGCTGTTCCAATTGACCTTGAACATAGAAGACATTGTAGCTAGCACGTCCGCCAACTGATTCTCCTCTCTAGGGAAGTGTTCAAAGGTTATTTCCTCGAAATGTGGGAGCAACGTCAATACATACTCCTTGTAAGGAATAAGATTAGGGTGTTTCGTATCCCACTCGCCTTTGATCTAACTGATCACGAGAGAGGAATCTCCGAAGACACTCAGAAACTTAATCCTTAGGTCAATTGCTACTCGAAGACCCATGATGCACGCTTCATACTCCGCCATATTGTTGGTGCAGTTGAAACATAGTCGGGCGGTAAACGGAGTATGAGAGCCTTTAGGAGATATGATCACGGCGCCAATGCCATTGCCCAAAGCGTTTGAAGCTCCATCAAAGTACATAGACCATCGGGATCCTTCCTCGGGTCCTTCATCCAGTCCAGGTGTCTCACAATCAGTTACCAGCATGATATTCTCGTCCGGGAATTCAAAATTCATAGACTGGTAATCATCCACTGCCTGATGTGCCAAATGGTCTGCTAACACACTCCCCTTGATTTCTTTTTGAGTCGTGTATTGGATGTCATACTCAGTCAAGATCATCTTCCATCTTGCTATTCTTCCGGACAAGGCAGGCTTCTCGAAGATATACTTGATTGGATCCATCTTTGATATCAATAGAGTAGTGTGAGTCAGCATATACTGTCTCAGTCGGCGAGCAACCCATGCCAAAGCGCAACAAGTTTTCTCAAGCAATGAGTATCGGGTCTCGCAGTCGGTAAACTTTTTGCTAAGGTAATAAATAGCATGCTCTTTTCGGCCAAACTCGTCATGTTGACCCAACACACACCCCATTGAGTTATCGAGTACTATCAAGTATAAGATCAAAGGTCTTCCTTCAACTGGTGGCATCAGAATAGGTGGATCTTGGAGATACCCTTTGATCCTTTCGAAAGCGGCCTGGCATTCATCGTTCCAACATACTACTTGATCTTTCTTCAGTAACTTGAAGATTGGATCACAAGTAGCAGTCAAGTGCGAGACGAATCGGGCAATGTAGTTCAAACGTCCCAGAAAGCCTCTGACTTCTTTTTCTGTTTTGGGAGCTGGCATTTCCTATATAGCTTTCACCTTTCCAGGATCCACTTGAATACCTTTTTCGCTTGCAATGAAACCCAACAGCTTACCAGATCTCACCCCGAAGGTGCACTTGTTTGGGTTTAACCTCAGCTTGTACAACTTCAACCTGTCAAACAGCTTCTGCAGATGGTCAAGGTGTTCCTCCTCAGTTTGAGATCTTGCAATCATGTCGTTGACATATACCTCAATCTCATGATGGATCATGTCATGAAACAAAGAAACCATGGCACGCTGATATGTTGCCCCATCATTCTTCAATCCAAAGGGCATGACCTTGTAGCAAAAGGTGCCCCACTGAGTAACAAAAGTTGTCTTCTCCATGTCTTCGGGAGCCATTTTAATCTAATTATAACCAGAGAAACCATCCATAAAGGAGAAAACCTTATGCTGAGCGGTGTTGTCAACCAGAACGTCAATATGAGGGAGAGGGAAATCATCCTTGGGGCTTGCCCTGTTCAGATCCCTGTAGTCAACACACATTCGAACCTTACCATCTTTCTTCGGCACAGGAACCACATTGGGAACCCACTGAGGGTAAGAAGTAACTGCTAGAAAACCGGCGTCAAACTGTTTCATAACTTCAGCCTTGATTTTCTCAAACATCTCTGGGCGCATTCGGTGAACTTTCTGTTTTACTGGAGGACAATCTTCCTTGGTAGGCAATCGGTGAACCACAATATCGGTATCCAACCCAGGAATGTCTTCATAAGACCAGGCAAAGATCTCAACGTAGTCACGCAGCATCTGAATCAACCGTTGCTTCACACTAAGCTCCAGATTTGCACCGATCCTGACCTCTTTCTTGTCTTCCTCTGTACCCAAATTTACCGATTCCACCGGCTCTTCGTGCGGCTGAATGGCCCTCTCTTCCTGGAGTAGCAGTCTTGCAAGTTCACCAGGCACTTCGCAATCATCTTCACCTTCTTCTTCGGCTAAGTTGATCGGATTTTCGAAGTCATAACTGGAAGTAGCAGAGTCGTTACCAATGAGATCCAGAGTGGATGTAGACCTGTATATGTGAGTGTCTGTAAAATAGCTGTTTTGCAATATGTAATAACAGAAAAACAAGGAGCGCAAAATTTGAAATGCAAGAAACGTCCAATGCTTTTATTAATGATATATGAAAATGACACACATAAAGCCCTCACAAATGAAGCCACGGTGCCCCGGGTAAGACACTGGGCCATAGAGTTTAAAACATTGTCTGTTACAAATTCAAAACAAAAAGTTTCATTACTGGGTAACAAAAGAAATAGGGATGAAGTCCTTTGCTGTCCAGTTGCCTAGTCCACCATCAGTAGTAGGATATATCCAACTGTCGGACTCAGACTCTTCCACATCGTCTTCAATGGCATTCACTCCTGAGTTGCTGATGAACACGGGAGGTCTTCTGATCCTTGCATTCTGAACAACCTTTTGAGCCTCTGTAGTGAAACCCAAACCAAACTTGTTAGTCTTCTGTGCAAAATCAGGGAGTTGGCCCCAATTTGCACACCCACCTTTCTCGACAACAGCCCGGGCATCCTTTAGGGAGGCCATCTTCATAGGAGAATCTTCAACAACAGTCTCAGTTGATGCCAGCGTCTGGGGAACCTCTTCAAAATGCTGAAATGGGGTTTCAATGAACTCCCCATCCATCTCTACATATCGGAAAGAGTTGAGGTGGCTCACCATGTACTCTTCCTCTCCTTGCACTGTCACAATTTTCCCTTTGACCGGGTACTTCAGCTTCTGGTGGAGTGTTGAGGTGACTGGCCCAGCTTTAGAGATCCATGGACGACCCCGCAAGCAAGAATAAGATGGACGAATGTCCATCACATAGAATGTAGAGTTGAAAACCTGAGAACCAACCTTAATCGGAATATCCACTTCTCCATGTACCATTCTTTTAGACCCATCAAAGGCCCTGACGACAATGTTGCTTGGTTTCAACTCCAATCCTTCACAGTCCAACTGGTCTAGAGCTTTCTTTGGCAAAACGTTCAATGAGGAACCAGTATCCACTAATACATGAGCAAGAGTAGTTCCCCTGCATTCAATGGAGACATGCAAGGCATCGTTGTGATTCTTCCCTTTAGCAGTCAAGTCGATGTCAGAGAAACCCAACCCATTATCAGCAGTCAGACTCGCCACACAATCTTTAAATTGATCAGCTAATGTTTCTTACGGTACGTGTGTAGTTTTCAGGAAAGCAATCAGAGCCTTGGCATGGGCCTCTGAGCATAGCAACAGTGACAACATAGAGATTTTGGACGGGGTTTGCCCCAGCTATTCAACTACATTGTAGTCGCTCTTTTTGATGATCTTTAAAATCTCTTCCATCTCATGTCTAGAAGCTTCAACAGTAATCGTCTTTGGTGCCTCCGTCTGGGCAGGCTCACTGGTGATCCCTTTGCCCCGAGTGTCAGACGACTCAGTGACAGGGGTAAGAATAGGAACTTGAACAGGAACAGTAGTAGGTACACTGGCAGGTGTAATAACAACAGGTTTTCAGGAAGTTGGTGGAGAGATATCAGGGGAGAAAAGTCTTCCGCTGCGGGTGACTTTAGCAGGTCCAATAATATTGCTGACGTCAGTATCAACGTCCAACTCTTGTTTAACTCCATGAAAATAAACATCAGCCCCGTAGTGCCAAGGGACAGCTTTATCAGATGTATATGGAATAGGCCCAGGAACAGTGATGATCAATGGTGCGATTCTTGGAACAGATGTAATTCTAACAGGCTTTCTCGAGGAAGCCTTGGAAGAATTATCGAGAATGGTGATAATAGCAACTTCTTCAGTATGAACTAAGGGAACAACTGTCTTCTCAAACAAAATTTCTTTACTATCCATCAAGCGTTGGACACCTGATTTCAAAAGTGGGCAACCGGTTGGTAGGGCAGAACACATACGGCAACCTTCGTCACAGCCCAGAAATAAACCGGCTAGCAAAAGGTTCTTCTTCACAGTCATCAAAGGGGTAACAATTTCATTCACAGAAACCACAAACGAGTCTTCATCTATAGCATTCACTCCATGCTTGGGCATAGGATCAATCACAACATTAGGTCTTTCGGGTGCCTCGAACTCAATCTCCTTAGCATCAATTAAGTCCTGTATTTTGTTCTTTAAAGCCCAACAATCATCTGTATTATGTCCCGGGCTATCAGAGTGAAAAGCACAGCGGGCATTAGGGTTGTACTTAGGTGATGCAATGTTGGGATTCTGCGGAGCCTCCCTTGGAATTACTAGATTGGTCTTTAATAACTGCGGCAGAATCTGAGACAAAGTCATGTTGAGATGGGTGAATTGCCTTCGAGGTCTCTCGGCCTTTTGTTGATTGCTGCGTTGAGGATCCCCAACAGGTCTTAAAATAACAACCGCATTAACAGCTTGGCGGCGTTCAGGTCTATTCTGGCCTTTCGAACTGTAAACAGCACTAGATTCCTTCTTAAAAGGCTTTTTCTCGGTGCTCGATGAAGCACCATTTTGTATCTTACCAGCCTTAATACCAGCCTCAATCCTCTCACCGATCATAATTAGCTCTGTAAACCCAGACGAAGAGCTTCCAATCAGATGGTTGAAAAATGGACAAGACAAAGTCCCCAGAAACATATCCACAAGCTCCCGATCAACCAAGGGTGGTTGCACTCTTCCGGCGAGGTCCCTCCACTTCTGAGCATAATCTTTGAAACCTTCGCCCGTTCCCATTGACATACCCTGGAGTTGGGTACGCGTGGGAGCGAGGTCGGCGTTGTATTGGTACTTCTTGTAGAAAGCAGCAGCCAGATCTTCCCAACTCTGGATACTGGCTCCGTCTAACTGGTAAAATCATTCAAGCTGAGTCCCTGAGAGACTGTCTTGAAAGAAGTGGATCCATAGGTTCTTATCAGCGGTGTACGGCTGAATCTTCCTTACATATGACCGGAGGTGCAACTTCGGACAAGAAACTCCGTCATACTTAGCAAAGGCTGGTGCCTTGAACTTGTGGGGAATTACCACCCCAGATGATAGACCTAGATCACCGAAGTCTAGACCAGGCACTTTCTGTACCTCCATCGCACTCAACCGGTCTTCCAATTGCTTGTATCTATCCTCAGCCGGAGGATACTGGTCTTCGTCGAAGTCCGTCTCATTGTCTGAGATCACGGGGCTAGGAGCCCTCCTTTCTTCCTGACTATCTTTCCCTCTAGATGAGGTAGTCAAATCAACTTCATCTCGTAGCCTATTTCCAAACCTGTGACTCGTGTTAAATAGGACTGTCCTCTTCTTTTTCTTCTTCTTCTGTTTCAGAATCAGGGTCTTCAGATCTTGCTGACCCTTAGCTAGATTCATGAACAACTCTTGAAATTGGGCATTTTGAGCCTGTAGGGCCTTGATTGCTTGCTCAGTTGATGGTTCAGCAGACATGATGAGTGCTGAAATAAACAACGAAGACGATAAGAGACCTGTAATGGGTACCTGTTATGAGGTGCATGGAATTAAATGCGTATGCTATGATTTCAAAGACATCGAGAGATTCAAATTTGTAAACCAAAAAGGAAACACACTTTTATTAGGTAAACTTGAAATTCAAATTGTTCAACAAATTGCCCTTAAGGCGTTACAAGAAAGGAAATACTGAAAAGTAAATAAAAACTGGAAAGGAAATAATCAAAGGACAATCAGTGCTCCCATGGTCGCTTCTTGTCGGTGTGGACATAGTCCTTGAGAATCCGCTCGTTCTCCAGCTGCCTAGTCAACTTCTAGATCTTCTGCTCTTGCTCGTTAAACTTTTCTCGGTAAGCATCCCGCTCTTCTCTCAGCTGCATCCAAGACCTTTTCAGTGCCCCAATGTCAGTGGGCATGTAAGGATGGAGGATGGTAGGAAGAATCCCCTCTTCATTAGCAACTTCAACAATGATAAGCAGGACGACTTCATATGGCATACCCAGCTTTTGGGCACGGATACGAACCCATATGAGATATGGCTCCATTGGAAGAGAAGTCTTTGGACCCAGCTCATGTGGATCAGATTTGTGAACTCTATCCCAAGCCCTTATGAATCTACAGCATTGCTCGTCACTATCCCCTTGAAAATCAAAGATGATACTAGGCATTAGCAGCTCATGAGGTCCTTCTCTTCTGGCTCGCCCAAACTGACGTAAGGCCAAGCATGGATTGTAAGAAATTCCTCCATTGGTTCCTATCAGGGGAACATTGGGATACTCCCCACATCAGTCAATAATAGCCACCTCTTCCATACCCTTGATAGTCCAGATGATGTCATTATGAGAGAGAGACATAACCCTATAAGCCCAGCCCATGCCTTCTTTTTTCTTCAGCACTGATTTGGGGAGGTGCAAAATAAACCACCTCGCCAATAATGGAGCACAACACATCAAGGTTCCCCGCTTTCGGGCAGTACGGGCATAAAGCTGATGAAGAATGTCACCCAAGAGAGTGGGTACAAGATTACGAGAGATGAAGATTTTCACCGCATTCACATCAACAAAGGAGTCAGGATTCGGAAACAATACCAAGCCATATATCAGAAGATCCAGAATATCTTCGAATGCCTTGAAGTCTAGCCTATCCCAGAAATAATTAGCCTTACCAACCAAGAACTTAGTCAGAAAGCCCTTTGCTCCACTTCTAGTCTCCCAATTAGCCATTACCTCATCCTTGGTCATATGAAGGGCTAAAGCAATATCTTCTGGCCTAAGGATCTTCTCCCAACCAGTAAATGGGGTCTGCTCCAGAATAGAGATACCGAGCAGATCAGAAAACTCTTCTAAGGTGGGAACCAACTGGTAGTCTTGAAAAGTAAAGCAATGGTACAACGGATCCTAGAACTGGACCAGGACACTCATCATCTGCTCGTCCAATTTGGAGGTAACCAAACTGAGAAGATACCCATGTCTTATGATGAAGGAGGTAGTATCAGGCATCTTTGCAATCAATTCTTTAAGCATGGTGGGAACCTAGACAAAGTTGATCCGGATGGTATTCTTACGCATGGGCATCATGACCTACAAAACAGAACAAAGATGAATCCCTCCTGTCTTTGAAATAGGTTAGTCCAATGCAAGATGTATGCACTGTTATGATGTCATGATGTCATGATAGAAAGCACATCACAAGTATCCACAAATAGCAAACATGGTAAAGGCACACAAGTCACACAGAGAGCCCTTAGATTTCAGGCTGGCAAGAAGTCTAGGTACTACCCTCTTTCAGTTCAGTTGGTTTAAACCTGTCCTAAAAATAGTAACCGGGTTCTAGAGGATCTCAATATCACTGACTATCCTCGATCAGTCATAATTCCAGTTTAGCAACCTTTTCTTGCGGCCGGAATCATCGCGAGAGTTTAGTCTCAATGAGTGTAGCATACTGCTACTGTTCTATGGCCAAGTTGGTCAATTTAAAGGTTCTAAGGTCAGTTGGTGCTTAATGACCCCTTAGAAGACCCATATTCTCCTAGTTCCAACACAAGGGATATCGGTACAGACTAAAGTGCCACATCAACGTAGCTACTGCTTCAACCATATCGGTCTACGCCGTACAGTTCCCTCACGGTTTATTGCTACTTACCTAAAGGGTATCCCCCAGATCCGGGTTAGGATCTATAGAAACTCCGATTCAAGCCCACAAATATAAAGCATACAAAGAAAACAATTGAAAACACAATGATCTAATCCTAAGGTATACCCCACTTATTAAGCGTCCCCAGCAGAGTCGCCAGTTCTGTGATACGGTGGGAGAGAACTGACTGTTTATTGGAATGTTGGTTTGCGTTTTGTGTTTGTTTTTGCAAAATGTCTCAGTAAGCAAGAGTCGCCACCGACTTTTATTTTATCCAACAAGGAAAGGAAAAAAGCACAGAAAAATTCATTTTTCGAGATATTTCTCGGGTTCGGGGGGTAGATTATAGAAAGGGAAGGTGTTAGCACCCTTTCTATCCGTGGTTATCCACGGGCTCTTAGGTACTTGCTCATATTGTTTTCAAAATTGCTTTTTTTTGTGCTTGTGGGTTTGAAAAAGTTTTTTGTTTTGAAAAGGAGTGTAAGTGTGAAAATTTGTTTTGTTTTGAAAGAGCAAGTACTTAAGAACCATCTACCTACTCGAAAAAGGAATCGTTCTATGTTATCTTCCTTTAGACAATGCTATCCCACTATTGATGAGTAGGTATCATCGTCGTTGGAGTTTTGAGGGTCAATTCGATTAAGGGACGTGCGGTCACTAAAGCAATGTTAGGACGCCTTAGCGGTAACCCTAATGTCTTTGATCATTTTTTCCGAGGCAACCATTTCGAGGCAACTATGATCTTTGGACAAGAGGGTGACCTCTAAAACTTCCTATACTCAATGACCGCGTACGAAGGCAACCAAGTGAGGTGTACCCTAAGAGTGTGCATGTGCAAGTGTGTTGTTTTCAGTTAATTTTGTCTTTGTACATGTCAATGGTTATCTATGTTGATTTTAGGTTAAACATTCGATCTTGTCATGCGTTCCCTATTATCAAACATCTACAGTTTATAAGTTGCGGAAATTAAATTGCGGAAATTAAACTAACTATTACAAGGCGTCGGGTATTTACATCGCCAAAAGCAACCCTTGAAATTAAAATGCAGAAAATAAATTAAGCGGTAAAAATAGTAAAGTCCTATTAAGCTATTACATTTCGGAAACAGATACAATATTGAATAAAATGGATCGCGTGCGGGAAATTAAATCGGGCGCAAGTTTTTAGGGTTTTGACCCTTTAATTGTTAAAGAAAGGATTTTTGGTTTGTTTTTGAATTAAAAAGAAATTAAACTAAGTTAATTATTAAATTAATAAATTAATTAATTAATAAAAATATTTTTGGGTTTTTTATATTTAAAGAAATAAAAATAAATTTAATTAATGTTAATAAAACCTAATTGTCTAGTTAATTTTAATTATTGCAAAATATATTAAAAGTTATTCCTAATTAAAACTAAATTAATTAAATTAATATTGTTAATCAAAAATACAATGCTGAAATTTAATTTGAATAAGAAAATATTTTTTGGTTTTTAATTTTATGAAGAAAAAAGTTTAATTGGTTAATTAATAATTAAAAAATAATAAAACAAACAATTAAAATAGATAAAAAGAAAATAGAAAGAATTAGAGGTTTGGGCCTGATTTTGGAGGTCTTGATAGCAAATTCCTTGGCCCAAATGTACAGGCCTGGCTGACTTTTTGGAATCCAGCGTGTGCATTTGACTAGGGAGTATGGTGGACGTTTCATCTGGGCCATCAAATTTGGCCTGGGGCCATCTGTCCCTTGATTGAATAAGGGAGTATGATGCATCATGCGCTGACATCAACACTGGATTACCTGAAGAAAAACAACAAATGCAAATGGGGGGACCTGGGATTCGAACCCAGGTCCTGTTGGTGACTGCCAGCTCCTCTTTCCACTAGGCCAATGCGTTTCTATTGTTAGTATATTCAATAATAATTATAATATGAGAAACAACATTAATATGCCAGAACAAAAACAAAAACGCGTGAAAGTTTGAATGGGGCAATCAGATGGGGGCACGTGGTCGTCCCTGTCCTCAGGTCTGCAAGGAAATTACCTGCGGATTTAAATCCGCAGCTAAAAGCGTAGGTCGTTTCAAAAACCCATCTCAGGCCATATAAACTCCATCCAAGGACATGGTTGTGCTTGTCTTTCTCCTCCGGTCATGCCTATGTCCATCAATAGGTCTAATTTTACCTGTAACAAAAACCCCTAAAAAAAACCTAGGAAGCCCTACAATGGCGTTTTGCACCATAGAGCAGATAAACATAATCAAATAATATGGAAAGCTTGGAAATTATCTAGTGATTGCAAATATACCATTAGTTTCTTGTAATGATGCATGGATTTTTAAACTCGAAGTCAAATTCAGAGGGAGGCCGCGTATCACTTAAAGTGCGTTTGAGAGCGTGTGAGAGCTTGATTTTGATTGCAGAAGGTTGAGTAAACACCCAGCAATCGATTGATGTTGAGTCTTGCCTCTGAAAATGCCTCTAAGTGTGATTTTGGTTTTACACTTTTTCCACCTTTTTTCAAGTTTTGTTCTTGGTGTTCTTGCAACCTCTAGGTCCGGATTTCGTGCCTTTGCCTTGTATATGTCTGATAGAGTGTATTAGGTCAATTTTTGTGGACTGAATCCTTACACATTGATGCCTTGAGATTGGATTTGATTCACCATTGATAACTTGCCTAATTTTCCAAAAACTCAATCTTTTTGCACATGAAATGCTTGATACGAATTTGATACACTTGATGATGATGATTAAGTCCTGAAAATAGAAAAAGATCTCATGTAATCAAGTTTTGTGATTTTATTTGATTTAAATTGATTTAAAATGAATTAATTCAATAAAAAATCAAATAAAATAATAAAATTGATAAATGGACACAAGGCTGAAGCTAGGACACGTGTGTAATGTGGAAAGTCCAAATCAAGTGGAAAAGAATGGGCCCATTTGACAAAATTTGAAGTTTTGGGGATAGTTGACTTTTGGCAATTTTGCAAAAATGCCCAACTTCAACAATGCATAACTTCTTCAATTTTGAACTTTTGGAAGTGTTCTTGGACTTTTTAGAAAGCTTGAGATGTCCTCTAACCAACCGTGTCGGTGTCATCTCATTTTTATATTCCATGCTCAAGTTATAAGCTTTGGAAAAAAAGGTGTTTTTGTTGACTTTCAAAAATGACCTATAATGTCCAAATTTATAACTTCTTGTGAGTGCATTTCTTGATCTTGGGGTATGAATATGGATTGTAGGAAGTTGCATCCTCTTAAAAAGGAGCTTTGGATGGGTCATTTATCATAAAGTATGAGAAAGTTATGCTTGGTCAAAGTTGAGTTGACTTTTACTACAAAACCCTAATTTAGCAACTTTTGAGTCTTGATGAATTTTGAGAAATCCTTGATGAATCATGATCAACCCTTGATCAAATGATGAAATATCCTTCAAAATGAGAATTTTGACAAAAAATCTTAAATTTTGACTGTATTTGGGTCACAGTTGACTTTTGCCCTAACACAATCGATTTTTGGACCCTTTGAGCAATTGACTGAGCAAACTTCCTCTGCAGGGCTTGAAATTTGGCATGGATGATCTTGACAGCATATTAGGAAATTGGGGAGCACTTGAGGTCATTTAGACTCAAGTATCTTGATGCAACACAAAACCCTAATTTGGGGTTGACTGCCTTAGGAGATGATTTGACTGTCCAACTCTTGAGCAATCTTGAGCCACTTGGAGATTTTCCTTGAAATGTTTTGAGAGATATGAGAGGGAAAGTTTTGGGGTGCAACACATTCTTATAGAGACGAGAATCATTACAAAGTTTTTCTAAATGAAGGCGCTTTTCAAAAATACTTTCAAAACCCACCACAAGTACATTTTCAAACAAAGCATTTTCAAGTGATCTAGCAAGCAACTAAGAGCCCGTAGATAACTTCGGATGAAAAGGGTGTTAATACCTTCCATTTCATAATCTACCCCCCGAACTCAAGAAAACAATCTCAAAGGTCTTTCCTGTTCTTTTCAGCCTTTCCTTTTGGATAAAAGAAAAGTCGGTGGCGACTCTTGTTATCCGTACAATTGCGATCAAACGCAACACAACCAAGTCAGTTCTCCCACCGTATCACAGAATTGGCAACTCTGTTAGGGAATAAACTTAAAAGTGGGGTTACCTTAGGGCTATATCACATTTATTTGCTTTATTTGTTTGACTTGCATGCTTTACATTATGGTTCCTTGTTTGGGCTTGCTTTGATCCTCCACCCGAATCTGGGACACCTTGTTAGGTAAGTAGTAATAGATTGTGGAAATTGTACAGCGTAGACCGATATGGTTGAAACAATGGCTACATTAGTGTGACACATTTGTGGGTACCGGTATCCCTTGTGTTGAATCGAGGAGAATACGCGGCCGCTGAGTGGCGTCGTGAAGCAATAACTGACTTTAGAACCTTAATTGAACAAACTTGGCCAATTAGGACGTAGTGAGGTAACCGGTTTCATTGGAAAGCTGAAAATTGGTTGATACTCGATACTAAACTCATTAAGACTAGACTTTTGGGATATGCCGGCCGCAAGAAAAGATTGATTATGCTGAGACAATGCCTAAAATAAAGGTCAGTGATATTGAGATCCCTTAGAACCCAGTTACTATTAACTAGGACAGGTCTGAGCCAACTAAACTTCAAGAGGGTACTTACCTACAAACTCCATGCAAGCCTAAGCCTAAGGACTTGTTTTTGCCTTGTGTGTATATGCTTACTTGTACATAACATCATAAACATCATAACATCATATGCATTCTCACTAACCATTTCAAGGATTTAGGAATTTATCTTTGTTTTTTTTTTGTAGGCCATGAACTCCGTCCGAAGAAACACCTTTCGAATCAGCTTTGTGAAAGCACACCCTCATCACCAAGAGTTAACATCAAGGGTTCCCGGAGATTCTCCTTTTACCAAGAAATATGGATGAGTCCTTAGTTTAACTACCTTCAATTTCCAAGAGGAGATGATGTGTGTGCTCTTCCAATTCTTTGATCCCATACATCGTTGCTTCACCTTTCCTGACTATCAGTTGGTACCTACACTAGAAGAGTTCTTTCTACTATTAGGAGTGTCCGTGCTTGATCAGATACCATTCATCGGTCTAGAAGGGATCCCGAAACTTGAGTTCATGGCCGAAGCTCTGCATCTGAAGAGAGCCGACATCATAGAAAATTGGGAGACTAGAAGCGGGGTCAAAGGGTTCCTAGCCAAATTTCTATTAGAGAAGGCTCATTCATTCTAGGAAGATATGGATTTTCAAGCCTTTGAAGATGTCCTGGCCCTTCTCATCTATGGTCTGGTTCTTTTCCCCAACTCAGACCAATTCATAGATGTAAATTCCATCAAAGTCTTTCTCTCCCGTAATTATATACCTACCTTGTTGGGGTACATCTTACATTGCATCCATACCCGCACCATGAAGAAAAGAGGTACCCTTTTGTGTTGTATTCCCCTACTCGCCAAGTGGTTCATTTCACACCTACCTCAATAAACATTGAAGAACGAGCAAAGATTGACATGGTCTCAAAGGATGATGTCCTTCACCCACTCTGATATTTATTGGTGTTCAAGATCCTTGGATGATACTTCTATCATTGACCGTTGTGGGGAATTCCCTAACGTCCCTATGCTTGGCGTTAGGGGAGGTATCACTTATAACCCTTACTTAGCTTTACAACAGTTTGGGTATGCCCGAAGAGATGTTCCTCATGAGATGCTCATCCAAGGTTTGGTGTTCGACTACGAAAGCGATGATCAAAGCTACCGTCAGAGGTTTATGCAAACTTGGAGGATGGTAAACAAGGTGGATAGCAAGACACTGGGGCACAAGAATTCCATCCCTCTTGAGCCTTATCTCAAATGGGTACGAGCCCGTGCTCAAAGTCTTATGATGCCTTACCCCTCCATTCTCCCATTTATCACAGAGCCTGTTGTGGAAGGAGATGTCCCATACACTATCCTTCATCCTAACATGCCCACCTCTCTCGAAGACTTGCAAAGGGATTGGATACAGCTTAAGGAAGAGCGAGACACTTTCGAAGCCCAATTCTATGCCAGCTAGAAGAAAGTTCTGGAACTCACCAAGCAGCTTCATGAAGAGCGGAGTCTGAACACCTACATCGCACAGAAGAGGATGCGTTCGACTTTTTTGTCTTAGAGTTTTGTATTTTATTTCCTTCATTGTAAGCCCAAAGAGGCATGATGTACTCAAACTTTGATTTATTAATATAACGTGTGTTCCTTTTTGTCTAAAGCAAATTTAAATCTCTAATTTCCTTGAAATCATTTGCATATGCATCTTTATTCATCATAACACAAACATGTTTCTTATGACAGATCTCCTTATCTTTCTATTGTTTATTTCAGTGAGATGGATATGGAACAGACAGTAAAAGATCTTCAGGCGTAAAACACTCAGTTTCAACAAATGTTCTTGACTCTGGCAAAAGGACAAGAGGAGCTGAAAACTCTGATGATCAAAGAAAAGAAGAAGAAAGAAAAGAAATATGTCAGTGTTTTGAACCTTGGAAGAAGGTTCCAAGGACCAGCTAGGCGGACCCTGGACTTCACAACATCATCGGGTGAAGGGGACAATCAAGAAGGGAAAAACAAGGAAGTGACTGACCATCCAGAATTTAAAGAGGAAGAAGAGGCTGACTACTCTGAAGAGCAGTATCCTCCAGATGGCGACAAATACAAACAATTGGAAGATCGCTTAAATGCTATGGAGATCCAGAAAGTACCCGGTTGGATTTTGAGGAGCTAGGACTTGTCCCAGGGGTTGTCATACTGCAGAAATTCAAGGTCTCCACTTTTGCTAAATATGACGGTGTCTCTTGTCCAAAGCTGCATTTGAGATCATACGTCAGGAAATTCAACCTCATACTGTGGATAGGAATCTATGGGTGCATTTCTTCCAAAAAAAGCTTGTCAGGAACGCAATTGGATTGGTTCTATCAGTTGGAAGGGACCAACATCCGTAATTGGGAAGATTTGGCAGCCGCTTTTTACAAGCAATACCAGTATAATGTTGACTTAGCTTCAACGCGGACACAGTTGTAAGGCATGTCTATGGGTGCAGGTGAAGGTTTCAAGACCTATGCTCAAAATGGTGGGATCTCACGCGGTCCAACCCCCTCTATCTGACAGAGAATTGGTGGATATGTTCCTAGGCACGCTATATGGTCCATTCTTCAAACACTTGATCGGAAGCTCCTCGGCTGGATTTACCGAATTAATCATGACCGGTGAACGGGTAGAAGCGGGTATAAAAAGTGGAAAAATTCAAAGAGACGCATCCTTGAGCGCAATAAAGAAGCCCTTTATCAAAAAGAAGGAGGTCAGTGTTGCATATGACCATAGAAATCAGGACAAAACTGAATGACGTCCAGCGGTAGGGGCTGTCATGATCTCTAAGCCTGCACCTATTCAACAAAGGAACAACCATCCTAGAACGGAAAGACCGGTAAGACACTTTACCCAGATAAATATGACGCTGTCTCAAGTCTTGCCATATTTATTAAAATCTAATCTGGTGACCTTGCGGGAAGCTCTGAAGAATCCCAAAACTGCCTCTCCCTGTTATAACCCAAATGCCCGTTGTGCTTACCATTCAGAAATTCCAAGTCATGATACAAACGACTGATGGGCTTTGAAAAACAAGGTGCAAGACTTTCTCGAGGAAGAGGAAATTGAATTCGACTCTCCTGAGATCCTAAATGTTATCACCGCTCCTATGCCCAAGCACGACCGTGGTATTAATGTTATTGAAGATGATGTGTTTGTTGCTGTTATTGATGAACTTATTACTCCTCTCCTAACCGTCAAAAGGAACCTGTTGAAGGCCGGTTTATTTCCGGGTTGTGGCGAAGACTTCCACCTCTGTTTATCCCTACCTACTGGTTGTCATTTTTTGAAAGCAGGTGTCAAGCGCCTGATGGATGACAAAGATATTTTGTTTGAAAAGACTCCTGTTCCAATCATTGCTTAAAAGGATGTTTCAATAGTAACCATTTCCTCCAATAACCTCCCAGGGTCTCCACCAAAAGACTCGTCAGAATTATATCCATTCCGAAGGTGACTCCACTGATAATTAATATGTCAGGGCCAATTCCATACTCCTCAGATAAAACTATCCCCTGGAACTATGGGGGTGACGTCTACTACCACGGCGTCAAGCAAGATTGGATGGCTAATAAAGACTCGGTTTTTGAAAGGGATGACCCCAACATCGACAACATTGTGGGAACCAGCAAAGTAACCAGAAGTGGAAGAGTGTTCGACATTGAGATTGCTCCTCCGAAAACTGTTACCGGTCCTGTGATCATCCCTGCTTTTGTTTCTGCTGATACTAGTACTACAGTTCCTGTGGTTACCCCTGCTGACACCCCTATTGCCGAGTCGATCGAAACTCGGGGAAAAGGCATTTTGGTTCAACCGGTCCGGATGAAAGCGCAATCAGTATCTATCCCAGAGGCTTCTAAGAATGAGATGGAAGAAATTTTGAAAATTATAAAGAGAAGCGACTACAATACAGTCGAACATCTAGGGCAGGCCCCTTCAAAGATTTCTATGCTAGATTTACTGTTGTGCTCCGAGGCTCATGCGAAGGCCTTGGTGAAATTTCTTAAAACTTCCCATGTGCCACAGGAAACCTCTGCTGACCAATTTGAAGATTGTGTGGCCAGTTTAACAGCTGATAACAGTTTGGGCTTTTCTGATGCTGACCTGACACCTAGAGGGAGGAAACACAATGAGGTGTTGCATGTCTCTGTCGAATGCATGGGCACTACTTTGGCCTATGTCCTGGTAGATACTGGTTCATCATTGAATATGCTGACTAAGAAGGCTCTGGATAGACTAGACTGTGAAGGTTTGACCTTAAAGCCCTGCAACATAGTGGTAAGGGCCTTCGACGGTTCGAAGATAATGGTGCACGGGGAGGTGGACATCCCTATTAAAGTTGGAACTCAGACCTTTGATTCAACTTTCTATGTGATGAATATTCGCCCTTCCTATTCTTGTTTATTGGGCCGACCTTGGATTCATGACGCTGGTGCCGTCACCTCTACACTACATCAGTTGTTGAAGTACCCAATCAAGGGAAAAATCATCACTGTCCATGGAGAGAAAGAATATATGGTCAGTCACCTGAACTCCTTAAGATATGTGGAAATGGATGGTGAATTCATCGAAACTCCATGTCAGCATTTTCGAGGAAGTCCCACAAACAATTGCGGAAACCAAGATTGTTTCCAAAGCTCCGAAGATTACCAGACCTCCGCTGAAGATAGATTCTCTGAAAGATGCTAAGGCAGTAGTCGAAGAAGGTGGGTGTACCATTTGGGGCTAACTCCCAGATATTCCCTACAAATCTGACAAATTTGGTTTGGGTTTTACTTCAGGAGCCCAGAAATCTGTTCGTCATGCTCGTGCCGAGGAACCACCTTTGTGGATCAGCAACCATGGAGTCAACGCAGTAGAGGATAGTGATGACAGTTGTGACCTAGAAGAATGGATTTTTCCAACTATCAGCGGAGGACTCAACAACTGGGAAGCCAAAGAATTTGTCCCTATTACTTTTATCTAATAGTAATTGTCTTTAAATTTTTGTCAGACTTGTAATAATTAAACAATTTAGACTTTTAAAACCTTGTGTCTTACCCGAGGCACAACGGTCTATTTGTAAGGGTTGTTACTTCATTTTCATATGTCATCAATGAATCATGGACGTTTTTGCATGCAAATTTTACGCTCTTCGTTCTTCTTTTTCTACATTTTTATTTTTTTTCAAAGATAGTTATGCTCTTACACACACTCACATATCAAAATGCATATCCACATCCACTCAGGATCCCATGGGTAACGATTCTGCTATGGCTTATTGTGACTTTGAAAATCCGATCTACCAAGCCGAAGACGAAGGTGAGGAAGATTGTGAGGTGCCAGAGGAACTAGCCAGGTTACTACAACAGGAAGAAAGGACCATACAGCCCCATGAAGAACCGGTTGACACAATTAAATTAGGTACCAAAGAGGACAAGAAAGAAGTCAAGGTAGAAGCCAATATGGAACCTAGTGTCAAGAAGCACTTAATTCAGTTACTACATGACTATGTTGAGGTCTTTGTCTGGTCATACGAAGATATGCTAGGACTTGACGCTGATATCGTGTTCCATCGTCTACCGACAAAAGAAGACTGCCCTCTTGTAAAACAGAAAGTTCGTCGCATGCGGCCAGAAATGTCAGAGAAGATCAAGACTGAAGTCATGAAACAATTCAACGCCGGATTCTTGGACGTCACCTCCTATCCATAATGGGTCGCCAATGTTGTTCCAGTTCCTAAAAAGGATGGTAAAGTACGCATGTGTGTGGATTACAGAGATTTGAATAGAGCAAGCCCTAAGGATGATTTGCCGCTTCCCCATATCGATATTCTGGTTGACAATGCTGCACAACATAAAGTGTTCTCATTTATGGATGGTTTCTTTGGGTACAATCAAATCAAAATGGCACCCGAGGACATGGAGAAAACGACCTTTGTCACACAGTGGGGCACGTTCTGTTACAAAGTTATGCCATTCGGGTTGAAAAATACTGGGGCAACTTTCAGTGCACCATGGTAGCTCTGTTTCACGATATGATCCATCACGAGATAGAGATCTACGTGGATGACATGATAGCCAGATCTCAAACTAAAGAGGAACATCTTGACCATTTTCATAAACTGTTTGAAAGGCTAAAGAAATACAAGCTAAGGTTGAACCCAAGTAAATGCACATTTGGAGTGAGGTCTGGTAAACTCCTAGGCTTCATCGTCAGCGGTAAAGGTATCAAAGTGGACCCTGCAAATGTAAAAGAAATACAAGAAATGTCTGCTCCTCACACCGAGAAGGAAGTCAGAGGATTCTTAGGACGGCTAAACTACATCGCCAAATTCATTTCTCACATGACCGCTACTTGTGAACCAATCTTCAAATTACTGAAGATCAAGTGTTGGATTGGAACGACGACTGTCAGGATGCCTTCGACAGGATCAAAGAGTACCTTCAAGAGCCTCATATTTTGATGCCGCCAGTCAAGGGGAGACCTTTGATCATGTATCTAACTGTCTTGGAAAATTCAATGGAGTGTGTGTTGGGGCAGCATGGCGAGTCTGGCCAAAAAGAGCATACAATATACTACCTGAGCAAAAAGTTTACAGACTGTGAAACCAGATATTCACTGCTCGAGAAAACTTGATGAGCTTTGGCATGGGCTGCTCACCGGCTAAGACAATATATGTTTACCCATAATACCTTATTGATATCTGTGATACGGTGGCAGAACCGACTGTTTAATACTGGTTTGCGTTTTGCGTTTTTTGTTTGCAAAATGTCGCGGTAAGCAAGAGTCACCATCGACTTTTATTTCATCCAATCATGGAAAGGGAAAAGAACAAAAATAATCTTTTTTCGAGATATTCTGAGTACGGGGGGGTAGATTATAGAAAGGGAAGGTGTTAGCACCCTTTCTATCCATGGTTTTCCATGGGCTCTTAGGTACTTGCTCATTTTTAAATTGCTTTTGTGTGCTTTGTTTTGAAAAATGTTTTACTTCGTGATAACCCTTGTATCAGTCCTCAAGAGTGTGACGAAGTTGTTTTGAAAATTTGTTTGAAAAGTGTAAGTGCGAAAAGTTTTGATTTGAGCAAGTACCTACTAGCATCTACCTACTCGAAAAAAGATTGTTTCTATTCTTGTTTCCTTTAGACAATGCTATCCTACTATTGAGAAATAGGTAGCATCGTCGGTGGAGTTTGTAGGGTCAATTTGAAAGGGACGTACAATCAATAAAAAAATATTAGGACACCTTAGTAGTAACCCTAGAGTCTTAAGATCATGTTCGAGGCAACATTTCCGAGGCAACATTTCCGAGGCAACATTCGAATGGGACAATTTGATCTTTTTAGACTGGAGGGAAACCACTAAGACACCCTATGCTTAATGATCGTTTACCCAAGGCAACCGAAGTGAGAGCATACCCTAAGAGTGATATGTGCGAGTGATTTGTTTCAGTTATTTATCTTTGCACATTAGGGTTTTCTAACTGTATTAATTTGTCATGCATTCTTGCCATACAATCCTATTAGCATACATCTAGACAGTTAAATATTTGCAGGAACTAAAAAAATGCGAGAAAGTAAACCTAGCTATTATAAGGCTTCGGGGAGGGGGGATTAATTACATAGCCAAAAACTCGGGGAAAAAGCGATAAGTAAAAGCCTTAGTTAAAACTATTACATACCATGAACAGTTACAAAATATTGGAAAAAATAATAATAAGCGCGCGGAGAATTAAATGCGTGAGAAATTAGGGTTTTGTCCCCCGACTAATCCTACTTGCGATTGATTAAAGAAAAAATGTTTTTTGTCATGTTTTTGTTATTTAAGAAAATAATGAATAATTAAAATAAAAGAAAATCCTAAGTTCTAATTAATGTTAATTAAGAAAAACAATTAAGTTAACCTATTTTTGTATTAAGTTAACCAAGCGTGTGCATTTTATTAATTTCTTGAACAGTTCTAAAACATAATATTCAAAACAAGATAGTGGGGTCAGCCAAACACGCGAAATTTCAGATGGGCCAGTCCCATGTTGCCACGCCATCATCTTCTTCACTGATTTCGTCGTTTTAGAAAGAAGACTTTTACCTACAGACGTTTACTATAGGTACAAACCTGTTCATCTCCAAAATTGCACACGAGCAAGATAAATGAAAAGTACTGGTACCAATCAACTTGTCTCATCCTCATGAGCATCATGGTACCATAATCAAGGCCTAATTTTGCCTGCATTGAAAAACCCTAAACAAGAACAAAAAATCCTAACAATGGCAATATCAGGTACATGCATCAAAAATGAAATCAAATGGCATGGTTAGCTTGAAAACAAGATGACAAACAGAAATATAACAATCAAAAGTGATAATGATGCAAGAATCGTGATAATCGAATTGAGAAAAAATGCCAAACTGTGGGAGGCGTAGAGCGCGTTTCTAGGCGTGTTGAAGCTTGCAAAGGATGCTGTTAGCTTCCTGAGATGTCTAGCAAGCGATTGGAATGGCTAGGAGGGCTTGAGATAGCCTGTGGAATGAAAACTAACTCCCACTTTTCTTTGAATATTTTCAATTTTTCTCTGTGCTTTACACGACCTCTAACCCTTGTTTTTTGATCTGGAAAGCTTCATTATATAACCTAGAATGAATTAGGTTAACAAACTTGGCATGCATCTTTGCATTTATCCAAGATTTGATTTGATTTTAAAGTTGTATGATATGTTCTTATTGTGAGCCAAATCATGCCTTTCTTGTACCAATTGCCATTGATTCGAATTGGTCTTGCAAACTCAGCATATCTTGATTGCCAAACTGTCAAAAAAACAAATCAAATCATATCTTTGTTAATTTTCATCATTTATTTGATTTAACTCACTTTTTAAATAATAAAAAATCAAAATAAATTGAGAAATGAAGCACATAATGGGTGAGTGAACATTTGAGTCGTGGATCACATTATAATTGAGGTGCAAGCATAAAAGTTGGGCCCATTTAGCAAAAAATGCAAATTTGAGCACATTTGACTTTTGGCAATTTTGCAAAAATGGTCAACTTAGCCAATGCATAACTCTCTCAATTTTGACCCTAGAGAGGTGTTCTTGGACTTTTTAGAAATCTTAGGATGTCCTCTAAGCAACCCTTTTGGTACCATCTCAATTGAGTCTTCCATTTTCATGTATGAAGCTTTGACCCAAAAGGTGTTTTTGTTGACTTTTCAAAAGGACCTATAATGTCAAAATTCATATATTTTTTTGAGTGCATATTTTGGACTTAAGATATGAATATGAATTGTAGGGAATTTCATTCTCTTCAAAATGAGCTTTGGATGGGTCATTTCTGATAAATTATGAGAAAGTTATGCTTGGTCAAAGTTGAGTTGACTTTTCCTATAAAACCCTAATTTAGCAACTTTTGGGTTTTGATGAATTGTGAGCAATCCTTGATGAATCATGATCAACCCTTGATCAAATTATGAATAATACTTCAAAATGAGGATGTTGACCAAAAATCTTGAAGTTTGACTGTATGTGGGCCCCATTTGACTTTTGACCTAGCACAATTGATTTTCCGGCATTTAAGCAATTGACTGAGCAGACTTCTTCTGCAAGGCTTGAAACTTGACATGGATGATCTTGAGAATATTTTAGGACAATGGTGAGCATCTGAGTCCTTTATGGTTCACACATCTTGATGAAGATGGAAACCCTAATTTGAGGTATGCTGCCTTAGGAGAGAGTTTATCTGGTCAACTCTTGAACTTCCTTGAGCAATTTCGGGACCTCACTTGCCATGTGGACCTCACTTGCCATGTGTTGAGAAATATGGGAGGGTAAATTTTGGGGTACAATAGCTTCCCCTGTTCAATCTTCTTAAACCTGAGAATATAGATTGGCTCGTCTACCTTTCGTGATCTGAAGGTGGAAGATGATTGAACACTAGAGTGTCCATATATTTGCACTCGCATGAAATGGCACTTGATTTGTGATATCGAGAATGGGATTACAAATTCCATTTGGAGGTTGCTAGAGAATTTTCGGAGATGGGCTTAAAGATGCCATCCAAAGAGGTGTCGATCGCATAAGAGATTCCTTTGCGAGAACCCACATACCTGTTGTCGAGGAGGATTTCGCTGGTGTTTGTCTTGAGAGAAATAGAGTTTTAGGAGCTTCAGTTGGCCGTTACAGTACTGGGGAATAACTCCAGTTAGGGAAGCAGGAGTGAACTGTGTATCTGGTCGGGGTATATGCTGCACCGCGACTTTCTAGGGAAATGTGAAACCAATCGTGTTTGATCGGGTCCCAGTCTTATAGTGTTGTGGATTGCTGTTTGGGGATTAGAGAGGAAGAACCCGGATAGTAAGGTTATGAGAAGGAAACTAGATAGTAGGGTTACTTTGATATGAAAGCCTGGATAGTAGGGCTGTGAGAAGGAACCTGGATAGTAGGGTTACTTCGATATGAAAGCCAGGATAGTAGGGTTGTGAAAAGGAACCTGGATAGTAGGGTTACTTCTATATGAAAGCCTGGATTGTAGGGCTGTGAGAAGGAACCTGGGTCGTACAATTACTTCGATATGAAAGTCGGGATAGTAGGGTTGTGAGAAGGAACCTGGATAGTAGGGTTACTTCGATATGAAAGCCTGGATAGTAGGGATGTGAAAAGGAACCTGGGTCGTAGGGTTACTTCGATATGAAAGCCTGGATAGTAGGGCTGTGAGAAGGAACCTGGGTAGTAGGGTTGCTTCGATATGAAAGCTTAGATAGTAGGGCTTGTGAGAAGGAACCTGGATAGTAGGGTTGCTTCGATATGAAAGCCTGGATAATAGGGTTGTGAGAAGGAACCTGGGTCGTAGGGTTACTTCAATATGAAAGCCTGGATAGTAGGGCTATGAGAAGGAACCTGGATAGTAGGGTTACTTTGATGTGAAAGCCTGGATAGTAGGGCTGTGAGAAGGAACCTGGATGGTAGGGTTACTTCGATATGAAAGCCTGGATAGTAGGGCTGTGAGAAGGAACCTGGATGGTAGGGTTACTTCGATATTAAAGCCTGGATAGTAGGGTTGTGAGAAGTAACCTGGATGGTAGGGTCACTTTGATATGAAAGCCTGGATTGTAGGATTGTGAGAAGGAACCTGGATGGTAGGGTTACTTCGATATGAAGGCCTACATAGCAGGGCTTATGAGAAGGAACCTGGATGGCAGGGTTACTTCGATATGAAAGCCTGGATAGTTGGGTTGTGAGAAGGAACCTGGATGGTAGGGTTACTTCGATATGAAAGCCTGGATAGTAGGGCTGTGAGAAGGAACCTGGATAGTAAGGTTACTTCAATATGAAAGCCTGGATGATAGGGCTGTGAGAAGGAACCTGGATGGTAGGGTTACTTCGACATGAGTTTGGGTAAAACTGTAGAGGAAACCCTGGTGAGGTTGCATCTGTCGCACTGATGATTACTCTGTTTAGCTTCGAGTGTTGATCATGGACTTGCTGGAAATTGTTGATAATAACTATCTTTCCTGAAAGAAATACAAGGTTAGTTATGCGCGATGCATGAGATGCATTGTGATGAGGTTTCCAAAATAACTGAGATTATGTTATATGTAATGTATGCACATGTCATGATGTATGAACATGAAATGCTGGCGTAATAATCTGAGTCCGGGAAAATAAATCCCTGACTGCTGTTTGGAGAGTATGAGAAATGGTATTCTTGACTGCTGTAAAAAACCATAATTTCTCTACTTCTGTTGGGGATGGTGAACAAAGATGACTATGCTGGGGATTTGCCCCTCGTTTACGGATATTCTACCGAGGAGAGACTCTGTTTGAGAACAACTCTGCGGGAGAATAACTCTGTTGGAGAGGAGATACTCTGTTGATAGATCTGCTGATTTGGAGGAATAAACTCAGCTGGGGATGGATTTCCATTGCTGGTGATAATGTATTTTGTTGGAGATTGAATTTCTTCTTGTGAGAGAAATAAACTCTGCTTGGGGAAAAATTTCCTGACTCACTCGCGATTGTGAACCTCAGCTGGGGAGAGTTATGTCCTGTTCGGGAAAGCTAACATCACTTCCTTTGGATACTTTTTACTCTGTGGGGAGTGTATGTACCACTACTCCTGTTCTCAAGCTGGCTCTATCCCGGTACCTGATGGGTAGAGTAACTGTGAAGTTTGGGCGCTTCTTGTTTTCCCTATTTTCGGTATTACGAGTAATCGACGTTTGTCTCTTATGTAAATGTTTATGAGCAGCAATCATTTTCAAATGCATATATCAAAAATGAATCATTGGACATTCTTGCAAAACAAAACAGAAAAAGAAAAAACAAATTGAAATTTCTTGTGAGAATGAATTGTATTGATTTTTGCAATTGGCCCGTAATAGGCATTTTTGTATAAAGAGGCTGACGTCCTAGTAAGAGAACGCCGCCAAAAGTTAGAAACTATACAATTTGTGTGAAAGAAATAAAAACAACTATGTGAAACGACCCCATTGGGTTCCAACTCTGCTATTGCCTTTATATCTTCAAGCGTCTCATCACTTTGCTGCTTGGTCGAAGGTTGATCAGATTGATTGGCGCCATCCGAGCTTGATAGTTGATACCGAAGTCTAATTGCGAGATGATCCAATATGACATAGTGTTACGCTTCGATCCCTAATTTTTTCCTGGACCGCCCTTTCGGGTTTTCAGTCCACCGGGATACCCTTTTTTTCCCAAGTCGCCTTTTCAGGTTTTCGACTTGTCGGGTGTACAATTTTTTTCATTTTCATCCCTTACTTTTGCCCGAACCCTTTTGGTTCACCGAGAAGCCCTTATTTTTGCCTAGGCCAGTCAACCTAGCGGGTCTTTGATTATGCGTAGTATCTTTTCACTATGTCTGCATTGACGGGGTGAGGAAGGTCGTCACCATCCATGGTGGTTAGAATCATAGCTCCTCCCGAGAAAATGTTCTTAACCACAAATGGCCCTTCGTATGTGGGGTCTATTTGCCCCTGGGATCACCTTGCAGTAGTATGATGCGCTTGATCACTAGATCCCCAACTCGATATTCTTGACGTCTGACTTTCTTGTTAAAAGCCTTGATCTTTCGCTTTTGATACGTCTGACCATGACAGATAGCAGTAAGTCTCTTTTCGTCTTCGTTCAAACCCACATCCTTCATAAAGTCGGGTTTGGATCCATTCGTCTTTGTTCAAACCCACATCCTTCATAATCCTGAGAGAGGGTATCTGGACTTTGATGGGTAGGACTGCCTCCATGCCATACACCAAAGAGTAAGGTGTTTCCCCTGTCGACGTTTGTGCTGAAGTACGGTACCCATGAAGAGCGAATGGCAACATCTCGTGCCAGTCTTTGTATGTCACCATCATCTTATGTACAATCTTCTTGATGTTCTTGTTAGCTGCTTCAATAACCCCATTCAACTTCGGCCGGTAGGGAGAAGAGTTATGATGTTGAATCTTGAACTGTTTGCAGAGCTCGATGATCATTATGTTATTGAGATTTGTACCATTGTCGGTAATAATTATCTCTGGGACACCATATCGACAGATCAGATTGTGTCGGATGAATCACGCCATGATGTTCTTGGTTAATGTAGCAAAGGAAGCTGCCTCAACCCACTTTGTGAAATAATCGATAGCCACCAGAATGAAACGATGCCCATTAGATGTAGTAGGTATGATCTCGCCAATCATGTTAATTCCCCACATCGCAAAGGGCCACGGAGCTGTCAAAATATTTAAGGGAACCAGAGGTACATGCACCTTATCAGCATAGACTTGGCACTTATGACAGGTTCGAGAGTGCTGATAACAATTGGCTTCCATAATGGACCAGTAATATCCTGCCCGTAGGATTTTCTTTGCCATGGTATGTCCGCTAGAATGAGTTCCGAAGGTACCTTCATGTAACTCTGCCATAATCCTTTCCACTTCGCTCTTGTCTACACACCGTAGTAATGTGGAGTCATGGTTATGCTTATAGAGGATTCCATTACTGATGAAGAACTCCGCGGCGAACCTTCTCAGAAATTTCTTATCATTAACAGATGCCCCTTCGGGATACTCCTGAACCTCGAGATACCTTTTGACTTCGTGAAACCAGGGTTTATCTGCTACCTCTTCAGTCTCAATGTCACAGCAATATACTGGTTCGTCCAACCTCTCAATGGTAATCTGGGGAGCTTCATTGTCCCACCTGACTTTGAACATAGAAGACATGGTAGCTAGTGCGTCTGCCAACTGGTTCTCTTCTCGTGGGAAATGTTCAAAGGTTACCTCCTCAAAGTGTGGAAGCAATGTCAGTACATATTCTTTGTAAGGAATAAGATTCGGGTGCTTCGTATCCCACTCGCCTTTGATTTGACTTATTACCAGAGCGGATTCTCCGGATATACTCAAGAACTTAATCCTCAGGTCAATAGCAGCTCGAAGACCCATGATACACGCTTCATACTCCGCCATATTGTTGGTGCAGTTAAAACATAATCGAGCGGTGAACGGAGTATGAAATCCCTCAGGAGATATAATTACAGCGCTGATGCCATTACCCAATGCGTTCGAGGCTCCATCAAAATACATAGACCATCGGGATCCCTCCTCGGGTCCTTCATCCGATCCAGGTTCTTCGCAGTCGGTTACCAACATGATATTCTCATCCAGGAACTCGAAATTCATAGACTGGTAGTCATCCACAGCCTGATGCGCCAAATGATCCGCCAATACACTCCCCTTGATTGCTTTTTGGGTTGTGTATTGGATGTCGTACTCGGTTAAGATCATTTGCCATCTTGTTATCCTTCCGGAGAGAGCGGGCTTCTCAAAAATATACTTGATCTGATCCATCTTTGATATCAACAAGGTAGTGTGAGTCAGCATATACTGTCTCAATCGGCGAGCAGCCCATGCCAAAGGGCAGCAAGTTTTCTCGAGCAATGAGTATCAGGTCTCACAGTCGGTAAACATTTTGCTAAGGGAAGAAATGGCGTGCTCTTTTCGACTAGACTCGTCATGCTTCCCCAGGACACACCCCATTGAACTGTCTAGCACTGTTAGCTATAATATCAAAGGTCTTCCTTCAACTGGAGGCATCAAAATTGGTGGTTCTTAAAGGTATTCCTTGATTCTTTCGAAAGCGGTCTGGCATTCATCATTCCAATTTACCACTTGATCTTTCTTCAGCAGCTTGAAGATTGGCTCACAAGTAGAACTCAGATGTGAAATGAACCTGGAGATGTAACTCAGACGTCCCAAGAAACCTTTGACTTCCTTCTCTGTGCGGGGGACTGGCATCTCTTGTATGGATTTTACCTTTGTAGGGTCCACCTGAATACCCTTATCACTGACAACAAAGCCCAGAAGTTTACCAGACCTTACCCCGAAGGTACACTTGTTCGGATTCAACCTCAGCTTGTACGTCTTCAACCTGTCAAACACTTTCTGGAGATGATCAAGGTGCTCTTCTTCAGTCTGGGACCTGGCTATCATGTCATCAATATAAAGCTCGATCTCGTGGTGAATCATATCTTGGAACAAAGCGACCATGGCGCGCTGATAAGTTTCCCCAACATTCTTCAACCCAAAAGGCATTACCCTGTAACAGAAGGTGCCCCATTGTGTAATGAAGGTTGTCTTCTCCATGTCCTCAGGAGCCATCTTGATCTGGTTGTAGCCAGAAAAACCATCCATGAAGAAGAAGTTCTTGTGTTGTGCGGTGTTGTCAACTATAACATCAATGTGAGGAAGTGAGAAGTCATCTTTGGGGCTCGCCCTATTTAGATCTCTATAGTCCACACACATTCGTACCTTACCGTCCTTCTTAGGTAGCGGAACGACGTTGGCAACCCACTACGGATAAGAAGTGACAACTAAGAATCTTGCGTCAAACTGTTTCATGACCTCTGCCTTGATTCTCTCAGACATTTCAGGGCGCATACAACGGACCTTCTGTTTTACCGGAGGGCAGTCTTCTTTAGTCGGTAGTCAATGTACCAAAATATCAGTGTCCAAACCAGGCATGTCTTCATAGGACCAGGCGAAGATCTCAACATAGCCGTGTAGCATCTGTATTAACCGTTGTTTGACACTAGGCTCCAGATTCACACCTATCTTAACCTCTTTCCTGTCTTCCTCTGTACCCAAATTCACTGACTAAACTAACTCTTCATGCGGCTGTATGGCCCTTTCTTCCTGTTGTAATAGTCTAGCAAGTTCTCCAGGTACCTCACAATCCTCCTCACCTTCGTCCTCGGCTTGGTTGATCGGATTTTTGAAGTCATAATTGGAAGTAGCAGAGCTGTTATCAATGGGATCCAGAGTGGATATGGATCTGTAGTATGATACGTGAGTGTGTGTAAGAGCATAGTTGTTTTGATAAAGTGAGAGACAGAAAAGAAAAACAAGGAGCGCAAAATTTGTATGCAAGAAATGTCCAATGCTTTATTAATGATATATGAAATGACAAATAATAGCCCTCACAAGCAAAGCCAAGGTGCCTCGGGCAAGGCACCAGGCCGTAAAGTTTCAAATTGTTTATTACAAATCTTAAATCAAATGAGTCAATTACTGTGGAATAAAACAAACAGGTACGAAGTCCCTAGCTGTCCAGTTATTCGGTCAACCATTAGTTGTTGGGTAGATCCAGCTGTCGACATTCGGGTTCTCATCATCAACATCCTCTGTGGCGGAGACAACCTCAATAGCATTGATTCCCGAGCCATGCTTGGGCATGGGTGCAGTTATGACGTTGGGCTTCTCCGGAGTGTCAAACTAAATCTCTTTGGCTTCGATCAGGTCCTGCACCTTATTTTTTAGGGCCCAACAGTCGTTTGTATCATTACCTAGACTTTTTGAGTGATAAGCACAGCAGGCATTCGGGTTGTAGCGGGGAGATGTAGTGTTTGGATTCTTGGGGGCCTCTCTCAAGGTTGCCAAGTTGGATTTTAATAAATGAGGTAGGACTTAAGCTAAAGTCATGTTGATGTGGGTAAACTACCGTTGTGGTGTTTCCACCCTTTGTTGATTGATACATTGTGGAGCAACTGTGGGTCTCGGTATCACTACAACATTTACCGTTTGACAGTGTTCAGATCTGCTTTGGCCCCTCGGGCTATAGACTGCACTGGATTCCTTCTTACCAGCGAAAGGCTTCTTTTCTGAACTCGAGGAGGCATCCTTCTGTATTTTACCACTCCGAATTCCATCTTATACTATTTCTCCAGTTAAAATCAACTCGATGAAACCAGGTGACGAGCTGTCGATCAAGTGATTTAAATATGGACCAGATAGTGTCCCTAGATACATATCAACCAACTCCCTATCAGATAACGAGGGTTGAACTCTCCCAGCCAAGTCTCTCCACTTCTGAGCATAATCTTTAAAACCTTCACCTGCACCCATGGACATACTCTGGAGTTGAGTACGAGTGGGAGCAAGGTCGGCATTATACTGATACTGCTTGTAGAAAGCAGCAGCAAGATCTTCCCAGTTTCGGACACTGGCTCCCTCCAACTGGTAGAACTATTCAAGCTGAGTCCCTGACAGACTATCTTGAAATAAATTCACCCACAAATTTCTATCAGCGGTGTGGGGTTGAATCTTCCTGACATACGAGCATAGATGGAGCTTTGGGCAGGACACCCCATCATACTTGGCAAAAACTGGAGCTTTGAACTTCTGAGGGATGACCACTCCCGATACCAGTCCCAATTCTCCGAAATCCAAACCAGGTATCTTCTGAATTTCCATAGCACTCAGACAGTCTTCTAACTGCTTGTATCTATCCTCAGCATGAGGATATTGCTCATCGTTATAATTCGTATCGTTGTCAGAGACTGCAGGACTAGGGTCCTTTTCCCCTTCTAGGTTCTCCCCTTCCTTGGATGAGGATGTCAGATCAGTTTGATGCTTTAACCTTACTCCAAATCTTCTTCCCATATTCAGAATACCAGTCTTCTTCTTCTTCTTCTTCTCTTTCAGAATGAGGGCTTTCAGATCCTCTTGCCCCTTTGCCAGACTGATGAACATCTGTTGGAACTGGGCATTCTGTGCCTGAAGATCTTTGATGACTTGATCGGAAGACATTTCGGCTGAAATAAACAGCGAAGAAGATGAGAAACCTGTAGTGGTACCTGTAATGATGTGTATGATAATGGAATGCGCATGTAATGATTTCAAAGACTTTGGGAAATTTAAATTTGCAAACCAAAAATAAACAAAAACTTTATTAGCTTAAATTTGAAGGTTCGAAATGCCTTTAAGGCATTACAAATAAGTAAATAAAACAAATCTAAAACTAGAAAAGAAAAATCAAAAGTCCCATGGACGCTTTCTCTTTGTGCTGATATAATCATTGAGCACTCTTTCTTCCTGGAGATGCCTGGTGAGCTTTAAAACCTTCCTCTCTTGATCATGGAACTGTTCCCTGTAAGTATCCCGCTCATTCTTTAGCTGAATCCAAGACCTCTGTAACTCCCCAAGATCAGTGGGCATGTAAGGATAGAGAATCGTGTAAGGAATGCCTTCTTTAGTAGTGGGCTCCACAATTACTGGTAATACGGCCACATAAGGCATCATAAGCTTCTGGGCCCGAGCTCGTACCCATTGGAGGTAAGGCTCCATAGGAATGGAAGTCTTTAGTCCCAACTCTTTAGGGTCAGATCTGTTTACCATGCCCTAAGCTCGTATGAACCTTCGGCGATACTCATTAACATCATCCTCATAGTTGAATACAATGCCCTCAATAAGTAACTCATGGAAACCATCCCTTCGAGCATGACCAAATTATCGCAAATCTAGACAAGGATTGTAAGTTATACCCCCTCTGATACCAAGTAATGGGACATTAGGGTACTCCCCACAACGGTCAATAATAGCAATGTCTTCCATAGCTCGGGAACACCAAAGAATATTCGTATGGGGGAGTGACATTATCCTGTGCGACCAACCCAATCCTTCTTCGTTCTTCAGTATAGACTTAGGGAGGTGAGAAATAAACCACCTCGATAGCAACTGCATGCAGCACATAAGAGTCCCTCTTCTCTTCATGGTACGAGTATGGAGAGCGTGTAAAATATCTCCAAGCAAGGTAGGCACAGGGTTGCGAGAAAATAAAATCTTGATATTATTTACATCTACGAAGGAGTCCGTATTAGGGAAGATAACTAAACCATAGAAAAGAAGAGCCAAGACATCCTCAAAAGCCTGAAAATCCAAATCATCCCAAAATAGTTGAGCCTTGTCTATCAAAAATTTGACTAGAAAACCCTCGACTCCACTTCGAGTTTCCCAATTGGATACCACGTCGGCTCATTTCAAACACAAAGCTGAGGCAATGACTTCTGGCTTAGGAACTTCTTCCATGCCTGTGAAGGGTACCTGTTCAAGAATGGGTATGCTCAATAGCTAAGAGAATTCTTCCAAGGTGGGTACCAACTGATAATCTGGAAAGATGAAGTAGTGATGCTTGGGATCGAAGAACTGAAAAAGTACGCTCATCATATGTTCATCAAGGTTTGAAGTAACCAGGCTGAGAAGTTGACCGTGTCTCTTAATGAAAGTAGAAGTTTCAGACACTCTTGATGCTAGCTCTTTGAGTTGGGAAGGTATCTGCACAAAGCTGATTCGGATAGTATTTCTACGCACGAAAGCCATGATCTTCAAAACAGAACAAAGATAAATTCCCTTGGTCTTTGAAATGGTTAGTGTAATGAAGCATGGATGCCATGTTATGATGCATGATGCCATGATAAACCACATGTATAGCAAACACATGTATTGCAGACACAATCAATTCACACAAAGCCCTTAGGTTTAAGGCTTGCACGAGGTCAAAGGTAATACCCTCTTGAAGTTAAGTTGTTTCAACCTGTCCTAGAAAAGTAATCGGGTTCTAGAGGATCTCAATATCACTAACCATCCTTTATCGGTCATGGTTTCAGCTCATGCAATCTTTTCTTGCGGCCAAAATATTCCGAAAGTCTGGTCTCAATGAATGTAGCATTGAGTATCAACCAGTTCTCAGCTCTACACCGAGGCCGGCTATCTCGCTACTTTCTAATGGCCAAGTTGTGCAATTAAAGGTTCTAAGGTCAGTTGATGCTTCACGACACCATGCAGCGGCCCCGTATTCTCCTCGTTTCACCACAAGGGATATCGGTACCAACTAAAGTGTCACACCAACGTAGCTACTGCTTCAACCGTATCGGTCTACGTCGTACAGTTCCCTCACAGTCTATTGCTACTTACCTAAAAGGTGTTCCCCAGATCCGGGTATAGGATCTATAGTAACCCCAAACAAAACCCTCAAAAATAAAGCAAACAAAGCAATCAAGAGAAGCAATTTAAATGACCTAGATCCTAAGGTATACCCCACTTCTTATTCCCCAGCAGAGTCGCCAGTTTTGTGATACGGTGGTAGAACCGGCTGTTTAATACTGGTTTGCATTTTGCATTTTTTGTTTGCAAAATATCGTGGTAAGCAAGAGTCGCCACCGACTTTTATTTCATCCAATCATGGAAAAGGAAAAGAACAGAAATAACCTTTTTTCAAGATATTCTGAGTACCGGGGGTAGATTATAGAAAGGGAAGGTGTTAGCACCCTTTCTATCCATGGTTTTCCATGGGCTCTTAGGTACTTGTTCGTTTTTAAATTGCTTGTGTGTGCTTTTTTTTAAAAAATGTTTTACTTCATGATAACCCTTGTATCAGTCCTCAAGAGTGTGACGAAGTTGTTTTGAATTTTTTTTTGAAAAGTGTAAGTGTGAAAAGTTTTGATTTGAGCAAGTACCTACTAGCATCTACCTACTCGAAAAAAGATTGTTTCTATTCTTATTTCCTTTAGACAACGCTATCCTACTATTGAGAAATAGGTAGCACTGTCGTGGGAGTTTGTCAGGGTCAATTTGAATGGGACGTACGATCACTAAAGCAATATTAGGACACCTTACTAGTAACCCTAGAATCTTAAGATCATGTTCGAGGCAACATTTTCGAGGTAACATTTCTGAGGAATCATTCGAATGGGACACTTTGATCTTTTTAGATTGGAGGGCAACCACTAAGACACCCTATGCTTAATGATCGTTTACCGAAGTCAACCGAAGTGAGAGCATACCCTAAGAGTGATATGTGCGAGTGATTTGTTTCAGTTATTTATATTTTCACATTAGGGTTTTCTAACTGTATTAATTTGTCATGCATTCTTGTCATACAATCTTATTAGCATACATCTAGACAGTTAAATATTTGCAGGAACTAAAAAAAATGCGAGAAAGTAAACCTAGCTATTACAAGGCTTCGGGGAGGGGGGATTAATTACATAGCCAAAAACTCAGGGAAAAAGAAATAAGTAAAAGCCCTAGTTAAAACTATTACATACCATGAACAGTTACAAAATATTGGAAAAAATAATAATAAGCGCGCGACAAATTAAATGCGTGAGAAATTAGGTTTTGACCCCCGACTAAGCCTACTTGCGATTGATTAAATAAAAAATGTTTTTTGTCATGTTTTTGTTATTTGAGAAAATAATTAATAATTAAAATAAAAGAAAATCCTAAGTTCTAATTAATGTTAATTAAGAAAAACAATTAAGTTAACTTATTTTTGTATTTTTTGTTTGAAAAAAAGAAAAGAATTAAATCAAGAACTTGAACCTAATTTTCTAATTGATTTTAATTATAGAAAAACAAATTAAAGTTACCCTAAATTAAATTAAACTAAATTAAATTAAATTTGATAAAAACCTAATTCTAATTTTTGTGAATTCTTGATTTTATGATTTTATAAAAAAATTGATTTTAAAATAAAATAAATAAAGGATTAAGAATAAAGTAAAAATAAAATAAAAAGAAAGAATGAGGAATGGGCCTGATAGTGTTAGCAATTCAGGGGGTTTGAAGTTGAATTTCTAGGCCCAAAATACTCCAAGGCCTGGTCAACCTTTAAATTTGGCGCAATGTTGACTTTGTAGAACACCATGGATCTTCATTGCTGGCACGTTGGATTTGGCTAGCTAGGCATCCAGTGGCCAGAAGTTGAGGGTGTATGGAAGGCATTTGATGATGTAGCGCATTGAATCTGCCTGAAACAATCAAGAAAATAATAAAATGCACACGCCTGAGATCGAACCCAGGACGTGTGCATCAAAGGCATTCCCTCCAACCATCTGCGCTAGCGTGTTAAATTGTAAGTATAATAAAAACAAAACATAATATTCAAAACAAGATAGTGGGGTCAGCCAAACGCGTGAAATTTTAAATGGGCAAGTCCCATGTTGCCATGCCATCATCTTCTTCACTGATTTTGTTGTTTTAGAAAGAAGACTTTTACCTACAGACGTTTACTGTAGGTACAAACCTGTTCATCTCCAAAATTGCACACGAGCAAGATAAATGAAAAGTACTGTGTGATATGGTGGGAAGAACTGACTGTTTTTTTTGGAATGCTGGTTTGAATTTTGCGTTTGTGTTTGCAAAATGTCGCGGTAAGCAAGAGTCGCCACCGACTTTTATTTCATCCAACAAGGAAAGGAAAAAGCACAGAAAAATTCCTTTTTCGAGATATTTCTCAGGTTCGGGGGGTAGATTATAGAAAGGGAAGGTATTAGCACCCTTTCTATCTGTGGTTATCCACGGGCTCTTAGGTACTTGCTCAATTGTTTTCAAAATTGCTTTCTTTGTGCTTGTGGATTTGAAAAAGTTTTTTGTTTGAAACTTCAATTTAACTCTTGCTTTTGTCCTCAAGAGCGTATGAAGTGGTTTTGAAAAACTTTGTTCGAAAAGTGTAAGTGTGAAGAGTTTTGTTTTGAAAGAGCAAGTATCTAAGAACCATCTACCTACTCGAAAAAGGAATTGTTCTATGCTAATGTCCTTTAGGCAATACTATCCCACTATTGATGAGTAGGTAGCATCGTCGTTGGATTTTTAGGGTCAATTCGAATGAGGGACTTACGGTCACCAAAGCAATGTTAGGACGCCTTAGCGGTAACCCTAATGTCTTAGATCATTTGTTTGAGGCAACAATATCCGAGGCAACCATTTCGAGGTGACTATGATCTTTTAGACAAGAGGGCGACCTCTAAAACAACCTATACTCAATGACCGTGTACAAAGGCAACCAAGTGGGGTGTACCCTAGGAGTGCGCATGTGCGGGTGTGTCGTTTTCAGTTATTTTTATCTTTGCACGTGTTAAGGGTGATCTAATTTGATTTTAAGATTAACATTCAGTCTTGTCATGCAACCCTATTATCAAACATCTAACAGTTATAATTTGCGGAAATAAAATGCGGAATTTAAATTACAAGGCGTCGGGTATTTACATCGCCAAAGACAAACCCTTTTGAAAAATAAAATAAAGCGATAAAAATAATTAAACATCATATTTAACTATTACAATCCGGGAGAAAGTACATTATTGGATAAAAATAAGTAATGCGTGCGGGAAATTAAATCGAGCGCATGATTATGGTTTTGACCCTTTTGGTTAAAGAAAATATCTTTTTGTTGTTTTTTTTTATTTTAAGAAATAAATAACCTAAATTAATTACTAAATTAAATTAAATTAATTAATTAATAAAAAATAAATTATTTTTGGAGTTTTTGATTATTTAGGAAAGAAAAATAAAATTAATTAAATTGGTGATTAATATCTAATTAAATCTAATTAATTAAAATTATTTACAAAAGATAAATTAAAGTTTTCTAATTAAAACCCTAGTTAATTAATAAATTTATTAAGAAAAAATAAAAGTTAAAATTTTGATTTAAATAAAAAATATTTTTTATGATTTTATTTAATAAAACAGAATTTTTGATTGGTTAGAAATTAAGTAAAACAATTAAAATAAGTAAATAAAAAATAATAAGAGAGGAGTATTGGGCCTGAATTAAGGGGTGTGAGGAGCAATTCTGGAGCCCAATATTGCTGACCTTTTTTGACTCCTCTGATCCAATATGCATGCGTTGACCAGTGCCTTGGGGGTCGTTCAATCCCTAGCCATCAGATCTGGCCATTGGCCATCTGTCTCTTGGATGCATGAGGGAGTATGGTGTACTGCAAGCTGAAGCATGCATACAATCACCTGAAAGGAAAAAATATTGAGAAAGTGGGGGACCTGGGATTCTAACCCAGGTCCTGAAGAAGATTGCACTAACACGCTTGCCACCACGCTACATTGCTTCATTTGTTATATAAATACAAAACAATAATAATATAATAAAACAAAAATTATTGGTCAGAACAAAATATAAAACACGCCAAATTTAAAAGAACCAATGGACGGGGGACACATCATCGTCCCTGACCTTAAACCTGTAACAAAAATACCTGCGGATTTGAATCCGCAGCTAAAAGCGCAGGCCAATGCTAAAATACTCTTCAGGCCATATAAATTCATTCCAAGAACATGGTTTGATTCGTCATGGCCTCCTGATTAAAGCCATGTTCTTCTTGAGTCTTAATTGTGCCTGAAACAAGAAACCCTAAAAATAAAATGAAGAACCCTAGCTATGGTGGTTCTCCATTCAGGCCAGATAAACATAATTGAATGATACCAATCGCTTGCAAATGTTTTGTAGATTCAAAATATGGTATTAGTTCATGAAAAAGATGCTTAATTTCAGAATTGCGAAATCAAGAACAGGGGTGGCTATCGCGCGACTTACAGTGCGTTTGGACGTCTGAAAATGCTTGCTTTGGATCCAGGTAGCTTGTGTGAATGGTCAGGAAGCGATTGAGACCAATCATGTGTCCTGAAACAGCCTCTAGCTTGGACTTTGATCTCCCACTTCTTTGTGAATTTTTGCACTTTTGTTCTGCCTCTCTCCACAGCTTCCAACCCTGACTTTGTATCCCCTTGCTTGCTTATGTAATGTTCTTTGTATTAGGGTAAAAATCATGGACCAAATCCCTCCATATCAATGCACATGAATGTGATTTGATCTTCATTGAAAACCTTCCAAATTTGATTTGATTTGGATCTTTTTGCACATGATTTTGCTTGATACGAATTTGATGGTGATGCTAGTTGTGAACAAAGCCTAAAACAATCAGAAAATCATGAGTTATTAATTTTTTGGATTTTACATGATTTGATTTGATTTAAAATGAATAAATTCAATTAAAAATCAAATTAAATAATAAAAATGAAATATGGGCTCATGGCTGAATCTAGGACACGTGGGAAACTATGCAAGCTCAAATAAAGTGGAAAAGAATGGGCCCATTTGACAAAATTTGATGTTTTGGGGATAGTTGACTTTTGGCAATTTTGCAAAAAGGTCCAACTTCAACAATGCATAACTTCTTCAATTTTGAACCTTTGGAGGTGTTCTTAGACTTTTTAGAAAGCTTTAGATGTCCTCTAACCCACCCTTTTTGTCTCATCTCCTTTTGATATTCCATGCTCAAGTTATAAGCTTTGGATAAAAAAGGTGTTTTTGTTGACTTTCAAAAATGACCTATAATGTCCAAATTCATAACTTCTTGTGAGTGGATTTTTTGAACTTGGGGTATGAATATGGATTTTAGGAAATTTCATCCTCTTCAAAATGAGCTTTGGATGGGTCATTTCTCATAAAGTATGAGAAAGTTATGCTTAGTCAAAGTTGAGTTGACTTTTCCTACAAAACCCTAATTTAGCAACTTTTGAGTCTTGATGAATTTTGAGCAATCCTTGATGAATCATGATCGACCCTTGATAAAATGATGAAATATCCTTCAAAATGATAATGTTGAAAAAAAATCTTGAAGTTTGACTGTATGTAGGTCACAGTTGACTTTTGCCCTAGCACAGTCGATTTTTGGACCTTTTGAGCAATTAACTGAGCAAACTTCCTCTGCAAGGCTTGAAACTTGACATGGATGACCTTTAGAACATACTAGGACATTGGGGAGCACTTGAGATCATTTGGACTTAAAGATCTTGATGCAACACGAAACCCTAATTTGGGGTAGACTGCCTTAGTAGATAGCTTGTCTGACCAACTCTTGAGCAACCTTGGGCAACTTGGAGATTTTCTTTGCAATGTTTTGAGAAATATGGGAGAGAAAATTTTGGGGTACAACATCTGCCCCTGTTCAATCTTCTTAAACCTGAGGATGTAGATTGGCTTTCATGCCTTTCGTGATCCGAAGGTGGAAGATGATTGAACACTAGAGTGCCCAGAAATTTGCACTCGCATAAAATGGTATCAGCCTTGTGATGTCGGGAATGGGCTTACCGATGCCATTTGGAGGAGTGTCGATCGCATAAGAGATTCCTTAGCGAGAGCTTGCATACCTATTGTTATGGAAGATTCCGCTGGGGAAGCATGATCTTTGTTGAGATTTAGGAACTTGCATGTACTTCAGCTGAGAGAACATCTCTGCTGAGTTTTAAGAACTTGTCCGTAATTCAACTGGGGGGAAACATCTTCGTCAAGATTTAAGAACTTGCCCGTAATTCAACTGAGAAAACTCTGCTGAGATTTAGGAACTGTCTGTACTTCGACGGAGGAGAATTATCGAGATTTAGAACCTTATCTGTAATTCAACTGAGGATAATTCTGTTGAGATTTAAGAATTTGTCAGTACTTCGACGGAGGGAAACATCTTCATCGGGATTTTAGACTTGTCTGTAATTCAACCGAGGATAATTCTGTTGAGATTTAAGAACTCGTCCATACTTCGACTGAGGAACTTTTCCGTGATTTAGAACCTTATCTATAATTCAACCGAGGATAATTCAGGTGAGATTTAAGAACCGGTCAGTACTTTGACTGAGGGAAACATCTTCATCGAGATTTTGGACTTGTCTGTAATTCAACCGAGGATAATTCTGTTGAGATTTAAGAACTCGTCCATACTTCGACGAAGGAACTTTACCGAGATTTAGAACCTTATCTGTAACTCAACCGAGGATAATTCAGCTGAGATTTAAGAACCGATCAGTACTTCGACTGAGGGAAACATCTTCATCGAGATTTTGGACTTGTCTGTAATTCAATCGAGGATAATTTTGTTGAGATTTAAGAACTCGTCCATACTTCGACGGAGGAACTTTGTCGACATTTAGAACCTTATCTGTAATTCAACCGAGGATAATTCCGTTGAGATTTAAGAATTGGTCATTAGTTCGACTTGGGATAAAAGCTTCATAGCTTTGAATGAGATTTTGGCCGCATCTTTCCTGAAGGGTAAAGGTTAGTTGTATGTAATGCATGATATGTATCAAGCAATGATGTTCTCAAAATAAATGAGATTGTGTTATATGATGCGTATATGCATGTATCATGATGCATGAAAATGTAACGTTTATAGTAGGGGAAAATAAATCCCGGATAGCTGCTGGAGAAAAGAGTTGACTTCTTCATTCCTGCTGGGGATAGTGAACGAAGATGATTGCGAGAATAAACCTGCAGGAGAGGGTAACTCCGTCGGGGAATAAACTGATGAGGAGATTACTCTGTGGGGAAGAGATGCTCTGCTGAGGATTCCACCGATAAATTCCGCTGGGGATGAATTACCGTTGCTGGGGATGAATTACCGTTGTTGATGATACTGAATCCTGTTGGGGATTGATTTTTCAGTTGCGACTTCACTGGGGATAACCTTTTAGACTCTAATGGGGATAATCCTTTGAGTTCTGCTGGGGATAATCTTCCAAAGTCTACTGGGGATGACTCTCCAAATTCCACTAGGGAAGCTTTTTCGGACTGCGCTGGGAAAAATTTTCAATCTCCACTGGGGATATCTTGTATTCTGCCGGGGAATATTCTTATACTCCGCTGGGGAACATTAAGACCTTTCAGTGCTGATGGTAAATAAACTCTGCTTGGGTAGAATATTACCGATTCATTCACAGTTGTAAGTCTCAGCTGGAGAGAGTTAACATTACTGTCTTACTCTGCAGGGAGTGAATGCATCTCAACCATGTTATTCATCTGAATTTACCTTGTACCTGGTGGACAGAGCAACTGTACAGTTTGAACAATTCTCATTTGCCCATGTTTCTGATTTTACGAGTAATCGTCTCTTGTTTCGCATGTAAATATTCATAAGCAGCAATTAATGTTAAATGCATATATCAAAAATGAACATTGGACGTTCTTTGCAAAACAAAACAAAAAAAGGAAACACAATTTGAAATTTCTCTGAAAATGAATTGTATTGATTTTGAAGTTGGGCCTGTAAATAGGCGTTTTTTGTACAAGAGGCCGACGTCCTAGTAAGAGAACGCCACTAAATAATAGAATTTACACAATTTGCGAAAAACTAAACAAAACAGCTATGTGAATGATCCCACTGGGTTGCAACTCTGCTATTGTCTTTATGTTCTCGAGCATCTCATCACTTTGCTACTGGTTGAAGGTAGGTTAGATTGATTAGTGCCGTTCGAGCTTGATAGTCGATGCCTAAGTCTGGTTGCAAGGTGATCCAATGAGACATAGTGTTACGCTTTTATCCCTAATTTTTGCCTGGACCGCCCTTTCGGTTTCAGTCCACCGGGATACCCTTTTTTGCCCAAGCCGCCTTTTCCGGTTTTCGACTTGCCGGGTGTACATATTTTTTTAATTTTCATCCCTTATTTTTGCCCGAACCCTTTTGGTTCTTCGGGAAGCCCTTATTTTTGCCTAGTCCAGTCAACCTAGCGGGTCTTTGATTATGCGTAGTATCTTTTCACTATGGTGGTTAGAATCATGGCTCCTCTTGAGAAAATGTTCTTAACCACAAATGGCCCTTCGTAGGTAGGGGTCCATTTGCCCCTGGGATCACCTTGTGGCAGTATGATGCGCTTGATAACCAGGTCCCCAACTTGATACTCTTGTCGTCTAACTTTCTTGTTAAATGCCTTGATCATCCGTTTTTGGTACGTTTCACCATGACAAATAGCAGTAAGTCTCTTTTCGTCGATTAAGTTCAGCTGATCAAGCCGGGTCTGAATCCAGTCATCTTCGCTCAAACTTACATCCTTCATAATCCGAAGAGAAGGTATTTGAACTTCAATGGGTAAGACGGCCTCCATGCCATATACCAAGGAATAGGGTGTTGCCCCTATTGACGTCTGTGCTGAGGTACGGTACCCATGAAGAGCGAATAGTAACATCTCGTGCCAGTCTTTATATGTCACCGTCATCTTCTGCACAATCTTCTTAATGTTTTTATTAGCCGCTTCTATAGCTCCATTCATCTTCGGCCGGTAGGGAGAAGAGTTGTGATGCTGTATCTTGAATTGCTTGCAGAGCTCGGTGATCATCTTATTGTTGAGATTAGTACCATTGTCCATAATGATTCTTTCTGGTACACCGTATCGACAGATCAGATTGTGCCGAATGAACCGTGCCACGACGTTCTTGGTTACGGTAGCAAAGGAAGCTGCTTCAACCCACTTTGTAAAGTAATCAATAGCTACCAGGATGAAACGATGCCCGTTGGACGCTGTAGGTCTGATCTCGCTGATCTTGTCAATGCCCCACATTACAAAAGGCCAAGGAGCTGTCAAGACGTTCAGAGGTACTGGAGGTATGTGCACCTTATCAGCATAGACTTGGCACTTGTGACAGGTCCGAGAATGCTGATAACAGTCGGCTTCCATTATGGACCAATAATATCCTGCCCGAAGGATTTTCTTTGCCATGGTGTGTCCATCGGAACGAGTCCCGAAAGCACCTTCATGTAACTCTATCATGATTCTTTCATCTTCGTTCCTATCCACACAACGCAGTAAAGTCAAATCATGGTTACGTTTGTAAAGAATACCATTGTTGATGAAGAACTTCGCCGTAAACCTCCTCAAAAACTTTTTGTCATTAACAGATGCACCCTCGGGGTATTCCTGAGCCTCAAGATACCTTTTCACCTCGTGGAACCAGGGTTTATCTGCTACCTCTTCAGTCTCAATGTCATAGAAATGTGCAGGTTCGTCTTACCTCTCAATGATAATCCGAGGAGCTTCGTTGTCCAAATTGACCTTGAACATAGAAGACATCGTAGCTAGCACATCCGCCAACTGACTCTCCTCTCTAGGGAAGTGTTCAAAGGTTATCTCCTCAAAATGAGGAAGCAATGGCAATACGTGCTCTTTGTAAGGAATAAGATTAGGGTGTTTCGTATTCCACTCGCCCTTGATCTGACTGATCACGAGAGCGGAATCTCCGAAAACACTTAAGAACTTAATCCTTAGGTCAATAGCTGCTCGAAGACCCATAATGCACGCTTCATACTCCGCCATGTTGTTGGTGCAGTTGAAACATAGTCGGGCGGTGAATGGAGTATGAGAGCCTTCAGGAGATATGATCACGGCGCCAATGCCATTACCCAAAGAGTTCTAAGCTCCATCAAAGTACATAGACCATCGGGATCCCTCCTCAGGTCCTTCATCCGGTCCAGGTATTTCACAGTCAGTCACTATCATGATATTCTCATCCGGAAATTCAAAGTTCATAGACTGGTAATCATCCACTGCCTGATGTGCCAAATGGTCTGCCAACACACTTCCCTTGATTGCCTTTTGGGTCGTGTATTGGATGTCATACTCATTCAAGATCATCTTCCATCTTGCAATTCTTCTGGATAAGGCATGCTTCTCAAAGATATACTTGATTGGATCCATCTTTGATATTAATAGATTAGTGTGAGTCAGCATATACTGTCTCAGCCGGCGAGCAACCCATGCCAAAGCGCAACAAGTTTTCTCAAGCAACGAGTATCAGGTCTCGCAGTCGGTAAACTTTTTGCTAAGGTAATAAATAGCATGCTCTTTTTGGCCAGACTCGTCATGCTGACCCAGCACACACCCCATTGAGTTATCGAGTACTGTCAAGTATAAGATTAAAGGTCTCCCTTCAACTGGAGGCATCAGAATAGGAGGTTCTTGGAGATACTCTTTGATTCTTTCTAAAGCGGCCTGACATTCATCATTCCATCTTACCACTTGATCTTTCTTCAGTAGCTTGAAGATTGGCTCACAAGTAGCAGTCAGGTGTGAGATGATCGGGCAATATAGTTCAAACGTCCCAGGAAGCCTCTGACTTATTTTTCAGTTCAAGGAGCCGGCATTTCCTGTATAGCCTTCACCTTTGCAGGATCCACTTGAATACCTTTATCGCTTACGACGAAACCCAGCAGTTTACCAGATTTCACCCCGAAGGTGCACTTATTCGGGTTTAACCTCAACTTGTATAACTTCAACCTGTCAAATAGCTTCTGCAGATGGTCAAGGTGTTCTTCCTCATTCTAGGACCTTGCAATCATATCATCAACGTATACCTCAATCTCATGATGGATCATGTCATGGAACAAAGCGACCATGGCGCGCTGATACGTTGCCCCGGCATTCTTCAATCCAAAAGGCATGACTTTGTAGCAAAAGGTACCCCATTGAGTAACAAAGGTTGTCTTCTCCATATCCTCAAGAGCCATTTTAATCTGATTATAACCGGAGAAACCATCCATAAAGGAGAAGACCTTATGCTGAGCGGTGTTGTCAACCAGAACATCAATATGAGGCAGAGGGAAATCATCCTTGGGGCTTGCCCTGTTAAGATCCATGTAGTCAACACAAATACGAACCTTACCATCCTTCTTCGGTACCGGAACCACGTTGGCAACCCACTGTGGGTAAGAAGTAACTGCTAGAAAACCGGCGTTAAATTGTTTCATAACCTCAGCCTTGATTTTCTCAGACATCTCTGGGCGCATTCGGCGAACTTTCTGTTTTACTGGAGGACAGTCTTCCTCGGTAGGCAATCAGTGAACCACAATATCAGTATCCAACCCAGGTATATATTCATAAGACCAGGCAAAGATCTCAACGTAGTCATGCAGCATCTGAATCAACCGTTATTTAACACTAGCTTCTAGATTCGCACCAATCTTGACCTCTTTCTTTTCTACCTCTGTACCCAGATTCACTGTTTCCACTGGCTCTTCATGCGGCTGTATGGCCCTCTCTTCCTGAAGTAAGAGTCTAGCAAGTTCACCAAGCACTTCGCAATCATCTTCACCTTCGTCTTCAGCTAAGTTGATTGGACTTTCGAAGTCATAACTGGCAGTAGCAGAGTCGTTATCAGTGGGATCCAGAGTGGATATAGACATGTATATGTGAGTGTGTGTAAAATAGCCATTTTGCAATATATAATAAAAGAAAAACAAGGAGCGCAAAATTTGAAATGCAAGAAACGTCCAATGCTTTTATTAATGATATATGTAGATGACACACATAAAGCCCTCACAAACAAAGCCACGGTGCCCCGGGTAAGACACCGGGCTGTAAAGTTTAAAAATTGTCTGTTACAAATTCAAAACAAAAAGTCTCATTACTGGGTAATAAAAGAAATTGGGATGAAGTCCTTTGTTGTCCAGTTGCTCATTCCACCATCAGTAGTAGGATAGATCCAACTGTCGAACTCAGATTCTTCAACATCATCTTCAATGGCATTTACCCCTGAATTGCTGATAAACAGGGGAGGTCTTCCGATCCGTGCATTCCGAACGGCCCTTTGAGCTTATGCAGTGAAACCCAAACCAAATTTGTTAGTATTATGTGCAAAGTCCGGGAGTTGGCCCCAATTTGCACACCCACCTTTCTGGACAACAGCTCGGACATCCTTGAAGGAATCCATCTTCATTGGAGGATCTTCAATAATAGTTTCAGCTGACGCCAATGTCTGGGGAACCTCTTCAAAATTTTGAAACGGGGTCTCAATGAACTCCCCGTCCATCTATACATATCAGAAAGAGTTGAGGTGGCTCACCATGTACTCTTCTTCTCCTCGCACTGTCACAATTTTCCCCTTCACTGGGTACTTCAGCATCTGGTGGAGCGTAGATGTTACTGCCCCAGCTTTGTGGATCCACAGGCGACCCAGCAAACAAGAATAAGATGGCCGAATGTCCATCACATAGAATGTAGATGCGGAGATCTGAGAACCAACCTTAATCGGAATATCCACTTCTTCGTGTACCATCCTCTTGGACCCGTCAAAGGCCCTAACAACAATGTTACTCGGCTTCAACTCTAAACCTTCACAGTCCAACCGGTCTAGAGCTTTCTTGGGTAAAACGTTCAACGAAGATCCATATCTACCAATACACGAGCAAGAGTAGTGCCCCTGCATTCAATGGAGACATGCAGGGCATCATTGTGATTCCTCCCCTTAGCAGGCAAGTCTGCATCAGAGAAACCCAACCCATTATCCGCTGTCAGACTAGCCACACAATCTTTAAATTGATCAGCTGACGTCTCCTGCGGCACGTGCGCAGTTTTTAGGAAGGCAATCAGAGCCTTGGCAGGGGCTTATGAGCATAGCAACAGAGACAACATAGAGATTTTGGATGGGGTTTACCCCAGCTGTTCGACTACATTGTAGTCGCTCTTTTTGATGATCTTCAAAATTTCTTCCATCTCCTGCCTAGAGGCTTCAATAGTGATCCTTTTCGGTGCCTCCGTCCGAGCAGGCTCATCAGTGGTCCCTTTGCCCCGAGTATCAAATGACTCGGCAACAGGGGTAAGAATGGGAACTTGGACAGGAACAGTAGCATGTGCACTGGTAGGTGTAATAACAACAGGTTTCCGAACAGTCGGTGGAGAGATCTCAGGGGAGAAAAGTCTTCCGCTGCGGGTGACTTTGGCAGGTCCAACAATATTGCTGACGTTAGTATCAGTCTCTTCAGCATTCAAATCTTGCTTAACTCCATGATAATATATGTCAGCCCCGTAGTGCCATGGGACAGCTTTATCTGATGTATAGGGGATAGGCCCAGGAACAGTAATGATCAAGGAAGCGATTCTTGGAACATATGTAATTTTAACAGGCTTTCTCGAGGAAGCCTTGGAAGAATTGTCGAAAATGGTGATTATAGCAACTTCTTCAACAGGAACCAAAGGAACAAAAGTCTTCTCAAACAGAATTTCTTTATTATCCATCAGGCGTTGGACACCTGACTTCAAAAGATGGCAACCAGTAGGTAAGACGACACACAGATGGCAACCTTCGTCGCAGCCTGAAAATAAACTGGCTAACAGAAGGTTCTTCTTTACAGTCATTAAGGAAGTAACAATGTCTTTCACAGAAACCACAAACGTGTCTTCATTTATAGCATTCACTCCATGCTTGGGCATAGGAGCAATCACAACATTAGGCCTTTCTGGTGCTTCGAACTCAATCTCTTTCGCATAAATCAAGTCCTATACCTTGTTCTTCAAGACCCAACAGTTATCCGTATCATGCCCCGGGCTATCAGAGTGAAAAGCACAACGGGAATTCGGATCGTACATCGGTGATGTTGTATTTGGATTCTTCGGGGCCTCCCTTGGAATCACCAGACTGGTCTTTAATAACTGCGGCAGAATTTGGGATAAAGTCATATTGAGCTGAGTGAATTGTCTTCGCGGTCTCTCGGCCCTTGGCTGATTGTTGCGCTGAGGAGCAACAACAGGTCTTGATATAACCACCGCATTAACAGCTTGGCGGTGTTCAGGTCTATTATGGCTCTTTGTGCTGTAAACAGCACTCGACTCCTTCTTAAAGGGCTTCTTCTTAGTGCTTGACAAAACACCCTTCTGTATCTTGCCAGATTTGATACCAGCCTCAATTTTTTCCCCGGTCATGATCACCTCTGTAAACCCAGACGATGAACTTCCAATCAGATGGTTGAAATACGGACCAGACAGGGTCCCCAGAAACATATCCACTAGTTCCCTATCAGCCAAGGGAGGTTAAACTCTTCCAGCAAGGTCCCTCCACTTTTGAGCATAATCTTTGAAACCTTCACCCGCACCCATAGACATACCCTGGAGTTGGGTACGCGTGGGAGCGAGGTCGACATTGTATTGGTACTGCTTGTAGAAAGCAATAGCTAAATCTTCCCAATTACGGATACTAGCTCCTTCCAGCTGGTAAAACCATTCAAGTTGAGTCCCTGAGAGACTGTCTTGAAAGAAGTGGATCCAGAGATTCTTGGGCAACTTGGAGATTTTCTTTGCAATGTTTTGAGAAATATGGGAGGGAAAATTTTTGGGTACAACATACTGGTACCAATCAACTCGTCTCATCCTCACGAGCATCATGGTACCAGAATCAAGGCCTAATTTTGCCTGCATTGAAAAACCCTAAATAAGAACAAAAAACCCTAACAATGGCAATATCAGGTACAAGCATAAAAAATGAAATCAAATGGCATGGTTAGCTTGCAAACATGATGAAAAACACAAATATAACAATCAAAAGTGATAATGATGCAAGAATCGTGATAATCGAATTGAGAAAAAAATGCCAAACTGTGGGAGGCGTAGAGCGCGTTTCTGGGCGTGTTGAAGCTTGCAAAGGATGTTGTTAGCTTCCTGAGATGTCTAGCAAGCGATTGGAATGGATTGGAGGGCTTGAGATAGCCTGTGGAATGAAAACCAACTCCCACTTTTCTTTTAATTTTTTCAGTTTTGTTCTGTGCTTTACACAACCTCTAACCCTTGTGTTTTGATCTGGAAAGCTTCATTATATAACCTAGAATGAATTAGGTTAACAAACTTGGCATGAATCTTTGAATTTATCCAAGATTTGATTTGATTTTCAAGTTGTATGATATGTTCCTATTTTGAGCCAAATCATTCCTTTCTTGTACCAATTGCCATTGATTCGAATTGATCTTGCAAACTCAGCATATCTTGATTACCAAACTGTCAAAAAACAAATCAAATCATATCTTTGTTAATTTTCATCATTTATTTGATTTAATTCACTTTTTAAATAATAAAAAATCAAAATAAATTGAGAAATGAAGCACATAATGGGTGAGTGAACATTTGAGTCATGGATCATATTATAATTGAGGTGCAAGCATAAAAGTTGGGCCTATTTAGCAAAAAATGCAAATTTGAGCACATTTGACTTTTAGCAATTTTGCAAAAATGGTCAACTTGGCCAATGCATAACTCTCTCAATTTTGACCCTAGAGAGGTGTTCTTGGACTTTTTAGAAAGCTTAGGATGTCCTCTAAGCAACCCGTTTGGTCCCATATCAATTGAGTCTTCCATGTTCATGTATGAAGCTTTGACCCAAAAGGTGTTTTTGTTGACTTTTCAAGAGGACCTATAATGTGAAAATTCATATCTTTTTGTGAGTGCATATTTTGGACTTGAGAGATGAAGATGAATTGTAGGTAATTGCATCCTCTTCAAAATGAGCTTTGGCTGGGTCATTTCTGATAAAGTATGAGAAAGTTATGCTTAGTCAAATTTGAATTGACTTTTCCTGCAAAACCCTAATTTAGCAACTTTTGGGTTTTGATGAATTGTGAGCAATCCTTGAGGAATCATGATCAACCCTTGATAAAATGATGAATAATACTTCAAAATGATGATGTTGACCAAAAATATTGAAGTTTGACTGTATGTGGGCCCATTTGACTTTTGACCTAGCACAGTTGATTTTCAAGCATTTGAGCAATTGACCGAGCAGACTTCTTCTGCAAGGCTTCAAACTTGACATGGATGATCTTGAGAATATTTTAGGACAATGGTGAGCATTTGAGTCCTTTGTGGTTCACACATCTTGATGAAGATGGAAACCCTAATTTTAGGTATGCTGCCTTAAGAGAGAGTTTGTTTGGTCAACTCTTGAACTTCCTTGAGCAATTTGGGGACCTCACTTGCCATGTGTTGAGAAATATGGGAGGGAAAATTTTTGGGTACAACAACTGCCCCGGTTCAATCTTCTTAAACCTGAGGATGTAGATTGGCTCATCTGCCTTTCGTGATTTGAAGGTGGAAGATGATTGAACACTAGAGTGCCCAGAAATTTGCACTCGCATGAAATGGCACTTGATTTGTGATATCAAGAATGGGCTTACAGATTCCATTTGGAGGTTGCTAGAGAATTGTCGGAGATAGGCTTAAAGATTCCATCTTAAGAGGTGTCGATCGCATAAGAGATTCCTTTGCGAGAACCCACATACCTGTTGTCGAGGAGGATTTCGCTGGTCTCTGTCTTGAGAGAAATAGAGTTTTAGGAGCTTCAGTTGGCCGTTACTCTACCGGGGAATAACTCCGGTTTGGGAAGCGGAAGTGAACTGCGTATCTGGTTGGGGTATATGCTGCACCGCGACTATCTGGGGAAATGTGAAATCAATCGTGTTTGATCGGGTCCTGGTCTTACAGTGTTGTGGACTGCTGTCTGGGGATAAGAGAGGAAGAACCCGGATAGTAAGGTTATGAGAAGGAAATTGGATAGTAGGGTTACTTTGATATGAAAGCCTGGATAGTAGGGCTGTGAGAAGGAACCTGGATAGTAGGGTTACTTTGATATGAAAGTCGGGATAGTAGGGCTGTGAGAAAAAACCTGGATAGTAGGGTTATTTCGATATGAAAGCCTGGATAGTAGGGCTGTGAGAAGGAACCTGGGTCGTAGAGTTACTTCGATATGAAATCCAGGATAGTAGGGTTGTGAGAAGGAACCTGGATAGTAGGGTTACTTCGATATGAAAGCCTGGATAGTAGGGCTGTGAGAAGGAACCTGGGTCGTAGGGTTACTTCGATATGAAAGCCTGGATAATAGGGCTGTGAGAAGGAACCTGGGTAGTAGGGTTGCTTCGATATGAAAGCCTAGATAGTAGGGCTTGTGAGAAGGAACCTGGATAGTAGGGTTGCTTCGATATGAAAGCCTGGATAGTAGGGCTGTGAGAAGGAACCTGGGTCATAGGGTTACTTCAATATGAAATCCTGGATAGTAGGGCTGTGAGAAGGAACCTGGATAGCAGGGTTACTTTGATGTGAAAGCCTGGATAGTAGGGCTGTGAGAAGGAACCTGGATGGTAGGGTTACTTCAATATGAAAGCCTGGATAGTAGGGCTGTAAGAAGGAACCTGGATGGTAGGGTTACTTCGATATGAAAGCCTGCATAGTAGGGTTGTGAGAAGGAACCTGGATGGTAGGGTCACTTCGATATGAAAGCCTGAATAGTAGGGTTGTGAGAAGGAACCTGGATGGTAGGGTCACTTTCGATATGAAAGCCTGGATAGTAGGGCTTGTGAGAAGGAACCTGGATGGTAGGGTTACTTCGATATGAAAGCCTGGGTAGTAGGACTGTGAGAAGGAACCTGGATGGTAGGGTTACTTCAATATGAAAGCCTGGATAGTAGGGTTGTGAGAAGGAACCTGGATAGTAGGGTTACTTCAATATGAAAGCCTGGATGGTAGGGCAATGAGAAGGAACCTGGATGGTAGGGTTACTTCGACATGAGTTTAGGTAAAACTGAAGAGGGAACCTGGGTGAGGTTGCATCTGTGGCACTGATGATTACTCTGTTTAGCTTCGAGTGTTGATCATGGACTTGCTGGAAATTGTTGATAATAACTGTCTTTCCTGAAATAAATACAAGGTTAGTTATGCGCGATGCATGAGATGCATTGTGATGAGGTTCTCAAAATAACCGAGATTATGTTATATGTAATGTATGCACATGTCATGATGTATGAACATGAAATGCTGGCGTAATAATCTGAGTCCGCGAAAATAAATCCCTGACTACTGTTTGGAGAGTATGAGAAATGGTATTCTTGACTGTTGTAAAAAACCATAATTCCTTTACTTCTGTTGGGGATGGTGAACAAATATGACTATGTTGGGGATTTGCCCCTCGTTTACGGATATTCTACCGAGGAGAGACTCTATTTGAGAACAACTCTACGGGATAATAACTCTGTTGGAGAGGAGATACTCTATTGATAGATCTGCTGATTTGGAGGAATAAACTCAGCTGGGGATGGATTTCCGTTGCTTGTGATAATGAATTCTGTTGGAGATTGAATTTCTGCTTGTGAGAGAAATAAACTCTGCTTGGGGAAAAATTTCCTAACTCACTCGCGATTGTGAACCTCAGCTGGGGAGAGTTATGTCCTGTTCGGGAAAGCTAACATCACTTCCTTTTGATACTTTTTACTCTATGGGGAGTGTGAAGATGTGAAAAACACAAGAAAGGGGGTTGAATTGTAAAACTTAAATCAAATGCTTAGACAACACTGTATTTTTATCCTGGTTCGTTTGATCTCAAACTACTCCAGTCCAACTGTCAAGGTGATTTCTCCTCTCTCCAACGAGGTCTTAATCCACTATATTCAAAGGATTACACAACTACCTTAACAATTGTTAAAGCCTTCTTGAGTATAACCACAAACCGGTTTATCTCAAGGAAATATCTTACAGATAATTGAACAAGAATGTGTTTAGCGTTTTGTAATAAAACAATATATCACAACTGTGATAATTACACAATTTTAAGCTTGGAGTAAAAATGATTTTGCTAAAGCGTTTGAGTAAGCATGGTGTTGAAGGCTTAGCAAAATGTATGAGTGCATGCGTATGATAAGCGTGGTCTTTTCTCACACAGACTTATTTATATAGCCAAGGCAAAGATACGTTGTCCATAAAGCCATTTCAATGATAATAACGCTCTTTCCTTTTTGAGAAGATCTTGTCTGAATAAAGCCGTTGGTAATTAATTCTGTCTTGAATACTTAATAACGCTTCAGAGTCTTCTTTGCTTATGGTAGCGCTTCAGAGTGTTCTTTGCTTTAACTTATGATAACGCTTCAGAGTGCTGATGACTTGGTAAAGATCTTTGATCAGAGTCAGAGTGTATATGTTTATGCGCATATTCTGGTCATCAAGCTTTAGCGTATAATCTGGTAACTTCAGCGTGTAGCACATGTTACTGATCTTCTGATGCTTCTGATGCTGATGCTGATTTCATCAGAACTTCTGTATATACAGAACATAATTTTAAGAAGCATATTTGTCTTATATATAAATATTACAATTTATTTATTCTTTGTATTTTGTTATCATCAAAACTCTAATTAAGGGTTGTAGAATCAAACTATGTTCTAACAATCTCCCCCTTTTTGATGATGACAAAAACCAGATTTTTCAATTAAAAATAAAGAATAAAAAGTATAGAATTAAGAAGAGAAAACTCCCCCTGAGTTGATTACTTCCCTTTAATTCCATGATTCTTTGAGCATCAAAACTTTACTGTACCTTTCCTCAGAGTTTTGTACCTGTTCAAGCTTTTCAGAAGAAAAAATTTAAATAGATCAGAATGTTTGAGACTTATGTCTCAGTAATCCGTTATTGAAAAATATCATTCTTTCTCCCCCTTTTTGTCAGTTATAAAAAAGAACAAATAATCAGAGCCAAAATGCATTTATATTCAAAAACCAGAAGCAATGATAAGTTCAAAACAATGTAAAAATATTACAGATAAACATGTTATAAAAACAAGGAAATTCTAAGAGGGAGGAGGAAGACGTGTGAACAAAGCCTCCAACATGCTCTTGATCTGGGTGTTGGTTTCCTGTTGCTGGGTTAACATGCTTGCGATTGCATCAATTTTGTTGTCCTTCTTATCCATTCTTTCCTTCATCAACATATCAGATCTTTTCAGGTCTTCTAGAGTCTGTCTGTCAAGGGAGGAAGCTTGAGGATCTTCAGAAACATGATGCTTCTCAGAGCTTTCTGCAATATCTTCTTTTTGACCCAGTGCTTCAGCAGGAACCATATGCTCTGGAGTAACAGTCAGATTGAGATCTTTGGATGCTGGACGATGTTCAGACCAGGGAGCAATGTCCAGAGGGAGAACTTCTTCCTTAAGCAGCTTGCTCAGAACTGGACCTTCAATTTCTTTCAGCAGATTGCTGAAGTTCTATTGAGCTTGTCAGTAGCTCTGTTCTTGCAACTTATAAGTTTCAGAGCATACCCATCTTCTGAACTTTGTCCAAAGGTAGTCTGATGCAGCAGGATCAACCAGCTCAAGACTAGCTTATTTCAGAGAAGTGATCCAATTCTGTACTTCTGTTTCAAATGTCAATAAGCTGGTACCAACATCTGGATGTTTTGGTTTTGGGATCGCTGTTTTTTGGGTTATGGCAACAAGATGTTCAAAATCTGTTAAGTCAATGACAGTCTTGATGTTGTCTTCTGGATTGTTCTTTGGTGAGGGAGTGGGAGAGTCATGAATTATGATTGGACTTGATGGGGAGTTTGGTGGAGTTAATTCTGGTGAAGAGGGAAGTTGGGGAATATTCACAACGGTACCAAGGGGCATACGAATGGCCAAAGGTTGTGTGATTCCAGGAATGGAAATGGTATTAGAATGAACAATTTGGTTTGATTGGTCGTTATGATGTTCTGGTCCAAGGGATTCAGAAGGTTGAGCCTCAGAAGTTTGAACTTCTGGGTGAGATAGTTCAGGTTGAGGAGAAGGTGGATTAATTTCTGGTAGAGGAGATGGAGGTAGTGGTATTTCTTGTTCTGGAGAGAGGGGAATTTCTGGTTGTGGTGAGAGGGAAATTTCTGTGGTGGTTTCAGGGTTTGGATTTTCTGGCATGGGAGCAGAAGTATGTTGGTCTATATCAAATAGAACTTTTGCAAGTTCTTGTTGGGTTGCTTAAATATTTAGATTTTGAGGTTGGGAGCGAGATCTTCTAAGAGTTAAGGATTCAAAGGGGTTAAAATCAATGTCAAAGTCATCAAAAGTTTGTGGTGTGGGGTTTTCAGATTGAGTGGAAATTGGTATAGATGTTGATACAGGAATTGAATCTAAAACAGTTACAGAAGAAGAATTACCTTTCTTTTTAGGAGTCTGCTGGGATGATCCTTCTGCTACAGCTTTCCTTTTCTTGGTTTTCTTCAGCACAACTTCTGGAGCCTTCTGCTGCAGATCTTGAATGTTCAGATTTGGTGTTGTGCCATCCGCCTTGCAAGCATCCAAATATCTGACTATGATATCAGGTTTAGAATCAATCTCTGAGAACAGAGGGAAGTTATCCAGAGGGACTCTTCTGCTGGAGATAGTTGCAAAAGGAGTGACGCTGGGTTCCTTCTTGATGTTCTCAATCAACTTCATTTTCTTCAGATTCTTTGCATTCAGCTGTTTGCCAACAGTAGCTTCCAAAAAGCTGATTTCCTGAGCCTCTGTAAGATGATCAATCAGCTTATTCTCTGTTAGAATATCTGATATAAGTCTTCCTAGGGGTATCCAGTCCCTTTTTGTACGCTCTTCTTCTCTTGTTTCTTTGACACTAGTCCTTAGATGGTTAAACAACAGATAATCCAGATTCACCTTAACCTTCTGGGAGATGAAGTAGATTAGAAATTGCTGATCAATATTGATGTAATCAGGAGAGATGGTAGGCTTCCTGTGGTTTATGCATCCCAGAATGATCTTGGCCCATATTATGTGATGGTCTTTTAAATCCCTTATCTTGTTGGAGGGAAGCCCCGGAGTGAAGATTTCTCTAGCAATTAGGGCAACATCAGCGCATCTTTCATCCATGTCAATGTAACGAACACCACCACCACTGTAGCCTATTAGTCTTGCAATGAGATCCTCAGTAATAACAATCTTCTTCCCCATAATGTATGAAGTAACTTGATGGTTGGAAGATGAAGCATGAATCCAAAATTCCTTTACCAGAATTGGGAATGTTGGACCCAGCAGTCTGTCAAAGTATCTTTCCCAGCCTTGAGCTTTAACTTCTTCAGAGAGATTAAACCCATTCTCTTGAAGACTATTGAAATCCACGATCAATTCTGACAGAACTTCTAGATTTTTGATTGGTGTGAGAAGCGTTCTGTAGGGTTCTTCATATTGTTCGGAGGAAACTGTTTTCTGAGAACTGGAAGTAGGAATGCTTGAAGAAGCCATGTTCACACGAAGGTTTTGTGAAAAAGATTGAAAGGGTTTTGAGAAAGTATGCAAACTGAAATCAGTAAGTTTGAGAGAAAATGAAAGTGAAGGTAAAAGATTGTAAATGATGAGAAATGTGTTTAGATAGATTTCTAAACAATTTTGAAAACATAAACGGAAAAAGAGAGAAATTAAATATAATGATTATGAGCATTTAATGATAGCTGATTTTGGGGGATTCAGAAAGATATTGGAACGGTTACCCATGACATGTGTCTCAATGCATCCAATCAGCGCTTTTGCCTTTTCAGAAACGTGAATGTGTGTTCAGCCTCAGAAAGTAGCTGATGACTGGATGACACTTGTTTGCTTGAGTGAACTGCACATTTCTATCCTTGAAATGAGGCGCTCAGATCTTCATGGATAGATTCTGATACAATATGTACTTCTAAAGATCTGAAGAAAGATTGATCAGTAGTTCACAGAAAAATAAACAAAGTTTTGAAGGTTAAGATATGGAATCAAAACTATTTTATTCTGGGCAGAGCTTCATGCTGAGATGTTTCGGAATGAAGTTGAACCTATCTTCAGAAAGAGGTTTTATAAAAATATCAGCCCATTGATGGTCTGTGTCAATAAATTTTAAATTTAAAATCCCTTTCTGAATATAGTCCCTAATAAAGTGATGTTTTATTTCTATATGCTTAGCCCTAGAATGCCAAATTGGATTTTTACTGAGACAAATAGCAGAAGTATTGTCACAGAGGATAGGAATGTTACTCTCAAATATCTGGAAGTCCTCAAGTTGACTTTTCATCCAGAGCATCCGTGTACTGCATCCAGCTGCTACTATGTATTCAGCTTCTGCTGTTGATAGAGCAATTGTGGATTGTCTTTTGCTGGACCATGAGATCAGATTTTCTCCCAGAAACTGACAGCTTCCAGAAGTGCTTTTACGTTCTACTCTGTCTCTAGCGAAATCAGCATCACAATATCCTATTAAGCTGTAATTGCTTGATTTTCTATAAAACAAGCCCAGATTAGTAGTACCTTTCAGATACTTGAAAATTCGCTTAATTGCTGTTAAGTGAGATTCTCTAGGATCTGATTGGAATCTAGCACAAATGCAAACACTGAATAGAATGTCAGGCCTTGATGCCGTCAGATAGAGAAGAGAACCAATCATACCTCTGTAGACCTTCTGTTCTACCTTTTTACTTACCTCTTCTCTTTCCAGAATGCACGTGGGATGCATTGGAATCTTTGATGGCTTACATTCTGAGAGATCAAATTTCTTCAGAAGTTCTCTGACATATTTGCTCTGATGAATGTAAGTTCCTTCTGGGGTTTGATTAATCTGAATGCCCAGAAAGAATTTTAGTTCCCCCATTAGGATCATCTCAAATTTTGCCTGCATACATTTAGCAAACTTTCTTCCCAAAGAGGTTTTAGTGGATCCAAATATGATGTCATCCACATAAATCTGACATACTAAAATGTCATTCTTAACTGTCTTACAGAACAAGGTTGCGTCCACTTTCCCTCTGGTGAATTCCTTTTCTAACAGGAAGTTACTTAGTCTTTCATACCAAGCTCTGGGAGCTTGTTTCAGACCATAGAGTGACTTCTTTAGTTTGAAAACATATTCTGGATTTTTGGAAATTTCAAAACCAGGGGGTTGGTGCACATATACCTCTTCTTCTATATAGCCATTTAAGAATGCACTCTTAACATCCATCTGATACAGAGTGATGCCTTTATTAACAGCAAATGAAATTAAGAGTCTGATAGATTCTAACCTGGCGACTGGAGCAAAGGTTTCTGTATAGTCTATCCCCTCTTGCTGACTATAACCTTGTGCTACCAGTCGTGCTTTATTTCTGATGACTTCACCTTGTTCGTTCAGTTTGTTTCTGAACACCCATTTTGTACCAATGACGTTGAATCCTTTTGGTTTAGGAACTAGATCCCATACGTCATTTCTTGTGAATTGATTTAGTTCCTCTTGCATTTCTAGAATCCAGTCATTGTCCAGAAGTGCTTCATCAATTGTAGTTGGTTCAATTAGAGAAACCAGTCCCATGAGGGATTCTTCAGAGTTTCTGAAGCTAGATCTTGTTCTGATTGGATCTTCCTTTCTTCCTAAGATTGTTTCTTCTGGGTGATCCATGCTGCTTCTGGATGGTCTTTTCTGGAGTTGATCAACAGAAGGTGTTGGATTGCTTGCAGTGACTCTTTCTGATGTTGAGGGAGTGTCTCTGTTGAGAGCTTCTGATGACTTGTCTTTAGTACCTGTGAGTTCAACTTCCATACCTGCAAGGAATTCATTCTGCTTTGACTTTTGAGAGTCAAGCTTATCATCAAAACGAACACTGATTGACTCTTCCATAATCTGTGTTTCTGTATTGTATACTCTGTACCCTCTTGAGCGTTCAGAATATCCTAACATAATACACTTTTGTGCTTTAGAGTCAAACTTGTTCAAATAATTTTTTGTATTCAAAATAAAACATGTACATCCAAATGGGTGAAAATAGGAAATGTTGGGCTTTCTGTTCTTCCACAATTCATATGGAGTCTTTTCCAGAATAGGTCTTATGGATATTATATTCTGAATGTAACACGTTGTGTTTATTGCCTCTGCCCAGAAGATCTTAGCAACGTTAGTCTCGTTGATCATGGTTCTGGCCATTTCTTGCGATGTTCTGTTCTTTCGTTCTACAACTCCATTTTGCTGGGGAGTTCTAGGACAAGAGAAATCATGAAGAATGCCTTTATCATTAAAGAATAACTCAAAAAATTTGTTTTCAAACTCTCCACCATGATCACTTCTGACTTTGACGATTCTAAGATCCTTTTCATCTTGAACTTGGTTGCAGAAGGTGACAAACACAGAGTGTGACTCGTCCTTGTGTCTTAAGAACTTTACCCATGTCCATCTGCTATAGTCATCTATGATTACTAACCCATACTTCTTGCCACTGACTGAAGCAGTTTTAACTGGTCCAAATAAGTCAATGTGCAGAAGTTCTAATGGCTTGGAGGTGGAAACAATGTTTTTGGATTTGAAAGCTGGTTTTGCAAACTTGCCTTTCTGACATGCTTCACACAGAGCATCTGAATTGAACTTCAGGTTAGGAAGTCCTCTTACCAGATTGAGTTTGTTAATCTGAGATATTCTTCTCATACTAACATGTCTCAATCTTCTGTGCCAGATCCATTGCTCGTTGTTAACAGACAGTAGACATTTTACATTCTGACTTTTTAGTTCAGAAAGTTTTATTTTATAAATGTTGTTTTTCCTCTTTCCATTAAATAGGATAGTCCCATCTTTCTGACTAACAGCTTTGCATGAATTTTGATTGAAGATTATATCATAACCGTTATCACTTAATTGACTTATGGATAACAGATTATGCATTAATCCATCAACTAGTAAAACATTACTTATAGAGGGAAGATTTCCATTACCTACTGTTCCAGAGCCAATGATCTTTCCTCTCTGATTTCCTCCAAAACCTACGTGGCCTCCAGGCTTAAGTTCCAGGCTTTGGAACATATGCCTTCTTCCCGTCATGTGTCGTGAGCAGCCAGAGTCCAGGTACCATGATTGGTGTTTTTGCTTTGTTGCTAAAGATATCTGCCACATGTATTATTTTATCCTTAGGTACCCACATTTTCTTGGGTCCTAATTTGTTAGTTTTACCAAAACTCTGGTTGAATTTTGGTTTGACAGAGTAATCACTACTTGTATATTTTATGTCATATGTGTGCCCATATATAAAGTGTGAATCAAGTGGAGTACGTTTTATAACTAAATCCATGGCATTTTTTGGTGTAGGTACCTTACCTTGATATCCTATCCCTTTTCTGCCATTTCTGCTAACTCCATAGATCATTGAAGCCATTTTGCTTCTGTCTATGTTTTTAGCTAGAAACTTCTGAAAGCTGTGATCATACTCCTTGATGATCTCATCAGCATTGCTGGGAGTTTCAGGGATTGTTTCCTTCTGAGAGTTTTGCAATTGGTTTTCTAGTTTTGAAATTTTATCTTTTAACTCAGAATTCTCCAATTTGAGACTCTCAGTCTTATCAGAGTCAGAAGCAAGATTCCTTTTCATGTTTCTGAATTTGACTCTGATCTGTTGATATCTTTCCAGAATTTCATTAAGGCTTTCAGCTAGTTCAGCCTTAGTAAAGTTTATAGTAAAGTCAAGGAATACCTCTTCTGTATCTGATTCAAATTCTGACTCAGAAGCTTCACTGTCTTCTGTTATGTTAGCCATGAGAGCTATGTTTGCTCTTTCATCATCTGATTCTGAGTCAGCTTCAGATGTGTCAGAATCATCCCATGTAGCCATGAGACTTTTCTTCTTTTCCTTGCCAAACTTCTTTTTGGGCTTCTCCTTCTGAAGCTTTGGGAAATCACTTTTGTAGTGCCCTTGCTCGTTACATTCATAGCAGATGATGTCTTTGTTGTTTGGCTTTCTGTTTCCTGAAGAACCTTCAGATCTTCTGTGTCCAGAGGAGGATTCTGACCTTCTCTATCTGGAGATGAATTCATTCTGATTTTCTGATCTTATGGGATTCCTGAACTTCCTTTGCCTCTGCTTCCACAATTGGTTCACCCTTCTGGAGAGGAGAGACAGTTCATCTTCTTCCGATGAGGACCCATCAGAGGTTTCTTCCACAGCCTGCAAAACTTTGGAGTCAGATTTTCTGTTATATTTTAAAGTTAATGGCTTACCTTGATTTTTAGGTTCATCTGCTTCTAGCTCTATCTCATGACTTCTGAGGGAGCTGACAAGTTCCTCCAGAGAGATTTTGTTGAGATCCTTTGCTAGCTTAAGCACTGTGACCATTGGCCTCCATTGTTTTGGCAAGCTTCTGATGATCTTCTTAACGTGATCAGCAGTAGAATACCCTTTGTCAAGAACTTTTAGACCAGCAACAAGAATTTGAAATCTTGAAAGCATAGTTTCTATTGATTCACTCTCTTCCATCTTGAATGCCTCATACTTCTGAATGAGTGCAAGGGCTTTGGTTTCTTTGACTTGAATGTTGCCTTCATGCGTCATTCTCAGAGAGTCAAACATATTCTTTGCAGTGTCTCTGTTTGATATCTTCTCATACTCTGAATAGGAGATGGCGCTGAGAAGAATTGTTCTGGCCTTGTGATGATTTCTGAACTCACGCTTTTGCTGATTAGACATTGTTTTCCTGTCAATCTTCTGACCACTTCCATCCACTGGGTGCGTGTATCCATCAGTCACTATGTCCTACAGATCAGCATCATGGGCCAGAAAGAAACTCTCAATTCTGTCTTTCCAGTAGTCAAAGTTCTATCCATCAAAGACTGGAGGTTTGCCACTGAATCTGTCTCTTTCTTCATTGTTGTCATTGCTGATGTTTTGATTTGGTCCTGCCATTGTGTTTTTCTGACGCTGGATCTTGTACTGACACGATTAAGTGTTATAAGCTCAGAACCAGGCGCTCTGATGCCAATTAAAGATGTGAAAAACACAAGAAGGGGGGTTGAATTGTAAAACTTAAATCAAATGCTTAGACAACACTGTATTTTTATCCTGGTTCGTTTGATCTCAAACTACTCCAGTCCACCCGTCAAGGTGATTTCGCCTCTCTCCAACGAGGTCTTAATCCACTATATTCAAAGGATTACACATCTACTTTAACAACTGTTAAAGCCTTCTTGAGTATAACCACAAACCGGTTTATCTCAAGGAAATCTCTTACAGATAATTGAACAAGAATGTGTTTAGCGTTTTCTAATAAAACAATATATCAAACTGTGATAATTACACAATTCTAAGCTTGGAGTAAAAATGATTTTGCTAAAGCATTTGAGTAAGCGTGGTGTTGAAGGCTTAGAAAAATATATGAGTGCATGCGTATGATAAGCGTGGTCTTTTCTCACACGGACTTGTTTATATAGCCAAGGCAAAGATACGTTGTCCATAAAGCCATTTCAATGATAATAACGCTCTTTCCTTTTTGAGAAGATCTTGTCTGAATAAAGCTGTTGGTAATTAATTCTGTCTTGAATACTTAATAACGCTTCAGAGTCTTCTTTGCTTATGGCAGCGCTTCAGAGTGTTCTTTGCTTTAACTTATGATAACGCTTCAGAGTGCTGATGACTTGGTAGAGATATTTGATCAGAGTCAGAGTGTATATGTTTATGCGCAGATTCTGGTCATCAAGCTTCAACATATAATCTGGTAGCTTCAGCGTGTAGCACATGTTACTGATCTTCTGATGCTTCTGATGCTGATGCTGATTTCATCAGAACTTCTGTATATACAGAACATAATTTTAAGAAGCATATTTGTCTTATATATAAATCTTACAATTTATTTATTCTTTGTATTTTGTTATCATCAAAACTCTAATTAACGGTTGTAGAATCAAACTATGTTCTAACAGAGTGTATGTACCACTACTCATGTTCTCAAGCTGGCTCTATTCCGGTACCTGATGGGCAGAGTAACTGTGAGGTTTAGGCGCTTCTTGTTTTCCCTGTTTTTGGTATTACGAGTAATCGACGTTTGTCTCTTATGTAAATGTTTATGAGCAACAAACTTTTTCAAATGCATATATCAAAAATGAATCATTGGACATTCTTGCAAAACAAAACAGAAAAAGAAAAAACAAATTGAAATTTCTTGTGAGAATGAATTGTATTGATTTTTGCAATTGGCCCGTAATAGGAATTATTGTACAAAGAGGCTGATGCCCTAGTAAGAGAACGCCGCCGAAAGTCAGAAACTATATAGTTTGTGTGAAAGAAAGAAAAACATCTATGTGAAACGAACCCATTGGGTTCCAACTCTGCTATTTCCTTTATATCTTCAAGCGTCTCATCACTTTGCTGCTTGGTCGAAGGTTGATCAGATTGATTGGCGCCATCCGAGCTTGATAGTTGATACCGAAGTCTGATTGTGAGATGATCCAATAAGACATAGTGTTACGCTTCGATCCCTAATTTTTTCCTGGACCGCCCTTTCGGGTTTTCAGTCCACCGGGATACCCTTTTTTTCCCAAGTCGCCTTTTCAGGTTTTCGACTTGCCGGGTGAACAGTTTTTTTCATTTTCATCCCTTACTTTTGCCCGAACCCTTTTGGTTCACCGAGAAGCCCTTATTTTTGCCTAGGCCAGTCAACCTAGTGGGTCTTTGATTATGCGTAGTATCTTTTCACTATGTCTGCATTGATGGGGTGAGGAAGGTCGTCACCATCCATGGTTGTTAGAATCATAGCTCCTCCCGAGAAAATGTTCTTAACCATAAATTGCCCTTCGTATGTGGTGGTCCATTTTCCCCTGGGATCACCTTGCGGTAGTATGATATGCTTGATCACTAGATCCCCGACTCGATATTCTTGACGTCTGACTTTCTTGTTAAAAGCCTTGATCATTCTCTTTTGATACGTCTGACCATGACAGATAGCAGTAAGTCTCTTTTCATCGATTAGGTTCAGCTGATCAAGTCGGGTTTGGATCCAGTCGTCTTCGTTCAAACCCGCATCCTTCATAATCCTGAGAGAGGTTATCTGGACATCGATGGGTAGGACTGCCTCCATGCCATACACTAAAGAGTAGGGTGTTGCCCCTATTGACGTTCGTGCTGAAGTACGGTACCCATGAAGAGCGAATGGCAGAATCTCGTACCAGTCTTTGAATGTCACAGTCATATTCTGTACAATCTTATTGATGTTCTTGTTAGCTGCTTCAACAGCCCCATTCATCTTCGGCCGGTAGGGAGAAGATTTATGATGTTGAATCTTGAACTGTTTGCAGAGCTCGGTGATCATTGTGTTATTGAGATTTGTACCATTGTTAGTAATAATTCTCTATGGGACACCATATCGACAGATCAGATTGTGTCGGATGAATCGCGCCACGACGTTCTTGGTTACTGTAGCAAAGAAAGCTGCCTCAACCCACTTCGTGAAATAATCAATAGCCACCAAAATGAAACAATGCCCGTTAGACGCAGTATGTATGATCTCGCCAATCATGTCAATGCCCCACATCGCAAAGGGCCACGGAGCTGTCAAAACATTTAAGGGAACCAGAGGTACATGCACCTTATCAGCATAGACTTGGCACTTATGACAGGTTCGAGAGTGCTGATAAAAATCGGCTTCCATAGTGGACCAGTAATATCCTGCCCGTAGGATTTTCTTCGCCATGGTATGTCCGCTAGAATGAGTTTCGAAGGTACCTTCATGTAACTCTGCCATGATCCTTTCCTCTTCGCTCTTGTCTACACACCGTAGTAATGTGGATTCATGGTTACGCTTATAGAGGATTCCATTACTGATGAAGAACTTCGCGGCGAACCTTCTCAAAAATTTCTTATCATTAACAGATGCCCCTTCGGGATACTCCTGAACCTCGAGATACCTTTTGACATCGTGAAACCAGGGTTTATCTGCTACCTCTTCAGTCTAAATGTCACAACAATGTGTTGGTTCATCCAACCTCTCAATGTTAATATGGGGAGCTTCATTGTCCCACCTGACTTTGAACATAGAAGACATGGTAGCTAGTGCGTCCGCCAACTGGTTCTCTTCTCGTGGGAAATGTTCAAAGGTTACCTCCTCAAAGTGTGGGAGCAATGTCAGTACATATTATTTGTAAGGAATAAGATTCGGGTGCTTCGTATCCCACTTGCCTTTGATCTGACTTATTACACAAGCGGAATCTCCGAATACACTCAAGAACTTAATCCTCAGGTCAATAGCAACTCAAAGACCCATGATACACGCTTCATACTCCACCATATTGTTGGTGCGGTTAAAACATAATCGGGCGGTGAACGGAGTATGACAGCCCTCAGGAGATATAATTACAGCGCCGATGCCATTACCCAATGCGTTCGAGGCTCCATCAAAATACATAGACCATCGGGATCCCTCCTCGGGTCCTTCATCCGGTCCAGGTTCTTTGCAGTCGGTTACCAACATGATATTCTCATCTGGGAACTCGAAATTCATAGACTGGTAGTCATCCACGGCCTGATGCACCAAATGATCCGCCAATACACTCCCCTTGATTGCTTTTTGGGTTGTGTATTGGATGTCGTACTCGGTTAAGATCATTTTCCGTCTTACTATCCTTCCGGAGAGAGCGGGCTTCTCGAAAATATACTTGATCGGATCCATCTTTGATATCAACAAGGTAGTGTGAGTCAGCATATACTGTCTCAGTCAACGAGCAGCCCATGCCAAAGCGCAACAAGTTTTCTTGAGCAATGAGTATCGAGTCTCACAGTCGGTAAACTTTTTGCTAAGGTAATAAATGGCGTGCTCTTTTCGACCAGAATCGTCATGCTGCCCCAGCACACACCCCATTGAACTATCTAGCACTGTCAGGTATAATACCAAAGATCTTCCTTCAACTAGAGGCATCAAAATTGGTGGTTCTTGAAGGTATTCGTTGATTATTTCGAAAGCGGTCTAGCATTCATCATTCCACTTTACCATATGATCTTTCTTCAGCAGCTTGAAGATTGGATCACAAGTAGCAGTCAGATGTGAAATGAACCCGGTGATGTAATTCAGACGTCCCAAGAAACCTCTGACTCCCTTCTCTGTGCGGGGGACCGGAATCTCTTGTATGGCTTTTACGTTTGCAGGGTCCACCTGAATACCCTTATCACTGACAACAAAGCCCAGAAGCTTACCAGACCTTACCCCAAAGGTACACTTGTTCGGATTCAACCTCAGCTTGTACGTCTTCAACCTGTCAAACAATTTCTGGATATGATCAAGGTGCTTTTCCTCAGTATGAGACCTGGCTATCATGTCATCAACATAAACCTCGATCTTGTGGTGAATCATATCATGGAACAAAGCGACCATGGCACGCTGATAAGTTTCCCCAGCATTCTTCAACCCAAAAGGCATTACCTTGTAACACTAGGTGCCCCACTGTGTAACGAAGGTTGTCTCCTCCATGTCCTCAGGAGCCATCTTGATCTGGTTATAGCCAAAAAAACCATCCATGAAGGATAATATCTTGTGTTGCACGGTGTTATCGACTAGAACATCAATGTGAGGAAGTTGGAAGTCATCTTTGGGACCCGCCCTATTTAGATCTCTATAGTCCACACACATTCGTACTTTACCGTCCTTCTTAGGTACCGGAACGACGTTGGCAACCCAATGCGGATAATAAGTGACAGCTAAGAATCCTTCATCGAATTGTTTCATGACCTCTGCCTTGATTTTCTCTGACATTTCAGGGCGCGTACGGAGGACCTTCTGTTTTATCGGAGGGAAGTCTTCTTTAGTCGGCAGTCGATGTACCACAATATCAGTGTCCAAACCAAGAATGTCTTCATAGGACCAGGAGAAGATCTCAACATAGTCATGTAGCATCTGTATTATCCGTTGTTTGACACTAGACTCCAGATTCGCACCTATCTTAACCTCTTTTCTGTCTTCCTCTGTACCAAAATTCACTTACTCAACTGGCTCTTCATGCGGCTGTATGGCCCTTTCTTCCTGCTGTAATAGTCTAACAAGTTCTCCAGGGACCTCACAATCATCCTCACCTTCGTCCTTGGCTTGGTTGATCGGATTTTTGAAGTCATAATTGGCAGTAGTAGAGTTGTTATCAATGGGATCCAAAGTGGATATGGATCTGCAGTATGATACGTGAGTGTGTGTAAGAGAATAGATGTTTTGATAAAGTGAGAGACTGAAAAGAAAAATAAGGAGCGCAAAATTTGTATGCAAGAAACGTCCAATGCTTTATTAATGATATATGAAATGACAAATAATAGCCCTCACAAGCAAAGCTAAGGTGCCTCGGGCAAGGCACCGAGCCGTAAAGTTTCAAATTGTTTATTACAAATCTTAAAACAAATGATTCAATTACTGCGGAATAAAAGAAACATGTACGAAGTCCCTAGCCGTCCAGTTATTCGGCCCACCATTAGTTGTTGGGTAGATCTAGCTGTCGACATCCGGGTTCTCATCATCAGCATCCTCTGTGGCGTAGACAACCTCAATAGCATTGATTCCTGAGCCGTGCTTTGGCATGGGTGCAGTTATGACGTTGGGCTTCTCCGGAGTGTCAAACTCAATCTCTTTGGCTTCGATCAGGTTCTGCACCTTATTTTTTAGGGCCCAACAATCGTTTGTATCATTACCTGGACTTTCTGAGTGATAAGCACAACGGGCATTCAGGTTGTAGTCGGGAGATTTGGTGTTTGGATTCTTGGGGGCCTCTCTCAAGGTTGCCAAGTTGGATTTTAATAAATGAGGTAGGACTTCAGCCAAAGTCATGTTGATGCGGGTAAACAGCCATTGTCGTCTTTCCACCCTTTGTTGATTGTTGCATTGTGGAGCAACTGCGGGTCTCGGTATCACTACAGCATTTACCGTTTGACGGTGTTCAGATCTGCTTTGGCCCCTCGGGCTATAGACTACACTAGCTTCCTTCTTACCAGTGAAAGGCTTCTTTACTGAACTCGAGGAGGCATCCTTATGTACTTTACCACTCCAAATTCCAGCTTCTACTCTTTCTCCAGTTAAAATCAACTCGGTGAAACCAGGTGACGAGCTACCGATCAAGTGATTGAAATATGGACCAGATAGTGTCCCTAGAAACATATCAACCAACTCCCTATCAGACAACAGGGGTTGAACTCTCCCAGCCAAGTCTCTCCACTTCTGAGCATAATCTTTAAAACCTTCACCTGCACCCATGGACATACTCTGGAGTTGAGTACGAGTGGGAGCAAGGTCGGCATTATACTGATACTGCTTGTAGAAAGTAGCAGCAAGATCTTCCCAGTTTCGGACACTGGCTCCCTCCAACTGGTAGAACCATTCAAGCTGAGTCCCTGAAAGACTATCTTAAAAGAAGTGCACCCACAAATTTCTATCAGCGGTGTGGGGTTGAATCTTCCTGACATATGAGCAAAGATGGAGCTTTGGGAAGGACACCCCATCATACTTGGCAAAAACCGGAGCTTTGAACTTCTGAGGGATGACCACTCCCGATACCAGTCCCAATTATCCAAAATCCAAACCAGGTATCTTCTAAATTTCCATAGCACTCAGATGGTCTTCTAACTGCTTGTATTTATCCTCAGCAGGAGGATATTGCTCATCGTTATAATTCCTATCGTTGTCAGAGACTGCAGGACTAGGGTCCTTTTCCCCTTCTAGGTTCTCCCCTTCCTTGGATGAGGATGTCAGATCAGTTTGATGCTTTAACCTTCCTCCAAATCTTCTTCCCATATTCAGAATACCATTCTTCTTCTTCTTCTTCTCTTTCATAATGGGGGCTTTCAGATCCTCTTGCCCCTTTGCCAGACTGATGAACATTTGTTGGAACTGGGCGTTAAGTGCCTGAAGATCTTTGATGACTTGATCGGAAGACATTTCAGATGAAATAAACAGTGAAGAAGATGAGAAACCTGTAGTGGTACCTGTAATGATGTGTATGATAATGGGATGCACATATAATGATTTCACAGACTTTGGGAAATTTAAATTTGCAAACCAAAAATAAACAAAAACTTTATTAGCTTAAATTTGAAGGTTCGAAATGCCTTTAAGGCGTTACAAATAAGTAAATAAAACAAATCTAAAACTAGAAAAGAAAAATCAAAAGTCCCATGGATGCTTTCTTTTTTTGCTGATATAATCATTGAGCACTCTTTCTTCCTGGAGCTGCCTGGTGAGCTTTAAAACCTTCCTCTCTTGATCATGGAACGGTTCCCTGTAAGTATCCCGCTCATTCTTCAGTTGAATCCAAGACTTCTATAACTCCCCAAGATCAGTGGAAATGTAAGGATAGAGAACCGTGTAAGGAATGCCTTCTTCAGTAGTGGGCTCCACAATTACTGGTAATACGGCCACATAAGGCATCATAAGCTTCTGGGCCCGAGCTCGTACCCATTGGAGGTAAGGTTCCATAGGAATGGAAGTCTTTGGTCCCAACTCTTTGGGGTCAGATCTGTTTACCATGCCCCAAGCTCGTATGAACCTTCGGCGATACTCATTAACATCATCCTCATAGTTGAATACAATGCCCTCAATAAGTAACTCATGGGGACCATCCCTTCGAGCATGACCAAATTTTTGCAAAGTTAGACAAGGATTGTAAGTTATACCCCCTCTGATACCAAGTAATGGGACATTAGGGAACTCCCCACAGCGGTCAATAATAACAATGTCTTCCATAGCTCGGGAACACCAAAGAATATCCGTATGAGCGAGTGACATTATCCTGTGCGACCAACCCAAACCTTCTTCGTTCTTCAGTACAGACTTAGGGAGGTGAGAAATAAACCACCTCAACAGCAACGGCATACAGCACATAAGAGTCCCTCTTCTCTTCATGGTATGAGTATGGAGAGCGTGTAAAATATCTCCAAGCAAGGTAGGCACAGGGTTGCAAGAAAGGAAAATCTTGATAGTATTTACATCTACGAAGGAGTCCGGATTAGGGAAGAGAACTAAACCATAGATAAGAAAATCCAAGACATCCTCAAAAGCCTGAAAATCCAAATCATCCCAAAATAGCTGAGCCTTGTCTATCAAAAATTTGACTAGAAAACCCTCGACTCCGCTTCGAGTTTCCCAATTGGATACCATGTCGGCTCGATTCAAACGCAAAGTTGAGGCAATGACTTCTGGCTTAGGAAATCCTTCCATGCCTGTGAAGGGTACCTGTTCAAGAATGGGTATGCCCAATAGCTGAGAGAATTCTTCCAAGGTGGATACCAACTGATAATCTGGAAAGGTGAAGCAGTGATGCTTGGGATCGAAGAACTGAAAAAGTACGCTCATCATCTGCTCATCAAGGCTTAAAGTAACCAGGCTGAGAAGTTGACTATGTCTCTTAATGAAAGTAGAAGTTTCAGACACTCTTGATGCTAGCTCTTTGAGTTGGGAAGGTATCTGCACAAAGCTGATTCAGATAGTATTTCTACGCACGGAAGCCATGATCTGCAAAACAGAACAAAGATAAATTCCCTTGGTCTTTGAAATGGTTAGTGTAATGAAGCATGAATGCCATTTTATGATGCATGATGTCATGATAAACCACAGGTATAGCAAACACAGGTATTGCAAACACAGTCAATTCACACAAAGCCCTTAGGTTTAAGGCTTGCACGAGGTCAAAGGTAATACCCTCTTGAAGTTAAGTTGTTTCAACCTGTCCTAGAAAAGTAATCGGGTTCTAGAGGATCTCAATATCACTGACCATCCTTTATCAGTCATGGTTTCAGCTCACACAATCTTTTCTTGCGGCCAAAATATTCTGAAAGTCTGGTCTCAATGAGTGTAGCATCGAGTATCAACCAGTTCTCAGCTCTACACCGAGGCCAACTATCTCGCTACTTTCTAATGGCAAGTTGTGAAATTAAAGGTTCTAAGATCAGTTGATGCTTCACGACACCACACAGCGGCCCCGTGTTCTCCTTGTTTCACCACTAGGGATACCGATACCAACCAAAGTGCCACACCAATGTAGCTACTGCTTCAACCGTATCGGTCTACATCGTACAGTTCCCTCACAGTCTATTGCTACTTACCTAAAAGGTGTTCCCCAGATCCGGGTATAGGATCTATAGTAACCCCAAACAAAACCCTCAAAAATAAAGCAAACAAAGCAATCAAGAGAAGCAATTTAAATGACCTAGATCCTAAGGTATACCCCACTTATTATTCCCCGGCAGAGTCTCCAGTTCTGTGATACGGTGGCAGAACCGACTGTTTAATACTGGTTTGCATTTTGCATTTTTTGTTTGCAAAATGTCGCGGTAAGCAAGAGTCGCCACCGACTTTTATTTCATCCAATCATGGAAAAGGAAAAAGAACAAGAAAAACCTTTTTTCGAGATATTCTGAGTAAGGGGGATAAATTATAGAAAGGGAAGGTGTTAAAACCCTTTCTATCCATGGTTTTCCATGGGCTCTTAGGTACTTGCTCGTTTTTAAATTTCTTGTGTGTGCTTTGTTTTGAAAAATGTTTTACTTCGTGATAACCCTTGTATCAGTCCTCAAGAGTGTGACGAAGTTGTTTTGAAAATTTGTTTGAAAAGTGTAAGTGTGAAAAATTTTGATTTGAGAAAGTACCTACTAGCATCTACCTACTCGAAAAAATATTGTTTCTATTCTTGTTTCCTTTAGACAGCGCTATCCTACTATTGAGAAATAGGTAGCACCTTCATTGGAGTTTGTAAGGGTCAATTCGAAAGGTACGTACGATCACTAAAGCAATATTAGGACACCTTAGTAGTAACCCTAGAGTCTTAAGATCATGTTCGAGGCAACATTTCCGAGGCAACATTCAAATGGGACACTTTGATCTTTTTAAACTGGAGGGAAACCACTAAGACACCCTATGCTTAATGATCGTTTACCGAAGGCAACCGAAGTGAGAGCATACCTTAAGAGTGATATTGTTTACAGTGATTTCTAGTAAACAACCGCTAGTCTTCCAATTTACTAATTATTATTGGTTACTTGCAGGATCGACTAGATTGATCCTAGAACACATGTGTCATAACTTATTTCCATGTTCATATCTATTATATTGATAGACTTATATTGTATTTTAAGTTCGAATACGAGATTCTTAGGAAAGATTTCTAAAATAGTCTATAGGAATAAACCAAATGAATGTAGGCAGGAAAGGCTTCGAATTTAGACTTGGGCTTGAATGTAAAGATAAGTGTTTGACTAAAAGGATAAAGTAAAAGTGAAAGGCTTCGAATTGACTGTGTTTAAAGGCAAGTAAAACAAAGAAATGCAAGGAAATCGAAAGATGTAAAGTTTCTAATGAACTGACTGTGTTTAAAGGCAAGTAAAACAAAGAAATGCAAGGAAATCGAAAGATGTAAAGTTTCTAACGAACTGACTGTGTTTAAAGGCAAGTAAAACAAAGAAATGCAAGGAAATCGAAGATGTAAAGTTTCTAACGAAGTGATTGTGTTTAAAGGCAAGTAAAACAAAGAAATGCAAGGAAATCGAAGGAATTAAGGGCAGAAATGTTGTAAAGTTTCTAAATATTCGAAGGATTTAAGGGCAGAAATGTTGTAATGGCGAACTAAATATAACAAGACTTGTATTAAAATTGTAAAAAAGTAATGATGTTCAGGACGTACATTGTATCTTCTGACTCGTTTTCCTTAATTCAGGGAAATTTGAGTATTTTGAGATCTTTTAGTACATAAACGTGAACATCTTAAATCTAACATAAGAACACCTATTTATAGTGTCTTAACCCTAACGGCCCTATTCTAACATCACGCCACATTCGAAGCATTCAGGCTTCCAATGTTTGCTGACTTCCACACGTCTTCTAGAATGGCGCTCTTTATTTGAAATTCGAACAACTGTACCAATCGAAGCACCTTGTTTCTTCGACGCATTCGAAATAAACCAATTACCTGGACCGTTTCCAACTTCTGGCACCCTTACATAAAGGAGCTCTTTTATAATTCGAACACTAAAACAAGTCCAAATCGAAATCCGCTGGAAACTGAATAATCCTTCAGCATAATGACTCCATATCTCCCACCAATATCCAATATTGATATTAATCTCCTTAGGTACTTTATTCGAAATATTATTTTGAATGTGGTTTCTTCCTTATTCGAAATAGGCAGCTAACAAATTGTTCCTTATTCGAAATAGCCAACTAACAAATTGCCCCCAAAGAACATGTATTTCGACAGATATAAAGAAATACTTGTTCTTTGACTCATCCAGGCTATTTCTTCGTAGTCCTAGGCAAAGCAATCCCTATTTTGTTTGAGCATTTTAACCACTTTTCCTTTTAAATTGGGACTAAGCTTCGCACTGATGTATGTAATCCTTTGTTCGACACCATCCCCAATATCAACCTCCTCCAAAGGATCTTGGGCCAGCATCTTAATGCTTGATGACTCTGGATCCTTTTCAAACCCCAAGGGTTCTTGATCATAAATGGCATCTAGTCTTTGATCCATCAGTTTAGAAGTTTGTCCATCACATGGTGAGGATGAATGGTTTCCTTCAGGATTTGCTATTTCTTTTTTGTTTATGGCTTCGACAGCCATGTTTTGTATTTCGGCTTCGAGAGCCGTTCTTCGTTTGTTCTCAGCCAAATAGGCCGAAATCTTTTGGTAGTAATCTGATTCAGTCATAATAACCTTCGCTTGACCAGCCAGTTGGACGTATCTTCAAAGTCTCTCCATCTTTTTCAGTCACCTGCCCATCCCACATAATTTCCCTATCCCATTGGAATCCATTGGGACGCAAGGTTAGGGAATAATAAGCGTTCTCATTGGGCTCGAAATATTCCTCTGGTGGGTGACATGGCCCTATGTTGGCCATATTTCTGTCGAAATTTCTTTTGTCCACATTGTTGATTTCTGCCATATAGTAACTTTGGTCTGCTTCTATATTTTCAACAATCCCATCATCTCTCCATAACACCAGCCTCTGATGCATTGAAGAAGGTACTACTCCAACTCCATGGATCCATTCCCTGCCAAGCAACAGATTATAATTTGCTTTTGCAGCAATAACCATAAACATTGTTGGCCTTGTGAGGGAACCAACTGTTAGGTTAACTTGTATTACTCCCAAAGTCTGGCCAACCTTCCCTTCATAATTCGAAAGCACCATGTTGTGAGGTCTAACATCTGAATCCTGCATTCTTATTCTCTTTAGCATGAATTGAGGCATCAGATTGACAGCAGCTCCACCATCTACCAGAACCTTGTTCACACCATATTGTTCCACCTTTTCCCTGATGAATAAGGGTTTGAGATGGTTTTTCATTCCTTCGTCTGGCTTCCCGAAGAAAGCGTCTGCTCTTCGACCGCTCCATTGTTCATCACATAATAGCATACTGGCCTATGTCTGACCATTTCGTCCTCATCAGTCTCCTCATCAGCATAAACCTCTGTTTCCTGATTGTACTCACAAGGCAGCACCGAAACTACATTGCAGTTTGCATTGAAGAAGGATTCCCCCTCAGATTCGAAGGCATCAGACATCAAGTCCTCTTTGTTCACAGCTTCCTTCTGAGTCCTATTTTATTTAGTGTCCTTCTGTGGAGAAAAAGGTTTCCTGGACACTGGGGGTTTGCCCCCAGTCTAGTTCAGTGATGTTGGGTTATTGGTACTGGATTCTCCTACTCCCATAGGTTTCGAATCCCCTGCAGCTTTTTGGTTTCTCTGGTGTCTGCGCCACTGAGAGCGAGACATTGGGTTTCTGCCTTTATATTTTTCCAATCTTATTTCTTCCCTCCTGTTTGAATTGAATTGCCTCATGTAAGCCATTGCAGTCCTGCCTCCTCGATCGAAGCTGCGCCACTTCCCTTTTCCCTTATCAGCATTCACTTGCAGCCATCTGTCAGTGGGGACTTCTGCAGGTAGTTTAAAGAAAACTCTCTTTGCTCCCCTGGGATAAGGGCTATCTGGCCTCCCTGGCATACTTCTGGCTGTGCTAATAAGATTCGAAGGCATTCCGCCTTGGTGCCCCCATCCTGACACAAACGGAATTCTCTCGAATGCTTTAGCCATTTCCTTATCATACATTGTTGCACATCTGGGACATATCAAGCATTATGTTCCAATCTTGTGGCAACGAACCAGGAATTTGAGCAGACTTTCATCAGCTTTTGGATAGACTTTGTATAGTTGGTTGTCTTGCCTCCAGTTGACTTCTGTTCGTTCATGCTGGGCCCTTTCGAATTCAGCAGCAATTCTGGGGTTGCAGATGATACTGCACCTTGGTCATAACAACTTTTCCTGATTTTTCTTATGACAGTGGAAGAGGTATTCACGCAAACCTGCGTCCTTTCTAGGTAAGTTCTCTCTTCTCTGTTCTCTTTCCCTCTCTAAACAACGTTCTACTTCTTCCATTTCAACATTAGGCTGTTCGAAGTCCACCATATTCACTCCCAGCATTTGGTCATCAGAAATTTTGACTTCTTCAAATTTCATCCTAAGACCTTCAATGGCCTCAACTAATTTTTTGTCACTTAATATCTTTGCTTTTAGCACCTTTGGGAGGCCATCAGTAGCCCCTGTTTCGTTTTTGATCAATGGGAGGCCATCAGTAGCCTCTTTTTTGTTTTTGATTAGGATGAAGTCCCCATCCTCTTCGAATTCCACTTTTAATTCGAATTTCCTCTCAGCAATTTCTACCACATTGATGTCTAGTGGTTCAGCATAGTTAGTCTCCGCCATCAGCAACGGATCAGTATCAACTTTCATTGAATTATTTCCCTTGTCTGAGAACTTCAGCCTGCCATCTTTAATTGCATTCTGTATCAGATCCCTGAAAAGAAAACATTGTGAGGTTTTATGGCCTAGAAAGTTGTGATATTTACAAAAGCCCATCTTTTTCCTTTGTTCCAACGGAGGAACCTTAAGGTTAGGAGGAACTATTAATTGGCCATCTCTAACAAGTAGATCAAATATCTCATCACATTTAGTTATATCAAAAGTATAGATTTTCTTGGGGAATTTATCATTCCTTTCACTTTCGACAGAATCCTTTCCATTGAAAGGAAGTAGAACTTTGCAAGCATAAGGGGGTGCTTCTTTTAGTTCTGCAAGATCTATTTCGAATTGATCGAAATCATAAGGGTCTTGAGAATCATCTATGTTTTCCTCTTCAGCCTCTATGTAGGCTATTCTCTCTTTCTTATGATTTTTACTAGCCCTAGCTTTTTCAGCTTTTAACCTTTCGACCTGACGCACTCTGTCTGCTAGTTGGGCCATATCTCTAAGATACTGTGTATCCAATTTCTTTCGAATGGAATAATCTAGGCCCCCAACAGCCATTTCGACCAATTCATGTTCAGGGACCACTGTGAAGCATCTGGATTTTAATAAATGGAATCTATTCAAATATTCATCTATTGGTTCCGTGAATTTTCTCTTAATGCTTGCTAGTTCCTTGAGACTGATTTTAGACTGACCCATATAAAATTGTTCATGGAAAAGCCTTTCTAAATAAGGCCAGGTGTCTACAGATCCAGGGGGCAAGGTGGTGAACCAAGTGAACGCGTTCTTTGTCAAAGAACTTGGGAATTATTTTATCCTAAGATTTTCATTATTTGTTATATCTCCTGCTTCTGTTAAATATCTTGCTATATGTTCCACTGTTGATTCACTTGTATCTCCAGCAAATTTCGTGAATTTAGGAACTTTCAAGCCCCTGGGTAATTCTGTTTGAAAAATATAATCCACAATAGGAGATGTGTAATTTGGCCTCCTAAATCCTGAATTTAAACCATTATGGGCTATTATTCTTTCAATCATGGTGGTGAGGTTATTTTCTGCCACTAAATTGTCATTCCTAATTCTATGAACAATTTCGTCTACATTTTGGTCCCTATTCACCATCATTATAGGTCTAGGCTGTTCATTCTGAACTTCCAGAATTCCCTGATCTCTTAATCTCACCCCTATATTTCTTTCTTCGACCACTTGCACAGGGGGTCGAATTTGTTCGATTATGGGTTCTTCATTTCGAATTTCCACTGGGTTTTGCCTACGCCTTGCAGGCGCATTAGGTGCACCAAAAAAATCTGCTATTCTGGCCATCTGGGCTGCATTTTCTTGGTTTGTTCTATTTATATTCTGGATTAGGGGATTGAAAATAGCATTCATTTCGCGGGCTAGGATGCCTACCATATCATGATTGCTATCATCCATTTGTTGCCTAAGCGCTGCCTGACTATTAGTTGTAAAAGTAGGCATTTGGGCGAAGTTTCCTATATTCTGGAAATTTGTACCCAAATGGTTCATTCCTGAACCAGATCCTTAGAGTGGGGACGAAGTTGTTGCATTATGTAACCCTTCCATAAACGAAGTTGGAATTCCATATTGAGGATTTCTGGGTCTCAAAGGTTCGAAACCTGGAGGCCTAAGGGGGGTCGAATACTGTTGATTCCCTATGTGTGGCACAGTTTCTACTGAAGACACGTTTGATGGCATGTCTAATGTACTTACTGGGATCGTATTCGAACTTCCAACAGGGATGGCATTGGAGGCATCAATCGAACTTGAAACGATTGTTGCAGCCCCCTGTGAGGGATTCGGTACCCCATCTTGGCTGGTTGCATTAACCATTGTTTTGATACGTTGTTTTCTGGGTATATGTGGATTATTATTCTTAATTTTGTCGCTTCGAAGGTTCATGTACCGAAACGCGCTTCACACTCAGAAAATCCTAAAACTTCTTTTTGTTATGACACTGTCCCACTGGGTGTGCCAATTTGTTTACAGTGATTTCTAGTAAACAATCGCCAGTCTTCCAATTTACTAATTATTATTGGTTACTTGCAGGATCGAATAGATTGATCCTAGAACACATGTGTCATAACTTATTTCCATGTTCATATCTATTATATTGATAGACTTATATTGTATGTTAAGTTCGAATACGAGATTCTTAGGAAAGATTTCTAAAATGGTCTATAGGAATAAACTAAATGAATGTAGGTAGGAAAGGCTTCGAATTTAGACTTGGGCTTGAATGTAAAGATAAGTGTTTGACTAAAAGGATAAAGTAAAAGTGAAAGGCTTCGAATTGACTGTGTTTAAAGGCAAGTTGTGATCGGTGGAAATAGAACTGACTGTTTTTTAAGCTGGTTTCGCGAAATGTCGCGGTAAGCAAGAGACGCCACCGTCTTTTATATTCTCCAACATGGAAAGGACAAAAGCACAGCAAAATTCCTTATTTGAGAATGTTTCTCGGTTCGGGAGGTAGATTTATAGAAAGGGAAGGTGTTAGCACCCTTTCTATCCGTGGTTATCCACGGGCTCTTAGGTACTTGCTCTTATCTTTTCAAAAAGATGTTTGCTTTTCAAATGTGTGTGGGTTTTGAAAAAGTTCGTTTGGAAAACTTCTAAGTAACTCTTGTATCAGTCCTCAAGAGTGTATGAAGTGTTTTGTTTGAAAACTTTTTTGAAAGTGTAGGGTGCGAAAAGTTGTTTTTTGTTTGTTTTGAAAAGAGCAAGTACCCATGAGAATCTACCTACTCTAAGGAATTAAGCTGTGTAAGAGTCCTTTAGATAGTGCTATCCCACCATTGAGGGGTAGGTAGCACCATCGTTGGAGGTGTTCGGGTCAATTCGATGATAAGGGACATGTGTGGTCACCAAAGCAATGGTAGGACACCTTAGAAGTAACCCTAATGTCCTAGATCCTTTTATCCGAGGCAACCGTTTCGAGGCAACTGGATCTTTTGGACAAAGGGCGACCTCTAAGACACCCTATACTTGATGACCACGTTCGAGGCAACCAGTGAGGCGTACCCTAGGGGTGGCATGTGCATGTGTGTTGTATTCAGTTAATGTTTGTCTTTGTTATTTGTGAACTACGAATTGATTTTATTTACATTCATTCTTTCATGCATTTTAGCAGTTAGGAGTGCGGAAAGTTAAAGTGCGGGAATGTAAAGCTACGCTATTACAAGGCGCGGGTCTATACATCGCCAAAAGTACAAAGACCCGTTTTGATAAAGTGCGGAAAGTAAAGAAAGCAATAAACCTAATTACTATTACATTCTTGAAGCAGTTACATAATAATCAAAATAAAATAAATGCGCGCAAATAAAAATTAATCGGGAATGTTCTAAGGGTTTTGACCCTTTTAAGAAAAGAAATTGAATTTTTTTGTCTTTTTTGAATTAAATGCAATTAATTAAATAATTAAACTAATTAATTAATTTTAAAAGAAAAATGTTTTTTTTTGTATTTTTTATGTTTTTTATGAAATAAAATAAAAAGAAATAAAAGTTAAAGTTAATTTTACCTAATTCTAAATCTATTTTAATTATTAAGAAAAGAAGTTAAAATTGCCAAATTAAACTATTTTAGTTGTTAATATTTATTTACAAAAATAATGTGAAAATAATAACAATATTAATTCTATTTTTGATTTTTTATGAAAATATTAGTTATGTTAATTATCAATAAAAAAAAAGAAATAAGAAAAATAAAATAAATGAAAATGACAAAATAAATAAAAAAAAGGAAGCAAACCCAAGGGGGTATGGGCCAGAATGAGGGGGTGTTTTGATTGGAATTATGGCCCATTTGAACAAAGCCTGTTGACTCTTTCTGATTGCCTACGCCCACGTTGACTCCTGAGCATGGTGAGGACCACCTCCTGGCCTTCAGATCTATGGGAGAGGCCACCTGGCGCTTGGGCTTGTGAGGTGTATGGTGCTCCACGTTTGGGAATCTGCACAAGAACGTGTTGAAAAAATAATATTGGAATTGTGGGGGGACCTGGGAATCGAACCCAGGTCCCAGAGATCACCAAATACACTGCCAACCACTACACCACTCATGCACATCTGTAAGTAAAGTGAGAAACAAACATTATATCAAGTAAACACACCATATGCTGAAAAATAAAAAAGAGCGCGCGTGGTTTGAATCAACCACACACGCACATCCACCTCATCATCGTCTTCCTCTTTTCTGCAAAATAGAAACAAGATAGCGGGGGTTTTTAACCCCCACTAAGTACAATGACAGAAAATAGCGAATAGAATTAGGGATAACATAAAAAGGGCGCGAGGTATCCATCATGTTCGTCTCATCATGCTGAGTTTGGCCATGTATGTTTGGAGGATCAATTTTACAGTATAAGCAAAACCCCAATTCCAAAGCTTTGAAAACCTAGCATCCGTCCATGGTGATTTTCAGTTTAAGGCACCATTCTCAAATTAAATCATGTCAAAAGTTTCAGCACAGTGTTAGAAAGTCAAAACAATATTCAAAACATGTTAAGGATGCGTGCAAAATGAATTCAGATTGTAAGAAAAAATGATGAACCGTGTGACTGTGTAGCACGAGTTCTTGAGTGATTTGGCTTGTTCTTGGCTGCAAACGATTCCTGGGGATGTAAGGAACGTGTTTTGATCAAAAGGAAAGCTTGATTTGTGTTGGAAAATGGTTTTTAGTTTGTGACTTTTCTCTTGAAATTTTGAAATTGCTTTGGCCGTTTGGGAGAGTTCTAGGTCGTGAATCCTATTGGAGAGGCTTGCATATGTGTATATGAATGAGAATCAATCACAATAAGGAGCCTTGAAGCCTTGCAATGAAGTTTTGATTTCCTCCATAACCACCATTGAACAACTTGCCTTTTTTGCTCCAAATTTGAATTTCATGCTTGGAATAGGTCTTACACGAAATTGGTATGTGTTTCATGATGCATCAAGGCTATTCAAAACAAGAGATATCCCTTAATTAATTTTCTTGATTTTTATTTGAATTTTAAAGATTTAAAATGAATTAAATCACATAAAATTAAATAAAAATGGAAAAATTAATTTTTAATCTTGAAATAAAACATGGGACACGTGGGAGGCATGGCAAAGTTGAATCAAGTGGAAAAAGTGGGCCCTTTTTTTCAAAAATTGAAGTTTCATGGATAGTTGACTTTGGCCATTTCACAAAAATTTCCCAACTTCTCCAATGCATATCTTGCTCAATTTTGATCATATGAACATGTTCTTGGACATTTTGGAAAGGTCTTGAAGTCCTCTAACCAATGCCTTTAGTACCATGTCATTTTTATTTACCAATCTCAAGTTATGGTCTTTGACTTAAAGTACCTTTTTGTTGACTTTTGAAAATGACCTATAATGTTGAAATTGATAACTTTTTGTGAGAGCATTTCTTGGATTTGGAATGTGAATATGAGTTGTAGGAAATGTCCTCCCCTTCAAAATGAGCATTGGATGGGATTTTTCTGATGAACCATGAAAAAGTTATGCTTTGGTCAAGTTACAGTTGACTTTTCAACTGTCCAAAAATGGAAAGTTTTGCATCTTGATGATTTTTGAGCCATTCTTGTGGAATCATGATCAAGACTTGATCAAATGATGATTGTGGCTTCAAACTAAGATGTTGACCAAATTTTTTGTCTTTGACTGCCAAATGACCATTTTGCCCCTACAGTTGATTGTGAAGCAATTAGGGTTTTTGACTGTGCAACTTGATCTTGTGAGCCTTGAAACTTGACATGGGGATGCTTGACAATGTTCATAGGCATGTGGGACTTGATTGAGCCCTTGAAAACCTCAACTTCCTTGAAGGAACCAAAACCCTAATTTGACTGGCTTAGGAGGATGGTTTGACTGTGCAACCCTTGAGTAGACTTGAGCCAATTGAGATGATGCTTGTCAAAACTTTGAAGAATATGGGAGGGCAAATTTTGGGGTGCAACAGTTTCCCCTGTTCAATCTTCTTAAACTTGAGGATGTAGATTGGCTTGCGTGCCTTTCGTGATCCGAAGGTGGAAGATGATTGAATACTAAAGTGCCCAGAAATTTGCACTCACATAGTAGAGTATCAGCAGTGTGATGGCGGGAATGGGCTTACAGATGCCATTTGGAGAGATGGTGGGTGGAGGATGGGCTTATAGATGCCATCTGGAGATGTGACAGAATCTTATCGGGAATGGGCTTATAGATGCCATTTGGAGACTGTTGGTATGTGGATGGGCTTTTAGACGCCATCTAGGTATCGATCGCGTAAGAGATTCCTTAGCAAGAACTTGCGTACCTGAGAAAGATAATTTCCTGGCCTGTTACAGGTGTTGATCCCCACTCAGTCGCTCACAAACATGCCCTGGCTAGATACAGGTATCGAATCTGGAACTTCAAAAGGTTGATGGGTTGTCTCTACTGACAGGTTATCTCAGAAAAATCCTTAGGATTTCACTGAACCAAAGGAGGTTTTTTCTTTCTTGACGAGTTGTCTCTTTGGACGGGTTGTCTTCATGGACGGGTTGTCTTCAATGACGAGTGACCTTCAATGACGAGTTGTCTTCAATGACGAGTTGTCTTCAATGACGAGTTGTCTTAAATGACGAGTTGTCACGAGTTGTCTTCAATGACGAGTTGTCTTAAATGACGAGTTGTCTTCAATGACGGGTGTCTATAATGACGGGTTGTCTTCAATGACGGGTGTCTATAATGACGAGTTGTCTTCAATGACGAGTTGTGTTCAATGACGAGTTGTCTTCAATGACGAGTTGTCTTCAATGACGAGTTGTCTTAAATGACGAGTTGTCTTCAATGACGAGTTGTCTTCAATGACGAGTTGTCTTAAATGACGAGTTGTCTTCAATGACGAGTTGTCTTCAATGACGAGTTGTCTTAAATGACGAGTTGTCTATAATGACGGGTTGTCTTAAATGACGAGTTGTCTTAAATGACGAGTTATCTTCAATGACGGGTGTCTATAATGACGGGTTGTCTTCAATGACGGGTTTCTATAATGACGAGTTGTCTATAATGACGAGTTGTCTATAATGACGAGTTGTCTTCAATGACGAGTTGTCTTCAATGACGAGTTGTCTTAAATGACGAGTTGTCTTAAATGACGAGTTGTCTTAAATGACGAGTTGTCTTCAATGACGAGTTGTCTTAAATGACGAGTTGTCTATAATGACGGGTTGTCTTCAATGACGGATTGTCTTCTTTGACTTTAAGAAGTAATTTAACTGGACCTGTCTTCTTTGACTGGATGAGCATCAGAAAAACCTTTGGGACTTAACTGGACTTGTCTTCTTTGACTGGATTTGTCTTCTTTGACTGGATTTGTCTTTTTTTGACTAGATTGGTCTCTTTTGACTATATTTGTCTACTTTGACATAGTTGATTATTTAACTGTATCCTTCCTGAAAGGTAAAGGTCAGTCATATGCAATGCATGATATGGATCAAGCAATGATGTTCTTGACATAAATGAGATTGTATGACATGATGCGCATATGCATGATGTGATGTTTATGAATGTATCTTCGTCTAGGAAAGTAAATCCTTGACGCATGCCAGGAAGTTGAATCCTGGGCTGATGTTGAAGAACAGAGTTCTTCATTTCCGCTGGGGATGATGATTACAAGAATAAACCGGTAGGAGAAGACGACTCCGTTGGGGAATAAACTCGTTGGAGAGATTACTCTGCGGGGAATTACTCTGTGGGAAGAGATACTTCGCCGAGGTTTTGATAACTCCGCTGGGGATTTTGTTGATGAGTTATATTGGGGATTTTGATGAACTCCGCTGGGGGTAGGAAGAACTTCGCCGAGGACGATCTTTCCGTGGCAATTAGCTGAGGATAACCCAGTTATAAGCCCTGGTGGGGAATAACCTTTGAATAAAGCCGGGGAGACACGTTCGTACTCTGCAGAGGATAATCTTCCAGAATCTACTCGGGATAAGCTTCCAGAATCTATTGGGGAGATTGATTCAACTTTCCTGGGGAGACTTTTGGACTGTACTGGGGAATGGCCCCACTGGATGTCTGTATTCCGTCGGGGAATAATTTGATATTAAGACTGTCGGGGATGCTTGCTGAGGAATAATCTGTATACTCCGCTGGGGAATATTGAGATTTTCAGGAGATACCCAACTTCCTTAAGGCCGACTGTAGGCTAACTCTGCTTGGGGAGAGTGTTGCTGACTTGCTAGAGATATTGTGCCTTTTCAGGGCTGATTGGGAGACCAACTCTGCTCGGGGAGAGTATTGCTGATTGGTCTTGTTTTACTCTACGGGGAGTGAAGGTATCTTGGTTACGTTATTCAGCTGAAACTACCTTATACCTGGAGGACAGAGCAGCTAGACCGCCTAGACAATTCTAATTGCCCCAACTTCTGTGGGAAAAGGTACCTGTAGAGGTGCTTGATGACTGCCGATTGACCAATCTTCTTCTGGTAGGAAAGTGACGAGGTAACGGGACATAGTGGCACGCTTTTAATCCCTAACTTTTGCCTGGACCGCCCTTTCGGGTTTTCAGTCCACCGGGATACCCATTTTTGCCCAAGCCGCCTTTTCAGGTTTTTGACTTGCCGGGTGTACATATTTTTTTTTCATTTCATCCCTTATTTTTGCTTAGGTGTGTCAACCTAGCGGGTCTTTGCTTATGCGTAGTGTTTTTTTCCGACTATGTCTATGCTCTCAGGATGCCGGGAGTTGTCACTGTCAGTAGTGCAGTGTTACCATGCCACCAGAAGATCTTCGTTTGATCGTCTGATGTCCCAAGTGATCCAGATGGAGATTTGCCCCGAGCTGGTTGGCCTTTTGAGAGATTCTCCGAATCTTGACTTAACTTCCCCAGATAATAGCCCGTGATTATGTCTGCCCCTTGGTGGGAAGTACTTTTGTTCACTTAGATATTCGTCGTGCGAACTTCTCTGTTGTTCGAACAAATAGTCATATGCAAACAGTGTCATATCAAGAATGCAAAGCTTATGTCTGTCTTGAAGTTTTTGAAAATGCATTTTTTTTCATAAAAAACAAGTGAATTTTTGTAAACTGTGATGTCAACTCGTTATTTTACCGCAAGCCTTAAGGAGTCAGGATACCTTTGGTAACAGTATGCTTTCGAACTAACCCATGCTTCAGCTAGGACTTTTAGGGGTTGTAGCGTGGCCTGGTTCACGGTTTAAGAAACAAAGGATAGAGGCTCAAATTTTATTTGTACCCACCCGTTCTTCGTGATGTTCTTCAAACCTAAACTCAGCTGATCGTGCGTTAGACCTTGTTTGAGTCTTTGTCCTGATATACCAGTGATGGTTCGGGTATTGACAGTTCATTTGGAATAGGCAGTCATTCCTTTTTTTTGTTGAGGGTTTGTAGGACCTCTTTTTTTTTTTATTTTTATTATCCCTGTCTTTTGCCTGAACTGTTTATTTTGTGATTACAGTCAGCGGGATGCCCCAGTTTTGTAAGTCTCCTTCATAGGTTTTGACTTAATGGGCTTTTATTTTGAGAAATGATGACTGCCTGTCTTTATGATCATTCGGAACCATCACTGTCTTTTGTTTTGTAAGGACTTCTTTGGTGCCATTCGTTGTGCACTTGGATCAGCTGAGAGAACTACCCTGCCCCGGGTTATGATTAAGGGTTTTAATTTTCGAAAATAAAAACTCCCACTTCTTTGGCTCAGAGGGGTTGACGAGGGATTATCTTCCTTATAACTCCAGTGTTTAGGAATTGAAACAAATGCCTGTACCTCATCAGCGGGGTCTGTTCAAAAGCATACTGTAGATTATGGTATCATTTTCGTCATCCTCCCTCAAGAGGCTTAGAATTATTAATTGAGAGTTGACATCAAAAAATGAAAGCAGTTTGAATATAGCGAATGAGAATATATTGATTCAAAACAGACATATGCGATGCATTGATAAAGTAAAAGAGTTTGACATGAACAAATGTTTGAACAATCAGAGAAAAATACAACTTGAACATTCGAATGAACAAAAGCTTCTTAGTTTGCACCAGTCATTTCAGATGGAAGATTCTCAGCAGAAGATTTTCATTTTCCCTCCCAGCATGAACTCCAGCACCCTTCCGTCGATCAAGTCTTGGATCTTGTTCCTCAGGCTCCAACAGTCGTCAGTGTCATGTCCAGGACTGTCAGAATGGTAGGCACACCTTTCACCAAGATTGTACTTTAGGGAGGTTATGTTGAGCTTCTTGGGAGGATCCTTTAAAGCAATCAGTTTGACCTCCAACAAGTGTTTCAGTATTAGTGAGGATGGCACACTAGTCTCCGAGAAATGTCTTCCAGACGTATTTTGCTTACGCCAATTACCCTGTTGACGCTAGTGAGGTTGATGCTGGGCTTGTGACCCCGAAGCAACATGAGGAGCTTTTCCCTTGTCTTCTTGCCCCACAGGTGGTTGAATGATGGCTTGCTCTTCAACCTTAGATGTTTTCCCCAGTTGGTTATCCCGAAGCAGTTGGTTGACGAGAACCCTGAGCTCTCCTTGTCTTTGAGATAAGTCTTGGATAAGAGCCATTTGCCCCAGCATATGGGTTCTCATTACATCCACCTCAGCTTGCAGATGTTTCAACCGTTCGTCCTTATCATCTTCGGGACTTTTCTTGGCCAAATTCCCCATGAGGAGTGTCCTCAACTCTTCCTGCCCCTTGGATAGGCTTAGGAAGATCTCCCTGAACTGAGTCTCTTGAGCATGAAGACCCTGGTTATCTTGTTGGGAAGCCATTGCTGAAATAAACAGCGAAGGAGGTAAGTGACCTGTAACAAGGGTAGCTGTTATGCAATGATATGTATGATATATGTATGTAATGTTTTCAAGGATCTCGCGGGGTAAACAAGAAAATTGTTAGAATTTGAATCTGGTAGCTTGATTGAAGGAACTTCATGTTGTTGAGAGTCCTTCTTCAAGAGTCAAGGCTCACCATATCAAGTGGGTCATAGCCCCTGACTCAAGTCATCAACCTTGGCTAGAGGAAAATAAATCCCCTTTGCCCTTTGCTAGACACTTTGATTCATCATGACCTGCATCACAAGCTCTTGAGATCCTTGAAATGGATTAGTCCTTATGTAGGATGTATGCAATGGTATGATGGTATGATGTTATGCTATGCGTGGAGTAATGTAGGTAAACCCTGTTATGAGTCCAGATTAAGGACTGTAAACAAAACCTGCAAGGAACTCATGTGTCAGATAACAAGCATGCAAGTAGTCAAGTTTGAAAGCACACAAGTCACACAGAGAGCCCTTAGAGTTTAGGCCGGCATGAAGTTTGGGTACTACCCTCTTGAAGTTGGTGGGCTCAAAAACCTGTCCTATCAAAAGTAACCGGGTTCTAAGGATCTCAATATCATTGGGTTATTTTCTATGTTCATTGTTTTGATTTAGCCACTGAACTGGCGATCAAAATATTCCAAGAAAACAACCCTCAATGAGTGTAGTATCGAGTATCAACCAACTTCGGACTGCACCAAAGTCGGTCATCTCACTACCCCTAAAGAGGCCAGGATGGTTCAATTAAGGTTCCTAAGGTCAGTTGATGCTTCACGACACCACGCGGCGGCCCCGTACTCTCCTTGACTTGACTCAAGGGTTACCAGTACTCACCAAAGTGCCACATCAACGTAGCAAACTGCTTCAACCATGTCGGTATACCCCACACAGTTCCCTCACAGTTTGTTGCTACTTTCTAAAAGGTATCCCCCAGATCCGGGTTAGGATCTATGAAACTCCCAAAACAGGCCCGCAATTTTAAAGCAAACAGATCAAGCAATTGAAAACATGATGATGAACTATTCCTAAGGTACACCTCACTTTATATATCCCTAGCAGAGTCGCCAGTTCTGTGATCGGTGGAAATATAACTGACTGTTTTTAAGCTGGTTTCGTGAAATGTCGCGGTAAGCAAGAGTCGCCACCGTCTTTTATATTCTCCAACATGGAAAGGACAAAAGCACATCAAAATTCCTTATTTGAGAATGTTTCTCGGTTCGGGAGGTAGATTTATAGAAAGGGAAGGTGTTAGCACCCTTTCTATCCGTGGTCATCCACGGGCTCTTAGGTACTTGCTCTTATGTTTTCAAAAAGATGTTTTCTTTTCAAATGTGTGTGGGTTTTGAAAAAGTTCGTTTGGAAAACTTCTAAGTAACTCTTGTATCAGTCCTCAAGAGTGTATGAAGTGTTTTGTTTGAAAACTTTTTTGAAAGTGTAGGGTGCGAAAAGTTGTTTTTTGTTTGTTTTGAAAAGAGCAAGTACCCATGAGAATCTACCTACTCTAAGGAATTAAGTTGTGTAAGAGTCCTTTAGATAGTGTTATCCCACCATTGAGGGGTAGGTAGCACCATCGTTGGAGGTGTTCGGGTCAATTCGATGATAAGGGACATGTGTGGTCACCAAAGCAATGGTAGGACACCTTAGAAGTAACCCTAATGTCCTAGATCCTTTTATCCGAGGCAACCGTTTCGAGGCAACTGGATCTTTTGGACAAAGGGCGACCTCTAAGACACCTTATACTTGATGACCACGTTCGAGGCAACCAGTGAGGCGTACCCTAGAGGTGGCATGTGCATGTGTGTTGTATTCAGTTAATGTTTGTCTTTGTTATTTGTGAACTACGAATTGATTTTATTTACATTCATTCTTTCATGCATTTTAGCAATTAGGAGTGCGGAAAGTTAAAGTGCGGGAATGTAAAGCTACGCTATTACAAGGCGCGGGTCTATACATCGCCAAAAATACAAAGACCCGTTTTGATAAAGTGCGGAAAGTAAAGAAAGCAATAAACCTAATTATTATTACATTCTTGAAGCAGTTACATAATAATCAAAATAAAATAAATGCGCGCAAATAAAAATTAATCGGGAATGTTCTAAGGGTTTTGACCCTTTTAAGAAAAGAAATTGAATTTTTTTGTCTTTTTTGAATTAAATGCAATTAATTAAATAATTAAACTAATTAATTAATTTTAAAAGAAAAATGTTTTTTTTGTATTTTTTATGTTTTTTATGAAATAAAATAAAAAGAAATAAAATTAAAAGTTAATTTTACCTAATTCTAAATCTATTTTAATTATTAAGAAAAGAAGTTAAAATTGCCTAATTAAACTATTTTAGTTGTTAATATTTATTTACAAAAATAATGTGAAAATAATAATAATAATAATAATATTAATTCTATTTTTGATTTTTTATGAAAATATTAGTTATGTTAATTATCAATAAAAAAAAAAGAAATAAGAAAAATAAAATAAATGAAAATGACAAAATAAATAAATAAAAAGGAAGCAAACCCAAGGGGGTATGGGCCAGAATGAGGGGGTGTTTTGATTGGAATTATGGCCCATTTGAACAAAGCCTGTTGACTCTTTCTGATTGCCTACGCCCACGTTGACTCCTGAGCATGGTGAGGACCACCTCCTGGCCTTCAGATCTATGGGAGAGGCCACCTGGCGCTTGGGCCTGTGAGGTGTATGGTGCTCCACGTTTGGGAATCTGCACAAGAACGTGTTGAAAAAAATAATATTGGAATTGTGGGGGGACCTGGGAATCGAACCCAGGTCCTAGAGATCACCAAATACACTGCCAACCACTACACCACTCATGCGCATCTGTAAGTAAAGTGAGAAACAAACATTATATCAAGTAAACACACCATATGCTGGAAAATAAAAAAGAGCGCGCGTGGTTTGATTCAACCACACACGCACAGCCACCTCATCATCGTCTTCCTCTTTTCTGCAAAATAGAAACAAGATAGCGGGGGTTTTTAACCCCCACTAAGTACAATGACAAAAAATAGCGAATAGAATTAGGGATAACATAAAAAGGGCGCGAGGTATCCATCATGTTCGTCTCATCATGCTGAGTTTGGCCATGTATGTTTGGAGGATCAATTTTACAGTATAAGCAAAACCCCAATTCCAAAGCTTTGAAAACCTAGCATCCGTCCATGGTGATTTTCAGTTTAAGGCACCATTCTCAAATTAAATCATGTCAAAAGTTTCAGCACAGTGTTAGAAAGTCAAAACAATATTCAAAACATGTTAAGGATGCGTGCAAAATGAATTCAGATTGTAAGAAAAAATGATGAACCGTGTGACTGTGTAGCACGAGTTCTTGAGTGATTTGGCTTGTTCTTGGCTGCAAACGATTCCTGGGGATGTAAGGAACGTGTTTTGATCAAAAGGAAATCTTGAATTGTGTTGGAAAATGGTTTTTAGTTTGTGACTTTTCTCTTGAAAATTTGAAATTGCTTTGGCCGTTTGGGAGAGTTCTAGGTCGTGAATCCTAATTGGAGAGGCTTGCATCTGTGTATATGAATGAGAATCAATCACAATAAGGAGCCTTGAAGCCTTGCAATGAAGTTTTGATTTCCTCCATAACCACCATTGAACAACTTGCCTTTTTTGCTCCAAATTTGAATTTCATGCTTGGAATAGGTCTTACACGAAATTGGTATGTGTTTCATGATGCATCAAGGCTATTCAAAACAAGAGATATCCCTTAATTAATTTTCTTGATTTTTATTTGAATTTTAAAGATTTAAAATGAATTAAATCACATAAAATTAAATAAAAATGGAAAAATTAATTTTTAATCTTGAAATAAAACATGGGACACGTGGGAGGCATGGCAAAGTTGAATCAAGTGGAAAAAGTGGGCCTTTTTTGTCAAAAATTGAAGTTTCATGGATAGTTGACTTTGGCCATTTCACAAAAATTTCCCAACTTCTCCAATGCATATCTTGCTCAATTTTGATCATATGAACATGTTCTTGGACATTTTGGAAAGGTCTTGAAGTCATCTAAGCAATGCATTTGGTCCCATGTCATTTGGATTTACCAATCTCAAGTTACGGTCTTTGACTTAAAGTGCCTTTTTGTTGACTTTTGAAAATGATCTATAATGTTGAAATTGATAACTTTTTGTGAGAGCATTTCTTGGATTTGGAATGTAAAGATGAATTGTAGGAAATGTCCTCCCCTTCAAAATGAGCATTGGATGGGATTTTTCTGATGAACCATGAAAAAGTTATGCTTTGGTCAAGTTACAGTTGACTTTTCAACTGTCCAAAAATGGAAACTTTTGCATCTTGATGATTTTTGAGCCATTCTTGTGGAATCATGGTCAAGACTTGACCAAATGATGATTGTGGCTTCAAAATAAGATGTTGACCAAAAATTTTGACTTTTGACTGCCAAATGACCATTTTGCCCCTATAGTTGATTGTGAGGCAATTAGGGTTTTTGACTGTGCAACTTGACCTTGTGAGCCTTGAAACTTGACATGGGGATGCTTGACAATGTTCATAGGCATGTGGGACTTGATTGAGCCCTTGAAAACCTTAACTTCCTTGAAGGAACCAAAACCCTAATTTGACTGGCTTAGGAGGATGGTTTGACCGTGCAACCCTTTAGTAGACTTGAGCCAATTGAGATGATGCTTGTCAAAACTTCGAAGAATATGGGAGGGCAAATTTTGGGGTGCAACACAAGTAAAACAAAGATATGCAAGGAAATCGAAAGATGTAAAGTTTCTAACGAAGTGACTGTGTTTAAAGGCAAGTAAAATAAAGAAATGCAAGGAAATTGAAAGATGTAAAGTTTCTAACGAAGTGACTGTGTTTAAAGGCAAGTAAAACAAAGAAATGCAAGGAAATCGAAGATGTAAAGTTTCTAACGAAGTGAATGTGTTTAAAGGCAAGTAAAACAAAGAAATGCAAGGAAATCGAAGGAATTAAGGGCAGAAATGCTATAAAGTTTCTAAATATTCGAAGGATTTAAGGGCAGAAATGCTGTAATGGCGAACTAAATATAACAAGGCTTGTATTGAAATTGTAAAAAAGTAATGATGTTCAGAACGTACATTGTATCTTCTGACTCGTTTTCCTTAATTCACGGAAGTTTGAGTATTTTGAGATCTTTTAGTACATAAACGTGAACATCTTAAATCTAACATAAGAACACTTATTTATAGTGTCTTGACCCTAACGGCCCTATTCTAACATCACGCCACGTTCGAAGCATGCAGGCTTCCAATGTTTGCTGACTTCCACGCGTCTTCTAGAATGGCGCTCTTTATTTGAAATTCGAACAACTGTACCAATCGAAGCACCTTGTTTCTTCGACGCATTCGAAATAAACCAATTACCTGGACCGTTTCCAACTTCTGGCACCCTTACATAAAGGAGCTCTTTTATAATTTGAACACTAAAACAAGTCCAAATCAAAATCCGCTGGAAACTGAATAATCCTTCAGCATAATGACTCCATATCTCCCACCAATATCCAATATTGATATTAATCTTCTTAGGTACTTTATTCTAAATATTATTTTGATAGTGGTTTCTTCCTTATTCGAAATAGCCAGCTAACAAATTGTTCCTTATTCGAAATAGCCAACTAACAAATATGTGCGAGTGATTTGTTTCAGTTATTTATCTTTGCACATTAGGTTTTTCTAATTGTATTAATTTGTCATGCATTCTTGCCATACAATCCTATTAGCATACATCTAGACAGTTAAATATTTGTAGGAACTAAAAAAAAAGCGAGAAAGTAAACCTAGCTATTACAAGGCTTCGGGGAGTGGGGATTAATCACATAGCCAAAAACTTGAGGAAAAAGCGATAAGTAAAAGCCCTAGTTAAAACTATTACATACCATGAACAGTTACAAAATATTGGAAAAAATAATAATAAGCGCGCGGCGAATTAAATGCGTGAGAAATTAGGGTTTTGACCCCCGACTAATCCTACTTACGATTGATTAAAGAAAAAAAGTTTTTTGTCATGTTTTTGTTATTTGAGAAAATAATGAATAATTAAAATAAAAGAAAATCCTAAGTTCTAATTAATGTTAATTAAGAAAAACAATTAAGTTAACCTATTTTTGTATTTTTTGTTTGAAAAAAAGAAAAGAATTAAATCAAGAACTTGAACCTAATTTTCTAATTGATTTTAATTATAGAAACATAAATTAAAGTTACCCTAAATTAAATTAAATTTGATAAAAATCTAATTCTAATTTTTGTGAATTCTTGATTTTATGATTTTATAAAAAAATTAATTTTAAAATAAAATAAATAAAGGATTAAGAATAAAGTAAAAATAAAATAAAAAGAAAGAATGAGGAATGGGCCTGATAGTGTTAGCAATTTTGGGGGTTTGAAGTTGAATTTCTAGGCCCAAAATACTCCAAGGCCTGGTCAACCTTTGAATCTGGCGCAATGTTGAATTTGTAGAACACCATGGATCTTCATTGCTGGCACGTTGGATTTGGCTAGCTAGGCATCCAGTGGCCAGAAGTTGGGGGTGTATGGAAGGCATTTGATGATGTAGCGCATTGAATCTGCGTGAAACAATCAAGAAAATAATAAAATGCACACGCCTGGGATCGAACCCAGGATGTGTGCATCAAAGGCATTCCCTCCAAGCGTCCGCGCTAGCGTGTTAACTTGTAAGTATAATAAAAACAAAACATAATATTCAAAATAAGATAGTGGGGTCAGCCAAACGCGCGAAATTTTAGATGGGCCAGTCCCATGTTGCCACGCCATCATCTTCTTCACTGATTCCGTCGTTTTAGAAAGAAGACTTTTACCTACAGACGTTTACTGTAGGTACAAACCCGTTCATCTCCAAAATTGCACACGAGCAAGATAAATGAAAAGTACTGGTACCAATCAACTCGTCTCATCCTCACGAGCATCATGGTACCAGAATCAAGGCCTAATTTTGCCTGCATTGAAAAACCCTAAACAAGAACAAAAAACCCTAACAATGGCAATATCAGGTACAAGCATAAAAAAATGCAATCAAATGGCATGGTTAGCTTGCAAACATGATGACAAACACAAATATAACAATCAAAATTGATAATGATGCAAGAATCGTGATAATCGAATTGAGAAAAAATGCCAAACCGTGGGAGGCATAGAGCGCGTTTCTGGGCGTCTTGAAGCTTGCAAAGGATGCTATTAGCTTCCTGAGATGTCTAGCATGCGATTGGAATGGCTAGGAGGGCTTGAGATAGCCTGTGGAATAAAAACCAACTCCCACTTTTCTTTGAATTTTTTCATTTTTGCTCTATGCTTTACACGGCCTCTAACCCTTGTTTTTTGATCAGGAAGGCTTCATTATATAACCTAGAATGAATTAGGTTAACAAACTTGGCATGAATCTTTGCATTTATCCAAGATTTGATTTGATTTTCAAGTTCTATGATATGTTCTTATTTTGAGCCAAATCATGTCTTTCTTGTACCAATTGCCATTGATTCAAATTTATCTTGCAAACTCAGCATATCTTGATTGCCAAACTGTCAAAAAAACAAACCAAATCATATCTTTGTTAATTTTCATCATTTATTTGATTTAATTTACTTTTCAATTAATAAAAAATCAAAATAAATTGAGAAATAAAGCACTTAATGGGTGAGTGAATATTTGAGTCGTAGATCACATTATAATTGAGGTGCAAGCATAAAAAGTTGGGCCCATTTAGCAAAAAAATGCAAATTTGAGCACATTTGACTTTTGGCAATTTTGCAAAAATGGTCAACTTGGCCAATGCATAACTCTATCAATTTTGATCCTAGAGAGCTGTTCTTGGACTTTTTAGAAAACTTAGGATGACCTATAAGCAACCCTTTTGGTCCCATATAAATTGAGTCTTCCATGTTCATGTATGAAGCTTTGATCCAAAAGGTGTTTTTGTTGACTTTTCAAGAGGACCTATAATGTCAAAATTCATATCTTTTTGTGAGTGCATATTTTGGACTTGAGAGCTGCAGATGAATTGTAGGGAATTTCATCCTCTTGAAAATGAGATTTGGATGGGTCATTTTTGATAAAGTATGAGAAAGTTATGCTCGGTCAAAGTTGAGTTGACTTTTCCTACAAAACCCTAATTTAGCAACTTTTGGGTTTTGATGAATTGTGAGCAATCCTTGAGGAATCATGATAAACCCTTGATTAAATGATGAATAATACTTCAAAATGAGTATGTTGACCAAAAATCTTGAAGTTTGACTGTATGTGGGCCCCAATTGACTTTTGACCTAGCACAGTTGATTTTCAGGCATTTGAGCAATTGACTAAGCAGACTTCTTCTGCAAGGCTTGAAACTTGACATGGATGATCTTGAGAATATGTTAGGACAATGGTGAGCATCTGAGTCCTTTGTGGTTCACACATCTTGATGAAGATGGAAACCCTAATTTGAGGTATGCTGCCTTAGGAGAGAGTTTGTCTGGTCAACTCTTGAACTTCCTTGAGCAATTTGGGGACCTCACTTGCCATGTGTTGAGAAATATGGGAGGGAAAATTTTGGGGTACAACAATATACAAGATGGATCTAATTAAATAGATATTCGAGAAGCCCGCCCTCTCTGGAAGAATAGCAAGATGGCAGATGATCCTGACTGAATACGACATTCAGTACACTACCCAAAAAGCAATAAAGGGTGGTGTGCTAGCCGATCACCTTGCTCATCAGGCTGTGGATGACTACCAATCCATGAAATTAGAGTTCCCATATGAAGACATCATGATGGTAAACAATTGTGAAGAATTCAGACCATATGACGGACCTGAACAAGGATCCCGATGGACCTTGGTTTTTGACGGAGCTTCCAACGCACTCGGCAATATCATAGGTGTTGTGATCATATTCCCTGAAGGATGTCATACTCCCTTCAGTGCAAGACTTTATTTCAACTGTACCAATAATATGGCGGAATATAAAGTGTGTATTAGGGGTCTCAAAGCCGCCATAGATTTGGGAATCAAGTCCTTAAGGGTATTTGGAGATTCAGCCTTAGTCATCAGTCAGATCAAAGGAGAATGGGACATGAAGCACCCTAATCTCATCCCCTAAAAAGAACATGTGTTGACATTAATCCCACATTTTGAGGAAATTATCTTTTAGCATTTTCCACGAGAAGAAAATCAACTAGCAGACGCGCTAGCCACTATGTCATCCATGTTTAAAATCAAGTGGGATAACGAGGCTCCCCAGATCACCATTGAGCGGATGGATGAACCAGCTTACTGTCACGAGATCGATACTGAAGAAGTAGTGGACAAGCCTTGGTTCCATGAAGTTAAGAGGTATCTCGAGGCCCAAGAGTATCCGGAGGGAGCTTCAGTCAATGATAAGAAGTTCTTGAGAAGATTCTCTGCTAAGTTCTTCCTCAGTAATGGCAATCTCTACAAGCGCAACCATGACTCTACTTTTCTTCATTGCATAGACAAGAGTGAGGCGGACAAGATCATGGTTGATCTACATGAAGGCACTTTTGGCACCCATTCTAGTGGGCACACGATGGCTAAAAATATCCTATGGGCGGGGTACTATTGGTCTACCATTGAAGCAGATTGCCATCGGCATTCACGAACCTGTCACAAGTGTCAGATCTATGCTGACAAAGTACATGTGCCTCCAGTTCCTTTAAACGTCCTAACTGCTCCCTGGCCATTCGTGATGTGGGGCATCGACATGATCGGAGAAGTCAAACCTACAGCTTCTAATGGGCACCGCTTCATCTTGGTTGTCATTGACTATTTCACGAAGTGGGTTGAGGCCGCTTCTTTCGCCTCTGTTACCAAGAACGTTGTGGCCCGATTCATCAAACAGAATCTCATATGTCGGTACGCTATCCCGGAGAGAATCATTACAGATAATGGTACCAATCTCAACAATACTATGATTACCGCACTATGCGCGCAATTCAAGATCCAGCACCATAACTCTTCTCCTTACCGGCAAAAGATGAATGGCGTTGTCGAAGCCGCAAATAAAAACATCAAGAAGATCATACAAAAAATGACAGTAACCTACAAGGACTGGCATGAGATGTTACCATTTGCTTTCCATGGTTACTGTACCACGGCGCGCACGTCAGCAGGGGCAACTCCTTTCTCTTTGGTATACGGTATGGAAGTTGTCCTACCAATTGAAGTCCAAATACCTTCTTTGAGAATCATAAAGGATGCAGGGCTGAATGAAGATGAATGAATTCAAACTCAACTTGACCAATTAAACTTGATTGATGAGAAGAGGCTTATGGTTGTCTGGCATGGTCAGATGTACCAAAAACATATGATCAAAGCTTTTAACAAGAAGGTCAGACGCCAGGTATATCGGGTTGGTGACTTGGTAATCAAGTGTATCATATTGCCACAAGGTGATCCCAGGGGCAAATGGACTCCTACATACGAAGGACCATTTGTGATCAAAAGCATATTCTCTGGTGGAGCAATGATCTTGACCACTATGGATGGTGATGACCTTCTGCATCCTGTAAACACGGACATAGTCAAAAGATACTACGCATGAATAAAGACCTGCTAGGTTGACTGGCCTAGGAAAAAATTAGGGCATCCCGGCGAACCAAAAAGGTTCAGGAAAAAATTAGGGATAAAATACAAAAAAAAATCTGTACACTCGGCAAGCTTAAAACCTGAAAGGGCGGCTTGGGCAAAAAAGGTTATCCCGGTGGACTGAAAACCTGAAAGGGAGGTCCAGGAAAAATTTAGGGATTGAAAGCGTATGACTATGTCCCGTTGGATCACCTTACAGACAACCTTTTGTATCGACTGACAAACTCAAACGGTTCTAATCAATCCAACCAGCTTCAGACAAAGCAGCAAGTGGATGAGACGCTCAGAGACATGAAGGCTATAACATAATGGGAACCCCATGGGATTATTTCACATAGCTATATTATCTTTGTATCAATTTTCATTCTTTACGACGACACTCCCTTACTAGGATGTTCGTCTCGTTGTACAAAAAATACTTATTCAAGTTAATACAAAGATATTCCTTTGAAAGTGCAAAACTATCTGTTTTTCTTTTATTTCTGTGTTTTGTTTGCAAAAACGTCCAATGATTATTTTTGAGCATATGCATTTGAATGTGATTACTATTTACAAATGAGCAAAAAAAAGGGGGAACATAAAATAGAAAGACAATCACTAATGGCTTTAAGAAATAGGATAATATCTGTAGACCATTCCATAAAATCCTCCGCATGTACTTTTTCCAGCAAGGGCAGAAACCAGGACATCCCACTACAGGATCGCTAACGTATCTCCAGTATGAAGCCTAAGGGTATCAAGTTCTCTCACATCCCCAATGGAACAAAACCTCCAGTTACTGCTCCAAAGATTCCCCAATGAAAGTCGCCCAGTTTCTCAGGATTCCCCAGCAGGATTCCACAAGGTCCACAAGCAATGCACGGTGTTTCCCTTCCACAATAGAGTTTATTTCTCTAATAAATGGAAACTCGCCCATCAACACTTCAACTTCAAAATATGAATACTTAAACTCCTCATTCCCAGCAGTATTCAGGGATTTATTTTCCCCAACTCCAGCAACACTGCGACATAACAATTAATGTGTCCATACATTATATCCATACGTCATAGCATTGACAACACAGATGCATACAACGTGATCTCATTTATTTTAAGAAACAACATTATACTGTACATTTCATACATCAAGGCATTGCATGCAACTAACCATTCACCTTTTCAGGAAAGATCAATCAACAGAAAATTATCATCAAATTTTCAACAAGTCAATTATAGGTCAATTCTTGAGAAAAGACTTGTCGACCATCTACATAACAAATATTTCCTTCAAACCCCTGCTGGTTTAGTTTAAATCTCTCAACGGTGTATTCTGATTCTTTCCCGCAGACGCTTCCTTGGTTCACATGTTTTCTCTGGTTCAGATAAATCTCTCAATGATTTGTTACGATTCTTCTCTAGATCCCTGCCAGTTCAGTTTAAATCTCTCAACGGTTTATTCTGATTCTTTCTCGCAGACGTTTTCTCTGGTTCAGATAAATCTCTCAATGATTTGTTATGATTCTTCTCCAGATCCCCGTCGGTTCAATTTAAATCTCTCAACGGTTTATTCTGATTCTTTCCCGCATACGCTTTCTTGGTTCATACGTTTTCTCTGGTTCAGATAAATATCTCAATGATTTGTTCTGAATCTTCTCCAGATCCATGTCGGTTCAGTTTAAATCTCAAAGGTTTATTCTGATTGTTTCCCGCAGACGTTTTCTCTAGTTCAGATAAATCTTTCAACAATTTGTTTTGATTCTTCTCCAGATCCCTGCCGGTTCAGTTTAGATCTCTCAACAGTTTATTATGATGCTTTCCCACAGACATCTTCTCTGGTTCAGATAAATCTCTCAACGATTTATTCTGATTCTTCTCCAACTCCCTGCTGGTTCAGATAAATCTCTCAACGATTTATTCTGATTCTTTCCTAGAAAGCACTTTCTCTGGTTCAGATAAATCGCTCAAAGATCTACTCTGATTTCTCTCTACTTAAAGAATATTTGAGACCTCTTTTGGTTCAGTTTAACCCTTTCAACGGTTTATCCTGATACTTTCCAAATGAACATTTCCGGTTCAGATAAATCCCTCCAAGATTTATTCTGATTCTTCCCAGTCAATCAACATATAAGACTTCTGCTAGTTTAAGATAAATCGCTCCAAAGATTTATTCTGATTCTTTTCCAGTTGAAATCAAGTTCAGATTTAGTCCAATTTCTGTCAACAGTCATCTTTGGATGACATATACAAGCCCATCTCCGACAAATCTCCATCATTCCTCCAAATGGCATCTATAAGCCCATTCACAATTCATCTTCGAGTGTAAATTTCTGGGCACTCTAGTGTTCAATCATCTTCCACCTTCAAGTCACGAATGGTGGATCCGCCAATCTAACTCTTCAGGTTTAAGAAGATTGAACATGGGAAGCTGTTGTACCCCAAAATTTTTCCTCTCATTTATCAAGTATTTTTCTCACAAGATCTCCTTTGGTTCAAGACTGCACTAGGGTTGATTAGCTCAAGACACCTCATCAAGCTTTGATGACTGAAATTAGGGTTTGATATTGCACAAGGATAATTGAACTTTTAATGCCTCATATGACTTTCATGGATCATTATGGACCCTCAAGATTTCTCATGTCAAGTTTCAAGTCTTGGATCACATTTTTGCTCAGCCAATTGATCAGTTGACCTAAAAATCAGCTATATTAGGGAAAAAGTCAACTATGGTCAATTTACAGTCAAACTTCATAATTTTTTATCCATGTCAACATTATGAACTCATATATGTCATTTGATCAAGTTTGGACCACAATTCCTCAAGAAATTTGATCAGATCATCAAAAGGGCAAAATGGTCAAAATTAGGGTTTTGACTGAGAAATGGCAATTTCTGATTTTTGACCTAGCAAATGGTTGATTGGTTAGAAACATGATCTCAAGGATTCAATTTCATCATTTTTACCTAATGGCATGACTCAAAACATTGCTCAAGGTCAATTAATTAATAGTTGATTTTCAGTCAACGGATCAAAAGTCAAATGTACACTGAAAACTCAAACTTGGACTTTTTGGTCAAAATCAAGTGTCAAAGATCACAAATCATCAAAACATGTCAAAATATGAAACTTGTTCATCAAGAAATCAGAAAGTCAATATTTCATTTTGAAAAGTCAAAATTTCCAAACAGAAATTTTCTAAGTGTTCAAAACTTCATATTTTTTCACAACTTTGAGCAAATGTTTCACCATGATGCAAGATGATTCAAAGGAAACTTTCAACATGAAAGTTGTAGATCCCAATGAGATCCAAAAAATTTCTGAACACAACTCCTTCTAGAAATGCTTGGATTTCAAGTTATTAATCCATGAAATCATGTTCATGAAACTAAAACACTTAGTGAAATTTTGAGCATTTTGGTCAGGATTTTGACCTAACTTCTGAGCCAAGTTTCACATAGTTCCATTTGGATTTTGCAAAAGTGATTCAAAGAGGAGTTGTAGAGCACATTACAAGATTCCTAAAATGTCCAATAACTCTTTGAGATCATTTGTGAGCAAGAAGAATCAAAGGCAAGAAGTTAGGGTTTCAAACTTGTTTTGCAAGACATATTTTGTGATGAACATGAACCAAATCCATAGCCATGCCGCATAATCCCACTTTTCAGGCCCTTTAACTTGTGTATTATCCTTAATCAGAAGATTACACAGACTTTATGGCTATTATCCATTAAATCCAGGCTTTGTATAAGTTAACTTGCCATTTTTGGAAGAAAGGCAAGACTTCCATGTTGGAAAAGTATGCTTTTACAAATGTCAACCCTTCTTGAGCCTCTCAATGGATCCTTCTGCACACACAACATCTACAAGTCATAAGTAAGCTTGTTTAAAGTTCAATCACTCTGCAATAGCATGATACAAGCTTTGGGGAGATATATGTTATGTTTGCTTCAAAAACAAGTAAGGTTTTACAACATGTAAATTCAAATTCTGACTTGTTGTAGAACACAAAACCTCTTGCCTATAAATACATACATTATTTGCAATATAAGGCACGCATGCTTAAGCCCTCAAACTCCCTAGAACTCAGAATCACACACAAAAACTCCATTGTTGCATAATATGACCAAAAACTTGAAACTCACATCTCCCTCGTGCGTTCCCAAGCCTTTTGGTTCCTAAAACTTCTAAACATCAAATACAAACCATCCAAGATCCTTTTTCCCAATTGTAACACTTCCATCATCAAATTCCATTTTCAAAAACATGGGTTTGCAACTTAACTTCTCCAGAACTCCTCAGCCACTTTCAGCTCAAGCCAATCATCACATTAGCTTCCTGGGAACTTGAGGAAGCTAACTCAACCACTAGAACTCATTGAAAGCTACTCAAACTCAAAACACAATACCCTCTTGCAAGGTGAGTTTTCTGACTTTTGAACTATTAAGATAGGCATTGTTAGGCTTCCATTTTCAAAGATAAAATGTAGACCTCATTGCCACGAAGCTGTGCATATCCATAGTTTGCATTTATATGGCTTGAACTTAGAGAATTTTGGAGTTTAAGTTTCTGAAATTTTTAGGTTTTAAATTAGGGCCAGAAAAATTCTCACTCATCTTTGATTTTTAGCTTTAGTTATTTATACGGTTGGATTTGTGGGAAGAAATGCATCAACTTTCATGTTGTCATCTTCCATTTTTGTTGAGAAATGATAAAGTTGCAGGTTGTCTGGCTGGACGTGAGGTTGAAGATGAAGTTCGGGCCATGGACTTGATTTGTAATATATATTTGTGGTTTGATATAAGTAAACAGATGTATCACCACCCCAGTGGTTAAAGCGCGCACCTGTAACCAGAGGGACCTGGGTTCGAGCCCCAGTGGTACCCTTTTGGTTATTTTCTCATATTTTTACTTCTTTTGGTTTTTGTTTGCAGCGCATGGCCCCTAAACATTGGGCTTTTATTATTTTTGTTGACTTTCCCCCTGATTATGTTTCATACCCCCCTGACCCATTTTATTTCTTTATTTCATTTTCATTTTATTTTAGTTTATTTTACTTTCATATTTTCTTATTATTATTTTTATTATTAATATTAGTTTTTTTTATTATTAATAAAAAATCCAAAAATATTTATTTTATTATTTTTGCACTCATATTTTATTTTTCTTTATAAAAACTAAAAAGAACAAAAACCATTTTCTTAAACAAATAAATTTCTTTTTTAATAAATATTTAGACTTATGTTTATTTATTTTAAATTAAAATCAATTTAGAACTTAGGTTTCTTTTAATTAATTAATTTTCATTTTCATTTTTATTAACTTAAAACCTTTCATGTAAAAAACCCTAAAAAATACCTTTTTAAACCTAATTTTCTTTTCTTAACTAATTTAGGTTTAATATTATTATCTTTAATTAAATATTTTTCCTTCTTAAACATTAGGTTAAAACCCTTAAAACCCAAAACAAAAATCATTTCTTTTTTTTTCATTTACATTCTTTCATTTTTTTTCTTTTCAATTTTGTACAATATTCAATATGGTTGTAATAGATAATTAGATTTAATTTTCTTGCAAAATCCCCATTTGTAAATTTGTACACCCTCCCATAATGATGTAATAGTTTAGTATTTTTATTTTCCGTAATTTATCACTTTATATAAATGCTAGTAATTAGGGTTTGTATGGAAAGATAAAATCAAGGCTTAGAAAACCCCTAATACAAGACAAATCAAGCATGGAAAAGATACACTTGCACACTTTGCACCTCTAGGGTTAAATCCACTTGTTGCCTTGAGAAATAAATGGCCATAATACGCATGTAAGATGTCTTAGCAAAAATAAACAAAAATACAAGATCATAGTCCCCCGATGACGCTACAAATGTTGCCTTACGAATGATCTTAGTCCCTCAAAGAAAATGCTAAGATATCTTACAACATTGATATTCATGACTATACGATGACCCTTGCCCGTCCCTTTTACATCCAAATATAAGGCTTCTTACCAATCAATGGTAAGATAGCAATATCAAAGGAAGGAAGAAATGAACAAAAGACTTTTGAGTAGGTAGAACGTTCTTAGTTGCTTGCTCACATTCCATCTTCAAAAAACCAACGTCCTTTAAAACACACCAAATATTTTCAAAACATGAAATATTTTCAAAAATGTCCAACACTTTGTATGCATTCTTATAGAGACGAGAATCATTACAAAGTTTTCCTAAACGAAGGCGCTTTTCAAAAATACTTTCAAAACCCACCACAAGCACATTTTCAAACAAAGCATTTTCAAGTGATCTAGCAAGAAACTAAGAGCCTATAGATAACTACAGATGAAAAGGGTGATAATACCTTCCCTTTTCATAATCTACCCCCCGAAATCAAGAAAACAATCTCAAAGGTCTTTCCTGTTCTTTTCAGCCTTTCCTTTTGGATAAAAGAAAAGTCGATGGCAACTCTTGCTATCCGCACAATTGCGATCAAACGCAAAACAACCAAGTCAGTTCTCCCACCATATCACAGTGATGGTTCCCTATTAAATAGGAAGTCATTATCTCTCAAAAGAAAAGCCCACTAAGTCAAAACCTACGAAGGAGACTTAAGAAAAATCGGGGCATCCCGCTGGCTGTAATCTCAAAACAAGAATAGTCAGGCAAAAATCATGGATAGTAAATCAAAAAAGAGGATGCTACAGATCCTTAACAAACACGAAAAGTGTTGCAAAAATTACTGCCTTCTCAACTCCTAAATATCTGAACCATCATTCCAGATTCAGTAGGAGTTCAAACGCATAATTAATTGAGTTTAGGATTGGAGAACATCACAAAGAACGGGCGGGTACAAATACACTTTGAGCCTTATCCTTTGTTTCTTAAACCGTGAACCAAACCACGCTACAACCCTTCAAAAGTCCTAATTAAAGAATGGGTTAGTTCAAAAGCATATTGTTACAAAAGGTATCTTGACTTCTATAAGGCTTACTCTAAATCCTGAGTTGAATTCACATTCTTACAAAATTCTTTTATCTGCTAAAATGCATTTTCAAAACTTCAAGACAAGCATAAACTTTGCATTATTTGAATATCGTTGTTTGCATATGGCTAATTGTTTGACAGCGGAGAAATTCACACCACGAATATCCTGCGAACGAAAGCTCTCTCAGTGAACAAAATCACTTCAAATGGGATGACACTTCCAACGACAAATCTCCTATTAAACAAGGGGGCATGACATGTCACTGTCCAATTCGTCTGGGGGAAGTCAAGTCAAGATTCTAAGAAACCTCCCAAGAAATGATGAATAACCAGGAGCAGGTCTGTATCTGAATCACTTGGGACATTGAACGTGAATTCCAACAAAGGGTTATATGCGGTCAGGCAAACATTTCCTGGAAATACTACAAACACTTTCTACTAGGGGCAGTGACAAGTCCCCCACAAAGTCCTTTTCATAGGGTGATCCCCAGCCAGAGTTTCAATCTCTGAAAACTTCTCCCCAATTGAGTTGATCTCAACAATCCTCGAGGAGTTCTGCCAAAAGAAAACACCTCTCCAGCAAATTGGTGACATGGTTTATTTCCCCAACAAACGGCAAGATTCCCCAGCTTGAATTTTCCTCTCAGACTATCACAAATCAAGGGACCACAAATCCTCTTCCCCAGTAGATTGCTCTACATTCCCCGATGAGTTACTTCAAAACCTGGGAGATAACCAGATAACAGTTAATTTCTTTGACCCCAACAAGTTGGTAACTCCCTTTCTCTTCCATCAAGAGATAACTCCTCAGTAGAGCAACGAACAACTAATACTCCTAAACTCTTTTCCCTAAGCAGGAATCAACACTCTCCACAGAGTTTTCCTCAAGCAAAGTCAGCATCCCCCGCAGAGTTCTCCTTAAACAACAAAAAAACAAGAATCCCCAATGGAAACATTTTAAATAATTAAATGCATACAGCAGTCCGAGAATCAACTCCTAAACATTTGTCAAGGATTTGTTTTCCAAGACAAAATTACATTCCAACAACATCTCATGCATCATATTTACATACATGATAAATGCATACAGCATAATCTCATTTATTTTGAGAACAACATTATCCCATGCATTTCATACATCATGACATTGCATACAACTAACTTTTTTACATTTTTAGGAAAGATCAAACAACAGATAACTATCGTCAACAATTTTCAACAGTTCCAGATTAATACCTGTAACAAGACAAGATAACTATTGGTAGACGACCGATTGTAGATCAATACCTGAAACAAGCCAGGAAAGCTATCTACATGAGCAGATTGAAGATTAATACCTGTAACAAGCCAGGAAAACTATCTTTCTTTCTATGGTCAAAGATTCATACCTGAAACAAGCCAGGGTAACTATCTACACAACCAGCTGAAGCAACGCTATCCAGGTTCCTTCTCATACATTTCCAGATGAAGTTTTACACGGACTCATCCTGAAGCAACCCTACCCAGGTTCCTTCTCATTTCCAGATGCAGTTTTACACGGACTCATCCTGAAGCAATCCTACCCAGGTTCCCTCTCAGACATTTCCAGATGAAGTTTTACACGGACTCATCATGAAGTAACCCTACCCAGGTTCCTTTTCTACATTTCCAGATGAAGTTTTACACAGACTCATCCTGAAGCAACCCTACCCAGGTACCTTTTCATTTCCAGGTGAAGTTTTACACAGACTCATCATGAAGTAACCCTACCCAGGTTCCTTCTCAGACATTTCCAGATGCAGTTTTACACAGACTCATCCTGAAGCAACCCTACCCAGGTTCCCTCTCAGACATTTCCAGATGAAGTTTTACACAGACTCATCACGAAGTAACCCTAACCAGGTTCCTTCTCTACATTTCCAGATGAAGTTTTACACGGACTCATCCTGAAGAAACCCTACCCAGGTTCCTTCTCATTTCCAGATGCAGTTTTACACGGACTCATCATGAAGTAACCCTACCCAAGTTCCTTCTCAGACATTTCCAGATGCAGTTTTACACGGGCTCATCATGAAGCAACCCTACCCAGGTTCCTTCTCATACTTTCCAGATGCAGTTTCACACGGACTCATCATGAAGCAACCCTACCCAAGTTCCTTCTCTATATTTCCAGATGTAGTTTCACACGGACTCATCATGAAGCAGCCCTACCCAGGTTCCTTCTCTATATTTCCAGATGAAGTTTTACACGGACTCATCATGAAGTAACCCTACCCAGGTTCCTTCTCAGACATTTCCAGATGCAGTTTCACACGGGCTCATCATGAAGCAACCCTTCCTAGGTTCCTTCTTATACATTTCCAGATGCAGTTTCACACGGACTCATCATGAAGAAACCCTACCCAGGTTCCTTCTCTACATTTCCAGATGAAGTTTTACACGGACTCATCATGAAGTAACCCTGCCCAGGTTCCTTCTCAGACATTTCCAGATGCAGTTTCACACGGACTCTTCCTGAAGCAACCCTACCCAGGTTCCTTCTCTTAAATCCCAGATGAAGTTTAACACAGACTCATCATGAAGCAACCTTACCCAGGTTCCTTCTCATTCCCATATATAGTTTTACACGGACTCGTCCTGAAGCAACCTTACCCATGTTCTTTCTCTTAAATTCTAGATGAAGTTTCACATGGACTCATCATGAAGTAACTCTACCCAGATTCCTTCTCTTAAATTCTAGATTAAGTTTCACATGGATTCATCCTGAAGCATCCCTACCTAGGCTTCCCTCTCATATGTCTCCTAAAGAATCCCTACACAGTCCCATCATAAATGAAATAATATTCAAGACCTCTGCTGGTCCAGTTTAAATCAATTAATGGTTTATCCTAATTTATTTCCGGTTGACACTTTCGCTGGTTTAGAGAAATCATTCCCAAGATTTATTCTGATTCTTTTCCAGTTGAAGTCAAGATTAGACCTAGTCTAATTCCTGTCAACAATCACCTTTAGATGGCATCTTTAAGCCCATTCCCTACACAATCAACAACCACATCATCAAGTGCAAATTTCTGAGCACTCTAGTGTTCAATCATCTTCTACCTTTAAGCTGCGAACGACAATGTGCCATACTTGCTTTTCAAGTTTAAGAAGATTGAACAGGGGCAATTGTTGTACCCCAATATTTTCCCTCTCATTTCTCAAAGCATTTCTCACAAGGGTTCTCAAAATTCAAGCTTGTACAAGTACAATTGGATTTTCCAGCATCAAATTAAAGAGGAAACCGTTAAAAAAGGGGAAAACAGATAAAAAATAATCCTTTTGACAAAATTAAAGGAAAAACAAGTTTCCTTCGATTCAAATCCTTCAATTGGACTTCTGGCCTCTTTCGATGCAAGCTTGGCTTGCATCCTTCGATTGGGCGTTGGCCTCTAACATGCTGGCTTTGATCCACAAAGCAGAAGCTTCCTGCATGCAACCTTCGATTGCATCATTGGCCTCACATGGTTCACAATGTAATGATGGCCTGCATACGTGCTTCGATTGGACATTTGATGCTTGCATGCCTGTGTTGAATGGACAAATAATTCCCTCAATGTTTTCTTTGATTCACAAAGTGATGGCTGGCTGCATGCAGCCTTCGATTGAGCCATAACTTCCTCCTTGCACGCAAGAGCCTCCCACCAGGCCAGTAGGCACAAGGCAAAGAGCCTCATGTAGCCTCCTTTGATTCAAAGAGGAAAAGAATCCTTCATGTAACCTTCGATTGCATCATTGGCCCCTTGCATGTTTGCCTTAAGTCACAAAGCAGTGACCCCCTACATGTAGGCTTCGACAGGGCATTGACTCTTCATGCAAACCTTCATTTAAGAAATGGCTTCTTGTATGCTTGCTTGGAGTCACAAAATAGTGACCTCCTGCATGCAGGCTTCGACAGGGCATTGGTCATATTTACACTAGCTTCGACTGGACAATATTTCCCTTTGAAATAGTTTGCTTCAATTTCACCCTTAAAAACCTTCAACACACATGGTTGGTGCCCCCTTCAAAGGACATGTATTGGTGGATTTAAAGAGCATACATAGGGGTCCCTTTCGAAGGATATACCTTACTAGCCCATTCGAAGAATTGCATTTGATCTCGTCGAAGGACAGACACATAGTCCATTCGAAGGACACATACTTGCCCCTTTCAAAGATACATCATGACCTATTCAAATGACATGTCTTGGTGTCTGTTGCACCCTGAAATTTACCCTCTTTATTTTCATACACGCATATCATTAGTTTTATGGTTATGGAATAAAGGTATATTTAGCAAGCTTCGTCAGGTTACTAGTGACGTTTATTTCGCCAATGGATGCTCTCAGAGTATTTTCCATGCTGAAGATCGGTTCGTCGTTTTGCAACGATTCGGGGTTCAAAGATTCACAAGTCCAACCCAGTGCGTCATATTCAGGTATTCTTTCGCCATGATATCTATGATAATGTATTCTCAAATTCAGGTTCGGCTCGAGAGCCAATTCTTTAAAGAAGGTCTCCGAATATGTGAGTTTTCTCGAAGAAATATGGTAAAAAGCATGCTGAGAGTGCAGTTTTTACGCACTAAAAAATTCATAACTTAAAGATCATGACTCGTTTTGAACCCGTTCCAGTGGCTAAAATTCCGTCTTGACTTCATTTACGTTTGCATCTCTCACGGATGGAAGCCAATTTCGATCAGAAGGTCTTCAAAAATGCGGATTTATCAAGTATTTTTATACAGAAAATTTGTGACAAAAGTTTATTTGCGTCATGTTCAGAAAATCATAATTTGGTCGATTTTCATCGTATCGAGCTGGTTCCAGTGCCAAAATTTCAAAAACTAAGTTGGCTATATTTTCATAGGAGGTATCGAGTTCGAACTGTAAGTAAGAAGTGCACCTAAGAGGGGGGGGGGGGGGGGGGGGGTGAATTAGGTACTTTAAAAAATTCTGGTTTTACTGTTTTAGTGATGATGGATATTATTTTTCTGGTTTAGTGCATGAGTTTACAAATGTATTTCTTTCTTTTCTGGTTTATGACTAGTGATGAAAGCGGTAAATGCGGAAAATTAAATAACACAAAGATGTATCATGGTTCCTCTCACAGTCCGAGAGTACTCCAGTCCCCTTTCAACATGAAAGAGATTTCCTTATTGTTAGATCTCTAGACAAGACACCCTAGTCCTTCTATACAAGACTCTAACTAATAAAACCACCAAGAACAATCCTCTTGGACCAAGAACAATCCTCTTGATTTTCACTATGTCAACAATGAGAACAATCCTCTCAAAGTGACTACACTTGTATCCAACAATCCTAGAAAGACAAGATTTAAAAAACCACTTAAACTTATTTCCAACAATCCTGGAAAAATAAGTAAGTATCTATCAATATTTGATTTTGAGTGAGTTGAGTAGTAATGATCACTTAGAGTGATTTAATAAATGAATGATCTTCTATTACAATTATAATAATGTACAATGACTCAATATATAATGCTCAAAGTTTTCTGTTTAACAATATGTGAAAGTGTGCAGAAAACTTATGTATGAAAGTGAAGAAAAGCTTGAGTTTGTATTTTGAAAATTCAGAAGAAAAAAAATTTGGAAGAGGTGTTGAAAATGATTTTGAAAATGAGTATTTATATGTTCATAGCACCTTTTTGAAACATCATAAAGTTCTGTAAATGAATCATGAACAATTTCCAAGATTGAGTGAAAGGTTTCCATGAAAAGGTATTATGAACAGGCATGTGCAAAGCTGCTGTTTTTCAAAATCGTGCAACATGTAATCGATTGCACCCTTTGTGTAAATCGATTGCACGGGGTTTCAACAGCTATATTTTCAAAAGTTTTAAGTGTGAAATCGATTGCACATGACTGTAAATTGATTGCATGTGAAGTCAGTAGTAAAAATTGATTGAGTGCAATCAATTGCACAAGCAATGCAAATCGATTGCACTGAGAAACAGTGGCAAACGATTTAAAAAATTGAAGCATGCAATCGATTGCACTAATATGCAAATCGATTGCACTCAAGTGAAAAATGAACTTTAACTTAGAAAAACTTGAGTAAGGATTTATAAAACATTTCTTTTCACCATTGAGCATCTATGTCTTAAGTTCAAAGTAAGTATTATCATTATACCTTGAAATTTTCTAAGAGCTTGAACTGAAGACTTTTGTCCATAGATGCTTTGAGCTTGATCAAAAAATATTTGCCTTCTTTATCAATCATGGTTTGTCTTCATCAAAACAAAAGTTCATTTGAGAAGCTTGATTTTACATTCTCCCCCTTTTTGATGATGACAAACAATCTTGCTTTGTGCGATGTAATTTCTGGAAAGAGCTTCTCCCCCTAAGATGCATAACTCCCCCTATGTATGAGAAGGTTGGAATCCTTTGTATTTGTTCATCTTGGTTTAAGAGTACCTTTAAAAAATTTAGACAAGGAAATATACAAGCATAAAGTACCACATCCTTCTCCCCCTTTGACATTATCAAAAAGAAGGGAAAGATACAATAAAAAATGGACAAAATATATGTAGTAATATTGAAAACTTAACCATAGCCATATTGAGTCATGATGCTTTTTATCATCCTTTGATAAATGCACATAGTATTTGTCTTTATCAAAACATGATGTTGAAGCCTTTGTCACAAAGTTGACTTGTACTTAGAAGTTGTCTTTTGTTCTTCAACATGAAGTACATCTTCAATGGATATGAAAGTTAGTGTATCAACTTTGCTAATTCCAATAATTCATCCTTTAAGGTATTTCCCATATGTGAAATAATCCTTGGACTTGAACTAGATTTGAAAGTTAGTTTATGTCTCCCTTCATATGCTTTGAACAACCACTATCAAGATACCAAATATTGCATGTGGTCTTCAAGCATTCCTACAAAACAAATTAAGTTTGATTTAGTACCCAATGTGCTTTGGGTCCATCATAGTTAGTTCCCTTCTTAACTCGCACATAATGCTCACTTGCCACACTAAAGTTTCTAACATAGCAAGCATTAGGTGTATGACATTTAATACCACAATAAAAACAAGTAGGTTCAAAGTTACTTCTATATCTAGAAGGGTAAGATTTATTCTTAGGAAATGTTTTCTTTTGATGAACTACTTTAGGTTTGTTCACTTTCTCTTTGGATGATTGATCACTAGCCTTAACAAAGATAGTTTTATTAGAACTTGGTTTTGAAAACTTTGAATATCCAAGTCCACTTTTATCATTGGAATATCTTTGTTGGCTAAGAATACCTTCCAATCCAATTTGACCTTTTTAATACCTTTCAATGAATCTTTTTAATTGGACAATTTGGAAAGATAGTGATTCACAATTTTTGCATACAAAATTTTGTTTTTGTTCATCACTTAATTTTTGTTTTTCTTCTTTGAAATCTTTTTCCATAGATTCACATTTTTCTTCTAAGGATAAAATTTGTTTCTTTTGAGATGAAATAGTTTTATACAGAATTTTGCACTCATTCAATAGTTCATATATAGAACCTTGTGCATCACTATCAAAAAGATAAAATTCATTACTAACCTTATTGTCTTCATCATCGGAATGGTGTGAGGCCACCAAAGCTAGATTTGCACGTTGATTGTTTTTGGAATCAGAAGATGAACTTTCCCATGCTATATATGCTTTCTTTGACTTCTTATCTTTATTTCTCTTGAAATATTTCTTCTTGTTTTCAAGTGTAGGACATTCACTTTTAACACGTCCCTTTTCTCCACATTCAAAGCATATAACCTTCCTTGTTGGTGCTTCCCTTTTTCTTTCTTTTCGTAGAACCTTTTCAATCTTCTTGATAAGATTATCATCTTCACTACTAGTGGATTCATCCTCTTGATTGCTATCATGATTTTTTATCCTTGTATTTAGAGCCATGTCTTTTAAATATTTTACTTGGATTTCATGCTTTTCAAGTCTTGCAAGTTCCGTCTCATATTCTTGAAGTTTTTCCAACAAAATCGTGGAAGTCATTGTGGATAGATTCTTCTTCTGGGATATTGCGGTCAATTTTGGTTTCCATTCCCTGGATAAAGATCTAAGCACTTTAAGATTAAGTTCATAATTATTTAAAGTCTTACCAAGTGCTTTCAAATGATTTGTCAAGTGCACGAATCTTTTCTGCAAGTCGAGGATTGATTCTCGGGGCTGCATTATGAATAGTTCGTATTCTTGACTCAAAGTATTTAATCTCGATCTTTTAACTTCAGCGGTTCCTTCATGAGTTTCTACCAAGGTATCCCATATTTCTTTCGCTGTTTTGCATGCCGAGACACGGAAGAATTCATCCATGCTAAGTGCACCTTGAAGAAGATTTATTGCCTTTTTATCATAGAGAACCTTCTTCTTATCATCTTTGTCCCATGCAGGTTTAGGCTTTGATGAGCCAGCACCATTGATTACCGTTATAGGGATAAATGGACCATTCTCGACGGCATCCCATATTTATTCTCCTTGTGCTTCTAGATGTGCCTTCATGCATACTTTCCCGAAGTCAAAATATTCACCACAAAATAGAGGAGGCTTGTTGTTACTACCACCATCTCTGAAAATGGGATTTTGATTTGCGGAAGCCATTCTGGATCTTTTAGGAATAAGTTACCTATAAACTGCTCTGATGCCAATTGTAAGTACGAAGTGCGCCTAAGAGGGGGGTGAATTAGGTACTTAAAATAATTTTGGTTTTACCGTTTTAGTGATGATGGATATTATTTTTCTGGTTTAGTGCATGAGTTTACAAATATGTTTCTTTCTTTTCTGGTTTATGACTAGTGATGAAAGCGCTAAATGCGGAAAAGTAAAGAACACAAAGATATATTATGGTTCCCCCTCACAGTCCAAGAGTACTCCAGTCCCCTTTCAACATGAAAGAGATTTCCTTATTGTTAGATCTCTAGACAAGACACCCTAGTCCTTCTATACAAGACTCTAACCAATAAAACCACCAAGAACAATCCTCTTGGACCAAGAACAATCCTCTTGGATTTTCACTATGTCAACAATGAGAACAATCCTCTCAAAGTGACTACACTTGTATCCAACAATCCTGGAAAGACAAGATTTAAAAAACCACTTAAACTTATTTCCAACAATCCTGGAAAAATAAGTAAGTATCTATCAATATTTGATTTTGAGTGAGTTGAGTAGTAATGATCACTTAGAGTGATTTAATCAATGAATGATATTCTCTTACAATTATAATAATGTACAATGACTCAATATATAATGCTCAAAGTTTTCTGTTTAACAATATGTGAAAGTGTGCAGAAAACTTATGTATGAAAGTGAAGAAAAGCTTGAGTTTGTATTTTGAAAATTCAGAAGAAAAAAAATATTTGGAAGAGGTGTTAAAAATGATTTTGAAAATGAGTATTTATATGTTCATAGCACATTTTTAAAACATCATAAAGTTCTGTAAATGAATCATGAACAATTTCCAAGATTGAGTGAAAGGTTTCCATGAAAAGGTATTATGAACAGGCATGTGCAAAGCTGCTATTTTTCAAAATCGTGCAACATGCAATCGATTGCACCCTTTGTGTAAATCGATTGAACGGGGTTTTAAAAGCTATATTTTCAAAAGTTTTAAGTGTGCAATCGATTGCACATGAGTGTAAATCGATTGCATATGAAGTCAGTAGCAAAAATTGATTGAGTGCAATCGATTGCACAAGAAATGCAAATTGGTTGCACTGAGAAACAGTAGCAAACAATCTGAAAAATTGAAGCATGCAATCGATTGCACTAATATGAAAATCGATTGTACTCAAGTTAAAAATGAATTTTAACTTAGAAAAACTTGAGTAAATATTTATAAAACATTTCTTTTCACCATTGAGCATCTATGTCTTAAGTTCAAAGTAAGTATTATCATTATACCTTGAAATTTGCTAAGAGCTTGAACTGAAGACTTTTGTCCGTAGATGCTTTGAGCTTGATCAAAAAATCTTTGCCTTCTTTGTCAATCATGGTTTGTCTTCATCAAAACAAAAGTTCATTTGAGAAGCTTGCTTTTACACGAACGATATCCAAAAGGCCTTCGTTTTTTGCTCAAAATTCGCGTGACGCGCCGAAAATTCTGAATATTATTTCATCTGGGTCGAAACTTCAAAAATTCATGATTCGGTCAATTTTTATCGGATCGGGCCTATCTTTTTACAAAAGTTCATTGACTCAGAGATCTACAACTTTGCTTCCAAAGTCGAGACCGGTTTATGCTCCGATCAATACCATTTTTGTATTGAAGAACGTGTCAGAGTTGACACTGGAGCCCAAAATAAGTTTGTCCGAGCCAAAACTTCAAAATTTCATAACTAATTCACCGTTTATTCGTTTGAGCCCATTTTTGGTAGGAGTTAGTTCTCGATGTAGGCTACATTTTGTTTTCACATTTCAACTTCAAAAATTGCACTTAAGACCCTGCGATTTAGACTGGAACGTAACAGACTCAAGTGAATAAAAATCTGCACTATTGCTTGTGGTTATTGGAGGCCCAATTGCACATTCAAAGCCCTTTTTTTCTCTAATTTACATTATATAATCTCATTCTTTTCACACAAACACGAAAAAGAGAAAAAAAAAACCTTTTCCACAACCCTATCAAAATATCAAATTTCTTCAAGAACCCTAAAAACCTTAAAATCCTTGTTACAAACAAGTCATCCTTGTTACAAACCCCCATCTCACTACTTCTCCAGTAAGGGTAAGGATGGTTTGATCTCCATGATCAAAAGGATGTAGAAGCATTCTACATGTCATATCGGTTTTAACATTACAAAATTTCATATATTTATTTTCTTTGTATTTCATGATATAGTAATTTATTTAATGTATTCATGAGATTCAACACTGCAGATTTAGACAGGGTCCCATGCAGGATTATTACAAAACACTAAGGCCGGATCATAAGAACCACCAATGCATGGAAACACAGATATCCTGAGGAGGTTAAGGGCGTGGGTTCAACACTCACCCCTATTGATTTTGGTTTTCTTCCTTTCTATTTAGCCTTTTACCTATTTTTCTCTTTCTGTTTAAAATCACATTTTTCATAAAATCTAACATTTTTCACAAACCTTTGATTTTTCATAATAAACTCGAGTAATTAATTTTTGGTTTTTTTTAATTTAATTTTAAGTTTTTAAATTAATTTATGGTTCAACACCCACCCTTGACATTTGCATTATTTGTATTTTCTAACCCTATTTTTCATTGATGTTTCTTTCCTTATCTATTTTTTTGGCAAACTTAATTCTTTCTTATTAATCATTACACATAAAAAAAATTTAAAACCTTTTTTATAATTAAAATTAATTAGGTTTTAGGTTTTTTTAATTAACATTTTTATTTCAAAATTAACCTTTTTTATAATTAAAATTAATTATGTTTTTAGGTTTTTTTAGTTAACCTTTTTTTTCAAAATTAACCTTTTTTTTATTATTAATTAAAATTAATTAGGATTTAGGTATTTTAATTAACTTTTTTCAAAATTAACATTTTTTATTAATTAAAATTAATTAGGTTTTTTAGGTTTATTTAATTAATTATCATAAAATCATTTTTTCATAAAAAATCACTAAAACATTTTCTTTTCTATTTTCATCTTATTTTTATTTTCTTAGATAAAGTGTATAGAGCGTGTTCAAGTGTAATAGCGTAGCTTTATTTTTCCCGCTTTTTTTTTATCATTATCGTGTAATTGCTTCCGGGATGTAATAGTTTTAGAATTTCCTTTCTGCACTCTTCACTATTATGTAATTGCCCCAAAGCTCTGTCATAGCCTAGGTTTACATTTTTTCCTTTACCTTCAGCTACTATGTTTTATGCAATGCTTAGATTAATAGGATTATATGAAAAGATAAAAATGAACGATAGAAAACCCTAATTGCAAGATAAATAACCGAATTAAATCATTTGCACACTTGCTCCCTTAGGGTATACTTCACTTGGTTGCCTCGAAAAATAATGGTCATGTCCCTCGAACGTAGGGATATCTTAGCAAAGGCCCTCAATTCTAAAGTCATCAAAAAGATCATAGTCCCTTAATGTCCCTCGAGTTGCCTACGAGAAATAATCTTGTCCCTCGATGTTGCCTATGAATATATGATGACAGTCCCTTCGAACTTCTAAGGTATCTATACATGTTGCCTTCAATGACCATAAACGTCTCTTTCGATAGTCCCTCAACATCCAATGGCTAGGGTTACCTACTCACTAATAGTAGGATAATACGGTCTAAAGGTTAGGAGGAAAAGAACGACCTTTTCGAGTATAAGTAGATAAGTTCTTAGATGCTTGCTCAAAGTAACTTTTTGCACCTACACAAAAATATTTCAAAACACTTTAAAAAATATTATCCTTTTCAACACTCTTGAGGACTGTTACAAGAGATATCACAAAGCGAATTGTCGCACTACGGCATTTTCAAAATAATTTTCAAAACACACAAAGTACAAGCAATTTTCAAAACATGAGCTAGCATCTAAGAGCCCGTGGAAAACCACGGATGGAAGGGGTGCTAACACCTTCCCTTTCCATAATCTACCCCCCTTATTCAGAAACTCTCGAAAAAGGTATTTTTTGTTCTTTTCACCCTTTCCTTTGTCAGATAAAAGAAAAGTCGGTGGTGACTCTTGCTTACCGTGACATTTGCGAATACAAAATGTAAACCAGTATTAACAGTCGGTTCTGCCACCGTATTACAGAATTGGCGACTCTGCTGGGGATAATTAATAAAGTGGCGGTATACCTTAGGATCTAGGTCATTTTTAAATTGCTTTCTTGTTTGTTTTTCCTGTTTTATCTTTAAGGGATTTTGCTTGGGTATTGTTGAAGATCCTACACCCGGATCTGGAGACACTTCGTAGGTAAACAGCAATAGACCGTGGAGACTGTACGACATAGACCGATATGGTTTAAGCGATGGCTATGTTGGTGTGACACTTTGGTTGGTACCGGTATCCTTCGTGTTGAAACAAGGAAAATACGGGGCCGCCGCATGGTGTCGTGAAGCACTAATGGACTTTAGAACCTTACTTGAACAAACTTGGCCATTAGAAAGTAGTGAGATAGCCGGCCTCGGTATAAAGCTGAGGATTGGTTGATACTCGATGCTACACTCATTGAGATCAGACTTTCGAGATATTTCGGCTGCAAGAAAAAGATTGCATGAGCTGCAACAATGCCCGATAAAGGATGATCAGTGATATTGAGAATCCTTAGAACCCGATTACTTTTCTAAGACAGGTTTGAAACCAACTAAACTTCAAGAGGGTACTAACCTATGGAATCCATGCAAGCCTAAACCTAAGGCCACTTGTGTGACTTGTTTGCTTTCTTTGCCTAACAATTTGAACTCATTGCAGGGCTTTGTTTGTATTCCTAGCAGGACCTTGTTTGTATAAATCCAATAAATTGGTTTCTTACCCTGCATTTTTGCTTGATGCATAGCATACACATCATAGCATTATAACATGACATATCATACTAACCATTTCAAGGATCTCGAGGGCCTGTGATGCAGGTTATGATGAACCAGACGTCTAGCAAGGGGCAAGGGGATTTATTTTCCTCTAGCAAATGTCGTCAAAAGATCAAAATACGATAACTTGAGTCAGGGGTTATGACCCACTTGATATGGTGATCTTGACTCTTGTAGAAGGACCTTCAACGATATGAAGTGCTTCAATCAAAGCTGTAAAGTTCAACTCCTAACATTTTTCTTGTTTACCTCGCGGGATCCTTGAAAAAAGTTGCATATCATACATTTCATTGCATAACAGGTAGTCTCCAGTACAGGTTTCTCATCTTCTTCGTTGTTTATTTTAGCAATGGCTCTCAAACAAGACAACAAAGATCTCCAAACTCAAGAAGCTCAGTTCGTGGAAATGTTCCTAAACCTATCCAAGGGGCAGGAAGAGTTGAAAGCACTCCTCACCGTGAACCTGGCCAAGAAAAGTCCTGAAGACAATAAGGATGAATGGTTGGAACAACTGCAAGCTGAAATTGAAATAATGAGAACCCAGATGCTGGGGAAGAGGGCTCTTATCCAAGGCCTAGCCCGGGGACAATAAGATCTGAGAGCCATTATCAAGAAACTTCATCAAGACAGTTGCAGCCGCATGAAGTAAACAGTCGAGGTTGAGGACCAAGTCATTGATCAACTTCCGAGAAGACAAGAGGCCGGTTTGGTGAAGAGTGGACTTTTCCAAATTGCTACCACATCACGGGTCCAACAAGAACCTCGCCAAAACAACGGGTTAATCAGAGTAGGCTGGATATACCCAAAAGGAATTTTACCAAACTCAACATGTCGTTGTCTCAAGCTTTGTAACACCTGCTGAGGATGAATCTGATTACGTTAATAGGACCTCATCTAAATTCCAAGACTTATTCCCCTAACTACAATCCTGATGCAAGGTGTGCATACAACTCCAACAGCCTGGGACATGATACTGACGACTGTTGGAGGTTGAAATATAAAGTTTAAAACTTGATTGCTGAAGGGGTGCTGGAGTTTACACAAGATGGTCAGGTTGAGTTCTTCTGCCATCCCTCAAAGACGCACCATCTAAAGTGACAAGTTCAGGCAAAAAGGCTTTTGTTCATTAGAATTTTCAATTTGTAATTTTCCTTTGATTGTTCGAACATTTATTCATGTCAAATTCTGTTACTTTATCAATGACTTGCATATGTCTGTTTTGAATCAATTCATTCGTATTCACCATATTTAAACTACTCCCCTTTTGTGATATTCAACTCTCAATCAAAATCTCTAAGCCTTTAGAGGGAGGATGACGAAAATGATACCACAATTTCCATAGTATGCTTTTGAGCAGACCCCGCTGACGATGTACAGACGTTGTTTCAAATCCTAAACATTGGAGTTATAAGGAAGATAATCCCTAATCAACCCCTTTAAGCCAAATAAGTAGGAGTTTTTCTTTTCACACAAATTAAAACCCTTAATCATAACCTAGGACGGAGTAGTTTTCTCAGTCAATTCAGACGTGCATTCAGTCGCAATCTTCCGCTTCGTACACAATGAATGGTATCGAAGACGTCCTTCCAAATCAAAAGACGATGATGGTTCCGCATAATCGTCAAGACGGGCAGTCATTATCTCTCCAAATAAAAGGCCGCTAAGTTAAAACCTATGAAGGAGACTTAAGAAAAAAAATTGGGGCATCCCGCTTACTGTAATGACAAAAAGAAATAGTTCAGGAAAAAGACAGGGATAGTAAAATCAAAAAGAAAGAGGTCCTACAAATCCTCAACAAAAAAGATGTCTGCCTATTCAAAATAAACTGTCAGTATCCGAACCATCACCGGAACATCAAGGACAATATTCTAGAACTCAACTGGGATTCTAAATGTGCAATTAACTGAGCATACGACTGAAGAACATCACGAAGAGCGGGTGGGTACAAATAAATTTTGATCCTTTATCCTTTGTTTCTTGAACCGTAAACCATGCCACGTTATAACCCTTAAAAGTCCTAGCTGAAGCATGGGTTAATTCGAAAGCATACTATTACAAAAGGTATCCTGACTCTTGTAAGGTTTGCCATAAATCACAAGTTGATATCACTCTCTTACAAAATTTGTTTGTTTTACTAAAAAAATGATTTTTTAAACTTCAAGACAGACATAAGCTTTGCATTCTTAAAATAACATTGTTTGTATATGACTATTTGTTCAACAGTAGAGAAATTCACACGACAGATATTCGATGAACAAAAATATTCTCAGTGGACAGAATCACCTCAGATGGAAAGACATTCCAGTGAGAGTCCATTCATAATAAAGGGGCACAGCATGATCATTGTCCATCGTCTGGGGAAGTCAAGTCAAGATTCAAGGAATCTCTCAAAATGCCAAATAGCCAGGGACAGATCTCCATCTGAATCACTTGGGGCATTGGACATGAATTCCAGCAACGAATCATGTACGATCAAACAAACATCTTCTGGCAGTGTGGCAACACTTACTACTATGGACAGTGACAATTCTCCGTACCAGGTGAACATGGACATAGTCGGAAAACACTATGCGTGAACAAAGACCCACTAGGTTGACTGGCCTAAGCAAAAATAAGGGCATCTCGGCGAACCAAAAAGGGTTCGGGCAAAAATTAGGGATATACATATGAAAAAAAACTGTACACCTGGAAAGTCGAAAACCTGAAAAGGCGGCTTGAGTAAAAAAAGGGTATCCCGGTGGGCTGAAAATCTGAAAAGATAGTCCAGACAAAAGTTAGGGATTAAAGCGTACGACTACGTCTCATCATCTCGTCACTTGCCTAATCAGTAGAAAGTTTATTACCCTGATCTGCATTCACCAAGGACTCCAAGAGTCGGGATAATAGTCAAACCATCTACAAAATCCCTGGTTGATATTTTCTACAATAGGTATCGAGACAAGGGCATTCTATTACAAGGTCACTGCCATTTTCTCAGCTTACAACCTAGTAAAGTCAGGTGTTCTCATACCCTCGGCAGAGCAAAATCTCCAAATTACTGCTCCAACGAAAATTCCCCAATGAGGTCACCAAGCTTCTTAGGATTCCTCAAGCGGATTATAGAGTTTCCCTTCCCCAACAGAAACATTCTGAATAAAGCAGATTCTCATCTAGAAACGGTTCAGGTACGATCCAAGGACGGATGTCATCCTGACACTTATTCAGATCATCCTCTAGCAACAGTTCAGGTACGATCCAGAGACGGATGTCATCTTAATACTTAGTCCAAACTATCCTCTAGCAATAGTTCAGATACTTTCTCCAGCAAGTACAGGGGCAAAGACAATTTTGAAACAAGGTCACCATTACATACAACCCCGTGAGATCTACACTTCCCACAGAGTAGAGGAAACCAAAGATTTAACATCGGCTTCCCTAAACAGGAGTTACTTTCCCCGGAAAAGTTCCTTCAGAGAACCAACGTCTATATTCCCCGGCCGAATTTCATAATCGCAAGTGGGTCATAAAGTTTTCTCCCGAGCAGAGTTTATTTCTCTTAATACAGAATCTCAATCCCCGAAAGAGTTTATCCCTTCAGCTACGGAAGTTCATCCTCCAACAGAGTTATGCTCCCGCAGAGTTATTCTCAAATAGAGTCTCTCCCCCAGAAGAGTAGCTGTAAACAAGGAGCAAATCTCCAGCATAGTCATCTTTGTTCACCATCCCCAGCGGGAGCAGAAGAACCAATTTTTCTACGACGGTCAGGAATTCAATTTCCAGTACTCTTCAACAGAAGTCAGGGATTTATTTTCCCAGACTCGGACGTGTCATAATAGCATTTCATGTTCATACATCATGACATGCGCATACATATCGCATACAACGTAATCTCATTTATTTTGAGAACATCATCATACAATGCATTTCATGCATCACATATAATTAATCATGTACCTTTTTAGGATAGATGGTTATCATCAACAATTTCCACAGGTCCAAGATTAGCTCCTGAAACTAAACAAAGTAATTATCTGCGCGACCAGATACAGCTTTACACAGGTTTGTCACGAAGCAATCTTACATGGGTTTCTCCTAAATACAACTTCACATGGGTTTATCCTGAAAAAATCTTACACGGGTCCCTTCTCATACATTTCCAAATAAAGTTTCACACGAACTCATCCTGAAGTAACCTTACCCAGGTTCCTCCTAAAGTTTTACCCAAACTCCTCGCGAAGCAGCCTTACCTAGGTTTATTCTCGGTTCAAATGCAGTTTTACCCAAACTCCTCCCAAAGCAGCCTTACCTAGGTTTCTTCTCGGTTCAGATGTAGTTTTACCCAAACTCCTCATGAAGCAACCTTACCTAGGTTCCTTCTCGATTCCGATATAGTTTTACCCAAACTCCTTACGAAGCAGCCTTACCTAGGTTCCTTCTAGGTTCAGATGTATTTTTACCCAAACTCCTCACGAAAAAACCTTACCTAGGTTCCTTCTCGGTTCCGATGTAGTTTTACCCAAACTCCTCATGAAGCAACCTTACCTAGGTTCCTTCTCGGTTCAGATGCAGTTTTACTCAAACTCCCCCACGAAGCAACCTTACCTAGGTTCCTTCTCGGTTCAGATGCAGTTTTACCCAAACTCCCAACGAAGTAACCCTACGACCCAGGTTCCTTCTTAAAGCCCTATTATCCAGGCTTTCATCTCGAAGTAACCCTACGACCCAGGTTCCTTCTCATAGCCCTACTATCCACGTTTTCATTTCGAAGTAACCCTACGACTCAGGTTCCTTCCCATAAGCCCTACTATCCAGACTTTCATCTTGAGGTAACCCTACTATCCAGGTTCCTTCCCATAATCCCTACCATCCAGGCTTTCATCTTGAAGTAACCCTACTATCCAGGTTCCTTCACATAAGCCCTACTATCCAGGCTTTCATCTCGAAGTAACCCTACTATCCAGGTTCCTTCTTATAGCCCTGCTATCCAGACTTTCATTTCTAAGTAACCCTACTATCCAGGTTCCTTCTCATAGCCCTACTATCCAGGCTTTCATTTCGAAGTAACCCTACTATCCAGGTTCCTTCTCATATCCCTACTATCCGGGATTTCATTTCGAAGTAACCCTACTATCCAGGTTCCTTCTTATAGCCCTATTATCTAGGCTTTTATTTCGAAGTAACCCTACTACCCAGGTTCCTTCTTATAGCCCTACTGTCCAGGTTTTAATTTCGAAGTAACCCTACTACCCAGGTTCCTTCTCATAGCCCTACTATCCAGGATTTCATTTCGAAGTAACCCTACTATCCAGGTTCCTTCTCATAGCCCTACTATCCAGGCTTTTATTTCGAAGTAACCCTACTATCCAGGTTCCTTCTTATAGCCCTACTATCCAGGCTTTCATTTCGAAGTAACCCTACTATCCAGGTTCCTTCTCATAGCCCTACTATCCAGGCTTTTATTTCGAAGTAACCCTACTACCCAGATTCCTTCTCATAAACCTACTATCCAGGCTTTCGTTTCGAAGTAACCCTACTATCCAGGTTCCTTCTCACAGCCCTACTATCCTTGCTTTCATTTTGAAGTAACCCTACTATCCAGGATCCTTCTCATAGCCCTACAATCCAGGCTTTCATTTCTAAGTAACCCTACTATCTCGGTTCCTTCTCATAGCCCTACTATCCAGGCTTTCATTTCGAAGTAACTATAATATCCAGGTTCCTTCTCATAGCCCTACTATCCAGGCTCCTTTTCATGAATTACCTAACACAATTTTTCATGGACTTATCCCAAGAAAGCCCTATACAAGTTCCTTCTCTTTTATCTCCGGACAATAGTTTACAACACTGTAAAACCTGGACCCGACCAGATACGATCGATTTCATATTCCCCAGTAAATCGCCGTGAAACCCGGACTCGACCAGATAACAACTCACTTTTGTCCCATCAGTCAAGAGTTAATTCCCCAGTAGAGTAATGGACAACCGAAGCTCCTAGACTCTATTTCACAGGACATAAACCAACACTCCCCGGTGAAGTCCTCCTCAACGGAAGGTGCAGGAATTCTCGCAAAGGAATCTCTTATGCAACCGATATCTACTTTGGATGGCATCGTTAAGCCCATCTCCGACAACCCTCAGTCATGTTCTCCAAATGGCATTTGTAAACCCATTTCTGACATCATCAACCAACAGTGTTACTTCATGCGAGTGCAAATTTCTGGGCACTCTAGTGTTCAATCCTCTTCCACCTTCAGATCACAAAAGGCAGGCAAGTCAATCTAAATCCTCAGGTTTAAGAAGATTGAACAGGGGCAGCTGTTGCACCCCAAAATTTACCCTCTTTATTTTTATACACGCTATATTTATCAAGCTTCGTTAGGTTACAAGTGACGTTTATTTCGCCAATGGATGCTCTCAGAGTATTTTCCATGCTGAAGATCGGTTCGCCATTTTGCAACGATTTGGGGTTCAAAGATTCACAAGTCCAACCCGGCGCGTCATATTTAGGTATTATTTTGCCAAGATATCTATGATAACGTATTCTCAAATTCAGGTTCGGCTCGAGATCCAATTCTTTAAAGAAGGTCTCCAAATGTGTGAGTTTTCTCGAAGAAATATGGTAAAAAGTGTGCTGAAAGTGCAGTTTTTACGCACTAAAAAATTCATAACTTGAAGATCGTGACTCGTTTTGAACCCGTTCCAGTGGCCAAAATTCTGTCTTGACGTCATTTACATTTTCATATCTCATGGATGGAAGCCAATTTCGATCATAAGATCTTCAAAAATACGGATTTATCAAGTATTTTTATACAGAAAATTTGTGACAAATTTATTTGCGTCATATTCAGAAAATCATAACTTGATTGATCTTCATCGTATCGAGCTGGTTCCGGTGCCAAAATTTCAAAAATTGAGTTGGCTATGTTTTCGCAGGAGGTATCAAGTTCAAACGGTATCCAAAAGGCCTTCGTTTTTTGCTCAGAAGGCGCGTGACACGCCGAAAATTCTAAATGCTAAAATTTATTTCATCTGGGTCAAAACTTCAAAAATTCATAACTCGGTCAATTTTTATTAGATCGGGCCCATCTTTTTGCACAAGGTCAATGACTTAGATATCTACAACTTTGCTTCTAAAGTCGAGACCGGTTTATGCTCCGATCAATACTCAGTTTTTTATTGAAGAACGTGTCAGAATTTACACTGGAGCCCAAAATAAGTTTGTCTGAGCCAAAACTTCAAAAATTTATAACTAATTCATTGTTTATCCGATTGAGCCCATTTTCAGAAAGGAGTTTGATCTATATGTAGGCTATATTTTGTTTTCGCATTTCAACTTCAAAAATTGCACTTAAGCCCCTGAGATTTAGCCTGGAACATGACAGACTCAAGTGAATAAAATTTGCACTATTGCTTGTGGTTATTGGAGGCCTAATTGCACATTCAAAGTCCATTTTTTTCTCTAATTTCTATTATATAATCTCATTCTTTTCACACAAACACGAAAAAGAGGGGAAAAAAACCTTTGCCACAACCCTGTCAAAATATCAAATTTCTTCAAGAACCCTAAAAACCTTAAAATCCTTGTTACAAACAAGTCATCCTTGTTACAAACCCCCATCTCACTACTTCTCCTATAAGGGTAAGGCTGGTTTGATCTCCATGATCAAAAGGATGTAGAAGCATTCATACATGCCATATCGGTTTTAACATTACAAAATTTCATATATTTATTTTCTTTGTATTTCATAGTAATTTATTTAATGTGTTCATGAGATTCAACACTGCAGATTTAAACAGGGTCCCATGCATGATTATTACAAAACACTAAGGTCGGATCATAAGAACCACCAATGCATGGCAAGACAGACATCCTGAGGAGGTTAAGGGCGTGAGTTCAACACTCACCCCTATTGGTTTTGGTTTTCTTCCTTTCTGTTTATCCTTTTACCTATTTTTCTCTTTCTGTTTAAAACCACATTTTTCATCAAACCTAACATTTTTCACAAACCTTTGATTTTTCATAATAAACTCGAATAATTAATTTTAGGTTTTTGTTTAAATTAATTTTAGGTTTTTAAATTAATTTTTTGTTCAACACCCACCCCGGATATTTGCATTATTTGTATTTTCTAACCCTATTTTTCATTGATGTTTCTTCCCCTATCTATTTTTTGGCAAACTTAATTCTTTCTTATTAATCATTACACATAAACTTTTTTTAAAACCTTTTTTATAATTAAAATAATTAGATTTTAGGTTTTTTTTATTAACCTTTTTTTCAAAATTAACCTTTTTTATAATTAAAATTAATTAGGTTTTTAGGTTTTTTTAATTAACCTTTTTTTTTTAAAATTATCCTTTTTTATTATTATTAATTAAAATTAATTAGTATTTAGGTATTTTAATTAAATTTATTCAAAATTAACATTTTTTATTAATTAAAATTAATTAGGTTTTTTAGGTTTATTTAATTAATTATCATAAATCATTTTTTCATAAAAAATCACCAAAACATTTTCTTTTCTATTTTCATCTTATTTTTATTTTCTTAGATAAAGTGTATAGGGCACGTTCAAGTGTAATAGCATAGCTTTATTTTTCCCGTTTTTTTAATTATTATCATGTAATTGATTCCGGGATGTAATAGTTTTAGGATTTCTTTTCCGCACTCTTCACTATTATGTAACTGCTCCAAAGCTCTATAATAGCCTAAGTTTACATTTCCGCCTTTACCTTCAGCTACTATATTTTATGCAATGCTTAGATTAATAGGATTATATGAAAAGATAAAAATGAACGATAGAAAACCCTAATTGCAAGATAAATAACCGAACTAAATCATTTGCACACTTGCACCCTTAGGGTATACCTCACTTGGTTGCCTCGAAAAATAATGGTCATGTCCCTCGAACGTAGGAATATATTAGCAAAGGCCCTCAATTCTAAAGTCATCAAAAAGATCATAGTCCCTTAATGTCCCTCGAGTTGCCTACGAGAAATGATCTTATCCCTCGATGTTGCCTACGAATATATGTTGACAGTCCCTTCGAACTGCTAAGGTATCTCTACATGTTGCCTTCAATGACCATAAACGTCTCTTTCGATAGTCCCTTAACATCCAACGACTTGGGTTACCTACTCACTAATAGTAGGATAACAAGGTCTAAAGGTTTGGAGGAAAAGAATAACCTTTTCGAGTATAAGTAGATAAGTTCTTAGATGCTTGCTCAAAACAACTTTTTGCACTTACACAAAAATATTTCAAAACAATTTCAAAAACATTCACCTTGTCAACACTCTTGAGGACTGATACAAGAGTTATCACAAAGCGAATCTCCGCACTAAGGTATTTTCAAAACAATTTTCAAAACACACAAAGCACAAGCAATTTTCAAAACATGAGTTAGCATCTATGAGCCCATGGAAAACCAATGATGGAAGGGGTGCTAACACCTTCCCTTTCCATAATCTACCCCCCTTACTCAGAAGCTCTCGAAAAAGGTCCTTTTCTATTCTTTTCACCCTTTCCTTTGTTGGATAAAAGAAAAGTCGGTGGTGACTCTTGCTTACCGCGACATTTGCGAATACAAAATGCAAACCAGTATTAACAGTCGGTTCTGCCACCGTATCACAGTGTCCCATTCGAGGTACATGTTTGATGGCCCATTCAAAAGACTTACAAGATATACCTTAAGGCATATTCTGGTGACCCATTCAAGGGGCACACATTTGGCTCCTTCGAAGGATGCACAAAATGAGCCCATTTGAAAGACACTTGTTGGGTGAAAATCAAATAATGTTGTTTAAAGGAGAATCTAGTCGAAGGTGGTCAAAACGAAAGGTGGAGATATCAAAAGATGCTTGCTGTCAAGTTCAGGCCTGATACACTGGCCATAACGCTCCAAAACTGCTGCATAACAGTCCTGAAACACTGCCCCATTCTTGCACCAAAATGACATACGAACACTGCCCCTCGAAAGCTACAAAAAATAGTTTACTCAATTTGTTAAAATTGGTTTGATTTCCCTCCTAAATCTCAGCCACCTTCACCTTTTAAGAGGCTCCATAACATCTAAAAGGGATTGGACAATGCATCCAGAGGACTTTGAGGCGTGGAGAAAAAATCATCAAAATCTCAAATTGTCAAACACTCTTAAACACTTAAACACATATCCAAACCCAGACTCAAACAAAACAATACACTTGTTTCTACCCTTCGAATCCATAAGAAATACCACACCTGGTTCATTGGCCCTTCGAATCCAGAAGAAACACAACACATGTTTCCTTGGCCCGTCGAATCTAAAGAAACACAACACTTGTTTCTTTCTCTCTTTTGAATCTGAAGCAATCCAACACTTGGTTCCTTCCTTCGAATCTAGTCAAAGAAACACCACACCTATTTCTTTCCTTCGAATCCAGGATCATCTAGGCAGCCACTCAAGGTCTAACACACACACGTTCCAACTTCAAGCAAGGTAAGTTTCTCTTAACCTTGAACCTTTCGTTTTTAGCATAACATGTGAATAGTCATTTCTTTCGTTTCAAGCATGTACATGACATTTGTTTACTTTTCATTTCTGCCTTTTTTGTTTGTTTTCTTATCAAATATATGGTAGAACTAACCAGTATAGGCCCAAATGAAAGAAGGATTTTTTGTGTGAAAAGAAGCCCCGGGCTTCACCCCCTTACTACTTTATAGTCCAAACGAAAGAGGCGGCCAGAAGGATGGCCATGCTGACTTCCAGGTCCCATTCGAAAGAAATAGGAAAGGATTGAAATCGAAAGACATGACCTCACTATTTCCAGGCCAAATCGAGGGAAGCCAGGAAGGGCAGAATCAAAGGGTGTTTCTGCCTAGATCGAAAAGCTCATTTTTCCTCCTTTTATTTTTGTTTTGTCTTTACATTTTCTTTCTATTCAATATGGTTGTAATAGTGTAGGATTTATTTTCTGCATTTTTTATTGCTTTTTACAAATGTTAGTAATTAGGATGTATGGTAAGATAAAACTAACAAGTAGACAACCCTAATCAAAGACTAAATGCATGCAAATCAAACACACTATTCACACATGCACCTCTAGGGTAATCTCACTTGGTGCCTCGGAAAATAGTCATGTCCCTCGAATATGGGCGTTTTAGAAAAGACCCTCTATAAAAGATCGTAGTCCCTCAATGACCCTCGATGTTGCCTTTGGTAAACGATCTAGTCCCTAAACGACATTACTAAAACGTCACATAGGTTGCCTTTTATGACTATACGAACGTCCCACACCCGTCCCTTCACATCCAACGATGGGGCTTCTTACCAAATCAATGGTAAGATAGCAACATCTAAAGGAGGAGGAAAAGAACATTAGACCTTTTGAGTAGGTAGGACGCTCATAGTTGCTTGCTTGCTCACAACAAAAACATTTTATACACCAACACTTTCCTTTGAAACATTTTCAAAAGTTAAAACACTTTGTGCGCATTCTTATAGAAACAAGAATCATTACAAAGACACTTTTCAAAATCACTTTCAAAAACATATTCCACAAACACCTCTTTTAAACTATTTTCAAAACCAACACTTTGTACGCGTTCTTATAGAAACGAGAACCATTACAAACACGTTTTCAAAAATACTTTCAAAACCCACACCACAAGCACATTTTCAAACAAAAGCAAGTGATCTAGCAAGCAACTAAGAGCCCGTAGATAACTACGGATGAAAAGGGTGATAATACCTTCCCTTTTCATAACCTACCTCCCAAACTCAAGAAAATAATCTCGAAAGGTCTTTCCTGTTCTTTTTAGCCTTTCCTTATTGGATAAAAGAAAAGTCGGCAGCGACTCTTGCTATCCGCAACAATTGCAATCAAACGCAAAACACCCAAGTCTGTTCTCCCGCCGTATTACACTATGCCTCTGAAATTGAAAGAAACACGATATTCTTTAGCTTCAAGCTACAATGGAGATGAAATTGTAAGGATGAAAGCTTTGGAAAAAGAGAGAGATTAACTTCGAAGCGAAAGGCTTAAAAAGAGAATTCTGGTTTTGCTCTTGTGATGAAGGAGAAAGCGTGTTTTAAATGAGAGTGAAGTGAGCTTGTTTATATAGAAAAAGAAAAGTCTGTTGAGGAAGTTTCATAAGGGTAAAAATGGAAAATAGGAAAAGGTGAGAGTGATGTGGTATGATGAGCATATTGCGTTTTGAGTGTGAAAGATACAATGCTGGCTTCATTTTGATGAGAGGAAATATCAGGAGATAAGTGTGAATGGATGAGCTGGCAGGCACATGGGATGAGTGGAGAAAAGTTTCCTCTTTTGGAAAAAATTGGAGGAATACGTATGCATGCTTATTATATACATTGTTTGGGTATTTAGAGTAAGAAAGAGAGTAGCACATGCGTGTAGTATGAGACAAGGCTTTGCTTGCACAAAGAATAATTTCTGGCAAGAAAATGATACCAGTTTGGGCATGGTGATGATTTGAGCAAAAAACTCCATGGGTTTCTCATTCTACACGTGCGTTTTGCAAGCTCTTGAGGCCTTTGGAAAATTCTCATGATGAACTTCAACATGGTTCTTTGAATTGTTGAAAATGATTCTTGTACAGGGAGAAATTGATGTGTGAAGTTTGGAAAAAGAGAGGCCTATCAGGCTAGGATGCACGCGTATGCATGGCTGGTTAGTTTTGTCAGTTTAAGATACCAACTTTAAGAGATCATATTTCCTTCAATATTTAACCATTTGACCTCATCCAAAGAGCTACATGAAGCTCACATGACAAATTATAAAACTCCTTATTTTCATTTTTCAAATTGATAATTGAGTCAAAAGAAATTAAGCCATAAAGATGGCACCCCAAATGTTTGTTAAAATGACTGCAAGGGCGTGTAACATGACTTGCCAACCTTAAAGCCTTGTGTCTAAAACTTCTAAGCCAATTTTCTCTCAAATGGTTCACAATTGAGACTTCCACTCACATTGACAAAGTCAGAGGATTTTTCTCCAGCTTGTCGGGCATGTAGATTTTGCATATTTTCAATAAAAATTGAAAGAGTTGTGATGGTTCAAAATTCAATACTATGAACACTTAGAAAAATTCAAATTCTCAAGTAACTACTTACACAAGTTATCTTCAAATCAACCCTTTCTCTTGATTTTATGCCACCATTGATCCTGAAATGTGAAATAGGGACATTGAATGGATGGTTTACCAAAAGTCCCCTTTTTTCAATAGTTGACTTTGGTTGACTTTATTCAAAAATGATTGTTTTGCCCCTTTTGATCAATTGAACCTCTTCCAATCAAAACTGATGATCAATCCTCCAATATAGATGTTCATGAACGTGTAGTGAAGCATGGAATCAAGTTTGGCCTCAAAAGTCAGAGAGTTCCTGATTATATTCAAAATCCTAGTTTTGAACCTTTGTGCTAGGAGATGGTGAGATAAACGCAATTGTGTCATCACCTACAATATGAACATTTAAAGAGACATATATACGTACTTTGATGTTAGTCAAAAGAACACATGTTCAACACAATTCAAGGTGCTTGGTGATCCCTCAAGAGCAAACTTAAAGATAAGATAAAGTAGAAAGAGAGAACCAACCCTAATGTGTGATCTTGATGTATTGATAAAAATGAGATGATGAGAAATCTTAAGGGCAAAAATTAGGGTATAACACCATGAAGCAACCACCAGTCAATTTGTGGCATATGAGGAAACTTAAGAAATATCCAACCACCATCATTGGTAACTCAGAACACATGTCATAACTGTATTCATAACTCAGATCATAGGTCACAAAACAGGACACAGAAACAAGATCGAACATCTTATCCGAGGTCTATGTATATAGACTATAAGAAACTCACGTGGATTTAAAATTTGAGCTACTTTTCCCCCCTTTTAGCCGAAAATTGGCAAAGGAGGCCTTCACAAAACCAGACCCAAGCACAACTTACCCAAACCCAAACAAAAGCCATAGGAATTATGGATACAACAAATCCTTACGGGGTGAAAGAGGAAAAGAGAACCCTCTATAAATAACTGGTCAATTTACTTGGGAAATAACGATCCTTGAATGTAGCAATAATCTTAGTCAAAAGGAAACATTATTTGAGGAGAAACTTCCACCAAAATCAATATGCATTGTCCAAAAACAACATTGAACTTCTTAACAGCTCTGGATTGTTTCTTCTGAGTAAAACAAGTCCCAATAAATGCACATGCACAGTCAATCACGCTTACTGGCGCGTATTTTATCAAACTGTCCCCAAAAACTCCTTTGTTGATCATACAGGAAACATTTCCTTAATAATGTCCTAACATCTAGTTAGAAATTTCCTTCTTCTGCTTGCATATTGACCAACACATCTTCATCCATGATGTCTTCCACTGGATTCTAAGTGTTTTCCTTTCACTTATACTTAATGACATACACCAAGACATCAGAAAATTACATTTGTGACATCTCTTAATAATAAAGACATGAAGAGTCTTTTTAACATCTGCAGAGAAAAATAAATCCTCCTAGACATAACCATTAATCACCAAAGAAATATGTGAACTGCTGATCCACCAGTTTCACATGGCTAAGACCAACCATGCCTTGTCAAGATCACCAATAATTTCATAATGTCGCAACATGTTGTCTGACATCACATCCTCGTAAGAGGCTTAAGATCTCCACAAGCTTTGAACAACATAAAAACAATTATTTGTACCATTGCAACAACAATCCACATATACCTACATGACTCCCCCTGTCATGGATAGCCAATGCTCCAGTTGAATATGAAAAATTGAGCACTAGTTGAAAGACTTCAACACTTCCCGCATATGCTGAACCTTGACTCTATCAGTAGAGTCAACCAGAGTCAGATATTCTCACTCTTTAACAATACTTCCAGTAACTCTGACTTCTTCAAGGACACATCTAGATAATATCCTTTCATAACCACACTATGTATCATGAACTTTTGAATAGGCAGGATGTCATGCATGTTAGCTGTGAAGTCACTCACAAACTCCAAAAACTCTTAGTTTTCTTAAAAGCTTTACTAAGATCTAGATCACCAAACCTTTTATGGAGTGACTTGTAGTAGAAGAAAACCACCTTCTTAAAACACACTGCTCATACCTCAATATCTGTCAGCAGTCTTTTGCCCCTTACATTCACTAGTAGTTGCTGATACTAGTGGAGTCTTCAATAAAGTAGTCATGCATTCACCAAGCATACTACTATAGATAAGATTAACTTCTCAACATTCTAATCCACCTAGTCAGAAATGCCACTTCTGACTATAATGCTTGAGCATCCAACTTCACATGCACAATCTCGAGCAGTAAAACAAAACAGCCATCAACAATCATAACATTGAGACCTCATGTGGAACATCAGCTCTATAATACAGAATCAAATCAAACTGGTTCTTGATCTATTATTTAAAGGACTCATTATGCATAAAAATCCTTTTAAGAAGCTCCCATTAGAACACACAGCTGGTACAACTTACTCAAGTTTTTCCAAACACCTGAAAGCAATGGATAGAAATAAACTCTCACATATTCTCTGAACCACAATGTTCAAAATTTAGATTTGCATAATTTCCTCAAACAAATACTTAGTTTCCCGTCAAATTATTCACCATCAATCTTCATGCACAACCTCTTTAGAGGACAGACAAATACTCATATCCTATCAAAGTATTTATCAAAAGTCACATAAGATTACCTTCTCACGCAAGGCAGGACATTTGGTCTGACATCCTTCTTCTGCATACATCTGACACTAGCTGATGACATTCATTCATGTCATAAAAATATTCCAGATTAGGTCAGTGGCTTGACCTTAGCTCCACTTTAGACAATAACAACTTTCTTGGTTAAAGGAATGACATAACCTTTGAGATGATATTACAATATTGGATCCGACATCGGTCTCAAACACATAGATTTCACCATTAACTATGGCCTGGAGACACCATAGTAATCCATAAATCTCGCAATGGATACAAGAGGATCAACCATTAGTAGCTGATCATCTTTCCATACCAAATCATACATACATGCAGAAACCTGCATATCGCACATCTCAAGAATCTTCTTCTTAAACTTCTAAAATTTAGACCTCCTCTTTGACTTTGAGATGTTGGATTCCATTCTTTTGCACCTAAAGAGGAGATTCCCTTTAACATGTATCTGGAGAAAACTTCAACAACCATGGAAATTAATGATCATGTTTCACCATAAGAAGATTGTTCAGACTAAGTCTGCTTCTCCTAATACACAAGGATTCCCTTCAGTCTTTGCAGACACATCTGTTCCATTATGTGAGGACACCATTGTTGCGACTAGTTTTTAAATCAGAGCCGCCACTATTAGTTTTTATCCCAGGGAAGGAAGTCTAACAGAAAACCCTAATTCGCAGACAGAGATTCTAGGTTTCAGACTCTTATTAGAGGAAAGGAAGGTGTTAGACACCTTTCATCTACCTTGTTCACAAGGATATTAGGTTTTAGGTTTAAATTCGGGTAGAAGAGGGTTTTAAATTGTAATTAGGAGGAAGGGTTTAATTTTTTTATAAGGGAACTCGCTACGATTTTTGATTGTATTCCTACGTATCCTCCTATAAGGAATCAGAGTCCTAATTCGTAGTTTGTATGAGGTTGGTGTTTTTTAGGGGTCACAAACGTACTTTGAATCACCTTGCATTTTTACCGGGAGTAGTGATTGCGGAGATTTTGGCTAAATGTGTGGTTAGTCAAAATCTGTTTGAAACCCTTTTGCAAAAAACAATTGATTAGCTTAGTTGATTGCGAAAAATACTTTGTTGTTTGTTGAGTGTTTTTAATCGTATTAACTGCAAAAAATCTTGTTAATGCATGATTAAAAAAAGATTTAATGCAAATAATATAGTAAGATAATGTATGCAATTTTTTTGAATAAAAATAATTTACTTGTTAGTATATGAATAATAATGTATACATATAATAATTAAAATTAATAATAATTATTATAAATGATAATGATAAGAAATTGAATAATTATAATAATAATATATAATAATAAAAATATTAAAATATAAAAATATAATAATTAAAAAAAACAGTAAATAATATAAAGGGAGCAATAATAATAATAAATAAATAAATAAATAGAAAAATAATTGATTAAATCAGGGGGTGTATTTCTAGTTATTAAGTAAAAGAGTGGAGGTGTTAAAAAGTAGGGCCTGAATTTAATTCAGGCCCAACAAGCCTAGGGAGTGTGAATTTTTGCTAGCTTAGTAATTTCAAACAAAGAGGGTGTGGAAACGAATTGGGCTTAGGCCCATTATCTCTTTGGAAGGGTTGAGTGATTGAGTTTGGCGAGGGGGTATGTTAGTTATCATGCAGACTTGGCCTCTGGTTATCTGATCAAGATCGCGTGGATAAGATTGAAGGTGCATATTTGTTATCGTAGGTGAGCGTACATTGGATCAACGAATTACATTATTTGTTTTAATCATTTTTCTTCCAGCTTTATTGAAAAAAATCTCCTCTCTATCTCTCTCGTCCCCTTCACCTCATACACAACCCTTCATCTCACAAACTCTAATCCACTAAATCCGACCACGGAGGCGCTGGAATACTAATCCCTCACCCCACCGTAAACCAACCAAACCCCAACCCAACAATCAAAACAAAGAACACGCAAAGCTAAGTTACCCTCTGCAATTTTCTGTTCTGAATCTCCGAGCCTCTGAGTTCCAGCACTGATCTTTTCCTCTTCTTTGTTTTTTTGAGATTGAAGATGAGCGATGATGAAGGATTGCTCACCGGCAGCGGTGACTATGTGATTAGGGTTTCAGATATTGAAACCCTAATCACTCTTCCGTCTGGTCTTCAACAACAAAAGGGTTCGGCGTCTCCGCGTTCTTGTGTTCTTCAACCTTTCTTCAAGAATTCCTCTATGTATTATATTTTTTCTCCTTCCCTATTCAAGCTCCAAATCCCCCTTTCTGTAAATTAGTTCAGTATATATATATATACTTTTGATTTAGGGTTGCTGTTTACAGTAACTTAACATAGATTTAGGGATTGGGATTGATTATGTATTATGTGTATTAGAGATTCAATGTTTGTGACAATTGATTTAGTCTGATTTGCAATTTGATTTTTGTATATCAGATTTGAATTTTTGTACTGTAATAGAGCTTGTATTCTTGGCCTTTAATTGATAGTAGCATTCGATTATGTTGCTATTTTGCTGTAGAAAAGTTCTGTCTTAATTTTGTTGTAAAAAGTATATGATTTTTGTTCAATCTGTGCAATAAATGTTGGTGATGAAACCTGCGTAATTCCTGCTGTGATTTACACAGTACCTGTTATTTTGAACGTGGGACTTGTGTTGATTTTAAGCCCAATGTGTTTTTCTTTTACCAAACTGGGCCTAGCATTTGTGGCACCAATCCATAACAGCAATTACAGCAAGTGCATTTTCCTTTGATATGCATATTGGGCCTAAACAACATATTTTTTATTTACAACAAACATTTTTTCGGATTGGGCCCAATTGTCTTCAATAATCTGATCCAATAGATATTTTTTCAAAATAAAACTCTTTATTATATACTCCATACAATATTAAATTTACTAATAATTTGTAAAAAATAAAAGAGAAATATAATAACGGTAATGATTTTGTTCACAAATGCCAAATGGGCCAACTTATGAACTGTTTAATGGGCATGTGCAATAACTAATCAAGGCAATGCCAATGTTTTTTCTCTTGAGTTAAAGAAATAATGGGCTTGGATAAAAACTCAATGGGTCACCGTTTCTTATGTATTTCCCAACGAAAGTGGGCCTAACGAAATGGGCTTCCACCTTAAATTTTCACTCCCCTTTCTTCACTAACAGCAATAATCTCTATATTTGATTTCAACCTCTCTTTTACTAATAACAACTATTTAATAATTAAGAACTTAATAATTGTTCGAATAATTTTCCATTTTCGAATTGCATGGGACTTTGGCTAACATGCTTTGCGAATGTGTTCACATACATACGAGTCTTTCTGATTTTTGAAAGCCCCGTTTTCCTGAATTGAAGTACACCCCCTAATCGACTTAAATTTTAAGAATGGGCCATTAAATATTGTTGTACCATCCTCAATTAAACGTTTATTTATTATTCTAATCTCGAAAAATAAGATCATCGGGGAGGACAAATTTGGGGTATGACAACCACATAATTGAACCCTAACAGAGATATGAACTTCCCATAACTCCTCCTTTCTTCAAACAATTGAGATGCTCATCCTAGGTTATTTGGATGACTCTGCATAGTGTAGACACCAATCAACCATAGAATTCCGGTTGACATTCCTCCAATGCTCACCATCCCTTGAAAGACTTTTCCACAACAACAGAACAGGAGTTCCATGTTCTCATATACTTGATAAGAATGCCAAGTTAGAGTAGACAACTTCCATCCTATTTATGAAAAAAAACCACCAGTCATATTGAGAAAAATAAATCCTCAATACAAAGATGTTAAGAGATTATGTCTGACACTTCTTTCGGTTCTTCTAGCTTCAGATTAAGGACCCCCTTTATTAACTACTAAGAATTCCTTGAGAACCATACAGTAGTTGCACATCATGTGATTAGTGCATTACTTCCCTCAATCATTAGCTTCTGATCATGGGCATGGGCATGCATCTTCCTGCAATACATACGAAGATGATTCCTTGGAAAAGTGAGCCCTTTTTATTTTCTAAAGTCGGGTACTTTGAGTTTTGGTGGAATCTCCAAATCAGGAACTAGACCCATTTCGAGAGCGTCTACTTCGAAAGCATCAAAACCCTCCACAACTTTTAACCTTTCCTCCAGGGCTTTATACTGATTCACTGCCAGTGAATTTTCAACAACATGAGTACCAGTCGTCTTTAAGGGTGCCTGGTAGGCATCCTCTGGGTCGTGATATCCGTATTGCAAGTCCAAGTAGTTGTCTGCATTATTGGTTGGATTTTATAGGGTATGTGATGCCCCTGCTTTTGACGGCGGTGGGACGAACCCTTCTGTTTCAACTTCTTGTTGGGCCATGATAGACTTTTAGGGTCCTTCTTCTGGCTCTTTCCTTGGTTGGTGACCGCTTGATGCACCAATGGTTTGGGCTACTTCTTCGAAAGCTACCCTAGGAATCTGGTCTTGCCTGTCAATGATGTTCTTCAAAGTTAGGAGAACTTGACTCATATCTCCTTTCATTGAAGTGACATCCCCCTTTACTTGGTCAAGATCCTCTTTGAATGCAGCCTGGGTTTCCTCAATTTGCTCCATTACGTTTTGTTGATAGGCCCTTGTTTGATATGGAGGCCAAGGAGGTGGAGATCTTCTTCTACTAATGGTTCAACTGGAGAGATGTTTTTGAAAAATGAGTTTTGACATGATATACAGGTGTTCGTGAATGCATGCGTGTGAACGGATGTGTATGAAAATGAAATGGTTACTTGTTTTGAATGTCTTATTCACTTGGGTACATGCTTGTCTTTTGCTTATTATTGTCACTCGGTGGTCAGCTTGAAAATAGATACGCAAACGAGATATGGAAACAAAATGCCGTTATTGAAGGTAACATAATTCAGATATTGAAAAATATTACAATCTTAAACCAAAACTTTATTTGCGTGAAATTAAGCCAAGGGAAATAAGTCTTCTATGTGCTCTTGTGGAACAAAGCTTGAGACACCATCCACTATTTGCTCAACAAATCTTGAGAAAGTCTTCAGCACATTATTTCCCTTTTGTGGCTTTGAATTCAAACATGTTTGGTGCATTGACGCGGACAAGTTGTTTCCTTCAGTATCCATTTTTCAAGACAATCACCGAGATCTTGAGTTTATTATTATCTTTTGTACCCTCTGTGAATAAGATAAATAAAAAGAAACGGGTGACGCATATATGAAATGTATGAATACACATATGTATAGACGCAAGGTTGAGTGACGGGATTTTTGTGATAAGTACCCTTAGAAGGTAGGCTCCTTAATTTTAACCTACGGTTAGTCTATCGTCTCAAAAGGTGGTTTCCTTAAAGGTATCATGAATAACACCAGAGGGAAAAAGCACAAGGGCCTCCCTTAGGTGGAGCCTCTTTACGGACCGAAACTTTCGTCTCAAAGTCGTGAAAGGTCTCGTCATGAGATTTTAGGTTAAGGCCGTTACAAAGAGTCATGGGTGACCTTCCAAAGTCCTACTCATCAAGAGAATATCTCTTGATAAGTATTCCTTTTTCGGAAGTTCACCGACTCTAGGCGAAGTCGTCACATAAACTCGCAGGGATGATGCACCCCCTAAGCTAATAGACGAGCCTTCTTTCTAAGGCTCATTGAAACATTTTTTTTTGAAATAAAAATTCCCGCCACGCAGTAAATATATGATAAAAATAATTGAAGATAAATAAATAAATGCAATAATTAAATAATGTAATAAATAAATAATGCAATAAATAAATAAAATAAAAAACCCCAAAGTAAAACCCTAAAAGCTAAAGTTGAGTCCCCAGCAGAGTCGCCAGTTGTTGCGACTGGTTTTTAAATCAAAGCCGCCACTATTAGTTTTTATCCTAGGGAAGGGAATCTAAAAGAAAACCTTAATTCGCAGACAAAGATTCTAGGTTTCGGACTCTTATTAGACGAAAGGAAGGTGTTAGGCACCTTTCATCTACCTTGTTCACAAGGATATTAGGTTTTAGGTTTAAGTTCGGGTAGAAGAGGGTTTTAAATTTTAATTAGGAGGAAGGGTTTAATTTTTTTATAAGGGAACTCGCTACGATTTTTGATCGTATGCCTACATATCCTCTTATGAGGAATCAGAGTCTCAATTCATAGTTCGTATGGGGTTAGTGTTTTTTAGGGGTCACAAACGTACTTTGAATCACCTCGCATTTTGACCGGGAGTTGTGATTGTGGAGATTTTGGCTAAATGCGCGGTTAGTCAAAATCTGTTTGAAACCCTTTTGCCAAAAAATAATTAATTAGCTTAGTTGATTGTAAAAAATAGTTTGTTGAGTGTTTTTAAATCGTATTAACTGCAAAAAAATCTTGTTAATGCATGATTAAAAAAAGATTTAATGCAAATAATATAGTAAAATAATGTATAAAATTTTATTGAATAAAAATAATTTATTTGTTAGTATATGAATAATAATGTATACATATAATAATTAAAATTAATAATAATAATTATAAATAATAAAGATAAGAAATTGAATAATTATAATAATAATATATAATAATAAAAATATTAAAATATAAAAAATATAATAATTAAAAAAAATAGTAAATAATATAAAGGGAACAATAATAATAATAAATAAATAAATAAAATAATTGGTTAAATCGCGGGGTGTATTTCTAGTTATAAAGTAAAAGAGTAGGGGTGTTAAAAGTTAGGGCATGAATTCAATTCAGGCTCAGCAAGCCTGGGGAGTCTGAATTATTTGTTGGCTTAGTAATTTCAAACAAAGAGAGATATGGAAACGAATTGGGCTTAGGCCCGTTATGCGTTTGGAAGGGTTGAGTGATTGAGTGTGGCAAGGGAGTATGTTAGTTATCATGCAGACTTGGCCTCTGGTTGTCTGATCAAGATCGTGTGGATAAGATTGAAGGTGCATATTTGTTATCGTAGGTGAACGCACATTGGATCAATGAATTATATTATTTGTTTTAATCATTTTTCTTCCAGCTTTACAGAAAAAAATTCTCCTCTCTCTCTCTCTCTCTCTCTCTCTCTCTCTCTCTCTCTCTCTCTCTCTCTCTCTCTCTCTCTCTCTCTCTCTCTCTCGTCCCCTTCACCTCATACACAACCCTTCATCTCACAAACTCTAATCCACTAAATCCGACCACGGAGGCGTTGGAATACTAATCCCTCACCCCACCATAAACCAACCAAACCCCAACCCAACAATCAAAACAAAGAACACGCAAAGCTAAGTTACCCTCTGCAATTTTCTGTTCTGAATCTCCGAGCCTCTGAGTTCCAGCGCTGATCTTTTCCTCTTCTTTGTTTTTTTGAGATTGAAGATGAGCGGTGATGAAGGATTTCTCAGCGGCAGCGGTAACTATGTGATTAGGGTTTCAGATATTGAAACTCTAATCACTCTTTCGCCTGGTCTTCAACAATAAAAGGGTTCGGCATCTCCGCGTTCTTGTGTTCTTCAACCTTTCTTCAAGAATTCCTCTATGTATTGTATTTTTTCTCCTTCCCTATTCAAGCTCCCAATTCTCCTTTCAGTAAATTAGTTTAGTATATATATACTTTTGATTTAGGGTTGCTGTTTACAGTTACTTAACATAGATTTAGGGATTGTGATTGATTTTGTATTATGTGTATTAAAGATTCAATGTTTGTGACAATTGATTTAGTCTGATTCACGATTTGATATTTGTATATCATATTTGGATTTTTGTACTGTAATAGAGCTTGGATTCAGGGCCTTTAATTGACAGTAGTATTCGATTATGTTGCTATTTTGCTCTAGAAAAGTTCTGTCTTAATTTTGTTGTAAAAAGGATATGATTTTTGTCCAATCTGTGCAATAAATGTTGGTGATGAAACCTGCGTAATTCCTGTTGTGATTTACACAGTACCTGTTATTTTGAACGTGGGACTTGTGTTGATTTTAATCCCAATGTGGTTTTCTTTTACCAAACTGGGCCTAGCATTTGTGGCACCAATCCATAACAACAATTACAGCAAGTGCATTTTCCTTTGATATGCATATTGGGCCTAAACAACATATTTGTTATTTACATCAAACATTTTTTTGGACTGGGCCCAATTGGCTTCAATAATCTGATCCAATAGATCTTTTTTCAAAACAAAACTCTTTATTATATACTCCATACAATATTAAATTTACTAATAATTTGTAAAAAATAAAAGAGAAATATAATAACGGTAATGATTTTGTTCACAAATGCCAAATGGGCCAACTTAGGAACTGTTTAATGGGCCTGTCCAATAACTAATCAAGGCAATGCCAATGTTTTTTCTCTTGAGCTAAAATAGTAATGGGCTTGGCTAGAAACTCCATGGGTCACTGTTTCTTATGTATTGCCCAATGAAAGTGGGCCTAACTAAATGGGCTTCCACCTTAAATTTTCACTCCCCTTTCTTCACTAACAACAAAAATCTCTATATTTGATTTCCACCTCTCTTTCACTAATAAAAAATATTTAATAATTAATAACTTAATAATTATTCTAATAATTTTCCATTTTCGATTCACATGGGCCTTTAGCCAACATGCTTTGCGAATGCGTTCACGAACATATGAGTCTTTCTGATTTTTGAAAGCCCTGCTTTCCTGAATCTAAGTACACCCCCTAATCGACTTAAATTTTAAGAATGGGCCATCAAATATTGCTGTACCATCCTCAATTAAACGTTTCTTTATTATTCTAATCTCGAAAAATAAGATCATCGGGGAGGACAAATTTGGGGTACGACAACCACATAATTTAACCCTAACAGAGAGATGAACTTCCCATAACTCCTCCTTTCTTCAAACAATTGAGATGCTCATCCTTGGTTATTTGGATGACTCTCCATAGTGTAGACACCAATCAACCATAGAATTATGGTTGACATTCCTCCAATGCTCACCATCCCTTGAAAGACTTTTCCACAACAACAGAACAGGAGTTCCATGTTCTCATATACTTGATAAGAATGCCAAGTTAGAGTAGACAACTTCCATCCTATTTATGAAAAAAACCACCAGTCATATTGAGAAAAATAAATCCTCAATACAAAGATGTCAAGACATTATGTTTGACACTTCTTTAAGTTCTTCTAGCTTCAGATTAAGGACCCCCCTTATTAACTGCTAAGAATTCCTTGAGAACCATACAGTAGTTGCACATCATGTGATTAGTGCATTACTTCCCTCAACAATTAGCTTCTGATCGTGGGCATGGGTATGCATCTTCCTGCAATACATACGAAGATGATTCCTTGGACAAGTGACCCCTTTTTATTTTCTAAAGTCGGGTACTTTGAGTTTTGGTGGAATCACCACATCAGGAACTAGACCCATTTCGAGAGCATCTACTTCGAAAGCATCAAAACCCTCCACAGCTTTTAACCTTTCCTCCAGGGCTTTATACTGATTCACTACCAGTGGATTATCAACAACATGAGTACCAGTTGTCTTTAAGGGTGCCTGGTAGGCATCCTCTGGGTCGTGATATCTGTATTGCAAGTCCAGGTAGTTGTCTGCATTATTGGTTGGATTTTGTAGGGTATGTGATGCCCCTTCTTTTGATGGCGGTGGGACGAACCCAATAGTTTCAACTTCTTGTTAAGCCATGACAGACTTTTGGGGTCCTTCTTCTGGCTCTTTCCTTGGTTGGTGACTGCTTGATGCACCAATGGTTTGGGCTACTTCTTCGGAAGCTACCCTAGGAATCTGGTCTTGCCTGTCAATGATGTTCTTCAAAGCTAGGAGAACTTGACTTAGATCTCCTTTCATTGAAGTGACATCCCCCTTTACTTGGTCAAGATCCTCTTTGAATGCAGCCTGGGTTTCCTCAATTTGCTCCATTACGTTTTGTTGATAGGCCCTTGTTTGATATGGAGGCCAAGGAGGTGGAGATCTTCTTCTACCAATGGTTCAACTGGAGAGATGTTTTTGAAAACTGATTTTTGACATGATATACAGGTGTTCGTGAATGCATGCGTGCGAACGGATGTGTATGAAAATGAAATGGTTACTTATTTTGATTGTCTTATTCACTTGGGTACATGCTTGTCTTTTTCTTATTATTTTCACTCGGTGATCAGCTTGAAAATAGATACGCAAACGAGATATGGAAACAAAATGCCGTTATTGAAGGTAACATAATTCAGATATTGAAAAATTTTACAATCTTAAACCAAAACTTTATTTACGTGAAATTAAGCCAAGGGAAATAAGTCTTCGAGGTGCGCTTGTGGAACAGAGCTTGAGACACCATCCACTATTTTCTCGACAAATCTTGAGAAAGTCTTCAGCACATTATTTCCCTTTTGTCGCTTTGAATTCAGACATGTTTGGCGCATTAACAAGGACAAGTTGTTTCCTTCGGTATCCGTTTTTCAAGACAGTCACCGAGATCTTGAGTTTATTATTATCTTTTGTACCTCCTGTGAATAACATAAATAAAAAGAAACAGGTGACGCATATATGAAATGTATGAATACACATATGTATAGACGCACGGTTGAGTGACGAGATTTTTGTGATAAGTACCCTTAAAAGGTAGGCTCCTTAATTTCGACCTACGGTTAGTCTATCCTCCCAAAAGGTGGTTTCTTTAAAGGTATCATGAATAACACCAGAGGGAAAAAGCACAAGGGCCTCCCTTAGGTGGAGCCTCTTTACAGACCGAAACTTTCGTCTCAAAGTCGTGAAAGGTCTCGTCATGAGATTTTAGGTTAAGGCCATTACAAAGAGTCATGGGTGACCTTCCAAAGTCCTACTAATCAAGAGGATATCTCTCGATAAGTATTCCTTTTTCGGAAGTTCACCGACTTTAGGCGAAGTCGTCACATAAACTGGCAGGGATGATGTACCCCCTAAGCTAATAGATGAGCCTTCTTTCTAAGGGTCATTGAAACATTTTTTTTTGAAATAAAAATTCCCGCCACGCAGTAAATATATGATAAAAATAATTGACGATAATTAAATAAACGCAATAATTAGATAATGTAATAAATAAATAATGCAATAAATAAATAAAATAAAAAACCCCAAAGTAAAACCCTAAAACCTAAAGTTGAGTCCCCAGCAGAGTCGCCAGCTATTGCGACTGGTTTTTAAATCAAAGCCGCCACCATTAGTTTTTATCCTAGGGAAGGGAATATAAAAGAAAACCTTAATTCGCAGACAAAGATTCTAGGTTTCGGACTCTTATTAGACGAAAGGAAGGTGTTAGGCACCTTTTATCTATCTTGTTTACAAGGATATTAGGTTTTAGGTTTAAGTTCGGGTAGAAGAGGGTTTTAAATTTTAATTAGGAGGAAGGGTTTAATTTTTTTATAAGGGAACTCGCTACGATTTTTGATCGTATGCCTACGTATCCTCTTATGAGGAATCAGAGTCTTAATTCATAGTTCGTATGGGGTTGGTGTTTTTTAGGGGTCACAAACGTATTTTGAATCACCTCGCATTTTGACTGGGAGTTGTGATTGCGGTTATTTTGGCTAAATGCGCGGTTAGTCAAAATCTATTTGAAACCCTTTTGCCAAAAAACAATTAATTAGCTTAGTTGATTGCAAAAAGTAGTTTGTTGTTTTTGAGTGTTTTTTAATCGTATAAACTGCAAAAAATCTTGTTAATGCATGATTAAAAAAAGATTTAATGCAAATAATATAGTAAAATAATGTATGCAATTTTATTGAATAAAAATAATTTATTTGTTAGTATATGAATAATAATGTATACATATAATAATTAAAATTAATAATAATAATTATAAATAGTAATGATAAGTAATTGAATAATTATAATAATAATATATAATAATAAAAATATTAAAATATAAAAAATATAATAATTAAAAAAATAGTAAATAATATAAAGGGAGCAATAATAATAATAAATAAATAAATAGAAAAAATAATTGGTTAAATCGCGGGGTGTATTTCTAGTTATTAAGTAAAAGAGTGGGGGTGTTAAAAGTTAGGGCATGAATTCAATTCAGGCTCAGCAATCCTGGGGAGACTGAATTATTTGCTGGCTTAGTAATTTCAAACAAAGAGGGATGTGGAAACGAATTGGGCTTAGGCCCGTTATGCGTTTGGAAGGGTTGAGTGATTGAGTGTGGCGAGGGAGTATGCTAGTTATCATGCAGACTTGGCCTCTGGTTGTCTGATCAAGGTCGCGTGGATAAGATTGAAGGTGCATATTCGTTATCATAGGTGAGCACACATTGGATCAATGAATTATATTATTTGTTTAAATCATTTTTCTTCCAGCTTTACAGAAAAAACTCCCCCCTCTCTCTCTCTCTCGTCCCCTTCACCTCATACACAACCCTTCATCTCACAAACTCTAATCCACTAAATCTGACCACGACGGTGCTGGAATACTAATCCCTCACCCCACCGTAAACCGACCAAACCCCAACCCAACAATCAAAACAAAGAACACGCAAAGCTAAGTTACCCTCTGCAATTTTGTGTTCTGAATCTCCGAGCCTCTGAGTTCCAGCGTTGATCTTTTCCTCTTCTTAGTTTTTTTGAGATTGAAGATGAGCGGTGATGAAGGATTGCTCAGCGGCAGCGGTGACTATGTGATTAGGTTTTCAGATATTGAAACCCTAATCACTCTTTCGCATGGTCTTCAACAACAAAAGGGTTCAGCGTCTCCGCGTTCTTGTGTTCTTCAACCTTTCTTCAAGAGTTCCTCTATGTATTGTATTTTTTCTCCTTCCCTATTCAAGCTCCCAATCCCCCTTTCTTCAAATTAGTTTAGTATATATATACTTTTGATTTAGGGTTGCTGTTTACAGATACTTAACATAGATTTAAGGATTGGGATTGATTTTGTATTATGTGTATTAAAGATTCAATGTTTGTGACAATTGATTTAGTCTGATTCGCGATTTGATTTTTGTATATCAGATTTGGATTTTTGTACTGTAATAGAACTTGGATTTTAGGCCTTTAATTGATAGTAGTATTCGATTATGTTGCTATTTTGCTGTAGAAAAGTTCTGTCTTAACTTTGTTGTAAAAAGGATATGATTTTTGTCCAATCTGTGCAATAAATATTGGTGATGAAACCTGCATAATTACTGCTGTGATTTACACAGTACCTGTTATTTTGAACGTGGGCCTTGTGTTGTTTTTAATCCCAATGCGTTTTTCTTTTACCAAACTTGGCCTAGCATTTGTGGCACAAATCCATAACAACAATTATAGCAAGTGCATTTTCCTTTGATATGTATATTGGGCCTAAACAACATATTTTTTATTTACAACAAACATTTATTCAGACTGGGCCCAATTGGCTTCAATAATATGATCCAATAGATCTTTTTTCAAAACAAAACTCTTTATTATATACTCCATACAATATTAAATTTACTAATAATTTGTAAAAAATAAAAGAGAAATATAATAACGGTAATGATTTTGTTCACAAATGCCAAATGGACCAACTTAGAAACTGTTTAATGGGCCTGTGCAATAACTAATCAAGGAAATGCCAATGTTTTTTCTCTTGAGCTAAAACTGTAATGGGCTTGGCTAAAAACTCAATGGGTCACCGTTTCTTATGTATTACCCACCGAAAGTGGGCCTAACGAAATGGGCTTCCACCTTAAATTTTCACTCCCCTTTCTTCACTAACAGCAATAATCTCTATATTTGGTTTCCACCTCTCTTTCACTAATAACAACTATTTAATAATTAAGAACTTTTTGTAATTGTTCGAATAATTTTCCATTTTCGATTCACATGGGCCTTTAGCCAACATGCTTTGAGAATGCGTTCACGGACATACGAGTCTTTCTGATTTTTGAAAGCCCCGCTTTCCTGAATTTAAGTACACCCCCTAATCGACTTAAATTTTAAGAATGGGCCATCAAATATTGTTGTACCATCCTCAATTAAACATTTCTTTATTATTCTAATCTCGAAAAATAAGATCATCGGGGAGGACAAATTTAGGGTACGACAACCACATAATTGAACCCTAACAGAGAGATGAACTACCCATAACTCCTCCTTTCTTCAAACAATTGAGATGCTCATCCTAGGTTATTTGGATGACTCTCCATAGTACAGACACCAATCAACCATAGAATTTTGGTTGACATTCCTCCAATGCTCACCATCCCTTGAAAGACTTTTCCACAACAACAGAACAGGAGTTCCATGTTCTCATATACTTGATAAGAATGCCAAGTTAGAGTAGACAACTTTCATCCTATTTATGAAAAAAACCACCAGTCATATTGAGAAAAATAAATCCTCAATACAAAGATGTCAAGACATTATGTCTGACACTTCTTTAAGTTCTTCTAGCTTCAGATTAAGGACCCCTCTTATTAACTGCTAAGAATTCCTTGAGAACCATACAGTAGTTGCACATCATGTGATTAGTGCATTACTTCCCTCAATCATTAGCTTTTGATCGTGGGCATGGGCATGCATCTTCCTGCAATACATACGAAGATGATTCCTTGGACAAGTGAGCCCTTTTTATTTTCCAAAGTTGGGTACTTTGAGTTTTGGAGGAATCACCACATCAGGAACTAGACCCATTTCAAGAGCGTCTACTTTGAAAGCATCAAAACCCTCCACAACTTTTAACCTTTCCTCCAGGGCTTTATACTGATTCACTACCAGTGGATTATCAACAACATGAGTACCGGTCGTCTTTAAGGGTGCCTGGTAGGCATCCTCTGGGTCGTGATCTCCGTATTGCAAGTCCAGGTAGTTGTCTGCATTATTGGTTGGATTTTATAGGGTATGTGATGCCCCTGCTTTTGATGGCGGTGGGACGAACCCTTCAGTATCAACTTCTTGTTGGGCCATGACAGACTTTTGGGGTCCTTCTTTTGGCTCTTTCCTTGGTTGGTGATTTCTTGATGCACCAATGGTTTGGGCTACTTCTTCGAAAGCTACCCTAGGAATCTGGTCTTGCCTGTCAATGATGTTCTTCAAAGCTAGGAGAACTTGACTCAGATCTCCTTTCATTGAAGTGACATCCCCCTGTACTTGGTCAAGATCCTCTTTGAATGCAGCATGGGTTTCCTCAATTTGCTCCATTACGTTTTGTTGATAGGCCCTTGTTTGATATGGAGGCCAGGGAGGTGGAGATCTTCTTCTACCAATGGTTCAACTGGAGAGATGTTTTTGAAAAATGAGTTTTGACATGATATACAGGTGTTCGTGAATGCATGCGTGTGAACGGAAGTGTATGAAAATGAAATGGTTACTTGTTTTAAATGTCTTATTCACTTGGATACATGCTTGTCTTTTGCTTATTATTGTCACTCGGTGATCAGTTTGAAAATAGATACGCATACGAGATATGGAAACAAAATGTCGTTATTGAAGGTAACATAATTCAGATATTGAAAAATATTACAATCTTAAACCAAAACTTTATTTGCGTGAAATTAAGCCAAGGGAAATAAGTCTTCTAGGTGTGCTTGTGGAACACAGCTTGAGACATTATCCACTATTTGCTCGACAAATCTCGAGAAAGTCTTCAGCACATTATTTCCCTTTTGTGGTTTTGAATTCAGACATGTTTGGCGCATTGACGCGGACAAGTTGTTTCCTTCGGTATCCATTTTTCAAGACAGTCACCAAGATCTTGAGTTTATTATTATCTTTTGTACCCCCTGTGAATAAGACAAATAAAAAGAAACGGGTGACACATATATGAAATGTATGAATACACATATGTATAATAGACGCACGGTTGAGTGACGGGATTTTTGTGATAAGTACCCTTAGAAGGTAGGCTCCTTAATTTCGACCTACGGTTAGTCTATCCTCCCAAAAGGTGGTTTCCTTAAAGGTATCATGAATAACACAAGAGGGAAAAAGCACAAGGGCCTCCCTTAGGTGGAGCCTCTTTACGGACCGAAACTTTCGTCTCAAAGTCGTGAAAGGTCTCGTCATGAGATTTTAGGTTAAGGCCGTTACAAAGAGTCATGGGTGACCTTCCAAAGTCCTACTCATCAAGAGGATATCTCTCGATAAGTATTCCTTTTTTGGAAGTTCACCGACTCTAGGCGAAGTCGTCACATAAACTCGCAGGGATGATGTACCCCCTAAGCTAATAGACGAGCCTTCTTTCTAAGGGTAATTGAAACTTTTTTTTTGAAATAAAAATTCCCGCCACGCAGTAAATATATGATAAAAATAATTGACGATAAATAAATAAATGCAATAATTAAATAATGTAATAAATAAATAATTCAATAAATATATAAATAAGTAAACCCCAAAGTAAAACCCTAAAACCTAAAGTTGAGTCCTCAACAGAGTCGCCAGTTGTTGCGGATGGTTTTTAAATCAAATTCGCCACTATTTGTTTTTATCCCAAGGAAAGGAATCTAAAAGAAAACCTTAACTCGCAGACAGAGATTCTAGGTTTCAGACTCTTATTAGACGAAAAGAAGGTGTTAGGCACCTTTCATCTACCTTGTTCACAAGGATATTAGGTTTTAGGTTTAAGTTCGGGTAGAAGAGGGTTTTAAATTTTAATTAGGAGGAATGGTTTAATTTTTTTATAAGGGAACTCTCTACGATTTTTGATTGTATGCCTATGTATCCTCTTATGAGGAATCAGAGTCTCAATTCGTAGTTCGTATGGAGTTGGTGTTTTTTAGGGGTCACAAACGTACTTTGAATCACATCGCATTTTGACCAGGAGTTGTGATTGCGGAGATATTGCCTAAATGCGCGGTTAGTCAAAATCTGTTTGAAACTTTTTTGCCAAAAAACAATTAATTAGCTTAGTTAATTGCAAAAAATAGTTTGTTGTTTGTTGAGTGTTTTTTAATTGTATTAACTGCAAAAAATCTTGTTAATGCATGATTAAAAAAAGATTTAATGCAAATAATATAGTAAAATAATGTATGCAATTTTATTGAATAAAAATAATTTATTTGTTAGTATATGAATAATAATGTATACATATAATAATTAAAATTAATAATAATTATTATAAATAATAATGATAAGAAATTGAATAATTATAATAATAATATATAATAATAAAAATATTAAAATATAAAAAATATAATAATTAAAAAAATAGTAAATAATATAAAGGGAGCAATAATAATAATAAATAAATAAATAAATAGAAAAAATAATTGATTAAATCGCGGGGTGTATTTCTAGTTATTAAGTAAAAGAGTGGGGGTGTTAAAAGTTAGGGCCTGAATTCAATTCAGGCCCAGCAAGCCTGGGGAGTGTGAATTATTTGTTGGCTCAGTAATTTCAAACAAAGAGGGATGTGGAAACGAATTGGGCTTAGGCCCGTTATGTGTTTGGAAGGGTTGAGTGATTGAGTGTGGCGAGGGAGTATGTTAGTTATCATGCACACTTGGCCTCTGGTTGTCTGATCAAGATCGCGTGGATAAGATTGAAGGTGCATATTCATTATCGTAGGTGAGCGCACATTGGATCAACGAATTATATTATTTGTTTTAATCATTTTTCTTCCAGCTTTACAGAAAAAACTCTCCTCTCTCTCTCTCCTCCCCTTCACTTCATACACAACCCTTCATCTCACAAACTCTAATCCACTAAATCTAACCACGGCGGCGCTGGAATGCTAATCCCTCACCCCACCGTAAACTAACCAAACCCCAACCCAACAATCAAAACAAAGAACACGTAAAGCTAAGTTACCCTCTGCAATTTTCTGTTCTGAATCTCCGAGCCTCTTAGTTCCAGCGCTGATCTTTTCCTCTTTTTTGTTTTTTTGAGATTGAAGACGAGCGGTGATGAAGGATTTCTCAGAGGCAACGGTAACTATTTCATTAGGGTTTCAGATATTGAAACCCTAATCACTCTTCCGTCGAGTCTTCAACAACAAAAGGGTTTGGCGTCTCCGTGTTCTTGTGTTCTTCAACCTTTCTTCAAGAATTCCTCTATCTCTTGTATTTTTTCTTCTTCCCTATTCAAGCTCCCAATCCCCCTTTTTGTAAATTATTTTATTATATATATATATATATATATATATATATATATATATATATATACTTTTGATTTAGGGTTGTTGTTTACAGTTACTTAACATAGATTTAGGGATTGGGATTGATTCTGTATTATGTGTATTAAAGATTCAATGTTTGTGACAATTGATTTAGTCTGATTCGCGATTTGGTTTTTGTATATCAGCTTTGGATTTTTGTACTGTAATAGAGCTTGGATTCTGGGCCTTTAATTGATAGTAGTATTCGATTATGTTACTATTTTGATGTAGAAAAGTTTTGTCTTAATTTTATTGTAAAAAGGATATGATTTTTGTCCAATCTGTGTAATAAATGTTGGTGATGAAACCTGCGTAATTCCTGTTGTGATTTACACAGTATCTGTTATTTTGAACGTGGGCCTTGTGTTGATTTTAAGCTCAATGCGTTTTTATTTTACCAAACTGGGCCTAGCATTTGTGGCACCAATCCATAACAGCAATTACAACAAGTGCATTTTCCTTTGATATGTATATTGGGCCTAAACAACATATTTGTTATTTACAACAAACATTTTTTCGGACTGGGCCCAATTGGCTTCAATAATCTGATCCAATAGATCTTTTTTAAAAACAAAACTCTTTATTATATACTCCATAAAATATTAAATTTACTAATAATTTGTAAAAAATAAAAGAGAAATATAATAACGGTAATGATTTTGTTCACAAATGCCAAATGGGCCAACATAGAAACTGTTTAATGGGCCTGTGCAATAACTAATCAAGGCAATGCCAATATTTTTTCTCTTGAGCTAAAACAGTAATGGGCTTGGCTAAAAACTCAATGGGTCACCGTTTCTTATGTATTGCCCAACGAAAGTGGGCCTAACAAAATGGGCTTCCACCTTAAATTTTCACTCCCCTTTCTTCACTAACAACAATAATCTCTATATTTGATTTCCGCCTCTCTTTCACTAATAACAACTATTTAATAATTAAGAACTTAATAATTGTTCGAATAATTTTCCATTTTCTATTCACATGGGCCTTTAGCCAACATGCTTTGTGAATGCGTTCACGGACATACGAGTCTTTCTGATTTTTGAAACCCCCGCTTTCCTGAATTTAAGTACAACCCCCTAATCGACTTAAATTTTAAGAATGGGCCATCAAATATTGGTATACCATCCTCAATTAAACGTTTCTTTATTATTCTAATCTCGAAAAATAAGATCATCGGGGAGGATAAATTTGGGGTACGACAACCACATAATTGAACCCTAACAGAGAGATGAACTTCCCATAACTCCTCCTTTCTTCAAACAATTGAGATGCTCATCCTAGGTTATTTGGATGACTCTCCATAGTGCAGACACCAATCAACCATAGAATTATGGTTGACATTCCTCCAATGCTCACCATCCCTTGAAAGTCTTTTCCACAACAACAGAACAGGAGTTCCATGTTCTCATATACTTGATAAGAATGTCAAGTTAGAGTAGACAACTTCCATCCTATTTATGAAAAAAACCACTAGTCATATTGAGAAAAATAAATCCTTAATACAAAGATGTCAAGACATTATGTCTGACACTTCTTTAAGTTCTTATAGCTTCAAATTAAGGACCCCCCCCCCCTTATTAACTGCTAAGAATTCCTTGAGAACCATACACTAGTTGCACATCATGTGATTAGTGCATTACTTCCCCCAATTAGAATCTGTTTCATGTCCATAAACAAGATTCCATAAGCATGTCTCCTTTGATCAGAAGGATATTCCAAATGTTAGAGAGAAAGTTTTGACACTATAGCTTGTCCTCCACATATAAAGGATCCAGATGGGATACCTTTATCAAGCCTCCGTAACAACGCAAAACCACTGCTCACCAACTCACATATATCAGAGATAAACTAATCTAAAGAGTACCAAATATGTTGATCGTGTCATGACCAACATACTTATCTAAGACATGTTTCTATCAAAGAAATGACTCAAGTTTCCAGACTCACAGGGAAGCGTCAGCGTGTAGAGTGATCCCCCATCAACTTTGTTTTTTAGGGTTTTAGACTTTCATCTTGTACTTGGGATTATTGAAACTTGTACTAAAAAGTGTAATCCATTTTGAGATTATTGTAATGAGATTTTTCAGTATTTCAAATGTGTTATTACTTTGATATTTGCAAATTGTCTGTAAATCTTTTAGTCCCTTGAAATGTTAATAATAAAATAAATCATGTGCATTGCATATCATGCATCATATTTTACATACTTCTTGTATTTTCTTTTGTGCATATCCAGGTGTCTTACTGAGCTTCTTTACTTTGTTCAGCAAGTTATCTCATCAGTACATTACGCGAGCTAATCTCAGAAGGAAGATGGATAATCTAGAACAAGAGAATCGCAAGCTACGCGAGAAAGTTTCTTCTCTAAAGACCGGTATGGCCAATCTCATGGAATCTTTGGTGGCTGCTCAGAATCAGCCACCAATTGCTCAGCCTCAACAGACAATGGTTTCTATTGAAGTTCTGGTTGTTCCTGTTTCTACTACTCCACCTATTGTTGTTCAAAATTGTATGCCTCTGGGATACCCTTGGGGAATTTCAGAGAACTTTATGCCAGAAGGTTATAATTAGGATCCTCAAGTTGCTCCACTTGCTTAGACTACTGCTTCTCATACACCTCATGTGGTGCATGTTACCCATGCTGCTAGAAATGAGTTCACTATGCTGCACTTCCCTCGGTAAATATGGTCATGTTTGCTAATGATGAAGTGTATCGCCCTATTCCTCCACCAAGTGAAAGCTTGGGTTTCTATAATCGAATGGAAGATTTTCAAGACCAGTTTGATAAGTTACAGAAAGATTTGAAGGCCCTCCGAGGAAAAGAGTTGTTTGGGCAGAATGTGAATGATATGTGTTTGGTGCCAAATGTGAAGATACCTGCAAAGTTCAAAGTGTCGGAGTTCGAAAAGTACAATGGTAACACTTTCCCTCGTTCTCACTTAGTGATGCATGTAAGGAGAATGTCTACCCATACATATGATCAACGCTTGTTAATTCATTTCCTTCAAGATAGTTTGACCAGTGCAACATTGAAATGGTACATGAGCCTGGACAGTGCCAATATTCATTGTTTCAATGACTTGGGTGAAGCATTTTATCAGACAGTACAAATACGATATGAACATGGCGCTTGGCCGTGATCAACTCAGGGCCATGGCCCAGAAGGACAAGGATTCATTTAAAGAATATGTATAGAGATGGCGTGAAGTAGCCGCCTAGGTGATTCCTCCAATGGAAGAAAAAGAGATGACCATGATTTTTCTGAAGACACTAGGTGTATTATATTATGAAAGAATGGTGGTGAGTGCACCCAGTGATTTTACCTAAATGGTGGGAATGGGCGTTTGTTTAGAAGAAGCTGTAAGAGAAGGTAGTCTGACAAAGAGTGAAAATTTCGGCAATACGAAAAATTATCATTTGGATTTGTTAAGAAGAAAGAAGGAGAGACAAATGTTATTATTCAAGAGAGAAGGGTTAATCCTCCTAGAAGAAATCATCAGCGCCATCAACAGGTTGCCTCAGTAACTCCGGTTATAAATGCAACTCCGACTACAGTCTCCTATCAAAGACCAGCCCCTCAAGGAAGTCTAGGACAAAATCAGATAAGAGAACCTTTTGACGCTATCCCTATGAGTTATGCAGAGCTACTCCTAACATTAATCTAGAAAAAGTTGGTCCAGACTAGGCCACCCCTTGCTATACTATCCCCTTTGCCTTGGTACTATAAGGCGGATCAGACGTGCGCTTTCCATCAGGGTGCACCAGGGCATAATGTGGAAAAATGTTATCCTCTAAAATCCGAGGTACAGAAAATGGTTAGATATGGCCTTTTGTTCTTCAAAGATGGCAGTCCTAATGTAAAAGATAATCCTCTGCCAAGGCATGAAGGAACGAGTGTTGTCAACATGGTTGCTGGTTGTCTAGGGGACTTTCGCATTTATGATATTAATTTGGTCAAAGGAGACTTGGTAAAGATTCATGCAGACCTTTGCGAGTTTAGTTACTATACTCATGACCATGTTGGTTGTGGTATCTGTAGTACTAATATACAAGGTTGTAACAAGATAAAGGTTGATTTGTAGGAGATGATGGATGAGGGCCTCATCCATATAATCAGGCCTAGGGGAGAATATTAGAAGGAAGTGAACATGGTCTTTGAGTGTCCTGGAGAGTTCAGGATCTTTTATATGGACCATATGAATGTTGATCTCGTGCAATTGCATGCTACTTTCTGTCACATGGCTGGTTAGGTAGAGCACCACTATGGATCTTGTCGGGTTTGCTGCAGGGATTCCCAAGGATGTTCCATTGTAAGAAAAGGTATTCAGTTGTTATTGGATAATGGAACAATCAAGGTGTCAGGCCAAAGAGATGATTAGCATGAGGTTAATATGATCAAGGTTTGCTTGGTTGAGGATGAATCAGATGATGAATATGCTTTTGCGGATGAATTCTTTTCCTCAGATGAGTATATGTTCTCCAAAGGTAATTATTTGATGTCCAAATTTTTGGAAGAAGGTGCGAATGTAATTGTGCCTTGTTTCATTGATTCTGCCCCTGTTGAAATTGAATATTGTAGTAAGCCAGTTGTTGCCCCTATGGTGATTTTCTTGCCAGGGCCCGTTCCTTACAAGTCAAATAAATTTGTACCGTACAAGTACAATGCTACTATTTTAGAGGATGGTGTGGAAGTTCCCATCCAACCTTTATCTACTATTGAGAATATTGTTGAAACTAGCAGGGTGACTCGCAGTGGTCGTGTATTTGCACCAGTTATTAGGGGAAGTGTCAGTCCTGAGAAGAAAGTTACAGAAGATGTTGAGAATAAGAAAGTTATAGGAGAGTCCAGTGGTGCTACCCTGGAAAAAGATGTGGATGATATTTTGAAGATTATCAAAATAAGAGATTATAGAATTGTAGGTCACCTATTGCAGACTCCTTCAAAGATATCTATCCTAACATTGTTAATGAATTCTGCTACCCATAGAGAATCCTTGATGAAGGTGTTGGGTTAAGCCTTCGTGGAGTGTGATATGCCGTTAGATCAATTCAGCAGTGTGGTGGGTAATATTACATCTTGTAATAACCTAAGCTTTTGTAATGATGAATTGCCTAACGAAGGAAGGAATCACAACCTAGCTCTCCACATATCCATGAACTGTAAAAATGATTCATTATCAAATATGCTGATTGATAATGGATCCGCCTTAAATGTTATACCGAGGAGTACGATGATGAAGCTGGAGTACCAAGGAGCTCCCATGCGCCCAAGTGGCATAATTGTAAAAGCTTTTGATGGATCAAGGAAGTCACTTATTTGGGAAGTCGATCTGCCTATTCACATAGGCCCGCACTTGTTCTAAATAACTTTCCAAGTCATGGATATTGTGCCTGCATACAGTTGTCTACTGGGAAGGCCATGGATACATGAAGCAGGGGTTGTCACTCCCCCTTTACACCAAAAGCTGAAGTTCGTGCGTGAAGGCAAAGTGGTTATTATAAATGGAGAGCAAGCATTAATGATATATCATTTATCGTCTTTTAGTGTTGTAAAGGCAGATGAAGCTACTGTAGGGACACAATTCCAAGCTCTGTCTGTTGAAAACGTAAGAGAGAATTAGAATTATATGCTTCATTCAAAGATGCTATGTATGTTGTGCGTAATGTCCCTAGTAAAGTATGGGGGCAGATTGTTGATCCTTTGGTAAACAAGAACAGGGCTGGTTTGGGATTTTATACAAAGAATGGGAGAGTTGAGAGTTTGAAGTCAAAGCCTACTAAGAGCACCTATCAGAATATTTTCTGCAGCGGAGGCTACCTCCATCGAGGGTGAAAGTTAATATTGTATGGGCTTATCTGTTTTCTTTGCTCATTAAAATCATTAATAAAAGATGTCTTTGATTCTCAAATTGTGTTTTATTTTATAATTTTTTTTCTTGGAAAATGGTAATCAGAAAAATCCCTTTTTGGAATAAATAATAATCGTAGATAAGTCTACATGATCACTTGATATATGTGTCAGATTCTAAAAAGCAATCATAAATCACATGTGTATATTAATTAATAAACATGTTGAATACAATGACCCTGCACCCTCTCCCAAATTTGAATACCCTGTGTTTGGGATGGAAGAAGAAGAATATGATGAGATTCTAGAAGAGGTTTCACGGATGCTCGAGCGCGAGGAAAATTCCATTCAACCGTATAAAGAGTCATTGGAGATCATCAATTTGGGTTCAGAAGATGAGCCAAAGGAAGTAAAAATTGGAGCATTGTTGCATCCTAATATAAAGAGCAGGTTGATTGAACTATTGAAAGAGTACGTGAACATCTTTGCTTGGTCGTACCAAGATATGTCTGGTCTACATATTGATATTGTGGAGCATCATTTGCCTTTGAAGCCAGAATGCCCGCCGGTCAAGAAGAAGTTGAGAAGAACTCACCCTTATATGGTAGTAAAAATTAAAGAAGTGTTAAAGCAGATAAATGCTGGTTTTCTTTTGACATCAGTGTATCCTTAGTGGATTACCAATATTGTCCCTGTACCAAAGAAAGACGGAAAAGTTTGCATGTGCATAAATTACAGAGATCTAAATAAAGCTAGTCCAAAAGATGATTTTCCATTGCCGCATATTGATATGTTAGTTGATAGCACTACAAAATTCAAAGTATTCTCGTTCATGGACGGATTTTCTGGATATAATCAAATTAGAATGTCTCCTGAGGACATGGAAAAAACAACGTTTATCACACCCTGGGGAACATTATGTTACAAAGTGATGCCCTTTGGATTGAGGAACGCTGGTGCAACGTACTAGAGGGATATGACAACCCTATTCCATGATTTGATGCACAAGGAAATTGAGGTATATGTTGATGACATGATTGCCAAATCACAGATCGTCTCCGCTTGAATCCAAATAAATGCACCTTCGGTGTCCGATCAGGGAAGTTGTTAGGTTTTATTGTCAGTCAGAAAGGAACTGGAGTTGACCCATATAAAGTCAAAGCAATTCAAGAAATGCTTGCACCAAGGACTGAAAAGCAAGTTAGAGGCTTCCTTGGACGTTTGTATTGCATTTCCAGATTCATTTCCCACATGACTGCAACGTATGAACCGATCTTTAAGTTGTTAAAGAAAGATCAGAGTTGTGTGTGGACAGATGATTTCCAAAGGGAATTTGAAAGTATCAAATAATATCTTCTTGAACCTCCCATCTTGCTCCCTCCCGTTGAAGTAAGACCATTGATCATGTATCTAACAGTGTTAGATAGTTCTATGGGTTGTATTTTGGGACATCAGGATGAAATAGGAAAGAAAGAATATGCCATCTATTATCTTCGTAAGAAATTTACTGACTGTGAGTCACGGTATTCTATGTTGGAAAAGATATGTTGTGCTCTGGCCTAGGCGGCAAATAGGTTGCGACAATATATGTTGAATCATACTACTTGGTTGATTTCCAAAATGTCTGATTAAGTATATTTTTGAAAAGCTTGCTCTTACTGGAAGAATGGCCCATTGGCAGATGTTGTTGTCCAAATATGACATTGAATACCGTACTCAAAAGGCCGTAAAAAGCAGTGTGCTGGCGAATTATCTTACTCATCAACCGGTAGATAATTATCAATCTGTCAAGTTTGATTTCCATGATAAGGATGTAATGTTCTTGAAAGTGAAATATTGCGATGAACCTTTGCCTGAGGAAGGTCCTGATCCTGAATCTCGTTGGAGAATGGTTTTTGATAGAGCTGTGAATGCTTACGAAAAAGGAATTGGTACTATGATTATCACTCCCCATGGGTCATACATCCCTTTTACTGCAAGGTTAACATTTAATTGTACCAATAATATGGCGGAGTATGAGGCTTGTATAATGGGGTTCGAGGGAGTCATTGATCTCAGAATCAAAGTTTTATATTGTTGTACCCCAAAATTTTCCCTCTCATTTATCAAGTAATCTCTCACAAGATCTCTCTTGGTTCAAGACTGCACTAGGGTTGATCAGCTCAAGACACCTCCTTAAACACTGATGACCAAAATTAGGGTTTGAGATTGCACAAGGATAATTTAACTTTCAATGCATCATATGACTTTAATGGATCATTATGGACCCCCAATATTACCCATGTAAAGTTTCAAGCCTTGGATCACACTTTTGCTCAGTCAATTGAGCAGTTGACCTAAAAATCAGCTGTATTGGGGAAAAAGTCAAATATGGCCAATATACAGTCAAAATTCATAATTGTTTATCCACATCAACATTATAAACTAATATGTATCATTTGTTCAAGTTTAGACCATAATTCCTCAAGAAATTGGATTAAATCATCAAAAGGGCAAAATGGTCAAAATTAGGGTTTTGAATGAGAAATGGCAGTTTCTGATTTTTTGACCTAGCAAATGGTCAATTGGTTTGAAGCATGGTTTCAAGATTTCAATTTAATATTTTTGACCTAATGGCATGACCTAAAACATTTCTCAAGATCAATTGGATTGATAGTGAATTTTCAGTCAACTAATCAAAAGTCAAATGTACACTGAAAAGTCAAGCTTTGACTTTTTGGTCAAAATTCAATGTCAAAGATCACAATTCATCAAAACATATCAAAATATGAAACTTATTCATAAAGAAATCAAAAAGTCAAGATTTCATTTTGAAAAGTCAAAGTTTTCTAACTTAGAAATTTTTCTAAGTGTTTAAAACTTCATATTTTTTCATAACTTTGAGCCAATTTTTCACCATGATGCAAGATGATTCAAAAGAAACTTCCAACATGAAAGTTGTAGATATCCATTATATCTACAACTTTTATTTACACAACTTCTTCTAAAAATGCTTGGATCTCAAGTTATTTATTCATAAAGTCATGGTCTTGAATTTGAACACTTAGTGAAATTTTGCCCTAGTTTTGGTCAGGATTTTGACCTAACTTCATGGCAATTTTTCATATAGTTACAAGGGGAATTTTCAAAAGTGATTCAAATATGGATTATAGATCATATTACAAGCTTTCCAAAATGTCCAAGAACTCCTTGAGATCATTTATGAGCAAGGATAATCGAAGAGATGAAGTTAGGGTTTTCAAACTTAAATTACAAGCCATTTCATGATGAACAAGATTTCAAATCCAAGCCTATGCTGCATGAATCTTACTTTTCAGGCTTCTAACCTCTAAACCTATCCATAATCAGAAGATTACACAACTATTTGAGTTATGATCCAAGTGTTTGAGTCTTTGTCCAAGTGATTATTCCATTAATGGAACAAAGTTCACACTTCCATTTTGGAAAAGTGACTTTAATCACAAAGTCAATGCATAGAGCTCCTAACTTGTTTCATCTGAACACAAGTAATGTCAAAGGCAAAAGCAATATGTCTAGAGCCTCCCATTAACTCAGGCCATGCTTGTACTTCACATTGAAACTTGTTTTCCTACTTTTCTTCAAAATCAAGTAACATAGCCATAACTCTATATCTCACAGTTCTGTCAACTTCAAACCCTCTAACCTCTTTCATATAACTATACAAGTTATTTGCAAGCTAACACACGAATTTACAAGCTCCCAAACTCCCTGAAAACTCAGATTGCACAAAACCTCCATTTTTGTGTCATTTCTGACTTTGAACTTTAATCTTCAAAACCACTCATGCATTTCTTGGCCTTTTAGTTTCAAAAGCTTCCTCATATCAAATACAAACCATTCTTGTCCCTGTTTGCAGACTGTAACATCATCTTCATCAACTTCCATATCCAAAAAAATAGCATTGTAGTTGGACTTCTCCAGGCCATTTCAGCCACTCTCAACTCAAGCTAAGCATTACATTAGCTTCCTAGAGGTCCAAGGAAGCTAACCTGGTCATCACCACTGCCTGAAACAAGCTCAAATCCATTTCACGATTTCCAGTTTTGAGGTATTTTTCTTGAACTTCTATCTTCATATTCAGGCATCATTTGAGTTTGATTTGTGAAGATAAAATGTAGATACTATTTCCACGAAGCTGTACATATCCATAGTTTGCATTTATATGGCCTGAGCTTAGAGAATTTTAGAGTTGAAGTTTTCTTAAACTTTTTGGTTTTAAATTAGGGCCAGAAAAATTATCATTCATCTTTGATTGTTAGCTTAAGTTATTTATATGGTTGGATTCGTGGGAAGAAATGCCACAACTTTCATGTTTGAACTTTTCATTTTTGTTGAGAGATGAAGAAGATACAAGTCCTTTGGCTGGAGGTTGAAGATGAAGTGTAATCAGGGCCCGTTTTGTATTATATATTTATTGTTTCAGTTATATTAACGGATGTACATCCACCCCAGTGGTAAGGCACCACGCTGGTAACCTCAAGGCCACGAGTTCAAGACCCAGCGTTGCCTTTTGCTTTTTACATTTTTCACATTTTTTTTGTTTGCAGCGTCTGGGCTTTAGGAGGGGCCTAGTCTTTTTTTTTCACAACACCATTTGCATTACCGATCCACCCCCTCTGACTTTTCTTTATTTCTTTATTTTTATTTTATTTTTCTTTATTATTATTATTATTATTATTATTATTTATTATTACTATTATTATATTCATAAATCATAAAAAATCCAAAAAAATATTTTTATTTATTAATCATACTTATATATTTATTTTCTCTATAAAACAAAAAGATAAAAAAAAAACATTTTTCTTAAAATAAATAATTTTCTTTTTTTAAAATAATTATTTTTTAGACTTAGGATAAATTAATATATTATTTTATTTTCTTAGTTAAAATTAATTTAGAACTTAGGTTATTTTAATTAATTAATTTTCATATTATTTTTATTAATAAAAACCTTTTCATAAAAAACCCTAAAAATCCTTTTTCAAGTTAATTTCTTTTCTTAATTAGTGTAAGTTAATTTTATTTAACTTTAGTTAATCATTTTCTTTAATTAGGTCAAGACAAAAACCTTTCATAAAAACAACAAAAATAATTTCTTTTTCCATTTATATTCTTGCATTTTTATTTTCATTTTTGTATAATACTCAATATGGTTGTAATAGATAATTAGGTTTAATTTTCTTGCAATCCCCATTTGTAAATTTGTACACCCCCTCCCCTAATGATGTAATAGCGTAGTAATTTTACTTTTCGCAATTTATCGATTTATATAAATGCTAGTAATTAGGGTTTGTATGAGAAGATAAAAATCAACAAGTAGCAAACCCTAATCAAAGACTAAACAAAGCATAAAAATCAATACACTTTCACACAAGCACCCCTAGGGTAAAATCCACTTGGTTGCCTTATAAAATGGCCATATTATGCATGTGAGGTATCTTAGCAAAATCAAGCAAAAATATAAGATCATAGTCCCTCGATGATGCTATCTTTGTTGCCTTTTCAAAATGATCTTAGTCCCTAAATAAAGATGCTAAGGTACCTTGCAACATTGCTAATCATAATTATACGATGACCCACACCCGTGCCGTTTACATCCAAAGATAGGGTTACTTACCAAATCAATGGTAAGATAACAATGTCAAAGGAGAAAGGAAATGAACATAAAAGACTTTTGAGTAGGTAGAATGTTCCTAATTACTTGCTCAATTTCAAAACAAAAACATCCTTTCTATTTTCAAAATAAACACCAACACTTTCAAAAACATCTTTCAAACTTGAAAACATTTTCAAAGGATCAACACTTTGTATACATTCTTACGAACGAGAATCATTACAAAGTTTGCCTAAACAATGGCACCTTTTCAAAATACTTTCAAAAACCACACAAAGCACAATTTCAAACAAAAAAGCAAGTGGTCTAGCAAGTAACTAAGAGCCCATGGGAAACGATGGATGAAAAGGGTGCTAATACCTTCCCTTTTCATAATCTACCCCCCGAACTCAAGAAAAAATCTCAAAGGTCTTTCCTGTGCTTTTTCACCTTTCCTTTTGGGTAATAGAAAAGTAGGTGGCGACTCTTACTAACCGCAACATTTGCAATCAAACGCAAAACACCCAAGTCAGTTCTCCCACCGTATCACATAGATGTTTATGGTGATTCAGCTTTGGTAGTGAATTAGATTAAATAAAAATGGGACACTCGTCACCCTGGCTTGATCCCTTACAAATATTATGCTAGAAGATTATTACCCTTCTTTAACAAAGTTAAATTCCATCATATTCCCAGAGATGAAAATCAGATGGCAGATGCTTTGGCGACTCTGGCTTCTATGTATCAAGGGAATACTTGGAACGATGTGCCTCCTATCACAGTGTGACATTTGGATAGACCGGCTCATGTGTTTGCGGAGGAGGAAATACCAGATGAAAAACCTTAGTATTATAATATCAAGCACTTCCTCCAGTCTCGGGAATACCCTGCTGGCGCATCAAATAAAGATAAAAAGACATTGAGAAGGTTGGCATGCAGCTTTTTCCTCAATGAAGATGTGTTGTATAAAAGAAATTATGACATGGTCTTGCTCAGATGAGTGGATAGACATAAAGCAGACGTGTTGATGCATGAATTCTATGAAGGTTCCTTCGGTACTCATGCCATTGGATATTCGATGGCGAAGAAGATACTTAGGGAAGGTTACTACTGGCTGACAATGGAATCTGACTATTACAAATTTGCAAAGAAGTTCCATAAATGTCAGATTTATGCCGACAAAATTCATGTGCCTCCTACGCTTCTCAATGTTATTTATTCCCCATGGCCTTTCTCTATGTGGGGTATTAACAAGATTTAAATGATTAAACCAAAGGCGTCGAATGGACATCGTTTAATTTTGGTGGTAATTGACTACTTCACCAAATGGGTGGAAGCAACTTCATATTCTAATGCCACTAAGAAAGTGGTAGTGCTCTTTATCAAGAATAATTTAATCTGTCAGTATGGTGTGCCCAGCAGGATTATCACCGACAACGGCTCAAACTTGAATAACAAGATGATGAAGGAACTTTGCGAAGAATTTAAGATTATCCACCACAATTCATCTCCCTACAGGCTAAAGATGAATGGGGTTGTTGAAGCTGCTAATAAGAACATCAAGAAGATCATCCAGAAAATGGTTGTCACTTATAAAGACTGGCATGAGATGCTCTGTTTCTCTTTGTATGGATATCAAACATTTGTACACACTTCAAGTTGAGATTGAGATTCCCTCTTTGAGCGTGATAATAGAATCCAAGTTGTTAGAGGCTGAATGGGTCCAGAACAGGTTTGACCAGCTAAATCTAATTAAAGAGAAAAGAATGACGGCCTTGTGTCATGGTCAGTTATACCAGAAGAGAATGAAGAAAGCTTTTGATAAGAAGGTCAAATCTCATGATTTCAGAGAAGGTGACCTCGTGCTCAGGAAGATCATGTCCTTGTTGATTCTAGGGGCAAATGGACTCCTAATTTTGAAGGCCCATATGTTGTCAAGAAATCCTTCTTTGGCGGTGCATTGATTCTTGAAACAATGGATGGCGAGGAGTTCCCACGTCTTGTGAATGTTGATGTAGTCAAGAAATAATTCGCCTAGAAGAATAAAATAACATCTTGCTAAGACGAAAACCTGAAAGGGAGGCTTAGGCAAAAAGGAGCGTCTCGGTAGGCCGAAAACATGAAAGGGTGGTCTAGGCAAAAATTAGGGACATAAAACAGAATAAAATTTTCCTGGTACGTTGAAAAGCCGTAAGGGAAACCTAGGCAAAAGTTAGGGATTTCTTGGCAAGTAAATACATCAGACAAGACTTGATCAATGAAGCAACAATCTTCTTGGATTTTCATTACTCTTCAACCGAATTCTCTGCTCAAGAATTCAAAGTTAGGGAGAATAATGGTCATTGTAACTCAATGTATCTTTTCCAATGTGTATTACCATTTTACAAACTTTGTAATCATCTATGGAGTCTCGCCATTCGCAGACTACCATCCTATTAATAAAGTTTGAGCTTTTATCCAATGCCTTGCAATTATTATTTTATTCAGCTTACAAAGACTTTATTTATTATTGATAATAATGATCAAAGAAAATAGATTAAATAACAAAATTATTTTTTTTGAAAAGAATTTACAAATTACTTATTGCTTTAGATTTTGTGACTCAAGGAGAACAAAAATAGTGACTCAGTGACGGACAAATTCACAAATTTTTGAAAGTCTGATTTCCCCAAGAAAATTCTCCCAAGGAACTCCTGCTGGAATGAGTATGATCTTCATGTGTTTCCCAGTTAGTTGAAGACGGGACCAATTGGTGTATGTTGCAACATTGGGTTTGTGATCCCATATTCATCAGTCGATTCTTGGTACATTGGGATCTCGAGTTTGTCTGATATGAAGTCTCTATCCCAAATTCCCCAGTAAGGTCTTCACTCACATGAAGAAAAGTCTCTTCCCCTTTACATGGTAAAATGGAATCATTTGCAAAACACCGCCATTTGCAGTGTCTGAATTATTATTTTTGTTTGTTTCCTAGGCAACCAGATAAGGGCAATATCCTTTCTAAGAAGTATTGAAACAATCGTCAACTTTTTTTTAGGTTTTCTCCCACACAGTGTTGGGTTTGATTTAAAATTCCTATAAGTTTGATTTCTTGTTGTAATGTTTGACTTTCTTAAATTCCCGAGTAAGACCGAGATAACGTGTCTTTCAAAAAATTATCATCCCCATAAGGTTTCATAATTTCTCCCCAGAAAATTTGGTGCAATCCTCACTCTCAGTATTGAAGAATGTATCTTGAGTTCCCCTCGATGATGTAGTGTTTCCCTCCCCGATGAAGTCAGCGTAAAATCCCCAATTGATATCTCGATGATGTGGTTTCCATCTACCCTGTTGAAATCAGCATTGCAATCCCCAGTAGAAGTATAGACGTTGAAACATTTGTTTTCGCCGTTGAAGTCTGTGTGATATTCCCCGGTGAAGCCTGGGGGAGGATGTTATATCCCTTTATCTGTACTGATTTATTGTTATGATTGGATTATTTTCGGATTATGTTCCTTCCCAGTGAAGTTAAGCCATGAAGTAGGAATTTATGTCCTCAGTTGGTGCTTACTTTCATATGAAAATTCCATCTTGGATGTGATTTAGCCGAGTACTGACTGTACCTACTTGTTTTTTCCCGTTTGTCCCCAGTGTTATATGTCTATTTTGTCAGCATATACATAATAACATTTAGACATTTAGACATACATCATGCCTATATGAATTTAGAAAATCATTGCTCATTCACATTCATTACAATTTTGTTGGCATATTACCCTGTTTTGCAGAGTTGTGTTATCCTCTCTCCAATAGAGTGTCAACCTTAAGCAGAAAGTGTATATTCTTTCAATTTCCCCATTGAGTTTAGCTCTCATGGAAGAATTTTGCTTTAGCCTTCCCGTTCAGATCTTTGTTTGGATAGAATGTGTTTCCCTCTTGAGTTTATTACTCATGAGGATTTATTTTGGTTGATTGTTTCACTCCGGTTTATTTCTGGTTTGAATGGGTGGTCCCCTGCAATATTATTATTTTGATTTCTGCAAGCTTTAAGACCTAGTTTGAGAATGTGCATTTATTTTTCATAAGAAGATTTTACTTCCTCAACAGGAATATATTGGCATTTCCCCAGGAGGTCCTACTTCATTCCCCAGGAAGCCATATTTCTTTCCCCGGGGAATCGTTATTGCAATTCCTACACATAACAACAAATAACAGGTATCTTTATTTGAGCAACCTGTATTTCCCCAGTGAATCTGATAGCTCCCAGAGAATATTTTGATTTGTTACTCCAATTAATGGTATCCTTGTCATTATGGAAGGTAATTTGTTGTTGAGATATGTTACTCCAATGAATGGTAGCCTTGTCATTATGGAAGGTAGTCTGCTGATGATATTTGTTACTCCAATGAATGGTAGCCTTGTCATTGTGGAAGGTAGCTTGTTGTTGATATTTGTTACTCCAATGAATGGTATCCTTGTTATTATGGAAGGTAGTTTGTTGTTGAGATTTTTTACTCCAATGAATGTTAGCCTTGTCATTATGGAAGGTAGTTTGTTGTTGAGATTTGTTACTCCAATGAATGGTAGCCTTGTCATTATGGAAGGTAGTTTGTTGTTGAGATTTATTACTCTAATGAATGATAGCCTTGTCATTATGGAAGGTAGTTTTTTGTTGATATTTTTTACTCTAATGAATGGTAGCCTTGTCATTATGGAAGGTAGTTTGTTGTTGAGATTTGTTACTCCAATGAATGGCAACCTTGTCATTATGGAAAGTAGTTTGTTGTTGAGATTTCTTACTCCAATGAATGATAGCCTTGTCATTATGGAAGGTAGTTCGTTGTTGAGATCTTTTTCCAATGAATGGTAGCCTTGTCATTATGGAAGGAAGTTCGTCGTTGAGATTCTATTGCTCCGAAGAAGTTCATTTGTTTTCAGTTATGAGTACTAACTACTTATTGAAATTTACTGGTATTATCTTACAATTTCTTTCCACGATGCGTCAATGTTACTTTTTTGCTATCTCCTCAGTGAGTGGATGGTTTGTAGTCATCTGTTGGTCACCATTATCCTTCACTTTCTCTCCTCAATTTTTTGAGTTGATGATGCTTTATCTCCTCTTGGGGCTCTACCCCAACAGAGTTTTTTCTTTCGTTCACCAGTTATTTATTTTCCTGGTCGGGTTTCTCTTTTGATCCCTATTTTATGTGCTACATCCTCAATGTATTTTTGCGCCCTTTTAAGATTTATTCATCTGTATTAATAATCATAAGCATTGTATGGCATCTTAGGGCCAAAAATAGGGTTTGTTTTATATTTAATTATCTTCAATCACGTCGACACGAAGATCTTTAACCTTTGCATCTCTGGATAGAAGACACTTAAATAAGGGCAGCTGTTGTACCCCAATTTTTGACCCTAAGATCCCTCTATCACATCATATCAACTTAATCACAATAAGATCACACACTAGGGTTTGGTTCTTCTCCCTATCTTTAGCTTTGCTCTATGGGGAATCACCAAGCACTTTGACTTGTATTTTGTGATCATCTATATTTTTATTATCCTTTAACTAATGAATACAATAAGTGTTTGCCCCAATTGATGATGATTGTAGGAGAAAGCATAATATATTCCATCAAGATTGATTTAGATTCATGAGCTCATTTCTATGTTTTCCTTAACAAAGCTTCATTGAGACTCAAGCCTCAACATTTAAGATACTTTGAATCAATATCATGACAAATTCTATTATGATTCATCATACTTCAAGTTGTCAAAGATGTTTCAAAGGTACAAGGATTGATTGAAGAAGTTGACTCAATTGGGAAAATCCTTGATTCATTGATCGTAAGTGCACATCTCCTTCAATTCTCAAGATTTGAAAGTGGTTTGTGTTGCTATGTATTCTCCTTATCATCCTCAACAACTTATATTCACATTACAAAAGTATTTGTCTAAAGAGGTAGGTCAAAATTGAAAAGGTTTCCCAAGGCATTTTCTTGCTCTAGAAGTTAGGGTTTTGAACTTCAAAAGGGCATATCTTACTCATCTTTTGGTATCTTTGAATTATTACAAAGACATGATTATCTTCAAAGGGTTATTAACAAATCACTTCAAAAGATTCAAGGAAATTTTGTGTGGAAGAAACTTGATGATGAAGAAAGATTACAAGTCCTCCAGATGAACCCTCAAATTCCATTAGGTGATTTCAAATGATCATAACTTGGTAATTTTTTATCACCTTAAGCCTATTAATTTTCCAAAATGATCTTAAATATGTGAACTTCAACCCATATTTTAAGTACAAAGTGTGAAAATGGATGGAAGATGCCCTAAGGATGCAAAATATTATAGGTCATTTCATGAATTTTTGCCAACTTCAACAAGTCATAACTTTCTCAATTTTTGGAGATTTTGAATGGTTTAAGTATCAAAATGTCATTCAAGATATCTAATTCATGCCATTTTTTTATTCAAGAGCAAATTTCAAGTGGAAAGCCGTGTTTGGATGCAAGAGATTATAAGTCATTTTTGAAGAAAAACTTAGAAAATTTTCTAAGTATAGAAAGTCAACTTCTTTTTCTCAACTTTGACTCATTACAACTTTCAACTCAAGCATCCATTTGATCCCATTCTGTGCACATTATAAAGCTTGTTATCTCATCTTTCTAAAGCTTCAAGAATCATATCCTAAGACTCCTTGAATTGAGAATGCTATTGATTTGAATTTGGTAACTTGAAACTGAAGTTTCTCCAAAAGTCAGAATTTGAAATCTTTGTTTTGGCTTCTAATCACAAAATTCCCATGCATTTTTGCTTCTAATCGTGTTTAGAAACTTTCCAAAAGAATTTATCATCATAAAATGCAAGGATTGGATGAGTTTTGATTAAAAAAAGTGAATCACACTTTTCCCATGATGCAGATTGCCACGAATTCCCTCCAAACTTCATCATTTCACACGCTTGAACATTCCATTCACTTCCCTATAAATAGAGGATCATCCATCATTCATTTCCTCAAGCTTGAAGAGCCAAATCACTCTGTCAAACTCTCTCCATAACACCCTTTTCTGAGATTTCGAATTCTTATTTCTACCACTTTTCAATTTAATTTCTTCCTTAATCCTTCATCCTTGAACTTCCCTGAAGCTAACAAAAGAAGAATCAAGCCTTGAGGTGCCCAGAATTATGCTAGCCAATGCCATTTACAGATCAACTTTATCTGACTTTGTTCAGATAATTTAAGGTACCAAATCTTCTAACTCAAATTACTGAAATGGTCTATGATGTTCACTTATGCTTGCTATTAACTCAATTTTGGGAAACAATGCATTTCATACTTCTGATTTTCGATTTTGACATTTTTAAACATCCCTGGTTTTTTCCAAATCGACTACACTGTGTTTTATATAAATTTTGCACGAGAATATGGTTGTGATCGTCTTGAAGAGACGCGTTTATTGGTACCACTATGAGCGCCAAAATTTACAAATTTCAATGACTTGAGGTTTGTCCTATTTGCAGGGTGTCTGGAGGTTAAAGACAATGACATGTCTCGTCTTAACCAATGATAACACGCCAATTGTTTTATTTTTATTGGTTGACTTTTTATTGATCCAGTGTGTTTTTAAATAAGGTCCATATCAAGCACAGTGCGTCTGATCCACTTGATCAACTTACTAACGCGTTTTGACTATGATCTGATGGTCCATATCTTTTTAGTTTTATTTTTATTTTCTGATTTTATATTTTAATTGTTTTAAATTTCAAATATCCATAACTCTTTTATTTTTTATCCAAAAATTATAAAAAATATATACAAAAATACCTTGAATTATTTCTGACTTTGTGAATACTTTTTCATATTTTTATTTGGATGTTTGATATTTTTCATAATTCTTGCTTTGTCTGCTATATATTAAATGTTTTAAAAATACTTTCTGACATTTTCAAATTCTGAATTTTTTTATAAAAATCATTTTCATCATTTCCGACCTTCTGAAATTTTTGTGGAATTTTATCTTGTTTTTTTACTGTTTTTGATCTTTTTTCCTTTATTTGAGCAATTTAAATTAGTTTAAAATAGTTCCTGACTTTAAAAAATTACTAAAAATTTCATAAAAACATTTGAGTTTATTTCTAATTTTTCTATGGTCTCACTTAATTTTTCTTGAGTGTTTTGAACATAATTGCTATTTTCCCTTATTTCTAAATTTAAAAAATAATTTAAAATCTTTTTCTTTTATTTTAAATATTATTTTATTTTTTGTACATATTCTGGCTGATCTTGGACTATGAAATTTTGATGATGAACTTTATTAACATCATTGGATCCATGGTGTTGAGTCTAACTCCATAAAAATGGATGAATGATTTTAATAATAGTTTGATTAAATTTTTGGTTCAAATGTGATTACTTTTTACCCTATTTCTTCTTCTTCTCATCTCTTTCTCAATTGTACTAAATGTTATTGGACTATGACTTCCATATCATGTCTCAAAACATATGGTACATAGATTGTTATTGACTGGCCTCAAAATAGGTGCGACTTCTATATAAGTCCACTTATGATTCCTTAACATAGCGCTAAATTGTGTTCTAATTCGAGAAATGATCATTCGTGGCCCAAACTCATGTTTGTAAGCCCAAGTATGTTGATTTGAACCCTTTGATCCAATAACCTTGAGATTCATTGTTAGGAGGCTTTGGTTCTACCAATCCTCTAATGAATCTTCATCAATTTTGGTCAAAGTGGATCACTTAAACATCATTGATCATTTAATGTTTCCTTAAGAATTCTTAAATGGATGATATACTTCACAAAAAGAAATGCAACTTTCTTGAGAGGCTTTGGTTCTACCAATCCTCTAATGAGTTCCAAATGCAATTTTAAAGATGGTCATTCAACTAACCATTAATTCCTAACAATTGACTTTATTTTATGCTTTTACTTTATGCCTTTACTTTAAGCACATTTATTTTAGCATTTATGTTTCATGCTATTTTCATCTTTGCTCACTTGAGCATTTACTTTTATGTCATTTTTATTTTGCTCATTTGAGCTTTTCATTTCTTTTTTTGAAGATACTTAATAAGCAACTTAAACCATAAAAAACTTTAATGTTACTTAGACTACTTGGTTACTATCTTTTTCATTTTGGAGACATGGACTTCTTGGACTTAGGATTAGGGGCCTTAACCTATCTTGGAGACCTTGTGACTTCAACTGTTATTTTGTCTGGAGATCTTGGGGTTTACCCCAAGACATTTGGTTGTTTGTTTGTTTTGTGTGCAGGGTATTATGATTAAATGTTTTGTCTGTAATCTGGAATTCATCTGTATATAGTTGTTACTCTGCCCAATTTTTGTGAAGACTTAACACAAATGGAGTTTGGTTTTCTTAAGAGGTCTTTTATTTTGTAATTGTTTGTTTGGTTTCAAATCCAAAGGATGAGAATTCTATATTGACTCATTGTGTCAATTGTTGGTTTCTTGTTGGTTAGACGGTTCTTTTCCTTAGCTTTTACCTTATGCTTTAGGATAGTCCCTTCATCTCCTCCCATCTTCGTTAATTTTAAAATCTTCTCCCTCCTTTTGAAAATTCTTCTTGTTTTAAAACTTGAACCACTTTCATAATAAAATTAGACTTAGGTTCGTGCATTTTCAAAAATATTTTCTTAATCAAAACTTAATCAATTTAATAATACTTGGACATTTTTGTGAGAAGACTAAAAGACAATCAATCTCATTCAAACTATTTTTCCATTTTGGCTTTTATCTTTAAAATATTTCTAAAAATATTAGACTCTTGTCAATCTTTGTAGTGATGCAAATAACTATACTTCTACGATATACAGTGAAGTGAGATATTTTCTAATTGGGTGTTGAGTGAGACTTTTGTTGATTTCAAAATCCAAGCCATATCCTCCACTTTGAGATGACGCAAATTATCCTTTCTCATAATTGTGAGTAGTAAGTATGTTTTCCACTCGGACAATTATAATGATGTCTCGTCTCTTAAACTAAATCAACACACTTGTGTTTTAAATTTTAAAAGGTGAACTATGTGTATCCTGATCCCCTATTGCATGAAAGGTGGTACGTAGGCACTAAAGGTTCGCAACCGCGACGGGTGAAAAAATTATAAAAAATATTTCTTTTCTCATCCCCGCAATCTATTTTTGTATACAATGTTTTATAGCCAAAATATACAGATTTTCAAAGAAGTTACTGCAGAGTACCGTAGATGTTTAGAGTGATAATACTTTCCCTTTGCATAACCAACCTCCAAACTTAGATTTTCTCCCCCTCTTTTTGGGTTATTTGCTTTTTCCCATTCCTTTGGAAACAATAAAGTGTGGTGGAAATTTTTATTTGATCTGTGCGAATTAAGTCAATCTAATGACTTTGTCTCTGTTAGAACATAGTTTGATTCTACAACCCTCGTAAGAGTTTTGATGATAACAAACACAAAGAACAAATATGTACTCTAAATTTGTGTTCTATTTTGTACAGAAGTTCTGACAGAAGTGGATCAGAAGTTAAGCTACAAAGGTGCTCAAGCTGAATAAGCAGACTGATATCATAATGTTCTGAATAATGAAGATCAGAATTTGTGCTAAAGAGAAAGACATCTTAATTCTGAACGGAAGTCTAACGTGCAAAAAGAACCTTATGATTCTAACTTCCCGAGTTCTGAAGCAAAGCAGTAAGAAAGTTCCTTATGTTATGAAGCGTTACTTTTCCATCAAAGCACTATCAATTACAACGGCTACAATCAGACAGGGATCTTCATATTATGGAAAGTGCATTAAGTGCCAATTATCATGTTTCCATTTGTACAAATTTCCACGCCTATTTAAACAATCACCAATGCTAAATTGTTCACGATTTTACACAACTGATTAGACATTCTCTCAACGCTGCAAAATCATATTCATACTATTCTCTAAAATTGTGTAATACATCACAAGTTTGTGATACAGTTTTTGTAACGAAAAACAACTAGTACACAGTGTGATACGGTGGCCAGAACCGGACTGTTTTAGGAAAATGTTGGTTTGCATTTTGCGTTTGTGTTTGCAAAAATGTCGCGGTAAGCAAGAGTCGCCATTGACTTTTATTTTATCCAACAGGAAAGGAAAAAAGCACGGAAAAATTCCCTTTTTCGAGATTTTGAGTACGGGGGGTAGATTATAGAAAGGGGAGGTATTAGCACCCTTTCCATCCGTAGTTTTCTACGGGCTCTTAGGTACTTGCTCATCATTTTCAAAATTTTCTTGTATGTGTTTGATTTGAAAATTTTTTTGACTTCGATTTAACTCTTGCTTCTGTCTTCAAGAGTGTTACGAAGTGTTTTTGAAAGCTTTGTTAAAAAGAGGAGTGTAAGTGTGAAAAAGTTTGTTTGGGTTGAGCAAGTACTTAAGAACTAATCTACATACTCGAAAAAGAGAATTGTTCTATGTTTGTTTCCTTTAGACAGTGTTATCCCACTATTAGTGAGTAGGTAGCACCGTTGTTGAAATTTTGAGGGTCAACTCGAAAGGGACGTACGATCACTAAAGCAATGTTAGGACATCTTGGTAGTAACCCTAATGTCTTAAGATCAATTTTCGAGGCAACAATATCCGAGAAAACCATTCCGAGGCAACTTTTCCGAATGGGACTTTGATCTTTTGTTTAGACAAGAGAGCGACCACTAAAGCATCCTATACTTAATGACTGTTTACCGAAGGCAGCCGAAGTGGGAGTGTACCCTAGGAGTGTGCATGTGCGAGTGATTCAATTTCAAGTTTATTATCTTTGCACATTTAGGGTTTGCTAACTGTTTTAAAGTTAATCATACATTCTTGTCATGCATCCCTATTATTCATACATCTAACAGTGAATATTTTGTGGAATTTAAAGTGCGGAAAGTAAAGCTACGCTATTACAAGGCTTCGGGTATTTACATAGCCAAAAAAACAAACCCTTAAAAAAATGATAAATGAAAGTAAAAGGTCCTAATTAATTTATTACAACTTGTGAGCAATTACATTAATATGGCAAAAATAAATAATAAAGCGCGCGCGAAGAAATTAAGAACGATAAAAAACTAGGGTTTTGACCCCTTCTAACCTAATTGGAAGAAAAAATTGTTTTTGTTGTTTTTAATCATTTTTAAGAAAAAGAATTAGGTTTTAAAATAATAAATACAAAATTAATTAGTTAATTAAATTAATTAAAGAAAATAATTAAATGGCTTATTTTTTGTATTTTGGTTATTTTAAGAAAAATAAAATATAATTAAGTTAGTAACAAAAACCCTAATTGTTCTAATTATTTTTTAATTTATTTATAAAATAATTTAAGTTACCTAAAATTAAATAACTTAATTTAATTAATTTTTGTACAAAAAATAAATAACCTAAATCTAATTGGGTGAAAATATTTTTTTGTGATTTTTTGATAAAAAGGAAAATTAGTTTGTGTTAATAATTATAAATAAATAAATTAATAAAAGAAAATATAAAATGAAGAGAAAAAGGAAATTGGGCCTGAAACTAGCAATTTGGGGGGTGTAAACAGCAGATTCTGGGCCCAAGAAGAATTGATCCATGGTTGACTTGCTGGATCCAGTGCTACGTGTTGACCAACGCCTTTGGTGGATCATCACTTGATAGCCATCAGATTTGGCTTCCTGACATCTGGCTGGTTGGATTATGAGGATGTATGGTGGTCCTTGATCTTGGGTGCACGCCTGATTACATGAAAGAAAATAATATGAAAGATCTTGGTCAAAGTTGAGTTGACTTTTCCTACAAAACCCTAATTTACAACTTTTGGTTCTTGATGAATTATGAGCAATCCTTGATGAATCATGATCAACCCTTGATCAAATGATGAAATATACTTCAAAATGAGGATGTTGACCAAAAATCTTGAATTTTGTCTGTATGTGGGCCACAGTTGACTTTTGCCCTAGCACAGTCGATTTTCAGGCCTTGGAGCAATTGACTGAGCAAACTTTCTTTGTAGGGCTTGAAACTTGACATGGATGATCTTGAGAACATATTAGGACAATAGTGGGAATTTGGGATCCCTTGGACTCAAGTATCTTGATGCAACATGAAACCCTAATTTGAGGTAGACTGCCCTAGGAGAGAGCTTGTCTGGTCAACCCTTGGACTTCCTTGAACAACTTGAGGATCCTTCTTGAAGTGTTTTGAGAAATATGGGAGGGAAAATTTTGGGGTACAAAGTTGCCCCTGTTCAATCTTCTTAAACCTGAGGATGTAGATTGGCTTGTTTGCCTTTCGTGATCTGAAGGTGGAAGATGATTGAACACTAGAGTGCCCAGAAATTTGCACTCGCGTGAAGTGGTCTTTTGTCTTATGATGTCGGGAATGGGCTTACATATGGCATTTGGAAATTGATGATGGAACATGGACTTAAAGATGCCATCTGAAGGAGTGTCGATCGCATAAGAGATTCCTTAGTGAGAGTCTGTATACATGTTGTTGAGGAAGACTACACTGGGGAATGTTGATCCTTGTCTTGAGAGAAATAGAATTTTAGGAGCTTCGGTCGTCCGTTATTCTACTGGGGAATCGTCTCTTAATCTAGGAGATGAAAATGAACTACTATCTGGCCGTGATCCAGGCTTCATAGTGATAATACTGACTGCTATTTGGTCGTAATCCAGGCTTTACAGTGACTTACTAGGGAGATGAGATTAAACTTGCTATCCGGTCGTGATCCAGGCTTCGCAATTTCTCGATTCTTATCTGGTCGTAATCCAGGCTTCAGAAGGAAATGAGTTGTTATCCGGTCGCGTCCGGGCTTCAACTTGTATTTAAGGCACACTAATATTCGGTCGACTCCGGGCTTCTTAGTAACTGTCCAGGTAAACTTCTATTTGGTCGAAATCCAAGCTTCACAGTGTCTTGTAATGTTATCTGGTCGTAATCCAGGTTTCACAATACATTGCTTCTTATCTGGTCATAATCCAGGCTTCATAAGAAATCAAATGGTTATCTGGTCGCCTCCGGGCTTCCCTTTGACTTTGGGCCTACTAATATCCGGTCGAATACGGGCTTCATAGTAATTGGCCGGGTAAACTGCTATTTGGTCGTAGTCCAAGCTTCACAGTGTCCCTCACTGTTATCTGGTCGTAATACAGGCTTCACAGTGTCTTTTATCGCTATCTGGTCGTAATACAGGCTTCACAGTGTCTTTTATCGCTATCTGGTCGTAATCCAGGCTTCACGATGTCTCATACCATTATCTGGTCGAATCCAGGCTTCATGGTGTTCGGAGAAATCAAGGTACTATCCGGTCGTAATCCAGGCTTTATAACTTGTATTAAAGATATACCATTATTTGGTCGTAATCCAGGCTTCGCGGTGTCTTTGGCTGCTATCTGGTCGTAATCCAGGCTTCACAGTAATTGGCTGAGCTGTTATCCGATTGTAATCCGGGCTTCACGGATTTATGGGGATTAAACTATTATCCGGTCGACTCCGGGCTTCATAGCTTAAAGATAGACCACTATCTGGTCGAATCCAGGCTTCGCGGTGTTTGATACTGTTATTCGGTCGTTCTCTGGGCTTCACAATATGCTGTAGAAATCAAGGTACTATCCGGTCGGATCTGGGCTTCATAGCTTGAACTTGGTGAGAATTTGATTGTATCTTTCCTGAAAGGTAAAGATTAGTTGTATGTAATGCATGATATGTATCAAGCAATGATGTTCTCAAAATAAATGAGATCGTGCTATATGATGCGTATGCGTATGCCATGATGTATGGATATGCAAATGTTCTTGTGATATTCTCTAGTTGGGGAAAATAAATCCCGGATTTCTGTTGGAGAAAAAGAGTTGAATTCTTCGTTCTCGCTGGGGGTAACGACCGAAGATGATTGTGAGAATAATCCTGCTGGAAAATAAACTGGCGAGAGAATGACTCTATGGGGAAGAGATATTCTGCTAGAAGATCTATTGCTTTGGAGAAATAATCTCGGATGGGGATGAATCACCGTTGCTGGCGATAATGAAACCTGTTGGGGATAAAGTTTCTGTTTATGAAAGAAATAAACTTTGCTGGGGATAATCTTCTAGTGCTGATGATAGAGAAACTCTGCTTGGGGATTGAGTTTCTGTCAATGGAAGAAATGAACTCCACTGGGGAAAATCTTTTAGTACTGGTGATAGATAAATTCTGCTTGGGGAGAATCACCGTTTTTAGATACCTTTTGCTCTGTGGGGAGTGAATGTACCTTTAATCATATTCTCCAGCTAGGTTTATCCCTATACCTGATGGACAGAGCAACTGTAAGGTTTGGACCCTTCTTGTTTGCCCCTGTTCCTGATATTATGAGTAATCGTCTTTTGTTTCGCATGTAAATATTTATGAGCAACAATTATTGTCAAATGCATATATCAAAAATGAACATTGGACGTTCTTGCAAAACATAACAGAAAAAGAAAAACAATTTGAAATTTCTTTGTGAAAATGAATTGTATTGATTTTGAAGTTGGCCTGTAAATATGCGTTTTTGTACAAGAGGCTGACGTTCTAGTAAGAGAATGCCGCCAAATGATAGAAATTATACAATTTGTAAAAAACCAAGAAAAATAGTTATGTGCACAATCCCACTGGGTTCCAACTATGCTATTGCCTTTATATCTTCGAGCATCTCATCACTTTGCTACTTGGTTGAAGGTAGATTAGATTCATTAGTGTCGTCTGAGCTTGATAGTTGATACCGAAGTCTGGTTGCAAGATGATCCAATGAGACGTAGTTTTACGCTTCAATCCCTAATTTTTGCCTTGACCACCCTTTCGGGTTTTCAGTCCATCGGGATACCCTTTTTTGCCCAAGCCGCCTTTTTTAGGTTTTCGACTTGCCGGGTGTACAGTTTTTTTCATTTTCATCCCTTATTTTTCCTGAACCCTTTTGGTTCACCGGGAAGCCCTTATTTTTGCCTAGGCCAGTCGACCTAGCGGGTCTTTGATTATGCGTAGTATTTTTTCACTATGTCTGTATTGACGGGGTGAGGAAGGTCATCACCATCCATGGTGGTTAGAATCATAGCTCCTCCTGAGAAAATGTTCTTAACCATAAATGGCCCTTCATAAGTAGGGGTCCATTTGCCCTTGGGATCACCTTGAGGTAGTATGATGCGCTTGATCACCAGATCCCCAACTTGATACTCCTATCATCTGACTTTATTTTTAAAAGCCTTGATCATTCGCTTTTGATACGTCTGACCATGACAAATAGCACTAAGTCTCTTCTCGTCAATTAAGTTTAGTTGATCAAGCAGGGTCTGTATCCAATCGTCCTCGCTCAAACCTGCATCCTTCATAATCTGAAGAGAGGGTATCTGGACCTCAATGGGTAAGACTGCCTCCATGCCATACACCAAAGAGTAGGGTGTTGCCCTTGTTGAAGTCCACGCTGAGGTACGATACCCATGAAGAGTAAATGGTAACATCTCGTGCCAATCTTTGTATGTCATCGTCATCTTCTGCACAATTTTCTTAATGTTCTTATTAGCCGCTTCAACAGCCCCATTCATCTTCGGTCGGTAAGGAGAAGAGTTGTGATGCTGTATCTTGAACTGTTTGCAGAGCTCGGTGATCATCGTATTGTTGAGATTTGTACCATTGTCCATAATGATCCTCTCGGGTACACCATATCGACAGATCAAATTGTGCCGCATAAACCGTGCCACGACGTTCTTGGTCACTGTAGCAAAGGAAGCTGCCTCAACCCATTTTGTAAAGTAATCAATTGCTACCAGGATGAAACGATGCCCGTTGGACGCAATAGGTCTGATCTCGCCAATCATATCGATGCCCCACATTGCAAAAGGCCAAGGAGCTGTCAAAACATTTAGAGGAACTGGAGGTATGTGCACCTTATCAGCATAGACTTGGGACTTATGACAGGTCCGAGAGTGTAGATAACAATCGGCTTCCATGGTGGACCAATAATATCCTGCCCGTAGGATTTTCTTTGCCATGGTGTGTCCACTGGAATGAGTTCCGAAAGTTCCTTCATGTAACTCTGCCATAATCCTTTCTGCCTCGTTCTTATCCACACATTGCAGTAAGGTTGAATCATGGTTACGCTTGTAAAGGATATCATTGCTGATGAAGAACTTCGCAGCGAACCTCCTCATAAACTTCTTATCATTAACAGATGCACCCTCGGGGTACTCTTGAACTTTAAGATACCTCTTTACCTCGTGAAACCAGGGTTTATCCTCCACTTCTTCAGTCTCAATGTCATAGCAATGTGCGGGTTCGTCCAATCTCTCAATGGTAATCTTGGGAGCTTCATTGTCCCACCTGACTTTAAACATAGAAGACATGGTAGCTAGCGCGTCCGTTAACTGATTCTCCTCCCTTGGGAAGTGTTCAAAGGTTATCTCCTCAAAGTGTGGAAGCAACGTCAATACATACTCTTTGTAAGGAATAAGATTTGGGTGTTTCGTATCCCACTCGCCTTTGATATGACTGATCACGAGAGCGGAATCTCCGAAAACACTTAAGGACTTAATCCTTAGGTCAATAGCTACTTGAAGGCCCATGATGCATGCTTCATACTCCGCCATATTGTTGGTGCAGTTAAAACATAATCGGGCGGTGAATGGAGTATGACAGCCTTCAGGAGATATGATCATGGTGCCAATGCCATTACCCAACGCATTTGAAGCTCCGTCAAAATACATAGACCATCAGGATCCCTCCTCAGGTCCTTCATCTGGTCCAGGTTTTTCACAGTCAGTTACCAACATGATGCTCTCATCCAGAAACTCAAAATTCATAGACTGGTAATCATCCACGGCCTGATGTGCCAAATGATCTGCCAACACACTCCCCTTGATTGCCTTTTGGGTTGTGTATTGGATGTCATACTCGGTTAAGATCATTTGCCATCTCGTTATTCTTCCGGATAAGGCAGGCTTTTCGAAGATATACTTGATTGGATCCATCTTTGATATCAATAGAGTAGTGTGGGTCAGCATATACTGTCTCAGCCGGCGAGCAGCCCATGCCAAAGTGTAGCAAGTTTTCTCAAGCAGTGAGTATCGGGTCTCACAGTCGGTAAACTTTTTGCTAAGGTAGTAAATAACATGCTCTTTTCGGCCAGACTCGTCATGCTGCCCCAGCACACACCCCATTGAATTGTCGAGTACCATTAAGTATAAGATCAAAGGTCTCCCTTCGACTGGAGGCAACATAATAGGTGGCTCTTGGAGATATTCCTTGATCCTTTCGAAAGCGGCCTGACATTCATCATTCCATCTTACCACTTGATCTTTCTTCAGTAGCTTGAAGATTGGCTCACAAGTAGCAGTCAGGTGTGAAATGAATCGGGCAATGTAGTTCAGACGTCCTAAAAAGCCTCTGACTTCCTTTTCTATTCGGGGAGCTGGCATCTCCTATATAGCCTTAACCTTGGCAGGGTCCACTTGAATACCTTTATCACTAACGACGAAACCCAGCAGCTTAATAGACCTTACCCCAAAGGTGCACTTGTTCGGGTTTAATATCAGCTTATACATCTTCAACCTGTCGAATAGCTTCTGGAGATGGTCAAGATGTTCTTCTTCGATTTGGGATCTTGCAATCATGTCGTCAACGTATACCTCAATCTCATGATGAATCATGTCATGGAACAAAGCGACCATGGCGCGCTGATACGTTGCCCCAGCATTCTTCAATCCGAACGGCATGACTTTGTAGCAAAAGGTACCCCACTGCGTAACGAAGGTTGTCTTCTCCATGTCCTCGGGAGCCATCTTAATCTGATTGTAACCAGAAAAACCATCCATAAAAGAGAAGATCTTATGCTGCATGGTGTTGTCAACCAGAACATCAATGTGAGGGAGTGGGAAATCATCCTTGGGACTTGCCCTGTTCAGATCCCTATAGTCCACACACATCCGCACCTTACCATCTTTCTTCGGCATCGGAACCACATTGGCGACCCACTACGGATAAGAAGTAACTGCTAGAAAACCGGCGTCAAACTGGTTCATGACCTCAGCTTTGATTTCCTCAGACATCTTTGGGCGCATACGGCGAACTTTCTGTTTCACTGGAGGACAGTCTTCTTTAGTTGGCAGGCGGTGAACCACAATATCAGTATCCAACCCAGGCATATCTTCATAAGACCAAGCGAAGATCTCGACATAATCATGCAGCATCTGTATCAATCATTGCTTAACACTAGCCTCCAGATTCGCACCGATCTTGACCTCTTTCTTGTCTTCTTCCGTACCCAAATTTATTGATTCTACTAGCTCTTCATGTGGCTGTGTGGCCCTTTCTTCCTGTAGTAAAAGTCTAGCAAGTTCCCTAGGCACTTTGCAATCATCCTCACCTTCGTCCTCGACTTGGTTGATCGGACTTTCAAAGTCATAACTGGCAGTAGCAGAGTCGTTATCAGTGGGATCCAGAGTGGATGTGGATCTGCATTATGATATGTGAGTGTGTGTAAGACAAATAGCTGTTTTAATAAAGTGCAAGATAGAAAAACAAGGAGCGCAAAATTTGTAATGCAAGAAAACGTCCAATTCTTTATTGATGATATATGGAAATGACACACAATAAGCCCTTACAAACAAAGCCACGGTGTCTCGGGCAAAGCATCGGGCCGTAAAGTTTCAAACTGTCTATTACAAATCTCAAAAACAAAAGTCTATTACTGTGTAATAAAAGAAACGGGCACGAAGTTCTTCGCCATCCAATTGCTCAATCCACCGTCGGTAGTCGGGTAAATCCAGCTATCGAACTATGATTCTTCTTCATCATCCTCAATTGCATTCACTTCCGGATTACTGATACGCAGGGGAGGTCTTCCAATCCGCGCACGCCAAACAACCCTTTGAGCAATTGGACGGCGAAGAACTTCGTGCCCGTTTTGTGTGTGAAGTCGGGGAGTTGGCCCCAATTTGCACACCCACCTTTTTCAATAACAGCCCTGGCATACTTGAGGGAAGCCATCTTCATTGGAGGTTCTTCAATAGCAACTTCAGTCGACGCCAGAGTCTGGGGGACTTCTTCAAAGTTTTGACACGAGTTCTCGATGAACTCTCTATCCATCTCCACATACCGAAAAGAGTTAAGGTGGCTCACCATGTACTCCTTCTCTCCTCGTACTGTAACAATCTTCCCCTTTACTGGACATTTCAACATCTGATGGAGCGTAGAAGTCACTGCCCCAGCCTTATGAATCCATGGGCGACCCAGAAAACAAGAATAGGATTGTCAGATGTCCATAACATAGAATGTAGATGCAAAAGTTTGAGAGCCAACCTTAACAGGGACGTCCACCTCCCCGTGCACCATCCTTTTGGACCCGTCAAAAGCTCTAACCACAATATTACTTGGTTTCATAACCAACCCTTCACAGTCCAACCGATCTAACGCTTTCTTGGGTAAAACATTTAATGAAGACCCAGTATCCACCAGTACGTGAGCCAGAGTAGTGCCCTTGCACTCGATCGAAACATGCAGGGCGTCATTGTGATTCCTTCCTTTGGCGGTCAGATCTGCGTCAGAGAAACCCAACCCATTTTCAGCGGTCAAACTAGCCACACAGTCTTTGAATTGGTCAGCAGATGTTTCCTGCGGCACATGTGCAGTTTTAAGGAAAGCAATTAAAGCCTTTGCATGGGCTTCTAAACACAGCAATAAGGATAACATGGAGATCTTGGACGGGGTCTGTCCCAGCTACTCGACTATGTTGTAGTCGCTTTTCTTGATGATCTTCAAAATTTCCTCTATCTCCTGTCTAGAGGTTTCTACAACAATATTTTTAGGTGCCTTCATCCGGGCAGGCTCACCTATGACTTCTTTGCCCCGAGTGTCAGACGGCTCGGTGACAGGGGTGATATTTAGAATATGGACTGGGGCAGTAGCTGATGTACTGGCAGATGGAACGGCAACAGGCTTTTGAACAGTCGGAGGGGAAATCTCAGGGGAGAAGAGTCTTCCGCTTCAGGTGACCTTGCTAGACCCGACAATATTGCTAACATCAGTATCAGCTTCTTCAACCTTCAAGTCTTGTTTGATCCCATGATAATACACATCGGCCCCATAGTGCCACAGGACAACTTTATCCGAAGTGTATGGAATAGGACCAGGGATAGTAATGATCAATGGAGCAACTCTGGGAACGGATGTAATCCTAACAGGCTTTCTCGAGGAAGCCTTGGAAGGATTGGCGGAAATGGTTATGATGGACACATCTTCAACAGGAATAAACAGAATCAAAGTTTTCTCGAACAAGATCTCTTTGTTATCCATCAGGCGTTGAACACCTGATTTCATTAAATGGCAACCAGCAGGCAGGATTGAACATAGGTGGCAACCTTCGCCACAGCCCGGAAATAAACCGGCCGATAATAGATTCTTCTTCACAATCATCAACGGAGTAGAAATATCTTCCACATAGGTCATAAATAAATCATCGTCCACAGCATTTACTCCATGCTTTGGCATAGGAGCAATCATAACATTAGGCTTTTTCGGTGCGTCAAACTCAATTTCTTTAGCTTCAATCAAATCTTGCACCTTATTCCTTAAGGCCCAACAGTTGTTTTTATCATGTTCTGGACTATCAGAGTGATAGGCACAACGGGCGTTCGGATTATACAGCGGTGATATAGTACTGGGATTCTTTGGGGCTTCCCTCAGAGTTATCAAGTTAGTCTTTAATAGTTGCGGCAGAATTTGAGACAGAGTCATGCTGAGCTGAGTATATTGTCTTTGTGGTCTCTCTACTCTTTGTTGATTGTTGTGCTGTGGGGAAACAATGGGTCTTGATATTACTACCGCATTAACCACTTGGCGGCGTTCAGGTCGGTTTTGGCTCCTCGAGCTGTAAACTGAACTAGCTTCTTTCTTGAAAGGCTTCCTTTCTGTACTGGACGAAGCACCTTTCTGTATCTTGCCACTCTTGATACCAGCTTCTACCCTCTCCCCAGTCAAAATCAATTCAGTAAATCCAGACGACGAACTTCCGATTAAATGATTGAAGAATGGACCAGACAAAGTCCCAAGAAACATATCCACCAACTCCCTATCAGACAGAGGGGGGTGGACTCTTCCAGCCATATCTCTCCACTTCTGAGCATAGTCCTTAAAGCCTTCGCCTGCACCCATTGACATACCCTGAAGCTGAGTACGCGTAGGAGCAAGGTCGGTATTATACTTGTATTGTTTGTAAAAAGCAGCAGTGAGGTCCTCCCAGTTGCAGACATTAGCTCCTTCCAATTGATAGAACCATTCAAGTTGAGTCCCTGACAGACTATCTTGAAAGAAATGAACCCATATGTTTCTATTAGCAGTATAGGGTTGGATCTTTCTGACTTATGAGCGGAGATGAAGCTTTGGACAAGACACTCCAACATACTTAGCAAAGACAGGAGCTTTGAATTTATGAGGGATCACCACCCCAAATGCCAATCCCAGATCTCCAAAGTCCAACCCAGGTATCTTTTGAATCTTCATCGCACTCAATCGGTCTTCAAGTTGCTTATACCTATCCTCAGCAGGAGGATACTGTTCTTTATCAAAACCAGTGTCATTATCAGAAACCACAGGACTAGGACCTTTTCTTTCCTCTTGATTCTCTCCTCCTCCGGATGAATGCGACAAATCAGCTTCCTGTCGCAACCTATTCCCAAATATGTGACCCATATTCAGGAGGACCACCTTCTTCTTCTTCTTTTTCTTCTCTTTTAGGATGAGAGTCTTCAAATCCTATTGTCCCTTAGCCAAGTTCAGGAACATCTCCTAGAATTGAGCATTATGTGCTTGAAGAACCTTGATAGCTTGATCAGTAGGTGTTTCAGAAGACATTATGTGCTGAAATAAACAGCGAAGAAGATAAGAAACCTGTAATGGTACCTATGATGAGGTGCATGATAATGGAATGCGTATGAAATGATTTCAAAGACTTTGGGAGATTTAAATTTGTGAACCAAGAAATAAACAAAACTTTATTAGATTCAAACTTGTAAAATGTTTAACAATACCTTTAAGACGTTACAAAAGAAATAACTGAAAATAAATCTAAACTAGAAAAACAACAAAGAATCAGAAATCCCATGGTCACTTTCCATTCGTGCTGACGTAGTCGTTGATCGTCCTCTCGTTCTCAAGTTGCCTTGTGAGTCTCAAGATCTTCCTCTCTTGCTCATGATACTTCTCCCGATAGGTATCCCTTTCTTCCTTTAGCTGGATCCAAGATCTCTTCGATGCCCCAAGATCAGTAGGCATGTAGGGATGGAGGACCGTATAAGGAACACCTTCTTCATTAGTATGCTCTACAATCACAGGCAAAACAGCTTCATAAGGCATCCCCAGCTTTTGAGCATGGGCTCGAACCCACTGGAGATAAGGTTGCATAGGGAGAGAAGTCTTTAGTCCTAGCTCTTGAGGGCCAGACTTGTTCACCATGCTCCAAGCTCGTATAAACCTTCGGCGATTCTCTTTAACGTCCTCCTTATAGTCAAAGACAATATCTGTAAGAAGCAATTCATGGGGACCGTCCCTCCGAGCGCGACCAAACTGTCTCAAAGCCAAACAAGGACTATAGGTTATTCCCCCTCTAATTCCAAGCAACGGGACATTAGGGTATTCCCCACACCGATCAATGATAGCAACTTTTTCCATATCCTTCGAACTCCAAAGAATATCCGTATGGGCAAGGGACATGATTCTGTAAGCCCAACCTACACCTTCCTCATTCTTCAACATATATTTGGGGAGGTGCGAAATAAACCACCTCGCCAATAGCGGCGTGCAACACATAAGGGTTCCCCTTCTTCTCACAATACGAGTATAGAGAGCATGTAGAATATCACCCAGAAGATTAGGCACTGGATTACGAGATAGGAAGATCTTAATTGCGTTCACATCTATGAAGGAATCTGGATTCGGGAAAAGAACCAAACCGTAGATGAGGAGAGCCAAGATGTCTTCAAAAGCTTGAAAATCCAAGTTATCCCAGAACTGTTGAGCTTGATCCATCAGAAACTTAGCCAAGAAACCTTTAACCCCGCTTTGTGTCTCCCAATTAGACACTACATCAGCCTTTTTCAAGTGTAAAGCTAAAGCAATGTCCTATGGCCTAGGAACCTCCTCTACACCTGTGAAGGGAGTCTTCTCGAGGATAGATATGCCTAATAAATCAGAAAACTCCTCCAAAGTGGGGACTAGCTGATAATCCGGGAAGGTGAAACAATGACGCAACGGATCAAAGAACTGGAAAAGGACGCTCATCATCTGCTCATCCAACTTTGAAGTGACCAAACTAAGGAGATTACCATGTCTTCTAACAAATGAGGAAGTATCAAGAACTTTTGAGACTAACTCTCTGAGCTGAGCAGGGATTTGCACGAAGTTGACTTGAATGGTATTTCTGCGTATGGAAGCCATAATCTGCAAAACAAAACAAAGATAAATCCCCTCGGTCTTTGAAATGGTTAGTCTAATGAAATATGCATGCTATGTCATGATGCATTATGTCATGATAAAACAAACAATAGGTATAACAGGTAACAGACATGGTAAAGGCACACAAGTCACACAATAGCCCTTAAGTTTCAGGCTTGCATGGGGTCTGGGTATTACCCTCTTGAAGTTCAGTTGGTTCAACCTGTCCTAATAATAGTAACCGGGTTCTAGAGGTTCTCAATATCACTGACCATCCTCCATCGGTCATGGTTTCAGCTCACGCAATCTTTTGTTGCGGCCGAAACTATCTCGAGAGTATGGTCTCAATGAGTGTAGTATCGAGTATCAACCAGTTCCCAGCTCTATGTCGAGGCTGGCTATCTCACTACTTCCTATGGACAAGTTGGTCAATTATAGGTTCTAAGGTCAGTCGATGCTTAACGACCCATATAACAGCCCCATATTTTCCTTGTTTCTCCACAAGGGATATCGGTACCAACTAATGTGCCACATCAACATAGCTACTGCTTCAACCGTATCGGTCTATGCTGTACAATTCCCTCACAATTTATTGCTACTTACCTAAAAGGTGTCCCCCAGATTCGGGTTAGGATCTATAGTAACTCCAATACAAAGCCCAAAAAGATAAAGCAATCAAATCAAACAATAGAAGAAATATCATGAACTAATCCTAAGGTATACCCCACTTATTACTGTCCCCAGTAGAGTCACCAGTTCTGTGATACGGTGGCCAGAACTGGACTGTTTTAGGAAACTGCTGGTTTGCGTTTTACGTTTGTGTTCGCAAAAATGTCGCGGTAAGTAAGAGTCGCCACAAACTTTTATTTTATCCAACAGGAAAGGAAAAAAGCACAGAAAAATTCCCTTTTTCAAGATTTTGAGTACGGGGGGTAGATTATAGAAAGGAAAGGTATTAGCACCCTTTCTATCCATAGTTTTCTATGTGCTCTTAGGTACTTGCTCATCATTTCCAAAATTTGCTTATGTGTGTTTGATTTGAAAAAAATTTTGACTTCGATTTAACTCTTGCTTCTGTATTCAAGAGTGTTACGAAGTGTTTTTGAAAGCTTTGTTTAAAAGAGGAGTGTAAGTGTGAAAAAGTTTATTTGTTTTGAGCAAGTACTTAAGAACTAATCTACCTACTCGAAAAAGAGAATTGTTCTATGTTTGTTTCCTTTAGACAGTTATATCCCAATATTAGTGAGTAGGTAGCACCGTTGTTGGAATTTTGAGGGTCAATTCAAAAGGGACGTACGATCACTAAAGCAATGTTAGGACATCTTAGTAGTAACCCTAATGTCTTAAGATCAATATTCGAGGCAACAATATCCGAGGCAACCATTCTGAGGCAACTTTTCCGAACGGGACTTTGATCTTTTGTTTAGACAAGAGAGCGACCACTAAAGCATCCTATACTTAATGACCGTTTACCGAAGACAACCGAAGTGGGAGTGTACCCTAGGAGTGTGCATGTGCGAGTGATTCAATTTCAAGTTTACTATCTTTGCACATTTAGGGTTCGCTAAATGTTTTTAAGTTAATCATACATTCTTGTCATGCATCCCTATTATTCATACATCTAACAGTGAATATTTTGCGGAATTTAAAGTGCGGAAAGTAAAGCTACGCTATTACAAGGCTTCGGGTATTTACATAGCCAAAAAAACAAACCCTTAAGAAATGATAAATGAAAGTAAAAGGTCCTAATTAATCTATTACAACTTGTGAGCAATTACATTAATATGGTAAAAATAAATGATAAAGCGCGCGCGAAGAAATTATGAACGGTAAAAAACTAGGGTTTTGACCCCTTCTAACCTAATTGGAAGAAAAAATTGTTTTTGTTGTTTTTAATCATTTTTAAGAAAAAGAATTAGGTTTTTAAATAATAAATACAAAATTAATTAGTTAATTAAATTAAATAAAGAAAATAATTAAATGGCTTATTTTTTTATATTTTGGTTATTTTAAGAAAAAGAAAATATAATTAAGTTAGTAACAAAAACCCTAATTGTTCTAATTGTTTTTTAATTTATTTATAAAATAATTTAAGTTACCTAAAATTAAATAACTTAATTTAATTAATTTCTGTACAAAAAATAAATACCCTAAATCTAATTGGGTGAAAATATTTTTTTGTGATTTTTTGATAAAAAGAAAAATTAGTTTGTGTTAATAATTATAAATAAATTAATTAATAAAAGAAAATTTAAAATGAAGAGAAAAAGGAAATTGGGCCTGAAACCAGCAATTTGGGGGGTGTAAACAGCAGATTCTGGGCCCAAGAAGAATTGATCCATTGTTGACTTGCTGGATAAAGTGCTACGTGTTGACCAACGCCTTTGGTGGAGCATCACTTGATAGCCATCAGATCTGGCTTCCTGACATCTGGCTGGTTGGATTATGAGGATGTATGGTGGTCCTTGGTCTTGGGTGCATTCCTGATTACATGAAAGAAAATAATATGAAAGAATTATGGGACCTGGGATTCCAACCCAGGCCCTGATGCCTTTTGCACTCACCTGGCTACCAATTGCGCTAGCTGTTTTTGTTGTACATATAATAAACAATAATCATAATATGAAAAAGCAACAAAACACTAAGTCCAAACACGCGAATTTTTAAACGGGCGAATGGTTGCTTGCCACGCCTTCATCTTCTCCAAGGATCCGTTGTTTTAGACAACGGACTTTTACCAACGGACATCCATCATAGCTAAAAACCTGTGTATCTCAAAAATCATGTACAAGCACAATAAATCAATGGTGATGGTGCCAACCCATTCGTCTCACTCTCACGAACTTCATGGTACCCAAATCATGGCCCAATTTTTCCTAGGTTAAGAAACCCCAAAACGAGCTTGTAAACCCTAGCTATGGCATATGGCAATTCCTGGATTGTAAATACAATTAAACAGTACCAATAGCTTGCAAACAAGATGGTGAACAAGAATATGTGATTAGAATGTGATGAATGTGCAAGAATAACAAGATTCAATTTTGGAAATCATGGCAAACCGTGGGAGTCGTGGGGACGAATTCTGGGCACTAGCGCGCTTGCTTTTGATTGGTACTGCTTGCTTGCACTCCCAGGGAGTGGATGGGATGGTCAAGAAGCCTTGTAATTTCCTGGAACTATGATTTCACCTCAGCACTTTTGTGTGTTTTTTTCAAGTTTTTCCTGACTTCTCACGCCTCTCTCACCTCTTGTTTTAGGTCTGCAAATATTCCTTATGTATTGAGGAATGGATTAGGGTTGCAAACATGATCTCAATCTTCCTCCATTATTGCTTTTGATTTGGATTTGATTCCCTTAAAAATCCTTCCAAAAATAGGCCAAATTCAATCTTTTTGTGCACACCAAGGCTTTGCACGATTTCAATCACTTGCCAACTGGATATTGGACCTGAAACCTGTACAAAATCTTGAGATTTCAATGTTTTGGATTTTTCCATGATTTGTTTTTTATTTAAATTGATTTAATTCAAGTAAAAATCAAAATAAATAATAAATATAAGATAATGACAAGTGGAAAGAGCTAGGGCTCGTGGACCATGCTACCAACTCAAGACAAGTGCAAAAAGTTAGGCACATTTAGCAAAATTTGCAATTTTAGGCATAGTTGACTTTTGACAATTTTGTAAAAAAGGTCAACTTGACCAATGCATAACTTCCTAAATTTTGACTCTTTGAAGGTATTATTGGAATTTTTAGAAATCTTGATATGTCCTCTAATCAACCCTTTTGGTCTTATCTCAATTTGGTACTCCATGTTCATGTATGAAGCTTTGACAAAAAAGGTGTTTTTGTTGACTTTTCAAAATGACCTATAATGTCCAAATTCATAACTTCTTGTGAGTGCATATTTTGAACTTGGGATATGAAGATGGATTGTAGAGGATTTCATCCTCTTGAAAACGAGCTTTTTATGGGTCATTTCTCATAAATTATGAGAAAGTTATGCTTGGTCAAAGTTGAGTTGACTTTTCCTGCAAAACCCTAATTTAGCAACTTTTGGTTCTTGATGAATTATGAGCAATCCTTGATGAATCATGATCAACCCTTGATCAAATGATGAAATTTACTTCAAAATTAGGATGTTGACCAAAAATCTTGAAGTTTGACTGTATGTGGGCCATAGTTGACTTTTGCCCTAGCACAGTCGATTTTCAGGCCTTTGAGTAATTGACTGAGCAAACTTTCTCTGTAGGGCTTGAAACTTGACATGGATGATCTTGAGAACATATTAGGACAATAGTGAGAATTTGGGATACCTTGTACTCAAGTATCTTGATGCAACATGAAACCCTAATTTGAGGTAGACTTCCCTAGGAGAGAGCTTGTTTGGTCAACCCTTGGACTTCCTTGAACAAGTTAAGGATCTTTCTTGAAATGTTTTGAGAAATATGGGAGGGGAAATTTTGGGGTACAACACACAGATTATTTATTCTTTTGATTAGTGAATTTCCTTGAGATAAATCGGGTTGTGGTTGTACTCAAGAAAACTTTGGCAGTTGTCAAAGTAGAAATGTAATCAGTTTGATTAGTGAATTAAGTCCTCGTTGGAGAGAGGCGAAATCACCTTGGCGGGTGGACTGAAGTAGTTTGAGATCAAGTGAACTAGGATAAAAATCATCGTGTCAATTGATTTTTAATTTTAAGTTTCAATTCAACCCCCCCCCCCCCTTCTTGTGTTTTTCACTTCTTCAATTGGCATCAGAGCGCCTGGTTCTGAGTTCATACACTTAACCGTGTCAGTACAAGATCCAAGCTTAAGAAAAACATTATGGTGGGACCAAGTCAGAACATTAGCAATGACTATCATGATGATAAGGATAGAATCAGCGGTAAAACTCCAGTCTTTGATGGAGAAAACTTTGACTACTGGAAAGACAGAATTGAAAGCTTCTTTCTGGCTTATGATGCTGATTTATGGGATATGGTAATTGATGGATACATGCATCATGTGGATGAAAGTGGTCAAAAGATTGATAGAAAAATAATGTCTGACCAACAAAAGCGTGACTTCAGAAACCATCACAAGGACAGAACGATTCTTCTTAGTGCCATCTCATATTCAGAGTATGAGAAGATCTCAAACGGAGAGACGGCCAAAAACATGTTTGACTCCCTGAGAATGACGCATGAAGGCAACATACAAGTTAAAGAAACCAAGGCCCTTGCGCTCATTCAGAAATATGAATTCTTCAAGATGGAAGAAGGTGAATCCATTGAAGCTATATTATCAAGATTCCAGATTTAAGTTGTTAGGATGAGAGTTCTTGACAAAGGGTATTCTATTGCTGATCATGTAAAGAAGATCATCAGAAGTTTACCGAAGCAATGGAGGCCAATGGTCACTGTTGTACCCCAAAATTTTCCCTCTCATTTATCAAATATTTTCTCATAAAGATCTCTCTTGGTTCAAGACTGCACTAGGGTTGATCAACTCAAGACACCTCCTTAAGCACTGATGACGAAAATTAGGGTTTGAGATTGCACAAGGATAATTTAACTTTCAATTCCTCATATGACTTTCAAGGATCATTATGTACCCCCAATATTACTCATGTCAAGTTTCAAGCCTTGGATCACATTTTTGCTCAATCAATTGAACAATTGACCTAAAAACCAGTTGTATTGGAGAAAAAGTCAATTGTGGCCAATTTACAGTCAAACTTCATAATTTTTTATCCATAGCAACATTATAAACTCATATGTTTCATTTTATCAAGTTTGGACCACAATTCCTCAAGAGTTTGGATCAAATCATCAAAAGGGCAAAATGGTCAAAATTAGGATTTTGACTGAGGAAAGGCAATTTCTGATTTTTGACCTAGAAAATGGTCAATTGGTTTGAAGCATGATATCATGAGTTCAATTGCATAATTTTGTCCTAATGGCATGACCCAAAACATTGCTCAAGATCAATTGGATTGATAGTGAATTTTTAGTCAACTGATCAAAAGTCAACTGTACACTGAAAAGTCAAACTTAGACTTTTTGGTCAAAATCCAGTGTCAAAGATCACAATTCATCAAAATATGAAACTTATTCATCAAGAAATCAAAAAGTCAAGATTTCATTTTGAAAAGTCAAAGTTTTCTAACTTAGAAATTTTTCTAAGTGTTTAAAACTTCATGTTTTTTCACAACTTTGAGCAAATTTTTCACCATGATGCAAGATGATTCAGAAGAAACTTTCAACATGAAATTTGTAGATCTCCATGATATCTACAACATTTCTTTACACAACTTATTCTAAAAGTGCTTAGATCTCAAGTTATTAATTCATAAAGTCATGGTCTTGAAATTGAACACTTAGTCAAATTTTGCCCTAGTTTTGGTCAGAATTTTGACCTAACTTCATGGAACTTTTTCATATAGTTCCAAGGGGAATTTTTAAATTCAAAGAGGGGTTTTATAGCACATTACAAGCTTTCCAAAATTTCCAAGAACTCCTTGAGATCATTTGTGAGCAAGGAGAATCGAAGAGATGAAGTTAGGGTTTTCAAACTTGAATTCAAGCCATTTCATGATGAACAAAAATCCAAATCTAAGCCTAGGCTGCATAATGTTTGATTTGTAGGCCTAAAACTTGTTTGTCACTCCATAATTAAATGTTTACACAGCTGTTAGAGCTTTAATCCAAGCACTTGAGCCTTTATCCAAGTTACATTTCCATTTATGGCACAAAGTTGCCATTTCCATTTTGATAAAGCATTACTTTTGCAATTGTCAACTTCTTGAGCCTCTCAATTGTTTTCTATGCATACAAGAAAAGTCAAAACCAAAAGGAACATGTCTTAGGCCTCTACCAACTCAGACCATGCTTGTACAACACTTTGAGACTTATCTTCTCACTTTTCTTCAAAAGCAAGTTATAGAGCCAAAAGGCTAGAACTCAGAAACCTTGAGTGCATTTGATCTCTAACCTTTTCCATACATATACACAAGTCTATTGAAAAATAACACGCGAGTTGAAGGACCCCAAAAACACTCCCAAACACTCTGCAACTCGGAATCTGTCATAACTTGACTATTTTGAACCTCACATAGCCATCTCCAAATCCACTCGTGCGTATTGAGTTTTAACCATTCAAACACTTAATACATATCATATCAAAGTGATCCAGGCCCCTCTTTCCTGACTGTAAATCTTACATCACTATCCACCATTTCTGAAACTGAAGCTTACAACTTGACTTGAGTTGGGAGTTCCAGCCATCCTCAAAGCAAAGTAGGAGTTGGAACACACTTAAGGAGGTCCAGGCAAGCTACAGAAATCATCAGGCCATCACAAAGGTTGCTCAAACTCCATACACGACTCCAACTGCAAGAGTTAAGTTTTCAAACTTCTATCTTTTCATACAAGCATCATTTGATTCTGATTTGTGAAGATAAAATGTAGATACCATTGCCACAAAGTTGTACATATCCATAGTTTGCATTTATATGGCCTGAGCTTAGAGAATTTTAGAGTTGAAGTTTCTGAAATTTTTAGGTTTTAAATTAGGTCCAGAAAAATTCTCACTCATATTTGACTATTAGCTTAAGTTATTTACATGGTTGGATTCGTGAATTTTCAGCAACTTTCATGTTTGTACTTTTGAAAATGGTTGAGAAATGAGAGAGATAGCAATTTCAAAAAATAATGTTGAAGGGTCTGGCGTGAGGTTGAAGATGATACAGGCCTAGGAATGTGTTTCAATATATATATTTATGGTTTTGTATTAATAAACGGATGTATAGCCACCCCAGTGGTAGAAGCGCGTGCATGTGACTATAGGGACCTGGGTTCGAGCCCCAGTGGTACCCTTTTGTTTTTTCACTTTTTCTTATTTCAGGTTCAATGCAAACCAAGCCAGCACGTGTACCATGTGCCTTTTTCCATTACCATCAGATCAGCCAAGCCATTAGATCCAACACCTCACATGCATGTCCCCATGATGCACCCTTCAAGGCTGCCCACACTGGATCACCAGAGGGCACTGATTTGTTTTGGGACTGGAACATTGTTTTTGGCTTCTCACCCCCCTATTTGCTTTTTGACACAAGCCCATTTATTTGATTTTTATTTTGTTTTCTGACTTTAACAAAAAAATACTTCTGGGCCTAGCACCCCTTTTACTACTGTTAACCACCATTTCTATTTTTTAACCCCCTGACTTTAATTGTTAGAATTTATTTTCTTTTCCTTTTTCTTCAATTATTATTATTATTATTATTATTATTATTATTATTATTATTATTATTATTATTATTATTATTATTATTATTATTATCATTTTATTAAATGAAAATACCAAAAATGTTTTATATTTATTATTTAGATAATTAGGATATTTTCCATTTAAGTTCTTTTAGATAAAAAGACAACAAAAAACATTTTTTCTAACAAATTAATTTCTTTTCTTAATTAATTAATATTTAGATAATTAGGTGTAATTATTATACTATCCTTTTGTAAATTAAAATTAATTTAGAACTTAAGTTTATTATAATTAGTTAATTTTCATTTTTATTTTTTAGTTTAAAACCTTTTCATAAAAACCCTAAAAAATCATTTTTAATTTAATTTCTTTTCTCAATTAGTTTAAGTTAATTTTATTTTAATTTTAACTAATCATTTTTTAATTAGGTTTAGGTTAAATCCTTTTTATGAAAACCAAACAAAAATCATCTCTTTTTTTTTATATTCTTGTATTTATATATTACTATTTATTCAATCATTTGTACATGTTCAATATAGTTGTAATAGATAATTAGGTTTAATTTTCTTGCAAAATCCTCATTTGTAATTTGTACACCCCCTTCCCATAAGTATTGTAATAGCGTAGTAATTTTAAATTTCACAATTTATCGCTTTATATACAAATGCTAGTAATTAGGGTTTTGTATGAAAAGACTAAAACCAATCAATTAGCAAACCCTAATCAAAGATAAATCAAAGCATGAAAATCAATACACTTGCACACAAGCACCCCTAGGGTAAATCCACTCGGTTGCCTTACAAAAATGACCATATTACGCATGTGAGGTATCTTAGCAAAGACAAGCAAAATACAAGATCATAGTCCCTCGATGACGCTATCAAAAGTTGCCTTTCAAAATGATCTTAGTCCCTAAAGAGAAATGCTAAGATACCTTGCAACATTGCTAATCATGGTTATACGATGACCCACGCCCGTCCCTTTTACATCCAAATATAGGGTTACTTACCAAATCAATGGTAAGATAACAATGTCAAAGGAAATAGGAAATGAACATGAAAGACTTTTGAGTAGGTAGAATGTTCCTATTTACTTGCTCAATTTCAAAACAAAAACATCCTTGCTATTTTCAAAACAAACACCAACACTTTCAAAACATCTTTCAAAACTTGAAAACATTTTCAAAAGATCAAACACTTTGTATACATTCTTACGAACGAGAATCATTACAAAGTTTTCCTAAACAATGGCCTCTTTTCAAAAATAATTTCAAAACCACACAAAGCATAATTTCAAACAAAAGAAAGTGATCTAGCAAGTAACTAAGAGCCCATGGAAAACCATGGATGAAAAGGGTGCTAATACCTTCCCTTTTCATAATCTACCCCCCCAACTCAAGAAATAATCTCAAAGGTCTTTCCTATGCTTTTTCACCTTTCCTTTTGGATAAAAGAAAAGTCGGTGACGACTCTTGCTAACCGCAACATTTGCGATAAAACGAAAAACACCCAAGTCAGTTCTCCCACTGTATCACAGAACTAGCGACTCTGCTGGAGAAAATTTTAAAAGTGGGGTTACCTTAGGGTTAGATCATATTTACTTGCTTTCTTTATTTGACTTGTATGCTTTACATTATGGTTCTTTGTTTGGGTTTGAATCCTCTACCAGGATTTGGGATACCTTATAGGTAAGTAGTAATACATTGTGGAAACTGTGCGGGGTATACTGACATGGTCTAAGCAATAGCTACGTTAGTGCGACATATTTATGGGGACCGGTAGCCCTTGAGTAGTCAAGGAGAATACGGGGCCGCTGAGTGATGTCATGAAGCACTAATGAACTTTTAGAACCTTTACTTGACCAACTTGGCCATTAGGACTTAGTGAGATGACCGGCTTTGGTGCAGTACGAAGTTGGTAGATACTCGATACTACACTCATTGGGGTTTGGTTTTTTGTGATATTTTGATAGCCATTAAAGAGGCTTGTGCTGAAACAATGCCCAAAGAAACAAACTGGTGATATTGAGCTCCTTAGAACCCGGTTACTATTACTTTGACAGGTTTGAGTCAACTAAACTTTAAGAGGGTACTTACCTATGAGACTCTATGCAAGCCTAAACCTAAGGACTTGTTTGCTTTGTTTGTGTATATTTACTTGTACATAATATCATAAACATCATAACATCATACTCATATTCACTAACCACTTCAAGGATCTTGGGATTTATCTTTGTTCTGTTTTGTAGGACATGGATTCAGTTCGCAGGAAAACTATTCAAGTCAATCTTGTAAGGATCCTTCCTCAACTTAAAGAGCTAACATCAAGGATTCTTGAAAATTATCCATTCATCGAAAGACACGGTTTCCTACTAAACTTGGTCACCTCCAACACTTATGAAGACATGATGAAGGTGCTTTTTCAGTTCTTTGATCCTTTACACCACTGCTTCACATTTTCTGATTATCAACTTGTGCCAACTTTGGAAGAATTCTCCAAACTCTTAAGGATGCCCATTTTTAATCAACTACCTTTCAAAGGTACGGAAAGAGATCCAAATCCAGAAGAGATTGCTCAAGCTCTACACTTGTAACCATCTGATATCATAACTAATTGGGAAACAAGGAGTGGTGTCAAAGGTTTCCTAGCAAAGTTCTTGTTTGAGAAAGCCCAAAACTGTTGGAACTCTTTGGATTTGCAAGCTTTTGAGGAAATTGTGGCTCTCCTCATCTATGGGATGGTTTTGTTTCCAAATCCTGATCATCTCATAGATGTGAACACCATCAAAATCTTCATGTATCGTAACCCAGTGCCTACTTTGCTAGGGGACATCCTACATTCCTTTCACACTCGCACTATTAGGAAAAGAGGTATCCTTATGTGCTGCACTCCTCTTTTGGAAAGATGGTTTATTTCGCATCTTCCCCAATCAGTATTGAAGAACGAGCAAGGTTCAAGGTGGTCACATAGGTTGATGACACTCAAACATTCAGACATTCATTGGTGTTCCCGATCTATAGAGAATGTTACTATTATCGACCGTTGTGGAGAATTCCCCAATGTCCCTTTACTTGGCATTAGGGGAGGTATCACCTACAACCCCTGTTTAGCCTTAAGACAATTTTGTTACGCCCGAAGGGATGGCCCACATGAGATGCTCATTCAATATTTGGTATTTGACTACGAGAACGACGATCAAGGTCATCGCCAGATATTTATCCGAGCTTGGAGGATGTTGAACAAGGTAGATATCAAGACATTGGGGCATAATAATTACATCCCTCTTGAGCCTTACCTCAAATGGGTACGTGTGATACGGTGGGATAACCGACTTGGGTGTTTTGCGTTTGATTGCAAATGTTGCGGTTAGCAAGAGTCGCCACCGACTTTTCTTTTATCCAAAAGGAAAGGTGAAAAAGCACAGGAAAGACCTTTGAGATTATTTTTTGAGTTCGGGGGGTATATTATGAAAAGGGAAGGTATTAGCACCATTTTCATCCATGGTTTTCCATGGGCTCTTAGATACTTGCTAGATCACTTGCTTTTTGTTTGAAAATGTGCTTAATGTGGGTTTTTGAAAGTATTTTGTAAAGAGGCCTTTGTTTAGGAAAAATTTGTAATGATTCTTGTTTGTAAGAATGTATACAAAGTGTTTGATCTTTTGAAAATGTTTTCAAGTTTGAAAGGTGTTTTGAAAGTGTAGGTGTTTGTTTTGAAAATAGCAAGGATGTTTTGGTTTTGAAATTGAGCAAGTAACTAGGAACATTATACCTACTCAAAAGTCTTTCATGTTCATTTCCTTTCTCCTTTGACATTGTTATCTTACCATTTATTTGGTAAGTAACCCTATCTTTGGATGTAAAAGGGATGGGTGTGAGTCATCGTATAACCATGATTAGCAATGTTGCAAGGTATCTTAGCATTTTTCTTTAGGGATTAAGATCATTTTGAAAGGCAACATAGATAGCATCATCGAAGGACTATGATCTTGTATTTTGTTTGTCTTTGCTAAGATACCTTACATGCGTAATATGGCCATTTTTGTAAGGCAACCAAGTGGATTTACCCTAGGGGTGCTTGTGTGCAAGTGTATTGATTTTCATGCTTGGTTTTTGTCTTGAATTAGGGTTTGCTACTTGTTGATTTTATCTTTCCATACAAACCCTAATTACTAGCATTTATATAAAGCGATAAATTGTGGAATTTAAAATTACTACGCTATTACAATACTCATGGGAGGGGGTGTACAAATTTACAAATGGGGATTGAAAGAAAATTAAACCTAATTACCTATTACAACCATATTGAATATTGTACAAAATTGAAAATAAAATGCAAGAATATAAATGAAAAAAGAAAAGATTTTTTGTTATTTTTATGAAAGGGGTTTTAACCTAATTAAGAGAGATGATTAATGAAAAATAAACAAAATTTAAACCTAAATTAATTAAGAGGAAAATTAAGTTAAAAATGTATTTTAGGGTTTTTTGTGAAAAGGTTTTAACTTAATAATAATAATATGAAAATTAATTAATTAAAATAAACCTAAGTTCTAAATTAATTTTAATTAAGAAAATAAATAATTAAACCTATGTCTAGATATTAATTATTAAAAAGAATTTAATTATTAAGAGAAATGTTTTTTAGTCTTTTTGTTTTATAGGAAAAAAAATAAAATATATAAGTGTAAATAATAAATAAAAATATTTTTGGATTTTTATTAATAAAAATAATAATAATAATAATAATAATAGTGAAAATAATAAAAGAAAATATGAAATGAAAATAAAAATAAAAAAGAAAATGAAATAATAAAGAAAATAATGAGCCAGGGGGTGCAAAAGTGAAATTGGGGTTAGAAGTCAGCAAAAATGGAAGGCCCAGCATAAAGGCCCGGGCGCTGCATGGTTGTAAAAAAAAGAGAGAAAAAATGTGAAAAATGAGAAAAGTGGCAGCGCTGGGGCTTGAACCCATGCACTGAGCATGAAACGCACGCTGCCTTACCACTGGGGTGGATATACATCCGTTTATTAAAATGAAATAATAAATATATAACGCAACATGCTTCCAAGGCTTGTACTTCGTCTTCAACCTTCAGCCAGCCAGAGTACCTGTAACTTCTTCATCTCTAAACAAAAATGGAAAGTTCAAACATTAAAGTTGTGGCACTTCTTCCCACGAATCCAACCATATAAATAACTAAAGCTATAAATCCAAGATGAGTGAGAATTTTTCTGGCCCTAAATTAAAACCTAAAAATTTCATAAACTTTAACTCTAAAATTCTCTAAGCTCATGCCATATAAATGCAAACTATGGATATGTACAGCTTCGTAGCAACGGTATCTATATTTTATCTTCACAAATCAGAATCAAATGATGCTTGTATGAAGTGATAGAAGTTTGAAAACTTACCTCTTGTAGCTGGAGTCGTGTATGGAGTTTGAGCAACCTTTGTGATGGCTTGATGATTTATGTAGCTTACCTGGACCTCCTTGAGTGTGTTCCAACTCCTACCTTGGTTTGAGGATGGCTGAAACTCTCAACTCAAGTCAAGTTGCAAGCTTCAGTTTTGAAAATGGTGGATAGTGATGGAGGAGTTACAGTCAGGAAACAGGGGCCTGGATCACTTTGATATGATGTATATTAAGTGTTTGGATGGTTAAAACTCAATACGCACGAGTGGATTTGGAGATGGCTATGTGAGGTTCAACACTGTCAAGTTATGGCAGATTCTGAGTTACAGAGTGCTTGGGAGTGTTTTGGGGTCTTAGCATTCGTGTGTTATGTTGCAATAGACTTGTGTATATGTATGGAAAAGGTTAGAGATCAAATGCACTCAAGGTTTTTGAGTTATACCCGTTTGGCTCTATAACTTGCTATTGAAGAAAAGTGAGAAGACAAATCTCAAAGTGTTGTACAAGTACGTTTTGAGTACCAAGAGGCTTTAGACACATTGATTTTGGTTTATAGGGGTTGTGTTTGCAGAAAGAACAAGTGCAAAGCTCGAGAAGTTGACAATTGCAAAAGTGATGCTTTATCAAAATGGAAATGGCAACTTTGTGCCATAAACGGAAAGGTAACTTGGATAAAGGTTCAAGTGCTTGGATTAAAGCTCTAACAGCTGTGTAAACATTTAATTATGGAGTGACAAACAATTTTGAGGCCTGCAAAGCAAATATTATGCAGCCTAGGCTTGGATTTGAATTTTTGTTCATCATGAAATGGCTTGTAATTTAAGTTTGAAAACCCTAACTTGATCTCTTCGATTCTCTCTGCTTAAGAATGATCTCAAGGATTTCTTGGACATTTTGGAAATCTTGTAATGTTCTCTACAACCCCTATTTAATTCACTTTTGAAAATTCCTCTTGGAGCTATATGAAAAAGTGCCATGAAGTTAGGTCAAAATCCTGCCTAAACTAGGGCAAAATTTCACTAAGTGTTTAATTTCAAGACCATGACTTCATGAATCAATAACTTGAGATACAAGCATTTTTAGGAGAAGTTGTGTAAATAAATATTGTAGATATCATGGAGATCTACAACTTTCACGTTGAAAGTTTCTTTTGAATCATCTTGCATCATGGTGAAAAATTGGCTCAAAGTTGTGAAAAAACATGAAGTTTTAAACACTTAGAAAAATTTCTAAGTTAGAAAACTTTGACTTTTCAAAATGAAATCTTGACTTTTTGATTTCTTGATGAATAAGTTTCATATTTTGGCATGTTTTGATGAATTGTGATCTTTGACAATGGATTTTGACCAAAAAGTCAAAGATTGACTTTTCAGTGTACAGTTGACTTTTGATCAGTTGACTGAAAATTCACTATCAATCCAATTGATCTTGAGCAATAATTTAGGTCATGCCATTAGGTCAAATCATGCAATTTAACTCTTGAGATCATGCTTTAAACCAATTGATCATTTGCCAGGTCAAAAATCAGAAATTGCCCCTTCTTAGTCAAAACCCTAATTTTGACCATTTTTCCGTTTTGATGATTTGATCAAATTTCTTAAGGAATTATGGTCCAGACTTGATCAAATGATACATATAAATTTACAATGTTGATGTGGATCAAAAATTATGAAGTTTGACTTTAAATTGGCCATAGTTGACTTTTTCCCCAATACAGTTGATTTTTAGGTCAACTGCTCAATTGACTAAGCAAAAGTATGATCCAAGGCTTGAAACTTGACATTAGTAATATTGGGGGTCCATAATGATCAATGAAAGTCACATGAGGCATTGAAAGTTCAATTATCCTTGTGCAATCTCAAACCCTAATTTTGGTCATCAATGCTTAAGGAGGTATCTTGAGTTGATCAACCCTAGTGCAGTCTTGAACCAAGAGAGATCTTTGTGAGAAAATATTTGATAAATGAGAGGGAAAATTTTGGAGTACAACAGCTGCCCCTGTTCAATCTTCTTAAACCTGAAGAGTTAGATTGGAGGATTTTCCATTCGTGACTTGAAGGTGGAAGAGGATTGGACACTAGAGTGCCCATAAATTTACACTTGAGGATGTGATGGTTGATAGTGTATGGAATGGGCTTAAAGATGCCATTTGGAGAGGAGATGAGAAGTTGTCGGAGATGGGCTTGCAGATTCCATCCAAAATGATTTTTGGACTATATCTGAAAGAGAATCTGAATGAGTATCAGAATAGCGTCTGTGTCTGGAGCGTATCTGAACTGTATCTGAAGGCTGAATTTGAATGAGTATCAGAATGGCGTCCATGTCTGGAGCGTATCTGAACTGTATCTGAAATCTGAATTTGAGTGAGTATCAGAATTGCATCCGTGTCTGGAGTGTATCTGAACTGTATCTAAAAGCTGAATCTGAATGAGTATCAGAATGGCGTCCGTGTCTGGAGCGTACCTGAACTGTATCTGAAATTTGAATCTGAATGAGTATCAGAATCGCATCTATGTCTGGAGCGTATCTGAGCTGTATTTGAGTGAGAGTCTGAATGAGTATCAGAATGACGTCCGTGTCTGGAGCGTATCTGTACTGTATCTGAAAGTGAATCTGAATGAGTATCAGAATAGCGTCTGTGTCTGAAGCGTATCTGAACTCTATCTGAGTGTTTAGTTGGTCGTGTAGATAATTGTCCTGGCTTGTCTCAGGTATGAATCTCTGACCTTTGTAAATTGTTGATGATAGCCATCTGCTGACTGATCTTTTCTGAAAAGATGAAAGATTAGTTAAATGTAATGTCATGATGTATGAAATGCATTGTATAATGATGTTCTCGATAAAATGAGTGAGATTATGTTGTATGTATTTGTGTTGTCAATGTCATGTCGTATGGATGTGATGTATAGGCATATAAGTTGTGTTGCTGTAACATTATTGGATTAGGGAAAATAAATCCCTGACTGTTATAAGTCTTCATGTTTTGAAGTGTTGATGAGTTGATGAGCTCCTATTTGTTAGAGAAATAAACTCTGTTGTAAGGGAAACACCACGTATGGCTCGTGAAATCCTGTTGGGGATCCTGAGAAATTGGAAGACCTTTACTGGGGATTGATAACTAGAAGTTTGGTTCCGCTGGGGATACGAGAGAGCTTGGTATCATTAAGCTGCACACTGTGGGGAATTTTATGGAATAGTCTAAAGATATCATCCTATTTCTTAAAGCCATTAGTGATTATCTTCTATTTTTTGCTCATTTGTAAACAGTAGTTATGTTCAAATGCATATGCTCAAAAATAAATCATTGGACGTTTTTGTAAACAAAACAGGGAAATTAAAGAAAAACATATAGTTTTTCACTTTCAAGTGAGTATCTTTGTATTAACTTGAATAAGTATTTTGTACAGTAAGACGAACATCCTAATAAGAGAATATCATCGTATAAAATGAAAATTTGATACAAAGGAAAGATAGCTATGTGCAATAATCCCATGGGGTTCCCATTCTGCTATAGCCTTTGTGCCTTTGAGCATCTTGTCCACTTGCTGCCTTGTCCGAAGTTGATTGGATTGATCAGACCCGTTGAGTTTGTCATTCGAAGCCAAAGGTTTTCTGCAAGGTGATCCAACGGGACATAGTCATACGCTTTAATTCTGTAACTTTTTCCTGGACCGCCCTTTCGGGTTTTCAGTCCACCGGGATATCCTTTTTTGCCCAAGTCGCCCTTTCTGGTTTTCAACTTGCCGGGTGTACATATTTTTTTGTTTTATCCCTAATTTTTTCCCGAACCTTTTTGGTTCGCCGGGATGCCCTTGTTTTGCCTAGGTGTGTCAACCTAGCGGGTCTCTTAAGCATAGTATTTTTTGACTATGTCAGCGTTGACAGGGTGTGGCAGGTCGTCGCCATCCATAGTGTTCCAGATCAATGCTCCACCAGAGAATATGCTTTTGATTACAAACGGTCCTTCATATGTAGGAGTTCATTTGCCCCTGGGATCATCTTACGGCAGTATGATGTGCTTGATCACCAAATCCCCGACTTGATATACTTGGTGTCTGACCTTTTTGTTGAAAGCCTTGATCATCCATTTTTGATACATTTGACCATGATAGACAGCAGTAAGCCTTTTCTCATCAATCAAGTTCAGTTGATCAAGACGAGTTTGGATCCAATCTTCTTCATTCAGCCTTGCATGCATAATAATTCTTAGAGAGGTGATCTGGACCTCAATAGGCAAGACAACCTCCATGCTGTATACCAGAGAGTAGGGTGTTGCCCCGGATGATGTGCGTGTCGTGGTACGATAACTATGGATAGCGAATGGTAGCATCTCATGCCAGTATTTGTACGTGACTGTCATTTTCTGTATGATCTTTTTGATGTTCTTATTTACAGCTTCGACAACACCATTCATCTTTGGCCGGTAAGGGGAAGAACTGTGGTGCTGGATCTTGAATTGCGCACACAGTGCGGTGATCATAGTATTGTTGAGATTCGTACCATTGTCTGTGATGATCCACTCTGGATTATCGTAATGACAGATGAGATTCTATTTGATGAACAGGGCTACAACATTCTTGGTAACAGAAGCGAAATAAGTCGCCTCAACCCACTTCATGAAATAGTCAATGGCCACCAAGATGAAGCGGTGTCCATTAGAGGTTGTTGGCTTGATTTCACCAATCATATTGATGCCCCACATAACAAAGGGCCAAGGATCCGTTAAGACATTCAAAGGAACCGGAGGTACGTGCACCTTGTCAGCATAGATTTGACACTTGTGGTAGGTTCGAGAGTGTTGATATCAATCTACTTCCATGGTAGACCAGTAATAACCTGCCCGTAGGATTTTCTTTTCCATCGTATGCCCACTGGAATGGGTGCCAAAAGTGCCTTCATGTAGATCAGCCATGATCTTTTCTGCCTCAACCTTGTCTATGCAACGGAGAAAAACAGAGTCATGGTTGCGTATGTAGAGAATTCCATTACTAAGGAGTAACTTAGCAGAGAATCTCCTTAAGAACTTCTTATCATTGATTGAAGCTTCTTACGGATATTCTTGAGCCTCGAGATACCTCTTGACTTCGTAGAACCAAGGCTGGTCCACTACTTCTTCAGAATTGATCTCGTGACAGTGAGCTGGTTCATCCATTCGATCGATGGTGATCTGGGGAGCTTCGTTATTCCATTTAAGTTTAAACATGGATGACATTGTGGCTAGCACATCCGCTAGTTGATTTTCTTCTCGCGGGAAATGCTCGAAGGTAATCTTCTCAAACTGTGGGATTAATGTCAATACATGTTCTTTGTAGGGGATAAGGTTAGGGTGTTTGGTGTCCCATTCTCCTTTGATCTGGCTGATGACCAAAGTTGAATCTCCGAAAACACTTAAGGACTTGATCCCCAAATCTATGGCAGCTTTGAGACCAAAAATGCACGCTTCGTATTCTGCTATATTATTTGTACAGTTGAAGCAGATTCTTGCCATGAAGGGAGGGTGACATCCTTCAGGAGATATGAGTATAGCACCTATACCATTGCCGAGTGCGTTGGATGCCCAATCAAAAACAAGGGTCCATCGGGATCCTTGTTCAGGTCTATCATATGGTCTGAATTCTTCGCAGTTGTTTACCATCATGATGTCTTCATCTAGGAATTCGAACTTCATGGACTAGTAGTCATCTACAGCTTGATGAGCAAGGTGATCAGCTAGTACACTTCCCTTTATTTCTTTTTGGGTGGTATACTGAATGTCATATTCCGTCAGGATTATCTGCCATCTTGCTATTCTCCCAGAAAGGGCAGGCTTCTCGAAGATGTATTTTATTGGATCCATTTTGGATATTAATAAGGTAGTATGAGTCAGCATATATTGTCTTAATCGGCGAGCAGCCCATGCCAGAGCACAACAAGTTTTCTCGAGCAGTGAATATCTTGTTTCACAGTCGGTAAACTTTTTTCTCAAGTAGTAAATATCATGCTCTTTTCGGCAAGACTCCTCATGCAGCCCCAGCACACACCCCATTAAATTTTCTAAAACAGTTAGATACATGATCAATGGTCTTCCCTCGACTGGTGGCATCAAAACAGGAGGTTCTTGTAGGTACTCTTTGATCTTTTCAAAAGAAATTTGGCACTAGTCATTCCATTTGACTACTTGATCTTTCTTCAGTAATTTAAAGATTGGTTCGCAAGTAGCTATTAAGTGAGAAATGAATCGGGCAATGTAGTTTAACCGTCCCAAGAATCCTCTAACTTCCTTCTCGGTGCGAGGAGCAGGCATTTCTTGTATTATTTTCACCTTGGCAGGATCCACTTTGATACCCTTACCGCTGACGACAAAGCCTAGGAGTTTACCAGACCTCACCCCAAATATGCATTTATTCGGGTTTAACCTCGGCTTGTATTTCTTCAGTCTCACAAATAGTTTCTGCAAATGGTCAAGATGTTCCTCTTCAGTTTGAGATCTGGATATCATATCGTCCATATAGACCTCTATTTTATGATGTATCATGTCGTGAAATAAGGCTACCATGGCACGCTGATAGGTTGCCCCAGCATTCTTCAACCCGAATGGCATAACCTTGTAACAAAAAGTGCCCCACTGTGTGACAAAGGTCGTTTTCTCCATGTCCTCAGGCGCCATTTTGATTTGGTTGTAGCCTGAGAATTCGTCCATGAAGGAAAACACCTTATAATGTGTTGTATTGTCAACCAAAACGTCTATGTGGGGAAGTGGGAAATCATACTTAGGGCTTGCCCTATTCAAATCTCTGTAGTCCACGCACATTCGTACCTTGCCGTCCTTTTTAGGCATGGGAACAACATTGGCGACCCATTGCTGATAAGAGGTGACGATCAAGAATCCGGGGTTGAATTGTTTCATGACTTCCGCTTTGATCTTTTCTGACATGTCTGGTCGCATGCGATAGACCTTTTGTTTTACCAGAGGGCGGTCTTCTTTTGTTGGTAGACGATGTACCACAATATCGCCATCAAGTCCTGGCATGTCTTCATACAACCAGGAAAAGGCCTCAAAATAATCATGTAGCAACTGAATCAGACGTTTCTTGACACTAGGTTCTAGATTGGCACCCACCTTTACTTCTTTCTTGTCCTCTTTGGTCCTAGGTAAACTGTGTCCACTGGTTCTTCGTGGGGCTGAATGATCCTCTCTTCTTGTTGTAGTAACCTTGCTAGTTCCCCTGGCACTTCACAATCTTCCTCACCTTCGTCTTCGGCTTGGTAGATTAGATTTTCAGAGTCATAAAAGGCCATAGCAGAGTCGTTACCCATGGGATCCCGAATGGATGTAGATCTACATTTTGAATGTGTGCGTGTAAGAGTATAGCTACCTTTGAAAAAATGTAAAAAAGAAAGACAAAGAACACAAATTTTGTATGCAAAAACGTCCATGATTCATTGATGACATATGAAAATGAGATAACAACCCTTACAAATGGACCGTTGTGCCTCGGGTAAGACACAAGGCTTTAAAAGTCTGAATTGTTTAATTATTACAGATCCGACAAAATTTAAAGACAATTACTGCTGGATAAAAGTAATTGGGACAAAATATTTAGCTTCCTAGTTGTTGAGTCCTCCGTTTACAGTTGAGAAAATCCAATCCTCTAGGTCGTAGTTGTCCTCATCATCCTCCACTGTGTTAACTCTGTGGTTGATGATCTTCAAGGGTGGTCCCCCAGCACGAGCACGGCGTACAACTTTCTGGGCTCCTGAAGTGAAACTCAAACCAAATTTGTTAGACTTGTACGGGATATCTGGGAGTTGGACCCAAATAGTGCACCCACCTTCTTCTATCACTGCCTTGGCATCTTTCAGAGAAGACATGTTTAGCGGAAGTCTTGTAATCTTTGGGATTTAGGAAACAACTTTGGTTACTGCCACGGTTGGTGGGGCTTCCTCGAAATGCTAAAATGGAGTTTCAATGAATTCACCATCCAATTCCACGTATCTGAAGGAGTTTAAATGACTGACCATATATTCCTCTTCTCCATGGACAGTAATGATCATCCCCTTGGTTGGGTATTTCAGTATTTGATGTAACGTAGAGGTGACAGCACCAGCATTGTGAATCCATGGTCGGCCTAATAAGCAGGAGTAGGAAGGGCGAATGTCCATCACATAAAAAGTTGAGTCAAAGGTTTGGGTTCCAAATTTTATGGGGATGTCCACCTTCCCATGCACCATTCTCTTTGAACCGTCGAAGGCCCTTACCACTATATTGCTAGGTTTCAAGGTCAAACCTTCACAGTTAAGTCTATCAAGAGCCTTCTTAGGCAGTATATTCAAGGATGAACCAGCATTAACCAAGACACGGGCCAAGGTTGTGCCCCTACATTCGACAGAGACATGAAATGCCTCGTTGTGCTTCCTCCCTCTAGGTGTCAAGTCAGCATCAGAAAAGCCTAAACCATTATCCGCAGTCAAGCTGGCCACACAATCTTGGACCTGATCAGTAGAGGTTTCTTGTGGTACATGGGCAATTTTAAGGAATTTCACCAAGGCCTTCGCATTAGCCTCGGAGCACAACAATAAAGCCAGCATGGAAATATTTGAGGGAGTCTGCCCTAGCTGTTCGACTATGTTGTAGTCGCTTCTCTTTATAATTTTCAGAATTTCTTCCATCTCCCTTTTGGAGGCCTCGGGGATAGATATTGTTTGTGCCTTCATTCGGACAGGCTCAACCAGAATGTCTTTTCCCTGAGTTTCGGTTGTCTTGGCGGCAGCAGTATCAGTCGGGATATCAAAAGGAATTGTAGTAGTAGTGTCAGCAGGGGTAACCAAAGGAATTGTAGTTGTAGTAGTGTCAACAGGAACACAAACAAGGATGACTACAGGGCCGGTAACAGTCTTCGGAGGAGCAATCTCTGGAGAGAAAATTCTTCCACTTCGAGTTATCTTGCTGGTTCCTACAATGTTGCTGATGTCGAGGTCAGCTTTCTCAAGAATTGAGTCTTCATCAGTCAGCCAATCTTGTTTGAAGTTGCGATAGTAGACGTTGCCCCCATAATTCCATGGGACAGTTTTATCTGATGAGTACGGGATTGGACCTGGCATTGTAATTATCAGTGGAGTTACTTTAGGAACTGATGTAATCCTAACGGGTCTTTTGGTGGAGACCCTGGAAGGATTGGCGGAAATTGTTACTATTGAAACATCTTTGTAGGAAATGGGTGGAACGGGAGTCTTTTCAAACAAAATATCTTTGTCGTCCATTAGGCGCTGAACACCTGCTTTCAATAAATGACAACTAGGTGGTAAGGATAGACAAAAATGGCAGCCTTCATCACATCCCGAAAATAAATCGGCCTTCAATAGGTTCTTTTTGATGGTCAGGAGAGGAGTAACAAGTTCATCAACAGTAGAAACAAACATATCATCTTCAACAGCATTAACACCGCGGCCATGCTTGGGCATAAGAGTGGTGATAACATTCAGGATTTCAGGAGCATCAAACTCAATTTCTTTTGCTTCAAGAAGGTCTTGCACTTTGTTTTTCAAAGCTCAACAGTTGTTGGTATCATGGTCGGGGATTTCTGAATGGTATGCACAACAAGCATTAGGATGATAATGAGGAGATGTTGTGTTAGGATTCTTCGGAGCTTCTTTCAAAGTTACCAGGTTGGATCTCAACAAATGTGGCAGGACTTGAGATAGTTTCATATTAATCCAGGTAAATTGTCTTGCTAGTCTTTCTGCTCTAGGTTGGTCGTTCCTTTGTTGAGTAGGTTTAGGCTTAGGGATCATGACATCCCATACCATTGGTCGGAGTTCAGTCCTATCTTAATTCCTTTGAGGATACACAACACCAACTTCTTTCTTCCCAATAAATGGTTTTCTTACAGCGGCGAAGGATGCATCTTTTTGGATCTTCCCACTCTTAATCCCAGCTTCCACTCTTTCTCCGGTCAAGATTAGTTCAGTGAAGCCTGTTGAGGAGCTTCCAATTAAATGATTAAAGAAAGGACCAGACAAGGTAACCAGAAACATGTCTACTAGTTATATTTCAGAAAGGGGAGGCTGGACTCTTCCTGCTAAGTCCCTCCATTTCTTAGTGTAGTCTTTGAAACCTCCATTTGAAACCATAGCCATACTCTAGAGTTGAGTATGGGTAGGAGCAAGGTCTGCATTATACTAATATTTTTTATAGAAAGGAGGGGCAAGGTCTTCCCAATTGTGGATATTGGCCCTTTCTAGTTGATAGGACCAATCAAGTTGAGTTCCGGATAGACTGTCTTGGAAAAAGTGGACCTATAAATCTCTGTCAGCAGTGTGAGGCTGCATCTTCCTTACATAGGATCGAAGATGCATTTTGGGGCACGAAACTCCGTCGTATTTAGCAAATATTGGTGCCTTGAATTTTGGGGGAATGACAATCCCAGACATCAAGTCTAGCTCCTCAAAGTCTAGCCCAAGCACTTTCTGGATTTCCATTGTGCTTAGTCGTTCTTCCAGATGCTTGTACTTGTCGTCAGCCAGGGGATACTTCTCTTCAGAGTAATCCTCTTTTTCTTCCTCTTCAGACTCTTGCTGGACAACTGCTTCCTTGCCTTTCCCATCTTGGTTATCTTTTTCACCAGATGATGTTGCAAATTCTAGGGTCCTTCTCGCTTGTCCTTGGAACCTTCTTCCCATATTCAGAACTCTGGTTACTTTCTTTTTCTTCTTCTTTTCTTCAATCAGCAAGGTTTTCAGATCTTCTTGTCCTTTGGCTAGAGTCAGGAACAACTGCTGAAACTGATCATTCTGTGCTTGGAGGTCTTTTACCGTCTGCTCGAGATCCATCTTACTTAAATAAACAGTAGAAAGATGAGGAGACTTGTCGTAAGAAACCTGCTTATGTTATGATGAATGGTAAATGCATATGCAATGATTTCAAGGAACTTAGAGATTTAAAATTGCTTTAGACCACAAAAGAACACATGTTATATTAATAAGTTAAAGCTTGAGTAAATCATGCCTCTTTTAGGCTTACAAAGAAATACAAAAACTCTAAGATAAAAAAGTTGTACGCATCCTTTTTAGTGCGATGTAGGCATTCAGGCTCCACTCCTCATGAAGTTGCTTAGTGAGTTCCAAAACCTTCTTCTTGTTGGCGTAGAATTGGGCTTCAAAAGTGTCTCTCTCCCTCTTAAGCTGTATTTAATCCCTTTATAAGTCTTAAAGAGAGGTGGGCATGTCAGGATGCAGGATAGTGTAGGGAACATGTCCTTCCAGAACAGGCTCTATGATTACTGGGAGAATGGAGGGGTAAGGCATCATAAGACTTTGAGCACGAGCTCGTACCCATTTGAGGTAAGGCTCAAGAGGGATGTAATTATTATGCCCCAATGTCTTGATATCTACCTTGTTCAACATCCTCCAAGCTCGGATAAATCTTTGGCGATGACCTTGATCGTCGTTCTCAAAGTTGAATACCAAACCTTGGATGAGAATCTCATGTGGGCCATCGCTTCTGGCGTAACCAAACTGTCTTAAGGCTAAGCAGGGGTTGTAGGTGATACCTCCTCTAATTCCAAGTAAAGGGACATTAGGGAATTCTCCACAACAGTCGACAATAGTAACATTTTCTATAGATCGGGAACACCAATGAATGTCTGAATGTTTGAGCGCCATCAACCTATGTGACCACCTTGAACCTTGCTCGTTCTTTAATACAGATTGGGGAAGATGCAAAATAAACCATATTGCCAAAAGAGGAGTACAACACATAAGGATACCTCTTTTCCTCATAGTGTGAGTGTGAAAGGAATGTAGGATGTCCCCTAGCAAAGTAGGCACCAGGTTACGAGACATGAAGATTTTGACGGTGTTCACATCTATGAGTTGGTCAGTGTGATACGGTGGGAGAACTGACTATGGTTTTGCGTTTGTTTTTGCAAACGTTTCGGTTGAGCAAGAGTCGCCACTGACTTTTTATTTTATCCTAAGGAAAGGTTAAAAAGCACAGCAAAAACCTTTGAGATATTTTCTTGGGTTCGGGGAGTAGATTATAGAAAGGGAAGGTATTAGCACCCTTTCTATCCATGGTTATCCATGGGCTCTTAGGTACTTGCTTAGATCAACTTGCCTTGGTTTTCAATTGTTTGAAATGGTGCTTTGTGTGTGGTTTTGAAAATGTTTTGAAAAAGATGCCTTGTCTAGGCTACCCTTGTAACAATTCTTTACTCGAATGTTTTACAAAAGGTGTTTGTCTTTTTGAAAAGATGTTTCAAGGTTTTTGAAAGTTTGTTTTGAAAGTGTTTGTGAAGTGTGGTTTGAAAAATAGGCAAGTGTTTTTGTTTTGCAAGTTGACAAGTACTTAAGAGCTATCTACCTTAAAGTTCTCAAAGATTTTTGCTATGTTTTAACCCTTTTAACAATTTTGTTCCACCATTGCATTTTGTGGACAATCTTGTGTTAGGATGTGAAAGGGACGGGCGCGGGTCATCGTTTAGACCATAATTGAAATGGTGCCAAGTATCTTTGGGAAATTTTCCTTTAAGGGACTTGATCATTTTTAGGCAACTTTCGAAAGCGTCATCGAGGGACTATGATCATTTGATTGTGTTTGTTTTTGCCCAAAGAGACCTAACATGCAATATGGCCCATTTGTTGAAGGCAACAAGTGGAATACCCTAGGGGTGCAAGTGTGATTAGTGTTGTCCATTTTCATGCTTGTTTATCTTGAAATTAGGTCAAACTATCTTTGTTGTTTTTATTCGCATACAAACCCTAATTCTAACATGGCATAATTAGAAAGCATTAAAGTGCGAAAAATAAAGTTACTAAGCTATTACAACACAATATATGGGAAGGGGGGTACAAATGTTCAAATGGGGTTTTTTGACAAGGAATTTAAACCTAGACTATTACATCAATATTGAATTATTTACAAGATAATTGATTGTACAAATTAAATGGAAATAAAATAAATATGCAAGATGCAAAAAGGTTTTTTATATGTATGAAAAAAAAGGTATTTTTATATGTCAAATAAACAAAATAAAAAGGTATTAATTTTTTTGGATTTTTTATGTTTAGGGCAAAATCCTAATTTTATTAAATGAAAGGTATTATTTATTTAATATGTAAAAAATTTATTTATTATATACAAAAATAAAATAAAAATGAAATATATTTATAAAAAAAGTATTTTTTGAGGTCAAATATTAATAAAAGAAAAAATGAATATATTTTGTATTATTTACTAAATATGCTAATTAATATGTATGTATTTATATAATTTATCAAATATATTAAATATGTGGAAAAAATAATAATATTTAATATTTACAAAAAAATATGTTTTATGTAAAATATTTTCAGAAGATAAAATAAAATAAAAATTAGAAAATAAGTGTGTTTGCATTATTTTTTCTAGTTATTCTAAATAATAGTATTTATACATTATTTATGTACAAATATCAATATAAACAAATAAATGCCTAAAAAATATATAAATAGTGTAAAAAATTTTTTTTATGTTTTTAATATTATGGGGAAAAATAAATAAGTCAGGAATAGAAAAGAAAAGTCAACAAATCATTAGAATAAGCAAAATGGGCTCAGGGGGTGCAGAAGTAAAAACATGGTGTGAAAAGAAATAACAAATCAGGCCCAGCCCAGAAGATTGTTGTCTTCAACCTTCAGACCAACAAAATTCAAAAACACGCGCCTTTCTTCTCAAATCTCTAACTCCTGATTCTTTGATCTTTTGCCAAATCTTCCAACATGAAACTTGTAGAGCTTGAAGCCACGATTCTAGACATATAAAGAAGTCAATCTAACTCTCAGAAATGAGAGAGAATTTCTTCTCCCCCAATTCTTGACCTAGTTTTTGTTCCATGTTCAGACTTAAAATTCTCTAAGCATACATAATATAAATGAAATCTAATCACATGGGTATGTTCAGGGCTACGAATATGACATGTTTTCTTCACAAACCTAAAGCTAACAATGCCTGGATAGAGAGATACGTGTTCATGAACTTACCTGTTCAGTTGAAGTTGTATCTGGTGATTGAGGTACTTTCAGTGCAAGGTGATGATTGGTACAACTTCCTTGATGTCCAGGGATGCTATTCCAAGCTTTACTTTTTCTTGAAACCTTTTGAATCGTGCTATGGAACTTCAGCTGCAAAACAAGAAAATGAAAATGGTGATGTTGCCTGGGAGTGTTACAGGTCGTGTTTGAGGTTTGGATTAGCTTCAAGGGATGTTGTGGAGTGTGTTTGACAAGTTTTTAGCAAGAATGCATGGAAGGTTTGAGCTATGGAACTCAAACTGTAGCAGATGCTCTGTTTGGGTAGTTTGAGGGTGATTCTGGGAATGAGAGGGTATTAGGGATTCTAGGCTCGTGTTTCAGCTTAGGATGGATGTCTTGAATGTGTTTGATAAGTTTGCTTAAGGGTTTCTTAGCTGAGATGAAAGTTGTTGTACAAAATGCTATGTTTCTTCACACTTAAGCAAGAAAAGGTCAAGTTGGTTTTTAGACAGGTAGAGGCCCCCCTAATGTGCTGCAAACCTTGGCATTGATCAGTGTAATTAGTTCCTAAACTTGTGCCAAGGGGATTTGAACTGTACTTCTTGGATTTGCAATTTGACATAAAGTGCAACTTTATCAAAATGGATATATTGCTTTTTCTAAAAATGGATTAAACCTTTATGCAATGCTTGAACACATAGAATATGGTCTTGGCACAAAGAGTTTGCATTAAATTTATGAGTGTTGGATGGTTTAGAGGCCTGTAATCAAGGAAAGCATGCTGATTTGAAAATTGCCTAAGTGTATGAACATGGAAATTGGCCATAACAAAAGTGAGTTTTTCCCAACTTGCCAAATTCGATTCTCCCTAACCATGAGGTTGTTTGATGAGTTCTTGGACATTTTGGAAAGCTTGGAATGTGTAATACAATCCATCTTTGAAATTCAAATTCAAATTCCAAGTGGAAGTATGTGGAAAATGGTCTTAAAGTTAGGTAAAAACCTTGCCTAAAATAGGTCAAATTTTCTCTAAGTTAAGAATGGTTTGGTACCCTTGTTCCAAAAATTGTAACTTGAGATACAAGCCTCTTTTGGGAAAACTTTGTGAATCAAAGTTGTATATTATGAAATAGGCTACAACTTTCATGTTTTGACTTTTGCTTGAATCCAAATGAATCTTGGTGAGAAAGTGGGGCAAAGTTAGGAAAAAATTAGGGTTTTTTTTCATAACTTAGAAAAATTCTAAGTTATGAAAAATCTTCATTTCAAACCCTAATTTGCAATTCTTGATTTCTTGATGAACAAGTTTCATGACTTGGCATGTTTTAATGAAAAATGAATCTTGACACTTGATTTTGACCAAAAAGTCAAATTTTGACTTTTCAATATACAGTCAAAATTGATCAATTGACTGGGAAATTCAACTGTCAATCTTGTGCATTTGGGATATTTTGAACTTGTTGAGCATGTAAAGATAATTCCATGGGGTCCTTGAGTCCATATGTGAGCTTGGTTTGCCATTGTCTAGGTCAAACAGTCAAAAATTGCCCTTGTGCAGTCAAAACCCTAAAAATGACCATTTTGCCCTTTTGGTGATCTGATCAAATTTCTTGTGGAATTGTGATCCAAACTTGATCAAATGGTCCATGTGAGTTCATAATGTTGATGTGGGTCAATTTTCATGAGATTTGACTGTCAATTGGCCACAGTTGACTTTTTCCCCAATACAGCTGATTTCTAGGTCAACTGTCCAATTGACTGGGCAAAATTTGGAATCAAGGCTTGAAACTTGATGTGGATAAACTTGGGAGTCCAATATGAAGCATGAAAGTCATCTTAGGCATTTTAGGTCAAAACATCTTTGTGCAAACACAAACCCTAATTTGGGTTAACAGTGCAAGGAGAAGCCTTGAGCAGATGAAACCCTAACTGGATCTTGAGCTTCAAGGGCTTTGTGATGAGAAATCATTGAGAGATGGGAGGGAAAATTTTGGGGTACAACAATTGCCCCTGTTCAATCTTCTTGAATCCGAAGAGTTAGATTGGCAAGTTTGCCTTTCGCGACTCGAGGGTAAAAGGAGATTGGACACTAGAGTGCCCTTAAATTTGCACTCGTCAAAGCAATGGATGCGGGAATGGGCTTAGAGATGCCATTTGGAGATGGGCTTAATGATGCCATCGGGAGGAGTGACAGAAACTTGTCGGGGATGGGCTTAAATATGCCATCTGGAATGAGTATCAGAAAGGTGTCCATGTTTAGGACCATCTTTGAACTGGGGTCTGAATAAGCAATAGATTGACATCCGTTTCTGGAGGCGTCCGTAAACTGTTTTCAAAAGTTTAGAAGCGTCTGAACAAGCGATAGGTTAACATCCGTTACTTGGAGAACCCGTGAACTGTTTTCAGAAATCTTGAAGTTGAATAAGCAATAGAGCAGCATCCGTTGTTGGGAAGCGTCCGTAAACTGTTTTCAAAAGTTGCATCTGAACAAGCGATAGATTAACATCCGTTGTTGGGAAGAATCCATAAACTGTTTTCAGAAGTCTTGAGAAGAAACTGAACAAGTGATAGGTTAACATTCGTTACTTGGAGAACCCGTGAACTGTTTTCAGAAATCTTGAAGTTGAATAAGCAATAGAGCAGCATCCGTTGTTGGAAAGCGTCCGTAAACTGTTTTCAAAAATTGAGAAGCGTCTGAATAAGCGATAGGTTAACATCCGTTACTTGGAGAACCCGTGAACTGTTTTCAGAAATCTTGAAGTTGAATAAGCAATAGAGCAACATCCGTTGTTGGGAAGCGTCCGTAAACTGTTTTCAAAAGTTGCATCTGAACAAGCGATAGATTAACATCCGTTGTTGGGAAGAATCCATAAACTGTTTTCAGAAGTCTAGAGAAGAATCTGAACAAGTGATAGGTTGACATCCGTTACTAGAGAACCCGTGAACTGTTTTCAGAAATCTTGAAGTTTGAGGAGGAACCGGTGTAGGGTTTCCTGATGATGAGCTTGTGTAAAACTGCATCTGGATGAATCTGGAATAAGCATCAGAATATTCCCATGTCTGGGTCATATCTGAACTATTCCTTAAAAGAATCTCGGAAGATAATGATTTTTGTCTGTCGACTGATCTTACCTGCAAAGGCAAAGAGTTAGTTATATGCAATGTCATGATGCATGATACAATGTATGTTATATGATATGAATGTAAATGGATGCGCATGTAAGCTGGAGAGTTGTCTTGCAAAGGATAGATGAATCCGAGATGGCTGAAGATAAAAGCATCTTGACTGCTGCCGGGAAGAATAATTCCTGGTGGTTGCTGGAGAATAAGGAGCTTGGGTTGTATACCAATCTTCTGGGGAATCCCTGTCTTGAGGAGATCTTCACTGGAGAATTTTGAATATACAATGAGGAACTGAGAACTGAGAGTCTTCAGATTTTCTTGGGGAATACCAGACCTTCAATCGTCGAGGGGCCTTAGAACCACTTGCGGGGACTTGGAATTTCCTTGGTGACTTGCAGGGTAAAAGAATTTCTGATGATGTCTACTGGGGATTTTAGAACCTGGCAGACTTAAGCTGGGGAGATAAGACTGAGAATCTCTAGTCTAGTGAGAAGCATTTCTGTGGGGAAGAGGTTCACTAGTCTGGCTCCGCTGGGGATTGATAGTTTGAAGTTATAGCTCTGCTGGGGATACTGAAACTTAAACTCTAAGGGGAATTGAGTTCTGGAGGATTCTCTGGCTGGGGATAACAAAGATAAACTCCTCTGGGGATTGTATTGATAAGTTATGTTGGGGAACTCTGATGAACTCCGCTGGGGATAGGAAGAAACTTGCCGAGTGCGACCTTCCGTGGAAATTAGCTGAGGATAACCCAGTTATAAGCCCTCATGAGGAATAACTTTGAAAAAATCTCGGGAGAGACGTCTGTACTCTGTAGGGGATAAGCTTCCAGAATCTACTGGGGATAAGTTTCAAGACTTGCTGGGGATATGGATTCCAAATCTCCTGGGGGATTTCCCTTAAAAGGGTATCAAGATATCCAACTGTACCTTCAACCTATCAGTAATCCTCTTTCTTGATTTATAAGAAAATGATTATGTTCAAATGCATATGCCTATTTAACAAAACATTGGACGTTTCTCAAAATAAAACAATTAGTGCAAGAGAAAAAGAAAAAGGAAATGACACAAATTTCTGGGAAAAGTATTTGTATTGACTTTCTATGAGTGTATTTGTACAAAGGAGACAATCATCCTTGTAAGAGGATTTTGTCGTAAATATTGAAAGATTTATACAAAATAAAGATGGCTATGTGAAATAATTCCATGGGATTCCATTCCGCTATAGCCTTCACAACTCTGAATATCTGTCCATCCAATGCTTCGTTTGCCGATGACTGGATTGATCAGAGACCTGGAACTGGTTGATGAAGAGATTGTCTTTGAAGTGATCCGACGAGACATAGTCATACGCTTTAATTCCCTAACTTTTGCCTGAATCGCCCTTTCGGGTTTTCGATCCACCGGGAAACCCCTTTTTGCCCAAGCCGCCTTTTCGGGTTTTCAACTTGCCGGGTGTACAGATTTTTTTTGTTTTTATCCCTAATTTTTTCCTGAACCGCCCTTTCGGGTTTTCGGTTCACCAGGATGCCCATTTTTTGCCCAAGCCGCCCTTTCGGGTTTTCGACTTGTCGGGTTATTTTATGCGTAGTATCTTTTGACTATGTCTGCGTTCGCAGGGTGCGGCAAATCGTCGCCGTCCATGGTGGTTAGAATCATCACACCACCAGAAAATATGCTCTTGATCACAAATGGTCCTTCATATGTAGGAGTCCATTTGCCCCTGGGATCACTTTGCGGCAAGATAATCCGCTTGATTACGAGATCTCCGACTTGATACACTTGACGTCTGACTTTCTTATTGAAGGCCTTGATCATCCGCTTTTGATATGTCTGACCATGGCATATAGCAGCGAGTCGCTTCTCGTCGATCAGATTGAGTTGATCAACTCGGGTCTGAATCCAATCATCTTCATTCAAACCTGTGTCCTTCATAATCCTTAGAGAAGGAATCTGAACTTCCATAGGCAGGACAGCTTCCATGCCATATACCAACGAAAATGGGGTTGCCCCGGTTGAAGTACGTGCTGTCGTACGGTATCCATGTAGGGCAAACGGTAACATCTCATGCCAGTCTTTGTAAGTGACTGTCATTTTCTGAATGATCTTCTTAATGTTTTTGTTTGTAGCTTCAACAGTATCGTTCATCTTCGGCCGATAGGGAGATGAATTGTGATGATAAATCTTGAACTGCTCGCACAATGCGGTGATCATCGTGTTATTCAGATTTGTACCGTTGTCTGTGATGATCCTGTCTGGAACACCATACCGACATATGAGATTTTGCTTGATGAAGCGGGAAACCACATTTTTAGTAACAGAGGCGAAGGAAGCTGCTTCGACCCATTTGGTGAAATAGTCAATGGCAACTAGGATGAAGCGATGTCCGTTGGAAGCCGTGGGCTTGATCTCTCCAATCATGTCAATGCCCCACATTGCAAATGGCCAAGGAGCAGTCAGAACGTTGAGAGGGACCGGAGGGATATGAACTTTGTCAGCATAGACTTGACATTTGTGGCAAGTACAGGAATGTTGATGGCAGTCAGCTTCCATGGTAGACCAGTAATAGCCTGCCTTAGGATCTTCTTAGCCATTGTATGCCCGCTCAAGTGAGTGCCAAATGTGTCGTTGTGTATCTCGGTCATGATCAACTCTGCTTCAGCTTTGTCTACGCATCGGAGTAATACACAGTCATGGCTTCGTTTGTAAAGGATGTTGTTGCTCAGGAAGAACTTAGCAGCGAATTTCCTTAAGAACTTCTTGTCATTTACGGAAGCTCCTTCGGGATAATCTCTAGTCTCGAGATACCTTTTGATTTCATGGAACCAGGGTTGTTCCACTACTTCTTCGGTATTAATCTCGTGACAATGTGTCGGTTCATCCATTCGCTCGATGGTTATTTGGGGAGCCTCGTTATCCCAATTGAGTTTAAACATGGAGGACATTGTAGCTAGAGCATCTGCTAGCTGATTCTCTTCTCGCGGGAAATGCTCGAAGGTAATTTGCTCGAAATGAGGCAACAATGTCAAGACATGTTCTTTGTATGGGATAAGATTAGGATGCTTGGTATCCCACTCTCCTTTGATTTGACTGATAACCAAAGCCGAATCCCCAAATACGATCAAAGATTTGATCCCTAAGTCTATAGCAGCCTTGAGACCAAAGATGCAAGCTTCATACTCAGCCATGTTGTTTGTGCAGCTGAAGCAAAGTCGGGCCGTGAAAGGTGTGTGACAACCCTCCAGAGAAATGAGTACTGCGCCGATACCGTTTCCAAGTGCGTTTGAAGCACCATCAAAGTACAGGGTCCATCGGGATCCCTTTTCGGGTCCGTCATACGGTCCGTTACCTTCAATGTTGTCCAAATTCATGATGTCCTCGTTTGGGAAGTCAAATCTCATGGGTTGGTAATCTTCGATAGCTTGATGAGCCAGATGGTCAGCTAGTACACTCCCTTTTATAGCTTTTTGGGTGGTGTACTGGATGTTATACTCAGTTAGGATCATTTGCCATCTAGCTATTCTTCCAGATAAAGTGGGCTTTTCGAAGATATACTTGATAGGATCCATTTTGGAAATCAACAAGGTAGTATGAGTCAACATATACTGTCTTAGTCGGCGAGCAGCCCATACCAAAGCGCAGCAAGTTTTCTCGAGCAGTGAGTAGCGAGTCTCACAGTCGGTAAACTTTTTGCTAAGGTAATAAATAGCATGCTCTTTTCGACCAGACTCGTCATGCTGGCCCAAGACACACCCCATTGAGTTATCCAAGACGGTCAGATACATGATCAATGGTCTTCCTTCGACGGGTGGCATCAGAATAGGAGGTTCTAGCAAATACTCCTTGATCTTATCAAAAGCAGCTTGGCAATCGTCGTTCCATTCGACTACCTGATCTTTCTTCAAGAGTTTGAAAATTGGCTCACAGGTAGAAGTCAGATGAGAGATGAATCTGGCAATATAGTTCAAGCGCCCCAAGAACCCTCTAACCTCCTTTTCAGTACGGGGAGCAGGCATCTCTTGTATTGCTTTCACTTTTGCTGGATCGACTTCAATGCCTTTGTTGCTTACAATGAATCCTAGAAGTTTACCAGACCTAACTCCAAAAGTGCACTTACTTGGATTCAGCCTGAGTTTGTATTCTTTCAGCCTGGCAAACAACTTTTCTAGATGTTCAAGGTGCTCCTCCTCTGTTTGTGACCGAGCTATCATATTGTCTACGTAAACTTCAATCTCATGATGTATCATATCATGAAACAAAGCTACCATGGCGCGTTGATAAGTTGCCCCAGCGTTCTTCAGCCCGAACGGCATCACCTTGTAACGGAAAGTGCCCCATTGTGTGACAAAAGTTGTTTTCTCCATATCCTCGGGGGCCATTTTGATTTGATTGTAGCCCGAGAATCCATCCATGAAGGAAAACACTTTGTGCTGAGCTGTATTGTCGATCAAAATGTCAATGTGTGGAAGTGGAAAATCATCTTTGGGACTGGCCCTATTCAAATCCCGGTAGTCCACACACATCCTGACTTTGCCATCTTTCTTAGGTGCTGGCACGATGTTAGCGACCCATTGAGGATAGGACGTAACAGCCAGAAAGCCAGCATCTAATTGCTTCATCACTTCTGCTTTGATCTTTTCAGACATGTCAGGCCTCATTCGGCGTACTTTTTGCTTGATCGGTGGACAATCCTCTCTTGTGGGGAGACGGTGAACCACGATGTCTGTGTCTAAACCCGGCATGTCTTCATAAGACCAAGCGAAGATTTCAACATACTCATTCAACAACTGTATCAGGCGTTCCTTGACACTCGGTTCCAGATTGGCACCCACTTGCACCTCCTTCCGGTCTTCCTCGGTCCCTAAGTTGACAGTTTCCAATGACTCTTCGTGCGGTAAGATGGCCCTTTCCTCTTGCTGTAGAAGTCTGGCTAGTTCCCCTGGTACTTCACAACCTTCGTCATCTTCATACTCGGCTTGATTGACCAGATCTTCAGAGTTATTGAAGGATATAGAAGAATCGTCACCCATGGAATCCGGAGTGGATGGGTACCTGCATTTGTGAGTGTGGGTGTGTGTAAGGGATAGCCATCCTTAAACAAAAAATGCAAAAGGAAAGAAAATGAACACAAGCAGTTTATCAAATGAAAAACGTCCAATGAATCATTAAACATGGCATATGGATATGAAAAAAATCAAAACCCTTACAAATGGACCTACATGCCCCGAGCAAGGCATGAGGTGAAAAGATAGTGTACGGATTGTTTGAAAATAAATATTACAGACCAATAGGAAATGTTTGACAGATAAATTATTGATGAATAAAAGTGATGGGGACAAAGTCTTTTGCCTCCCAGTTGCACAATCCTCCTTTGACAGTTGGGTAAATCCACTCTTCGAGGTTGCTCTCTTTGTCTTCATCCTCCAAAGCATTGATTCCGTAGGGAGAAATTTTGACTGGCGCTCTTTCAATCTTCGAACGGCACATAGCTTTCTGGCCCGCGGTAGTGAACCCTAATCCAAATTTGTCTGTTTTATGTGGAATATCAGGCAACTTCCCCCATGCTGAATTCTTCCTCTCCTTTATTGCGGCCTTTGCATCCTCCAGAGATGCCATCCTGACCATCTGCGTCGGTACTTCAGTTGCCAACTTTGCTACTGCTATTTCAGGAAGGACTTCTTCGAAATGCTGAAAAGGCGTCTCAATGAACTCCCCCTCTACCTCCACATACCGGAAGGAGTTCAAGTGGCTGATCATGTACTCCTCTTCGCCATGGACGGTTATAATCTTTCCCTTGACAGGATACTTTAACATCTGATGTAAGGAGGAGGTGACTGCTCCGGCATGGTGTATCCAAGGCCTACCCAACAAGCAAGAGTATGACGGACGGATGTCCATCACATAGAAAGTAGATTTAAACACCTCAGTGCCTATCTTGATGGGAATTTCAACCTCCCCATGGACCATTCTCTTCGAACCATCAAAAGCTCTGACAACAATATCACTCGGTTTCAACTCCAACCCTTCACAATCTAGTCGGTCCAAGGCCTTCTTAGGCAGTACATTCAGCGACGAACCAGTGTCGACCAAGACATGTGCGAGAGTAGTTCCTCGGCACTCGACTGAAATGTGCAAAGCATCATTGTGGTTTCTACCTTTAGGAGTTAGGTCGGCATCAGATAAACCTAATCCATTGTCCGCAGTAAGGCTAGCCACGCAATTTTGAAATTGATCTGCAGAGGTTTCCTGGGGCACATGGGCTGCCTTCAGGAATTTTATCAAAGCTTTAGCGTGCGCTTCCGAGCAAAGTAGTAGTGCCAGCATGGAGATCTTTGAGGGGGTTTTCCCCAGCTGTTCTACCACATCGTAATCACTTCTTTTGATTATCCTCAGGATCTCATCCATTTCCTTCTTGGAGGTTTCCGGGATGACCAAGGGTTGAGCCCTCGTCCTGACGAGCTCATCTTGGATTCCCTTACCTTTATCAGCAGCGGTAGGAGGGACAATACTAGGAACAACAACATCTTCAATCAATGGGGTTCTAGCGGAGAGTTTTATTGGTGCAAGGATGACCTTGTCAGCAGATGAGGGTCCAAAGATTTCTCTTGGAGGGGCAATCTCTGGAGAAAATATTCTCCCGCTCCGGGTGATTTTGCTCGTGCCTGCAATGTTTCCAATGCTGGCTTCTTCATCATCCGAACTTTCTTCAGTTATTTCGATTTGTTTAATACCATGGTATTAGACGTCACCGCCATAATTCCATGGTATTGACTTCTCAGAAATATAGGGGACAGGCCCTAGCATTGTTATCTTCAAAGGAATAGACTTCGTAACTGGTGTAATCTTAACAGGCTTTCTAACGGCCTTGGAAAGATTGGCGTGAATGGTTATGACTGAGACATCTTCAGTATGGGTTGGAATAGCAGAAAATTTTTCAAACAAAATTTGTCGACTATCCATTAGGCCTTGGATGCCTTTCTTCAGTAACGGACAATCAAACGGCAGGGAGTAACAACAATAGCAATCTTCTTTACATCCCGGGAAGATCCCGGCCCTTAACAGATTCAACTTGATGGTTAACAATGGAGTTATCAGGTCATTGACATCAGCAACATACAAATCTTCTTCAATGGCATTGACATTTCGGTCATGCTTCGGCATGGGAGCAGATATCACATTAGGCTTCTCCGGAGCGTCAAACTCCACCTCCTTCGCCTCTATCAGGTCTTGGATTTTGTGCTTGAGTACCCAACAATCATTGGTGTCGTGCCCGACACTGTCAGAATGGTAGGCGCATTTAGCATTAGGATGATAATGCGGAGAGGACGTATTTACATTTTTTGGTGCCTCTTTGATAGTGGCGAGATTCAACTTCAACAGATGGGGAAGCACTTGCGCTGGCGTCATATTAATACGGGTGAACTGCCGTTGTGGCCGTTCCACCCATTGCTGATTTGGTCTGGACTGGTTATAGCGAGGCTGCTCACTTAACGGATTTTGAATCATTACGGCCTCCACGGTCGGCCGGCGCTCAGTCTTCCCTGCTCTTCTTTGGGAGTATACCACAGCCGTTTCCTTCTTAAAAGGCTTCTTCTCAACACTTGCAGCTGCAACCTTCTGAATCTTTCCTGACTTGATGCCAGCTTCTATTCTTTCGCCTGTTGAGATCAAATCGATAAACCCCGCAGAAGAGTTACCAATCAGATGATTGAAAAATGGCCCAGATAGGGTCCCTAAAAACATATCAACAAGTTCACGGTCGGTTAAAGGAGGCTGCACCCTGCCAGCCAAATCCCTCCATTTTTGTGCATATTCTTTGAATCCTTCGCCTGTTCCCAATGACATACTCTGAAGTTGGGTAAGCGTAGGAGCAAGGTCAGAATTGTACTGATATTGTTTGTAAAAGGCGGTGGCCAAGTCTTCCCAGTTTCTGATGCTGGTTCCCTCTAGCTGATAAAACCACTCCAATTGAGCCCCAGAAAGGCTGTCTTGAAAGAAATGGATCCAAAGGTTTTTATCTGCCGTATAAGGTTGGATCTTTCTTACGTAGGACCTGAGATGCATTTTTGGACAGGACAGCCCATCATACCTCACAAAAACTGGCACCTTGAACTTTGGGGGAATCACAATCCCGGCAACTAAACCCAAGTCTTCAAAATCCAAACCCGGTACTCTTTATAGCTCCATGGCGGCCAACCTGTCTTCTAAACCTTTGTATTTATCATCAGTTGGAGGGTATTGTTGATCAGAGTAGTCTTCATCCTCTTCGACCTCCTATTCTTCTACATCGGACTCGGAAGGTACCGCAGCCCCACCTCCTTTACTGGTTCCTTCATCAGAAGTAGGAGGAAATTCAAGCACTCTCCGGGTTTCTCCGTCAAATATTCTCCCTAGAGTAGCCACCCCGAGTCTCTTTTTCTTCTTTTTCACTGGGTCTTTATTCCCCAGCAAGGTCTTGAGATCCTCCTGACCCTTAGCCAAGGTCATCAGGAGTTGCTGGAACTGTGCATTTTGAGCTTGCAGGTCTTTGACTGTTTGCTCGAGATCCATCCTACTGAAATAAACAGCAGACAGATAAGGAAACCTGGCGTGAGACCTGCTTATGCACATGATGAATGATATGCTTATGTATGCAATGCATTCAAGGATTTAGCACATTCAAAATTGTTGTAGACAAAAAGGAACGCACGTCATATTAATAAGAAGAAATTTGTTAGTACATAAATGCCCCACGGGCCAAATATTACAAAAACAACTTCTCAAGGCAAAAAGACATTGTGCATCCTCTTTGGTGCGATGTAGGTGTTGAGGGCCTCTTGCTCATGGAGTCGGCGGGTAAGCTCTAGAACCTTCTTCTCGCTAGCGTAGAAGCTGGCTTCAAAAGTGTTCTGTTCCTCCTTGAGTTGGATCCAACTCTTCTGCATATCTTCCCACGATGTAGGCATGTCAGGATATAGGATGGTGTAGGGAACCTCTCCTTCCTTGACGGGCTCTTTAATCACAGGGAGAACATGAGGGTAAGGCATCATTAGACTCTGGGCTCGGGCTCGTACCCACTTGAGATAAGGCTCAAGAGGGATGGAGTTCTTGTGTCCCAGAGTCTTGCTATCAACCTTGTTGGGCCTCCCCCAAGCTCTGATGAATCTTTGGCGAAGTTCTTGCGCATCGTTGTCGAAGTCAAAAACTAGGTCAGGAATCAACATGTCATGAGGGCCATCCCTCCGTGCATATCCAAATTGCCTCAAAGCTAGGCAAGGGTTGTAGGTGATACCTCCTCTGATTCCAAGTAAAGGAACATTAGGAAACTCTCCACAACGATCGACGATGATGACATTTTCTCTGGATCGAGAACACCAATGTACATCAGAGTGAGTAAGAGTCATCAACCGTTGGGACCACCTTGAGCCTTGGTCATTCTTTAAGACAGATTGTGGAAGGTGCGAAATAAACCACCTTGCAAGGAGAGGAGTACAGCACATGAGAACACCCCTCTTTCTCATTGTTCGTGTGTAAAATGAGTGAAGGATGTCCCCAAGCAATGTTGGTATTGGATTTCTAGACAAGAAGATTTTGACGGCGTTGACATCTACCAATTGGTCAGAATTTGGGAACAAGACCAACCCATAGATAAGGAGTGCCACAATTTCTTCAAAGGCTTGTAGGTCCAATGAATTCCAACATTCTTGTGCCTTCTCAAACAAGAATTTTGCTAAGAATCCTTTGACGCTGCTTCTGGTTTCCCAATGCCCCTTGATGTCGGATGGTTGTAGATGTAATGCTCGAGCAACATCTTTCGGCTTTGGTTCCTTTTCCGTACCGTTGAAGGGTAGTTGATTAAGGATAGGGATTATTAGGAGTTGAGAAAACTCCTCCAAAGTGGGCACCAACTGGTAATCAGGGAAAGTGAAACAGTGGTGAAGAGGGTCAAAGAACTGGAATAGCACTTTCATCATGTCTTCTTCAATGTTGGTGTTGACTAAGCTGAGCAGTCTACCATGTCTTTCACTGAAGGATGAGCTTTCTGGAATTCTTGAGGTGAGCTCCTTGAGTTGAGGAGAGATTCTCACAAGGTTGACTTGGATGGTTTTTCTGCGAGGAATTTCCATGACCTACAAAAACAAGAACAAAGATGAAGATCTAAACCCTTGAAGTGGTTAGTGAATGCATATGATGCTCTATGATGTTTATGATGTATGCACAAACATATGTACAAGCAAATCACACCAAACCCTAGTTTCAGGCTTGCATGGGGTTTCATGAGTAAGTACCCTCTTGAGTGTAGTTGGCTTAAAAACCTGTCCAATAAATAGTAACCGGGTTCTAAGGAGCTCAATATCATTGGATTGTTTTCATTGTTCATTGTTTTGGTTTAGCCACTTAACTAGCGACCAAAATATTCCGAGAAAACAACCCTCAATGAGTGTAGTATCGAGTATCTACCAACTTCGGACTGCACCAAAGCCGGTCATCTCACTACCCCTAATAAAAGGCCAAGATGGTCAAGTAAGGTTCTAGGTCATTAGTGCTTAGTGACATCACTCAGCGGCCCCGTACTCTCCTTGATTGAACTCAAGGGTTACCGGTACTCACAAATATGTCGCACTAATATAGCTATTGCTTCAACCGTGTCGGTATACCCCGCACAGTTTCCACAACGTATTGCTATCTATGAATGTTTCCCAAAATCTGGGTGTAGGATTGCAAACCCAAACAAAAGAGCCAAGATATAAAGCAATCAAGATAAACAATTAATCATGCAAGAGGGTGATCTAAGCCCTAAGGTTACTCCACTTTTAAATTTTCCCCAGCAGAGTCGCCAGTTCTGTGATACGGTGGGAGAACTGACTATGGTTTTGCGTTTGTTTTCGCAAATGTTTCGGTTGAGCAAGAGTCGCCACCGACTTTTTATTTTATCCTAAGGAAAGGTTAAAAAGCACAGCAAAAACCTTTGAGATATTTTCTTGGGTTCGGGGAGTAGATTATAGAAAGGGAAGGTATTACCACCCTTTCTATCCATGGTTATCCATGGGCTCTTAGGTACTTTCTTAGATCAACTTGCCTTGGTTTTCAATTGTTTGAAATGGTGCTTTGTGTGTGGTTTTGAAAATGTTTTGAAAAAGATGCCTTGTCTAGGCTACCCTTGTAACAATTCTTTACTCGAATGTTTTACAAAAGGTGTTTGTCTTTTTGAAAAGATGTTTCAAGGTTTTTGAAAGTTTGTTTTTAAAGTGTTTGTGAAGTGTGGTTTGAAAAATAGGCAAGTGTTTTTGTTTTGCAAGTTGACAAGTACTTAAGAGCTATCTACCTTAAAGTTCTCAAAGATTTTTGCTATGTTTTAACCCTTTTAACAATTTTGTTCCACCATTGCATTTGGTGGACAATCTTGTGTTAGGATGTGAAAGGGACGGGCGCGGGTCATCGTTTAGACCATAATTGCAATGGTGCCAAGTATCTTTGGGCAATTTTCCTTTAAGGGACTTGATCATTTTTTAGGCAACTTTCGAAAGCGTCATCGAGGGACTATGATCATTTGATTGTGTTTGTTTTTGCCCAAAGAGACCTAACATGCAATATGGCCCATTTATTGAAGGCAACAAGTGGAATACCCTAGGGGTGCAAGTGTGATTAGTGTTGTCCATTTTCATGCTTGTTTATCTTGAAATTAGGTCAAACTATCTTTGTTGTTTTTATTCGCATACAAACCCTAATTCTAACATGGCATAATTAGAAAGCATTAAAGTGCGAAAAATAAAGTTACTAAGCTATTACAACACAATATATGGGAAGGGGGTACAAATGTTCAAATGGGGTTTTTTGACAAGGAATTTAAACCTAGACTATTACATCAATATTGAATTATTTACAAGATAATTGATTGTACAAATTAAATGGAAATAAAATAAATATGCAAGATGCAAAAAGGTTTTTTATATGTATGAAAAAAAAGGTATTTTTATATGTCAAATAAACAAAATAAAAAGGTATTAATTTTTTTGGATTTTTTATGTTTAGGGCAAAATCCTAATTTTATTAAATGAAAGGTATTATTTATTTAATATGTACAAAATTTATTTATTATATACAAAAATAAAATAAAAATGAAGTATATTTATAAAAAAAGTATTTTTTGAGGTCAAATATTAATAAAAGAAAAAATGTATATATTTTGTATTATTTACTAAATATGCTAATTAATATGTATGTATTTATATAATTTATCAAATATATTAAATATGTGCAAAAAATAATAATATTTAATATTTACAAAAAAATATGTTTTATGTAAAATATTTTCAGAAGATAAAATAAAATAAAAATTAGAAAATAAGTGTGTTTGCATTATTTTTTCTAGTTATTCTAAATAATAGTATTTATACATTATTTATGTACAAATATCAATATAAACAAATAAATGCCTAAAAAATATAAAAATAGTGTAAAAAAAGTTTTTTATGTTTTTAATATTATGGGGAAAAATAAATAAGTCAGGAATAGAAAAGAAAAGTCAACAAATCATTAGAATAAGCAAAATGGGCTCAGGGGGTGCAGAAGTAAAAACATGATGTGAAAAGAAATAACAAATCAGGCCCAGCCCAGAAGATTGTTGTCTTCAACCTTCAGACCAACAAAATTCAAAAACACGCGCCTTTCTTCTCAAATCTCTAACTCCTGATTCTTTGATCTTTTGCCAAATCTTCCAACATGAAACCTGTAGAGCTTGAAGCCACGATTCTAGACATATAAAGAAGTCAATCTAACTCTCAGAAATGAGAGAGAATTTCTTCTCCCCCAATTCCTGACCTAGTTTTTGTTCCATGTTCAGACTTAAAATTCTCTAAGCATACATAATATAAATGAAATCTAATCACATGGGCATGTTCAGGGCTATGAGTGTGACATGTTTTCTTCACAAACTTAAAGCTAACAGTGCCTGGATAGAGAGATACGTGTTCATGAACTTACCTGTTCAGTTGAAGTTGTATCTGGTGATTGAGGTGCTTTCAGTGCAAGGTGATGATTGGTACAGCTTCCTTGATGTCCAGGGATGCTATTCCAAGCTTTACTTTGTCTTGAAACCTTTTGAATCGTGCTATGGAACTTCAGCTGCAAAACAAGAAAATGAAAATGGTGATGTTGCCTGGGAGTGTTACAGGTCGTGTTTGAGGTTTGGATTAGCTTCAAGGGATGTTGTGGAGTGTGTTTGACAAGTTTTTAGCAAGAATGCATGGAAGGTTTGAGCTATGGAACTCAAACTGCAGCAGATGCTCTGTTTGGGCAGTTTGAGGGTGATTCTGGGAATGAGAGGGTATTAGGGATTCTAGGCTCGTGTTTCAGCTTAGGATGGATGTCTTGAATGTGTTTGATAAGTTTGCTTAAGGGTTTCTTAGCTGAGATGAAAGTTGTTGTACAAAATGCTATGTTTCTTCACACTTAAGCAAGAAAAGGTCAAGTTGGTTTTTAGACAGGTAGAGGCCCCCCTAATGTGCTGCAAACCTTGGCATTGATCAGTGTAATTAGTTCCTAAACTTGTGCCAAGGGGATTTGAACTGTACTTCTTGGATTTGCAATTTGACATAAAGTGCAACTTTATCAAAATGGATATATTGCTTTTTCTAAAAATGGATTAAACCTTTATGCAATGCTTGAACACATAGAATATGGTCTTGGCACAAAGAGTTTGCATTAAATTTATGAGTGTTGGATGGTTTAGAGGCCTGTAATCAAGGAAAGCATGCTGATTTGAAAATTTCCTAAGTGTATGAACATGGAAATTGGCCATAACAAAAGTGAGTTTTTCCCAACTTGCCAAATTCGATTCTCCCTAACCATGAGGTTGTTTGATGAGTTCTTGGACATTTTGGAAAGCTTGGAATGTGTAATACAATCCATCTTTGAAATTCAAATTCAAATTCCAAGTGGAAGTATGTGGAAAATGGTCTTAAAGTTAGGTAAAAACCTTGCCTAAAATAGGTCAAATTTTCTCTAAGTTAAGAATGGTTTGGTACCCTTGTTCCAAAAATTATAACTTGAGATACAAGCCTCTTTTGGGAAAACTTTGTGAATCAAAGTTGTAGATTATGCAATAGGCTACAACGTTCATGTTTTGACTTTTGCTTGAATCCAAATGAATCTTGGTGAGAAAGTGGGGCAAAGTTAGGAAAAAATTAGGGTTTTTTTTCATAACTTAGAAAAATTCTAAGTTATGAAAAATCTTCATTTCAAACCCTAATTTGCAATTCTTGATTTCTTGATGAACAAGTTTCATGACTTGGCATGTTTTAATGAAAAATGAATCTTGACACTTGATTTTGACCAAAAAGTCAAATTTTGACTTTTCAATATACAGTCAAAATTGATCAATTGATTGGGAAATTCAATTGTCAATCTTGTGCATTTGGGATCTTTTGAACTTGTTGAGCATGTCAAGACAATTCCATGGGGTCCTTGAGTCCATATGTGAGCTTGGTTTGCCATTGTCTAGGTCAAACAGTAAAAAATTGCCCTTGTGCAGTCAAAACCCTAAAAATGACCATTTTGCCCTTTTGGTGATCTGATCAAATTTCTTGTGGAATTGTGATCCAAACTTGATAAAATGGTCCATGTGAGTTCATAATGTTGATGTGGGTCAATTTTCATGAGATTTGACTGTCAATTGGCCACAGTTGACTTTTTCCCCAATACAGCTGATTTCTAGGTCAACTGTCCAATTGACTGGGCAAAATTTGGAATCAAGGCTTGAAACTTGATGTGGATAAACTTGGGAGTCCAATATGAAGCATGAAAGTCATCTTAGGAATTTTAGGTCAAAACATCTTTGTGCAAACACAAACCCTAATTTGGGTCAACAGTGCAAGGAGAAGCCTTGAGCAGATGAAACCCTAACTGGATCTTGAGCTTCAAGGGCTTTGTGATGAGAAATCATTGAGAGATGGGAGGGCAAATTTTGGGGTACAACAGTTGCCCCTGTTCAATCTTCTTGAATCCAAAGAGTTAGATTGGCAAGTTTGCCTTTCGCGACTCGAGGGTAAAAGGAGATTGGACACTAGAGTGCCCTTAAATTTGCACTCGTCAAAGCAATGGATGCGGGAATGGGCTTAGAGATGCCATTTGGAGATGGGCTTAACGATGCCATCGGGAGGAGTGACAGAAACTTGTCGGGGATGGGCTTAAAGATGCCATCTGGAATGAGTATCAGAAAGGTGTCCATGTTTAGGACCATCTTTGAACTGGGGTCTGAATAAGCAATAGATTGACATCCGTTTCTGGAGGCGTCCGTAAACTGTTTTCAAAAGTTGAGAAGCGTCTGAACAAGCGATAGGTTAACATCCGTTACTTGGAGAACCTGTGAACTGTTTTCAGAAATCTTGAAGTTGAATAAGCAATAGAGCAGCATCCGTTGTTGGGAAGCGTCCGTAAACTGTTTTCAAAAGTTGCATCTGAACAAGCGATAGATTAACATCCGTTGTTGGGAAGAATCCATAAACTGTTTTCAGAAGTCTTGAGAAGAAACTGAACAAGTGATAGGTTAACATCCGTTACTTGGAGAACCCGTGAACTGTTTTCATAAATCTTGAAGTTGAATAAGCAATAGAGCAGCATCCGTTGTTGGAAAGCGTCCGTAAACTGTTTTCAAAAATTGAGAAGCGTCTGAATAAGCGATAGGTTAACATCCGTTACTTGGAGAACCCGTGAACTGTTTTCAGAAATCTTGAAGTTGAATAAGCAATAGAGCAACATCCGTTGTTGGGAAGCGTCCGTAAACTGTTTTCAAAAGTTGCATCTGAACAAGCGATAGATTAACATCCGTTGTTGGGAAGAATCCATAAACTGTTTTCAGAAGTCTAGAGAAGAATCTGAACAAGTGATAGGTTGACATCCGTTACTGGAGAAGCGTGAACTATTTTCAGAAATCTTGAAGTTTGAGGAGGAACCGGTGTAGGGTTTCCTGATGATGAGCTTGTGTAAAACTGCATCTGGATGAATCTGGAATAAGCATCAGAATATTGCCATGTCTGGGTCATATCTGAACTATTCCTGAAAAGAATCTCGGAAGATAATGATTTTTGTCTGTCGACTGGTCTTACCTGCAAAGGCAAAGAGTTAGTTATATGCAATGTCATGATACATGATACAATGTATGTTATATGATATGAATGTAAATGGATGTGCATGTAAGTTGGAGAGCTGTCTTGCAAAGGATAGATGAATCCGAGATGGCCGAAGATAAAAGCATCTTGACTGCTGCCGGGAAGAATAATTCCTGGTGGTTGCTGGAGAATAAGGAGCTTGGGTTGTATACCAATCTTCTGGGGAATCCCTGTCTTGAGGAGATCTTCACTGGAGAATTTTGAATATATAATGAGGAACTGAGAACTGAGAGTCTTCAGATTTGCTTGGGGAATACCAGACCTTCAATCGTCGAGGGGCCTTAGAACCACTTGCGGGGACTTGGAATTTCCTTGGTGACTTGCAGGGTAAAAGAATTTCTGATGATGTCTACTGGGGATTTTAGAACCTGGCAGACTTAAGCTGGGGAGATAAGACTGAGAATCTCTAGTCTAGTGAGAAGCATTTCTGTGGGGAAGAGGTTCACTAGTCTGGCTCTGCTGGGGATTGATAGTTTGAAGTTTTAGCTCTGCTGGGGATACTGAAACTTAAACTCTGAGGGGAATTGAGTTCTGGAGGATTCTCTGGCTGGGGATAACAAAGATAAACTCCTCTGGGGATTGTATTGATAAGTTATGTTGGGGAACTCTGATGAACTCCGCTGGGGATAGGAAGAAACTTTCCGAGTGCGACCTTCCGTGGAAATTAGCTGAGGATAACCCAGTTATAAGCCCTCATGAGGAATAACTTTGAAAAAATCTCGGGAGAGACGTCCGTACTCTGCAGGGGATAAGCTTCCAGAATCTACTGGGGATAAGTTTCAAGACTTGCTGGGGATATGGATTCCAAATCTCCTGGGGGATTTCCCTTAAAAGGGTATCAAGATATCCAACTGTACCTTCAACCTATCAGTAATCCTCTTTCTTGATTTATAAGAAAATGATTATGTTCAAATGCATATGCCTATTTAACAAAACATTGGACGTTTCTCAAAATAAAACAATTAGTGCAAGAGAAAAAGAAAAAGGAAATGACACAAATTTCTGGGAAAAGTATTTGTATTGACTTTCTATGAGTGTATTTGTACAAAGGAGACAATCATCCTTGTAAGAGGATTTTGTCGTAAATATTGAAAGATTTATACAAAATAAAGATGGCTATGTGAAATAATTCCATGGGATTCCATTCCGCTATAGCCTTCACAACTCTGAATATCTGTCCATCCAATGCTTCATTTGCCGATGACTGGATTGATCAGAGACCTGGAACTGGTTGATGAAGAGATTGTCTTTGAAGTGATCCGACGAGACATAGTCATACGCTTTAATTCCCTAACTTTTGCCTGAATCGCCCTTTCGGGTTTTCGATCCACCGGGAAACCCCTTTTTGCCCAAGCCGCCCTTTCGGGTTTTCAACTTGCCGGGTGTACAGATTTTTTTTGTTTTTATCCCTAATTTTTGCCTGAACCGCCCTTTCGGGTTTTCGGTTCACCGGGATGCCCATTTTTTGCCCAAGCCGCCCTTTTGGGTTTTCGACTTGTCGGGTTATTTTATGCGTAGTATCTTTTGACTATGTCTGCGTTCGCAGGGTGCGGCAAATCGTCGCCGTCCATGGTGGTTAGAATCATCGCACCACCAGAAAATATGCTCTTGATCACAAATGGTCCTTCATATGTAGGAGTCCATTTGCCCCTGGGATCACTTTGCGGCAAGATAATCCGCTTGATTACGAGATCTCCGACTTGATACACTTGATGTCTGACTTTCTTATTGAAGGCCTTGATCATCCGCTTTTGATACGTCTGACCATGGCATATAGCAGCGAGTCGCTTCTCGTCGATCAGATTGAGTTGATCAACTCGAGTCTGAATCCAATCATCTTCATTCAAACCTGTGTCCTTCATAATCCTTAGAGAAGGAATCTGAACTTCCATAGGCAGGACAGCTTCCATGCCATATACCAACGAAAATGGGGTTGCCCCGGTTGAAGTACGTGCCGTCGTACGGTATCCATGTAGGGCAAACGGTAACATCTCATGCCAGTCTTTGTAAGTGACTGTCATTTTCTGAATGATCTTCTTAATGTTTTTGTTTGCAGCTTCAACAGCACCGTTCATCTTCGGCCGATAGGGAGATGAATTGTGATGATAAATCTTGAACTGCTCGCACAATGCGGTGATCATCGTGTTATTCAGATTTGTACCGTTGTCTGTGATGATCCTGTCTGGAACACCATACCGACATATGAGATTTTGATTGATGAAGCGGGCAACCACATTTTTAGTAACAGAGGCGAAGGAAGCTGCTTCGACCCATTTGGTGAAATAGTCAATGGCAACTAGGATGAAGCGATGTCCGTTGGAAGCCGTGGGCTTGATCTCTCCAATCATGTCAATGCCCCACATTGCAAATGGCCGAGGAGCAGTCAGAACGTTGAGAGGGACCGGAGGGATATGAACTTTGTCAGCGTAGACTTGACATTTGTGGCAAGTACAGGAATGTTGATGGCAGTCAGCTTCCATGGTAGACCAGTAATAGCCTGCCCTTAGGATCTTCTTAGCCATTGTATTCCCGCTCAAGTGAGTGCCAAATGTGTCGCTGTGTATCTCAGTCATGATCAACTCTGCTTCAGCTTTGTCTACGCATCGGAGTAATACACAGTCATGGCTTCGTTTGTAAAGGATGTCGTTGCTCAGGAAGAACTTAGCAGCGAATTTCCTTAAGAAGTTCTTGTCATTTACGGAAGCTCCTTCGGGATAATCTCTAGTCTCGAGATACCTTTTGATTTCATGGAACCAGGGTTGTTCCACTACTTCTTCGGTATTAATCTCGTGACAATGTGTCGGTTCATCCATTCGCTCGATGGTTATTTGGGGAGCCTCGTTATCCCAATTGAGTTTAAACATGGAGGACATTGTAGCTAGAGCATCTGCTAGCTGATTCTCTTCTCGCGGGAAATGCTCGAAGGTAATTTGCTCGAAATGAGGCAACAATGTCAAGACATGTTCTTTGTATGGGATAAGATTAGGATGCTTGGTATCCCACTCTCCTTTGATTTGACTGATAACCAAAGCCGAATCCCCAAATACGATCAAAGATTTGATCCCCAAGTCTATAGCAGCCTTGAGACCAAAGATGCAAGCTTCATACTCAGCCATGTTGTTTGTGCAGCTGAAGCAAAGTCGGGCCGTGAAAGGTGTGTGACAACCCTCCTGAGAAATGAGTACTGCGCCGATACCGTTTCCAAGTGCGTTTGAAGCACCATCAAAGTACAGGGTCCATCGGGATCCCTTTTCGGGTCCGTCATACGGTCTGTTACCTTCAATGTTGTCCAAATTCATGATGTCCTCGTCTGGGAAGTCAAATCTCATGGGTTGGTAATCTTCGGTAGCTTGATGAGCCAGATGGTCAGCTAGTACACTCCCTTTTATAGCTTTTTGGGTGGTGTACTGGATGTCATACTCAGTTAGGATCATTTGCCATCTAGCTATTCTTCCAGATAAAGCGGGCTTTTCGAAGATATACTTGATAGGATCCATTTTGGAAATCAACAAGGTAGTATGAGTCAACATATACTGTCTTAGTCGGCGAGCAGCCCATACCAAAGCGCAGCAAGTTTTCTCGAGCAGTGAGTAGCGAGTCTCACAGTCGGTAAACTTTTTGCTAAGGTAATAAATAGCATGCTCTTTTCGACCAGACTCGTCATGCTGGCCCAAGACACACCCCATTGAGTTATCCAAGACGGTCAGATACATGATCAATGGTCTTCCTTCGACGGGTGGCATCAGAATAGGAGGTTCTAGCAAATACTCCTTGATCTTATCAAAAGGAGCTTGGCAATCGTCGTTCCATTCGACTACCTGATCTTTCTTCAAGAGTTTGAAAATTGGCTCACAGGTAGAAGTCAGATGAGAGATGAATCTGGCAATATAGTTCAAGCGCCCCAAGAACCCTCTAACCTCCTTTTCAGTACGGGGAGCAGGCATCTCTTGTATTGCTTTCACTTTTGCTGGATCGACTTCAATGCCTTTGTTGCTTACAATGAATCCTAGAAGTTTACCAGACCTAACTCCAAAAGTGCACTTACTTGGATTCAGCCTGAGTTTGTATTCTTTCAGCCTGGCAAACAGCTTTTCTAGATGTTCAAGGTGCTCCTCCTCTGTTTGTGACCGAGCTATCATATCGTCTACGTAAACTTCAATCTCATGATGTATCATATCATGAAACAAAGCTACCATGGCGCGTTGATAAGTTGCCCCAGCGTTCTTCAGCCCGAACGGCATCACCTTGTAACAGAAAGTGCCCCATTGTGTGACAAAAGTTGTTTTCTCCATATCCTCGGGGGCCATTTTGATTTGATTGTAGCCCGAGAATCCATCCATGAAGGAAAACACTTTGTGCTGAGCTGTATTGTCGATCAAAATGTCAATGTGTGGAAGTGGAAAATCATCTTTGGGACTGGCCCTATTCAAATCCCGGTAGTCCACACACATCCTGACTTTGCCATCTTTCTTAGGTACTGGAACGATGTTAGCGACCCATTGAGGATAGGACGTAACAGCCAGAAAGCCAGCGTCGAATTGCTTCATCACTTATGCTTTGATCTTTTCAGACATGTCAGGCCTCATTCGGCGGACTTTTTGCTTGATCGATGGACAATCCTCTCTTGTGGGGAGACGGTGAACCACGATGTCTGTGTCTAAACCCGGCATGTCTTCATAAGACCAAGCGAAGATTTCAACATACTCATTCAACAACTGTATCAGGCGTTCCTTGACACTCGGTTCCAGATTGGCACCCACTTGCACCTCCTTCCGGTCTTCCTCGGTCCCTAAGTTGACAGTTTCCAATGACTCTTCGTGCGGTAAGATGGCCCTTTCCTCTTGCTGTAGAAGTCTGGCTAGTTCCCCTGGTACTTCACAACCTTCGTCATCTTCATACTCGGCTTGATTGACCAGATCTTCAGAGTTATTGAAGGATATAGCAGAATCGTCACCCATGGAATCCGGAGTGGATGGGTACCTGCATTTGTGAGTGTGGGTGTGTGTAAGGGATAACCATCCTTAAACAAAAAATGCAAAAGGAAAGAAAATGAACACAAGCAGTTTATCAAATGAAAAACGTCCAATGAATCATTAAACATGGCATATGGATATGAAAAATAATCAAAACCCTTACAAATGGACCTACATGCCCCGAGCAAGGCATGAGGTGAAAAGATAGTGTACGGATTGTTTGAAAATAAATATTACAGACCAATAGGAAATGTTTGACAGATAAATTACTGATGAATAAAAGTGATGGGGACAAAGTCTTTTGCCTCCCAGTTGCACAATCCTCCTTTGACAGTTGGGTAAATCCACTCTTCGAGGTTGCTCTCTTTGTCTTCATCCTCCAAAGCGTTGATTCCGTAGGGAGAAATTTTGACTGGCGCTCTTTCAATCTTCGAACGGCACATAGCTTTCTGGCCCGCGGTAGTGAACCCTAATCCAAATTTGTCTGTTTTATGTGGAATATCAGGCAACTTCCCCCATGCTGAATTCTTCCCCTCCTTTATTGCGGCCTTTGCGTCCTCCAGAGATGCCATCCTGGCCATCTGCCTCGGTACTTCAGCTTCCAACTTTGCTACTGCTATTTCAGGAAGGACTTCTTCGAAATGCTGAAAAGGCGTCTCAATGAACTCCCCCTCTACCTCCACATACCGGAAGGAGTTCAAGTGGTTGATCATGTACTCCTCTTCGCCATGGACGGTTATAATCTTTCCCTTGACAGGATACTTCAACATCTGATGTAAGGAGGAGGTGACTACTCCGACATGGTGTATCCAAGGCCTACCCAACAAGCAAGAGTATAACGGACGGATGTCCATCACATAGAAAGTAGATTTAAACACCTCAGTGCCTATCTTGATGGGAATTTTAAGCTCCCCATGGACCATTCTCTTCGAACCATCGAAAGCTCTGACAACAATATCACTCGGTTTCAACTCCAACCCTTCACAATCTAGTCGGCCCAAGGCCTTCATAGGCAGTACATTCAGCGACGAACCAGTGTCGACCAAGACATGTGCGAGAGTAGTTCCTCGGCACTCGACTGAAATGTGCAAAGCATCATTGTGGTTTCTACCTTTAGGAGTTAGGTCGGCATCAGAGAAACCTAATCCATTGTCCGCAGTAAGGCTAGCCACGCAATTTTGAAATTGATCTGCAGAGGTTTCCTGGGGCACATGGGCTGCCTTCAGGAATTTTATCAAAGCTTTAGCATGCGCTTCCGAGCAAAGTAGTAGTGCCAGCATGGAGATCTTTGAGGGGGTTTGCCCCAGCTGTTCTACCACATCGTAATCACTTCTTTTGATTATCCTCAAGATCTCATCCATTTCCTTCTTGGAGGTTTCTGGGATGACCAAGGGTTGAGCCCTCGTCCTGACGAGCTCATCTTGGATTCCCTTACCTTTATCAGCAGCGGTAGGAGGGACAATACTAGGAACAACAACATCTTCAATCAATGGGGTTCTAGCGGAGAGTTTTATTGGTGCAGGGATGACCTTGTCAGCAGATGAGGGTCCAAAGATTGCTCTTGGAGGGGCAATCTCTGGAGAAAATATTCTCCCGCTCCGGGTGATTTTGCTCGTGCCTGCAATGTTTCTAATGCTGGCTTCTTCATCATCCGAACTTTCTTCAGTCATTTCTATTTGTTTAATACCATGGTATTAGACGTCACCGCCATAATTCCATGGTATTGACTTCTCAGAAATATAGGGCACAGGCCCTAGCATTGTTATCTTCAAAGGAATAGACTTCGTAACTGGTGTAATCTTAACAGGCTTTCTGACGGCCTTGGAAAGATTGGCGTGAATGGTTATGATTGAGACATCTTCAGTATGGGTTGGAATAGCAGAAAATTTTTCAAACAAAATTTGTCGACTATCCATTAGGCCTTGGATGCCTTTCTTCAGTAACGGACAATCAAACGGCAGGGAGTAACAACAATAGCAATCTTCTTTACATCCCGGGAAGATCCCGGCCCTTAACAAATTCAACTTGATGGTTAACAATGGAGTTATCAGGTCATTGACATCAGCAACATACAAATCTTCTTCAATGGCATTGACATTTCGGTCGTGCTTCGGCATGGGAGCAGATATCACATTAGGCTTCTCCGGAGCGTCAAACTCCACCTCCTTCGCCTCTATCAGGTCTTGGATTTTGTGCTTGAGTGCCCAACAATCATTGGTGTCGTGCCCAACACTGTCCGAATGGTAGGCGCATTTAGCATTAGGATGATAATGCGGAGAGGACGTATTTACATTTTTTGGTGCCTTTTTGATAGTGGCGAGATTCAACTTCAACAGATGGGGAAGCACTTGCGCTGGCGTCATATTAATACGGGTGAACTGCCGTTGTGGCCGTTCCACCCGTTGCTGATTTGGTCTGGACTGGTTATAGCGAGGCTGCTCACTTGACGGATTTTGAATCATTACGGCCCCCACGGTCGTCCGGCGCTCAGTCTTCCCTGCTCTTCTTTGGGAGTATACCAGAGCCGTTTCCTTCTTAAAAGGCTTCTTCTCAACACTTGCAGCGACAACCTTCTGAATCTTTCCTGACTTGATGCCAGCTTCTATTCTTTCGCCTGTTAAGATCAAATCGATAAACCCCGCAGAAGAGTTACTAATCAGATGATTGAAAAATGGCCCAGATAGGGTCCCTAAAAACATATCAACAAGTTCACGGTCGGTTAAAGGAGGCTGCACCCTGCCAGCCAAATCCCTCCATTTTTGTGCATATTCTTTGAATCCTTCGCCTGTTCCCAATGACATACTCTGAAGTTGGGTAAGCGTAGGAGCAAGGTCAGAATTGTACTGATATTGTTTGTAAAAGGCGGTGGCCAAGTCTTCCCAGTTTCTGATGCTGGTTCCCTCTAGCTGATAAAACCACTCCAATTGAGCCCCAGAAAGGCTGTCTTGAAAGAAATGGATCCAAAGGTTTTTATCTGCCGTATAAGGTTGGATCTTTCTTACGTAGGACCTGAGATGCATTTTTGGACAGGACAGCCCATCATACCTCACAAAAACTGGCACCTTGAACTTTGGGGGAATCACAATCCCGACAACTAAACCCAAGTCTTCAAAATCCAAACCCGGTACTCTTTATAGCTCCATGGCGGCCAACATGTCTTCTAAACCTTTGTATTTATCATCAGCTGGAGGGTATTGTTGATCAGAGTAGTCTTCATCCTCTTCGACCTCCTCTTCTTCTACATCGGACTCGGAAGGTACCGCAGCCCCACCTCCTTTATTGGTTCCTTCATCAGAAGTAGGAGGAAATTCAAGCACTCTCCGGGTTTCTCCGTCAAATATTCTCCCTAGAGTAGCCACCCCGAGTCTCTTTTTCTTCTTTTTCACTGGGTCTTTATTCCCCAGAAAGGTCTTGAGATCCTCCTAACCCTTAGCCAAGGTCATCAGGAGTTGCTGGAACTGTGCATTTTGAGCTTGCAGGTCTTTGACTGTTTGCTCGAGATCCATCCTACTGAAATAAACAGCAGACAGATAAGGAAACCTGGCGTGAGACCTGCTTATGCACATGATGAATGATATGCTTATGTATGCAATGCATTCAAGGATTTAGCACATTCAAAATTGTTGTAGACAAAAAGGAACGCACGTCATATTAATAAGAAGAAATTTGTTAGTACATAAATGCCCCACGGGCCAAATATTACAAAAACAACTTCTCAAGGCAAAAAGACATTGCGCATCCTCTTTGGTGCGATGTAGGTGTTGAGGGCCTCTTGCTCATGGAGTCGGCAGGTAAGCTCTAGAACCTTCTTCTCGCTAGCGTAGAAGCTGGCTTCAAAAGTGTTTCGTTCCTCCTTGAGTTGGATCCAACTCTTCTGCATCTCTTCCCACGATGTAGGCATGTCAGGATATAGGATGGTGTAGGGAACCTCTCCTTCCTTGACGGGCTCTTTAATCACAGGGAGAACATGAGGATAAGGCATCATTAGACTCTGGGCTCGGGCTCGTACCCACTTGAGATAAGGCTCAAGAGGGATGGAGTTCTTGTGTCCCAGAGTCTTGCTATCAACCTTGTTGGGCCTCCCCCAAGCTCTGATGAATCTTTGGCGAAGTCCTTGCGCATCGTTGTCGAAGTCAAAAACTAGGTCAGGAATCAACATGTCATGAGGGCCATCCCTCCGTGCATATCCAAATTGCCTCAAAGCTAGGCAAGGGTTGTAGGTGATACCTCCTCTGATTCCAAATAAAGGAACATTAGGAAACTCTCCACAATGATCGACGATGATGACATTTTCTCTGGATCGAGAACACCAATGTACATCAGAGTGAGTAAGAGTCATCAACCTTTGGGACCACCTTGAGCCTTGGTCATTCTTTAAGACAAATTGTGGAAGGTGTGAAATAAACCACCTTGCAAGGAGAGGAGTACAGCACATGAGAACACCCCTCTTTCTCATTGTTCGTGTGTAAAATGAGTGAAGGATGTCCCCAAGCAATGTTGGTATTGGATTTCTGGACAAGAAGATTTTGACGGCGTTGACATCTACCAATTGGTCAGAATTTGGGAACAAGACCAACCCATAGATAAGGAGTGCCACAATTTCTTCAAAGGCTTGTAGGTCCAATGAATTCCAACATTCTTGTGCCTTCTCAAATAAGAATTTTGCTAAGAATCCTTTGACGCCGCTTCTGGTTTTCCAATGCCCCTTGATGTCGGATGGTTGTAGATGTAATGCTCGAGCAACATCTTCCGGCTTTGGTTCCTTTTCCGTACCGTTGAAGGGTAGTTGATTAAGGATAGGGATTCTTAGGAGTTGAGAAAACTCCTCCAAAGTGGGCACCAACTGGTAATCAGGGAAAGTGAAACAGTGGTGAAGAGGGTCAAAGAACTGGAATAGCACTTTCATCATGTCTTCTTCAATGTTGGTGTTGACTAAGCTGAGCAGTCTACCATGTCTTTCACTGAAGGATGAGCTTTCCGGAATTCTTGAGGTGAGCTCCTTGAGTTGAGGAGAGATTCTCACAAGGTTGACTTGGATGGTTTTTCTGCGAGGAATTTCCATGACCTATAAAAACAAGAACAAAGATGAAGATCTAAACCCTTGAAGTGGTTAGTGAATGCATATGATGCTCTATGATGTTTATGATGTATGCACAAACATATGTACAAGCAAATCACACCAAACCCTAGTTTCAGGCTTGCATGGGGTTTCATAGGTAAGTACCCTCTTGAGTGTAGTTGGCTTAAAAACCTGTCCTATAAATAGTAACCGGGTTCTAAGGAGCTCAATATCATTGGATTGTTTTCATTGTTCATTGTTTTGGTTTAGCCACTTAACTAGCGACCAAAATATTCCGAGAAAACAACCCTCAATGAGTGTAGTATCGAGTATCTACCAACTTCGGACTGCACCAAAGCCGGTCATCTCACTACCCCTAATAAAAGGCCAAGATGGTCAAGTAAGGTTCTAGGTCATTAGTGCTTAGTGACATCACTCAGCGGCCCCGTACTCTCCTTGATTGAACTCAAGGGTTACCGGTACTCACAAATATGTCGCACTAATATAGCTATTGCTTCAACCGTGTCGGTATACCCCGCACAGTTTCCACAACGTATTGCTATCTATGAATGTTTCCCAAAATCCGGGTGTAGGATTGCAAACCCAAACAAAAGAGCCAAGATATAAAGCAATCAAGACAAACAATTAATCATGCAAGAGGGTGATCTAAGCCCTAAGGTTACTCCACTTTTAAATTTTCCCCAGCAGAGCCGCCAGTTCTGTGATACGGTGGGAGAACTGACTATGGTTTTGCGTTTGTTTTCGCAAATGTTTCGGTTGAGCAAGAGTCGCCACCGACTTTTTATTTTATCCTAAGGAAAGGTTAAAAAGCACAGCAAAAACCTTTGAGATATTTTCTTGGGTTCGGGGAGTAGATTATAGAAAGGGAAGGTATTAGCACCCTTTCTATCCATGGTTATCCATGGGCTCTTAGGTACTTGCTTAGATCAACTTGCCTTGTTTTTCAATTGTTTGAAATGGTGCTTTGTGTGTGGTTTTGAAAATGTTTTGAAAAAGATGCCTTGTCTAGGCTACCCTTGTAACAATTCTTTACTCGAATGTTTTACAAAAGGTGTTTGTCTTTTTGAAAAGATGTTTCAAGGTTTTTGAAAGTTTGTTTTGAAAGTGTTTGTGAAGTGTGGTTTGAAAAATAGGCAAGTGTTTTTGTTTTGCAAGTTGACAAGTACTTAAGAGCTATCTACCTTAAAGTTCTCAGAGATTTTTGCTATGTTTTAACCCTTTTAACAATTTTGTTCCACCATTGCATTTGGTGGACAATCTTGTGTTAGGATGTGAAAGGGACGGGCGCGGGTTATCGTTTAGACCATAATTGCAATGGTGCAAAGTATCTTTGGGCAATTTTCCTTTAAGGGACTTGATCATTTTTTAGGCAACTTTCGAAAGCGTCATCGAGGGACTATGATCATTTGATTGTGTTTGTTTTTGCCCAAAGAGACCTAACATGCAATATGGCCCATTTATTGAAGGCAACAAGTGGAATACCCTAGGGGTGCAAGTGTGATTAGTGTTGTTCATTTTCATGCTTGTTTATCTTGAAATTAGGTCAAACTATCTTTGTTGTTTTTATTCGCATACAAACCCTAATTCTAACATGGCATAATTAGAAAGCATTAAAGTGCGAAAAATAAAGTTACTAAGCTATTACAACACAATATATGGGAAGGGGGGTACAAATGTTCAAATGGGGTTTTTTGACAAGGAATTTAAACCTAGACTATTACATCAATATTGAATTATTTACAAGATAATTGATTGTACAAATTAAATGGAAATAAAATAAATATGCAAGATGCAAAAAGGTTTTTTATATGTATGAAAAAAAAAAGGTATTTTTATATGTCAAATAAACAAAATAAAAAGGTATTAATTTTTTTGGATTTTTTATGTTTAGGGCAAAATCCTAATTTTATTAAATGAAAGGTATTATTTATTTAATATGTACAAAATTTACTTATTATATACAAAAATAAAATAAAAATGAAGTATATTTATAAAAAAAGTATTTTTTGAGGTCAAATATTAATAAAAGAAAAAACGTATATATTTTGTATTATTTACTAAATATGCTAATTAATATGTATGTATTTATATAATTTATCAAATATATTAAATATGTGCAAAAAATAATAATATTTAATATTTACAAAAAAATATGTTTTATGTAAAATATTTTCAGAAGATAAAATAAAATAAAAATTAGAAAATAAGTGTGTTTGCATTATTTTTTCTAGTTATTCTAAATAATAGTATTTATACATTATTTATGTACAAATATCAATATAAACAAATAAATGCCTAAAAAATATAAAAATAGTGTAAAAAAAGTTTTTTATGTTTTTAATATTATGGGGAAAAATAAATAAGTCAGGAATAGAAAAGAAAAGTCAACAAATCATTAGAATAAGCAAAATGGGCTCAGGGGGTGCAGAAGTAAAAACATGATGTGAAAAGAAATAACAAATCAGGCCCAACCCAGAAGATTGTTGTCTTCAACCTTCAGACCAACAAAATTCAAAAACACGCGCCTTTCTTCTCAAATCTCTAACTCCTGATTCTTTGATCTTTTGCCAAATCTTCCAACATGAAACCTGTAGAGCTTGAAGCCACGATTCTAGACATATAAAGAAGTCAATCTAACTCTCAGAAATGAGAGAGAATTTCTTCTCCCCCAATTCCTGACCTAGTTTTTGTTCCATGTTCAGACTTAAAATTCTCTAAGCATACATAATATAAATGAAATCTAATCACATGGGCATGTTCAGGGCTATGAATGTGACATGTTTTCTTCACAAACCTAAAGATAACAATGCCTGGATAGAGAGATACGTGTTCATGAACTTACCTGTTCAATTGAAGTTGTATCTGGTGATTGAGGTGCTTTCAGTGCAAGGTGATGATTGGTACAGCTTCCTTGATGTCCAGGGATGCTATTCCAAGCTTTACTTTGTCTTGAAACCTTTTGAATCGTGCTATGGAACTTCAGCTGCAAAACAAGAAAATGAAAATGGTGATGTTTCCTGGGAGTGTTACAGGTCATGTTTGAGGTTTGGATTAGCTTCAAGGGATGTTGTGGAGTGTGTTTTACAAGTTTTTAGCAAGAATGCATGGAAGGTTTGAGCTATGGAACTCAAACTGCAGCAGATGCTCTGTTTGGGCAGTTTGAGGGTGATTCTAGGAATGAGAGGGTATTAGGGATGCTAGGCTCGTGTTTCAGCTTAGGATGGATGTCTTGAATGTGTTTGATAAGTTTGCTTAAGGGTTTCTTAGCTGAGATGAAAGTTGTTGTACAAAATGCTATGTTTCTTCACACTTAAGCAAGAAAAGGTCAAGTTGGTTTTTAGACAGGTAGAGGCCCCCCTAATGTGCTGCAAACCTTGGCATTGATCAGTGTAATTAGTTCCTAAACTTGTGCCAAGGGGATTTGAACTGTACTTCTTGGATTTGCAATTTGACATAAAGTGCAACTTTATCAAAATGGATATATTGCTTTTTCTAAAAATGGATTAAACCTTTATGCAATGCTTGAACACATAGAATATGGCATTGGCACAAAGAGTTTGCATTAAATTTATGAGTGTTGGATGGTTTAGAGGCCTGTAATCAAGGAAAGCATGCTGATTTGAAAATTGCCTAAGTGTATGAACATGGAAATTGGCCATAACAAAAGTGAGTTTTTCCCAACTTGCCAAATTCGATTCTCCCTAACCATGAGGTTGTTTGATGAGTTCTTGGACATTTTGGAAAGCTTGGAATGTGTACTACAATCCATCTTTGAAATTCAAATTCAAATTCCAAGTGGAAGTATGTGGAAAATGGTCTTAAAGTTAGGTAAAAACCTTGCCTAAAATAGGTCAAATTTTCTCTAAGTTAAGAATGGTTTGGTACCCTTGTTCCAAAAATTGTAACTTGAGATACAAGCCTCTTTTGGGAAAACTTTGTGAATCACTCAGCGGCCCATATTCTCCTTTGGTTAAGTAAAGGTTCTAAAAGTTCATTAGTACTTCATGACATCACTCAGCGGCCCCGTATTCTCCTTGACTACTCAAGGGCTACCGGTATCCACAAATATGTCGCACTAACATAGCTATTGCTTAGACCATGTCGGTATACCCCGCACAGTTTCCACAATGTATTGCTACTTACCTATAAGGTATCCCAAATCCGGGTAGAGCATTCAAACCCAAACAAAGAACTATAATGTAAAGCATACAAGTCAAAGAAAGAAAGAAAGCAAATATGATCTAACCCTAAGGTAACCCCACTTTTAGAATAATTCCCCAACAGAGTCGCCAGTTCTGTGATACGGTGGGAGAACTGACTTTGGTGTTTTGCGTTTGATCGTAAATGTTGCAGTTAGCAAGAGTCACCACCGGCTTTTCTTTTATCCAAAAGGAAAGGTGAAAAAGCACAGGAAAGACCTTTGAGATTATTTCTTGAGTTCTGGGGTTAGATTATAAAAATGGAAGGTATTAGCACCCTTTTCATCCATGGTTTTCCATGGGCTCTTAGCTACTTGCTAGATCACTTGCTTTTTGTTTGAAAATGTGCTTAATGTGGTTTTTTGAAATTATTTTGTAAAGAGGCCTTTGTTTAGGCAAACTTTGTAATGATTCTTGTTTGTAAGAATGTATATAACGTGTTTGATCTTTTGAAAATGTTTTCAAGTTTGAAAGGTGTTTTGAAAGTGTAGGTGTTTATTTTGAAAATATCAAGGATGTTTTGGTTTTGAAATTGAGCAAGTAACTAGGAACATTCTACCTACTCAAAAGTCTTTCATGCTCATTTCCTAATCCTTTGACATTGTTATCTTACCATTGATTTGGTAAGTAACCATATCTTTGGATGTAAAAGGGACGGGCGTGAGTCATCGTATAACCATGATTAGCAATGTTGCAAGGTATCTTAGCATTTTCTTAGGGACTAATATCATTTTGAAAGGTCACATAGATAGCGTCATCGAGGGACTATGATCTTGTATTTTGCTTGTCTTTGCTAAGATACCTTACATGTGTAATATGGCCATTTTTGCAAGGCAACCAAGTGGATTTACCCTATGGGTGCTTGTGTGCAAGTGTATTGATTTTCATGCTTGGTTTTTGTCTTGAATTAGGGTTTGCTACTTGTTGATTTTATCTTTCCATACAAACCCTAATTACTAGCAATTATATAAAGCGATAAATTGAGGAATTTAAAATTACTACGCTATTACAATACTCATGGGAGGGGGTGTACAAATTTACAAATGGGGATTGCAAGAAAATTAAACCTAATTACCTATTACAACCATATTGAATATTGTACAAAATTGAAAAGAAAATGCAAGAATATAAATGAAAAAAGAAAAGATTTTTTATTGTTTTTATGAAAGGGGTTTTAACCTAATTAAGAGAGATGATTAATGAAAAATAAACAAAATTTAAACCTAAATTAATTAAGAGGGAAATTAAGTTAAAAATGTATTTTAGGTTTTTTTGTGAAAAGGTTTTAACTTAATAAAAAATAATATGAAAATTAATTAATTAAAATAAACCTAAGTTCTAAATTAATTTTAATTAAGAAAATAAATAATTAAACCTATGTCTATATATTAATTATTAAAAAGAAGTTAATTATTAAGAGAAATATTTTTTAGTCTTTTTGTTTTATAGAAAAAAATAAAATATATAAGTGTAAATAATAAATAAAAATATTTTTGGATTTTTATTAATAAAAATAATAAAAATAATAAAAATAATAATAATAGTAATAATAATAATAGTTAAAATAATAAAAGAAAATATGAAATAAAAATAAAAATAAAAAAGAAAATGAAATAATAAAGAAAATAATGGGCCAGTGGGTGCAAAAGTGAAATTGGGTTAGAAGTCAGCAAAAATGGAAGGCCCAGCATAAAGGCCCACGCACTGCATGTTTGTAAAAAAAAAAAGAAAAAAAATGTGAAAAATGAGAAAAGTGGCAGCGCTGGGGCTTGAACCCACGCCTTGAGCATGAAATGCACGCTGCCTTACCACTGTGGTGGCTATACATCCGTTTATTAAAATGAAATAATAAATATATAACGCAACATGCTTCCAAGGCTTGTACTTCGTCTTCAACCTTCAGCCAGCCAGAGTATCTATAACTTCTTCATCTCTCAACAAAAATGGAAAGTTCAAACATGAAAGTTGTGGCATTTCTTCCCACCAATCCAACCATATAAATAACTAAAGCTATAAATCCAAGATGAGTGAGAATTTTTCTGGCCCTAAATTAAAACCTAAAAATTTCAGAAACTTCAACTCTAAAATTCTCTAAGCTCAGACCATATAAATGCAAACTATGGATACATATAGCTTTGTAGCAATGGTATCTACATTTTATCTTCACAAATTAGAACCAAATGATGCTTATATGAAGAGATAGAAGTTTTAAAACTTACCTCTTGCAGCTGTGTTTACCGTGGGAATTGGTAAACAACCGCTGATCTTCCAAAAGGTTACTTATTTGGTGACTCGCAGGATCGATCAGATTGATCCTAAGACATGGTTGATTTTGGGGTTTTGACTAAGTTTGATAATGGTTAAATGACAAGAAAATAACGAAGCTTTATGTAAATTGCATGAAGAAGAAAATAAAGAAAGGCTTAAAATGAAAGGCTTCGACTGGAAAAGTAAAGGAGAAAGCAAGTAAAGTTTCTGGAAAATAAATGACTTTGATTAATAAAGTGGCGTTTCACACATACATTCTCAACAATTCTTTCTCTCACGCTGGGTACTCGAATCTATATGAGTGACTTGTATATAATTGTGAACACACGCGAAAAACTGCGTGAACTACTAATATTTATACTAAACACACCCAAGTAACCGTCGGGCAGTTACACTGCTTCGAGATGACTCCACTTGGCACGTTCACAGCGTTCGACGCTCCAGATCTTAGCACGTTGCACTTGGTAACCGTTGGGAACCGTTTTCCCTCCAAACGTTTGAATCTCAAACCGTTCCACTCTGAACAATCGAACACCTTCGTCGAGAAGCACCTTCGACGAGAAACACCTTCGATGTCGAAGGCAACCAAATTCTCCCTTGGAAGAAATTCTCTAAGTACATTGCCATTTTCTGACGAGCACTTCAATAGAACCAGCTGGTCGAAACCATCCTTCAGCTTTAATGGCTTATATTAATAAAAACGAGGGTGTCGAATTTAGGAGCCAACAAATTGCCCCCCAAGAATGCCTTATTTCGACTTCTGAAAAGAAAAAGGCATTCTTTGAGATTCCATTCGACACCTGTCTTTTCATTCTTAGCCACAAATTAAACTGTGCACTTTTTGTCTTCTACCAACCACTGACAATCCCAAGAAAAAGCCATCATTTCATCCGTACTTAAGACGTCACCTCAGTACGGCGTGCAGCGTGCCCAATGTCTTTTCACAAATTGTCATCATGACAATTTCCCAAAAACGAGGGTGCACGCTGCACCCTTTCATTTCTGCAGAACGGCTATGTCAACAGGGGGACGCCACGTGTCCCACTATCTTCTGCAACATTAAATGGCCTCGAATTTGGGGATTTCCCAACCACTATAAATAGCGTCAAGTACCCATTGTGGGACTTTTTCACGCTATCTTGCCTTCAACTTCCTTGAACACAAAATCTCTGCAAACTTGCAAACACCTTGTTCTTCACTTCATCTTCAACCTTAACATCAACAATGGCCTCAGGTTCCTCTACCGCTTCTAGTTCTAACATCCCTTCCAGAAATGCTAAACCCAAGATCTTCTCAACTGTCCCCATAGTTACCCCTGCAGGCCAACGAAGGGTTCCTGAACCCCTAGAAACTGCTGAACGTGAAGCTTATTCACACCAACTCATGATTCCGGTTGGATACTCCAACCAAATCTTCGCCATGTCTGGCCCACTAGCCCCATGCATCGCTGAAGCCATGAAGATCAAAAGCTTCTTTCCAGTGCTTGAAAAGCTCAAACCTGTTGGATGCTCTAAAAAAGACGCAGAGGATAACGAAGATCCCGCTAAGGAGAAAATTGATCTTCGCTTCTTCAATAGGGGTGTTAGGGCTTTCAGGTCTAGCCCTAGCCTCACTCCTGACTACAGTGCTTGGCTGGAAAAAATGGAAAAAAGCCAGGCTCCGATCTGGAAGGACCTGGGGATATTCGACCTAGTTATGTTGTCGAAGACGGGTCTCAACTATTCCCCTGAGATGTTGATAGCCTCCTTACTTTTCTGGGATTACACTCATTTCACCTTCCACTTTCCTTGTGGAATGCTAACACCCACACTTTTCGACGTGGCTGCCATCACTGGCCTTCGACCCACTGGGGATTATTTCGACCCAGAGGAAATGTCGGAGGATCAGATTGGATTCTCAGCTACGAAACCCACCTACACCACCTATATCAACCATTACCATGATAAGTCGACGGCCACTGTGTCGGATGTAGAGCATATCGCGTTTCTAGCCCTATAGCTGTCACGCTTTGTGTTCTGCACAAAGTCTTTACAGGTGACAAAGAAGATGGTCACCCTCGCCACCCAACTCCACCATGGCCAAAATATTTGTTTGGCAGAATTAATCTTGGCGAATCTGTACGAGTCGATTAGCAGCGGAGCGACTCTGTTGAAGATCATCGAGAATAGAGCCAGTCTGCTGCTTGCAGGACCTTTTTGGCTACTTCAGCTGTGGCTCAATGCCACCTTCGAGTCTTTCTTACCTCAGAAGACTCAAATAAATGAGCAAGCTCCGGAGATAGCAAATAGGCGCATCGAAGGCACCAGATTGGCTCTACTGACCCCGACTGAAGATGGGCTGGAGCTTCAACAAACTTTTGCAAACTTCGTCTTGATGTTTGCAAGAAGGAAAGAATTTGTTTCGACCATGGCTCCCTTTGCTCGACGAAAGGTTGGTCCAGAATGGTTCACGAGGCCCCATCCTAAGTCGTCAAGTGACCCTCTGGTCGAAGAACATACAATAATGTGGGAAGCATTTCTCACACCAAGAATAATGCCTTTGCGCTTTAAAAGCTCCAAGACTCACTTGAGCTTGATCGCGTATCAACCAAACTTGGTCTCTCGCCAGTTTGGTATCATTCAAACACTTCCTTCTCCTATTTTTCCTAGGGAGAAATCCATGTTATATTTTTGCAACGACTATACTGAAGATGCTGCCACCAAGCATATCGGCAGGTATGTTGGTCGAACAGTCCTTTCACTATTCGATTATCAGCTTAACTTTCTCTGTTCACCATCCTTCGAAGACTGGTGGAAGAGTTACTACGCTGAAGAGTTCTTCGACGAGAAGGACTTTGTGGACGAACTTCAGAAGTCTTTTGTTCTAGTCTTGGATAAAATAAAGAAATGTAAGTCCATCCTTCCAAATTATTTTGTCTTTCCATTTCGACTGGTAGCCTGTTAATTATAACTTGTCTTCTTTCAGTTGTTTGAAAGCCTGCAGCCAAGAAAGCTGCAGAAGGCCATCAGGGAGGAGGTCCCTTGACAAAACCTCCACCACCGGCGAAAACTATAGCACCGGCGAAAACTACAACGATCCATCAGGGGGAAGGTCCTTCGAAAAAACCTTCAGCACCGGTAACCAGACTTTTATTATTTTCTTCTGGTTTTAACATTCTGGCTTTCGATGTAGCGTTCTAAATCGAACTCCAATTGGTTTTTAGGCACCTTCACCCAAGAAACGACCTGCACTGACGGTCGAATCTGGGAGTGACGAAGAAGACGACTCTCCCCCTGCTCCTCTTAAAAGGCGAAAACTGAAGAAGGATGTTCCTTCTCCTGAGACTCGATCCACAATCAGAATAAAGGTTGCTGGGAGAAAACCCAGGCCACCTCCAGTAATTATTGAAGAGCCAACGGAGGAGGAACTAAATGTTTTGCTCAATAAACCCGTCGAAAGCGACAATTCCAGCCCTGGAGCTGAAGTTCCTCTGCAGGTAATTTCTTTGACCTTTTTTAACTCAGGTGTCGATGCTCGCGTTCGATTATGTCTCTTTCCAACCTAGAAGATTCTTCTTCTTCTTTTTCCAGGAAACCACTGAAAGCTCAGCGCCAAAGACTTCTGAAACACTAGATTATGCTGAACTCAGTAGGCCACAAGAGAAAGAATTTGCGAATGATGAAGCCAATGCTGAAACAGATGAAGCCAATGCTGAAACAGATGAAGCCAATGCTGAGACAGAAGAACAATAAACAGAAGATCAACAACCAAAGGAGATTCAAGTGGTTGATATGTCGGGGGAACAACGTGATGAAGGGGATCACGCTGACGCTGGCACTGCTGAACTTCAAGTCGAAGAGAGTCAAGTCGAGGCAAACGCTGTTCAACAGCTTCAACCCCAAGACAACGCTGCTGCTAAGGTTACCACCTCAACAAAGTATAGGTCCAAAGAAGACTTAGCACTCTTGAAGCAAACTGATCCCGTTGGCTATCTGAATGCCATTATCGAGAGCAAGGAAAGTTCGTCTGATATTAGTCAGGAGGCTTCTACTCAGTCGGGGAAGTCTACTGAGACTTCTCCTCTCGATGAGGCTTTGACGAAGGTCAAGGCCCAGTTCTTCAAGAAAGATTTGATGAAAGCTTTGGAGGGGGACCCTACTGCTCCGTCGTGTTTGGGAGCTGTTTTGAATGCAGTAGACTTGCTAGTTGTGACTCCAGAGGTTTAGAGCTTTATCATGGAGTTATACTCCATTATTGATCAAGTCTCAGCAGACTATCGACGTCAGAGGGGCTTCAACAGCCAGCTCGAAGCGTTATATGGCAAAAGCTCTTCTGCATGGACTGCTGTAGCAGAGACGACTTCTCGAATTGTAGAGTTGTCGAAGCAAAAGGCATCTAAGCAAGAAGAAATTGATGCCATAGATCGAGACAATGCTTCTATAAAGGCGCAAATCGAAGAGCTGGAGGCCAAGATGAATGCCAATACTAAGCGCAAGGAGGAGCTTCTCTCGACTGTTTCAGACACCGAGAGTCAAGCTGAAATCACACAAGGCCTAGAGTTTGCTGAGAAAGCTCAAGCCTTCGACGACCAAATTGCCAAGCTTGCCCAGGAGAATTCCTTGTGCAACAAAAGACTGGAGTTGCAGCAGGCGAAGTACCTTCGACTCAAAGATTCCATCCCCTTCTGATTGACTCAGCCCTTTAACCATGTATTGTAATGTGTATTTGACAATATTGCCATTTTGGCTAATTCATAAAATTTTCCATTTTGGCTTATTTATGGTTAATTTAGTCATTACTTGCTATTTATTTTGATCTCTTGGAGCATAGGTCTATACTTTTTCAAATATTTGTCATTTACTCTCAAGAGCCTTTTATCTTCACTCAACTCTTCGACTTCATAAGCTCCACCAGAAAAAGTTTGGATAATTCTGAATGGTCCTTCCCATTTGGGTGACCATTTTCCCATGCTTCGATCCATGGGAAGAATTACCTTCCAAACTAATTCTCCAGGCGAGAATGCCTTAGGTTTCACTTTTTTATTGTAAGAGTCTTCCACTCTTTTCTTCTGAAGCCTTAGTAAGTCGAGAGCGCACAGTCTTTCTTCGTCTAAATCTACTAGTTCGTCTAACATCATATCCCAATAAACTTCAGAGGGGATATCATGGTGTCTCTGAACCCTTGCAGATTGAAGACAAATTTCTGCTGGCAACACTGCGTCATGACCAAAAGTTAGCCTATATAGTGTTGTACCTATGGCTTCTTTTGGGGACGTTCGACAGGCCCACAAGATCTGGTCTAACGTCTTATGCCAATTTTTTGGCTTCTTCCCAACATGCTTTTTTATCAAGCCAATCACTACTTTGTTTGCCGCTTCGACTTGACCGTTTGCCTGTGCATAATAAGGCGTCGATGTTATGAGTTTAAAGCCTATTTCCTGAGCGAATTCCTGCATCTTTCGACCGGTGAAAACTGATCCTTGATCAGTAGTTATAGTTTCAGGGATTCCATATCTAAAAATAATGTTCTTTTGAATAAATTCAATGACATTTTCTTGGTCTACATTGACTAAAGGAATAGCTTCGATCCACTTAGTAAAATAATCAATGGCTACCAATATATACTTCTGGCTCTTTGATGATGTTGGTCGAATCTCTCCAATAAGGTCCAACGCCCATCCTCTAAAGGGCCAAGGTTTCACTATCGAGTGAAGTTCGCTTGCTGGTACATGCTGGATGCCTGTATGGACTTGACATTCTTGGCAACCTTTGGCGAACTCGACACAATCTTTCAACATGGTGGGCCAGTATAGTCCTTGTCGAAACAACAACCATTTCATCTTATGGCCTACTTGGTGAGCCCCACATGCTCCAGCGTGCGTAGTCGAAAGGGCTATGTATGCTTCAGTTTCACTTAAGCACTTTAGCAACACCCCTTCAGGCGTCTTTTTAAATAACTCATTACCCATGAGTACGTAACTTAACGCCCTATATTTTGTTTTTCGTTCTGTCGAAGCTACTGGATTTTGAAGATAATCCACAATGGGTTTCCTCCAATCTTGCTCTGACAAATTGTCTATGAACGAAATTTCGAAGTTACTTTGATCAGCATACCCTAGTCTTGTCGATTCCAAGTCTGTTGGTGACAAACAAGTTGCTTTTATCTTTTCTCGAACTTCGATTGCTCTTTGTAATCTCGTTTTTGAAATTTTGTACCCAGATGCAATTTGTGCCAAATCGTTGGCTATTTGATTTTCCAATCTGGGTATGTGTCGAATGTTGACCATTTCAAATTTTTTCAACAAACGATTTGCTATCACAAAGTACATAATGAGATTTTCTCTTATGCATTTATATTCTTTTGTGACTTGCTTAATGACTAACTCTGAGTCTCCCATTATTTCGAATCGAGTTGCCCCCAATTCCAACAATATCTCAAGGCCGGTAATTAGAGCTTCATACTCAGCCTCATTGTTCGAACAAGAACCTGATATCTTGTACTTGAATGTTGTTGGAATTTTTTCAGGAGAAATAATCAAGACTCCTACTCCTGTTCCATCTTTATGGCTGGAACCATCGAAGCAGAATTTCCAAGGCTCTATATCCACATAATTAATACTCTCAACTTGAATTGAGTGGTCGACTATAAAGTCTGCCACCACTTGTCCTTTCACTGCCTTAAGAGGCATAAAGGTCAAGGAGTATTCAGTTAATGCTAGTGTCCACTTGCCTATTCGACTGTGCAAGATGGGTTTCGATAACATGTACTTGAAAACATCAAAATGAGACGAAACATACACATCAACTGGTTTTATATATTGTTTGAGCTTTGTACAAGAGAAATACAGACATAGACACAATTTTTCAACTTCACTATATCTAGTTTCTGCATCGTTCAAAACTCTACTAAGATAGTAAATGGGTCTTTCGACTCCATTTTCATCTTCTTGGGCTAACATGCTTCCCAAAGTTTTGTCGGATGCAGCTATGTACAATCTCATACTCCTATTGCTACAAGGAGGCACCAAAATAGGTGGCTTTGTGAGGTACCCTTTGATTTTGTCGAAGGCTTCTTGTTGCTCCTGCCCCCATTCGAATCCCTCTTTGTTCAATCGAAGTAAGGGTGAGAAGGCTTGAGCTTTCCCACTTAGGTTAGATATGAATCTCCTTAAGAAATTTATCTTGCCTAACAGAGATTGCAGTTCCTTTTTGTTTGCTGGCGCTTTTGCTTCCAGAATTGCCTTCGTCTTGTTCTGGTTGATTTCGATTCCTTTCTTATGGACAACGAAGCCCAAGAAATCTCCAGCTTTCACACAGAATGCACACTTTAAAGGGTTCATCTTCAGACCATGTTCTCTCATTCTTTCGAATGATTGTCGAAGGTGGTCTATATGGTTCTTCCTAGAAACAGATTTTATAACAATGTCATCAATATATACTTGCATAAATGTGTTAATAAAATCATGGAAGATAGAATTCATTGCTCGCTGATATGTTGCCCCAGTGTTCTTTAGGCCAAATGGCATCACTACCCATTCGTAAGTGCCTAAAGCCCCAGGGCATCGAAAAGCTGTTTTCGACACATCTTCTTCAGCAATGAATATTTGATTATATCCTGAATAACCATCGATCATACTCACGTACTCGTAGCCAGCGGCAGAATCGACTAGCATTTCCGCCACAGGCATAGGATATTCATCTTTGGGTGTAGCAGCATTCAAATCTCTGAAATCTATGCACACCCTCAATGTACCATTTTTCTTAATTACTGGCACAATGTTTGCAATCCATTCGACATACCTCGTAACGCGTATGAATTTGCACTTCAGCAGTCTTTCGACTTCCGTTTTGATCTTCGACAGTATTTCTGGAGCGAAACGTCTTGGACTTTGCTTGATTGGCTTCTTCCCAGGTTTGATTGGCAACTGAAGTTCTACCAATCCTCTGTCGAGAGCATGCATTTCGTCGTAATCCCATGCAAAACAGTCCTTGAACTCTTTTAACAAATGGATTACTTCCGACCTGAGTTCTGGGTCAATCTTTGCGCTAATATAAGTTGGCTTTTTCTCTAACCCTTCGCCCAAGTTGATTTCCTCTAAAGGATCCTGCGCTAACATTTTGATGTTATTCGCTAAGGGGTCCTTTTCGAATCCCAAAGGCTCATCGTCATAGATGGAGTCGAGCCTTTGTTCATGCATCCCTTCTGGCATGATATCAGGAGGTTCTGGATCGAAGTCCTTTCCAGGACCTGTAGAAGATAACTGTTGATCATTGGCCTGTGTGGCCATATATTTTACTTCGGCTTCGAGAGTCGTTATCATCTTTGTTTCGGCTACGTAAGCCGAAATTCGTTGCAATGATTGTGACTCAGTCATTGTCACTGAATTCACTTCCCCAACCAGTTGGTTGGATATCAGTTAACCCACTAAAGTCAATGTGGGACAAGTCTTCTCTGTCCCATTGAAAACCATGCTCAGGGTGCAGGTATAGGGAACAAAAAGTATTTGGCGCTGGCGCCAAGTCGAAGTCAGGTGTTGGGCATGGCCCAATGTGAGCCAAGTTCTTGTCGAAGTCTGCCAGCCCTAAGTGATTTACTTCGCCCAGGTAATAGCTTTGGTCCGCTTCTATGTTTTCGACCATTCCATCAGGACGCCATAGTAGTAACCTCTGGTGCATTGATGATGGTACAGCTCCAACACCATGAATCCATTCACGGCCCAACAAAAGATTATAGTTAGGTTTGGCCGATATGACCATAAACATAGTTGGTCGAAGGATAGATCCCACCTTGATGTCCAGTTGGATCACACCCATAGTGGTCCCTATGCCGCCTTCATAATTCGACAGGACCATGTTGTGAGGCTTGATGTTCTCATCACTTTTGCCTATTTTTCTTAGCATAAAGTGAGGGATGATGTTGATGGTTGCCCCACAATCCACCAAGATCTTATTTACTGTGGTTTCTTCGAGTTTAGCCCTTATAAATAAAGGCTTAAGGTGATTTTTCATCGCCTCCGTAGGTGGTTCGAAGAACCCATTCTGCTATTCGGTAGCGCCATTATCCATGATGAAATAGCACACTGGCCTATGCTTAGCCATTTCTTGCTCCACTTCCCAATCGCTTGTTTCGACCTCCACCTGGAGGTTGAACTCTCTGGGCAGAACTGAGACTATGTTCACCATGATATCTAAAGTGTCATCTGACTCAGAACCATCATCGTTATCAACTTCACCCTGATTAGGCCAAACTAGCCTATTGGTTACTGGTTGTATTTCCAGAGGTTTCCTTTGCTTTCTCTGAGGAACATTTGAACTGGATTCTGCCTTTGGTTCATTAGCAGCTTCCCTCTCAGCTTTTCGTCGCCTCTGGTATCTCCTCCATTGAGATCGAGACATGGGATTTTTCCCTTTGTAGTTGCTTGATACCTGTGTCACTTTAGGGGTAGCAACCTGAGGCTCTTTCTTATGTGTTAAAGATGAACCTCTCGGCACTTCGAAGGAGTGCCATCTTTCCTCGCTTGGCCTCTTTCGACCAGATGTTTTGTACCACGTATCAACTGGCACATTATTTGGAGGCCTGAAAGTCGGTGGCCTCTTTTCTTGATTTGAACCCCTTTGGGAGGATCTTCTGGGGTCATGTCGAGTATCAACACTTTCCCTTTTCCTATTTGCTGCTCTTACACCTTGAATATGTTCAGCAGCTTTTTTGTCGAAGATTGAACTGCATCGAGGACACAGTATCACTTCTGACTTCTTTTTCTAGCATCTTTGCAGGAAATTTGCCAGATTTTCATTTTCCCGAGGGAAATCAGTTTTGTTGGCTTGTTCTTGCATCATGGCCTCCTCTGATGCTTTTGGTTCGGAGACTTCGACCATGTTGACATTCATGGTATCTTTGGTGGTAAGAGTCAACTGCTTCATCTGAATCTCCAAGTCCTCTGTCTGGCCTTGAACTGCAGCCAAGTGAGAACTGGGTTTTGTTCCAGATTTTTGGGCTCCAACTATCTCCAGCTTTGGGCTTTCGACTGCCCTTTGGACCGCTTCAATTGTCTTTCTGGATAGATTCCCAGAAAAACTGCCAAAGATTGGCATGTTGACATGGTCCTTTGAGACTTCGACCATTGTGATTCCTGGCCTCTTCGACTGGCTTCTGGATGCCTCGATCACGTTCACCTCTGAAGGTTCAGCATAATGGGCTTCAGCCTGCAACGGGTTAGAGTCCACAGTCATGGGGGTCTTGTCAGCAAACTTCAACCTTCCTTCTTCGATAGCGTCTTGCACAAGATTCCTGAAAAGAAAACATTGAGACGTTTTATGGCCCAGAAAATTATGATATTTACAAAAGCCTCTCATCTTTCTTTGATCAAGAGGAGGCACTTTTACCCCTGGGGGTACTATCATTTGGCCATCTTTTACAAGCAAGTCAAAGATTTCATCACATTTTGTAATATCAAAACTATAAGTCTTTTTGGGGAACCTATCGTTGGTCCTTTCTGGACCAGTGGGATTTTTCCCACTTGAGGGGACTAAGAGTTTGCAAGAGTATGGTGGCCCTTGTTTTAGTTCCGCTAAATCGACCTCGCCTTCTTCGACGGTTATAGTTTCGTCGAAGGTTTCTGGATCTTCGTCATCCATCTCGACATACGATATCCTCTCTCTTTTATGAGTCTTCGTTGCCTTGGCTTTCTCAGCTTTAAGGCGTTCTACCTGTCGAACTCTATCGGCCAATTGGGCCATGTCTCTCAGGTATTGAGTGTCTAACTTCTTCCTAATGGAATAATCTAAGCCGCCTGCGGCTATTTCGACTAACTCATGTTCTGGCACTTGCGTAAAGCATCTTGCTTTGAGCAACCTAAACCTATTTAGATATTCGTCTATAGGTTCAGTGAAACGTCTCTTTACACTGGCCAATTCTTTCAAGCTTATCTTGGTTTGTCCCATGTAGAATTGCTCATGGAACAATCTCTCCAACTGGGTCCAATGATGGATCGAATTGGGGGGAAGAGTTGTAAACCAAGTAAATGCGTTCTTTGTTAAAGAACTTGGGAAGTACTTAATCCTCAGGTTTTCGTTGTTTGAAATATCTCCTGCTTCGATCAAGTATCTCGCCACATGTTCGACAGTAGATTCTGTCGTGTCCCCAGAGAATTTAGTGAACTTAGGGACTTTACATCTAGGAGGTAAGTCTGTTTGTAACACGTATTCTGACAGTGGGGATGTGAAGTTGGGCCTACGAAAGCCCATGTTCATCCCATTTTGAGTCATGATTCTTTCGATCATGGCTGCCAGATTATTTTCCAAACCCATATTCTGGTATTGGATATGCTGAACTACTTCGTCAGCATTTTGGTTTCTGTTAACTAACCTTACCTCTGGGGCTATAACCCTAGGTTCTTCGACATGCTGTTCCAATCATTCCCTAAGGTTTTCTTCGACAGGCTGTTGGACTTGGTTGATAGTGGTTTCTTCCTCTAAGAGTATACCTTGGTTTCCCCTTATTTGCGCCCTTTGGGGCTGTCGAATAGGTTGGGGTACTCCAAAGAAATCAGCCAAACGCGTCATTTGCGCTGTCATCTGCTGATTCGATTGGGTGGTGTTTTGTATTAGAGGGTTCAGCACTGTACTTAAATTTTGTGCCAACATTTGAACCATATCATGGTTGCTTTCGTCCATTTGTCGCCTCAAGACTGCTGTCGAGGCATTTGTAAGGCCATGTGCTACTTGGGACGTTCCTCCTAAGAGTTGGGTCCTATTTCTGTTCGCCATACCTACTCCAGAGCCTTGGAGTGGCGAAGAGGCACTCACTAAAGGGTCTGAAAAAGTGGACGCAGCGTTCGTCAGGCTAGCCAATTCAGACGTTGGCATGCCATAGAGTGGTTCTCGATTTTGACCGCCTGTCATAAATCCTGGGGGAACATAAGGCCTGGTGCCTAGATTTCCCCTTGGTGGGGGAGTTCCCAAAGGCACTCTGGGGCCTGGGAACGGAGGTAATGGCTCCGTTGTTGTGACCGTTACTGCTGGTGTTGAACCAGTGGTTATCGCTTCACTTACGGTTGGGATAACCGTTGTTCCCACATTCGTCTGTGGGATTTCGTTATTGTTTGGCGGATTCGCCATCGCTTCTCTTCTTCTGGCAGTATTGGTATTGTTAGTGTATATTCTACCACTTCTCAATAACATGCAATACTTCTCGAAAAAGATGATAATCTGTATAAAAAGGTTAAATTTCAAAATCAACACACAGTCCCACCAGGTGTGCCAATTTGTTTACCGTGGGAATTGGTAAACAACCGATGATCTTCCAAAAGGTTACTTATTTGGTGACTCGCAGGATCTATCAGATTGATCCTAAGACATGGTTGATTTTGGGGTTTTGACTAAGTTTGATAATGGTTAAATGACAAGAAAATAACGAAGCTTTATGTAAATTGCATGAAGAAGAAAATAAAGAAAGGCTTAAAATGAAAGGCTTCGACTGGAAAAGTAAAGGAGAAAGAAAGTAAAGTTTCTGGAAAATAAATGACTTTGATTAATAAAGTGGTGTTTCACACATACATTCTCAACAATTCTTTCTTTCACGCTGGGTACTCGAATCTATATGAGTGACTTGTATATAATTGTGAACACACGCGAAAAACTGCGTGAACTACTAATATTTATACTAAACACACCCAAGTAACCGTCGGGCAGTTACACTGCTTCGAGATGACTCCACTTGGCACGTTCATAGCGTTCGACGCTCCAGATCTTGGCACGTTGCACTTGGTAACCGCTGGGAACCGTTTTCCCTCCAAACGTTTGAATCTCAAACCGTTCCACTCTGAACAATCGAACACCTTCGTCGAGAAGCACCTTCGATGAGAAACATACATAGCCCTTTCGACTACGCACGCTGGAGCATGTGGGGCTCACCAAGTAGGCCATAAGATGAAATGGTTGTTGTTTCGACAAGGACTATACTGGCCCACCATGTTGAAAGATTGTGTCGAGTTCGCCAAAGGTTGCCAAGAATGTCAAGTCCATACAGGCATCCAGCATGTACCAGCAAGCGAACTTCACTCGATAGTGAAACCTTGGCCCTTTAGAGGATGGGCGTTGGACCTTATTGGAGAGATTCGACCAACATCATCAAAGAGCCAGAAGTATATATTGGTAGGCATTGATTATTTTACTAAGTGGATCGAAGCTATTCCTTTAGTCAATGTAGACCAAGAAAATGTCATTGAATTTATTCAAAAGAACATTATTTTTAGATATGGAATCCCTGAAACTATAACTACTGATCAAGGATCAGTTTTCACCGGTCGAAAGATGCAGGAATTCGCTCAGGAAATAGGCTTTAAACTCCTAACATCGACGCCTTATTATGCACAGGCAAACGGTCAAGTCGAAGCGGCAAACAAAGTAGTGATTGGCTTGATAAAAAAGCATGTTGGGAAGAAGCCAAAAAATTGGCATAAGACGTTAGACCAGATCTTGTGGGCCTGTCGAACGTCCCCAAAAGAAGCCATAGGTACAACACCATATAGGCTAACTTTTGGTCATGACGCAGTGTTGCCAGCAGAAATTTGTCTTCAATCTGCAAGGGTTCAGAGACACCATGATATCCCCTCTGAAGTTTATTGGGATATGATGTTAGACGAACTAGTAGATTTAGACGAAGAAAGACTACGCGCTCTCGACTTACTAAGGCTTTAGAAGAAAAGAGTGGAAGACTCTTACAATAAAACCACTATGAACAATCGAACACCTTCGTCGAGAAGCACCTTCGACGAGAAACACCTTCGACGTCGAAGGCAACCAAATTCTCCCTTGGAAGAAATTCTCTAAGTACATTGCCATTTTCTGACGAGCACTTCGACAGAACCAGCTGGTCGAAACCATCCTTCAGCTTTAATGGCTTATATTAATAAAAACGAGGGTGTCGAATTTAGGAGCCAACAAGCTGGAGTCGTGTATGGAGTTTGAGGAACCTTTGTGATGGCTTGATGATTTCTGTAGCTTGCCTGGACCTCCTTGAGTGTGTTCCAACTCCTACCTTGCTTTGAGGATGGTTGAAACTCTCAACTTAAGTCAAGTTGCAAGCTTCAGTTTTTAAAATAGTGGATAGTGATGGAGGAGTTACAGTTAGGAAACAGGGGCCTTGATCACTTTGATATGATGTATATTAAGTGTTTGGATGGTTAAAACTCAATACGCACGAGTGGATTTGGAGATGGCTATGTGAGGTTCAAATTATCAAGTTATGGAAGATTCTGAGTTACAGAGTTCTTGGGAGTGTTTTGGGGTCTTAGCATTCGTGTGTTATGTTGTAATAGACTTGTGTATATGTATGGAAAAGGTTAGAGATCAAATGCACTCAAGGTTTCTGAGTTATAGCCTTTTGGCTCTATAACTTGCTTTTGAAGAAAAGTGAGAATACAAATCTCAAAGTGTTGTACAAGCATGTTCTGAGTCCCAAGAGGCTTTAGACACATTGCTTTTGGTTTATAGGGGTTGTGTGTGTAGAAAGAACAAGTGAAAAGCTCAAGAAGTTGACAATTGCAAAAGTGATGCTTTATCAAAATGGAAATGGCAACTTTATGCCATAAATGGAAATATAACTTGGATAAAGGTTCAAGTGCTTGGATTAAAGCTCTAAAAGCTGTGTAAACATTTAATTATAGAGTGACAAACAAGTTTGACGCCTTCAAAGCAAATATTATGCAGCCTAGGCTTGGATTTGAATTATTGTTCATCATGAAATGGCTTGTAATTTAAGTTTGAAAACCCGAACTTCATCTCTTCTATTCTCTCTGCTAAAGAAAGATCTCAAGGAGTTCTTAGACATTTTGGAAATCTTGTAATGTGCTCTCCAACCCCTATTTTATTCCCTTTTGAAAATTCCCCTTGGAGCTATATTAAAAAGTTCCTGAAGTTAGGTCAAAATCCTGCCTAAACTAGGGAAAATTTTCACTAAGTGTTTAATTTCAAGACCATGACTTCATGAATCAATAACTTGAGATCTAAGAATTTATAGGAGAAGTTGTGTAAATAAATGTTGTAGATATCATGGAGATCTACAACTTTCATGTTGAAAGTTTCTTTTGAATCATCTTGCATCATGGTGAAAAATTGGCTCAAAGTTGTGAAAAAACATGAAGTTTTAAACACTTAGAAAAATTTCTAAGTTAGAAAACTTTGACTTTTCAAAATGAAATCTTGAATTTTTGATTTCTTGATGAATAAATTTCATATTTTGGCATGTTTTGATGAATTGTGATCTTTGACATTGGATTTTGACCAAAAAGTCAAAGTTTGACTTTTCAGTGTACAGTTGACTTTTGATCAATTGACTGAAAATTCACTACCAATCCAATTGATCTTGAGCAATGTTTTAGGTCGTGCCATTAGGTAAAAATGATGCAATTTAACTCTTGAGGTCATGCTTCAAACTAATTGATTATTTTCTAGGTCAAAAATCAGAAATTGCCCTTTCTCAGTCAAAACCCTAATTTTGACTTTTTCCGTTTTGATGATTTGATCAAATTTCTTGAGGATTTGTGGTCCAGACTTGATCAAATGATACATATGAATTTACAATGTTGATGTGGATCAAAAATTATGAAGTTTGACTTTAAATTGGCCATAGTTGACTTTTTCCCCAATACAGATGATTTTTAGGTCAACTGCTCAATTGACTAAGCAAAAGTATGATCCAAGGCTTGAAACTTGACATGAGTAATATTGGGGGTCCATAATGATCCATGAAAGTCACATGAGGCATTGAAAGTTCAATTATCCTTGTGCAATCTCAAACCCTAATTTTGGTCATCAATGCTTAAGGAGGTGTCTTGAGTTGATCAACCCTAGTGCATTCTTGAACCAAGAGAGATCTTTGTGAGAAAATATTTGATAAATGGGAGGAAAAATTTTGGGGTACAACAGTACAAACTCGTGCTCAAAGTCTTATGATGCCTTACCCCTCCATTCTCCCGGTAATTATAGAATCTGTTATGGAAGGAGATGTTCCGAACACTATCCTGCATCCTGACATGCCCACCTCTCTTGAAGACTTACAAAGGGATTGGATACAGCCGAAGGGGGAGCAAGACACTTTCGAGGCCCAATTCTACGCCAGCGAGAAGAAAGTTTTGGAACTTACTAAGCAACTTCATGAGGAGCGGAGCCTGAATGCCTACATCGCACCAAAGAGGATGCGTACAACTTTTTCATCTTATAGTTTTTGTACTTCTTTGTAAGCCCAAAAGAGGCATGATTTACTCAAGCTTTGATTTATTAATATAACGTGTGTTCCTTTTTGGTCTAAAGCAATTTTAAATCTCTAATTTCCTTGAAATCATTGCATATGCATTTACCATTCATCATAACATAAGCAGGTTTCTTATGATAAGTCTCCTCATCTTTCTATTGTTTATTTTAGTAAGATGGATCTCGAGCAGACGGTAAAAGACCTCCAAGCACAGAATGCTTAGTTTCAACAGTTGTTCTTAACTCTAGCCAAAGGATAAGAAGATCTGAAAACCTTGCTGATTAAAGAAAAGAGAAGAAAAAGAAAGTAATTGGAGTTCTGAATATGGGAAGAAGGTTCCAAGGACAAGCAAGACGGACCCTAGACTTTGCAACGTCATCTGGTGAAAAAGATAATTAAGATTGGAAAGGCAAGGAAGTGGTTGTCCAATAAGAGTCTGAAGAGGAAGAAGAAGAGGATTACTCTGAAGAGCAGTATCCCTCAGCCGACGACAAATATAAGCATATGGAAGAACGACTAAGCGCAATGGAAATCTAGAAAGTGCCCGGGCTAGACTTTGAGGAACTAGGCTTGGTGTCTGGGATTGTCATTCCCCTAAAATTCAAGGCACCAATATTTTCTAAATATGACGGAGTTTCGTGCCCCAAAATGCATCTTCGATCATATGTGAGGAAGATACAGCCTCACACTACTGACAGAGATTTATGGGTCCACTTCTTCCAAGACAGTCTATCTGGAACTCAACTTGATTGGTTCTATCAACTGGAAAGGTCCAATATCCATAATTGGGAAGACCTTGTCGTTGCTTTCTATAAACAATATCAGTACAACGCATATCTTGCTCCTACCCATACTCAACTAGAGAGTATGGCTATGGTTTCAAGTGAAGGTTTCAAATACCATGCTCAGAAATGGAGGGACTTAGCAGGAAGAGTCCAGCCTCCCCTGTCCGAAAGAGAGTTAGTGGATATGTTTCTGGGTACCTTGTTTGGTCCTTTCTTTAATCATTTAATTGGAAACTCCTCAGCAGGCTTCACTGAACTAATCTTGACCGGGGAAAGAATGGAAGTTGGGATTAAGAGTGGGAATATCCAGAAAGACGCATCCTCCTCCGCTGTAAGAAAATCATTTATTGGGTAGAAAGAAGTTGGTGTTGTGTATCCTCAAAGAAATCAAGATATAACTGAACATCGACCAATGGTAGAGGTTGTCATGATCCCTAAGCCTACACCTACTCAACAAAGAAAGGATCAGCCTAGAACAGAAAGACCAGTAAGACAATTTACCCGGATTAATATGACACTATCTCAAGTCCTGCCACATTTGTTGAGATATAATCTGGTAACTTTGAAATAAGCTCCAAAGAATCCTAACACAACATCTCCTCACTACCATCCTAATGCTCGTTGTGTATACCACTCAGAAAGTCCAGGCCATGATACCAACAATTGTTGGGCTTTGAAAAACAAGGTGCAAGACCTTCTTGAAGCAAAAGAAATTGAGTTTGATGCTCCTGAGATCCCAAATGTTATCACTGCTCCTATGCCCAAGCATAGTCGTGGTATCAACATTGTTGAAGATGATATGTTTGTTTCTACTGTTGATGAACTTGTCACTCCTCTCCTAACCGTCAAGAAGAACCTATTGAAGGTCAGTTTATTTTCGGGCTGTGATGAAGGCTGCCACTTCTGTTTATCCCTAGTAACTAGTTGTCATTTATTGAAAACAGGTGTTCAGCGCCTAATGGATGAAAAAGAGATTTTGTTTGAAAAGACTCTCGTTCCAACCATTTCTTACAAAGATGTTTCAATGGTAACCATTTCCGTCAATCCTTCCAGGGTCTCCACCAAAAGACCCGTTAGGATTACATTAGTTCCTAAAGTAGCTCCACTGATAATTACTATGCCAGGTCTAATCCCGTACTCATCAGATAAAATTGTCCCATGGAACTATGGGGGCGACGTCTACTATCACGGCGTCAAGCAAGATTGGTTGGCTGATGAAGACTTAACTCTTGAGAAAGCAGACCCCGACATCAGTAATATTGTGGGAACCAGCAAGATAACTCGAAGTGGAAGAATTTTCTCTCCAGAGATTGCTCCTCCGAAGATTGTCACCAGTCCTGTGATCATCCCTGTTTCTGTTCCTGTTGACACTACTACTACAGTTCCTATAGTTACGCCTGCTAACACTCATGCCGCCAAGACAACCGAAACCCAGGGCAAAAGCATTCTGGTTGAACCTGTTCGAATGAAGGCGCAAACCGTATCTATTCTTGAGGCCTCCCAAAAGGAGATGGAAGAAATTCTGAAGATTATAAAAAGAAGCGACTACAACATAGTCGAGCAGCTAGGGCTGACTCTGTCAAAGATTTCCATGCTGGCTTTATTGTTGTGCTTCGAGGCTCATGCAAAGGCCTTGCTGAAATTCCCTAAAACTTCCCATGTACCACAAGAAACCTCTGCTGATTAGTTCCAAGACTGTGTGGCTAGCTTGACCGCGAATAATGGTTTAGGCTTTTCTGATGTTGACTTGACACCTAGAGGGAGGAAGCACAACGAGGCATTGCATGTCTCTGTCGAATGCAGGGGCACAACCTTGGCCAATGTCTTGGTTGATATTGATTCATCTTTGAATGTGCTTCCTAAAAAGGCTCTTGATATACTCGACTATGAAGGTTTGACCTTAAAACCCAACAATATAGTGGTAAGGGCCTTCGACGGATCAAAGAGAATGGTGCACGGGGAGGTGGACATCCCCATAAAAGTTGGAACCCAAACCTTTGATTCAACTTTTTACGTGATGGACACTCGCCCTTCCTACTCCTGCTTATTAGGCCGACCATGGGTCCACAATGCTGGTGCTGTCACCTCTACATTACATCAAATGCTGAAATACCCAACCAAGGGGAAGATCATTGATGTCCATGGAGAGCAGGAATATATGGTCAGTCATCTAAAATCCTTCAGATACGTGGAATTGTATGGTGAATTCATTAAAACTCCATTTCAACATTTCGAGGAAGTCCCACCAACCGTGGCAGTAACCAAAGCTGTTTCCCAAATCCCAAAGATTACAAGACCTCCGCTAAAGATGTCTTCTCTGAAAGATGCCAAGGCAGTGATAGAAGAAGGTGGGTGCACTATTTGGGGCTAACCCCAAGATATCCCATACAAGTCTGACAAATTTGGTTTGGGTTTCACTTCAGGAGCCCAGAAAGTTGTACGCCGTGCTCGCGTTGGGGGACCCCCTTTGAAGATCGGCAACCACATAGTCAATGTGGTGGAGGATGATGAGGACAACTACGACCTGGAGGAATGGATTTTCCCAACTGTCAACAAAGGACTCAGCAACTGGGAAGCTAAAGATTTCATCCCAATTACTTTTATCCAATAGTAATTGTCTTTAAATTTTGTCGGATCTGTAATAATTAAACAATTCAGACTTTTAAAGCCTTGTGTCTTACCCGAGGCACAAGGGTCCGTTTGTAAGGGTTGTTACCTCATTTTCATATGTCATCAATGAATTATGGACGTTTTTGCATACAAACTTTGTGTTCTTTGTCTTTCTTTTTACATTTTTTATTTCTTTCAAAGATAACTATACTCTTACAAACACTCACATTCAAAATGCAGATCTTCATCCATTCGGGATCCCATGGGTAACGATTCTGCTATGGCCTTTTGTGACTCTTAAAATCTAATCTACCAAGTCGAAGACGAATGTGAGGAAGATTGTGAAGTGCCAGGGGAACTAGCCAGGTTACTATAACAAGAAGAGAGAACCATTCAGCCCCACGAAGAACCAGTGGACACAATTAACCTAGGTACCGAAGAGGGCAAGAAAGAAGTCAAGGTGGGTGCCAATCTGGAATCCAGTGTCAAGAAGCGTCTGATTCAGTTGCTACATGATTATGTTGAGGTCTTTTCCTGGTTGTATGAAGACATGCCAGGACTTGATGCCGATATCGTGGTACATCGTCTACCAACAAAAGAAGACTGCCCTCCAGTAAAACAAAAGGTCCATCGCATACGAACAGACATGTCAGAAAAGATCAAAGCGGAAATCATGAAATAATTCAACGCCGGATTCTTGGTCGTCACCTCCTATCTGCAATGAGTCTCCAATTTTGTTCCCGTGCCTAAAAAGGACGGCAAGGTACGAATGTGCGTGGACTACAAAGATTTGAATAGGGCAAGCCCTAAGGATGATTTCCCACTTCCCCACATAGATATTTTGGTTGACAATACAACACAGCATAAGGTGTTTTCCTTCATGGACAGATTCTCAGGCTACAACCAAATCAAAATGGCGCCCGAGGACATGGAGAAAACGACCTTTGTCACACAGTGGGGAACTTTTTGTTACAAGGTTATGTCATTCGTGTTGAAGAATGCTGGGGCAACCTATCAGCGTGCCATGGTAGCCTTATTTCACGACATGATACATCACAAAATAGAGGTCTATATGAATGATATGATAGCCAGATCTCAAATTAAAGAGGAACATCTTGACCATTTGCAGAAACTATTTGTGAGACTGAAGAAATACAAGCTGAGGTTAAACCTGAATAAATGCACATTTGGGGTGAGGTCCGGTAAACTCCTAGGCTTTGTCGTCAGTGATAAAGGTATCGAAGTGGATCCTGCCAAGGTGAAAGCAATACAAGAAATGCCTGCTCCTCACACCGAGAAGGAAGTCAGAGGATTCTTGGGACGGTTAATCTACATTGCCAGATTCATTTCTCACCTAACAGCTACTTGTGAACCAATCTTCAAATTACTGAAGAAAGATCAAGTAGTCAAATGGAATGATGAATGCCAAACTGCTTTTGACAAGATCAAAGAGTACCTACAAGAGCCTCCTGTTTTGATGCCACCAGTCGAGGGAAGACCCTTGATTATATATCTAACTATTTTGAAAAATTCAATGGGGTGTGTGTTGGGGCAGCATGACGAGTTTGTCCGAAAAGAGCATGTTATTTATTACCTGAGCAAAAAGTTTACCGACTGTGAAACAAGATATTCATTGCTCGAGAAAACTTGTTGCACTCTGGCATGGGCTGCTCGTCGGCTAAGACAGTATATGCTGACTCATACTACCTTATTGATATCCAATATGGATCCCATAAAATACATATTCGAGAAGCCTGCCCTCTCTGCGAGGATAGCGAGATGGCAGATGATCCTGACGGAATATGACATTCAGTATACTACCCAAAAAGCAATAAAGGGCAGTGTACTAGCTGATCACCTTGCTCACTGTGATACGGTGGCAGAACTGACTGTTAAATACTAGTTTGCATTTTGCATTTTTTGTTTGCAAAATGTCGCGGTAAGCAAGAGTCGCCACCGACTTTTATTATATCCAATCATGAAAAGGAACAAGAACAGGAAAAACCTTTTTTCGAGAATATTCTGAGTACGGGGGGTAGATTATAGAAAGGGAAGGTGTTAGCACCTTTTTTATCCATGGTTTTCCATGGGCTCTTAGGTACTTGCTCATTTTGAAATTGCTTGTGTGTGCTTTGTTTTGAAAAGTTTTGTTTTACTTTGTTTTAACCCTTGTATCAGTCCTCAAGAGTGTTACGAAGTGTTTCTGAAAACTTGTTTGAAAAGTGTTTGGTGTGAAAAAAGTTTGTTTGTTTTGAGCAAGTACCTAACAATTATCTACCTACTCGAAAAAAGATCGTTTCTATTCTTGTTTCCTTTAGACAGCGCTATCCTACTATTGAGAAATAGGTAGCACCGTCGTTGGAATTTGTAAGGGTCAATTTGAAAGGGACGTAATGGTCATTGAAGGTAACATGTAAGGATACCTTAACATTTCGAAGGGACTGTCATCATATATTTGTAGGCAACATCGAGGGACAAGATCATATACCGTAGGCAACTTCGAGGGACATCGAGGGACCATGATCTTTATGATGATTTTAACCGAGGGTCTTTGCTAAGGGTATCCCTATGTTCGAGGGACATGACCATTGTTTTCCGAGGCAACCAAGTGAGGAGTACCCTAGGAGTGAATATGTGCATATGATTTGTTTCAATTATTTAATCTTTGCACATTAGGTGATCTACCGTTTTAATTTTCAATTAGTCTTTCCATACAATCTTATTAACATACATCTAAGCAGTTTATAGTTTGCGAAAATAAAATGCAGAAAGTTTAAAGTCCTAGCTATTACAAGGCTTTTGCAGATACATAATCATTTTGGACTTAAAATAAAAATGTGGAATTTAAACCCTAATTACTATTACAACCTCGGAGCACTTACATAATTAGAAAAAATGCGATAAAAGATAAATCTACGTTATTACATTGATAATGCGGCCTATACAATTTTTCTAGAAATTAAAATGTAAAAGAATAAATAAAAAGAAATTAAGGAAAAATTAAAACTTAAAATTCTAAGTTAATGTTTTTGGTGATTTTTTTTATGAAAAAGTGATTTATGATAATTAATTAAATAAACCTAAAAAACCTAATTAATTTTAATTAGTAAAAATGTTAATTTTGAAAAAAAGTTAATTAAAATACCTAAATCCTAATTGGTTTGAATTAAAAAGAAAGGTTAGTTTTGGAAAAAAAAGGTTAATTAAAAACCTAAAACCTAATTAATTTTAACTAATAAAAAAAGCTTAATTTTGAAAAAAAAGTTTAATTAAAAAAAACCTAAAACCTAATTAATTTTAACTAAAAAAGGTTTAAAAAAAAGTTTATGTCTAATGATTAATAAAAAAAATTAAGTTTGCCAAAAAATAGATAGGGGAAGAAACATCAATGAAAAATAGGGTTAGAAAATAAAAATAATGCAAATGTCACGGGTGGTTGTTGAAACAAAAATTAATTTAAAACCTAAAATTAGATTAAAAAAAACCTTAAAATTAATTATTCGAGTTTATTATGAAAAATTAAAGGTTTGTGAAAAATGTTAAGTTTTATGAAAAAAAAAGTTTTAAACATAAAGAATAAAAAATAGGTAAAAAGATAGATATAGGAAGAAAACCAAAACTAATAGGGGTGGTTGTTGAATCCACGCCCTTAACCTTCTCAGGATGTTTGCCTCGTCATGCATTGGTGGTTGTTCTATTTTGGTCATTAGTGTTTTGGCCTCAACATTTTGTAATGAACCTGCATGGGACCTTGTCTAAATCTGCAGCGTTGAATCTCATGAACACATTAAATAAATTACTATATATCATAAAATACAAATAAAGCAAATATATGAAGAAAAAATTTAATGTTAAAATTGATATGACATGTATGAATGATTATACCCTTTGGATCATGGAAATCAAACCAGCTTTACCCTTACTGGAGAAGTAGTGAGATGAATGCTTCTATGCCCTTTTGATCATGGAGATCAAAGCAGCCTTACTCTTACTAGAGAAGTAGTGAGATGTGGGTTTGTAATAAGGATGGCTTGTTTGTAATGAGATGGGGATTTGTAATAAGGATTTAAAGATTTTAGGGTTCTTGAAAGAATTTGATATTCTGACAGCGTTGTGGAAAAGGTTTTTTTCCTCTTTTTTTCGTTGTGTGAAAAGAATGTGATTATATAATGGAAATTAGAGCAAAGATATGGGCTTTGAATATGGAATTGGGCCTCCAATATTCACTTGAGTATGTCACGTTCCAGGCTAAATCACAGGGGCTTAAGTGCAATTTTTGAAGTTGAAATGTGAAAACAAAATGTAGCCGACATCGAGAACTAACTCCTATACAAAAATGGGCTCAATCGGATAAACGGTGAATTAGTTATGAATTTTAGAAGTTTCAGCTAAGACAAACTTATTTTGGGCTCCAGTGTCGACTCTGATACGTTCTTCAATAAAAAACTGGTATTGATCGGAGCATAATCCAGTCTCGACTTTGGAAGAAAAGTTATAGATCTCTGAGTCAGTGACCTTGTGTAAAAAGATGGGCCCGATCCGATAAAAATTGACCGAGTTATGAATTTTCAAAGTTTCGACCCAGATAAAATAATATTCAGCATTCAGGATTTTCGGCGCGTCACGTGCACTCTGAGCGAAAAAAGAAGGCCTTTTGGATACCGTTTGAACTTAATACCTCCTGTGGAATCTTAGTCAACTCAATTTTTGAAATTTAGGCGCCGGAACCAGCTCGATATGATGAAAATCGACCAAGTTATGATTTTCTGAACATGACGCAAATAAATTTTTGTCACAAATTTTCTGTATGAAAATACTTGATAAATCCGCATTTTTGAAGACCTTCTGATCGAAATTGGCTTCCATCCGTGAGAGATGAAAACGTAGATGATGTAAATAAGGAATTTTGGCCACCGGAACAGGTTCAAAACGAGCCACGATCTTCAAGTTATGAATTTTTTAGCGCGTAAAAACTGCACTTTGAGCATACTTTTTCACCACATTTCTTCAAGAAAACTCACACATTCGGATACCTTCTTTAAAGAATTGACTATTGAGCCGAATTTGTTTGATAACACGTTATCAGAGATATCTTGGCGAAAGAACACTTGAATATGACGCGCCGGGTTGGACTTGTGAATCTTTGAACCCCGAATCATTGCAAAAAGGCGAACCGATATTCAGCACAGAAAATACTCTGAGAATATCCATTGACGAAATAAACGTCACTTGTAACCTGAAGAAGCTTGATAAATATACCTTTATTCCATAACCATAAAACCAATAATATGCGTGTATGAAAAGAGGGCAAATTTTGGGGTACAACAGCTGCCCCAGTTCAATCTTCTTAAACCTGAAGATTTAGATTGACTCGTCTGCCTTTCGTGATCTGGAGGTGGAAGATGATTGAACACTAGAGTGCCCAGAAATTTGCACTCACATGAAGTGGTATCCGTCTTGTGATTTCGGGAATGGGCTTATAGATTCCATTTGGAGGTTGGTGTCGGACGATGGGCTTAAAGATGCCATCAGGAAAAGTGTCGATCGCATAAGAGATTCCTTTGCGAGAGCTCGTATACCTGTTGTCGAGGAGGACTAAGCTGGGGAGTGCTAGTCTCTATCTTGGTAAAATTAGATTTTTTTTAGGAGCTTCAGTCATTCGTTATTCTACTGGGGAATTATCTCTTAGTCGAGGAGGTGCAAATGAACTACTATTTGGTCGTTCTCCAGGCTTCACAGTGATTTGCTAAGGAAAACAAGACCGACTGTTATCTGGTCGTGCTCCAAGCTTCACAGCGACTTATTGGGGAGATGAGATTAAACTTGCTATCTGGTCGTTCTCCAGGCTTCGCAATTTCTCACTTCTTATCTGGTCGTGCTCCAGGCTTCAGAAGGAATCAAGTTGTTATCCGGTCGCATCCGGGCTTTAATTTGAATTTAAGGCAATACTAATATCCGGTTGATTCCGGGCTTCTTAGTAATTGGCCGGGTGAACTACTATTTGGTCGAAATCCAAGCTTCGCAGTATTTTATACTATTATCTGGTCGTATCCCAGGCTTCAGTGTTTTTTGCCGCTATCTGGTCGTGATTCAGGCTTCACGGTGTTTTATACCATTATCTGGTCGAGTCCAGGCTTTATGGTATCTTGTATTGCTATCTGGTCGATCTCCAGGCTTCACAATAACTTGCTGAGGGTTAAGATATTTTCCGGTCGATTTCCGGGCTTTAAACTTGTATTTAAGAGATACCACTATTTGGTTGATTCCAGGCTTCGTAGTGTTTTGGAGAAATCAAGGTATTATTCGGTCGAACCCGGGCTTCATAACTTGAATCTGGAATAGAAATCTTGGTAGCGATTTGACTGAACCAGAGAAACTTGTGAGGACTTGATTGTATTTTCCCTGAAAGGCAAAGAGTTAGTCGTATGTAATGTCATAATGTATTGATTAATGATTTTCTCAAAATAAATGAGATTGTGCTGTATGATGCATATGTGCATGCTATGATGTATGGATATGAAATGTTTTTGTGATATTCTCTAGCTGGGGAAAATAAATCATGGACTACTGCTGTAGAGTATAATGAGTTGAGTTCTTTGTTTCTGCTGGGGATAGTGACCAAAGATGATTAGCTGGAGATTTACATCTATTCTGCTTGAGAATATTCTGCCGGGGGAGACTCTGTCTGAAAATAATCCTGCGGGGGAATGACTCTGTGGGGAAGAGAGATACTCTGTTGGAAGATCTACTGATTTGGAGAAATAAACTCAGCTGGGGATGAACTTCCATTGCTGGAGAGAAGAGCTCTGTTGGAGATTGAGCTTCCGCTGTCAGAGAAATAAACTCTTCTCAGGAGATGGCTTTATAAACTGCTCATGGTTATAAAACTCGGTTGGGGAATACATACATCTGCTTTCTAAAGGAACCTACTGGGGAAGGAATTCCTGCTTGGGGATACGGAGGTCGGACCTTGGTTGTCCTTACTTTGTGGGGAATATAAATATCACGGGCGTGTATGTGATAGTGACTTCGCTTCCAACTGTCTCTGCCCCTTGTACCATGCTGGAAAAAGTACATGCGAAGATTTTATGGATGGATCTATGTCGTGATTGTACTTGAACATGTATTTAATGAGTGTCAGGATGACATTCGTCTCTGGATCGTATATGAATTGTACTTGAAACATGTGTTGAATGAGTGTCAGAATGACATTCGTCTCTGGATCGTATCTGAATTGTATCTGAAAGTTGAATCTTGATGAGTATCAGAATGGCATCCATATCTGGAGCGTATCTGAACTGTCTCTGAAAGCTGAATCTGAATGAGTATCAAAATGGCATCCGTATCTGGAGCGTATCTGAACTGTATCGGAACGCTGAACCTAAATAAGTATGAGAATGGCATCCGTATCAGGAGCGTATCTGAACTATATCTGAAAGCTGAATCTGAATGAGTATCAGAATGGCATCCATATCTAGAGCGTATCTGAACTGTATCTGAAAGCTGAATCTGAATGAATATCAGAATGACATCCGTATCTAGAGCGTATCTGAACTATATCTGAAAGCTGAGTCTGAATGAGTATCAGAATGGCATCCGTATCTGGAGCGTATCTGAACTGTATCTGAAAGCTGAATCTGAATGAGTATCAGAATGGCATCTGTATCTAGAGCATATTTGAACTGTATCTGAAAGCTGAATCTGAATGAGTATCAGAATGGCATCTGTATCTGGAGCGTATCTGAACTATATCTGAAAGCTGAGTCTAAATGAGTATTAGAATGACATTCGTATCTGGAGTGTATCTGAACTGTATCGGAAAGCTGAACCTGAATGAGTATCAGAATGGCATCCGTATCAGGAGCGTATCTGAACTGTATCTGAAAGCTGAATCTGAATGAGTATCAGAATGGCATCCGTATCTGGAGCATATCTGAACTGTATCTGAAAGCTGAGTCTGAATGAGTATCAGAATGGCATCCGTATCTAGAGCGTATCTGAACTGTATCTGAAAGATGAATCTGAATAAGTATCAGAATGGCATCCGTATATGGAGTGTATCTTGAAGAAGTGAAAAACACAAGAAGGGGGGTTGAATTGTAAAACTTGAAATCAAATGCAGACAACACGTTATTTTTATCCTGGTTCGTTTGATCTCAAACTACTCCAGTGCACCCGTCAAGGTGATTTCGCCTCTCTCCAACGAGGTCTTAATCCACTATATTCAACTGAATATTACAACTGCTTTAACAACTGCTAAAGTCTTCTTGAGTCTAAAGCCTTCTTACAGATAAATGAATACTATGTGTGTTGAATGTTTTCTACAAAAACTTTATATCACAATTGTGATAATACACAAATTAAGCTTATGTGAAACTAGGATGCTATGACTATAGAGTAAACAGTTTGAGAGATATAGCAAGCTGTATGAGTGAGGATGAAGATGATTTTCTTTAGGCGTGTAAAGAGTTGTAGAGCATTAGCCAATTCATTTCTCACTGACTTGTTTATATAGCCTTGGAAAAGATACGTTGTAGTCAATTATTCCATTTCAATGCTCATTACGTTCTTTCCATATTGAGAAGATCTTTGTCTTGGAATACAGTCGTTGGTAATAAAGTGTCTTGAAAGCACAGTATCGTTGTCAATTAAGCGTGTTGATTGGCTTTGGCTTATTCTGACGCTTCTAGGTGCTGATGATATTGTTTTGGTCTTGATCAGAGTTTAGAGTATGTTAAGCGCAAATCTGTTCATCAAGCTTCAGCGTAAGCACATGCTTTGATCTTCTGATGCTGGCATATGATATTTCATCTTCTGATGCTGGCATATGATATTTCATCTTCTGATGCTGATGTTGACATTCTTATGCTGATATCCATCAGAGTTTCTGTAAATGCACAATATAATTTTTAGGTAGCATATATGTCTCATATGAATTATACAATTTATTTAATCTAGCATTTTGTTATCATCAAAACTTTAACTTAGGGTAGTAGATTCAAACTTTGTTCTAACAATCTCCCCCTTTTTGATGATGACAAAAACCGGATATTTTCAATTGAAATTTAAAGAAAAAATATCAGAGATAACCAAATAATAAATTTGTATCAGCGATAAACAGAAATGTATCAAAGATAAGAAGATAGGGAATAGAAAGGTATCAGAGTTATGATCAGAAAAACTCCCCCTGAGTTTATTACTTCCTTTTTAATTCCATGAGTCCTTTAGCATCAGATCTTTATTGAACTTTCTTTGAGCATCAGATCTTTCCTTTACTAGAGCAGAGTTTCAGTGTGTTAGAGTTCATCAGATTCTTGTACCTGTAAGCTTATGCAGAACAAAGAAACATTCAAGTATATCAGAGTGTTAGAATGTTTGAGACTTTTGTCTCAGTAATCCGTTATTGAAAAATATCATTCTTTCTCCCCCTTTTTGTCAGCAATCAAAAAGTGCAAATAATTGAAGTTAAAAATGATCAGTGCAGAAAAACGATTGTATTCAGTTCAGAGCTCAGAAAATATTACAAATAACATGTAAAGAAAACAGTGAAAACATCAAGAATCAAAATCTAAGAATGGGGAGGAAGGCGTGTGAATAGAGCTTCTAGCATGTTCTTAATCTGATCAGTGGTTTCCTTCTGCTGATGCACCATGCGGACTACTGATTCAATCTTACTATCCTGAACATCCATCCTTTCCTTCATTCGTTGATCATTCTCATCCATTCTCTCCTGCAGTCGAAGATCATTTTGCTTCAGCTCTTCAAGAGTCTGCCTGTCCAATGCAGCTTGAGAGATGTCAGAATCAGGATGCTTCTGAGAGCTTTCTGCAATAACTTCTTCTTGACTTAAATATTCAGCTGGAATCTTCTGTTCTTCTGCTGGTTGAACTTTTGAAGTTGGACGCTTTTCAGACCAAGGCTCACTGTCCAGAAGAAGAACTTTATCATCCAGCAGACCTTCAATTTCTTTTAGCAGATTGTTGAAGTTCTGTTTAGCCTATTCATAGCTTTGGTCTTGCAGCTTAAAGGTTTCAGCGCATACCCATCCTCTGAATTGTGTCCAGAGGTGGTCTGAAACAGCAGGATCAATCACTTCCAGACTAGCCTGTTTTAGAGAAGAAATCCACTTCTGCATGTCTATTTCAAAATTCAAGATGCTAGAACCAACATCTGGTTGTTTGGGTTTGGGAATGGCGGTTTTATTTTTAAGGGCAGCAATGCGTTCAAGGATTGTTAGATCAATGAAGGTCTTGCTGTGGTCATCTGGATTTTGCTTGGGTGAGGGAGTAGGAGAATCAGGAATGATTATTGGACTGGATGGGGTATGAGGTGGAGTAATTTCTGGTAAGGATGGTAGTTGAGGGATATTAACAGTGGTGCCGCCGGAAAAATTGAATGGCTAAGGGTTGTGGTTCACCGGATTCAGATGATTGAGGTTCAGGGGATTGAGCCTCAGAGTGTTTAGGCTCTGGTTGTGGAGATGATTCGTGTTGAGGTGAAGGTGGATTAAGTTCTGGTTGTGGAGATGGAGGTTGTGGAATTTTTGTTTCTGGTGAGTGTGGATCTTCTGGTATTGGTGAGAGTGTAGTTTCTGGTTGAGGTGAATGGGGAGTTTCTGGTTGTGGTGAATGGGGAGTTTCTGGTTGAGAATTTGGATTTTCTGTATGGGGAGCGGAAGAGTGTTGATCTATTTCTGAAAGAACTTTTTCAAGTTCTGGTTCTGATGTGGTTGTAGGTTTTGGATTGTGAGGTTTGGCGCGGGATCTTCTGAGGGTTAATGACTCAGAAGGATCAAACTCAAGTTCAGTATCATCAATGGTTGGAATGGGAATTGAGATTTCAAATGAAGCTGGGGTTGGAATAAATGTTGGAACAGCAGATGAATTTAAAACATTAATAAAAGACAGATTACCTCTCTTCTTTGGGGTCTGCTGAGACGGTCCTTCTGATGCAGCCTTTCTCTTCTTAGTCTTCTTCAGAGTAACCTCTGGTGTTTGCTGGTGCAGATCTTTAATGTTCAGATCAGGATCTGTGCCGTCAGCTTTACACGCATCCAAGTATCTGAGAATAATGACTGGTTTAGAGTCAATCTCAGAGAACATAGGAAAGTTGTCCAGAGGGACTCTTCTGCTGGTGATTTCAGCATGAGGAGTGACGCTGGGCTCCTTCCTTATATTCTCTATCAGCTTCATCTTCTTCAGATTATTGGCATTCAGCTGCTTGCCAACAGAAGGTTCTGGAGAGCTTATTTCCTGTGCCTCTGTCAAGTGTTCAATCAGCCTATTCTTCGTTAGAATATCTGATATCAATCTGCCGAAGGGTATCCAATCCCTTTTAGTCCTTTCTTCTTCTCTCGTTTCCTTGACGCTTGTCTTCAGATGATTGAACAGAAGATGAGCTAGGTTGATCTTGGACTTCTTTGCAATAAAGTAAATCAAAAATTGCTGATCTATGTTTATATAGTCAGGAGAGCTTGTAGGCTTCCTGTGGTTGAAGCAGCCCAGAATAATCTTTGCCCAAATTCTGTGCTGATCTTTCAAATCTCTTATTTTGCTAGAGGGAACCCCATGTGTGAAAATATCTCTTGCAATTAGGGCAGAGTTTGCACATCTATCTGCCATGTCAATACAGTGGATACCACCACCAGTGTATCCAATCAGCCTTGCAATGTGATCTTCAGTAATCACTATCTTCTTTCCCATGATATACGAAGTAACCTGATGAGTTGAGGAAGACGCATGTATCCAGAATTCTTTAACCAAAATGGGGAACGTTGGACCCACCAACCTATCAAAGTACCTTTCCCAACCTTGCGCCTTAATTTCTTCAGACAAATCAAAGCCATTTTCCTTCAAACTGTTGAAATCTACTATCAGTTCTGACAGAACTTCCAAGTTCTTGACCGGAGTGAGGAACGTTCTGAAAGGAATCTGATACTGTTCGGAAGAAGCATCTTGCTGGGAACCTGTAGAAGGAGTGCTAGAAGATGCCATGTTCACACAAGGGTTTTTGAGAAAAAGCTTGAAAAGGGTTTCTTTGGAAAAAAAATGAACACACAGTGAGAACACAGAAAAATGTTGAAGATTGTAAGTGACGGTAAAAATGAATGAATGATGTTTAAGGCGTTTAAATAGGTTTCAAAAAAATGTTTTGAAAACATAAACGTTTTAAGAGAGAGAATTAAATCATGATTACTCGCATTTAATGTTGGCTGATTTTGGGGGATTTAGAAAGATATTTGGAACGGTTACCCATGACATGTGTCTCAATGCATCCAATCAGCGCTTTGCCTTCTCAGAAGCGTGCACGCGTGTTCTGCCTCAGGAATTAGCTGATGACTGGATGACACTTGTTTGATTTAGTGAACATCAAATCTATCCTTGAAATGAAACGCTCAGATCTTTATGGATAGAATCTGATACAATCTGCATGTCTAAATTTCTGAAAGAAGATTGATCAGAAGTTCACAGTAAAATAAAACAAATTCTGAAGGTTAATATATAAAATTAAAACATTTTCACTTTGGGCAGAGCTTCATGCTGAGATGTTTCAGAATGAAGTTGAACCTATCTTCAGAAAGTGGTTTTGTGAAAATATCAGCCCATTGATGGTCTGTATCAATAAATTTTAAGTTTAAAATGCCTTTCTGAATATAGTCCCTAATGAAATGATGTTTTATTTCTATATGCTTAGCCCTAGAATGCAAAATTGGATTTTTACTTAAGCAAATGGCAGAAGTGTTGTCACAGAGTATAGGAATGTTACTCTCAAATATCTGGAAGTCTTCAAGCTGACTTTTCATCCAGAGCATTTGTGTGCTGCATCCTGCTGCTGCTGTGTATTCAGCTTCTGCTGTTGATAGTGCAATTGTGGATTGCCTTTTGCTAGACCAAGAGATCAGATTTTCTCCCAGAAACTGACAGCTTCCAGAAGTACTTTTACGCTCTACTCTGTCTCCAGCAAAGTCAGCATCGCAGTAACCTACTAAGTTGTAATCACTAGATTCTCTATAAAATAAACCCAGATTAGTAGTACCTTTCATATACTTGAAAATTCGCTTAACAGCTGTTAAGTGAGATTCTCTAGGATCTGATTGGAATCTTGCACAAATGCATACACTGAATAAAATTTCAGGCTTTGAAGCCGTCAGATAAAGAAGAGAACCAATCATACCTCTGTAGACCTTCTGTTCTACCTTTTTGCTTACCTCTTCTCTTTCCAGAATACACGTGGGATGCATTGGAATCCTTGATGACTTACATTCTGAGAGATCAAATTTCTTCAGAAGTTCTTTGACATATTTGCTCTGATGAATGTAAGTTCCCTCTGGAGTTTGATTAATCTGAATTCCTAGAAAGAATTTTAGTTCCCCCATGAGGCTCATCTCAAATTCTGCCTGCATACACTTAGCAAATTTTCTTCCAAGAGAAGGATTAGTAGATCCAAATATAATATCGTCAACATAAATCTGACACACTAAGATGTCATTCTTAACTGTCTTACAGAATAAGGTTGTGTCCACTTTCCCTCTGGTGAATTCCTTTTCTAACAGAAAGTTACTTAGTCTTTCATACCAAGCTCTGGGAGCTTGTTTCAGACCATACAGTGACTTCTTTAGTTTGAAAAAATACTCTGGAGTTTTTTGTACTTTCAAAACCAGGGGTTGGTGCACATAAACCTCTTCTTCTATATAGCCATTTAAGAATGCACTCTTGACATCCATCTGATATAGAGTGATGCCTTTATTAACAGCAAAAGAAATTAAAAGTCTGATAGATTCTAACCTGGCAACTGGAGCAAAGGTTTCTGTATAGTCTATCCCCTCTTGCTGACTATAACCTTGTGCTACCAGTCGTGCCTTGTTTCTGATGACTTCACCTTGTTCGTTCAGTTTGTTTCTGAACACCCATTTTGTTCCAATGACGTTGAATCCTTTTGGTCTGGGAACTAGATCCCACACGTCATTTCTGGTGAATTGATTCAGCTCTTCTTGCATTGCTAGAATCCAATTGTTGTCCAGAAGTGCTTCATCAATTGAAGAAGGTTCAATCAGAGAAACAAGTCCCATGAGGGATTCTTCAGAGTTTCTGAAGCTGGCTCTTATTCTGATTGGATCTTCCTTTCTTCCTAAGATTGTTTCTTCTGGGTGATCCATGCTGCTTCTGGGTAGTCTTTTCTGAGGTTGATCAACCGATGTTGCTGGATTGCTTGCAATGCCTCTTTCTGATGTTGAAGGAGTGTCTTTGTTGAGAGCTTCTGATGACTTGTCTTCAGAACCTGTGAATTCAACTTCCGCACCTGCAAAGACTTCATTCTGCTTTGACTTTTCAGAGTCAAGATTATCATCAAAACGAACACTGATTGATTCTTCCACAATATGTGTTTCTGTATTGTATACTTTGTACCCTCTTAAGCGTTCAGAGTATCCTAACATAATACACTTTTGTGCTTTAGAGTCAAACTTGTTCAAATAATTTTTTGTGTTTAACATAAAGCAAGTACATCCAAATGGATGAAAATATGAAATGTTGGGCTTTCTGTTCTTCCACAATTCATATGGAGTCTTTTCCAGAATAGGTCTTATGGAGATTCTATTCAGAATGTAGCACGTTGTGTTTATTGCCTCTGCCCAGAAGATCTTAGCAACGTTTGTCTCATTGATCATGGTTCTGGCCATTTCTTGCAATGTTCTGTTCTTTCGTTCTACAACTCCATTTTGCTGGGGAGTTCTAGGACAAGAGAAATCATGCAGAATGCCTCTGTCATTAAAGAATGACTCAAAATCTTTGTTTTCAAATTCTCCACCATGATCACTTCTGACTTTAACAATTCTAAGATCCTTTTCACTCTGAACTTGGTTACAGAAGGTGACAAACACAGAGTGTGACTCGTCCTTGTGTCTTAAGAACTTTACCCATGTCCATCTGCTATAGTCATCTACGATTACTAACCCGTACTTCTTGCCACTGACTGAAGCAGTTTTAACTGGTCCAAATAAGTCAATGTGCAGAAGTTCTAATGGCTTAGAGGTGGAAACAACGTTTTTAGATTTGAAAGCAGGTTTTGCAAACTTGCCTTTCTGACATGCTTCACACAGAGCATCTGAATTGAACTTCAAATTAGGAAGTCCTCTGACCAGATTGAGTTTGTTAATCTGAGATATTCTTCTCATACTAACATGCCCCAATCTTCTGTGCCAGATCCATTGCTCATTGTGAACAGACAGAAGACACTTTACATTCTGACTTTTCAGTTCATAAAGTTTGATTTTATAAATGTTGTTTTTCCTCTTTCCATTAAATAGGATAGTCCCATCTTTCTGACTAACAGCTTTACATGATTTTTGATTAAAGATTATATCATAACCGTTATCACTTAATTGACTTATGGATAATAGATTATGCATTAATCCATCTACTAATAGAATATTATTTATAGAGGGAAGATTTCCATTACCTACTGTTCCAGAGCCAATGATCTTTCCCCTCTGATTGCCTCCAAAGCCTACGTGGCTTCCAGGCTTTGGAACATATGCCTTCTTCCCGTCATATGTCGTGAGCAGCCAGAGTCCAGGTACCATGACTGGTGTTTCTGATTTGCTGCTAAAGATATCTGTAACATGTATTATTTTATCCTTAGGTACCCATATTTTCTTGGGTCCTGATTTGTTAGCATTACCAAAACTCTGGTTGAATTTTGGTTTCACAGAATAATTACTACTAGTATATTTAATGTCATGTGTGTGACCATACACAAAGTCTGATTTCAGAGGAGTGCATTTAATAATTAGATCCATGGCATTCTTTGGTGTAGGTACCTTACCTTGGTATCCTATTCCCTTTCTGTCGTTTCTGCTAACTCCATAGATCATTGAAGCCATTTTGCTTCTATCTATGCTTTTAGCAAGGAACTTCTGAAAGCTGTGATCATACTCCTTGATGATCTCATCAGCGTTGCTGGGAGTTTCAGAAATTATTTCCTTCTGAGAGTTTTGTAAAAGACTTTCTAATTTTGAAATTTTATTTTTCAACTCAGAATTTTCCAATTTAAGACTCTCAGTTTTATCAGAGTCAGAATCAAGATTCATTTTCAGGTTTCTGAATTTAACTCTGATCTGCTGATATCTTTCCAGAATTTCGTTAAGGCTTTCAGCAAGTTCAGCCTTAGTAAAATTAATTACAAAGTCAGGGAATACCTCTTCGGTGTCTGATTCAGAGTCTGATTCAGAAGCTTCACTGTCTTCTGATATGTTAGCCATGAGAGCTATGTTTGCTCTCTCATTATCTGATTCTGAGTCAGCTTCAGACGAGTCAGAGTCATCCCATGTAGCCATGAGACTCTTCTTCTTTTCCCTTCCAAACTTCTTTTTGGGCTTTTCCCTCTGAAGCTTTGGACAGTCACTCTTGTAGTGTCCTTACTCGTTGCATTCATAGCAGATGATGTCCTTGGTGTTTGGCTTTCTGCTTCCTGAAGAGCCTTCATATTTTCTATATCCAGAGGAGGAGTCTGACCTTCTGTATCTGGAGGAGGACTCATTCTGATCGGATCTTCTGGTATTCCTGAACTTTCTTTGCCTTTGCTTCCATAGTTGATTCACTCTTCTAGAGAGGAGGGAAAGTTCGTCTTCTTCTGATGAGGACCCATCAGAAGTTTCTTCAACAGCCTGCAAAACTTTGGAGTCAGATTTTTTGTTAGAATTTAAGGCTAAAGGCTTACCTTGCTTCTGAGGTTCATCAGCTTCTAGCTCTATCTCGTGACTTCTGAGGGAGCTGATAAGTTCCTCCAGAGAGATTTTGTTGAGATCTTTAGCTAGCTTCAGCGCTGTAACCATTGGCCTCCATTGTTTTGGCAAGCTTTTGATGATCTTCTTGACATGATCAGCAGTAGAATACCCTTTGTCCAGAACTTTGAGACCAGCCACCAGAATTTGAAATCTTGAGAACATCGTTTCAATTGATTCACTTTCTTCCATTTTGAATGCCTCATACTTCTGAATGAGCGCAAGAGCTTTAGTTTCTTTGACCTGAATATTGCCTTCATGCGTCATTTTGAGAGAGTCAAACATACTCTTTGCAGTGTCTCTGTTAGATATCTTTTCATATTCAGCGTAAGAGATGGCGCTGAGAAGAATAGTTATGGCCTTGTGGTGATTTTTGAAGTCACGCTTTTGTTGATCAGACATTGCCTTCCTGTCAATCTTCTGACCACTTCCATTCACTGGGTGCGTGTATCCATCTGTCACCATGTCCCACAGATCAGCATCATGTGCCAGAAAGAAGCTTTCTATTCTGTCTTTCCAGTAATCAAAATTCTCTCCATCAAAGACTGGAGGTTTGCTGCTGAATCTGTCTCTATCTTCATTGTTGTCATTGCTGGTGTGTTGATATGTTCCTGCCATTGTGTTTTTCTGACGCTGGATCTTGTACTGACACGGTTAAGTGTTTTAGCTCAGAACCAGGCGCTCTGATGCCAATTGAAGAAGTGAAAAACACAAGAAGGGGGGTTGAATTGTAAAACTTGAAATCAAATGCAGACAACACGTTATTTTTATCCTGGTTCGTTTGATATCAAACTACTCCAGTCCACCCGTCAAGGTGATTTCGCCTCTCTCCAACGAGGTCTTAATCCACTATATTCAACTGAATATTACAACTGCTTTAACAATTGCTAAAGCCTTCTTGAGTCTAAACCACAGACCGGTTTCTCAAGGAAATTCTTTCTTACAGATAAATGAATACTATGTGTGTTGAATGTTTTCTACAAAAACTTTATATCACAACTGTGATAATACACAAATTAAGCTTATGTGAAACTAGGATGCTATGACTATAGAGTAAACAGTTTGAGAGATATAGCAAGCTGTATGAGTGAGGATGAAGATGATTTGCTTTAGGCTTGTAAAGAGTTGTAAAGCATTAGCCAATTCATTTCTCACTGACTTGTTTATATAGCCTTGGAAAAGATACATTGTAGTCAATTATTCCATTTCAATGCCCATTACGTTCTTTCCATATTGAGAAGATCTTTGTCTTGGAATACAGCCGTTGGTAATAAAGTGTCTTGAAAGCACAGTATCGTTGTCAATTAAGCGTGTTGATTGGCTTTGGCTTATTCTGACGCTTCTAGGTGCTGATGATATTGTTTTGGTCTTGATCAGAGTTTAGAGTATGTTAAGCGCAGATCTGTTCATCAAGCTTCAGCGTAAGCACATGCTTTGATCTTCTGATGCTGGCATATGATATTTCATCTTCTGATGCTGGCATATGATATTTCATCTTCTGATGCTGATGTTGACATTCTTATGCTGATATCCATCAGAGTTTCTGTAAATGCGCAATATAATTTTTAGGTAGCATATATGTCTCATATGAATTATACAATTTATTTAATCTAGCATTTTGTTATCATCAAAACTTTAACTTAGGGTAGTAGATTCAAACTTTGTTCTAACATATATGAACTGTATCTGAAAGATGAATCTGAATGAGTATCAAAATGGCATCCGTATCTGGAGCGTATCTGAACTGTATCTGAATCCTGGTGCTCTTGATGAATGCTGGTTAAGGTATAAGTCTTCCACTGATAGACAGGGGATGGGACATAGTCGTACGTTTTAAATCCCTAACTTTTGCCTGGACCGCTCTTTCGGGTTTTCAGTCCACCGGGATACCCTTTTTTGCCCAAGCCGCCCTTTCGGGTTTTCGACTTGCCGGGTGTACAAATTTTTTCATTTTTTATCCCTAATTTTTGCCCGTACCCTTTTGGTTCGCCGGGATGCCCTTATTTTTGCCTAGGTATGTCAACCTAGCGGGTCTTTGTTATGAGTAGTATTTTCCGACTATGTCCACGCTTTCAGGATGTAGAGAGTTGTCACTGTCCATAGTGTTGTGTTGTAGTACTGTTAAAAATGTTTTCTTAATGGCACATGATTCGTTGCTGGAATGCGTGCGTCATGCCTCAAGCGATTCAGATGGAGATCTGCCCCTGGTTATTTGGAACTTTTGGAGAGACTGCCCCAGGTGATGGACGATGATCATGCCGTGCCCCTTGGTTGCAAGCGTTTTTCCACTTGAGGTGATCACTTTCGTTGGAGAAGGTTTTTGTTCACTAGATATTCATCATGCGAATTTCTCTGCTGCTGAACAAATAGTCATATACAAACAATGTTATTTTAAGAATGCAAATCTTACGTCTGTCTTGAAATTTTTGAAAATGCATTTTTCAGTAAAACAGGCAAATTTTGTAAAATATGATGTCAACTCAGGATTTACAGAAAGTCCTACAGGAGTCAAAATACCTTTTATAACAATATGCTTTCGAACTAACCCATGCTTCAGCTGGGACTTTTAAGGGTTGTAACGTGGCTTGGTTCACGGTTAAAGAAACAAAGGATAAAGACTCAAAATTTATTTGTACCCACTCGTTCTTCGTGATGTTCTTCGATCCTATGCTCAGTCAATTGCGCGCTTAGAATCCCGTTTGAGTCTTTGATATGATATTCTAGTGATGGTTCGGATACTGACAGTTTATTTTGAATAGGCAGTCATTTCTTTTTTGTTGAGGGTTTTTAGGACCTCTTTCTTTTTTATTTTATTATCCCTGTCTTTTGCCTGAACTGTTTCTTTTTGTGATTACAGTCAGCGGGATGCCCCCGTTTTTTTCTTAAGTCTCCTTCATGGGTTTTGACTTAATGGGCTTTTATTTCGAGAGATAATGACTGCTTGTCTTGACGATTATAGGGAACCATCACCGTCTTTTGTTTTGGAAGGACGTCTTTGAAGCCATTCATTGTGCACTTGGATTAACTGAGAAAACTACCCTGCCCCGGTTATAATTAAGGGTTTTAATATGTGTGAAAAGAAACTCCTACTTCTTTGGCTCGAAGGGGTTGACTAGGGATTATCTTCCTTATAACTCCACTGTTTAGGATTTGAAACAATGCCTGTACATCGTCAGCGGGGTCTATTCAAAAGCATACTGTAGAGATTTTGATATCATTTTTGTCATCCTCCCTCTAAAGGCTCAGAGCTTTTGTTCGAGAGTTGAATATCACAAAAGGAAATAAGAACGCATTTTTGAAATAGTGAATACGAATGAATTGATTCAAGAAAAACATATGCAATGCATTGATAAAGTAATAGAGTTTGACATGAATAGATGTTCGAACAATCAAAAGAAAATTGCAAATTGAAAATTCTAATGAACAAAAGCCTCTTCGTCTGGTCTTGTCACTTCAGAGGACGTGCCTTGGAGGGATGGTAGAAGAACTCAGCCTGGCCATCTTGTGTAAACTCCAGCATTCCTTCATCAATCAAGTCCTAGATTTTATTTTTCAATGCCCAACATTCATCAGTATCATGCCCTGGGCTGTTGGAATGGTATGCACACCTTGCATCAGGATTGTAGTTAGGCGAAGAAGTCTTAGGATTCGGATGAGCTCCTATCAACATAATCAGATTCATCCTTAATAGGTGTTGCAAAGCTTGAGACAACAACATGTTGAGTTTGGTAAACTGCCTTTTGGGCATATCCGACTTACTCTGATTAACCTGTTTTTTTTGGCGAGGTTGTTATTGGACCTGTGATGTAGTAGCAATTTGGAAAGGTCCACTCTTCACCAAACCAAACTCTTGTCTTCTTGGAGGTTGATCAATGACTTGGTCCCCGGCCTCGACTGTTTTCTTCATACTGTTGTATCTGTCTTGATGAATTTTGTTGATGATGTCTTTTAGCTCTTCTTGTCTTCGGGCTAGGCCTTGGATAAGAGCCATCTGCCCCAGCATATGGGTTCTCATTGCACCTACCTCAGCTTGCAGTTGTTCCAGTCGTTCGTCCTTATTGTCTTCAGGACTTTTCTTGACCAAGTTCCCAACGAGGAGTGTTTTCAACTCTTCCTTCCCCTTGAATAGTGTTGTACCCCAAAATTTTCCCTCCCATATTTCTCAATACCTGTCAAGAATCATCTCCAAGTTTTCAAGATGGCTCAAGAGTTGGACAGTCAAATCATCTCCTAAGGCAGTCAATTCAAAATTAGGGTTTTGTGTTGCATCAAGGTACTTACATACAAATGACCTCAAGTGCTTCCCAATGTCCTAATATGTTCTTAAGTTCATCCATGTCAAATTTCAAGCCTTGCAGAGGAAGTTTGGTCAGTTAATTGCTCAAGAGGCCCAAAAATCGACTGTGCTAGGGCAAAAGTCAACCGTGACCTACAAATAGTCAAACCTCAAGATTTTTTGTCAACATTCTCATTTTGAAGGATAATTCATCATTTGATCAAGGGTTTATCATGATTCATCAAGGATTACTCAAGATTCATCAAGATTCAAAAGTTGCTAAATTAGGGTTTTGTAGGAAACGTCAACTCAACTTTGACCAAGCATAACTTTCTCATACTTTATGAGAAATGACCCATCCAAATCTCATTTTGAATAGGATGCAATATCCTACAATCCATCTTCACACCCCAAGATCAATAAATGCACTCACAAAAAGTTACAAATTTGGACATTATAGGTTATTTTTGAAAGTCAACAAAAACACTTTTTTTACCAAAGCTTATAACTTGAGAGTGGAACATCAAAGTGAGATGAGACTAAAAGGGTTGGTTAGATAACATCTCAAGGTTTTTAAGAAGTCAAAGAACACCTCCAAAACTTCAAAATTGAAGAAGTTATGCATTGTTGAAGTTGGGCATTTTTCCAAAATTGCCAAAAGTCAACTATCCCCAAAACTCCAATTTTTGACAAAAGGGCCCACTTTTTTCCACTTGATTTGATATTGTCACACCACACACGTGTCATATCTTCAGTCTTGTGCCAATTTATTAATTTTTCTATTTTATTTGATTTTTATTGATTTAATTCATTTTTAATCAATTTAAATCCAAATCTTAATCAATTGAAATCTTTTTGATCATTACAGGTCTTTAATATCATTATGGACATGACCAAATTCGAATCAAGGCATATCATGAACAAATATTGGATTTTTTGACAAATATGGAAGCTTGTTCATGGGAGATCAAATCATATCTTAATTCATCAATTCACATGGATTCAAGGCCCAACTTTTAACCTAATTCGTTCCTTATTACTCACACAATGCAAAGACATCAAGAACACGGCCTAGAGGCTGCAAAATTCACAAAATCAAACTTGGAAAAAAGCTTGAAAAGCTTGAATCTGAAATCGATCTTAGAGGCGTTTCCAAGGCAAAAGCTCCACGCTATCATCTTGCTTGACATCTATTGAAGCTAAAGCAACCATTCACAAGCCCTGAAACCTCATCAAACGCACTGTAAGTCTTCTTGAATACCGCTCTGAACATGGAATCATGATCTCTTGTCCTTGCATATTTTTGCCCAAATATTAACATATTCATAATCCTTGAATGATTTCCAAGCTATCTGCAATATTTGATTTTGTTTTGGTAGCCTGTAAAGCCCTACCCGAAACTAGGGTTTGGGTTTCTTGTTTTTAGGCGTTTCAATTACAGGTAAAATCAAGACAAACCATGGACACGGTTGTGTTCAGGGAGGAGAGACGAGCATGGTGATGGCCTCTGTTTGCATTTATATGGCCTATAGCTCGTTTTAGGACGAATCTAGGAATTTAGCTGCGGATAAAATCCGCAGGTAAATATTCAGGTTTTTCAACGAAGAAGACGACCATGTGTCTTCTCCTGATTGGTGGTTTCAAATCTCGCGCGTTTTATTTTTTATTTACAGCATATTATTTGTTTTTAGCATATAATAATCATTGTTTATTCCAATAACAAAAATGTGCAATGGCTCAGTTGGTGAAGGCGCTAGTGGATTGTCCAATGGGACCTGGGTTCGAATCCCAGGTCCCCCCAAAAACTTTGTTGCATTTTATTTACATGTGATTCCATGCAGCATCAAAAGCGTGACCTGTCATATGTCTCTATCCAGATGGTTGCCAAATGGCTTCAGATCAAATCCAATGGCCAAAATTGAACATCCACCATGGTCTCTAGTCAACAGGCACACATGGGATGGCAAAAGTCAAATGCAGGCTGGCTTGAATTGGGCCAAACAATTGCCAGATTTACCTCCCCTTGGGCCCAACACCCCCTCGGTTTATTCTTTTTTCCTTTTTCTTATATTTATTTATTTGTTTTATTATTTATTTTTATTACCATTAACCAAATAATTAATTTTCCTCAGAAAAAATCAGAAAACACAAAAAAATATTATTTTTATTTATTAAAATTAATTTCATCATTTTATTTTTGTAAATAAATTAATTTAATTGATTTAGTTTTAATTAGGAAATAACATTAACAATTTTGCAATAATTAAAATTAATGTAGAATATTAGGTTTTAATAATTTTAATCAATTTTATTTTATTTCCTTAAATATAAAAAAACCAAAAATATTTTCATTAATTAATTAATTTAATAATTAGCTTAGGTTTAATTCCATTTAATTTAAAAATAGCAAAAAAATGCTTTCTTTCCAAAAAGGGTCAAAACCCTAAAAAATACGTCGTTTTAATTTTCTCGCACGCGATCCATTTTATGCCAATATTGTAATTGCTTCCGGTATGTAATAGCTTTTAATTAGGACTTTAATTATTTATCGCTTTATTTTACTTTCCGCAATTTAAATTAAAGGGTTTGTTTTTGGCGATGTAAATACCCGACCCCTTGTAATAGTTTAGATTTAATTTCCGCAATTTTATTTCCGCAACTATACACTGTTAGATGTTTGATAATAGGGAATGCATGTCAAGATTCAAATGTATGAACTTAAAATCAACATAGCTCATCCATGACATGTACAAAGATAAAATTAACCGAAATAACACACTCGCACATGTGCACTCTTAGGGTACACCTCACTTGGTTGCCTTCGAACATGGTCATTGAGTGTAGGAAGTTTTAGAGGTCGCCCTCTTGTCCAAAGATCATAGTTGCCTCGAAACGGTTGCCTCGGATAAAATGATCTAAGACATTAGGGTTACCGCTAAGGCGTCCTAACATTGCTTTAGTGACCACACGTCCCTTAATCGAATTGACCCGAAAACTCCAACGACGATGCTACCTACTCATCAATAGTGGGCTAGCATTGTCTAAAGGACATTTGTACAGATTAATTCCTTTTTTCGAGTAGGTAGATGGTTCTTAAGTACTTTCTCTCTTTTAAAAAACAAAACTTTTCGCAGTTACACTCCTTTCAAACAAAAACTTCCTTTTAAACCCACAAACACAAAGAAAAACAAACTTTTGAAAACACAATGAGCAAGTACCTAAGAGCCCGTGGATAACCACGGATAGAAAGGGTGCTAACACCTTCCCTTTCTATAATATACCTCCCGAACCCGAGAAATATCTCGAAAAAGGAATTTTTCTGTGTTTTTTTCCTTTCCTTGTTGGATAAAATAAAAGACGGTGGCGACTCTTGCTTACCGCGACATTTTGCAAAAACAAACGCAAAACATGAACCAGCATTCCAAAAAACAATCAGTTCTCTTCCCACCGTATCACCAGAACTGGCGAATCTGCTGAGGAATTATTATAAGTGAGGTGTACCTTAGGATTAGATCATTGTGTTTTCAATTGTATGCTTTGTATGATTTACATTTGTGGGTTTGTATCGGAGTTCTATAGATCCTAACTCGGATCTGGGGATACCCTTTAGGTAAGTAGCAATAAACTATGAGGGAACTGTCCAGCATAGACCGATACGGTTGAAGCAGTAGCTACATTGGTGTGGCACTTTAGTCTGTACCGATATCCCTTGTGTTGGAACGAGGAGAATATGGGTCTTCTAAGGGGTCATTAAGCACCAACTGACCTTAGAACCTTAAATTGACCAACATGGCCATAGAACAGTAGCAGTATGCTACACTCATTGAGACTAAACTCTCGCGATGATTTCGGCCGCAAGAAAAGGTTGCTAAACTAGAATTATGATCGATTGAGGGTAGTCAGTGATATTGAGATCCTCTAGAACCCGGTTACTATTTTTAGGACATGTTTAAACCAACTGAACTGAAAGAGGGTAGTGCCTAAGCTCCTTGCCATCCTGAAATCTAAGGGCTCTTTTGTGTGAGTTGTGTGCCTTTACCATGTTTGCTATTTGTGGATACTTGTGGTGTGCCTACTATCATGACATCATGACATCATAACATTGCATACATCTTGCATTGGACTAACCTATTTCAAAGACAGGAGGGATTCATCTTTGTTCTGTTTTGTAGGTCATCATAATGCCCATGCGTAAGAATACCATCCGGATCAACCTTGTCCAAGTCCCTACCTTGCTTAAAGAGTTGGTTGCCAAGATGCCTGAGACTACTTCCTTCATCAGGAGGCATGGTTCTCTTCTCAGTTTGGTCACCTCCAAATTGGACGAGCAGATGATGAGTGTCCTAGTCCAGTTCTATGATCCGTTGTACCATTGTTTTACTTTTGAAGACTATCAGCTGGTTCCCACCCTAGAAGAGTTCTCTGAGCTGCTCGGTATCTCTGTTCTGGAGCAGACCCCGTTTACTGGTTGGGAGAAGACCCTTAGGCCTGAAGAAATTGCTGCAGCCCTTCATTTGACTAAAGAGGAGGTAATGGCTAATTGGGAGACTAGAAGTGGAGCAAAGGGCTTTCTGACTAAGTTTTTGGTTGGTAAGGCTAACTATTTCTGGGATGGTCTAGACTTCAAGGCCTTCGAGGATATTCTGGCTCTTCTGATTTATGGCTTGGTATTATTTCCGAATCCTGACACTTTTGTTGATGTGAATGCGATAAAGATCTTCATCTCTCAGAATCCTATACCCACCCTCTTGGGTGACATTCTTCATCAGCTTTATGCTTGTACTGCCCGAAAGCGGGGAACCTTAATGTGTTGTGCTCCATTATTGTCGAGGTGGTTTATTTCGCACCTCCCTAAGTCAATGCTGAAGAATAAAGAAGGAGTGGGTTGGGCTTATAGGGTGATGTCTCTCTCTCATAATGACATCATTTAGACTCTCAAGGGTATGGACGAGGTAAATATCATTGATCGCTGTGGGGAGTACCCCAATGTTCCACTATTAGGAACCCATAGAGGAATTTCTTACAACCCATGCTTAGCTCTACGTCAGTTCGGGCGTGCCAGAAGAGAAGGACCTCACGAGCTGCTAATGCCTAATATCATCTTTGATTTTCAAGGGGATAGCGACGAGCAGCGTCACTGATTCATAAGGGCATGGGATAGAGTTTACCAATCTGATCCACACGAGCTGGGCCCAAAGACTTCTCTGCCAATGGAGCCATATCCCAGATGGGTCCGTATCCGCGCCCAAAATCTGGGTATGCCATATGAAGTTGTCCGACCTGTCACTCTTGAAGTTGCTAATAAAGAAGGAGTTCTTCCAACCATCCTCCATCCTTATATGCCCACTGACATTGGGGCACTGAAAAGATCTTGGATGCAACTGAGGGAAGAACGGGATTCTTACCGAGAGAAGTTCAACGAGCAAGAGCAGAAGATCCAGAAGTTGACTAGGCAGTTGGAGAACGAGCGGATTCTCAACAACTATGTCCGCACTGATAAGAAGAGACCATGGGAGCGTTGATTGACCTTTGATGTTTTCCCTTTCCAGTTTTATTTACTTTTCAGTATTTCCATTCCTGTAATGCCTTAAGGGCAGTTTGTTGAACAATTTGAATTCCAAAATTTATCTAATAAAGTGTATTTCCTTTCTTGTTTACAAATTTGAATCTCCCGATTGTCTTTGAAATCATAATCATACGCATTTCATCTCATGCACTCCATAACAGGTACCCATTATAGGTCTCTTACCTTCTTTGTTGTTTATTTCAGCACTCATCATGTCTACTGAACCTTCAACTGAGCAAGCCATCAAGGCCCTCCAGGCCCAAAATGCCCAATTTCAAGAGCTGTTCATGAATCTAGCTAAGGGTCAGCAAGACCTGAAGACCCTGATTCTGAAATAGAAGAAGAAGAAGAAGAGGACAATCCTGTTTAACACAGGGCTTAGGTTTGGAAACAGACTACAAAATGAACTTGATCTGACCACCTCATATGGAGGGAAAGGTAGTCAAGAGGAAAGGAGGGTTGCTAGCCCTGTGGTCTCTGACAACGAGACGGACTACGATGAAGAGCAGTATCCTCCTGCTGAGGATAGATACAAGCAACTGGAAGACCGGTTGAGTGCTATGGAAATTCAGAAGGTGCCTGGTATGGACTTCGGAGATCTAGGTCTATCATTTGGGGTAGTGATTCCCCACAAATTCAAGGCACCAGCCTTTGCTAAGTATGACGGAGTTTCTTGTCCGAAGCTACACCTCCGGTCATATGTGAGGAAGATTCAGCTGTACACCGCTGATAAGAACCTATGGATCTATTTCTTTCAAGATAGTCTCTCAGGGACTCAGCTTGAGTGGTTCTATCAGTTAGACGGAGCCAGTATCCGCAGTTGGGAAGATTTGGCTACCGCATTCTACAGGCAATACCAGTACAACTCCGACCTCGCTCCCACGTGTACCCAACTCCAGGGTATGTCAATGGGAACGGGCGAAGGATTCAAAGATTATGCTCAGAAGTGGAGGGACCTCGCCGGTAGAGTGCAACCACCCTTGGCTGATCGGGAGCTTGTGGACATGTTTTTGGGGACCCTGTCTGGTCCATTTTTTAACCATCTGATTGGAAGCTCTTCATCTGGGTTTACAGAGCTTATTTTGACCAGTGAGAGGATTGAGTCTGGTATTAAGGCTGGTAAGATACAGAAGGGTGCCTCATCGAGCACCGAGAAGAAGTCGTTTAAAAAAGAGTCCAGTGTTGTCTACAGTTCGAGAAGACAGAATAGACATGAACACCGTCAAGCTGTGAATGCGGTTGTTATTTCAAAACCTGCTGGTGCTCCTCAACACAGCAACCAACAAAAGGATGAGAGACCTATAAGGCAATTCACCCGTCTCAGCATGAACTTATCTTAAATTCTGCCACAGTTGCTGAAGACTAATCTGGTGGTTCTAAAGGAAGCCCCGAAGAATCCAAATACCACATCACCGAGGTATAACCCTAATGCCCGCTGTGCTTTTCACTCTGATAGCCCGGGGCATAATACGGATGATTGTTGGGTTTTGAAGAACAAGGTACAAGACATTATTGATGCGAAGGAGATTGAGTTTGAGGCGCCCGAGAGGCCTAATGTTGTGACTGCTCCTATGCCCAAGCATGGAGTAAATGCTATAAAAGAAGATTTGTTCGTGGTTTCTGTGAATGATATTGTTACCCCTCTGTTGACTGTAAATAAGAACCTTTCGCTAGCCGGTTTATTTTCGGGCTGTAATGAAGGTTGTCGTATGTGTTCTGCTCTATCTAATGGTTGTCCGCTTCTGAAATCAGGTGTCCAACGCCTGATGGATAGTAAAGAAATTCTATTCGAGAAGACTGTTGTTCCTCTGGTTCATACTGAAGATGTTGCCATCATTACCATTTTCGACAATTCTTCCAAGGCTCCCTCGAGGAAGCTTGTTAGAATTACATCTGTTCCGAGAATCGCACCTGTGATCATCACTGTTCCGGGACCCATCCCATATACTTCTGATAAAGTTGTCCCTTGGCACTATGGGGTTGATGTTTATTTTCATGGAGTTAAGCAAGATTTGGATGCTGATACTAACATCAGCAATATTGTTGGACCCGCTAAGGTCACCCGCAGCGGAAGACTTTTCTCGCCTGACATTGCTCCACCAACTGCCCGAAGACTTGTTGTTATTACACCTGCTAGTGTACCTATTCCTGTTCAAGTCCCTGTTCTTACCCCTATCGCCGAGTCATCCGAAACTCGGGGCAAAGGGATCACCACTGATATGCCTGCCCAGACGGAGGCACCAAAGACGATTACTGTTGAAGCTTCTAAGCAAGAGATAGAAGAGATCCTGAAGATCATCAAAAAGAGTGACTACAATGTAGTCGAACAACTGGGGCAAACCCCATCCAAGATTTCTATGTTGTCACTGTTGTTATGCTCAGAGGCCCATGCCAAGGCTCTGGTTACCTTCTTGAAGACTGCCCATGTGCCACAAGAGACATCAGTTGATCAGTTTACAGATTGCATGGCCAATTTAACTGCTGATAATGGGTTGGGTTTCTCAGACACCGACTTGACCGCTAAGGGGAAGAATCACAATGATGCCTTGCATGTCTCTATTGAATGCAGGGGCACTACTCTTGCACATGTATTGGTAGATATTGGTTCCTCATTGAATGTCTTGCCGAAGAAAGCTCTAGACCGGTTGGATTGTGAAGGGTTGGAGCTAAAGCCAAGCAACATCGTTCTCAGAGCCTTTGATGGGTCTAAGAGAATGGTGCATGGAGAAGTTGATATTCCAATCAAAGTTGGTTCTCAGATTTTCAATTCTACATTCTATGTGATGGACATTCGGCCATTTTATTCTTGTTTGCTGGGTCGTCCATGGATCCACAAAGCTGGGGCCGTAACCTCAACGCTCCACCAGAAGCTGAAGTACCCAGTCAAAGGGAAGATTGTGACAGTACAGGGAGAGAAAGAGTACATGGTTAGCCACCTCAACTCTTTCCGGTATGTAGAGATTGATGAGGAGTTCATTGAGACCCCATTTCAAAATTTTGAAGAGGTTCCTCAGACACTGGCGTCAGCTGAGACTGTTGTTGAAAACCCTCCTATGAAGATGGCCTCCTTAAAGGATGCTCGGGCTGTTGTTGAGAAGGGTGAGTGTACAAATTGGGGCCAACTCCCTGATTTTACACATAAGACTAACAAGTTTGGTTTGGGTTTCACGGCAGAAGCACAAAGGGTTATTCGGAATGCACGAATCAGAAGACCTCCCGTGTTCATCAGCAACTCGAGAGTGAATGCCATTGAAGTTGATGTGGAAGAGTCTGAATTCGACAGCTGGATATATCCTACGACCAACGGTGGACAATGCAACTGGACAGTAAAGGACTTCACCCCTATTACTTTTGTTACCCAGTAATAAAACTTTTGTTTTGAATCTGTAACAGACAATGTTTAAAACTTTATGGCCCGGTGTCTTACCCGGGGCATCGTGGCTTCATTTGTGAGGGCTTTATGTGTGTCATTTTCATATATCATTAATAAAAGCATTGGACGTTTCTTACATTTCAAATCTTGCGCTCCTTGTTTTTCTTTTATTATATATATATATTGCAAAACAGTTGTTTTACACACTCACATATCATGATCCAAATCCACTCTGGATCCCACTGATAACGACCCTGCTACTGCCGGTTATGACTTCGAAAGTCCGATCAACTTAGCCGAAGACGGAGGTGAAGATGATTGTGAAGTGTCTGGTGAGTTTGATAGACTACTGCTTCAAGAAGAGAGGGCCATACTACCTCCAAGCCATCAATTCTAATGCCTCCAATTACAGAAAGACCGTTGACCTTATAAGTGCTGGGTAATACAAAGAGGTACGTGTTGGGGCAGCATGACGAGTCTGGCCGAAAAGAGTATGCTATTTACTGCTTTACCAGAAAGTTTACCGACTGTGAGACCCAATACTCACTGCTCGAGAGAACTTGCTACGCTTTGGCATGGGCTGCTCGCCGGATGAGACAATACATGTTGACTCATACTACTCTGATACTAAAAGATCTAAACGTCTTGCGGCACCTTGGCCTTTTGCAATGTGGGGAATTGATATGATCGGCGAGATCAGACCTACAGCATCTAACGGGCATTGTTTTATCCTGGTAGCCATTGATTATTTTACGAAGTGGGTTGAAGCGGCTTCCTTTGCTACAGTAACCAAGAACGTCGTGGCACGGTTCATTCGGCACAATCTGATTTTTCGATACGGTGTACCAGAGAGGATCATTACGGACAATGGTACCAATCTTAACAACAAGATGATCACTGAGCTCTGCGAGCAATTCAAGATACAGCATCATAACTCTTCTCTCTGCCGGCCGAAGATGAATGGGGCTGTAGAAGCGGCTAATAAGAACATTAAGAATATTGTGCAATGACATACAAAGACTGGCACAAGATGTTACCATTTGCTCTTCATGGGTACCGTACCTCAGCACGAACGTCAACAGGGGCAACACCCTATTCATTGGTATATGGCATGGAGGCAGTCTTGCCCATTGAAGTTCAGATACCCTCTCTTCGAATCATGAAGGATGCAGGTTTGAGTGAAGATGACTAGATTCAGACCCGACTTGATCAACTGAACCTAATCGAAGAAAATAGACTTACTGCTATTTGTCATGGTCAAATGTACCAAAAACGGATGATCAAGGCATTTGACAAGAAAGTTAGACGACAAGAGTATCAAGTTGGGGACCTGGTAATCAAGCGCATTATCCTACCTCAAGGCGATCCCAAGGGCAAATGGACCCCTACTTACGAGGGTCCATTTGTGGTTAAGAACATTTTCTCAGGAGGAGCTATGATTCTAACCACCATAGATGGTGACGACCTTCCCCACCCCGTCAATACAGACATAGTGAAAAGATACTACGCATAATCAAAGACCCGCTAGGTTGACTGGCCTAGGCAAAAATAAGGGCTTCCCGGCGAATCAAAAGGGTTCGGGCAAAAATAAGGGATGAAAATAAAAAAAAAATATGTACACCCGGCAAGTCGAAAACCTGAAAAGGCGGCTTGGGCAAAAAAGGGTATCCCGGTGGACTGAAAACCTGAAAGGGCGGTCCAGGCATAAATTAGGGATCAAAGCGTAACACTATGTCTCATTGGATCACCTTGCATCCAGACTTCGGTATCGACTATCAAGCTCGGACGGCACTAATTAACCTGATTCATCTTCAACTAGTAGCAAAGTGATGAGATGCTTGAGGACATAAAGGCAATAGCAGAGTTGGAACCCAGTGGGATCATTCACATAGCTGTTTTGTTTCTTTTTACAAATTGTGTAAATTCTATTTATTCGGTGGTGTTCTCTTACTAGGACGTTAGCCTCTTGTACAAAAACACCTATTTACAAGCCAAACTTCAAAATCAATACAAATTCATTTTCAAAGAAATTTCAAACTATTTTTCCTTTATCCGTTTTGTTTTGCAAAGAACGTCCAATGTTCATTTTTGATATATGCATTTGACACTAATTGCTGCTCATAAATATCTACATGCGAAATGAAAGATGAATTACTGGTAATATCAGAAGCAGGGGCAATAAGAATTGTCCGAACTGTACAGTTGCTCTGTCCACCAGGTACCAAGGTAGATTTAGCTGAAGAATATGACCAAGATACCTTCACTCCCCACAGAGTAAGACAGTAATGATAGCTCTCTCAGCTGAGACTTGCAACTATGGACGAATCAGCAATACTCTCCCCAAGCAGAGTTAGTCTACCATCAGCCCTAAAAAGGCTTGGTATCCCCAAAAGGTCTTAATATTCCCCAGCGGAGTATAAGAATATTCTCCAGCAAGTATAAGAGTATCCCCGACAGTCTTAAAATTTCTCCACGGAGTATAAGAATGTTCCTTGATAGCATACAAGATACCCCCAGTGGAGTCAATATTTCCCCAGCACGGTTTGAAAAAGCTATCCCAACAGAGTTGAATCATCTTCCTCAGCAGACTCTAGAAGTTTATCCCCAGCGGAGTACAAAATAAATCTCCCCATCCAAATTCAGAGGGTTATCCACACAAGAGTCTAACAGGGTTATCCCTAGCAAGTCGCAACTGAAAGATCATCCCCAGCGAAGTTCTTTCTTTCCCCAAACAGGATTTCAATCCTCAACAGATTCAATATCACCAGCAACAGTAATCCATCCCCAGCAGAGTTTATCAGCGGAATCCCCAGTGGAGTTTATCGTTAAAATCTTCAGCAGAACATCTCTTCCCCACAGAGTAATTCCCCATAGAGTAATCTCTTCATCAGTTTATTCCCCAACGGAGTTATCCTCTCCTGCAAGTTTATCATCTTCGTTCCTCATCCCCAGCGAAAACGAAGAATTCAACTCTATTCTCCAGCAGCTATCCGGGATTTATTTTCCCCAGCTAAAACATTACATTTCCATACATCATGATACATGCATATACGCATCATATCGTACAATCTCATTTATTTTGAGAACATCATGGCTTGATCCATATCATGCATTGCATATGACTGACCTTTACCTTTCAGGAAAGATACAGTTAAAGTTCTCAGCTACGTCAAAGACCTGACCGGTTCTTAAATCTCAATTGAATTATCCTCAGTTGAATTTCAGATAAGGTTCTCAATCTCGACAATTTCTCTACGTCATAGTGTGGACGAGTGTTATAATCTCAACGGTATACTACGTTGAATACTAGTCAATTCCTAGATCTTGATGTTTTCCTCCGTCATAGTGTGGACGTGTTCTCTAATTTCAACGGTATACTACGTTGAAGACCAGACAATTCCTAGATCTTGATGAAGATGTTTCCCTACGTCATAGTGTGGACGAGTTCTCTAATTTCAACGGTATACTCCGTTGAAGACCATACAGTTCCTAGATCTTGATGTTTTCCTCTGTCATAGTGTGGACGAGTTCTGTATTTTCAACGGTATACTACGTTGAAGACCAGACAGTTCCTAGATCTTGACGAAGATGTTTTCCTCCGTCATAGTGTGGACGAGTTCTGTATTTTCAACGGTATACTATGTTGAAGACCAGACAGTTCCTAGATCTTGATGAAGATGTTTTCCTCCGTCATAGTGTGGATGAGTTCTGTATTTTCAACGGTATACTACGTTGAAGACCAGACAGTTCCTAGATCTTGATGAAGATGTTTCCCTACGTCATAGTGTGGACGAGTGCTATAATCTCAACGGTATACTACGTTGAATACTAGTCAGTTCCTAGATCTTGATGTTTTCCTCCGTCATAGTGTGGACGAGTTCTCTAATTTCAACGGTATACTACGTTGAAGACCAGAAAGTTCCTAGATCTTGATGAAGATGTTTCCCTACGTCATAGTGTGGACGAGTTCTCTAATTTCAACGGTATACTCCGTTGAAGACCAGACATTTCCTAGATCTTTATGTTTTCCTCCGTCATAGTGTGGACGAGTTCTGTATTTTCAACGGTATACTACGTTGAAGACCAGACAGTTCTTAGATCTTGATGTTTTCCTCCGTCATAGTGTGGACGAGTTCTCTAATTTCAACGGAATACTATGTTGAAGACCAGACAGTTCCTAGATCTTGATGAAGATGTTTCCCTATGTCATAGTGTGGACGAGTTCTCTAATTTCAACGGTATACTCCATTGAAAACCAGACAGTTCCTAGATCTTGATGTTTTCCTCCATCATAGTGTGGACGAGTTCTGTATTTTCAACGGTATACTACGTTGAAGACCAGACAATTCCTAGATCTTTATGAAGATGTTTTCCTCCGTCATAGTGTGGACGAGTTCTGTATTTTCAACGGTATACTACGTTGAAGACCAGACAGTTCCTAGATCTTGATGAAGATGTTTCCCTACGTCATAGTGTGGACGAGTTCTCTAATTTCAACGGTATACTCCGTTGAAGACCAGACAGTTCCTAGATCTTGATGTTTTCCTCCGTCATAGTGTGGACGAGTTCTCTAATTTCAACGGTATACTATGTTGAAGACCAGACAGTTCCTAGATCTTGATGAAGATGTTTCCCTATGTCATAATGTGGACGAGTTCTCTAATTTCAACGGTATACTCCGTTAAAGACCAGACAATTCCTAGATCTTGATGTTTTCCTCCGTCATAGTGTGGACGAGTTCTGTATTTTCAACGGTATTACGTTGAAGACCAGACAGTTCCTAGATCTTGATGAAGATGATTCCCTACGTCATAGTGTGGACGAGTGCTATAACCTCAACGGTATACTACATTGAATACTAGTCAGTTCCTAGATCTTGATGTTTTCCTCCGTCATAGTGTGGACGAGTTCTGTATTTTCAACGGTATACTATATTGAAGACCAGACAGTTCCTAGATCTTTATGAAGATGTTTCCCTACGTCATAGTGTGGACGAGTGCTATAACCTCAACGGTATACTACGTTGAATACTAGTCGGTTCCTAGATCTTGATGTTTTCCTCTGTCAAATTGTGGACGAGTTCTATAATCTCAACGGTATACTACATTGAAGACCAGACAGTTCCTAGATCTTGATGGAGATGTTTCCCTACGTCATAGTGTGGACGAGTGTTATAACCTCAACGGTATACTACGTTGAATACTAGTCAGTTCCTCGATCTTGATGTTTTCCTCCGTCAAAGTGTGGACGAGTTCTACAATCTCAACGCTATACTACGTTGAAGACCAGACAGTTCCTAGATCTTGATGAAGATGTTTCCCTACGTCAAAGTGTGGACGAGTGCTATAATCTCAACGGTATACTACGTTGAATACTAGTCAATTCCTAGATCTTGATGTTTTCAACCAGTCAAAGAAGACAAAACCACCTACCAACCATCTCCAAAGGCATCTGTAAGCCCATTCCCGACATCACAATGCTGATACCACTTCATGCGAGTGCAAATTTCTGGGCACTCTAGTGTTCAATCATCTTCCACCTTTGGATCACGAAAGGCCCGAAAGCAAATCTACATCCTCAGGTTTAAGATGATTGAACAGGGGCAACTGTTATACCCCAAAATTTGCCCTCCCATATTTCTCAAGACCTGTCAAGAATCATCTCCAAGTTGTTCAAGATGGCTCAAGAGTTGGACAGTCAAATCATCTCCTAAGGCAGTCAATTCAAAATTAGGGTTTTATGTTGCATCAAGGTCCTTACATCCAAATGACCTCAAGTGCTTCCAAAATTCCTAATATGTTCTTAAGTTCATCCATGTCAAATTTCAAGCCTTGCAGAGGAAGTTTGGTCAGTCAATTGCTCAAGAGGCCCAAAAATCGAATGTGCTAGGGCAAAAGTCAACTGTGACCTACAAATAGTCAAACCTCAAGATTTTTTGTCAACATTCTCATTTTGAAGGATAATTCATCATTTGATCAAGGGTTGATCATGATTCATCAAGGATTACTCAAGATTCATCAAGATTCAAAAGTTGCTAAATTAGGGTTTTATAGGAAAAGTCAACTCAACTTTGACCAAGCATAACTTTCTCATACTTTATGAGAAATGACCCATCCAAATATCATTTTGAAGAGGACGAAATTTCCTACAATCCATCTTCACACCCCAAGATCAAGAAATGCACTCACAAAAATTTACAAATTTAGACATTATAGGTCATTTTTGAAAGTCAACAAAAACACCTTTTTTACAAAAGATTATAACTTGAGTGTGGAACATCAAAGTGAGATCAGACCACAAGGGTTTGTTATAGGACATCTCAAGGTTTCTAAAAAGTCAAAGAACACCTCCAAAAGTTCAAAATTGAAGAAGTTATGCATTGTTGAAGTTGGGCATTTTTCCAAAATTGCCAAAAGTCAACTATCCCTAAAACTCCAATTTTTGACAAAAGGGCTCACTTTTTTCCACTTGATTTGATCTTGTCACACCACACACGTGTCATATCTTCAGTCTTGTGCCAATTTATTAATTTTTCTATTTTATTTGATTTTTATTGATTTAATTCATTTTTAATCAATTTAAATCCAAACAAAATCCAAATCTTAATCAATTGAAATCTTTTTGATCATTACAAGTCTTTAATATCATTATGGACATGACCAAATTCGAATCAAGGCATATCATGAACAAATATTGGATTTTTTGACAAATATGGAAGCTTGTTCATGGGAGATCAAATCATATCTTAATTCATCAATTCACATGGATTCAAGGCCCAACTTTTAACCTAATTCGTTCCTTATTACTCACACAATGCAAAGACATCAAGAACACGACCTAGAGGCTGCAAAATTCACAAAATCAAACTTGGAAAAAAGCTTGAAAAGCTTGAATCTGAAATCGATCTTAGAGGCATTTCCAAGGCAAAAACTCCACGCTATCATCTTGCTTGACATCTACTGAAGTTAAAGCAACCATTCACAAGCCCTGATACCTCATCAAACACACTGTAAGTCTTCTTGAATACCGCTCTGAACATGGAATCATGATCTCTTGTCCTTGCATATTTTTGCCCAAATATTAACATATTCATAATCCTTGAATGATTTCCAAGCTATCTGCAATATTTGATTTTGTTTTGGTAGCCTGTAAAGCCCTACCCGAAACTAGGGTTTGGGTTTCTTGTTTTTAGGTGTTTCAATTATAGGTAAAATCAAGATAAACCATGGACACGGTTGTGTTCAGGGAGGAGAGACGAGCATGGTGATGGCCTCTGTTTGCATTTATATGGCCTATAGCTCGTTTTAGGAAGAACCTAGGAATTTAGCAGCGGATAAAATCCGCAGGTAAATATCCAGGTTTTTCAACGAAGAAGACGACCATGTGTCTTCTCCTGATTGGTGGTTTCAAATCTCGCGCGTTTTATTTTTTATTTACAGCATATTATTTGGTTTTAGCATATAATAATCATTGTTTATTCCAATAACAAAAATGTGCAATGGCTCAGTTGGTGAAGGCGCTAGTGGATTCTCCAATGGGACCTGGGTTCGAATCCCAGGTCCCCCCAAAAACTTTGTTGCATTTTATTTACAGGTGATTCCATGCAGCATCAAAAGCGTGACCTATCATATGTCTCCATCCAGATGGTTGCCAAATGGCTTCAGATCAAATCCAATGGCCAAAATTGAACATCCACCATGGTCTCTAGTCAACAGGCACACATGGGATGGCAAAAGTCAAACGCAAGCTGGCTTGAATTGGGCCAAACAATTGCCAGATTTAACTCCCCTTGGGCCCAACACCCCCTTGGCTTATTCTTTTTTCCTTTTTCTTATATTTATTTATTTGTTTTATTATTTATTTTTATTACCATTAACCAAATAATTAATTTTCCTCATAAAAATCAGAAAACACAAAAAAAATATTATTTTTATTTATTAAAATTAATTTCATCATTTTATTTTTGTAAATAAATAAATTTAATTGATTTAGTTTTAATTAGGAAATAATATTAATAATTTTGCAATAATTAAAATTAATGTAGAATATTAGGTTTTAATAATTTTAATCAATTTTATTTTATTTTCTTAAATATAAAAAAACCAAAAATATTTTCATTAATTAATTAATTTAATAATTAGCTTAGGTTTAATTTCATTTAATTTAAAAATAACAAAAAAATGCTTTCTTTCCAAAAAGGGTCAAAACCCTAAAAAATGTGTCGTTTTAATTTTCTCGCACGCGATCCATTTGATGCCAATATTGTAATTGCTTCCGGTATGTAATAGCTTTTAATTAGGACTTTAATTATTTATCGCTTTATTTTACTTTCCGCAATTTAAATTAAAGGGTTTGTTTTTGGCGATGTAAATACCCGACGCCTTGTAATAGTTTAGATTTAATTTCCGCAATTTTATTTCCGCAACTATACACTGTTAGATGTTTGATAATAGGGAATGCATGACAAGATTCAAATGTATGAACTTAAAATCAACATAGCTCATCCATGACATGTACAAAGATAAAATTAACCGAAATAACACACTCGCACATGTGCACTCTTAGGGTACACCTCACTTGGTTGCCTTCGAACATGGTCATTGAGTGTAGGAAGTTTTAGAGGTCGCCCTCTTGTCCAAAGATCATAGTTGCCTCGAAACAGTTGCCTCGGATAAAATGATCTAAGACATTAGGGTTACCGCTAAGGCGTCCTAACATTGCTTTAGTGACCACACGTCCCTTAATCGAATTGACCTGAAAACTCCAACGACGATGCTACCTACTCATCAATAATGGGCTAGCATTGTCTAAAGGATATTTGTACAGATTAATTCCTTATTTTTGAGTAGGTAGATGGTTCTTAAGTATTTTCTCTCTTTTAAAAAACAAAACTTTTTGCACTTACACTCCTTTCAAACAAAAACTTCCTTTTAAACCCACAAACACATAGAAAAACAAACTTTTGAAAACACAATAAGCAAGTTCCTGAACTAAGCTTCTTGAGTTTGAAGATCTCTGTTGTCTTGTTTAAGAGCCATTGCTGAAATAAACAGCGAGAACATGAGAGACCTGTACTGGAAGACCTGTTAGGCAATGATATGTATGATATATGTATGCAATATTTTTAAGGATCTCGTGGGGTAAACAAGAAAATGTCAGAAGTTGAGATTTGCAGCTTTGATTAAAGAACTTTGTATCGTTGAGAGTCCTTCTATGAGAGTCAAGCTCACCATATCGAGTGGGTCATAGCCACTGACTCAAGTTATCGTGTTTTGATCTCTAGGCGACATTGGCTAGAGGAAAATAAATCCCCTTACCCCTTGCTAGACGTCTTATTTACCATAACCTGTATCACAAACCCTTGAGATCCTTAAAATGGTTAAGGAAATGTTAAGGCATGATGTTATGATGTGTATGCTATGCGTTTAAGCAAAAGTGTGAGGTGATGTAAGCAAGTAAACCCGACAAGAAATCCAAGTTATTACATAAGGACTGTAAACAAAACTTGCAAGGAACTCATGTTGTCAGATGATAAAACTGTGCAAGTAGTTCAAGTTGAAAGCACACAAGTCACACAAAAAGCCTTAGGTTTAGGCTTGCATGGATTTTAAGGTAGTACCCTCTTGAAGTTAAGTTGGTTTCAAACCTGTCCTAGCAAAGTAACCCGGTTCTAGAGGATCTCAATATGACTGACCATCCTCCATCGATCATGGTTTCAGCTTACGCAATCTTTTCTTGCGGCCGGAACTGTTCCGAGAGTATGGTCTCAATGAGTGTAGCATCGAGTATCAACCAGTTCTCAGTTTTACACTGAGGTCGGATATCTCACTACTTTCTAATGGCTAAGTTGGTTGATTAAAGGTTCTAAGGTCAGTTGATGCTTAATGACACCACACAGCGGCCTCGTATTCTCCTCGTTTCTCTACAAGGGATACCGGTACCAACCAATATGCCACATCAACGTAGCTACTGCTTCAACCGTATCGGTCTATGCTGTACAGTTCCCTCACAGTCTATTGCTACTTACCTAAAAGGTGTCTCCAGATCTGGGTTAGGATCTATAGTAACTCCCAAACAAAACCCTTAAAAGTAAAGCAAACAAAACAAACAAGAGAAGCAATTATGATGAACTAGATCCTAAGGTATACCCCACTTATCAAATCCCCAGCAGAGTCGCCAGTTCTGTGATACGGTGACAGAACCGACTATTAAATACTGGTTTGTATTTTGCGTTTTTTGTTCGCAAAATGTCGCGGTAAGCAAGAGTCGCCACCGACTTTTATTTTATCCAATCATGGAAAAGGAAAAAGAACAGAAAAAACCTTTTTTCGAGAATATTCTGAGTACGGGGGTAGACTATAGAAAGGGAAGGTGTTAACACCATTTCTATCCATGGTTTTCCATGGGCTCTTAGGTACTTCCTCATTTTGAAATTTCTTGTGTGTGCTTTGTTTTGAAAATTTTTGTTTTACTTCGTTTTAACCCTTGTATCAGTCCTCAAGAGTGTTACGAAGTGTTTTTGAAAACTTGTTTGAAAAATGTTTGGTGTGAAAAAAGTTTGTTTATTTTGAGCAAGTACCTAACAGTTATCTACCTACTCGAAAAAAGATCGTTTCTATTCTTGTTTCCTTTAGACAGCATTATCCTACTATTGAGAAATATGTAGCACCGTCGTTGGAATTTGTAAGGGTCAATTCGAAAGGGACGTAATGGTCATTGAAGACAACATGTAAGGATACCTTAACATTTCGTAGGGACTGTCATCATATATTCGTAGGCAACATCGAGGGACAAGATCATATACCGTAGGAAACTTTGAGGGACATCGAGGGACCGTGATCTTTATGATGATTTTAAACGAGGGTTTTTGCTAAGGGTATCCCTACGTTCGAGGGACATGACCATTGTTTTCCGAGGCAACCAAGTGAGGAGTACCCTAGGAGTGAATATGTGCATATGATTTGTTTCAGTTATTTAATCTTTACACATTAGGTGATCTACCGTTTTAATTTTCAATTAGTCTTTCCATACAATCCTATTAACATACATCTAAGCAGTTTATAGTTTGCGAAAATAAAATACAGAAAGTTTAAAGTCCTAGCTATTACAAGGCTTTTGCAGATACATAATTATTTTGGACTGAAAATAAAAATGTGGAATTTAAATCCTAATTACTATTACAACCTCAGAGCAGTTACATAATTAGAACAAAGGCGAGAAAAGATAAATCTACGCTATTACATTGATAATGCGACCTATACAATTTTTCTAGAAATTAAAATATAAAAGAATAAATAAAAAGAAATTAAGGAAAAATTAAAACTTTAAATTCTAAGTTAATGTTTTTGGTGATTTTTTTTATGAAAAAGTGATTTATGATAATTAATTAAATAAACCTAAAAACCTAATTAATTTTAATTAGTAAAAAATGTTAATTTTGAAAAAAAGTTAATTAAAATACCTAAATCCTAATTGGTATGAATTAAAAAGAAAGGTTAATTTTGAAGAAAAAAAAGTTAATTAAAAACCTAAAACCTAATTAATTTTAATTAATAAAAGAAGATTAATTTTGAAAAAAAAAAGGTTAATTAAAAAAACCTAAAACCTAATTAATTTTAATTAAAAAAAGAATTAAAAAAAACTTTATGTCTAACGATTAATAAAAAAGATTAAGTTTGCTAAAAAATAGATAGGGGAATGTTGTACCCCAAAATTTGCCCTCCCATATTCTTCAAAAGTTTTGCCAAGCATCACCTCAAATGGTTCAAGGCTACTCCAAGGATTGCACAGTCAACCATCCTCATAAGCCAGTCAAAATTAAGGTTTTGGTTCCTTCAAGGAAGTTGAGGTTTTCAATGGTCCAATCAAGTCCCACATGCCTATAAACATTGTCAAGCACCTACATGTCAAGTTTTAAGGCTCACAAGGTCAAATTGCACAGTCAAAAACCCTAATTGCTTCACAATCAACTGCAGGGGCAAAATGGTCATTTGGCAGTCAAAAGTCAAAATTTTTGGTCAACATCTTATTTTGAAGCCACAATCATCATTTGGTCAAATCTTGATCATGATTCCTCAAGCATGGCTCAAAAATCATCAAGGTGTCAAAAGTTTCTATTTTTGGACAGTTGAAAAGTCAACTGTACCTTGACCAAGGCATAACTTTTTCATGGTTCATCAGAAAAATCCCATCCAATGCTCATTTTGAAGGGGAAGACATTTCCTACAACTCATCTTCACATTCCAAGTCCAAGAAATGCTCTCACAAAAAGTTATCAATTTCAACATTATAGGTCATTTTCAAAAGTCAACAAAAAGGAACTTTAAGTCAAAGACCATAACTTGATATTGGTAAATCAAAATGACATGGGACCAAAGGAATTGGTTAGAGGACTTCAAGACCTTTCCAAAATGTCCAAGAACATGTTCATAGCTTCAAAATTGAGCAAGATATGCATTGGAGAAGTTGGGAAATTTTTGTGAAAGGGCCAAAGTCAATTATCCTTGAAACTTCATTTTTTGACAAAAGGGGCCCACTTTTTCCACTTGATTCAGCTTTGCCATACCTCCCACGTGTCCCATGTTTTATTTCAAGAATAAAAATTAATTTTTCTATTTTTGTTTAATTTTATTTGATTTAATTCATTTTAAGTCTTTAAAATTCAAATAAAAATCAAGTAAATTAATGGGAGGATATTTTGTGGTTTTGATACACCATAAAACATATACCAAATTCGTTCAAGACCTATTTCAAGCATAAAAATTCAAATTTGGAGCAAATATGGCAAGTTATTTCAATGGTGATTATGGAGAAAATCAAAACTTCATTGCAAGGCTTAAAAGCTCCTTAATGTGACTGATTCTCATCCAAGCCTATATATACAAGCCTTGCAAGCCTCATTTAGAACCTAGAAAAAAAGGAGTGTGTGCAGAAACGGCCATGAGCAAAACCAAAAATTATTCAAAAAGTGAGAGTTCTAAAACATAGTTGCGAGCATCTTCAGATCAAAACAAGCACGTGGTTCTATTCCTTGCCACACCCTGAAGCTAAAGCAACCTTTGCCAAGTCCTGAGGCTCATACCGCGTTGTAAGTTCTTCCCAGGTCCCTTTATAATTTCCACACTATTTTTTTTATTGCTTTCATATGCAGATTCTCAAAAGAGGAACACTATAGACCTCATATCCCAACAAGCCAAGTGTCATCCAACGCAGATCCAGGGGACAAAAAGAAAGGAACACCATGGTCTGGAGTCAAGCATGCTGTAGGCGATCAAAAAAGTCATACAGGCCTTATTCAAATAGGCCACAATTCTCAATTCAACACCTCCAAATTTCAGCCCACACCCCCCTTTTGGTTTTACTTCCTTTTTTTTATTTTGTTTTGTTTTTCTATTATTTTAATTTTTAACCTTTTTTATTTTTATTATTATTATTAACAAATTAACTTAATTAACATATTTTCATAAAAAATAAAAAAAAATAGAATTACATCATTATTATTATTATTATTTTATTTTGTAAATAAATATTAACTAAAATAGTTTAATTAGGCAAGTTTAATTCCTTTTCTTAAATAATTAAAATAAATCTAGAATTAGGTAAAAATTAACTTTTAATTTTATTTCATTTCTTTTATTTCATAAAAACATAAAAAACAAAAAAAATATTTTCTTTTAATTAAATTAATTAATTAGTCATTAATTAGCTTTAATTTCATTTTAATTACAAAAAAGACCAAAAAAAAATCAATTCCTTTTCTTAAAAGGGTCAACACCCTTAGCACTTTCCGATTTAATTTTTATTCACGCACAGTTTATTATTATGTAATTGCTCCGGACATGTAATAGTAACTAGGACTTTTACTGTTTTTATTTACTTTCCGTACTTATTTACCAAAAAAACGGGTCTTTGTAATTTTTGGCGATGTATAGACCCGCGCCTTGTAATAGCGTAGGATTTACGTTTCCGCAATTTACTTTCCGCACCCCTTAACTGTTAACTTGCATGAAAGAATGTATGTAAATAAAAACAACTCGTAGCTCACTAATTAACAAGACAAACATTAACTGAATACAACACACAAATACACACACCACTTCTAGGGTACGCCTCACTTGTTGCCTTCGAAACGTGGTCGTCAAGTATAGGACGTCTTAGCGGTCCTTATGTCCATGATCCAGTTGCCTCAAAACAGTTGCCTCGAAACAGTTGCCTCGGAACAGTTGCCTCGAAACGGTTGCCTCGGATTAAAAAAGGATCAAGGACATAAGGGTAGCTTCTAAGGTGTCCTAACTGTTGCTTCGGTGACCACACTGTCCCTACAATCGAATTGACCCGAACACCTCCAACGGTGGTGCTACCTACCTCTCAATGGTGGGATGGCACTACCTTAAGGACATTTACACAGCTTAATTCCTTAGGGTAGGTAGATGACTCATAGATACTTGCTCTTTTCAAAAACAAAACAAAACATCTTTTCACACCGACACTTTTCAAAAAGCTTTCAAAACAATTTTTCAAACACTCTTGAGGACTGATACAAGAGTTATTCAGAAATCTTTCAACGAAACTTTTACAAAACCCACTCACATTTTGAAAAGCAAACAAACACTTTGAAAACATAAGAGCAAGTATCTAAGATCCCATGGATAACCATGGATAGAAAGGGTGCTAACACCTTCCCTTTCTATAAATCTACCTCCCGAACCGAGAAACATATCTCATAAGGAATTTTGCTGTGCTTTTGTCCTTTCCTTGTTGGAGAATATAAAAGACGGTGGCGACTCTTGCTTCCGCGACATTTCGCGAAACTAGCTTTAAACAGTCAGTTCTAAATCCACCGATCACAGAACTGGCGACTCTGCTGGGGACACTTAAAGTGAGGTGTACCTTAGGATAGCTCATACTTGTGTTTTCAATTGTCTGAATTGTTTGCTTTATTATTGTGGGTACTGTCTTGGGAGTTCTATATATCCTAACCCGGATCTGAGGAATACCTTCTTAGAAAGTAGCAACAAGACTGTGAGGGAACTGTGTGGGGTATACCGACACGGTTGAAGCAGTCTGCTACGTTGATGTGGCACTTTGGTGAGTATCGGTAACCCTTGAGTCAAGTCAAGGAGAGTACGGGGCCGCCGCGTGGTGTCGTGAAGCATCAACTGATCTTAGGAACCTTAATTGAACCATCTTGGCCTCTTTAGGGTAGTGAGATAACTGACTATGGTGCAGTCCGAAGTTGGTTGATACTCGATACTACACTCAGTTGAGGGTTGTTTTCTTGGGATATTTTGATCGCCAATTCAGTGGCTAAATCGAAACGATGAACACAGAAAACAATCTAATGATATTGAGCTCCTTAGAACCCGGTTACTTTGATAGGATAGGTTTGAGCCCACCAACTTCAAGAGGGTAGTACCCCAAACTTCATGCTGGCCTAAACTCTAAGGGCTCTTTGTGTGACTTGTGTGCCTTCAATACTTGACTACTTGCATACTTGTTATCTGACACTTGAGTTTCTTGCAGGTTTTGTTTACAGTCCTTAATCTGGACTCATAACAGGGTTTACCTACATTACTCTACAGCATAACATCATACCATCATACCATTGCATACATCCTACATAAGGACTAATCCATTTCAAGGATCTCAAGAGCTTGTGATGCAGGTCATGATGAATCAAATGTCTAGCAAGGTGCAAAGGGGATTTATTTTCCTCTAGCCAAGGTTAATAGCTTGAGTCAGGGGCTATGACCCACTCGATATGGTGAGCCTTGACTCTTGAAGAAGGACTCTCCACAATATGAAGTGCCTTCAATCAAGCAACCGGATTCGAATTCTAACGATTTTCTTGTTTACCCCACGAGATCCTTGAAAACATCGCATGCATATCATACATATCATTGCATAACAGGTACCCTTTCTCTACAGGTTGCTTACCTTCTTCGCTGTTTACTTCCGCAGTCATCATGAATCCTGAGTCATCCAATGCACAAGCTATCAAGGCCCTCCAGGCCCAGAACGCCCAGTTCCAGGAGCTGGTCATGAGCTTAGCACAAGGACAACAGGAATTGAAGACTCTGCTCTTGAAGAAGAAGAAGAAGAGGACTATTTTGCTCAACCCTAGACGCAGATCTGGGAACACACTGCATAATGAAGTTGAGCGGACTACTCCATCTGTTGGGGAAGGCAGTCACCAAGAGGGAAGGGTTCCTAGTCCTGTGGCCTCTGACACTGAGACAGACTTCAATGATGAGCAGTACCCTCCTGCTGAAGACAAGTACAAACAGCTGGAGGACCGGTTAAATGCTATGGATATCCAACGTGTGCCTGGGTTGGACTTTGGGGACCTAGGTTTATCTTCTGGGGTGGTGATCCCTCACAAGTTCAAGGCACCTGCCTTTGTAAAGTACGACGGGGTTTCTTGTCCTAAGTTGCACCTCCGTTCCTACGCAAGGAAGATCCAGCCCTACACGGAAGACAAGAATCTATGGATCCATTTCTTCCAGGAGAGTCTTTCAGGGACTCAACTCGAATGGTTCTATCAGCTGGATGGAACCACTATTCGTAACTGGGAGGACTTGGCAACTGCTTTTTATAAGCAGTATCAGTATAATGCCGACCTCGCTCCTACGCGTACCCAACTCCAGGGTATGTCACTTGGGACGGGTGAAGGTTTTAAGGAATATGCACAAAGGTGGAGAGATCTGGCTGGAAGGGTGCAGCCGCCTTTGACTGACCGTGAGCTCATTGACATGTTCTTGGGGACCCTGTCTGGTCCCTTCTTCAACCATCTGATTGGGAATTCTTCTGCTGGGTTTACCGATTTGATCTTGACCGGGGAGAGGATCGAAGCTGGCATCAAGGCTGGAAAGATCCAAGAAGCTGCACCTTTTGATACTCACAAAAAGCCTTACATTGGGAAGAAAGAGGCCAATGCTGCGTACAGCCAAAAGGGTCGCCATGATTAACATGTAGGGGCAGTCCAGATCTCTAATCCTAGGCCTGCTCAACAGGGACAGGGGCATCAACGTAAGGAGGTCGCACCCAAGAGACAATTCACTAAAATGAACATGTCACTGGATCAAGCGCTACAACAAATGTTGAAGGCAGGGCTGATTACCTTGAGGGCTCCTCTCCGGAATTCAAACACCTCTGCTCCCAACTACCATCCTAATGAGAGGTGCGCATACCACTCCGATAGCCCAGGTCATACTACGAACAACTGCTGGCCTTTGAAGAACGAGATTCAAGACATGATCGACGTCGGAGAGATTCAGTTTGAAGCGTCAGAGACTCCAAACATAATCCATGCTCCTTTGCCCAATCATTGAAGACTTTTGTTTATTTGAATTTCTGAGTTGTAATTTTTTGCTTATACGAACAATTAAATGTCATAGCGAACTCTTTTATTTCATTAATGCACGGCATATGTCTGTTTTTGAATTAATCCAATCATTTTCACTATGTTCACATTGCCTTCATATTTTTTTGTGATGTTCAACTCTCGGTTAATAATTCTAAGCCTCTTGAGGGAGGATGACGAAAACGATACCACGATTTACAGTATGCTTTTGAACGAACCCCGCTGATGAGGTACAGGCATTGTTTCAATTCCTAAACACTGGAGTTATAAGGAAGATAATCCCTCGTCAACCCCTTCGAGCCAAAGAAGTAGGAGTTTTTATTTTCGAAAATTAAAACCCTTAATCATAACCTGGGGCAGGGTAGTTCTCTCAGTTGATCCAAGTGCACAACGAATAGCACCAAAGAGGTCTTCACAAAACAAAAGACAATGATGGTTCCGAATAATCATAAAGACAGGCAGTCATTACCCCTCAAAATAAACGCCCATTAAGTCAAAACCTATGAAGGAGACTTGCAAAACTGGGGCATCCCACTGACTGTAATTCCACAAAAGAAACAGTACAGGCAAAAAAAATAGGGATAACAAAATCAAAAAGAAAGAGGTCCTACAAACCCTCAACAAAGAAATGACTGCCTAGTCAAAATAAACTGTCAGTATCCGAACCATCACTATATCAAAGCAAAGACTCAATAAGGTCTAACGCACGATTAGCTGAGTTTAGGTTGGAAGAACATCACGAAGAACGGGTGGGTACAAATAAATTTGAGCCTTTATCCTTTGTTTCTTAAATCGTGAACCAGGCCACGTTATAACCCTCAAAAGTCCTAGCTGAAGCATGGGTTAGTTCAAAAGCATACTGTTACCAAAGGTATCCCGACTCCTTAAGGTTTGCGGTAAAATAACGAGTTGACATCACAATTTACAAAATTCACTTGTTTTTTTATGAAAAATGCATTTTCAAAATCTTCAAGACAAACATAATCTTTGCATTTTTGAAATAACATTGCTCGCACATATGACTATTTGTTTGAACAGCAAAGAAATTCGCACGAAGAATATCTTATGAGCAAAAGCACTCCCAACCAAGGGGCAGGCGTGATCATTGTCCATCATCTGGGGCAGTTAAATCAAGATTCGGAGAATCTCTCAAAAGGCCAACCAGCTTGGGGCAAATCTCCATCTGGATCACCTGGGGCATTCCGACAACGAATCTTGCCTGATTAGACATCTTCTAGTGGTACGGCAACACAATATCAATAACAGGGGCATCTCCCTACATCCTGAGAGCATGGACATAGTCGAAAAAATACTGCACATAATCAAAGACCCGCTAGGTTGACATACCTAGGCAAAAATAAGGGCTTCCCGACGAACCAAAAGGGTTCGGGCAAAAATAAGGGATGAAATGAAAAAAAATCTGTACACCCGGCAAGTCGAAAACCTGAAAAGGCGGCTTGGGAAAAAATGGGTATCCCGGTGGACTGAAAACCCGAAAGGGCGGTCCAGGAAAAAATTAGGGATCAAAGCATACGACTATGTCCTGGCATCTCGTCACCTGTCTACCAGAAGATTTGTCAATTACCCCCACAAGTGCCTTCTCCCACTGAAACTGGGGCAATAATGAGTCGTCTAAGCGATCTAATTGCTCTGTCCACCAAGGTACCAAGGTAAGTTCGGCTGAAGAACAAACAAGATGCCTTAATTCCCCAGAGAGCGAGCCAAGATTCAACAATTCTCCCCAAGCAGAGTTGGATTCCCATAAGCCCTACAAGGCACAATATCTCCAGCAGGTCAGCGATACTCTCCCCGAGCAGAGTTATACTCCGTCAACCTTATGGAAGTTGGGTATCCCCAGCAGATCCCAATATTCCCCAGCGGAGTATGCAGACATTCCTAACAAGCATCCCCGGCAGTCTTATTCTAAGATTGTTCCCCGGCGGAATACCAGACATCCCAGTGGAGCCACTTCCCCAGTACAGTCTCAAAAGTCTCCCCAGGAGAGTTGAATCAATCTCCCTAGTAGGAAGCTTATCCCCAGTAGATTCTGGAAGCTTATCACCTGCAGAGTACGAACGCATCTCCCCGGCTTTATTCAAAGGTTATTCCCCACCAGAGCTTATAACTGGGTTATCCTCAGCCAATTACCACGGAAAGATCGTCCTCGGCGAAATTCTTCCTATCCCCCAGCGGAGTTCATCAAATCCTCAACAAAGCTTATCAACAGGAATCCCCAGCAGAGTTCTCATCAAAACCTCAGCGAAGTATCTCTTCCCACAGAGTAATTCCCCGCAGAGTAATCTCTTCGCCAAGTTCATTCCCCAACAGAGTCATCTTCTCCTGCCGGTTTGTTCTTGCAATCATCATCCCCAGCGGAAACGAAGAACTCTATTCTTCAACATCAGCCCAGGATTCAGCTTCCCGGCATTCGTCGAGGATTTATTTTCCTAGATGAAAATACATTCATAAACATATCACATTTCATACATCCTGCTTACACCACAATGCATGCACATACGCATCATATCACACAATCTCATTTATTTTTGAGAACCTCTTAATATCATGCATTTCATGCATCATGACACTGCATACATCTAACGTTTTGCCTTTTCAGGAAAAAGGTCAATCCAAAGATGATTACCATCAACTGTCGCAGTTCCAGATTCGACACCTGTATCTAGCCAGGGCATATCTGTGAGCGATTGATTGTGGATTCGATACCTGTATCTAGATAGGACATATCTATATCAAAGAGATTTCCTTTCAGAGATAGCTTGGAAATGCTCCAAATACGGATGCTGTTCTTTTGCTTATTCAAGACTCCTTCTAGAGATAGTTCAGATGTGACCCAGGCATGGCGATGTTCTGATACTTCTTCTAGATTTCCTTTCAGAGATAGCTTGGAAATGCTCCAGATATGGATGTTGTTCTTTTGCTTATTCAAGACTCCTTCTAGAGATAGTTCAGATGTGACCCAGGCATGGCGACGTTCTGATACTTCTTCCAGATTTCCTTTCAGAGATAGCTTGGAAATGCTCCAAATACGGATGCTGTTCTTTTGCTTATTCAAGACTCCTTCTAGAGATAGTTCAGATGTGACCCAGGCATGGCGACGTTCTGATACTTCTTCAAGATTTCCTTTCAGAGATAGCTTGGAAATGCTCCAGATATGGATGTTGTTCTTTTGCTTATTCAAGACTCCTTCTAGATATGGTTCAGATGTGACCCAGGCATGGCGACGTTCTGATACTCATTCCAGATTTCCTTTCAGAGATAGCTTGGAAATGCTCCAGATATGGATGCTGTTCTTTTGCTTATTCAAAATTCCTTCCTAGATATGGTTCAGATGTGACCCAAGCATTGCGACGTTCTGATACTTATTCCAGATTTCTTCTCATATATAACTTATAGATGCTCCGGACACGGAGGCTGTTCTATTGTTTATTCAGAGATCTCCTTCTAGATATGGTTCAGATGTGACCCAGGCATGGCGACGTTCTGATACTCATTCCAGATTTCCTTTCAGAGATAGCTTGGAAATGCTCCAGATATGGATGCTGTTCTTTTGCTTATTCAAGACTCCTTCTAGATATGGTTCAGATGTGACCCAGGCATGGCGACGTTCTGATACTCATTCCAGATTTCCTTTCAGAGATAGCTTGGAAATGCTCCAGATATGGATGTTGTTCTTTTGCTTACTCAAGACTCCTTCTAGATATAGTTCAGATGTGACCCAGGCATGGCGACATTCTGATACTCATTCCAGATTTCCTTTCAGAGATAGCTTGGAAATGCTCCAGATATGGATGCTGTTCTTTTGCTTATTCAAGACTCATCCTAGATATGGTTCAGATGTGACCCAGGCATGGCGACGTTCTGATACTCATTCCAGATTTCCTTTCAGAGATAGCTTAGACATGCTCCAGATATGGATGTTGTTTTCTTGCTTATTCAAGACTCTTTCTAAAGATAGTTCAGATGTGACCCAGGCATGGCGACGTTCTGATACTTATTCCAGATTTCCTTTGAGGTATAGCTTAGAGATGCTCCAGATCCGGGCACTATTCTATTGCTTATTCAGATTCAAACTTCTAAAGACAACTTAGAGATGCTCCATCCCGGATGCTATTCTATTGTTCAGTCCAGATACGATCCAGATTCGGATGACATTCTGTTACTCATGCAGTATGGATATACCCCAGACCCGGCGGTCATTCTACTACTCGTTTAGACGTCAGCAATTAGATATAGACTAGATATGCCCCAGACACGGAAGCTATTCTATTTCTTATTCAGATTCAACTATCCATTACAGTTCCAAATGGCATCTATAAGCCCATTCCCGACAAGGTTCTGTCACACTTCCAGATGGCATCTATAAGCCCATCCTCATACCCATCATCTCTCCAAATGGCATCTGTAAGCCCATTCCCGACATCACACTGCTGATACTCTACTATGTGAGTGCAAATTTCTGGGCACTCTAGTGTTCAATCATCTTCCACCCTCGGATCACGAAAGGCACACAAGCCAATCTACATCCTTAAGTCTAAGAAGATTGAACAGGGGCAACTGTTGTACCCAAAATTTGCCCTCCCATATTCTTCAAAAGTTTTGCCAAGCATCACCTGAAATGGTTCAAGGCTACTCCAAGGATTGCACAGTCAACCATCCTCCTAAGCCAGTCAAAATTAAGGTTTTGGTTCCTTCAAGGAAGTTGAGGTTTTCAATGGTCCAATCAAGTCCCACATGCCTATAAACATTGTCAAGCACCTACATGTCAAGTTTCAAGGCTCACAAGGTCAAGTTGCACAGTCAAAAACCCTAATTGCTTCACAATCAACTGCAGGGGCAAAATGGTCATTTGGCAGTCAAAAGTCAAAATTTTTGGTCAACATCTTATTTTGAAGCCACAATCATCATTTGGTCAAATCTTGATCATGATTCCTCAAGCATGGCTCAAAAATCATCAAGGTGTCAAAAGTTTCTATTTTTGAACAACTGAAAAGTCAACTGTACCTTGACCAAGGCATAAATTTTTCATGGTTCATCAGAAAAATCCCATCCAATGCTCATTTTGAAGGGGAAGACATTTCCTACAACTCATCTTCACATTCCAAGTCCAAGAAATGCTCTCACAAAAAGTTATCAATTTCAACATTATAGGTCATTTTCAAAAGTCAACAAAAAGGCACTTTAAGTCAAAGACCATAACTTGATATTGGTAAATCAAAATGACATGGGACCAAAGGAATTGGTTAGAGGACTTCAAGACCTTTCCAAAATGTCCAAGAACATGTTCATAGCTTCAAAATTGAGCAAGATATGCATTGGAGAAGTTGGGAAATTTTTGTGAAAGGGCCAAAGTCAATTATCCTTGAAACTTCATTTTTTGACAAAAGGGGCCCACTTTTTCCACTTGATTCAGCTTTGCCATACCTCCCACGTGTCCCATGTTTTATTTCAAGAATAAAAATTAATTTTTCTATTTTTGTTTAATTTTATTTGATTTAATTCATTTTAAGTCTTTAAAATTCAAATAAAAATCAAGAAAATTAATGGGAGGATATTTTGTGGTTTTGATACACCATAAAACATATACCAAATTCGTTCAAGACCTATTTCAAGCAAAAAAATTCAAATTTGGAGCAAATATGGCAAGTTATTTCAATGGTGATTATGGAGAAAATCAAAACTTCATTGCAAGGCTTAAAAGCTCCTTAATGTGACTGATTCTTATCCAAGCCTATATATACAAGCCTTGCAAGCCTCATTTAGAACCTAGAAAAAAAGGAGTGTGTGCAGAAACGGCCAAGAGCAAAACCAAAAATTATTCAAAAAGTGAGAGTTCTAAAACATAGTTGCGAGCATCTTCAGATCAAAACAAGCACGTGGTTCTATTCCTTGCCACACCCTGAAGCTAAAGCAACCTTTGCCAAGTCCTGAGGCTCATACCACGCTGTAAGTTCTTCCCAAGTCCCTTTATAATTTCCACACTATTTTTTTTATTGCTTTCATATGCAGATTCTCAAAAGAGGAACACTATAGACCTCATATCCCAACAAGCCAAGTGTCATCCAACGCAGATCCAGGGGACAAAAAGAAAGGAACACCATGGTCTGGAGTCAAGCATGATGTAGGCGATCAAAAAAGTCATACAGGCCTTATTCAAATGGGCCACAATTCTCAATTCAACACCTCCAAATTTCAGCCCACACTCCCCTTTTGGTTTTACTTCCTTTTTTTATTTTGTTTTCTTTTTCTATTATTTTAATTTTTAACCTTTTTTATTTTTATTATTATTATTAACAAATTAATTTAATTAACATATTTTCATAAAAAATCAAAAAAAAATAGAATTACATCATTATTATTATTATTATTTTATTTTGTAAATAAATATTAACCAAAATAGTTTAATTAGGCAAGTTTAATTCCTTTTCTTAAATAATTAAAATAAATCTAGAATTAGGTAAAAATTAACTTTTAATTTTATTTCATTTCTTTTATTTCATAAAAACATAAAAAACAAAAAAAAATATTTTCTTTTAATTAAATTAATTAATTAATCATTAATTAGCTTTAATTTCATTTTAATTACAAAAAAGACCAAAAAAAAATCAATTCCTTTTCTTAAAAGGGTCAACACCCTTAGCACTTTCCGATTTAATTTTTATTCGCGCACAATTTATTATTATGTAATTGCTCCGGACATGTAATAGTAACTAGGACTTTTACTGTTTTTATTTACTTTCCGTACTTATTTACCAAAAAAATGGGTCTTTGTAATTTTTGGCGATGTATAGACCCGCGCCTTGTAATAGCGTAGGATTTACGTTTCCGCAATTTACTTTCCGCACCCCTTAACTGTTAACTTGCATGAAAGAATGTATGTAAATAAAAACAACTCGTAGCTCACTAATTAACAAGACAAACATTAACTGAATACAACACACAAATACACACACCACTTCTAGGGTACGCCTCACTTGTTGCCTTCGAAACGTGGTCGTCAAGTATAGGACGTCTTAGCGGTCCTTATGTCCATGATCCAGTTGCCTCGAAACAGTTGCCTCGAAACAGTTGCCTCGGAACAGTTGCCTCGAAACGGTTGCCTCGGATTAAAAAAGGATCAAGGACATAAGGGTAGCTTCTAAGGTGTCCTAATTGTTGCTTCGGTGACCACACTGTCCCTACAATCGAATTGACCCGAACACCTCCAACGGTGGTGCTACCTACCTCTCAATGGTGGGATGGCACTACCTTAAGGACATTTACACAGCTTAATTCCTTAGGGTAGGTAGATGACTCATAGATACTTGCTCTTTTCAAAAACAAAACAAAACATCTTTTCACACCGACACTTTTCAAAAAGCTTTCAAAACAATTTTTCAAACACTCTTGAGGACTGATACAAGAGTTATTCAGAAATCTTTCAACGAAACTTTTGCAAAACCCACTCATATTTTGAAAAGCAAACAAACACTTTGAAAACATAAGAGCAAGTATCTAAGAGCCCATGGATAACCATGGATAGAAAGGGTGCTAACACCTTCCCTTTCTATAAATCTACCTCCCGAACCGGGAAACATATCTCATAAGGAATTTTGCTGTGCTTTTGTCCTTTCCTTGTTGGAGAATATAAAAGACGGTGGCGACTCTTGCTTCCGCGACATTTCACGAAACCAGCTAAAAACAGTCAGTTCTAAATCCACCGATCACAGGGAAGAAACATCTATGAAAAATAGGGTTAGAAAATAAAAATAATGCAAATGTCACGGGTGGTTGTTGAAACAAAAATTAATTTAAAACCTAAAATTAGATTAAAAAAACCTTAAAATTAATTATTCGAGTTTATTATGAAAAATCAAAGGTTGGTGAAAAATGTTAAGTTTTATGAAAAAAAGTTTTAAACAGAAAGAATAAAAAATAGGTAAAAGGATAGATATAGGAAGAAAACCAAAACCAATAGGGGTGGTTGTAGAACCCACGCCCTTAACCTTCTCAGGATGTCTGCCTCGTCATGCATTGATGGTTGTTCTATTTTGACCATTAGTGTTTTGGCCTCAACATTCTATAATGAACCTGCATGGGACCCTGTCTAAATCTGCAGTGTTGAATCTCATGAACACATTAAATAAATTACTATATATAAGAAAATACAAATAAAGCAAATATATGGAAAACAAATTAATGTTAAAACCGATATGGCATGTATGAATGATTATACCCTTTTGATCATGGAGATCAAACCAGCCTTACCCTTACTGGAGAAGTAGTGAGATGAATGCTTTTATGCCCTTTTAATCATGGAGATCAAATCAGCCTTACCCTTACTAGAGAAATAGTGAAATGTGGGTTTGTAATAAGGATGACTTATTTGTAGTGAGATGGGGATTTGTAATAAGGATTTAAAGGTTTTAGGGTTCTTGAAAGAATTTGATATTCTGACAGCATTGTGGCAAAAGGTTTTTTTTTGCTCTTTTTTTCGTTGTGTGAAAAGAATGTGATTATATAAAGGAAATTAGAGCAAAGATATGGGCTTTGAATGTGCAATTGGGCCTCCAATGTTCACTTGAGTCCGTCAGGTTCCAGGCTAAATCGTAGGGGCTTAAGTATAATTTTTGAAGTTGAAATGTGAAAACAAAAAGTAGATGACATCGAGAACTAACTCCTGTCCAAAAATGGGCTCAATCGGATAAATGGTGAATTAGTTATGAATTTTTGAAGTTTTAGCTCAGATAAACTTATTTTGGGCTCTAGTGTCGACTCTGACACATTCTTCAATAAAAAACTGTTATTGATAGGAGCATAATCTGGTCTCGACTTTGGAAGAAAAGTTTTAGATCTCTGAGTCAGTGACCTTGTATAAAAAGATGGGCCCGATCTGATAAAAATTGACCTAGTTATGAATTTTTGAAGTTTCGACCCAGATAAAATAATATTCAGCATTCAGGATTTTCGACGCGTCACGTACACTCTGAGCAAAAAATGAAGGCCTTTTGGATACTGTTCGAACTTAATACCTCCTGTGAAATCTTAGCCAACTCAAATTTTGAAATTTTGGCGCCGGAACCAGCTCAATACGATGAAAATCGACCAAGTTATGATTTTCTGAACATGACGCAAATAAACTTTTGTCACAAATTTTCTGTATGAAAATACTTGATAAATCCGCATTTTTGAAGACCTTCTGATCGAAATTAGCTTCCATCTGTGAGAGACGAAAACTTAGATGACGTCAATACGGAATTTTGGCCACTAGAACGGGTTCAAAATGAACCATGATCTTCAAGTTATGAATTTTTTAGCGCGTAAAAATTACACGTTCAACATACTTTTTCACCACATTTCTTCGAGAAAACTCACACATTCGGATACTTTCTTTAAAGAATTTACTCTTGAGCCAAACCTGTTTGATAACACGTTATCAGAGATATCTTGGCGAAAGAACACCTGAATATGACGCGTCGGGTTGGACTTGTGAATCTTTGAACCCCGAATCGTTGCAAAAAGGTGAACCGATCTTCAGCACGGAAATACTCTGAGAATATCCATTGACGAAATAAACGTCACTTGTAACCTGAAGAAGCTTGATAAATATACCTTTATTCCATAACCATAAAACCAATTATATGCGTGTATGAAAAGAGGGCAAATTTTGGGGTACAACACTCACCAAGCTGTAGATGACTACCAGTCCATGAAGTTTGAATTCCCAGATGAAGACATCATGATGGTAAGCAACTATGAATAACTCAGACCATATGACGGACCTGAACAAGGATCCCAGTGGACCCTGGTTTTTGATGGGGCGTCCACCGCACTTGACAATAGTATAGGTGTTTTACTCATATCTCCTGAAGGATGTCACACTCCCTTCACGGCAAGACTCTACTTCAACTGTACAAATAACATGGCAGAATACGAACCGTGCATTTTTGGTCTCAAAGCCACCATAGATTTGGGGGTCAAGTCCTTAAGTGTATTTGGAGGTTCAGCTTTGGTCATCAGCCAGATCAAAGGAGAATGAGACACTAAGCACCCAAACCTCGTCCCCTACAAGGAACATGTTTTGACATTAATCCCACACTTTGAGAAGATTACCTTCGAGCATTTCCCACGAGAAGAAAATCAGCTAACAGACGCGCTAGCCACAATGTCATCCATGTTTAAACTCAAATGGGATAACGAGGCTCCCCAGATCACCGTTGAACGAATGGATAAACCAGCTCACTGTCACGAGATCAATACTGAAGAAGTAGTGGTCCGACCTTGGTTCCACGAAGTCAAGAGGTGTCTCGAGGCTCAAGAATATCCGGAAGAAGCTTCAGTCAATGATAAGAAGTTCTTAAGGAGATTCTCTGCTAAGTTCTTACTTAGTAATGGCATTCTCTACAAACGCAACCATGACTTTGTATTGCTTCAGTGTGTAGACAAGGTTGAAGCAGAAAAGATCATGGCTGATCTACATAAAGGCACTTTTGGCACCCATTCCAGTCGGCATACAATGGAAAAGAAGATCCTACGGGCATGTTATTATTGGTCTACCATGGAAGCAGATTTCTATCAGCACTCTCGAACTTGTCATAAGTGTAAGATCTATGCTAACAAGGTGCACGTGCCTCTGATTCCTTTGAACGTCTTGATGGATCCTTGGCCCTTTGCTATGTGGGGCATCGATATGATTGAGGAAATCAAGCCAACAACCTCTAATGGACACCGCTTTATCTTGGTGGCCATTGACTATTTCACAAAGTGGGTTGAGTCGGCTTCTTTCGCTTCCGTTACCAAGAATGTTGTCGTCCAGTTCATCAAACAGAATCTCATCTGTCGGTACGGTATCCCAGAGAGGATCATCACTGACAATGGTACGAATCTCAATAACATTATGAACACCGTATTGTGTGCGTAATTCAGGATCCAGCACCACAATTCTTCCCCTTACCGACCAAAGATAAATGGTGTTGTCGAAGCCGCAAATAAGAACATAAAAAAGATCATACATAAAATGGCAGTCATGTACAAAGACTGGCATGAGATGCTACCATTCGCTCTCCACGGTTATCGTACCCCGACACGCATATCAATTGGGGCAACACCTTACTCTCTGGTATACGGTATGGAAGTTGTCTTGCCTATTGAGGTCCAGATCCCTTCTTTGAGAATCATGAAGGTTGCAGGGTTGAATGAAGACGATTGGATTCAAACTCGACTTGATCAACTGAACTTGATTGATGAGAAAAGGATTACTGCTGTCTGTCATGGTCAAATGTATCAAAAACAGATGATCAAGGCTTTCAACAAAAAGGTCAGACGCCAAGTATATCAATTCGGGGATTTGGTGATCAAGCGCATCATACTGCCACAAGGTGATCCCAGGGGAAAATGGACTCCTACATATGAAGGACCGTTTGTGATCAAAAGCATATTCTCTAGTGGAGCAATGATCTTGACCACTATGGATGGCGACGACCTGCCACACCCTGTGAACGCGGATATAGTCAAAAGATACTATGCATAAGAGACCTGCTAGGTTGACACACCTAGGCAAAACAAGGGCATTCCGGCGAACTAAAATGGTTCGGGCAAAAATTAGGGATAAAAAAAAATATGTACACCCGGCAAGTTGAAAACCCGAAAGGGCGACTTGGGAAAAAAAGGGTATCCCGGTGGACTGAAAACCCGAAAGGGAGGTCTAGGAAAAAGTTAGGGAATTAAAGCGTACGACTATGTCCCGTTGGATCACCTTTACCGACAACCTTTGGCTTCGACTGACAAACTCAGTGGTCCTAATCAATTAAATCAACTTCGGACAAGGCAACAAGTGGACAAGACGCTCAGAGACACGAAGGCTATAGCAGAATAGGAACCCCGTGGGATTATTGCACATAGCTATCTTTTCTTTGTATCAAATTTTCTTTTTTTACGACGACATTCTCTTACTAGGATGTTTGTCTCATTGTACGAAATACTTATTCAAGTTAATACAAAGATACTCCTTTGAAAGTACAAAACTATATATTTTTTTTTAATTTCTGAGTTTTGTTTACAAAAACGTCCAATGATTTATTTTTGAGCATATGCATTTGAACATAGCTGATGTTTACAAATGAGTAAAAAATAGAAGACAATCACTAATGACTTTAAAAAATAGGATAATATCTTTAAAATATTCCATAAAATTCCCCACAGTGTGCAGCTTACTCCCCAACGGAACAAAGCTTCCAGTTTATCACTCCCCAGTAAAAATCATCCAATTTCTCAGGATTCCCCAACAGATTTCACAAGCCATACACGGTGTTTCCCTTACAACAGAGTTTATTTCTCTAACAAATAGGAGCTCATAACTCATCAGCACTTCAAAACATGAAGACTTACACTCCACGTCCCCAACAGCAGTCATAGATTTATTTTCCCTAATCCAACAATATTACAGTAACATAGCTTATATGCCCATACATCGCATCCATACGTCATGACATTGACAACACGAACACATACAACATAATCTCATTCATTTTTTTGAGAACATCATTATGCAATGCATTTCATACATCATGACATTGCATACAACTAATCTTTTATCTCTTCAGGAAATATCAGTCAGCAGATGGCTATCATCAACAATTTACAAAGTTCAGAGATTAATACCTGAGGCAAGCCAGGACAATTATCTACACGACCAGCTAAAGCAATCCTACCCGGATTCAACTCTCAGATACAGTTCAGATATGCTCCAGACACGGATGCCATTCTGATACTCATTCAGATTCAACTTTCAGATACAATTCAGATACGATCTAGACACGGATGCCATTCTCATACTCATTCAGATTCAGCTTTCAGATAAAGTTCAGATACGCTCCAGACACGGATGCCATTCTTGTAAAATCAAGCTTCTCAAATGAACTTTTGTTTTGATGAAGACAAACCATGATTGACAAAGAAGGCAAAGTGTGATCGGTGGATCTGGAACTGACTATTTTACGCTGGTTCGCGAAATGTCGCGGAAGCAAGAGTCGCCACCGTCTTTTATTTTCTCCAAATGGAAAGGACAAAAGCACAGAAAAATTCCTTATAGAGATTGCTCTCGGTTCGGGAGGTAGATTATAGAAAGGGAAGGTGTTAGCACCCTTTCTATCCATGGTTATCCATGGGCTCTTAGATACTTGCTCATTGTGTTTTCAAAAATGGTTTGTTTGCTTTTCAACTGTGGGTTTTAAAAAGTTTCTTTGAAAATTCCAGTTCGACTCTTGTATCGGTCCTCAAGAGTGTTTGAAAAATTGCTTTCGAAAGCTTTTTGAAAAGGTGTCGGTGTGAAAAGTATTTTTGAATTTTGTTTTGAAATTAGAGCAAGTATCTACGAGAACCTACCTACCCTAAGGAATTCGTCTGTGTGGATGTCCTTTAAAGTAGTGCCATCCCACCATTGAGAGGTAGGTAGCACCACCGTTGGAGGTGTTCGGGTCAATTCGAGGTTCGGGACATGGTGATCACCAGAGCAATGGGAGGACACCTTAGAAGCTACCCTCATGCCAGGTTCCCGGATCATGAGGACTTACTAAGACATCCTCTACTTGACGATCACCTTTCGAGGCAAGGCAACAGTGAGGCGTACCCTAGGGGTGGTGTGTGATTTGTGTGTTGTTTTCATTTGTATTTATCTTGTCATGTTATTGGTGATCTAGCGTTTGTTTTTATTTTTGTCCATACATTCTTTCATGCCTTGATTAACAGTTTAAAAATTGCGGGAAGGAAAAATTCTAAGCTATTACAAAAGGCGCGGGTCCACATCGCCAAAATTTCTTGAACCCGATTTGACAGAAAAAATAAAGAAAGTAAAATAAAGTAAAGAAATTATTTACAAGGCCTTGGGAGAGGTACATAAATATTAAGCGAAAAAAGAAATAAGCACGCGAATTAAACAAGAATTAAACGAGGGCGTTGGACCCTTTTTGCAAAATTAAATTAAATTATTAAATTAATTAATTAAAAAGAAAAGAAATTGTTTTTGGTATTTTTTGGTATTTTATGATTTTAATGGGAAAAAAGAATTAAATGCAATTAAACCTAATTCTACGATTTTTATTTGTTAAGAAAACATTAAACTTTAACCTAAAATTAAACCTAATTATTTTACATGCAATTTCAATTTATAAAAATAAATAATATTAAATATTTGATTATTATGAAAAAAAACAAGAATAAAAAATTATCAAAAACCCTAGTTCTACAAATTTTAAATTAATTAAGGAAACATTACTATTAAACCTAATTTAATAACTAAATTTAATTAATGCAATTTATTTATAAAAATACTAAAATAAAATATTTATTATATTTTTTCTCTTTTCTGATTTTTTGGTGTTTTATGTTTTTTATGAAAAATAATAAATTAATTAAACAAAATAAGAATTAAAAAGAAAATAGAAATAATAAAAAAAGAAAGAATGTAAAAAAGATGGCAAAACCTAGGGGGGTCTGCCCCAAATTGTGAGGTTTCCTTTTAGCAATCTGGGCCCAACGGTTTTCAAACGTTCTAAAAGGCGCCATTAGAGAAAATAGCGAATAGCCCAGGAAGGCTCATAAATTGAGCACGAGGGTGGGTTTCTTTTCGTCTGAGTATGCTTGGTTCCATGGTGGTATTCAGGTGTCCTAATTTTACCATATCACGAAACGCCCAAATTAAAGCTTGCAAAACCCTAATATTCATCCATGGCAAATCTTCATACGATGCACAAAAACTCAATTTAATCACATGGTTAGTCTCAGAATTAATTGATTAATAAGAATTCATGAACAAAATGCAATGAATATGCTTAAACTGTAAAATACGATTATGAAAAAAAGTGAGAAAAGTTGGACTTCTGTACAATGATTCAAAGGGTTAGGGACTGTGTTCTTGATCCAGGCACGTTGCTTGATGTCTTTGGAAGGCAATAGGACGAGTTTCTTGGCTTGAATCGACCTGCCAATAGGTTTTCAGATTTGAGTTTTTTAAGCAAAAAGCCAAGTTTTGTTTTTCAATTTCTTGCGCAGCTTTTTGGTTTTTTTTACTAGGGTTGCATTCTGAACTTATGTATGAGTGAATTAGGTCAAGAAATTTGATCAAAATCCATGCATTGATGGTTTGTGAGATTTGATTTTTCAAGATCTTTTTTTCAATATTTTTCATGCTATTTTTGTACCAATCATATCCAATCAATTCCAATTCTTCCATATCTGATCATGCACGAATTTTTGAAGATATTATATGCATAAAAAGATTTGAAATAGTAGGTTAAGTATTTTTCATGTATTTAATTGATTTAAATGAATTATTATTAATAAAAATTCAAATAAATAAATAAAAAATGAAGAAAAACTTCCCTTTGGGCCAAGTGGTCGTGCACATGCCTTGGATGATGAATTGTGGAAGAAAAATGGGCCCATTAGCAATTTTAGGTCATTTGAACCAATGTTGACTTTTCAAAATATCCAAAAATTTCCCAACTTCCACAAGGAATAACTTGCTCAATTTTTAAGCTTTTCTCATGTTCTTGGACATTTTGGAAAGTTCTTTGAGTCCTCTAACCAATGCCTTTGGTCCCATGTCATTTTGATTTACCAATCTCAAGTTATGGCCTTTGACTTAAAGTCCCTTTTTGTTGACTTTTGAAAATGACCTATAATGTTGAAATTGATAACTTTTTGTGAGAGCATTTCTTGGACTTGAAGTATGAAGATGAGTTGTAGGAAATGTCTTTCTCTTAAAAATGAGCTTTGGATGGAATTTTTATGATAATCCATGTGAAATTTATGCCCTGGTCAATTTACAGTTGACTTTTTCAGCTGTCCAAATAAGGAAACTTTTGCATCTTGATGATTTTTGAGCCAAGCTTTGAGAATCATGATCAAGCATTGATCAAATGATGTTTGTGGCTTCAAAATGAGATGTTGACCAAAAATTTGAACTTTTGACTGTCAAATGACCATTTTGCCCCTACAGTTGACTGTAGTGCAATTAGGGTTTTGACTGTGCAATTTTGAGCTGAAAGTCTTGAAACTTGATATGAAGATGCTTGACCATATTTATTGGCATGTGGGACTTGATTGGACCTTTGGAAACTTCATTTTCTTGATCAGAACCAAAACCCTAATTTGACTGTTTAGGAGGCCCTTGCACTGTGCAACCCTTGGGGAATCTTGAAGCATGACTTGGCAATTTCTTGAAGAATATGGGAGGGAAAATTTTGGGGTACAACAGTTGCCCCTGTTCAATCTTCTTAGACCTGAGGATGCAGATTGGCTGACGTGCCTTTCGTAATCCGAGGGTGGAAGATGATTGAACACTAGAGTGCCCAGAAATTTGCGCTCACATAGTAGCAGTGTGATGAGGAATGGGCTTATAGATGCCATTTAGAGATTGATGAATAGGATGATGGGCTTATAGATGCCATGCTAAGAGATGTTGGAGGGTGAATGGGCTTATAGACGCCATCTGGATGTCAATCGCATAAGAGATTCCTTAGCGAGAACTTGCATACCTGCAAAAGAAAAAAGAGTACCTGACATGTTGCAGGAGTTGGTTTTCAGATGCTTTGCATAGATGTGTCCTGACTGGTTACAGGAGCTGGATCTGGAGCTTCAAAAGATGATGACTGAACCAGGGTGGTTACTACCTCAGCATGAACGGTGAGAGAACCTTGGGTGACTTTAACCTCAGCAGCAATCGTTGAGAAAATCTTGGTGGGAATTACCATCTCCGCAGTATCGGGGAGAGAACCATAGGCAATTATAATCTCAAAAGCGGACGTTTGAGAAAAACCTGGAATGGAATTATCATCTCCGCAACATTGGGGAGAGAACCATAGGAAATTATAATCTCAAAAGCGGACGTTTGAGAAAAACCTGGAATGGAATTATCGTCTTCGCAGCATCGGGGAGAGAACCATAGGAAATTATAATATCAAAAGCGGACGTTTGAGAAAAACCTGGAATGGAATTATCATCTCCGCAACATTGGGGAGAGAACCATAGGAAATTATAATCTCAAAAGCGGACGTTTGAGAAAAACCTGGAATGGAATTATAATCTCCGCAACATTGGGGAGAGAACCATAGGAAATTATAATCTAAATAGCAAACAGTGAGAAAAAACCTGGAATGGAATTATCGTCTCCGCAACATTGGGGAGAGAACCATAGGAAATTATAATCTCAAAAGCGGACGTTTGAGAAAAACCTGGGATGGAATTATCATCTCCGCAACATTGGGGAGAGAACCATAGGAAATTATAATCTCAAAAGCGGACGTTTGAGAAAAACCTGGGATGGAATTATCATCTCCGCAACATTGGGGAGAGAACCATAGGCAATTATAATCTCAAAAGCGGACGTTTGAGAAAAACCTGGAATGGAATTATCGTCTCCGCAACATTGGGGAGAGAACCATAGGAAATTATAATCTCAAAAGCGGACGTTTGAGAAAAACCTGGGATGGAATGATCATCTCCGCAACATTGGGGAGAGAACCATAGGAAATTATAATCTCAAAAGCAGACGTTTGAGAAAAACCTGGGATGGAATTATCATCTCCGCAACATTGGGGAGAGAACCATAGGAAATTATAATCTCAAAAGCGGACGTTTGAGAAAAACCTGGGATGGAATTATCATCTCCGCAACATTGGGGAGAGAACCATAGGAAATTATAATCTCAAAAGCGGACGTTTGAGAAAAACCTGGGATGGAATTATCATCTCCGCAACATTGGGGAGAGAACCATAGGAAATTATAATCTCAAAAGCGGACGTTTGAGAAAAACCTGGGATGGAATTATCATCTCCGCAACATTGGGGAGAGAACCATAGGAAATTATAATCTCAAAAGCGGACGTTTGAGAAAAACCTGGGATGGAATTATCATCTCCGCAACATTGGGGAGAGAACCATAGGAAATTATAATCTCAAAAGCGGACGTTTGAGAAAAACCTGGGATGGAATTATCATCTCCGCAACATTGGGGAGAGAACCATATGAAATTATAATCTCAAAAGCGGACGTTTGAGAAAAACCTGGGATGGAATTATCATCTCCGCAACATTGGGGAGAGAACCATAGGAAATTATAATCTCAAAAGCGGACGTCTGAGAAAAACCTAAAATGGAATTATCACCTCACGCACCGTCGGGGAGGGAACCATAGGAAATTATAATCTCAAAAGCGAACGTCTGAGAAAAACCTAAAATGGAATTATCACCTCGCGCACCGTCGGGGAGGGAACCATAGGAAATTATAATCTCAAAAGCGAACGTCTGAGAAAAACCTAAAATGGAATTATCACCTCACGCACCGTCGGGGAGGGAACCATAGGAAATTATAATCTCAAAAGCGAACGTCTGAGAAAAACCTAAAATGGAATTATCACCTCACGCACCGTCGGGGAGGGAACCATAGGAAATTATAATCTCAAAAGCGAACGTCTGAGAAAAACCTAAAATGGAATTATCACCTCGCGCACCGTCGGGGAGGGAACCATAGGAAATTATAATCTCAAAAGCGAACGTCTGAGAAAAACCTAAAATGGAATTATCACCTCACGCACCGTCGGGGAGGGAACCATAGGAAATTATAATCTCAAAAGCGAACGTCTGAGAAAAACCTAAAATGGAATTATCACCTCGCGCACCGTCGGGGAGGGAACCATAGGAAATTATAATCTCAAAAGCGAACGTCTGAGAAAAACCTAAAATGGAATTATCACCTCACGCACCATCGGGGAGGGAACCATAGGAAATTATAATCTCAAAAGCGAACGTCTGAGAAAAACCTTTGATAACTTCTACTGAGTCTTCATCAGAAAAATCTGTTGGGAGTCGATTTAGCTGGACTAGAGAAGGCCTTGGACTGGATAAGAAATCTTTGGAGTTGATTAACTGAACCGGTCTAGGTCTTGAAATATGATTGAGAATTTAACTGCATCTTTCCTGAAAGGTAGAGGTCAGTCATATGCAATGCATGATATGGATCAAGCAATGATGTTCTCAACATAAATGAGATTTGTGTGATATGCATGCTATAATGATGTATGTGATTTTTAGGAATGTATGTTTTCGTCTAGGAAAGTAAATCCTTGACGGGTGCCGGGAAGTCACTCCTGGGCTGATGTTGGAGAATAAGCTTTTACTTCCGCTGGGGATGATAGTTGCAAGAATACCGGTAGGAGAAGATGACTCCGTTGAGGAATAAACTTGGCGAATGGAAGATTCTGCGGGGAGAAAAACACTCTAGCGACCATGCTGGGAAGCGATACTCGGTGGGGAGAGAGATGCTTTTGCTGAATGTTGATAGTAACTTGCTGAGGATATCTTTGCTGTGTTGGAAGTGTTGATTGGACTTCGCTGGGGATAAGAAAGAACTGTGTTGACGACGCCCCTTCCGTGGCTTTTGGCTGAGGATAACCCAGTTATATCCTGTTAAGGAAATAACTCTTTAAATAAAGCTGGGCGACGCGTTTGCACTCTGCGAGGATAAGCTTCCAGAATCTACTGGGGATAAGCTTACTGCTTGGGGAGATGAATTCCAACTTTCCTGGGGAAACTGGATTGGATTCTCCTGGGGAAGTTTTGAACTGCGGGGGAAGTGATTCCTTTGAATGTTGATATGCCTCCGGGGAACAATCTTTAGACCAAGACTGCCGGGGATGCTTGTTAAGAATATGTATATTGCTACTAGGGAATGTTGAGATCTGCTGGAGGATACTCAACTTCCTTAAGGTTTGATAGTAGTTTTGCTTGAGGAGAGTATGTTGACTTGCTGGCTCACTCTCTGGGGAATTAAGCTGTACTGGTTATGTTTTTTAGCTGAACCTACCTTGGTACCTTGGAGGACAGAACAATTAGATCGCTTGGACAACTCTTTATTGCCCCTGTTTCTGAGATGGGAGAGGAAGACCTGTGAGGTGCTTATAGTCGTTGATGGACAAACCTTCTTCTGGTAGGCAGGTAATAAGATGATAGGACATAGTCGTATGCTTTGATCCCTAACTTTTGCCTGGACCGCCCTTTCGGGTTTTCGGTCCACCGGGATACCCATTTTTGCCCAAGCCGCCTTTTCAGGTTTTCGACTTGCCGGGTGTACAGTTTATTTTCATTTCATCCTTTATTTTTGCACGAACCCTTTTGGTTCGCCGGGAAGCCCTTATTTTTGCCTAGGTGTGTCAACCTAGCGGGTCTTTGATTTTGCGTAGTATTTTTCGACTATGTCCACGCTCTCAGAATATAGGGAGTTGCCCCTGTTAGAAGTGTTTGGTTGCCCTGCTACCAGAAGATGTCTGATTAGGCAAGATTCGTTGCTGGAGTGCCCCAAGTGGCTCAGGCGGAGATTTGTCCCAGGCTATTTGGCCTTTGAGAGATTCTCTGAATCTTGATTGGGTTGCCCCAGATGATGGGCCATGATCATGTCGTGCCCCTCGGTTGGAGATACTCTTGTTCATTAGACTTTCATTGTGCGAATTTCCCTGCTGTTCAAACAAATATTCATATGCAAACAAAGTTATGTTAAAAATGCAAAGCTTATGTCTGTCTTGAAGATTTTGAAAATGCATCCTTTTTCATAAAACAAGTGAATGTTTGTAAAACGTGATGTCAACTCTGTTTTTACCGTAGGCCTTAAGGAGTCAGGATACCTTTCGGAACAGTATGCTTTCGAACTAACCCATGCTTCAGCTAGGACTTTTTAGGGTTATAACGTGGCCTGGTTCACGGTTTAAGAAACAAAGGATAAAGGCTCAAATTTATTTGTACCCACCCGCTCTTCGTGATGTTCTCCAAACCTAAACTCAGTTGATCATACGTTAGACCTTGTTTGAGTCTTTGCTCTGATTTTCCGGTGATGGTTCGGATATTGATGATTTATTTTGAATAGGCAGCCATTTCCTTTTTTGTTGAGGGTTTGTATGACCTCTTTTTCTTTCTTGATTTTGTTGTCCCTATTTTTTGCCTGAGCTGTTTCCTTTTTGGAATTACAGTCAGCGGGATGCCCCAGTTTTGTAAGTCTCCTTCATAGGTTTTGACTTAATGGGTTTTTATTTTGAGAAGTAATGACTGCCTGTCTTTATTGATTATTCGGAACCATCACTGTCTTTCTTTGTTTTGTAAGGACCTTTTTGGTGCCATTTGTTATGCACTTGGATCAACTGAGAGAACTACCCTGCCCCAGGTTATGATTAAGGGTTTTAAATTTCGAAAAGAAAAACTCCTACTTCTTTGGCTCAGAGGGGTTGACGAGGGATTATCATCCTTATAACTCCAGTGTTTAGGGATTGAAACAATGCCTGTACCTCATCAGTGGGGTCTGTTCAAAAGCATACTGTAATGATCGCGGTATCGTTTTCGTCATCCTCCCTCAAGAGGCTTAGAATTATTAATTGAGAGTTGATCATCAGAAAAATATGAAAATAATTTGCATTTAGTGAATATGAATATATTGTTTCAGAACAGACATATGCGATGCATTAATGAAATAACAATGTTTAACATGAGTAAATGTTTGAACAAAAGAAAATTGCAACTTGAACATTCGAATGAACAAAAAGTCTTTTCATCTCAGGGCTTGTTACTTCAGTTGGTGCATCCGGTAGGGATGGCAGGAGCATTCAGCTTGGCCCATCTGGGTGAAATCCACAGCTCTTTCCTCGATCAGGTCTTGGATCTTATTCTTCAGAGCCCAACAGTCGTCGGTGTCATGTCCTGGACTGTCAGAGTGGTATGCACATCTTTCCTCAGGATTGTACTTTAGGGAGGTTGTGTTGAGACGCTTATGAGGGTCCCTTAACGTCACCAGATTCAACCTTAACAATTGTTGTAAAGCTTGAGACGGTGACACGTTGAGTTTGGTGAACTGCCTTTTAGGCTTGCCTGGCTTGCTCTGATCAGCCCGTTGTTCTTGGCGAGGTCGTTGTTGGACCTGTGAAGTAGTAGCAGTTTGGAGAGGCCCTCTCATTAAAACAAACTTTTGTCCTCTCGGAAGCTGTTCAATGACCTGTTCCCTGACTTGGGCTGGTTGCCTCCTGTCTTGATGAAACTGACTGATCATGGCCCTCAGCTCTCCTTGCTCCTGAGCTAAACCTTGAATGAGGGCCCTTTGCCCCAGCATCTGGGTTTTCAATGTGTCTACCTCAGCTTGTAGACGTTTCAGTTGTTCGTCCTTGTCATCTTCAGGACTCTTTCTGATCAGATTCCCCATGAGGAGTGTCCTCAACTCTTCCTGCCCCTTGGATAGACCTAGGAAGATTTCCCTGAACTGATTCTCTTGAGTGTGAAGGTCCTGGTTATCTGGTTGGAGAGCCATTGCTGAAATAAACAGCAAACAAGGGTAAGTGACCTGCAATCAAGGGTACCTGTTATGCCATGATGTGTATGACATGCATGTAATGTTTTCAAGGACCTCGCGGGGTAAACAAGAAAATTTGTTAGCATTTGGATCCGGTAGCTTGATTGAAAGAAACTTCATATTTGTTGAGAGTCTTTCTTCCAAGGGTCAAAGGCTCACCATATCAAGTGGGTCATAGCCCCTGACTCAAGTCATCAACCTTATTTTGCTTTCCAAACAACCTTGGCTAGGGGAACCTTCTTCAGGAGTCAAAGCTCACTGTTGTACCCCAAAATTTGCCCTCCCATTTCTCACTGATTTCTCCTCACAAAGCTCTTGAAGCTCAAGATCCAGTTAGGGTTTCATCTGCTCAAGACTACTCCTTGCACTGCTAACCCCAAATTAGGGTTTGTGTTTGCACCAAGATGTTTTGACCTAAAATACCCAAGATGACTTTCTTGCTTCATATTGACCTCCTAAGTTTATCCATACCATGTTTCAAGTCCTGATTCCAAATTTTGCCCAGTCAATTGGACAGTTGACCTAGAAATCAACTGTATTGGGGAAAAAGTCAACTGTGGCCAATTGACAGTCAAACCTCATGAAATTAAATCCACATCAACATTATGAACTCCTAGGAGTCATTTGATCAAGTTTGGACCACAACTCCACAAGAAATTTGATCAGATCACCAAAAGGGCAAAATGGTCATTTTTAGGGTTTTGACTGTACAGAGGCAATTTTTGACTGTTTGACCTAGCCAATGGCAAACCAAGCTCACATATGGACTCAAGGACCCCATGGAATTATCTTGACATGCTCAACAAGTTCAAAAGATCCCAAATACACAAGATTGACAGTTGAATTTCTCAGTCAATTGATCAATTTTTACTGTATACTGAAAAGTCAAGCTTTGACTTTTTGGTCAAAATCAAGGGTCAAGATTCATTTTTCATCAAAATATGCCAAATCATGAAACTTGTTCACCAAGAAATCACAATTTGCAAATTAGGGTTAGAAAATGGAATTTTTCATAACTTAGAATTTTTCTAAGTTATGAAAAACCCTAATTTTTTCCCAACTTTGCCCCACCTTTTCACCAAGATCCATTTGGATTCAAACAAAAGTCAAAACATGAAAGTTGTAGCTTGTTGAATAATCTACAACTTTGATTCACAAAGTTTTCTCATTTGAAGCTTGTATCTCAAGTTACAATTTTTTGAATAAGGGCACTAAACCATTTTTAACTTAGTGAAAATTTTAACCTAGTTTGACAAGGTTTTCTACCCCACTTCAAGGCCACTTTTCATACCCTTCCACTTGGAATTTTAATTTACATTTCAAATATGGATTGTAGTACACATTCCAAGATTTCCAAAATGTCCAAGAACTTCCCAAACAACCTCATGGTTAGGGAGAATCGAATTTCACAATATAGCAAAAAAACACTTTGTTCATGACCAAGTTCCATGTCCATAACTTTGCAAATTTGAACTCAGCATAGTTTGTGTTACTTTACAGGTCCTTAAACCACATTACACTCCTTAATTTAATGCTTGTTCATTGTGTCAAAGTGTTGTTCCATGAATTCAAGCATTATACACAAGATTGATCCATTTTTGGATAAAGTGAACTTTCCATTTTTACAAAAGCTTGCTTTATGTCAATTGGTAAATCAAACAAGTACATAGAAGATCTGCTTAGCACAAGATTATGGGCATAACACACTGATCAAGAGATGTTTATGCAGCACATTAGGGGGGCCTCTACTGACCTAGAAAGCCAACTTGCTTTTGCTTGCTTCAAGGAAAAGAAAAGTCCATAACTCATGCCATCTCTCATCTCAGCTTAAGGACACAAGAGAGAAGTTATCAAACACATTCCATAGACCATATCCAAGCTAACACACGAGCCTTTGCCCTCCAAATCACCCTCCATCTCAGATTCATCCTCAAACTGCAAAAACAGAGTTGCCTCTGCAGTTTGAGTGCAAACTCCCATTTCCCTCGAGCATTCTCACTAAAATCAATTCATACACCTTCCATACAACATATGCAAACTAACCATGGCCTAAAACCTGACCTGTAATCACTCTAACAGTTTCCACCATTTTTAATTTTTCCTTTTGCAGTTGAAGTTCCACAGCTCGATACAAGGAGTTTCAAGACAAAGTAAGCATTGAAAAAGCATCCCTGGACCTCAAGGAAGCTTTTCCAATCATCACCTTGCACTGAAAGTTACTCATTCTCCAGATAGAAGTTCAACTGAATAGGTAAAAGTTTGAATTCGTATCTCTCTTATCATGCATATTTAGTCTTAAGTTTGTGAAGAAACAAGGTCCTACTCATAGCCCTGAACATGTACATAGCTTTACATTTCATTTCTTTTGCCTGAGTAGAGAGAATTTGAGCTTTGAAAATGACAGAAAAATTAGGTTAGGATTTGGGGGGAGGAGAAATTCTCCCTCATCTTAGAGAGTTAGAACAAGTTATGCCTATGGTTAGAATCGTCTCTTCATGCTTAACATTTTTTGTGTTGGAAGTTTGTTGAAAAAATCAAAGAATCAGGACATTCGAAGGAAGCTTGTTGGCGCGCGTTTTTGAACAAAATCTGTTCAGAGGTTGAAGAAGAAGTGGATTGGGCTGGGCCTCTGTTATTTTTGCTATCCACACCATTTTTTCTGTTTCACACCCCTAAGCCCATTTGCTTCATTTTTTAACATTTTTGACTTTTTTCTTTTTTGTTTGACTTGTTTATTTTTTCTCAACATATTAAAATTTTGAAAATATTTTTCTCATCATTTTTTGATTTTTATTTGGTTTTTATTTGATTTTCTTTTTGATTTGTATATAAATAGATATATATTATTATTTAGGATAAATAGAAAAAATATGTAAAAGCACTTCCATTTTTATTTTTATTTTATATTACTCTCTGAAAATATTTCATATAAAAAATCCTATTTTCTAAAAAAAATTGAATATTATTATTATTTGTATATAATACATATTTAAATAATATAAATATATATATATATATATATATATATATATATTAATATACTTAGAATAAAAATGCCAAAAAATGTATATACTTTATTTTTAATATTTAATACTAAAAAATGACCTTTTTACAAATATACCATATTTTATTTTATTTTTGTATGCAAATTATAAATATTATGTGAATTAATTGATTAATATACATTTTGATTAAAATTAGGGTTTTTTGCCCTAAATATGAAAATACTCAAAAATAATACTTTTTTTTTTCTTCTTGTTTTATTTTACATAAACAATACTTTTTTTCATACATATAAAAACTTTCTTTTTTGCATTTTGCATATTTATTTAATTCCTATTTAATTATGCAATTTATTTACCTTGCAAATATTCAAAAATGATGTAATAATTTAGATTTAAATTCTTGTCTAAATATCCCCCATTTGTAAATTTGTACCCCCCTCCCTATATTATTATGTTGTAATAGCGTAGGAATTTAAATTTCGCACTTTATACGCTTTCTAATTATGCCATGTTAGAATTAGGGTTTGCATGCGAAAAACGACAAAAAATAGTTTGACCTAATACAAAGATAAATGAGCATGAAAATAAACAACACATCTCACACTTGCACCCCTAGGGCATTCCACTTTGTTGCCTTCAAATAAATGGGCCATATTGCATGTTGAACTTCTTTGGGCAAAACAAACAAATTGAATGATCATAGTCCCTCGATAAAACTTTTCAAAACAAACAAAAACAAATGATCAAGTCCCTCAAAGAAAATTGCCCAAAGACATTTAACGCCGTTGCAATTATGGTCCAAACGATGACCCGCGCCTGTCCCTCTCATCTCCTAAGACAAGATTGTCCACCAAATGCAATGGTGGAACAAAATTGTCAAAAGGTTTAAAAACATAACAAAAATCTTTGAGAAAACTTTAGGGTAGATAAACTCTTAAGTACTTGTCAATTTGCAAAGAAAACACTTGCCTAATTTCAAAAACCCACTTCACAAACACTTTCAAAATCAAACTTTCCAAAACCCTTGAAACATCTTTTTAAAAGATAAAACACCTTTTGTAAAACATTCGAGTAAAGAATTGTTACAAGGTTAGCCTGATACAAGGCATCTTTTCAAAACATTTTCAAAAACACACACCAAGCACCATTTCAAACAATTGAAAACCAAGGCAAGTTGATCTAAGCAAGTACCCAAGAGCCCATGGATAACCATGGATAGAAGGGGTGCTAATACCTTCCCCTTCTATAATCTACTCCCCGAACCCAAGAAAAAATCTCAAAGGTTTTTGCTGTGCTTTTTAAACCTTTCCTTAGGATAAAATAAAAAGTCGGTGGCGACTCTTGCTAACCGCACAAGTGCGAATACAAACGCAAACCTCTAGTCGGTTCTCCCACCGTATCACAGAACTGGCGACTCTGCTGGGGAAATCCTTTTAAGTGGGGTTACCTTAGGGTTTAGATCACCTTTACTTTCAATTGATTGCTTAGTTTGCTTTACATTTGAGGGCTTTGTATCGGAGCTTTATAGATCCTAACCCGGATCTGGGGAAACCCTTTTAGGTAGCAACAAGGCTGTGAGGGAACTGTGCGGGGTATACCGACATGGTTGAAGCAGTATGCTACGTTGATGTGGCACTTTGGTGTGTACCGGTAACCCTTGAGTTCAGTCAAGGAGAGTACGGGGCCGCCGCGTGGTGTCGTGAAGCATCAACTGACCTTAGAACCTTAATTGACCATCTTAGCCTTTTTAGGGTAGTGAGATAACTGACTTTGGTGCAGTCCGAGGTTGGTTGATACTCGATACTACACTCAATTGAGGGTTGCTTTCCTGGAATATTTCGGTCGCCAGTTCAGTGGCTAAATCGAAACGATGAACAATGAAAGTAATCCAGTGATATTGGGACCTTTAGAACCCGGTTACTTTTGATAGGACAGGTTTTTAACCAACAAACTGAAAGAGGGTAGCACCTGAACCTCATGCAAGCCTAAACCTAAGGCCTTGTGTGCTTTGTGTGAATATTGTTTGCCTGTATATACGCTCACTCGTTTGTGCCTACATGTACATAACATCATAACATCATACCATAGCATTTTAGCATTTTCAATAACCATTGCAAGGATCTCGAGGGTTCTTTTGATGCAGGATTACGTTGAACCAGACATCTATCAAGGGGCAAGAGGTCTCTCCTCTAACCAATCCAGTCAAAGTTCAAGTGCAACAACTTGAATAAGTGGCTATGACCCACTCGACATGGTGAGCTCGATTCTCGTGGAAGGACGTCCACCGATGCAGAGATCCCCAATCCAAGAGCAGAGTTCAACCTCTAACATTTTCTTGTGTTTACCCCAAGAGATCCTTGAAAGCATGCATCCACATATCATGCATTGCATTTTGACAATCTTTCCTTTTTCAGGTTTCCTTACTCTCCTGCTGTTTATTTCAGCAAGAGATGGCTCTAGAAAGGTCTGTCAAAGACATCCAAGACCAGACTGCTCAGCTGCAGGAGATGTTCCTGAACTTGTCTCTGGGGCAAGAAGAGATGAAAGCTCTCCTCACCAAGGGCCTGGGGAATTCCAACAATGCCAGGAGTGATCAGATTGCGGAGCTGCAGTTTGATCTGACAACACTGAGGACTCAAATGATGGGGCAGTTGGTGGGCCAGATGGCTCTCATCCAAGACCTATCTCAAAGACAAGAGGAACTCAGAGTTCTTGTCCGCCAACTGCTTCCAAACAACCAACTGGGGCAAACATCTGAGGTCGAAGAGCAAGTCACCGCTCAGCCTCCATCCACTCAAGAAGACAAGGGGAAAGCTCCTTTGCTAGCTTCAGGGTCACAAACCCATCAACAACCTCGCCAGCGTCAGCGGGGTAATCGGCGTAAGCAAGAAAAGTCGGGAAGACGGTTTACGGAGACTGAAATACCATCATTCTTCATACTGAAGCGCCTGTTGGAGGTCAATTTGCTCACCGTAAAGGACCCTCCTCAGAAGCTCAATATATCCTCTCCTCGCTTTAATCCCGACGAATTTTGTGTTTACCACTCCTGCAGCCCGGGACACAGTACCAACGACTGTTGGGCCTTGAAGAACAAGATTCAAGATCTGATTGACATTGGGGTGCTGGAATTCATGCCAGACGGCGAGATGAAAATCTTCCGTTAAAGGGTTCTCCGCTTGAAGTGACGAAGCTCGAAACTGAAAGACTTTTGCTTCTTTTTGAATTTTCAAAGTTGTAATTTCTTTTGCTGTCAAAACAATTACCTGTTGATGTTAAACTCTGTTTTCATTAATGCATTGCATATGTTTGTCTTGAATTCATCCATTCGTTTCACTACTCTTATGCTTTTCTTTATGATATTTGACTCTTGATAAAAAGCTGCAAGCCTTTAGAGGGAGGATGACGAAACAATATCGTGATCTTATACAGTATGCTTTTGAACAGACCTTGCTGACGATGTACAGGCATTTCTTTCAATTCCCAAACACTGGAGTTATAAGGAAGTTAATCCCTAGTCAACCCCTTCGAGCCAAAGAAGTAGGAGTTTCCTGTTCTGATACAATCAAAACCTTTGATATAAACCTGGGGCAGGGTAGTATCTCAGTTAATTCAAAAGAAAATGCGCATTGAAGTCGCAAACTCTCAGTTCGTAATACAACGAACGACGTCGAAAAAGAAAGCGTTCCTTCGGAATCAAAAGACAAGGGTGGTTCCCTATCACATAGACAGTCAATCTCTCAAAAGAGAAAAGCCCACCAAGCCAAAACCTATGAAGGAGGCTTAAGAAAGCTGGGGCATCCCGCTGACAGTAATCCCGAAAACGGTAACAGTCAGGCAAAAGTTAGGGATAACAAATCAAAATCAAAATAGTGAGGTCATTACAAAATCCTCAACAACATGAAAAGTGTTGAAAAATAAAAAGGAGATGATGATTGTCTCCCAAAATTCAATTAGTGAACCATCGCCCAAAAGTCGTTCCAAACTCAAAACAGAGTGCGACGCACAGTTAACTGAGCTTAGGTTGAAGAACATCACGAAGAGTGGGTGGGTACAAATATACTTTGAGCCTTTATCCTTTGTTTCTTAAACCATGAACCAGGCCACGTTACAACCCTCCAAAAGTCCTAATTGAAGCATGGGTTAGTTCGAAAGCATACTGTTACAAAAGGTATCCTGACTCCTGTAGGGCTTTGCTCTAAGTCTTGTGTTAACTTGTCTTGTGAAAAGTTTTCTGCTAAAAAACGCATTTTTCAAAACTTCGAGACAAACATAAACTTTGCATTATTCGAATATCACTGTCTGCATTTGACCCTTTTGTTTGACAGCAAAGAAGTTCATACGGCGAATGTTCGGAGGAACGAAAACTCTCTCAGTAAGTCAAAATCACTTCAAGAGGATAACACTTCCATCAAATCTCCTATCAACAAGGGGCATGACATGTCACAATTCAATTATCCTGGGGCAGTCCAGTCAAGGTCCAACAGATCTTTCAAAGTTCAGTTAACCTGGGGCAGTCCAGTCAAGATTTCGAGAAATCTCTCAATATGCAGGGTAATCTGATTCAAGATTCCTTCATCACCACTTGGGGCATTCGAATGTCAAAAGTGTTCAACAAATCAACTACAACATTTCCAGATTCGATTCCTGTATCCAGCCAGGGCATATCTGTTAACTACATTTCCAGACTCGATTCCTGTATCTAGCCAGGGCACGTCTGAAGAGTTCGAAGATTCGATTCCTGTATCCAGCCAGGGCATATCTGTTGACTACATTTCCAGACTCGATTCCTGTATCTAGCCAGGGCACGTCTGAAGAGTTCGAAGATTCGATTCCTGTATCCTGCCAGGGCATATCTATCAACTATCACCTTTCCAGATTCGACTCCTGTATCCAGCCAGGGCATGTCTGAAGGATTCCAGATCAACACCTGTAACAACCCAGGAAACATCTGTGAACGACCGATTGTAGACCAACGCCTGTAATAAACCAGGATTTTATCTACATCACCACTTGGGGCATTCGAATGTCAAAAGTGTTCAAACCCGATGCAGTTTTACACAAGCTCATCATCAGGAAACCCTACACCGGTTCCCCTTCAAGACTTCTGAAACAAGTTTACGGATTCTTCCCAACAACGGACGCCAATCTACCGACTTGTTCAGATTCTTATCAAGACTTCTGAAACAAGTTTACGGATTCTTCCCAACAACGGACGCCAATCTACCGACTTGTTCAGATTCTTATCAAGACTTCTGAAAACAGTTCATGGATTCATCCCAACAACGGATGTTAATCTATCAACTTGTTCAGATGCAACCTTTGAATTTAGTTTACGGACACTTCCCAACAACGGATGTTGTTCTATTGCTGGTTCAACTTCAAGATTTCTGAAAATAGTTCACGGGTTCTCCAAGTAAACGGATGTTAACCTATCGCTTGTTCAGAGTCTTCTCAAGCTAACAACCAGGGGAAATCGCGCTCGCCAAAATTCTTCCCGTCCCCGGCGGAGTTCCTCAAAATTCCCCCAACAATAACTTATCAATACAATCCCCGGAGGAGGTTATCTTTGCGAAATCCCCAGCCAGAGAATCTTCCAGAAATCATTTTCCCTCGGAGTTTAAGCTTCAGTATCTCCAGCAGATCAAAAGCTTCGAATGGACAATCCCCAGTGGAATCAGACTTATTAACCTTCTCCCCACAGAGTTTTTAGGAAGAAAATCTTGAGTTCCCCAGTGAAATTTCCAGAGATACTTCTCTCTTGGCTGAAGATTCCCAATCTAGCCTCCCCGGCATTAAGTCTACTAGTTTGGTACTCCCCAGTAGAAGACTCCAGGAATTCCCCAGAAGATTGGTATACAACCCAAGCTCCAGGTTCCCCGGCAACAATCCAGGACTCATTTTCCCCGGCAGCAGTCAGGATACTTCTATCTTCCGCTGTCCCGGATTCATCTATCCTATGCAAGACAGCTCTCCAGCTTACATGCACATCCATTTACATCCATAACGCAAAATATACATTGTATCATGCATCATAGCATTGCATACGACTAACTCTTTGCCTTTTCAGGTAAGATCAGTCGACAGACTAAAATCATTCAAATCTCAAGATTTCTGAAAACAGTTCACGGGTTCTCCAAGTAAACGGATGTTAACCTATCACTTGTTCAGATTCTTCTCAAGACTTCTGAAAACAGTTCATGGATTCTTCCCAAGTAACGGATGTTAATCTATCAACTTGTTCAGATGCAACTTTTGAAAACAGTTTACGGACGCTTCCCAACAACGGATGTTGTTCTATTGCTTATTCAACTTCAAGATTTCTGAAAACAGTTCACGGGTTCTCCAAGTAAACGGATGTTAACCTATCACTTGTTCAGATTCTTCTCAAGACTTCTGAAAACAGTTCATGGATTCTTCCCAAGTAACGGATGTTAATCTATCAACTTGTTCAGATGCAACTTTTGAAAACAGTTTACGGACGCTTCCCAACAACGGATGTTGTTCTATTGCTTATTCAACTTCAAGATTTCTGAAAACAGTTCACGGGTTCTCCAAGTAAACGGATGTTAACCTATCACTTGTTCAGATTCTTCTCAAGACTTCTGAAAACAGTTCATGGATTCTTCCCAAGTAACGGATGTTAATCCATCAATTTGTTCAGATGCAACTTTCTGAAAACAGTTCACAGGTTCTCCAAGTAAACGGATGTCAACCTATTGCTTGTTCAGACCTCTAATTCAAAAGTGGTCCAAAGCTTGGACACTTTCCTGATATTCCCTTCCAGATGGCATCTTTAAGCCCATCCCCGATAAGTTTCTATCACTCTCCCAGATGGCATCGTTAAGCCCATCTCCAAATGGCATCTCTAAGCCCATTCCCGCATCCAGTGCTTTGACGAGTGCAAATTTCCGGGCACTCTAGTGTCCAATCTCCTTTTACCCTCGAGTCACGAAAGGCAAGCTTGCCAATCTAACTCTTCAGGTCCAAGAAGATTGAACAGGGGCAACTGTTGTACCCCAAAATTTGCCCTCCCATTTCTCACTGATTTCTCCTCACAAAGCTCTTGAAGCTCAAGATCCAGTTAGGGTTTCATCTGCTCAAGACTACTCCTTGCACTGCTAACCCCAAATTAGGGTTTGTGTTTGCACCAAGATGTTTTGACCTAAAATACCCAAGATGACTTTCTTGCTTCATATTGACCTCCTAAGTTTATCCATACCAAGTTTCAAGTCCTGATTCCAAATTTTGCCCAGTCAATTGGACAGTTGACCTAGAAATCAACTGTATTGGGGAAAAAGTCAACTGTGGCCAATTGACAGTCAAACCTCATGAAATTAAATCCACATCAACATTATGAACTCCTAGGAGTCATTTGATCAAGTTTGGACCACAACTCCACAAGAAATTTGATCAGATCACCAAAAGGGCAAAATGGTCATTTTTAGGGTTTTGACTGTACAGAGGCAATTTTTGACTGTTTGACCTAGCCAATGGCAAACCAAACTCACATATGGACTCAAGGACCCCATGGAATTATCTTGACATGCTCAACAAGTTCAAAAGATCCCAAATACACAAGATTGACAGTTGAATTTCTCAGTCAATTGATCAATTTTTACTGTATACTGAAAAGTCAAGCTTTGACTTTTTGGTCAAAATCAAGGGTCAAGATTCATTTTTCATCAAAATATGCCAAATCATGAAACTTGTTCACCAAGAAATCACAATTTGCAAATTAGGGTTAGAAAATGGAATTTTTCATAACTTAGAATTTTTCTAAGTTATGAAAAACCCTAATTTTTTCCCAACTTTGCCCCACCTTTTCACCAAGATCCATTTGGATTCAAACAAAAGTCAAAACATGAAAGTTGTAGCTTGTTGAATAATCTACAACTTTGATTCACAAAGTTTTCTCATTTGAAGCTTGTATCTCAAGTTACAATTTTTTGAATAAGGGCACTAAACCATTTTTAACTTAGTGAAAATTTTAACCTAGTTTGACAAGGTTTTCTACCCCACTTCAAGGCCACTTTTCATACCCTTCCACTTGGAATTTTAATTTACATTTCAAATATGGATTGTAGTACACATTCCAAGCTTTCCAAAATGTCCAAGAACTTCCCAAACAACCTCATGGTTAGGGAGAATCGAATTTCACAATATAGCAAAAAAACACTTTGTTCATGACCAAGTTCCATGTCCATAACTTTGCAAATTTGAACTCAGCATAGTTTGTGTTACTTTACAGGTCCTTAAACCACATTACACTCCTTAATTTAATGCTTGTTCATTGTGTCAAAGTGTTGTTCCATGAATTCAAGCATTATACACAAGATTGATCCATTTTTGGATAAAGTGAACTTTCCATTTTTACAAAAGCTTGCTTTATGTCAATTGGTAAATCAAACAAGTACATAGAAGATCTGCTTAGCACAAGATTATGGGCATAACACACTGATCAAGAGATGTTTATGCAGCACATTAGGGGGGCCTCTACTGACCTAGAAAGCCAACTTGCTTTTGCTTGCTTCAAGGAAAAGAAAAGTCCATAACTCATGCCATCTCTCATCTCAGCTTAAGGACACAAGAGAGAAGTTATCAAACACATTCCATAGACCATATACAAGCTAACACACGAGCCTTTGCCCTCCAAATCACCCTCCATCTCAGATTCATCCTCAAACTGCAAAAACAGAGTTGCCTCTGCAGTTTGAGTGCAAACTCCCATTTCCCTCGAGCATTCTCACTAAAATCAATTCATACACCTTCCATACAACATATGCAAACTAACCATGGCCTAAAACCTGACCTGTAATCACTCTAACAGTTTCCACCATTTTTAATTTTTCCTTTTGCAGTTGAAGTTCCACAGCTCGATACAAGGAGTTTCAAGACAAAGTAAGCATTGAAAAAGCATCCCTGGACCTCAAGGAAGCTTTTCCAATCATCACCTTGCACTGAAAGTTACTCATTCTCCAGATAGAAGTTCAACTGAATAGGTAAAAGTTTGAATTCGTATCTCTCTTATCATGCATATTTAGTCTTAAGTTTGTGAAGAAACAAGGTCCTACTCATAGCCCTGAACATGTACATAGCTTTACATTTCATTTCTTTTGCCTGAGTAGAGAGAATTTGAGCTTTGAAAATGACAGAAAAATTAGGTTAGGATTTGGGGGGAGGAGAAATTCTCCCTCATCTTAGAGAGTTAGAACAAGTTATGCCTATGGTTAGAATCGTCTCTTCATGCTTAACATTTTTTGTGTTGGAAGTTTGTTGAAAAAATCAAAGAATCAGGACATTCGAAGGAAACTTGTTGGCGCGCGTTTTTGAACAAAATCTGTTCAGAGGTTGAAGAAGAAGTGGATTGGGTTGGGCCTGTGTTATTTTTGCTATCCACACCATTTTTTCTGTTTCACACCCCTAAGCCCATTTGCTTCATTTTTTAACATTTTTGACTTTTTTCTTTTTTGTTTGACTTGTTTATTTTTTCTCAACATATTAAAATTTTGAAAATATTTTTCTCATCATTTTTTGATTTTTATTTGGTTTTTATTTGATTTTCTTTTTGATTTGTATATAAATAGATATATATTATTATTTAGGATAAATAGAAAAAATATGTAAAAGCACTTCCATTTTTATTTTTATTTTATATTACTCTCTGAAAATATTTCATATAAAAAATCCTATTTTCTAAAAAAAATTGAATATTATTATTATTTGTATATAATACATATTTAAATAATATAAATATATATATATATATATATATATATATATATATATATATATATATATATATATATATATATATATATATATATATATATATATATATATATATATATATATATATATATATATATATATATATATATATATATATATATATATATATATATATATATATATATATATATATATATATATATATATATATATATATATATATATATATATATATATATATATATATATATATATATATATATATATATATATATATATATATATATATATATATATATATATATATATATATATATATATATATATATATATATATATATATATATATATATATATATTAATATACTTAGAATAAAAATGCCAAAAAATGTATATACTTTATTTTTAATATTTAATACTAAAAAATGACCTTTTTACAAATATACCATATTTTATTTTATTTTTGTATGCAAATTATAAATATTATGTGAATTAATTGATTAATATACATTTTGATTAAAATTAGGGTTTTTTGCCCTAAATATGAAAATACTCAAAAATAATACTTTTTTTTTTCTTCTTGTTTTATTTTACATAAACAATACTTTTTTTCATACATATAAAAACTTTCTTTTTTGCATTTTGCATATTTATTTAATTCCTATTTAATTATGCAATTTATTTACCTTGCAAATATTCAAAAATGATGTAATAATTTAGATTTAAATTCTTGTCTAAATATCCCCCATTTGTAAATTTGTACCCCCCTCCCTATATTATTATGTTGTAATAGCGTAGGAATTTAAATTTCGCACTTTATACGCTTTCTAATTATGCCATGTTAGAATTAGGGTTTGCATGCGAAAAACGACAAAAAATAGTTTGACCTAATACAAAGATAAATGAGCATGAAAATAAACAACACATCTTACACTTGCACCCCTAGGGCATTCCACTTTGTTGCCTTCAAATAAATGGGCCATATTGCATGTTGAACTTCTTTGGGCAAAACAAACAAATTGAATGATCATAGTCCCTCGATAAAACTTTTCAAAACAAACAAAAACAAATGATCAAGTCCCTCAAAGAAAATTGCCCAAAGACATTTAACGCCGTTGCAATTATGGTCCAAACGATGACCCGCGCCTGTCCCTCTCATCTCCTAAGACAAGATTGTCCACCAAATGCAATGGTGGAACAAAATTGTCAAAAGGTTTAAAAACATAACAAAAATCTTTGAGAAAACTTTAGGGTAGATAAACTCTTAAGTACTTGTCAATTTGCAAAGAAAACACTTGCCTAATTTCAAAAACCCACTTCACAAACACTTTCAAAATCAAACTTTCCAAAACCCTTGAAACATCTTTTTAAAAGATAAAACACCTTTTGTAAAACATTCGAGTAAAGAATTGTTACAAGGTTAGCCTGATACAAGGCATCTTTTCAAAACATTTTCAAAAACACACACCATGCACCATTTCAAACAATTGAAAACCAAGGCAAGTTGATCTAAGCAAGTACCCAAGAGCCCATGGATAACCATGGATAGAAGGGGTGCTAATACCTTCCCCTTCTATAATCTACTCCCCGAACCCAAGAAAAAATCTCAAAGGTTTTTGCTGTGCTTTTTAAACCTTTCCTTAGGATAAAATAAAAAGTCGGTGGCGACTCTTGCTAACCGCACAAGTGCGAATACAAATGCAAACCTCTAGTCGGTTCTCCCACCGTATCACACTCACCATATCAAGTGGGTCATAGCCTCTGACAACTTTGGCTAGAGGAAAATAAATCCTCTTTGCCCCTTGCTAGATGTTTGATTCATCATGACCTGCATCACAAGCCCTTGAGATCCTTGAAATGGGTTAGGATGTATGCAATGGTATGATGTCATGATGCATGGGGTAATATGAATAAACCCTGTTATGAGCCCTTATTAAGGACTATAAACAGAAACCTGCAAGAAACTCAAGTAAAACCTGTCATGAGTCCCAGTTAAGGACTAAAAAACAAAACCTGCAAGAAACTCGGTAAACCTTGTTATGAGTCCTAATTAAGGACTGTAAACTAAAACCTGTAAGAAACTTAATATACCCTGTTATAAGTCCCTATTAAGGACTATAAACAAAACCTGCAAGAAACTCGGTAAACCTTGTTATGAGTCCTAATCAAGGACTACAAACAAAATCTGCAAGAAGCTCAAGTGTCAGACAACAAGCATGCAAATAGTCAAGTACGAAGGCACACAAGTCACACAAAAGAGCCCTTAGAGTTTAGGCCAGCATGAGGTCTAGGTATTACCCTCTTTCAGTTTGTTGGTTCATACCTGTCCTATCAAAGTAACCGGGTTCTTAGAGGATCCCAATATCATTGACTACCCTCAATCGGTCATAACTCCAGCATCGCAATCTTTTCTTGCTGCCAGAACCATCACGAGAGTTTAGCCTCAATGGGCGTAGCATACTGCTACTGTTTTAATTGCCAAGTTGTGTCATTTAAGGTTCTAAGGTTGTTGGTGCTTAATGACTCCTTAGAAGACCCATATTCTCCCCGTTTCGACACGAGGGATATCGGTACAGACCAAGGTGCCACACCAATGTAGCCACTGCTTCACCCATGTTGGTATACGCCGGACAGGTCCCTCACAGCTTATGCTACCTAAACAGGGTATCCCCAGATCCGGGTTAGGATCTATGTAACTCCCATGCAACCCACAATTTAAAGCACACAAGGAAAACAATTGAAAACACAGTTATGAACTAGCCCTAAGGTACACCTCACTTTAAAAAGAGTCCCCAGCAGAGTCGCCAGTTCTGTGATTGGTGGATCTGGAACTGACTGTTTTACGCTGGTTCGCGAAATGTCGTGGAAGCAAGAGTCGCCACCGTCTTTTATTTTCTCCAAATGGAAAGGACAAAAGCACAGAAAAATTCCTTATAGAGATTGCTCTCGGTTCGGGAGGTAGATTATAGAAAGGGAAGGTGTTAGCACCCTTTCTATCCATGGTTATCCATGGGCTCTTAGATACTTGCTCATTGTTGTACCCCGAAATTTTCCCTCGCATTTTGCTACAAACAATCTCAGCTTCAGACATTTCCTGACTTTTCAAACTGGCGCAAGAATCGGACAAACGGACTTTTCTTGACAGTCAAGCAAAATTAGGGTTTTTACTGATGTTCAGAGCTCTGATTTGTCTCATACAGTGGGCTTAGAGTTGGGATGATTTTTGGTTCAATTTTGATCAGGCGAGCGTTATCTAGCATTTAATCAGAAATTAAGGTTTTATGGGCATATTCTCAGAAGAATTTAAATTCTACCGCACTTTGCAGTTTATTCCGAGATTCGGGTTAAAATTCGCGTTATCTTGATTTAATCAGTAAATGAGGCAGTTGGTTGGAATTCACCAGTCAAAAGGGGATGTGTGCAATGTGGAATTACAGTGCTTGGCAAAAGGATCAGTGAAAAAAAAGAATTGCATCTGATTAATTTTTTGTGATCGACTGTGCGTTGCTTTGGATAATGGATACGTCGAATTCATTTATTTTTGATCATCAAAGGTTTAGTTGATTATTTATGGTTCTAAGAATTAAAATATTTGAAATTTAAACTTTCACTTTATTTTATTTAAGGAATTATAAATAACAAATAAACAATTAAAGAAAAGGAATTGAAAGAGATTTAAATATTGATGGAATTTTTATTTCACATTTAATAATTGTTACAATTGTTATTATTTGGATACTAATATTTATTACAAAGTATTTAAAATAATAATAATGTACAAGAATTAAACTGAAAAAATAAAAATTCTATCCTATTTCTAATTCTTCATTCTTCACTCCGCTCCGGTACTCCATGTTTTATCTGCAAAAAGAGAAGAAAAAGTCAGAAAGCAGTTAATTAAAAGACAGTTAAAATTGCTCATCATTAGGGGCCACTGACTGGGATCAGTTGACCCTCTCTGCAAATCGCGGGATTTCTCCCGGTTCACAGAGAGGGAAGTTTTTTGTTCATGAAATGCGAATGTCAAAAGTATAAGTTCCAAAATTCAAGACTGCATAGAATCTCAACTTCAAATTCAAACTAAACTAAAAAAATCCAATTTCAACTTTCTGTCCAAAGCAAAAGGGAAGTTACTGTCAAAATGCCTAAAGTTTACTCAAGGATTACCCAAAAGCACAATTGTTGTCAAAGTCAAATCCCAAGATATCAAAGAAATGCAAAAGTTTAGCAAAGCTGTCAAAAGCGAAATGGTATGCAAGCAGCTAAAACCTTAAATCATCATTTCCCCATAGGCCCCTTCAGAACCAAGTACAACATAAATCATATAATAATATATTAACTGTACTTTGGAGAGGAAAAAGAGAGATAAAGCAGCAGAGTTCAGGTCTTAGGCATAGGCAGTATAACAAGACAGAAAAGATATACAAAGAAGAGGATACAATTCAGCATTGTTCAAAACTACACAGCGTAGACAGTTACCAAAAATGGAAAAGGTGCCAAGAAATTTTGTCAAACTACCCAGCAAGCGTGGATCAAAGGCAAGACCAAAGTTTGAAATAAGGTTGGGCGCCAAAGACCAATAGGAAGAGGACAAAAGAACACAAGAAAACATACTGATTGAGCCAAGCACCAATATCACCCCTATAACTCAGAACTAAACCAATATAGGCCAGAAGCATATACCTGTCTAAAAATACACAAGTTATCAAAACGCATCAAAAAACTTCATACCAGCACCACCATAACCTGATGCCTCAAGCCCATCCAAAAAACCAGGAAAAACATAATACAGTTCAAGAATAGAAGAGAAAAAATATACAAAAAAAACTACTGTCCAGAAACCTGAACAACCATAAAACCTGAAACACCTCAAAACCCATCCTAAAAACCTGAAACCAAGTTCAAAAAGCTTAGAAAACCTGCAAGCTGATACAAACTCAGGAAAGCCTGAAGTTCAAATCAGTGGAATCTGTATTATCCCTGCCTGAACCATCAAACACAACCATGAATTCATAAACCTGCCTGTCACCCTTAAAAACCATTCAAAGGCCATATCAACACAAAAACCCTCAACCATACTGTCAAGCTAAACCAAGCATAAGCCAAAAGTCACAAAGCCAAGCTTCAGGACAAAAACACAACTCAGGTCAGCATAGCAAAACCAATACCCTGCCTTCACCTCAAAAGCCTAACCATCAAAACATGGCCTAGCTTTCCAAATCCATCAACCATACTGTCAAACCAGAAAACCCCCTACTGTCAACACCAAAATTTCTTCAATCCTAGCAACTTAATGTCCAAGCCCTAAGCCCTCAGCATGAACATCATTGGGCAACAATAAACTTTCCAAAAGCAACCATTCAACAAAAGTTCAAAGCAACCATTCAACAAAAATTCAGGAGCAACCAACATGAAATCATGCTAGTTCCCAACCCCACGAATCCTTCAGAATCATAAATTCGTCATCAGGCAGCATACAAATTCCCAAAGCATCACATTTCAAACTCAGGCAACAATTCAAAGCATCAATGACATAGAAGAAGAAGAAAGAAGGGAAAAGGTTTTCAGTGTAAGGCATCATAAAACCTAAGCAAGAGGTAAGAACGAAAATACCAGGAAAGCATCAGAAGCGAAGCAAGCTTCCAGCTTCATCACCGTTCCGGCCTCCTAAGCATCACCCCTCGTCTCTCCTCCATCTCCAAGATCAGGTAGTGAATTTTCTCCCCCTCTTTCTCCACCACCTCACAATAGCACAGAGTTAAGAATCAAAAATTCAAATCAAAACGAAACATGCAATTCGTAAAAAAAGGGAAAAGAGATAAGAATATAAAGCGTTGTAATCGAACCTTAAATCAAGAGGACGCGAAGCTTACGCCTTGGAAGGAAGAGAGTTCGGGAGTAACGCTGGTGGCCGGAGGAAACATTCAGGGAAGTGAAGATGATCGGAGAAGATGAGCTTATGAACGGCGCTGCTGTCAACCCTAAGCATTTTCTCCTCAACTGAATAACATCCCTAACCCTAATTTTTGTTTCCAGATTAACATGGGCCTTACCCACTCCACTCTGCGCCTAAGCCCATTAAGATTTTCATTTTGCTAATCAAACATTTTCATTAATACTAACCAATATTATTTATATTATATAAACTTTTTTTGTCACAAAAATCATAAATAATAAACACTTTTATATCATATACTCAAGATTAAAATGACCCTTTTTTTTTTTTTTAACTAAAGATATATTTTGTATATAGTTGCATAATTAAATTTCTAAATACACATTAAAATACATTTTTATCATATAAGTTAAAATATCTTTTTTTAAGTATATATTTGTATATAATAATAAAAAAATACTTTTTGTACACAATTAACTTGAAAACATTTCTAGTACACATTGGAATACATTTGTACATGACAATTAAGAATATACCTTTTTTTTTATCCATAATTCAGTTTTTGACATTTAATATATTTTCATACATAATAAATCTAATTAAAAACTTGAAACATAAATCAAAACACTTTCTTTTTCTTTTGTACATAATTAGACATACAAAATCACAGACTCATTTAAAATACATTTCCCTAGGTCAAACCCTAATACAATTCATATACATATACACTTGTACACTCACACAAAATACATTCACATTGCCTTATACATATTTTTACCTTATATTTGTATATTCGATATTTACATTTGGTTGCGACTTCGATTTGGTTGTAATTTATTTTGGGTACTATAAGTCTCATCCCCTTTGTACATTTATACCCCACTCCCGGACACTATCTTGTAATAGCGTAGATTTTACATTCCGCAATTTACAGTTTTCAATTATACCATGGTTAGACCTAGGGTTTGTATGTACATAAAATCAAACGCTAGATAACCTAATACAAGACAAATGCATGTAATCAATACACAATCACACTTGCACCCCCTAGAGTAATCTCACATGTTGCCTTCCAAAATGGGCCATGCTTGCACGTCGAGTATCTTTGGCAAAACAAAATCAAATGATCATTAGTCCCTCAAAATGTTGCCTAAACGGAATGATCATAGTCCCTTCAAAGCAAATTGCCAAAGACACTTGGCATCATTGCATTCATGGTCCATACGATGACCCGCGCCCGTCCCGAATAAACTTCCTAAATGCAAGATTGCCCACCAATTTCAATGGTAGAACAAAATTGTTAAAAGGGGTTAAAACATGACAAAAACCTTTGAGTACAATAGGGTAGACAAAACTCTTAGTTACTTGAGATCAATTTGCAAAAACACTTGCCTAATTTCAAAACCCACTTCACAAACACTTTCAAAAATCAACTTTTCAAACCTTTGAAACATCTTTTTAAAAGATAAAACACCTTTTGTAAAACATTCGAGTAAAGAATTATTACAAGGTTAGCCTAGCACAAGGCATCTTTTCAAAGCATTTTCAAAACAACACACAAAGCACCATTTCAAACAATTGAAAACCAAGGCAAGATTGATCTAAGCAAGTACCTAAGAGCCCATGGATAACCATGGATAGAAGGGGTGCTAATACCTTCCCCTTCTATAATCTACCCCCCGAACCCACGAAATATCTCAAAAGGTTTTTGCTGTGCTTTTTTAAACCTTTCCTTTAGGATAAAATAAAAAGTCGGTGGCGACTCTTGCTCAACCGCACAAGTGCGAATGCGAACACAAAACACTAGTCAGTTCTCCCACCGTATCACAGAACTGGCGACTCTGCTGGGGAGACTTTTAAGTGGGGTTACCTTAGGGCTTAGATCACCTTCTTGCATGAATAATTGTTTGATTTGCTTGCTTTATACTTTGACTCTATTGTTTGGGTTTACGATCCTCCACCCGGATTTTGGGAAACATTCATAGATAGCAATACGTTGTGGAAACTGTGCGGGGTATACCGACACGGTCTAAGCAATAGCTATATTAGTGCGACATATTTGTGGGTACCGGTAACCCTTGAGTTCAATCAAGGAGAGTACGGGGCCGCTGAGTGATGTCACTAAGCACTAATGACCTAGAACCTTACTTGACCATATTGGCCTTTTATTAGGGGTAGTGAGATGACCGGCTTTGGTGCAGTCCGAAGTTGGTAGATACTCGATACTACACTCGTTGAGGGTTGTTTTCTTGGAATATTTTGGTCGCTAGTTAAGTGGCTAAACCAAAACAATGAACAATGAAAACAATCCAGTGATATTGAGCTCCTTAGAACCCGGTTACTATTTATAGGACAGGTTTTTAAGCCAACTACACTCAAGAGGGTACTTACCTATGAAACCCCATGCAAGCCTGAAACTAGGGTTTGGTGTGATTTGCTTGTACATATGTTTTATGCATACATCATAAACATCATGAAGCATCACATGCATTTACTAACCATTTCAAGGGTTTGGATCTTCATCATTGTTCTTGTTTTGTAGGTCATGGAAATACCTCGCCGAAATACCATTCAAGTCAACCTTGTGAGAATCTCTCCTCAACTCAAGGAGATCACTTCCAGAATTCCGGAAAATTCATCCTTCAGTGAAAGACATGGTAGACTACTCAGCCTAGTCAACACCAACATTGAAGAAGACATGATGAAAGTGCTATTCCAGTTCTTTGACCCCCTTCACCATTGCTTCACTTTCCCTGATTATCAGTTGGTGCCCACTTTGGAGGAGTTTTCTCAACTCCTAAGAATCCCTATCCTTAATCAACTACCCTTCAACGGTACGGAGAAGGAACCAAAGCCTGAAGATGTTGCTCGAGCATTACATCTACAACCATCTGAAATCAAGGGGCATTGGGAAACCAGAAGCGGCGTCAAAGGATTCTTAGCAAAATTCTTGTTTGAGAAGGCACAAGAATGTTGGAACTCATTGGACCTACAAGCCTTTGAAGAGATTGTGGCACTCCTTATCTATGGGTTGGTCTTGTTCCCAAATCCTGACCAATTGGTAGATGTCAACGCTGTCAAAATCTTCTTGTCCAGAAATCCAATACCAACATTGCTTGGAGACATCCTTCACTCATTTTACACACGAACAATGAGAAAGAGGGGTGTTCTCATGTGCTGTACTCCTATCCTCGCAAGGTGGTTTATTTCGCACCTTCCACAATCTGTCTTGAAGAATGATCAAGGTATAAGGTGGTCCCAACGATTGATGACTCTCACTCATTCTGATGTGCATTGGTGTTCTCGGTCCAGAGAAAATGTCATCATCGTCGATCGTTGCGGAGAATTTCCTAATGTCCCTTTACTTGGAATTAGAGGAGGTATCACCTACAATCCTTGCCTAGCTTTGAGGCAATTTGGATATGCACGGAGGGATGGCCCTCATGACATGTTGATTCCTAGCCTAGTTTTTGACTTCGACAACGATGCGCAAGGACTTCGCCAAAGATTCATCAGAGCTTGGGGAAAACTCAACAAGGTTGATAGCAAGACTCTGGGACACAAGAACTCCATCCCTCTTGAGCCCTATCTCAAGTGGGTACGAGCCCGAGCCCAAAGTCTAATGATGCCTTATCCTCATGTACTCCCAGTGATTAAAGAGCCCGTCAATGAAGGAGAGTTCCCCTACACCATCCTGCATCCAGACATGCCTACATCGTGGGAGGAAATGCAGAGAAGTTGGATTCAGCTCAAGGAGGAACGGAACACTTTCGAAGCTAGCTACTATGCCAGTGAAAAGAAGGTTCTAGAGCTTACCCGCCAACTCCACGAGCAAGAGGCCCTCAATACCTACATCGCACCAAAAAGGATGCGCAATGTCTTTCTGCCTTGAGAAGTTTATGTTGTAATATTTGGCCCATGGGGCATTTATGTACTAACAAATTTCTTCTTATTAATATGACGTGCGTTCTTCTTTGTCTGAAACAATTTTGAATGTCCTAAATCCTTGAATGCATTGCATACATCAGCATACCATTCATCATGTGCATAAGCAGGTCTCACTCCAGGTTTCCTTATCTATCTGCTGTTTATTTCAGTAGGATAGATCTCGAACAAACAGTCAAAGACCTACAAGCCCAGAATGCACAATTCCAACAACTCTTGATGACCTTGGTCAAGAGTCAAGAGGATATCAAGGCTCATCTGGAGAGTAGAGACCCAGTGAAGAAGAAAAAGAGGGTCGGAGTGGCTACTTTGGGGAGAAGATTTGACAGAGAAGCTCGGAGGGTGCTTGAATTTCCCCCTACTTCTGATGAAGGGACTAGTAAAAGAGATCGGGTTGTGGTGCCTTCCGAGTCTGATGTAGAGGAGGAAGAGGTTGAAGAGGACGAAGATTATTCTGACCAACAGTATCCTCCAGCTGATGATAAGTACAAGGGTTTAGAAGACAGATTGGCTGCCATGGAATTGCAAAGGGTACCGGGTTTGGATTTTGAAGACATGGGCTTGGTCGCCGGAATTGTGATTCCCCCAAAATTCAAGGTGCCAGTGTTCGTAAGGTATGACGGGCTGTCCTGCCCCAAAATGCATCTCAGGTCCTATGTGAGAAAGATTCAACCCTATACAGCAGATAAAAATCTCTGGATTCATTTCTTTCAAGACAGCCTGTCGGGAGCCCAGTTGGAATGGTTTTATCAGTTAGAAGGAACCAGTGTCAGAAATTGGGAAGATTTGGCCACCGCTTTCTATAAACAATACCAGTATAATTCTGATCTTGCTCCTACCCGTACCCAACTTCAGGGTATGTCGCTAGGAACAAGTGAGGGATTCAAAGAATACGCACAAAAATGGAGGGATTTGGCTGGCAGGGTGCAGCCTCCTTTAACTGATCGTGAGCTCGTTGATATGTTTCTTGGGACCCTATCTGGGCCATTTTTCAATCATTTAATTGGTAACTCTTCCGCAGGGTTTACCGATTTGATCTTAACAGGTGAGAGAATTGAGGCTGGCATCAAGTCAGGAAAGATTCAGAAGGGTGTCGCTGCAAGTGTTGAGAAGAAGCCGTTTAAGAAGGAGACAGCTATGGTATATTCTCAGAGAAGAGCAGGGAAGGTGGAGCGTCGGCCGACTGTGGGGGCCGTAATGATTCAAAACACTCCGAGTGAGCAGCCTCGCTACAACCAATCCAGACCAAACCAGCAACGGGTGGAAAGGCCACATCGGCAGTTCACCCGTATTAATATGACTCCCGCGCAGGTGCTTCCCCATCTGTTGAAATTGAATCTTGCCACCATCAAGGAGGCGCCAAAGAATGTAAATACGTCCTCTCCACATTATCATGCCAATGCTAAGTGCGCCTATCATTCAGACAGTGTTGGGCATGACACCAACGATTGCTGGGCACTCAAGCATAAGATCCAGGACCTGATAGATGCTAAAGAGGTAGAGTTTGACGCTCCAGAAAAACCCAATGTGATATCTGCACCTATGCCGAAGCACGGTCGGAATGTCAATGCCATTGAAGAGGATATGTATGTTGCTGACGTTAGTGATCTGACTACTCCACTGTTAACCGTTAAGTTGAATTTGCTAAGGGCCGGGATCTTCCCGGGATGTAAAAAAGACTGCTACTGTTGCCGCTCTCTGCCGTTTGATTGTCCGCTATTAAAGGAAGGCATCCAAGGCCTCATGGATAGCCGACAGATTTTGTTCGAAAAAGTTCCTGATGTTCCAGTTCATGTTGAAAATGTCTCAATCATAACCATTCACGCCAATCTTTCTGAGGCCGTCAAAAAGCCAGTTAAGATTACACCAGCTGCAAAGTCTATACCTTTGAAGATAACAATGCTAGGGCCTGTTCCCTATGTCTCCGAGAAGTCGATACCTTGGAACTATGGTGGTGACGTCTACTACCATGGTATCAAGCAAGTTGAAATAATTGAAGAAGATTCAGATGATGATAAAGCCAGCATTAGTAACATTGCGGGCACCAGCAAAATCACCAGGAGTGGGAGGATATTTTCTCCAGAGATTGCTCCTCCAAAAGCAGTCTTTGGACCCTCATCAGCTAAAGAAGTCATCCCTGCACCAGTAAAGCTCTCTGCCAGAACTCCTTTGATTGAAGAAATTTTCGTTCCTAGTGCTGTCTCTCCTACCATTGCCGATAAAGGAAAGGGAATACAAGATGAGCCCGTCAGGACGAGGGCTCAACCTTTGGTGATTCCAGAAGCCTCCAAGAAAGAAATGGACGAGATTTTGAGGATAATCAAGAGAAGTGATTACAATGTGGTGGAACAGTTGGGGCAAACCCCCTCCAAGATCTCCATGCTGGCACTGTTGCTTTGCTCAGAAGCACACGCTCAAGCTTTGATTAAGTTTCTAAAGGCAGCTCATGTACCCCAAGAAACCTCTGCAGATCAATTTCAACATTGCGTGGCTAGTCTGACTGCAGACAATGGATTAGGTTTTTCTGATGCCGACCTGACCCCTAAAGGCCGGAATCACAATGATGCGTTGCATATTTCAATCGAGTGTCGCGGAACCACCCTTGCGCATGTTTTGGTTGATACCGGTTCATCGCTGAATGTTTTGCCTAAGAAGGCCTTGGACCGGCTAGATTGCGAAGGGTTGGAATTGAAGCCGAGTGATATTGTCGTCAGAGCTTTCGATGGGTCGAAAAGAATGGTCCATGGAGAAGTTGAAATTCCTGTCAAGATAGGTACCGAGGTGTTTAAGTCCACTTTCTATGTAATGGACATCCGTCCATCATACTCCTGCCTGCTGGGTAGACCTTGGATACACCATGCTGGGGCAGTCACCTCCTCCTTGCACCAGATGCTGAAATATCCTGTAAAGGGAAAGATCATTACTGTCCACGGCGAAGAAGAGTACATGATTAGCCATTTAAATTCTTTCCGATATGTGGAGGTTGAAGGGGAGTTCGTTGAGACACCGTTTCAACATTTCGAAGAAGTACTTCCCGAGATAGCAGTGGCGAAGTTGGCAGCTGAGACACCAAGACAGATGGCCAGGATGGCATCTCTGGAGGATGCAAGGGCTGCAGTTAAGGAAGGAAAGAATTCAGCATGGGGGCAATTACCCGATTTTCCGCATAAGGTTGATAAGCTTGGATTAGGTTTCACCACCGCTGGCCAGAAAGCCATGCGCCGGTCAAAGATTGAGAGAGCGCCAGTCAAGATTTCTCCTTACCGAATCAACGCCCTGGAAAATGAAGACAAAGAAAGCAACTTTGAAGAGTGGATTCATCCAACTGTCAGAGGAGGGCTGAGCAATTGGGAGGCTAAAGACTTTGTCCCCATCACTTTTATTCCTCAGTAATTTATCTATCAAACATTTTCTATTTGGTCTGTAATATTTTACTTTCAAACAATCCGTACACTATCTTTCCGCCTCCTGCCTTACCCGGGGCATGTAGGTCCACTTGTAAGGGTGTTGATTATCTTTCATATTCATATGCCATGTTTAATGATTCATTGGACGTTTTTCATTTGATAAACTGCTTGTGTTCATTTTCTTTCCTTTTGCATTTTTTTTTGTTGTTGTTTAAGGATGGCTATCCCTTACACACACCCACCACTCACCAATGCAGGTACCCATCCACTCCGGATTCCATGGGTGACTATTCTGCTGGATCTTTCAATAACTCGGAAGACCTGGTCAATCTAGCCGAATATGAAGATGACGAAGGTTGTGAAGTACCCGGGGAACTAGCCAGACTCCTGCAACAAGAAGAAAGGGCCATCTTACCGCATGAAGAGCCGTTGGAAACTATTAACTTGGGAACCGAGGAGAATCGGAAGGAGGTGCAAGTGGGTGCCAACCTGGAACCAGAAGTCAAGGAACGCTTGGTACAGTTACTGAATGAGTATGTAGAAATCTTCGCTTGGTCCTATGAAGACATGTCGGGCCTAGACACCGACATCGTGGTTCACCGTCTCCCCACAAGAGAAGACTGTCCACCGATCAAGCAAAAAGTTCGCCGAATGAGGCCTGACATGTCCGAAAAAATCAAGGCAGAAGTGATGAAGCAGTTCAATGCCGGCTTTCTGGCTGTTACGTCCTATCCTCAATGGGTCGCTAATATTGTGCCAGTGCCTAAGAAGGATGGCAAAGTCAGAATGTGTGTGGACTACAGGGATTTGAATAGAGCCAGCCCTAAGGATGATTTCCCGCTACCTCATATTGACATCCTGATCGACAATACAGCTCAGCATAAGGTGTTTTCTTTCATGGACGGATTCTCGGGCTACAATCAAATCAAAATGGCCCCCGAGGACATGGAGAAAACAACTTTTGTCACGCAATGGGGCACTTTTTGTTACAAAGTGATGTCGTTCGGGCTGAAGAACGCAGGGGCAACTTATCAACGCGCCATGGTAGCTCTATTTCATGACATGATACATCATGAGATTGAAGTTTACGTAGACGATATGATAGCTCGGTCGCAAACGGAGGAAGAGCACCTTGAACATCTGGAAAAGCTGTTTGCCAGATTGAAAGAATACAAGCTCAGGCTGAATCCGAGTAAATGCACTTTCGGAGTTAGGTCTGGTAAACTCCTGGGATTCATTGTGAGCAACAAAGGCATTGAAGTCGATCCGGCAAAAGTAAAAGCAATACAAAAGATGCCTGCTCCCCGTACTGAAAAGGAAGTTAGAGGTTTCTTGGGGCGCATAAACTATATTGCCAGATTCATTTCACATCTGACTTCTACCTGCGAGCCAATTTTCAAACTCTTGAAGAAAGATCAGGTAGTTGAATGGAACGACGACTGCCAAGCTGCTTTTGATAGAATCAAGGAATATTTGCTAGAACCTCCTATTCTGATGCCACCCGTCGAAGGAAGACCATTGATCATGTATTTGACCGTCTTGGATAACTCAATGGGGTGTGTTTTGGGCCAGCATGACGAGTCTGGTCGAAAAGAGCATGCTATTTATTACCTTAGCAAAAAGTTTACCGACTGTGAGACTCGCTACTCACTGCTCGAGAAAACTTGTTGCGCTTTGGTATGGGCTGCTCGCCGACTAAGACAGTATATGTTGACTCATACTACCTTGTTGATATCCAAAATGGACCCTATCAAATATATCTTCGAAAAGCCCGCTTTATCTGGAAGGATAGCCAGATGGCAAATGATCTTGACCGAGTATGACATCCAGTACACCACCCAAAAAGCCATAAAAGGGAGTGTATTAGCTGACCATCTGGCTCATCAGGCTATCGAAGACTATCAACCCATGAGATTTGATTTCCCAGATGAGGACATCATGAATTTGGACAACATTAAAGGTGACGGACCGTATGACGGACCCGAAAAGGGATCCCGATGGACCCTGTACTTTGATGGTGCTTCAAATGCACTTGGAAACGGCATTGGCGCAGTACTTATTTCTCCGGAAGGATGCCACACTCCTTTCACGGCCCGACTTTGCTTCAGCTGCACAAATAATATGGCGGAGTATGAAGCCTGCATCTTTGGTCTCAAGGCTGCTATAGACTTGGGGATCAAATCTTTGATCGTATTCGGGGACTCGGCTTTGGTCATCAGTCAGATCAAAGGAGATTGGGATACCAAACATCCTAATCTTATTCCATACAAAGAACATGTTCTGACATTGTTGCCTCACTTCGAGCAAATTACCTTCGAGCACTTTCCGCGAGAAGAGAATCAGCTAGCGGATGCTCTAGCCACAATGTCCTCCATGTTTAAGCTCAACTGGGATGACGAGGCTCCCCAAATCACCATCGAGCGAATGGATGAACCCGCACATTGTCATGAGATTAATACCGAAGAAATAGTGGAACAACCTTGGTTCCATGAAATCAAAAGGTATCTCGAGACCCAAGATTATCCTGAAGGAGCTTCCGTGAATGATAAGAAGTTCTTAAGGAAATTCGCTGCTAAGTTCTTCCTGAGCAACGGCATCCTTTACAGACGAAGCCATGATTGTGTATTACTCTGATGTGTTGATAAGGCTGAAGCAGAGTTAATCATGACTGATATACACAGCGGCACATTTGGCACTCACCTGAGCGGGCATACAATGGCTAAGAAGATCCTAAGGGCAGGCTATTACTGGTCTACCATGGAGGCTGACTGCCATCAACATTCCCGTACTTGTCATAAGTGTCAAGTCTATGCTGACAAAGTTCATATCCCTCTGGTTCCCCTCAACGTCCTAATTGCTCCATGGCCCTTTGCAATGTGGGGCATTGATATGATTGGAGAGATCAAACCCACGGCTTCCAACGGACATCGCTTCATCCTGGTTGCCATTGACTACTTCACTAAATGGGTCGAAGCAGCTTCCTTCGCCTCCGTCACCAAAAATGTGGTTGCCCGCTTTATCAAGCAGAATCTCATATGTCGGTATGGTGTTCCAGACAGAATCATCACAGACAACGGTACAAATCTGAATAATACAATGATCACGGCATTATGCGAACAGTTCAAGATTTATCATCACAATTCATCTCCCTATCGGCCGAAGATGAACGGTGTTGTTGAAGCTGCGAACAAAAACATTAAAAAGATTATTCAGAAAATGACAGTCACTTACAAAGACTGGCATGAGATGTTGCCGTTTGCGCTGCATGGATACCGTACGACGATACGTACTTCAACTGGGGCAACCCCATTTTCTTTGGTCTATGGCATGGAAGCTATTTTGCCTATGGAAGTTCAGATCCCGTCTCTAAGGATTATGAAGGACGCAGGTTTGAATGAGGATGATTGGATGCAGACCCGACTTGATCAACTCAATCTGATCGACGAAAAGCGACTTGCTGCTATATGCCATGGTCAGACGTATCAAAAACGGATGATCAAGGCCTTCAATAAGAAAGTCAGACGTCAAGTGTATCAAGCCGGAGATCTAGTAGTCAAGCGGATTATCTTACCGCAAAGTGATCCCAGGGGCAAATGGACTCCTACATATGAAGGACCATTTGTAATCAAAAGCATATTTTCTGGTGGTGCAATGATTCTGACCACCATGGATGGCGACGATTTGCCACACCCTGCGAACGCAGACATAGTCAAAAGATACTACGCATAAAATAACCCGACAAGTCGAAAACCCGAAAGGGCGGCTTGGGCAAAAATGGGTATCCCGGTGAACCGAAAACCCGAAAGGGCGGTTCAGGCAAAAATTAGGGATAAAAACAAAAATCCGTACACCCGGCAAGTCGAAAACCCGAAAGGGCGGCTTGGGCAAAAAGGGGTTTCCCGGTGGATCGAAAACCCGAAAGGGCGATTCAGGCAAAAATTAGGGAATTAAAGCGTATGACTATGTCTTGTCGGATCACTTCAAAGATAATCTCTTCATCAACCGGCTCCAGGTTTCTGATCAGTCCAGCCATCGTCAAACGAAGCATTGAATGGACAGAGATTCAGAGTTGTGAAAGCTACAGCAGAACGGAATCCCATGGAATTATTTCACATAGCCATCTTTATTTTGTATAATTTTTCAAATATTTACGACGAGATCCTCTTACTAGGATGATTGTCTCCTTTGTACAAATATACTCAAAGAAAATCAATATGAATACTCTCACCAAAATTTGTATCATTTCCCTTTTTCTTTTTCTCTTGCACTATTTGCTTTATTTTCGAGAAACGTCCAATGTTTTGTTAGATAGGCATGTGCATTTGAAGCATGATCACTTCCTAATTGAACCTAAGAAGGAGGATTACTGATAGGATGAAAGTACAAACGGACATTTTGGCACCCTTTCAAAGGAAGTCCCTCGAGATCTGTGATCCACATCCCTGGCAAACCTTGAGGTCTATCTTCAGTAGACTCTCGAAGCTTGTCCCCAGTAAGGTTCTGAAAGGTATTCCCCGCAGAGTACAGACGTCCCTTCCTAGTTTTATTCAAAGATATTCCTCACAAAGGCTTATAACTAGGTTATCCTCAGCTAACCACCAGGGGAGGTCGCGCTCACCAGAATTCTTCCCATCCTCAGCGGAGCTCCTCAAAATTCCCCCAACAATAACTTATCAATAATATCCCCGGAAGAGTTTATCTTTGCAAATCCCCAGCCAAAGAATCTGCCGGAAATCATTTTTCCTCAGAGTTTAAGCTCCAGTATCCCCAGCAGATCAAAAGCTTCAAATGGACAATCCCCGGCGGAGTCAGACTTTTAAGCCTTCTCCCCACAGAGTTTTTAAGAAGAAAAATCTTGAGTGCCCCAGTGAAATCTCCAGAGATACTTCTCTCCCAGCTGAAGATTCTCAATCTGGCCCCCCAGCATTAAGTCCACTAGTTTGATACTCCCCAGTAGAAGACTTCAGGAATTCCCCAGAAGATTGGTATACAACCCAAGCTCCAGGTTCCCCAGTAACGACCCAGGACTTATTTTCCCCGGCAGCAGTCAAGATACTTCTATCTTCCGATGTCCCGGATTCATCTATCCTATGCAAGACAGCTCTCCAGCTTACATGCACATCCATTTACATTCATAAAACCATGATATACATTATGCCATGCATCATAGCATTGCATCCAACTAACTCTTTGCCTTTTTCAGGTAAGATCAGTCGACAGACTAAAATCATTCAATCTCAAGATTTCTGAAAATAGTTCACGGGTTCTCCAAGTAAACGGATGTTAACCTATCACTTGTTCAGATTCTTCTCAAGACTTCTGAAAACAGTTCATGGATTCTTCCCAAGTAACGGATGTTAATCTATCAGCTTGTTCAGATGCAACCTTTGAATTTAGTTTACGGACGCTTCCCAACAACGGATGCGGCTCTATTGCTGATTCAACTTCAAGATTTCTGAAGATAGTTCACGGGTTCTCCAAGTAAACGGATGTTAACCTATCACTTGTTCAGATTCTTCTCAAGACTTCTGAAAACAGTTCATGGATTCTTCCCAAGTAACGGATGTTAATCTATCAGCTTGTTCAGATGCAACCTTTGAATTTAGTTTACGGACGCTTCCCAACAACGGATGCGGCTCTATTGCTGATTCAACTTCAAGATTTCTGAAGATAGTTCACGGGTTCTCCAAGTAAACGGATGTTAACCTATCACTTGTTCAGATTCTTCTCAAGACTTCTGAAAACAGTTCATGGATTCTTCCCAAGTAACGAATGTTAATCTATCAGCTTGTTCAGATGCAACCTTTGAATTTAGTTTACGGACGCTTCCCAACAACGGATGCGACTCTATTGCTGATTCAACTTCAAGATTTCTGAAAATAGTTCACGGGTTCTCCAAGTAAACGGATGTTAACCTATCACTTGTTCAGATTCTTCTCAAGACTTCTGAAAACAGTTCATGGATTCTTCCCAAGTAACGGATGTTAATCTATCAGCTTGTTCAGATGCAACCTTTGAATTTAGTTTACGGACGCTTCCCAACAACGGATGCGGCTCTATTGCTGATTCAACTTCAAGATTTCTGAAAACAGTTCACGGTTTCTCCAAGTAAACGGATGTTAACCTGTCACTTGTTCAGTTTCTTCTTCCAGACTTCTGAAAGCGGTTCATGGATTCTTCCCAAGTAACGGATGTTAATCTATCAACCTGTTTAAATGCGGCTTCCTGAAAACAGCTTGCAGGTTCCTCCCAACAACGGATGTCAACCTATTGCTTGTTCAGACCCCCGATTCAGAAACGGTCCAAAGCTCGGACACCTTCCTAATGTTCCCTTCCAGATGGCATCTTTAAGCCCATCCCCGACAAGTTTCTGTCACTCTCCTAGATGGCATCGTTAAGCCCATCTCCAAATGGCATCTCTAAGCCCATTCCCGCATCCAGTGCTTTGATGAGTGCAAATTTTCGGGCACTCTAGTGTCCAATCTCCTTTTACCTTCAAGTCGCGAAAGGCAAACTTGCTAATCTAACTCTTCAGGTCCAAGAAGATTGAACAGGGGCAACTGTTGTACCCCGAAATTTGCCCTCGCATTTTGCTACAAACAATCTCAGCTTCAGACATTTCCTGACTTTTCAAACTGGCGCAAGAATCGGACAAACGGACTTTTCTTGACAGTCAAGCAAAATTAGGGTTTTTACTGATGTTCAGAGCTCTGATTTGTCTCATACAGTGGGCTTAGAGTTGGGATGATTTTTGGTTCAATTTTGATCAGGCGAGCGTTATCTAGCATTTAATCAGAAATTAAGGTTTTATGGGCATATTCTCAGAAGAATTTAAATTCTACCGCACTTTGCAGTTTATTCCGAGATTCGGGTTAAAATTCACGTTATCTTGATTTAATCAGTAAATGTGGCAGTTGGTTGGAATTCACCAGTCAAAAGGGGATGTGTGCAATGTGGAATTACAGTGCTTGGCAAAAGGATCAGTGAAAAAAAAGAATTGCATCTGATTAATTTTTTGTGATCGACTGTGCGTTGCTTTGGATAATGGATACGTCGAATTCATTTATTTTTGATCATCAAAGGTTTAGTTGATTATTTATGGTTCTAAGAATTAAAATATTTGAAATTTAAACTTTCACTTTATTTTATTTAAGGAATTATAAATAACAAATAAACAATTAAAGAAAAGGAATTGAAAGAGATTTAAATATTAATGGAATTTTTATTTCACATTTAATAATTGTTACAATTGTTATTATTTGGATACTAATATTTATTACAAAGTATTTAAAATAATAATAATGTACAAGAATTAAACTGAAAAAATAAAAATTTTATCCTATTTCTAATTCTTCATTCTTCACTCCGCTCCGGTACTCCATGTTTTATCTGCAAAAAGAGAAGAAAAAGTCAGAAAGCAGTTAATTAAAAGACAGTTAAAATTGCTCATCATTAGGGGCCACTGACTGGGATCAGTTGACCCTCTCTGCAAATCGCGGGATTTCTCCTGGTTCACAGAGAGGGAAGTTTTTTGTTCATGAAATGCGAATGTCAAAAGTATAAGTTCCAAAATTCAAGACTGCATAGAATCTCAACTTCAAATTCAAACTAAACTAAAAAAATCCAATTTCAACTTTCTGTCCAAAGCAAAAGGGAAGTTACTGTCAAAATGCCTAAAGTTTACTCAAGGATTACCCAAAAGCACAATTGCTGTCAAAGTCAAATCCCAAGATATCAAAGAAATGCAAAAGTGTAGCAAAGCTGTCAAAAGCGAAATGGTATGCAAGCAGCTAAAACCTTAAATCATCATTTCCCCATAGGCCCCTTCAGAACCAAGTACAACATAAATCATATAATAATATATTAACTGTACTTTGGAGAGGAAAAAGAGAGATAAAGCAGCAGAGTTCAGGTCTTAGGCATAGGCAGTATAACAAGACAGAAAAGATATACAAAGAAGAGGATACAATTCAGCATTGTTCAAAACTACACAGCGTAGACAGTTACCAAAAATGGAAAAGGTGCCAAGAAATTTTGTCAAACTACCCAGCAAGCGTGGATCAAAGGCAAGACCAAAGTTTGAAATAAGGTTGGGCGCCAAAGACCAATAGGAAGAGGACAAAAGAACACAAGAAAACATACTGATTGAGCCAAGCACCAATATCACCCCTATAACTCAGAACTAAACCAATATAGACCAGAAGCATATACCTGTCTAAAAATACACAAGTTATCAAAACGCATCAAAAAACTTCATACCAGCACCACCATAACCTGATGCCTCAAGCCCATCCAAAAAACCAGGAAAAACATAATACAGTTCAAGAATAGAAGAGAAAAAATATACAAAAAAAACTACTGTCCAGAAACCTGAACAACCATAAAACCTGAAACACCTCAAAACCCATCCTAAAAACCTGAAACCAAGTTCAAAAAGCTTAGAAAACCTGCAAGCTGATACAAACTCAGGAAAGCCTGAAGTTCAAATCAGTGGAATCTGTATTATCCCTGCCTGAACCATCAAACACAACCATGAATTCATAAACCTGCCTGTCACCCTTAAAAACCATTCAAAGGCCATATCAACACAAAAACCCTCAACCATACTGTCAAGCTAAACCAAGCATAAGCCAAAAGTCACAAAGCCAAGCTTCAGGACAAAAACACAACTCAGGTCAGCATAGCAAAACCAATACCCTGCCTTCACCTCAAAAGCCTAACCATCAAAACATGGCCTAGCTTTCCAAATCCATCAACCATACTGTCAAACCAGAAAACCCCCTACTGTCAACACCAAAATTTCTTCAATCCTAGCAACTTAATGTCCAAGCCCTAAGCCCTTAGCATGAACATCATTGGGCAACAATAAACTTTCCAAAAGCAACCATTCAACAAAAGTTCAAAGCAACCATTCAACAAAAATTCAGGAGCAACCAACATGAAATCATGCTAGTTCCCAACCCCACGAATCCTTCAGAATCATAAATTCGTCATCAGGCAGCATACAAATTCCCAAAGCATCACATTTCAAACTCAGGCAACAATTCAAAGCATCAATGACATAGAAGAAGAAGAAAGAAGGGAAAAGGTTTTCAGTGTAAGGCATCATAAAACCTAAGCAAGAGGTAAGAACGAAAATACCAGGAAAGCATCAGAAGCGAAGCAAGCTTCCAGCTTCATCACCGTTCCGGCCTCCTAAGCATCACCCCTCGTCTCTCCTCCATCTCCAAGATCAGGTAGTGAATTTTCTCCCCCTCTTTCTCCACCACCTCACAATAGCACAGAGTTAAGAATCAAAAATTCAAATCAAAACGAAACATGCAATTCGTAAAAAAATGGAAAAGAGATAAGAATATAAAGCGTTGTAATCGAACCTTAAATCAAGAGGACGCGAAGCTTACGCCTTGGAAGGAAGAGAGTTCGGGAGTAACGCTGGTGGCTGGAGGAAACATTCAGGGAAGTGAAGATGATCGGAGAAGATGAGCTTATGAACGGCGCTGCTGTCAACCCTAAGCATTTTCTCCTCAACTGAATAACATCCCTAACCCTAATTTTTGTTTCCAGATTAACATGGGCCTTACCCACTCCACTCTGCGCCTAAGCCCATTAAGATTTTCATTTTGCTAATCAAACATTTTCATTAATACTAACCAATATTATTTATATTATATAAACTCTTTTTGTCACAAAAATCATAAATAATAAACACTTTTATATCATATACTCAAGATTAAAATGACCCTTTTTTTTTTTTTAACTAAAGATATATTTTGTATATAGTTGCATAATTAAATTTCTAAATACACATTAAAATACATTTTTATCATATAAGTTAAAATATCTTTTTTTAAGTATATATTTGTATATAATAATAACAAAATACTTTTTGTACACAATTAACTTGAAAACATTTCTAGTACACATTGGAATACATTTGTACATGACAATTAAGAATATACCTTTTTTTTTATCCATAATTCAGTTTTTGACATTTAATATATTTTCATACATAATAAATCTAATTAAAAACTTGAAACATAAATCAAAACACTTTCTTTTTCTTTTGTACATAATTAGACATACAAAATCACAGACTCATTTAAAATACATTTCCCTAGGTCAAACCCTAATACAATTCATATACATATACACTTGTACACTCACACAAAATACATTCACATTGCCTTATACATATTTTTACCTTATATTTGTATATTCGATATTTACATTTGGTTGCGACTTCGATTTGACTGTAATTTATTTTGGGTACTATAAGTCTCATCCCCTTTGTACATTTATACCCCACTCCCGGACACTATCTTGTAATAGCGTAGATTTTACATTCCGCAATTTACAGTTTTCAATTATACCATGGTTAGACCTAGGGTTAGTATGTACATAAAATCAAACGCTAGATAACCTAATACAAGACAAATGCATGTAATCAATACACAATCACACTTGCACCCCCTAGGGTAATCTCACATGTTGCCTTCCAAAATGGGCCATGCTTGCACGTCGAGTATCTTTGGCAAAACAAAATCAAATGATCATTAGTCCCTCAAAATGTTGCCTAAACGGAATGATCATAGTCCCTTCAAAGCAAATTGCCAAAGACACTTGGCATCATTGCATTCATGGTCCATACGATGACCCGCGCCCGTCCCGAATAAACTTCCTAAATGCAAGATTGCCCACCAATTTCAATGGTAGAACAAAATTGTTAAAAGGGGTTAAAACATGACAAAAACCTTTGAGTACAATAGGGTAGACAAAACTCTTAGTTACTTGAGATCAATTTGCAAAAACACTTGCCTAATTTCAAAACCCACTTCACAAACACTTTCAAAAATCAACTTTTCAAACCTTTGAAACATCTTTTTAAAAGATAAAACACCTTTTGTAAAACATTCGAGTAAAGAATTATTACAAGGTTAGCCTAGCACAAGGCATCTTTTCAAAGCATTTTCAAAACAACACACAAAGCACCATTTCAAACAATTGAAAACCAAGGCAAGATTGATCTAAGCAAGTACCTAAGAGCCCATGGATAACCATGGATAGAAGGGGTGCTAATACCTTCCCCTTCTATAATCTACCCCCCGAACCCACGAAATATCTCAAAAGGTTTTTGCTGTGCTTTTTTAAACCTTTCCTTTAGGATAAAATAAAAAGTCGGTGGCGACTCTTGCTCAACCGCACAAGTGCGAATGCGAACACAAAACACTAGTCAGTTCTCCCACCGTATCACACTCATTGTGTTTTCAAAAATGGTTTGTTTGCTTTTCAACTGTGGGTTTTAAAAAGTTTCTTTGAAAATTCCAGTTCGACTCTTGTATCGGTCCTCAAGAGTGTTTGAAAAATTGCTTTCGAAAGCTTTTTGAAAAGGTGTCGGTGTGAAAAGTATTTTTGAATTTTGTTTTGAATTTAGAGCAAGTATCTACGAGAACCTACCTACCCTAAGGAATTCGTCTGTGTGGATGTCCTTTAAAGTAGTGCCATCCCACCATTGAGAGGTAGGTAGCACCACCGTTGGAGGTGTTCGGGTCAATTCGAGGTTCGGGACATGGTGATCACCAGAGCAATGGGAGGACACCTTAGAAGCTACCCTCATGCCAGGTTCTCGGATCATGAGGACTTACTAAGACATCCTCTACTTGACGATCACCTTTCGAGGCAAGGCAATAGTGAGGCGTACCCTAGGGGTGGTGTGTGATTTGTGTGTTGTTTTCATTTGTATTTATCTTGTCATGTTGGAGGGCTTGTCACTTCTCTTGCTTTAGCACTAAACCATGGTGACACCCTTGTTCATCTGCCATCCCGACCACCGGTTCTGCTCACTTTGGATCATTGTAAATCGGCCCACCTCATCCATGAACGGGACGATGGAAGATTTCATCCAGTGATACAAAACCGAGTTTACACTAATATTGTTTTGCCTTGCAGGGACATAATCGACCCTCGGAACCGAGCCAACTGGCTATTTAACCCTGAAGGCCCTGCTGCTGCCCAAGAAGAACCTCATGTCGGCCCCGCTGATGAGATGCAGGAAGAAATGGATCGAGCTGCTCCCGCGCCTGACATTCCTGAGTCATCCTCTTCTGCACCACCTTCTTTTACTATGGAGGACTTCCTTAGAGCCCTCCATCAGCAGAATCAGATGGCTGTAGCTCTTGAAAGGAAGACACAGGAGCGTTATGACGCCTTGCATCAGCAAAATGTCCAAATCTTGAGTGGTCAACGCTCGACAAATGAAAGGCTAGATGAAGTGTTATGCGAGCTTAACGCTTTGAGGATGGATGTTACATCTCTTGGACCCCAGGACTCTTACCCTGAAGCTACTCCTTCCAGACGGTCACGAACCCGAAGCCGCCGTGGTCGCCAGTAGTTTTTCCTTTTTTTGTTGTTTTCCTTGTTTTTCCGATGTACTTTTATTTAACCTCGCCATTATGTCATAACATTGAGACAATGTTTGATATAGTGTGGGAGGAGCACTGCATTCTTAATCCAGAACGAGTAATTTCATTTCTATTTCTGTTATATTTCGCTATTTCATTTTCTCCCCATTTTATTTAGCCATACCAAAAAAATTTTTTTAGCCTTTTATATTCGCACAACCGTTAGTTACCTACTTTAACTGAAATCTTAGAAGGCCGAGAGCGATCCAACGAGAACTATACGATTATGACACCTTCGACTCTCTACTCACGCGAATCGTCTTCATTTTTCGTTATACCGATACTTTGAGTTTCGAACCTTAATTTAGCCCCTAGTAGTTTATCTTAGCAGTCAGCACCAGTCCTAACACAATCCACGTGGAAAGTCGATGAACATAAGTGGATGATCTTGCAAATTGATTTAAATACAATGTTACATGCTTTAAGGAAATAGATATTGCACCAACTAAATTGGGCGATCCTCACCCGATCGTTTAATCCAACGGATGCAAAAGCTTCTACTAAGTAACATAAGAATCCATTGTCTAGGTGGTTCGGAAGCATCTGGTACTGAACTCGGTAGGGCAGACTACGGTTTGATCCCCCGCATCTTGCAATTGGATAAAAGAGGTTGCCACATATTTGTGCCGGAAACCGTCGTGTTTTGATCAGAACCACTAACCGGCTATTCCACTACGTGCGTGCAAGGATAATGGGCTTAATGTGATTGCGCAAGAACGAAACCGGGTGAAATATGGGCGAGAAACCTTGAGTTGAATTATAACGGTGTAATTGGATGCTTCGTTTAAAACGGATAGTCGTCGACTAGCTTGTTGCTTGTATCATTTACGTGTCGTTGTTGTTTCATTCGATTTTCTCAGCCGAACTAACTTAGGATTTCTTGAAATTATTTGAAAACGAAAGGTATACTAGTTATGTGCGTTTATAAAAACTTGTCCGATATTCTAAATTTGATTGTTTTGCTTGATGACAAGCAAAGGTTTAAGTATGGGAGAATTTGATAACACGAAATCGTATCGTTTATTTGCTATGAAATTCGTCCGTTTTGTATTATTTTGACCTGATTAATTCCCGAATATTTCGAGTTTGTCATCACTTTTGCAGGTATTTCATAATTGAGCTCAAAATAGAAGAAAACATGAAACAATGCAAGAAAGCATCAAAAGAACAGAAGAAAAGAATAAATATGTCAAAGAACTGCACTTTTGTAGCTGTGACGGTCGTAATGAAGCTGCCACGACCGTAAGCCAGTTTGAAGAGTGTTACGACCGTAACACAGTGGCCACGACCGTAACACGGGAAAGACCAAAATCTGCTCGTAACGCCAATGTAACGAACGTAATGCGTATAATACTTCACTTGGAAAATGCAGAACGTGGCAAGCATAACAGAAGGAGTTTCCAAACTCCTTAATTCTCTCCAGTCAAACACCACGTTCACCATTTCTCCCTCAACTACTAGGTTACTATATTTTTGGAGATTTTGAAGGAAGACTGTGTTCCAAGTTTGACAAACCAACTGCCAGATTTTATTCTTCTATAAATACCTCAATATTGAACAAAAAAAGGACGGAGTTTTATTACAGCTTATTTGTGCCGAAGCTCTGCCAAAATTGAAACCAGTATTATTTCAGTATTAATTTTCCAGCATTTGTTTATTTCAATTCTTTTAAGTTCCACTGTCCAAATAATAATTTCCAACATTAGGGAATTATTATTCTAGTTTAAGATTTATCATTCAAGCTTCAGAATTTGCAATACTCCCGATACCAAGTCTGAGTTTCCGATTTGTGGAAGAAGGATGGAAGTATTGGCTTTACTGTCATGTTTTTATTTTGCAATTGTATTAAATTCATTTTAATTAATTTATTAATGCATGCTTGTTATTTATTATTTATAATGTCCAATTTATATTTGCTTGCTTTTATTTACAGTATGTTTATTTTGATTTCCATGGCTAGCTAAACCTTTAGTGTCGGTATGGAATAGTAAAGACATTAGGCTTCTAATCAAACTTAGACTAAAACTTTAATCAACTTAACTCTGGTTATAACTTTTTATGCTTAATAATAAAATCTTTGTTACGAATGTAAGAAGAGTAAATAGGTTAAATCGAGATCACGAAAGTGTGAGGTTTTTAACCGAATAGCTAAAGTTAGGCATTTGATTTAAATACAGTGAAAGCGCTTTAAACCAAATTAGAATTAATTAAGTTTCCAAAAAAATACTTCTAAACACTTATAGGCTAGCGAAAGCAGGTATAGGGCTTTAGATGTATAATCCGAGATAAGACCATGAAAGTGTGAGTTGAGGGTTTTTAAACTGATTAATTCTACGGATAAACTAAGTTGACCATCCTTATATGCCTAGGCCCGATTAGATCCCTTAGGTTGACTCTATTGCATACCGACCGTTCATTTTATAATTACTTTAAAATCAATTAATTTATCTTCCTTAATTTTCCCAAAACCAACGTGACAATTTCCGCCTTAGCTAAACCAACCTGTTTTAAAACACTAGCGTGATTACAAAGTCCCTGTGGGTTCGATATCTATTAAAACTACGCGATAGGCTGTGCGCTTGCAGTTAAGATACCATCAGACATTAAGTCGATCGCAGACCCCATCAAGTTTTTGGCGCCGTTGCCGGGGACTTTAGTTTAGTCACTAGTGTAATCTGAAAACAACGCTGTCTAGACTAAGGCAACTTTTTACATTTCCCTTTGTGTATGCCAAACACTCGTTCTCAGAACGAGCCTTTGCATTTACAAATTAACGATATCGAGCGTTACTTAAGATTAAGATGCCGAATTCAAGAATACCGATCTCTTAATAATCTTCCTCCAACAAAAATTCCTGATATCCCGTTATCAGAATCTACCGAAGAATCGACAATGGCTGACGTGCCAAATCCGCCTCGCGCTCTTAAGGACTATGCAGTTCCTTCGCAAGCGGAGCCTCACAACAGCATTGCCGCCCCTGCTATCGCTCAAAACGATTTCGAGCTGAAACCTTCGCTTCTATCCGCCGTTCAGCAGAATCAATTTTCTGGATCTCCTACTGACGACCCTAATCTACATCTGTCAGTGTTTGTGCAGTACGCAGACACTGTAAAAGCGAATGGTGTAAACCCCGAGGCAATACGATGGCGCCTATTTCCTTTTTCTTTAAGAGACAGAGCCCGAGCCTGGCTCCAATCCCTTCCTTCAAATTTAATCACCACATGGGATGAATTGAAAAAAGTCTTCTTGGCTAGATATTTCCCACCAAGCAAAACTGCTATGCTTAGAGCTAACATCAACGGTTTTAGACAAAAAGATAACGAATCACTTTTCGAAGCATGGGAACGTTACAAGGATATGATTAGACTCTGTCCTCATCATGGTTTAGAAGAATGGCTAATCATTCATACGTTTTACAACGGTCTGTTGTATAACACAAGAATGACTATAGACGCCGCTGCTGGTGGCGCACTGATGGATAAACCATATGCCGAAGCAAATCAACTTATCGAAAGTATGGCCCAGAACCACTATCAATGGGGAAGCGAAAGAGCTAATATGGAGAAATCCCAAACCAAAGGTGGAATGTCTGAAGTGAATATGCTGGACCAAGTCAATGCTAAAGTGGAAGCTCTTACCCAAAAGCTAGAAAACCTCACCACTGCTCCTGCAGCTACCGTAGCTGCAGTTGTCCAAACTTGCGATCTATGTGGTCTTCAATCACATCTTGCTCCAGAATGCCCACTTCTAACAGGAGTTCCAGCTGAACAAGCAAACTATGTACAAGGGAACCCTTATAGCAATACCTATAACCCAGGCTGGAAAAATCATCCGAACTTTTCATACAAAAACAACAACGCGTTATACGCGCCTGTACAAGCTCCTGCCACACCACCCGGTTATCCAAAAGTTATCCCAAATCATCCTGGTAATGGACCTAATACTCCTAGGAAATCTAACCTAGAAATCATGATTGAACACTTCGTTGCTACCCAAGCTCAGACTAATAAAGACGTTATGAATCAAAATTTGCATACTAATGAGCAGATAAAACAATTAGCTAGCAAGGTTGATGCTTTAGCCACCCATAACAAGATGCTTGAGACGCAAATCTCACAAGTAGCTCAACAACAAGCATCTACTGCGGCACCAGCTGGAATTTTTCCTGGTCAACCACAGCCCAACCCGAAAGGACATGCTAATGCTGTGATATTGAGAAGTGGAAAAGAACTCGACGGACCTGTTGACCCGAGACTAGAAAATCTAGCCATGTACCAAAAGCAGAGCGAGCTGCCTGAACAAGCCAATGAGCCTAAAGAAAAGGAAAGTGAAACGCAAGAAGCAGTGGAGCAAGAGAAGCCTTATGTACCTCCACCACCTTATAAACCACCAATCCCATATCCTCAAAGACTTACAAATTCCAAAACGATGGGCCAGTTCAAGAAATTCGTTGAACTTCTGAAACAACTCAATATAACCATACCTTTTACAGAAGCCATCACTCAGATGCCCTCGTATGCTAAATTTCTTAAGGAAATTCTATCCAACAAGAAGAATATAGAGGATAACGAAACAGTTACACTCACTGCCGAGTGTAGCGCGATCATTCAAAACAATATGCCTCCTAAGCTAAAAGACCCAGGTAGTTTCTCTATACCTAGTAATATTGGAAAATTTGTCATAGACAAAGCTCTATGTGACTTAGGAGCAAGCATTAGTGTCATGCCCTTATCTATTTGCAAAAAGCTAGAGATGGGAGAACTCAGACCCACGAAAATGTCCGTCCAATTAGCCGATCGATCGGTTAAATACCCTGTAGGTATACTGGAAAACGTTCCAGTTAGAATAGGTCAATTCTATATCCCTACCGATTTCATCATCATGGACATAACCGAGGACTCAGTTACCCCTATCATACTAGGAAGACCATTCCTAGCCACCGCCGGAGCTATAATTGATGTAAAGAAGGGCAGATTAACATTCGAAGTCGGAGAGGAAAAAGTGGAATTCATCCTCACTCAATTTCTACAAGCACCCGCCATAAATGACACATGTTACTTACTCGATATTATAGACGAGTGTATGAGAGAGATGGAAGTCGAACAAACCACATATTCCGAAATAATGAAAATCGAAACCCCTCTGATATTCGAAGACGACAATTGGCGAGAACCATATAAAGATGACAGTCTAAGCGAAAGTCTAGCACTTACACCAAATCATATGCCATGTTCCAAGAAACCAAAACTAGAATTGAAAGTTCTACCTAAAAATCTACGATACGAATTCCTTGATACTGAACAAACTCGACCTGTAATAGTAAATTCCAGTTTAGGAACGCTCGAAACTCAAAAACTTTTAGACGTTCTAAGGAAATACCCTACTGCGTTAGGTTACAACATATCAGACTTAAAAGGAATTTGTCCTTCAATTTGTATGCACCGTATTCTATTAGAAGAGGATTGCAAAACCTCTCGAGAACCTCAAAGAAGAATCAATCCGATTCTAAGCACTGTAGTCAGAGATGAAATCAAAAAGCTAATGGAAGCCGGAATTATATACCCGATCTCCGACAGTAAATGGGTTAGCCCAGTGCATGTCGTACCTAAGAAAGGAGGTGTCACTGTCGTGAAAAACGCACAGGGCGAATCGATAACACAAAGAGTAGTTAGTGGACACAGAGTGTGCATTGATTATCGAAAACTGAACAAAGCTACTCGGAAAGACCATTTTCCTTTACCCTTTATTGATCAAATGTTAGAACGATTAGCCAAACACTCCTATTTCTGCTATTTAGACGGTTATTCCGGATTTTTCCAAATTCCGATTCACCCTGATGATCAGGAAAAGACTACATTCACGTGTCCCTATGGAACGTTCGCGTACAGACGAATGCCATTTGGATTATGTAATGCTCCCGCAACTTTCCAACGATGTATGATGGCTATCTTTGCAGATTTCATTGAAGACATCATGGAAGTGTTTATGGATGACTTCTCTGTGTGTGGACAAAGCTTTGAAGGATGTCTGTCTAATTTAGAAAGTATTTTAGAACGATGTGTGAAAGTAAACCTTGTGCTCAACTGGGAAAAATGCCATTTCATGGTCAGAGAAGGAATCGTACTTGGACATGTTATTTCTAATAAAGGAATTGAAGTTGATAAAGCTAAGATAGAGGTGATTAAAGAACTCCAACCACCAAAGACCGTTCGAGAGATACGCAGTTTTCTAGGACACGCCGGTTTTTACCGACGTTTTATTAAAGATTTCTCGAAAATTACAAAACCACTAACCGGTCTATTAATGAAGGATGCTGAGTTCATATTCGATAACGATTGTCTTCAAGCTTTTGAAACCCTTAAGGCCGCACTTATTTCTGCACCAATCATGCAACCGCCAGATTGGAGGTTACCTTTCGAAATCATGTGCGATGCAAGTGATTACGCTGTCGGCGCAGTTCTTGGACAAAGAAAAGATAAGAAACTTCACGCAATTTACTACGCCAGCAGAACGCTAGACTCAGCTCAAATGAACTACGCCACCACTGAAAAAGAAATCTTAGCCGTGGTCTTCGCACTCGACAAATTCCGTTCTTACCTTGTAGGAGCGAAAATAACCATTTACACAGACCATGCTGCTATCCGATATTTACTTGCCAAGAAAGATGCAAAACCCAGACTCCTCCGATGGATTTTACTCTTACAAGAATTCGACTTGGAAATTAAAGATAAGAAAGGAACCGAAAACGTCGTAGCGGATCATTTATCCCGTTTAGAAGGTATAAAACCCGAACAAGTGCCAATTAACGACGATTTTCCGTATGAACATCTGATAGCACAAATGATAAGCGACCTAGATCAATTGAATTTAAATAAACCAGAAGCTAAAGAAGTTATGGAAGCCATCGACATGACCATAGGATTGCCTTGGTATGCTGACATCGTTAACTATTTAGCTGTCGGAGCACTTCCACCTGATTTAACTTACCAACAGAAAAAGAAATTTTTACATGATCTCAAGAGTTACTATTGGGACGAACCACTTTTATTTAAACGAGGACCCGATGGAATTTTCCGCCGGTGTATACCTGACGAAGAAATAGCAAACGTCATTTCCCATTGCCATTCATCTCCTTGTGGCGGACATACTAGCACCTTTAAAACGTGTGCCAAAATTCTCCAAGCCGGCTTTTTCTGGCCTAACCTGTGGAAGGATGTTCACGTCGCCGTTAAAAACTATGACCGATGCCAACGCACCGGTAATATCTCAAGACGCGACGAAATGCCTCAGAAAGGAATACTTGAAGTGGAAATCTTTGACGTTTGGGGAATAGATTTTATGGGACCTTTCCCATCTTCTTTTGGAAACAAGTTTATACTCGTCGCTGTCGACTACGTTTCAAAATGGATCGAGGCAATAGCTTCTCCCACAAATGACACACGAGTAGTGATAAAGCTTTTCAAGAATATAATTTTCCCGCGTTTTGGTGTTCCCCGACTTGTTATCAGTGACGGTGGATCTCATTTTGTTTCGAAGATATTTGATAAATTACTATCTAAATATGGAGTGAACCACCGCGTAGCAACACCCTATCATCCGCAAACTAGCGGACAAGTCGAAGTTTCGAATAGAGAGATTAAACAAATATTAGAAAAAACCGTCGCGATATCTCGAAAAGATTGGTCATCCAAGCTTAACGACGCCTTATGGGCTTATAGGACGGCTTATAAGACTCCTATCGGAACTACACCTTTCAAACTTGTTTACGGAAAATCATGCCATCTCCCGGTAGAATTAGAGCATAAAGCTTATTGGGCGATAAAGACACTCAATATCAATTACACTGCTGCTGGCGAGAAACGAATCCTCGATTTACATGAACTGGAAGAATTAAGACTAGACGCTTACGAAAACGCTAAAATATACAAAGAACGAACTAAAAAATGGCACGATCAACGCTTATCACGGAAAGAATTTAATGTGGGAGATGTCGTACTTTTATTTAACTCTAGACTTAGACTCTTCCCTGGAAAACTTAAATCTAGATGGTCCGGTCCTTTCGACATTACAAGAGTTTTGCCCAGCGGAGCGGTAGAAATCACAGATAGAAATAACGCCCCGTTTATTGTAAACGGGCAGCGGTTAAAACAATATCATCGTGTAGATAATAGAGATTATACGAATAAGCTTAAACTCGTAGAACTGCTACCTATTTCTCCCGAATAATCTTTCACTAGGCATTTCGTCAGGCTTATGACGTTAAAAACAGCGCTTCATGGGAGGCAACCCATTTTATTTGTTTTTACCTGCTATCTTGTTTATATTACTTGTTTTTGCATTCTATATAAGTATTTTTTGTTTCTAAAAACTTTTATGAAACTGCTGCTGATTTCAAATCAATTTTACTTGACACAGGATTTCTGAATAATCTTTTTCTCTTTACTTTCTCCTCTACTCTGTTTCCCTGTTTTGTTTTTCCTATGGATCCCCCACAGACCTTTATGGAAGCCGCCTTTAGAGGTAGAAACCAACAAAGACGATTTGAGGCTTTGACTCAGCGAGCAATCAGTTTAACCCTGTATCATGATGTACCCACTATGGACTCTTTAGGCATTACTGACAGTATTCACTACATGTTCAACCGGTTGGGATGGGAGAAAGCCCACCTGAAAAATAGGTTCGTCACTTACCGAGAGCTTACCCTTGAATTCCTTAGTTCTCTAGTTCACATCCCTGAACACGGTGTTGGAACCCGCAAAGGATTCATTACCTTCAGACTTTTTGGTATTGAATTCACCTATAACCATAGGGACTTAGCTACTTTATTAGGATTCCCCAGTGGACCCTTAGCTTTTACCACCCCTGAGGCCGATCTGTTGGATTTTGAGCTGGACTACTTCTGGGGTACTTTAACCGGAAACTATCACCCTGACCCAGAAAGTATGGATAACAACGAAATACATAACCCAGCCATCCGTTATTTCCATAGGATTCTTGCCCACACCCTGTTTGGAAAAGAGCAAAATCAAAACGTTGTATCCAAGGATGAATTATCTCTGCTTTATTGTATGAACCTAGGACGCCCTGTCAATGCGGTCCCACTCCTGATGAAGACCTTTACCCGCATTAGTGAGGACCCTAATGTTCCTGTCAGTGTGGGAGGATTAGTTACAATGATTGCACATGCTCTTAGACCTCGTTGCCAACTTAATAACTGTGCACCATTTGGATCAATTAGGCCTATGAATATTAATTTCTGTTTTAACAATCGGATAATAGGAAACTTAGGCCCTGCACCTTATGACTACCTGATCAGAGATGAGGTTGTTACTCTTTTTACCCTCCCGAACCATGCCCGAATAAGTGTCCACAACCGCGAAAATTGGTTGTACGAATTGAATCCACCCGATCACCCTTCAACACCGGAAACACCACAATCATATTTTGTTGATAATAATTTCATGTCTGAAACCGAAACAGATCCCGAAACCCCTCTTGGTTATCATGACTTTACAAATATGGCTGAAGCACAAGCAGCCCCTGATACAAACCAAGGAGAATATACCACACAATTAAACACCATTCTGACCACTTTGGATGCCTATAAAACTGATATTGATGGAATAAAGAATGAATTGAAGACTATGCGTTTGGATCTTATGGGTTTGACTGACATCTCGGTGGAGCAGTTCTATCACATCACTCAAGCTTTGGAAATATTAAAAGAAAAGATTGGATGAAGCAGTTTATAGTTTCTCAATTTTCAGTTTTCAGTTTTTCAATTCTTTGTTTTTAGACTTTTTCCATTCTGCTTTGTTTTTAGTTAGTTCCAATTTTTAAAGTTACTGCATTTAAACTTACGCGTCATTTATTTTTATTTTTTTTCTGGCAAAAAGGAACAAGTTACTCAGTTTAAACCAATGCAATTGTTTGTTTTCAGTTTTAAACTCACAATCATTATGCCGCTTAAAATATTTTACGGTTTTCTACTCTATTTGCGAATTATATATGTTGGATTATATGTTGAATTAATTAATGCTGTGTTTATGTTAGAATGCCTGAGATGTTCTGCTGCTATAAAAATATACTATGTGAAATTATATTGTGTTCTGTTCTGTGAAAGAAAAAAAAAACCAAAACTTGTAGCTGCCACGATCGTCATCTATCCCCCACGAACGTAACGCGCCTTTCAGAGCGTTACGCTCGTCAGCCAGGTGTTACGACCGTAACACGGGTTACATCAGTAACCCTGTTAGCAGAACGATCCCTTTTCCTGCACCTTTCTCTCTTCTTCTTCCATAACTCCCCATTAACCCATTCAACCCAAAATTAATCCCTATTAATTTTCAAACTTCCACTACCTCCTTACACCATATATACATACATTACCCGTATCATCATTATCATTCTCTCATTCACCAACCAAGACCCATTTTCACTCAAACACTTTGCATGCAAATGGCAGACAATTTCATTCCTGGCATTACCCTACGAAATGGCGAAGCAGGTGAAACTCAACGGACACGGTTCCTAAAGTTCCAGCGCCGAGGCATCCACCTTACGAGGTTCGTCGACACTGACTGCCTTCGAAACCTCGGGTTGCTCAAAAGTGTCCAACACCTATTACAAAGTGTCAACCTTTGGACGCTATGTAGCCAGCCACAACCGACGTACGAGACTCTCACACTTGAGTTTCTCAGTTCATTCTGCTACATTACTCCAAACGGTACAAGAAATCAACTTACCGGTGTGGTAAGGTTCTGAATTTTCAGCACCGAATACGAATTCCCTCAAAACGCATTCGGTCGCCTACTTGATTTCTGTATCGATGAAGGCGCTCACCTACGCGTGCCTGACACTTTTCATGAGGAATCTTTCAACTTGTGGCATAGCTTGACCAATAATCGAGCTGATTCATACGATAACCTAAATGCCACCCAAATCCACAACCCCGCCATTCGTTACTTCCACCGCATCTTGTCCAACACAATCTTTGCGAGAGATAGCAACCACAAGCTCAACTCAAAGGAGTTATTTTTCATGCATTGTGCATTCTCGGGTCAGAAAATTAATGCCGCACCTTTCCTCCTGGCTCATATTCACTCCATCTGCACCAGAGGCGGCAAACCTTTCTATTTTTGAGGGCTTGTCACTTCTCTTGCTTTAGCACTAAACCATGGTGACACCCTTGTTCATCTGCCATCCCGACCACCGGTTCTGCTCACTTTGGATCATTGTAAATCGGCCCACCTCATCCATGAACGGGACGATGGAAGATTTCATCCAGTGATACAAAACCGAGTTTACACTAATATTGTTTTGCCTTGCAGGGACAGAATCGACCCTCGGAACCGAGCCAACTGGCTATTTAACCTTGAAGGCCCTGCTGCTGCCCAAGAAGAACCTCATGTCGGCCCCGCCGATGAGATGCAGGAAGAAATGGATCGAGCTGCTCCCGCGCCTGACATTCCTGAGTCATCCTCTTCTGCACCACCTTCTTTTACTATGGAGGACTTCCTTAGAGCCCTCCATCAGCAGAATCAGATGGCTGTAGCTCTTGAAAGGAAGAATCAGGAGCGTTATGACGCCTTGCATCAGCAAAATGTCCAAATCTTGAGTGGTCAACGCTCGACAAATGAAAGGCTAGATGAAGTGTTATGCGAGCTTAACGCTTTGAGGATGGATGTTACATCTCTTGGACCCCAGGACTCTGACCCTGAAGCTACTCCTTCCAGACGGTCACGAACCCGAAGCCACCGTGGTCGCCAGTAGTTTTTCCTTTTTTTGTTGTTTTCCTTGTTTTTCCGATGTACTTTTATTTAACCTCGCCATTATGTCATAACATTGAGACAATGTTTGATATAGTGTGGGAGGAGCACTGCATTCTTAATCCAGAACGAGTAATTTCATTTCTATTTCTGTTATATTTCGCTATTTCATTTTCTCCCCATTTTATTTAGCCATACCAAAAAAAAATTTTTAGCCTTTTATATTCGCACAACCGTTAGTTACCTACTTTAACTGAAATCTTAGAAGGCCGAGAGCGATCCAACGAGAACTATACGATTATGACACCTTCGACTCTCTACTCACGCGAATCGTCTTCATTTTTCGTTATACCGATACTTTGAGTTTCGAACCTTAATTTAGCCCCTAGTAGTTTATCTTAGCAGTCAGCACCAGTCCTAACACAATCCACGTGGAAAGTCGATGAACATAAGTGGATGATCTTGCAAATTGATTTAAATACAATGTTACATGCTTTAAGGAAATAGATATTGCACCAACTAAATTGGGCGATCCTCACCCGATCGTTTAATCCAACGGATGCAAAAGCTTCTACTAAGTAACATAAGAATCCATTGTCTAGGTGGTTCGGAAGCATCTGGTACTGAACTTGGTAGGGCAGACTACGGTTTGATCCCCCGCATCTTGCAATTGGATAAAAGAGGTTGCCACATATTTGTGCCGGAAACCGTCGTGTTTTGATCAGAACCACTAACCGGCTATTCCACTACGTGCGTGCAAGGATAATGGGCTTAATGTGATTGCGCAAGAACGAAACCGGGTGAAATATGGGCGAGAAACCTTGAGTTGAATTATAACGGTGTAATTGGATGCTTCGTTTAAAACGGATAGGCGTCGACTAGCTTGTTGCTTGTATCATTTACGTATCGTTGTTGTTTCATTCGATTTTCTCAGCCGAACTAACTTAGGATTTCTTGAAATTATTTGAAAACGAAAGGTATACTAGTTATGTGCGTTTATAAAAACTTGTCCGATATTCTAAATTTGATTGTTTTGCTTGATGATAAGCAAAGGTTTAAGTATGGGAGAATTTGATAACACGAAATCGTATCGTTTATTTGCTATGAAATTCGTCCGTTTTGTATTATTTTGACCTGATTAATTCCCGAATATTTCGAGTTTGTCATCACTTTTGCAGGTATTTCATAATTGAGCTCAAAATAGAAGAAAACATGAAACAATGCAAGAAAGCATCAAAAGAACAGAAGAAAAGAATAAATATGTCAAAGAACTGCACTTTTGTAGCTGTGACGGTCGTAATGAAGCTGCCACGACCGTAAGCCAGTTTGAAGAGTGTTACGACCGTAACACAGTGGCCACGACCGTAACACGGGAAAGACCAAAATCTGCTCGTAACGCCAATGTAACGAACGTAATGCGTATAATACTTCACTTGGAAAATGCAGAACGTGGCAAGCATAACAGAAGGAGTTTCCAAACTCCTTAATTCTCTCCAGTCAAACACCACGTTCACCATTTCTCCCTCAACTACTAGGTTACTATATTTTTGGAGATTTTGAAGGAAGACTGAGTTCCAAGTTTGACAAACCAACTGCCAGATTTTATTCTTCTATAAATACCTCAATATTGAACAAAAAAAGGACGGAGTTTTATTACAGCTTATTTGTGCCGAAGCTCTGCCAAAATTGAAACCAGTATTATTTCAGTATTGATTTTCCAGCATTTGTTTATTTCAATTCTTTTAAGTTCCACTGTCCAAATAATAATTTCCAACATTAGGGAATTATTATTCTAGTTTAAGATTTATCATTCAAGCTTCAGAATTTGCAATACTCCCGATACCAAGTCCGAGTTTCCGATTTGTGGAAGAAGGATTGAAGTATTGGCTTTACTGTCAGGTTTTTATTTTGCAATTGTATTAAATTCATTTTAATTAATTTATTAATGCATGCTTGTTATTTATTATTTATAATGTCCAATTTATATTTGCTTGCTTTTATTTACAGTATGTTTATTTTGATTTCCATGGCTAGCTAAACCTTTAGTGTCGGTATGGAATAGTAAAGACATTAGGCTTCTAATCAAACTTAGACTAAAACTTTAATCAACTTAACTCTGGTTATAACTTTTTATGCTTAATAATAAAATCTTTGTTACGAAAGTAAGAAGAGTAAATAGGTTAAATCAAGACCACGAAAGTGTGAGGTTTTTAACCGGATAGCTAAAGTTAGGCATTTGATTTAAATACAGTGAAAGCGCTTTAAACCAAATTAGAATTAATTAAGTTTCCAAAAAAATACTTCTAAACACTTATAGGCTAGCGAAAGCAGGTATAGGGCTTTAGACGTATAATCCGAGATAAGGCCATGAAAGTGTGAGTTGAGGGTTTTTAAACTGATTAATTCTACGGATAAACTAAGTTGACCATCCTTATATGCCTAGGCCCGATTAGATCCCTTAGGTTGACTCTATTGCATACCGACCGTTCATTTTATAATTACTTTAAAATCAATTAATTTACCTTCCTTAATTTTCCCAAAACCAACGTGACAATTTCCGCCTTAGCTAAACCAACCTGTTTTAAAACACTAGCGTGATTACAAAGTCCCTGTGGGTTCGATATCTATTAAAACTACGCGATAGGCTGTGCGCTTGCAGTTAAGATACCATCAGACATTAAGTCGATCGCAGACCCCATCACACATCATCATCTTCCTCGCGTTTGTTTTATTTTTCCTGAAACAAGAACAATTTAGCAACGGTTTTCAAACGTTCTAAAAGGCGCCATTAGAGAAAATAGCGAATAGCCCAGGAAGGCTCATAAATTGAGCGCGAGGGTGGGTTTCTTTTCGTCTGAGTATGCTTGGTTCCATGGTGGTATTCAGGTGTCCTAATTTTACCATATCACGAAACGCCCAAATTAAAGCTTGCAAAACCCTAATATTCATCCATGGCAAATCTTCATACGATGCACAAAAACTCAATTCAATCACATGGTTAGTCTTAGAATCAATTGATTAATAAGAATTCATGAACAAAATGCAATGAATATGCTTAAACTGTAAAATACGATTATGAAAAAAAGTGAGAAAAGTTGGACTTCTGTACAATGATTCAAAGGGTTAGGGACTGTGTTCTTGATCCAGGCACGTTGCTTGATGTCTTTGGAAGGCAATAGGACGAGTTTCTTGGCTTGAATCGACCTGCCAATAGGTTTTCAGATTTGAGTTTTTTAAGCAAAAAGCCAAGTTTTGTTTTTCAATTTCTTGCGCAGCTTTTTGGTTTTTTTTACTAGGGTTGCATTCTGAACTTATGTATGAGTGAATTAGGTTAAGAAATTTGATCAAAATCCATGCATTGATGGTTTGTGAGATTTGATTTTTCAAGATCTTTTTTTCAATATTTTTCATGCTATTTTTGTACCAATCATATCCAATCAATTCCAATTCTTCCATATCTGATCATGCACGAATTTTTGAAGATATTATATGCATAAAAAGATTTGAAATAGTAGGTTAAGTATTTTTCATGTATTTAATTGATTTAAATGAATTATTATTAATAAAAATTCAAATAAATAAATAAAAAATGAAGAAAAACTTCCCTTTGGGCCAAGTGGTCGTGCACATGCCTTGGATGATGAATTGTGGAAGAAAAATGGGCCCATTAGCAATTTTAGGTCATTTGAACCAATGTTGACTTTTCAAAATATCCAAAAATTTCCCAACTTCCACAAGGCATAACTTGCTCAATTTGTAAGCTTTGCCCATGTTCTTGGACATTTTGGAAAGGTCTTTGAGTCCTCTAACCAATTCCTTTGGTCCCATGTCATTTTGATTTACCAATCTCAAGTTATGGCCTTTGACTTAAAGTCCATTTTTGTTGACTTTTGAAAATGACCTATAATGTTGAAATTGATAACTTTTTGTGAGAGCATTTCTTGGACTTGAAGTATGAAGATGAGTTGTAGGAAATGTCTTTCTCTTCAAAATGAGCTTTGGATGGAATTTTTATGATAATCCATGTGAAAGTTATGCCCTGGTCAATTTATAGTTGACTTTTTCAACTGTCCAAATAAGGAAACTTTTGCATCTTGATGATTTTTGAGCCAAGCTTTGAGAATCATGATCAAGCATTGATCAAATTATGTTTGTGGCTTCAAAATGAGATGTTGACCAAAAATTTGAACTTTTGACTGTCAAATGACCATTTTGCCCCTATAGTTGACTGTAGTGCAATTAGGGTTTTGACTGTGCAATTTTGAGCTGAAAGTCTTGAAACTTGATATGAGGATGCTTGACCATATTTATTGGCATGTGGGACTTGATTGGACCTTTGGAAACTTCATTTTCTTGATCAGAACCAAAACCCTAATTTGACTGTTTAGGAGGCCCTTGCACTGTGCAACCCTTGGGGAATCTTGAAGCATGACTTGGCAATTTCTTGAAGAATATGGGAGGGCAAATTTTGGGGTACAACACAAAGATTTATGATCAAGCTCAAAGCATCTAAGGACAAAATCTTCAGTTCAAAGCTCTTAACAACTTTCAAGGTATAATGATATTATTTACTTTGATCTTAAGACATAGATGCTCAATGGTAAATAAGAAATGTTTTATAAATCATTACTCAAGTTTTTCAAAGTTAAAATTCATTTTTTACTTGAGTGCAATCGATTTTCATATTAGTGCAATCGATTTGCATACTTCAAATTTTTAGATCTTTTGCTTCTGTTTCTCAGTACAATCGATTTACATTACTTGTGCGAATTTTTTTTATTAATAACCAAGTATTAAAATAATATTTCGCAAATAACCGGGTTTCGGAAAAAAAATACGCAAATAACCATGTTTCAGATGACTCCCCAAAGGAGGAGCCATCTGAAATGGCGCATGCACCTCTTTTTTTAAGGGAGGCGCCATCTCACTTGGCGCCTATGTGCTTAGGGCATGCCCTAAGCCAAGTGAGATGGCGCCTAAGTGTATTTTTAGGGCAAAAAATTTTTTTTTATTTTTTTTCCTGTGCATTGCCTGTTGGACAGAGATCAACAAAATGGAATTTTTATTAAAAAAAAAATAATTACATCCAACTGTATTACATTAAAATAACAGTAAAAAAATGGATACAAAAAAACTGGGAAAAAAAAAGATACATCAGTGATCCCCCGGAACCCAGTAATGACCCCCGGTTCCGCATCCCCGTCCTCGCCTTTCTCTTGCTGGGTGTCGTCGTGTTTCCTGCTGCGGCAAGGTCGATGGCCCAGCGAAGTCAATGCGGTCTGAATCCATAAAATCAGTCAGATCTCCATATCTAGAAGATCCGCTCTGGTACAGTCGGTTACCCATACCCTCAAAGTTTGGTCGTGTTGGTGGTGGGTGGGGTTCCATGGTTGGTCTGTAGCATTGGTCGTCTGAGTACGGGGGGTAGAAAGGAAATGGATCTTGGGGTGTTTGGTATTGAGGATGTTGGGTGGTTTGGTGATATGGTGGGTGATGGTAGGTTTGGTCGGCTTGGTCATAATCTTCCGACATTCCCATATCAGGGCTAAGGCTGGATGTTGAGGGCGCCATATTGGGATATATGGAAGACTGAAATTGTGTGTAAGGTATGTGGGTGTGCTGGTATTGGGGTTGGTATTGTGGTTGGCTTTGAGGCATATCGGGGTATTGGTAGTTTGGTGGTGATTGTGGTTGGTTGTACGGCATTTGATTGTAGTTGTGTTGTGGTGGGGAATGTGGTTGGGTGTTTGTGGGTCTGTTTCTTCTTGGGGGTTGGTGGGAGGTTGATGGGTTTTGGGTTTGTTGATGGGGAATCGAGGGTTGTGCCCATTGTGTGCGTGGGTCAACCAAGTACCTCGGATGAGACACGTGCATTTCTGGGTTACTAACTGTGATACGGTGGGAGAACTGACTGTGGTTTTGCGTTTGTTTTCGCAAATGTTTCGGTTGAGCAAGAGTCGCCACCGACTTTTTATTTTATCCTAAGGAAAGGTTTAAAAAGCACAGCAAAAACCTTTGAGATTTTTTCTTGGGTTCGGGGAGTAGATTATAGAAGGGGAAGGTATTAGCACCCCTTCTATCCATGGTTATCCATGGGCTCTTAGGTACTTGCTTAGATCAACTTGCCTTGGTTTTCAATTGTTTGAAATGGTGCTTTGTGTGTGGTTTTGAAAAGGTTTTGAAAAAGATGCCTTGTATAGGCTACCCTTGTAACAATTCTTTACTCGAATGTTTTACAAAAGGTGTTTGTCTTTTTGAAAAGATGTTCCAAGATTTTTTTGAAGATTTGTTTTGAAAGTGTTTGTGAAGTGGGTTTTGAAATAAGGCAAGTGTTTTCTTGGAAAGTTTGACAAGTACTTAAGAGTTCATCTACCCTAAAATTTTCTCAAAGATTTTTGTTATGTTTTAAACCTTTTGACAATTTTGTTCCACCATTGCATTTGGTGGACAATCTTGTCTTAGGAGGTGAAAGGGACGGGTGCGGGTCATCGTTTAGACCATAGTTGCAATAGTGTTAAATGTCTTTGGGCAATTTTCTTTAGAAGGGACTTGATCATTCATTTAAGCAACATTTTGAGGGACTATGACCATTTGATTGTTTATTTTACCCAAAGAAGTTCAACATGCAATATGGCCCAATTATTTGAAGGCAACAAAGTGGAATACCCTAGGGGTGCAAGTGTGAAATGTGTTGTCCCTTTTTCATGCTCATTTATCTTGTATTAGGTCCAACTATCTTGTTCATTTTTATTCGCATACAAAACCCTAATTCTAGCATAGTATGTTTAGAAAGCGATAAAGTGCGAAATTTAAATTCCTACGCTATTACATCATAATAATATAGGGAGGGGGGTACAATGTTCAAATGGGGAGGTATTTTGACAAGAAATTAAATCTAAGCTATTACATCATTTGCTTTGAGTATTTACAATATGAATAATTGCATAAATAAATGGAAATTGAAATAAATATGCAAAAATATATAAAAAAGAATTTTCATGTGTATATATAAAAAAGAATATTATTTATGTCAAGTAAATAAAAAATGAGAAAAGAATTATTTTTTTGGAATATTTTCATATTTAGGGTAAAACCCTAATTCTATTAAATAAAACATATCATTTATTTATTATGAACAAATATTTATCTATATATACAAAAATAAAATAAAATGAGATATTTGTCCAAAATGTATTTTTATATTAAATATTAGTAAGAAAAATAAAAGGGGTATATATTTTGTATTTATCCTAAATATATTAATGAACATATGTATATATGTATTATTTTAAATATGTATTATATATATATAAATAATAATAATATTTAATATTTTAGAAAATAGTATTTTTTTATATAAATATTTTCAGAAGGCAAAATAAAGTAAAAAATGAAAATAAATGTGTTTTTACATATTTCTTAGTATTTTAATAAAATGTATATATTCCTTTATTTATGTATAAACTAGAAAAAAATCAAATAAATACCTTATAAATTAAAAAATGGTGAGGAAAAATATTTTTTTGTTTTTAATATCATTAACAAAAATAAATAAGTCAGAAATAAAAAAGAAAAGTCAAAAAATCAAGCAAATGGACAAAATGGGCTCAGGGGGTGCAATATCAAAAATGTGGTGTGAATAAGAAAATAACACAGGCCCAGCCCACGTAGCATCTTCTTCAACCTTCAGCCAAAAATGTCTCAAAAACGCGCGCTTGTAACAGGGATTCAAACATCCTGATTCTTTGAGCTTTTGCACAAACTTTCAACACAAAACATGTCAAGCATGGAATCACGATTTCAAACATATAAAGAACATCTCCTAACTCTCAAAAATGAGAGAGAATTTTAACAATCCCAAATGCTAACCTAAGTTTTCTGCCATTTTTAAACCTTAAATTCTCTCAACTCAGGCAAAAGAAATGAAAAGTAAAAGAATGTACATGTTCAGTGGCATGAGTATGACATTGTTTATTCACAAACCTAAAGCTAATGATGCCTAATAAGAGAGATACGAGTTCACCAAAATACATGTTCAGCTGAAGTTCTAACTGGCAAATGGGGAGCTTACAATGCAAGATACTGATTGGTATAGCTTCCTTGAGGTGTGGTGATGTTGTTCCAATATCTACTTTGCCTTGAGACACCTTGAACTGAGCTGTAGAACTTCAACTGCAAAATGGAAAAGTGAAAATGGTGGAACTTGTTAGAGAAGTTACAGGTCGTGTTTCAAGGCATGGTTAGCTTGCATAGGTGCTAGGGAATGTGTGTGAACTGGTTTTGGCAAGAGAGCTTGAGAGGAATAGAAGTTGGCACTCAAACTGCAGAGGCAACTCTGTTTTTGCAGTTTGATGGTGTTTTTTTGGTTTGATGATGTTTTGGAGGCAAATGGCTCGTGCAATAGCTTGGTTATGATGTGTGTAATGTGTTTGACAACTTTGTTCTTGTGTATCTAAGCTGAGATGGATGTTGGTTCTAGTTATGCACTCTTTCTTAGCCTTTAAGCAACAAAATGCAAGTTGGTGTTTTAGGTCAGTAGGGGACCTCTAATCCTGCTGCAAAGCTTCTCTTGATCAGAGTAATTTGTCCATAATCTTGTGCTAAAGAGATTTGGTTTGTACTTGCTTGATTTACCAATTGGACATAAAGTGAACTTTTGCAAAAATGGATAGTTTACTTTATCTAAAAATGGATTAAACCTTCATGTAATGTTAGAACACAAAGAACATGGTCTTGGCACAAAGAATATGCATTAAATTTATGAGTGTAACTTGGTTTAAGGACCTGTAATCAAGGGCATGCTGGTTTTGAGAAGTTGCATAATCTTATGAACGTGAAAAATGGCCAATTCAAAAGTGAGTTTTTGCTATATTGTGAAATTCGATTCTCCCTAACCATGAGGTTGTTTGAGAAGTTGTTGGACATTTTGGAAAGCTTGTAATGTGTAATACAGTCCATCTTTGAAATGCAATTTGAAATTCCAAGTGGAAGTGTATGGAAAATGGACTTGAAGTGGGGTAGAAAAACTTGTCAAAATAGGTCAAAAATTCACTAAGTTAAGAATGGTTTAGTGCCCTTATTCAAAAATTTGTAACTTGAGATGTAAGCTTCAAATGAGAAAACTTTGTGAATCAAAGTTGTAGATTATGCAACAAGATACAACTTTCATGTTTTGACTTTTGTTTGAATCCAAATGAATCATGGTGAAAAAGTGGGGCAAAGTTGGGAAAAAATTAGGGTTTTCCATAACTTAGAAAAATTCTAAGTTATGAAAAATTCCATTTTAAACCCTAATTTGCATTTCTTGGTTTCTTGGTGAACAAGTTTCATGATTTGGCAATTTTTGATGGAAAATGAATCTTGACTCTTGATTTTGACCAAAAAGTCAAAGTTTGACTTTTCAGTATACAGTCAAAATTGATCAATTGACTGGGAAATTCAACTGTCAATCTTGTGTACTTGGGATCTTTTGAGTTTGTTGAGCATGTCAAGATAATTCCATGGGGTCCTTGAGTCCATATGTGAGCTTGGTTTGCCTTTGGCTAGGTCAAACAGTCAAAAATTGCCTTTGTGCAGTCAAAACCCTAAAAATGACCATTTTGCCCTTTTGGTGATCTGATCAAATTTCTTGGGGAATTATGATCCAAACTTGATCAAATAGTTCATATGAGTTCATAATGTTGATGTGGGTCAAATTTCATGAGGTTTGACTGTCAATTGGCCACAGTTGACTTTTTCCCCCATACAGCTGATTCTTAGGTCAACTGTCCAATTGACTGGGCAAAACTTGGAATCAAGACTTGAAACTTGATGTGGGTAAACTTGGGAGTCCAATATGAAGCATGAAGGTCATCTTGGGCATTTTAGGTCAAAGCATCTCTGTGCAAACACAAACCCTAATTTGAGTCAACAGTGCAAGGCGAAGTCTTGAGCAGATGAAACCCTAACTGGATCTTGAGCTTCAAAGGCTTTGTGGTGAGAAATCAATGAGAAATGGGAGGGCAAATTTTGGGGTACAACAGTTGCCCCTGTTCAATCTTCTTGAATCCGAAGAGTTAGATTGGCAAGTTTGCCTTTCGTGACTCGAGGGTAAAAGGAGATTGGACACTAGAGTGCCCGGAAATTTGCACTCGTCAAAGCAATGGATATGGGAATGGGCTTAGAGATGTCATTTGGAGATGGGCTTAATGATGCCATCTGGGAGAGTGACAGAAATCTTGTCGGGGATGGGCTTAGAGATGCCATCTGGAAGGGAATATCAGGAAGGTGTCCAGGCTTGGGACCATCTCCGAACTGGGAGTCTGAACAAGCAATAGATTGACATCCGTTGTTGGGAGGAATCTGTAAACTGTTTTCAGTGGTTTGGAGAAGAAACTGAACAAGCGATGGGTTAACATCCGTTACTTGGAGAACCCGTAAACTGTTTTCAGAAGTCTTGAAGTTGAATAAGCAATAGAGCAGCATCCGTTGTTGGGAAGCGTCCGTAAACTGTTTTCAGAAGTTGCATCTAAATAAGTCGATAGATTAACATCCGTTGTTGGGGAGAATCCATAAATTGTTTTCAGAAGTCTTGAAGAAGAATCTGAACAAGTGACAGGTTAACATCCGTTTACTTGGAGAACCCGCGAACTGTTTTCAGAAATCTTGAAGTTGAATAAGCAATAGAGCAGCATCCGTTGTTGGGAAGCGTCCGTAAACTGTTTTCAGAAGTTGCATCTGAATAAGTCGATAGATTAACATCCGTTGTTGGGAAGAATCCATAAGCTGTTTTCAGAAGTCTTGAAGAAGAATCTGAACAAGTGACGGGTTAACATCCGTTTACTTGGAGAACCCGCGAACTGTTTTCAGAAATCTTGAAGTTGAATAAGCAATAGAGCAGCATTCGTTGTTGGGAAGCGTCCGTAAACTGTTTTCAAAAGTTGCATCTGAACAAGTCGATAGATTAACATCCGTTGTTGGGAAGAATCCATAAACTGTTTTCAGAAGTCTTGAAGTTGAATGATTTTAGTCTGTCGACTGATCTTTCCTGAAAAGGTAAAGAGTTAGTTGTATGCAATGTTATGATGCATGATGCAATAGACGTGACATCAATGTTTATGACATGAATGTGATGAATGCGCATGTAAGCTGACGAGCTATCTTGCTGAGGATAAATGAATCCGAGGTGGCCAAAGATAAAAACATCTTGACTGCTGCTGGGAAAAATAAATCCTTGGCTGCTGCTGGAAAAGAGAATTCCTGATGACTTCTACTGGGGAGTATCAGTCTAGTAGACTCATGCTGGGGAGGTAAGATTGAGAATCTTCAGCTTGATGGGAAGTAACTCTGGCGATCTCACTGGGGAACTCAAGATTTCTCTTTCTAAGACTCTGTGGGGAGAAGGCTCATTAGTCTGGCTCCGCTGGGGATTGACAATTTGAAGTTTTAACTCGGCTGGGGATACTGAAACTTAAATTCTGAGGGGAAATGAGTTCTGGAGGATCCTCTGGCTGGGGATAACAAGGATAAGCTCCTCTGGGGATCATATTGATAGGTTGTGTTGGGAAACTCTTGATGAACTCCGCTAGGGATAGGAAGAATTCTGGCGAGTGCGAACTTCTGTGGCTGTTAGCTGATGATAACCCAGTTATAAGCCTTTGTGGGGAATAACTTTGAATAAAACTCGGGAGAGATGTTCGTGCTCTGCGGAGAAATACCTTCCAGAACCTTACTGGGGATAAGCCTCGAGAGTCTGCTGGAGATAAACCTCAGGGTTCACTAGGGATGTGGATTCCAAATCTCTTGGGGGGTTTCCTTCGAAAGGGTGTCAAGATATCCATCTGTACCTTCATCCTATCAGTAATCCTCTTTTTTAGGTTCATCTAGGGAGTGATTATGTTTCAAATGCATATGCCTATTTAAGAAAACATTGGACGTTTCTCAAAATAAAACAAATAGTGCAAGAGAAAAAGAAAAGGGAAATGACACAAATTTTTTGGGAAGAGTATTTGTATTGATTTTCTTTGAGTATATTTGTACAAAGGAGACAATCATCCTAGTAAGAAGACTTTGTCGTAAATATTGAAAGATTTTATACAAAATAAAGGATGGCTATGTGAAATAGTTCCATGGGACTCCGTTCTGCTATAGCTTTCACAACTTTGAATATCTGTCCATTCAATGCTTCGTTTGATGATGACTGGATTGATCAGAAGTCTGGAACTGGTTGATGAAGAGATTGTCTTTGAAGTGATCCGACGAGACATAGTCATACGCTTCAATTCCCTAACTTTTGCCTGAATCGCCCTTTCGGGTTTTCGATCCATCGGGAAACCCCTTTTTGCCCAAGCCGCCCTTTCGGGTTTTCGACTTGCCGGGTGTACAGATTTTTTCGTTCTTATCCCTAATTTTTGCCTGAACCGCCCTTTCGGGTTTTCGGTTCACCGGGATACCCATTTTTGCCCAAGCCGCCCTTTCGGGTTTTCGACTTGTCGGGTTATTTTATGCGTAGTATCTTTTGACTATGTCTGCGTTCGCAGGGTACGGCAAATCGTCGCCGTCCATGGTGGTCAGAATCATTGCACCACCAGAAAATATGCTTTTGATTACAAATGGTCCTTCATATGTAGGAGTCCATTTGCCCCTGGGATCACTTTGCGGCAAGATAATCCGCTTGATTACGAGATCCCCGACTCGATACACTTGGCGTCTGACTTTCTTATTGAAGGCCTTGATCATTCGCTTTTGATACGTCTGACCATGGCATATAGCAGCAAGTCGCTTCTCGTCAATCAGATTGAGTTGATCAAGTCGGGTCTGCATCCAATCATCCTCATTCAAACCTGCATCCTTCATGATTCTTAGAGAGGGGATCTGGACTTCCATAGGCAAAACAACTTCCATGCCATAAACCAAAGAAAATGGGGTTGCCCCAGTTGAAGTACGTGTCGTCGTACGGTATCCATGCAGAGCAAACGGTAACATCTCATGCCAGTCTTTGTAAGTGACTGTCATTTTCTGAATGATCTTCTGAATGTTTTTGTTCGCAGCTTCAACAACACCGTTCATCTTCGGCCGATAGGGAGATGAATTGTGATGATAAATCTTGAACTGTTCGCATAACACGGTGATCATCGTGTTATTCAGATTCGTACCGTTGTCCGTGATGATCCTGTCTGGAACACCATACCGACATATGAGATTTTGCTTGATAAAGCGGGCAACCACATTTTTGGTGACAGAGGCGAAGGAAGCTGCTTCGACCCATTTAGTGAAGTAGTCAATGGCAACCAGGATGAAGCGATGTCCATTGGAAGTCGTGGGCTTGATCTCTCCAATCATATCAATGCCCCACATTGCAAAGGGCCACGGAGCAGTCAGGACGTTGAGAGGAACCGGAGGAATATGAACTTTGTCAGCATAGACTTGACACTTGTGACAAGTACGGGAATGTTGATGGCAGTCAGCTTCCATGGTAGACCAGTAATAGCCTGCCCTTAGGATCTTCTTAGCCATTGTATGCCCGCTCAAGTGAGTGCCAAATGTGCCGCTGTGTATATCAGTCATGATCAACTTTGCTTCAGCTTTATCCACACATCGGAGTAATACACAATCATGGCTTCGTTTGTAAAGGATGTCGTTGCTCAGGAAGAACTTAGCAGCGAATTTCCTTAAGAACTTCTTGTCATTTACGGAAGCTCCTTCAGGATAATCTCTAGTCTCGAGATACCTTTTGATTTCATGGAACCAAGGTTGTTCCACTACTTCTTCGGTATTAATCTCATGGCAATGCGCCGGTTCATTCATTCGCTTGATGGTGATTTGGGGAGCCTCGTTATCCCAGTTAAGTTTAAACATGGAGGACATTGTGGCTAGAGCATCGGCTAGTTGATTCTCTTCTCGCGGGAAGTGCTCGAAGGTAATTTGCTCGAAATGAGGCAACAATGTCAGGACATGTTCTTTGTATGGGATAAGATTAGGATGCTTGGTATCCCAGTCTCCTTTGATTTGGCTGATGACCAAAGCCGAGTCCCCAAATACGATCAAAGATTTGATCCCCAAGTCTATAGCAGCCTCGAGACCAAAGATGCAAGCTTCATACTCAGCCATGTTGTTTGTGCAGTTGAAGCAAAGTCGGGCCGTGAAAGGAGTGTGACAACCTTCCGGAGAAATGAGTACTGCGCCAATACCGTTTCCAAGTGCATTTGAAGCACCATCAAAGTACAGGGTCCATCGGGATCCCTTTTTGGGTCCGTCATACGGTCTGTTACTTTCAACGTTGTCCAAATTCATGATGTCCTCGTCTGGGAAGTCAAATCTCATGGGTTGATAGTCTTCGATAGCCTGATGAGCCAGATGGTCAGCTAGTACACTCCCTTTTATAGCTTTTTGGGTGGTGTACTGGATGTCATACTCGGTTAAGATCATTTTCCATCTAGCTATCCTTCCAGATAAAGCGGGCTTCTCGAAGATATACTTGATAGGATCCATCTTGGAAATCAACAAGGTAGTATGAGTCAACATATACTGTCTTAGTCGGCGAGCAGCCCATACCAAAGCGCATCAAGTTTTCTCGAGCAGTGAGTAGCGAATCTCACAGTCGGTAAACTTTTTACTAAGGTAATAAATAGCATGCTCTTTTCGACCAGACTCGTCATGCTGGCCCAAAACACACCCCATTGAGTTATCCAAGACGGTCAAATACATGATCAACGGTCTTCCTTCGACGGGTGGCATCAGAATAGGAGGTTCTAGCAAATACTCCTTGATTCTATCAAAAGCAGCTTGACAATCGTCGTTCCATTCCACTACCTGATCTTTTTTCAAGAGTTTGAAAATTGGCTCACAGGTAGAAGTCAGATGTGAGATGAATCTGGCAATATAGTTTATGCGCCCCAAGAATCCTCTAACCTCCTTTTCAGTACGGGGAGCAGGCATCTCTTGTATTGCTTTCACTTTTGCCGGATCGACTTCAATGCCTTTGTTGCTTACAATGAATCCCAGGAGTTTACCAGACCTAACTCCAAAAGTGCATTTACTTGGATTCAGCCTGAGCTTGTATTCTTTTAACCTGGCAAACAGCTTCTCCAAATGCTCAAGGTGCTCTTCCTCTGTTTGTGATCGAGCTATCATATCGTCTATGTAAAATTCAATCTCATGATGTATCATGTCATGAAATAAAGCTACCATGGCGCGTTGATAAGTTGCCCCTGCGTTCTTCGGCCCGAACGACATCACTTTGTAACAGAAAGTGCCCCATTGTGTAACAAAAGTTGTTTTCTCCATATCCTCGGGAGCCATTTTGATTTGGTTGTAACCCGAGAATCCGTCCATGAAGGAAAACACTTTATGCTGAGCTGTATTGTCGATTAAGATGTCAATATGAGGTAGCGGGAAATCATCTTTAGGGCTGGCCCTATTCAAATCCCGGTAGTCCACACACATTCTGACTTTGCCATCTTTCTTTGGTACCGGTACAATGTTAGCGACCCATTGAGGATAGGACGTAACAGCCAGGAAGCCAGCATTGAATTGCTTCATTACTTCTGCTTTGATCTTTTCGGACATGTCAGGCCTCATTCGGCGAACTTTTTGCTTGATTGGTGGACAGTCTTCTCTTGTGGGGAGACGATGAACCACGATGTCTGTGTCTAGACCCGGCATGTCTTCATAGGACCAAGCGAAGATTTCAACATACTCATTCAGCAACTGTACCAAGCGCTCCTTGACTTTTGGTTCCAGGTTGGCACCCACTTGCACCTCCTTCCGATTCTCCTCGGTTCCCAAGTTAACAGCTTCCAATGGCTCTTCATGCGGTAAGATGGCCCTTTCCTCTTGTTGCAGAAGTCTGGCTAGTTCCCCGGGTACTTCACAACCTTCGTCATCTTCATACTCAGCTAGATTGACCAGATCTTCAGAGTTATTGAAAGATACAGCAGAATAGTCACCCATGGAATCCGGAGTGGATGGGTACCTGCATTGGTGAGTGTGGGTGTGTGTAAGGGATAGCCATCCTTAAACAAAAAATGCAAAAGGAAAGAAAATGAACATAAGAAGTTTATCAAATGAAAAGCGTCCAATGAATCATTAAACATGGCATATGAATATGAAAAATAGTCAAAACCCTTACAAGTGGACCTACATGCCCCGGGCAAGGCAGGAGGTGAAAAGATAGTGTACGGATTGTTTGAAAGTAAAATATTACAGACCAAATAAGAAATGTTTAACAGATAAATTACTGATGAATAAAAGTGATGGGGACAAAGTCTTTAGCCTCCCAATTGTTCAATCCTCCTCTGACAGTTGGATAGATCCACTCTTCAACGTTGCTTTCCTCGTCTTCATCTTCCAGGGCGTTGATTCTGTGAGGAGAAATTTTGACTGGCGCTCTTTCAATCTTTGACTGGCGCATAGCTTTTTGGCCAGCGGCTGTGAAACCTAATCCAAACTTGTCAGTCTTATGCGGAATGTCGGGTAACTTCCCCCATGCTGAATTCTTTCCTTCTTTGATTGCGGCTCTTGCATCCTCCAGAGATGCCATCCTGGCCATCTGTCTTGGTGCCTCAGCTGTCAACTTTGTTACTGCTATTTCAGGAAGAACTTCTTCGAAATGTTGAAACGGCGTCTCAATGAACTCTCCTTCAACCTCCACATACCGGAAAGAATTTAAATGGCTAATCATGTACTCTTCTTCGCCGTGGACAGTGATGATCTTTCCCTTGACAGGATACTTCAGCATCTGATGCAAGGAGGAGGTGACTGCCCCAGCATGGTGTATCCAAGGTCTACCCAGCAGGCAGGAATATGATGGACGGATGTCCATTACATAGAAAGTGGATTTAAACACCTCAGTACCTATCTTGATGGGAATTTCAACCTCTCCATGGACCATTCTCTTCGACCCATCGAAAGCTCTGACGACAATATCACTCGGCTTCAATTCCAACCCTTCGCAATCTAGTCGGTCCAAGGCCTTCTTAGGCAAAACATTCAGTGACGAACCGGTATCAACCAAAACATGGGCAAGGGTGGTTCCGCGACACTCGATTGAAATATGCAAAGCATCATTGTGGTTTCGGCCTTTAGGGGTTAGGTCGGCATCAGAAAAACCTAATCCATTGTCCGCAGTCAGGCTAGCCATGCAATGTTGAACTTGGTCCGCAGAGGTTTCCTGGGGCACATGAGCTGCCTTCAGAAACTTAATCAAAGCTTGAGCGTGCGCTTCTGAGCAAAGCAATAGTGCCAGCATGGAGATCCTGGAGGGGGTTTGCCCCAACTGTTCCACCACATCGTAATCACTTCTCTTGATTATCCTCAAAATCTCGTCCATTTCTTTCTTGGAGGCTTCCGGGATCACCAAGGGTTGAGCCCTCGTCCTGACGGGCTCATCTTGTATTCCCTTTCCTTTATCAGCAATGGTAGGAGAGACAGCACTAGGAACAACAATTTCTTCAATCAAAGGAGTTCTAGCAGAGAGCTTTACTGGTGCAGGGATGACTTCTTTAGCTGATGAGGGTCCAAAGACTGCTCTTGGAGGGGCAATCTCTGGAGAAAATATTCTCCCGCTCCTGGTGATTTTGCTGGTGCCCGCAATGTTACTAATACTGGCTTCTTCATCATCCGAACTTTCTTCAATTACTTCGACTTGCTTGATACCATGGTAGTAGACGTCACCACCATAGTTCCAAGGTATCGACTTCTCAGAAACATAGGGAACAGGCCCTGGCATCGTTATCTTTAACGGAACAGATCTTGCACCTGGTGTAATCTTAACTGGCTTTTTGACGGCCTTGGAAAGATTGGCGTGAATGGTTATGATTGAGACATTTTCAACATGAACTGGAACAGCAGAAACTTTTTCGAACAGAATTTGTCGGCTATCCATAAGGCCTTGGATGCCTTTCTTTAATAGCGGACAATCAAACGGCAGAGAGTGGCAACAGTAGCAGTCTTCTTTACATCCCGGGAAGATCCCGGCCCTTAACAAATTCAACTTAATGGTTAGCAGTGGAGTAGTCAGATCACTGACGTCAGCAACATACAAATCCTCCTCAATGGCATTGATATTTCGGCCGTGCTTTGGCATAGGTGCAGATATCACATTAGGCTTCTCTGGAGCGTCAAACTCTACCTCCTTAGCCTCTATCAGGTCTTGGATCTTATGCTTGAGTGCCCAACAATCATTGGTGTCGTGTCCAACACTGTCTGAATGATAGGCGCATTTAGCATTGGCATGATAATGTGGAGAGGACGTATTTACATTCTTTGGCGCCTCCTTGATGGTGGCAAGATTCAACTTCAATAGATGGGGAAGCACTTGCGCTGGAGTCATATTAATACGGGTGAACTGCCGTTGTGGCCTTTCCCCCCGTTGCTGATTTGGTCTGGACTGGTTATAGCGAGGTTGCTCACTCGGAGTGTTTTGAATCATTACGGCCCCTACAGTTGGCCGACGCTCCATCTTCCCTGCTCTTCTCTGAGAATATACCATAGCTGTCTCCTTCTTAAAAGGCTTCTTCTCAACACCTGGAGCAACACCCTTCTGAATCTTTCCTGAATTGATGCCAACCTCTATTCTTTCGCCAGTTAAGATCAAATTGGTAAACCCTGCGGAAGAGTTACCAATTAGATGATTGAAAAATGGCCCAGATAGGGTCCCAAGAAACATATCAACGAGCTCGCGATCGGTTAAAGGAGGTTGCACCCTGCCAGCCAAATCCCTCCATTTTTGTGCATATTCTTTGAATCCCTCACTTGTTCCTAGTGACATACCCTGAAGTTGGGTACGAGTAGGAGCAAGATCAGAATTATACTGGTATTGTTTGTAGAAAGCGGTGGCCAAATCTTCCCAATTTCTGACACTGGTTCCTTCTAGCTGATAAAACCACTCCAACTGGGCTCCCGATAGGCTGTCTTGAAAGAAATGAATCCAGAGATTTTTATCTGCCGTATAGGGTTGAATTTTTCTCACGTAGGACCTGAGATGCATTTTGGGACAGGACAGCCCATCATACCTCACAAACACTGGCACTTTGAATTTTGGGGGAATCACAATTCCGGCAACCAAGCCCATGTCTTCAAAATCCAAACCCGGTACCCTTTTCAATTCCATGGCGGCCAATCTGTCTTCTAAACCCTTGTATTTATCATCAGCTGAAGGGTATTGCTGCTCGGAATAATCTTCATCCTCTTCAACCTCTTCCTCCTCCGCATCAGACTCGGAAGGCACCGCAACTCGATCTCTTTTACTAGTCCCTTCATCAGAAGTAGGAGGAAATTCAAGCACTCTCCGAGCTTCTCTATCAAATCTTCTCCCCAAAGTAGCCACTCCGACCCTCTTTTTCTTCTTCACTGGGTCCTTATTCTCCAGATGAGTCTTGATGTCCTCTTGACTCTTAACCAGAGTCATCAAGAGTTACTGGAAATGTGCATTCTGGGCTTGTAGGTCTTTGACTGTTTGCTCGAGATCCATCCTACTGAAATAAACAGCAGATAGATAAGGAAACCTGGAGTGAGACCTGCTTATGCACATGATGAATGGTATGCTGATGTATGCAATGCATTCAAGGATTTAGGACATTCAAAATTGTTTCAGACAAAGAAGAACGCACGTCATATTAATAAGAAGAAATTTGTTAGTACATAAATGCCCCATGGGCCAAATGTTACAAAATAAACTTCTCAAGGCAGAAAGACATTGCGCATCCTCTTTGGTGCGATGTAGGTGTTGAGGGCCTCCTGCTCGTGGAGTCGGCGGGTAAGCTCTAGAACCTTCTTTTCACTGGCGTAGTAGCTAGCTTCAAAAGTGTTCCGTTCCTCCTTGAGTTGAATCCAACTTTTCTGCATTTCCTCCCATGATGTAGGCATGTCTGGATGCAGGATGGTGTAGGGAACCTCTCCTTCATTGACGGGCTCTTTAATCATAGGGAGAACATGAGGATAAGGCATCATTAGACTTTGGGCTCGGGCTCGTACCCACTTGAGATAGGGCTCAAGAGGGATGGAGTTCTTGTGTCCCAGAGTCTTGCTATCAACCTTGTTGAGTTTTCCCCAAGCTCTGATGAATCTTTGGCGAAGTCCTTGCGCATCGTTGTCGAAGTCAAAAACTAGGCTAGGAATCAACATGTCATGAGGGCCATCCCTCCGTGCATATCCAAATTGCCTCAAAGCTAGGCAAGGGTTGTAGGTGATACCTCCCCTAATTCCAAGTAAAGGAACATTAGGAAACTCTCCGCAACGATCGATGATGATGACATTTTCTCTGGACCGAGAACACCAATGCACATCAGAATGAGTAAGAGTCATCAATCGTTGGGACCACCTTGTGCCTTGGTCATTTTTCAAGACAGATTGTGGAAGGTGCGAAATAAACCACCTTGCGAGGATAGGAGTGCAGCACATGAGAACACCCCTCTTTCTCATTGTTCGTGTGTAAAATGAGTGAAGGATGTCCCCAAGCAATGTTGGTATTGGATTTCTGGACAAAAAGATCTTGACGGCATTGACATCTACCAATTGGTCAGGATTTGGGAACAAGACCAACCCGTAGATAAGGAGTGCCACAATCTCTTCAAAGGCTTGTAGGTCCAATGAGTTCCAACATTCTTGTGCCTTTTCAAACAAGAATTTTGCTAAGAAACCTTTGACGCCACTTCTGGTTTCCTAATGCCCCTTGATGTCGGATGGTTGTAGATGTAATGCTCGAGCAACATCTTCGGCTTTGGTTCCTTTTCCGTACCGTTGAAGGGTAGTTGATTAAGGATAGGGATTATTAGGAGTTGAGAAAACTCCTCCAAAGTGGGTACCAACTGATAATCAGGGAAAGTGAAGCAGTGGTGAAGAGGGTCAAAGAACTGGAATAGCACTTTCATCATGTCTTCTTCAATGTTGGTGTTGACAAGGCTGAGCAGTCTACCATGTCTTTCACTGAAGGATGAATTTTCCGGAATTCTTGAGGTGATCTCCTTGAGTTGAGGAGAGATTCTCACAAGGTTGACTTGAATAGTATTTCTGTGAGGGATTTCCATGTCCTACAAAACAAGAACAAAGATGAAGATCCAAAACCCTTGAAATGGTTAGTGAATGCATATGATGTTTTATGATGTTTATGATGTATGCACAAAACGTATGTACAAGCAAATCACACCAAACCCTAATTTCAGGCTTGCATGGGGTTTCATAGGTAAGTACCCTCTTGAGTGTAGTTGGCTTAAAAACTTGTCCTATAAATAGTAACCGGGTTCTAAGGAGCTCAATATCACGGGATTGTTTTCAATGTTCATTGTTTTGGTTTAGCCACTTAACTAGCGACCAAAATATTCCAAGAAAACAACCCTCAATGAGTGTAGTATCGAGTATCTACCAACTTCGGACTGCACCAAAGACGGTCATCTCACTACCCCTAATAAAAGGCCAAGATGGTCAAGTAAGGTTCTAGGTCATTAGTGCTTAGTGACATCACTCAGCGGCCCCGTACTCTCCTTGATTGAACTCAAGGGTTACCGGTACTCACAAATATGTCGCACCAATATAGTTATTGCTTAGACCGTGTCGGTATACCCCGCACAGTTTCCACAACGTATTGCTATCTATGAATGTTTCCCAAAATCCGGGTGGAGGATTGTAAACCCAAACAATAGAGCCAAAGTATAAAGCAAACAAATCAAACAATTAGTCATGCAAAAGGGGGTGATCTAAGCCCTAAGGTTACTCCACTTCAAAAAAATTGTCCCCAGCAGAGTCGCCAGTTCTGTGATACGGTGGGAGAACTGACTGTGGTTTTGCGTTTGTTTTCGCAAATGTTTCGGTTGAGCAAGAGTCGCCACCGACTTTTTATTTTATCCTAAGGAAAGGTTTAAAAAGCACAGCAAAAACCTTTGAGATTTTTTCTTGGGTTCGGGGAGTAGATTATAGAAGGGGAAGGTATTAGCACCCCTTCTATCCATGGTTATCCATGGGCTCTTAGGTACTTACTTAGATCAACTTGCCTTGGTTTTCAATTGTTTGAAATGGTGCTTTGTGTGTGGTTTTGAAAAGGTTTTGAAAAAGATGCCTTGTATAGGCTACCCTTGTAACAATTCTTTACTCGAATGTTTTACAAAAGGTGTTTGTCTTTTTGAAAAGATGTTCCAAGATTTTTTTGAAGATTTGTTTTGAAAGTGTTTGTGAAGTGGGTTTTGAAATAAGGCAAGTGTTTTCTTGGAAAGTTTGACAAGTACTTAAGAGTTCATCTACCCTAAAATTTTCTCAAAGATTTTTGTTATGTTTTAAACCTTTTGACAATTTTGTTCCACCATTGCATTTGGTGGACAATCTTGTCTTAGGAGGTGAAAGGGACGGGCGCGGGTCATCATTTAGACCATAGTTGCAATAGTGTTAAATGTATTTGGGCAATTTTCTTTAGAAGGGACTTGATCATTCATTTAAGCAACATTTTGAGGGACTATGACCATTTGATTGTTTATTTTACCCAAAGAAGTTCAACATGCAATATGGCCCAATTATTTGAAGGCAACAAAGTGGAATACCCTAGGGGTGCAAGTGTGAAATGTGTTGTCCCTTTTTCATGCTCATTTATCTTGTATTAGGTCCAACTATCTTGTTCATTTTTATTCGCATACAAAACCCTAATTCTAGCATAGTATGTTTAGAAAGCGATAAAGTGCGAAATTTAAATTCCTACGCTATTACATCATAATAATATAGGGAGGGGGGTACAATGTTCAAATGGGGAGGTATTTTGACAAGAAATTAAATCTAAGCTATTACATCATTTGCTTTGAGTATTTACAATATGAATAATTGCATAAATAAATGGAAATTGAAATAAATATGCAAAAATATATAAAAAAGAATTTTCATGTGTATATATAAAAAAGAATATTATTTATGTCAAGTAAATAAAAAATGAGAAAAGAATTATTTTTTTGGAATATTTTCATATTTAGGGTAAAACCCTAATTCTATTAAATAAAACATATCATTTATTTATTATGAACAAATATTTATCTATATATACAAAAATAAAATAAAATGAGGTATTTGTCCAAAATGTATTTTTATATTAAATATTAGTAAGAAAAATAAAAGGGGTATATATTTTGTATTTATCCTAAATATATTAATGAACATATGTATATATGTATTATTTTAAATATGTATTATATATATAAATAATAATAATATTTAATATTTTAGAAAATAGTATTTTTTTATATAAATATTTTCAGAAGGCAAAATAAAGTAAAAAATGAAAATAAATGTGTTTTTACATATTTCTTAGTATTTTAATAAAATGTATATATTCCTTTATTTATGTATAAACTAGAAAAAAATCAAATAAATACCTTATAAATTAAAAAATGGTGAGGAAAAATATTTTTTTGTTTTTAATATCATTAACAAAAATAAATAAGTCAGAAATAAAAAAGAAAAGTCAAAAAATCAAGCAAATGGACAAAATGGGCTCAGGGGGTGCAATATCAAAAATGTGGTGTGAATAAGAAAATAACACAGGCCCAGCCCACGTAGCATCTTCTTCAACCTTCAGCCAAAAATGTCTCAAAAACGCGCGCTTGTAACAGGGATTCAAACATCCTGATTCTTTGAGCTTTTGCACAAACTTTCAACACAAAACATGTCAAGCATGGAATCACGATTTCAAACATATAAAGAACATCTCCTAACTCTCAAAAATGAGAGAGAATTTTAACAATCCCAAATGCTAACCTAAGTTTTCTGCCATTTTTAAACCTTAAATTCTCTCAACTCAGGAAAAAGAAATGAAAAGTAAAAGAATGTACATGTTCAGTGGCATGAGTATGACATTGTTTATTCACAAACCTAAAGCTAATGATGCCTAATAAGAGAGATACGAGTTCACCAAAATACCTGTTCAGCTGAAGTTCTAACTGGCAAATGGGGAGCTTACAGTGCAAGATACTGATTGGTATAGCTTCCTTGAGGTGTGGTGATGCTGTTCCAATATCTACTTTGCCTTGAGACACCTTGAACTGAGCTGTAGAACTTCAACTGCAAAATGGAAAAGTGAAAATGGTGGAACTTGTTAGAGAAGTTACAGGTCGTGTTTCAAGGCATGGTTAGCTTGCATAGGTGCTAGGGAATGTGTGTGAACTGGTTTTGGCAAGAGAGCTTGAGAGGAATAGAAGTTGGCACTCAAACTGCAGAGGCAACTCTATTTTTGCAGTTTGATGGTGTTTTTTTGGTTTGATGATGTTTTGGAGGCAAATGGCTCGTGCAATAGCTTGGTTATGATGTGTGTAATGTGTTTGACAACTTTGTTCTTGTGTATCTAAGCTGAGATGGATGTTGGTTCTAGTTATGCACTCTTTCTTAGCCTTTAAGCAACAAAATGCAAGTTGGTGTTTTAGGTCAGTAGGGGACCTCTAATCCTGCTGCAAAGCTTCTCTTGATCAGAGTAATTTGTCCATAATCTTGTGCTAAAGAGATTTGGTTTGTACTTGCTTGATTTACCAATTGGACATAAAGTGAACTTTTGCAAAAATGGATAGTTTACTTTATCTAAAAATGGATTAAACCTTCATGTAATGTTAGAACACAAAGAACATGGTCTTGGCACAAAGAATATGCATTAAATTTATGAGTGTAACTTGGTTTAAGGACCTGTAATCAAGGGCATGCTGGTTTTGAGAAGTTGCATAATCTTATGAACATGAAAAATGGCCAATTCAAAAGTGAGTTTTTGCTATATTGTGAAATTCGATTCTCCCTAACCATGAGTTTGTTTGAGAAGTTCTTGGACATTTTGGAAAGCTTGTAATGTGTAATACAGTCCATATTTGAAATGCAATTTGAAATTCCAAGTGGAAGTGTATGGAAAATGGCCTTGAAGTGGGGTAGAAAAACTTGTCAAAATAGGTCAAAAATTCACTAAGTTAAGAATGGTTTAGTGCCCTTATTCAAAAATTTGTAACTTGAGATGTAAGCTTCAAATGAGAAAACTTTGTGAATCAAAGTTGTAGATTATGCAACAAGCTACAACTTTCATGTTTTGACTTTTGTTTGAATCCAAATGAATCATGGTGAAAAAGTGGGGCAAAGTTGGGAAAAAATTAGGGTTTTCCATAAATTAGAAAATTTCTAAGTTATGAAAAATTCCATTTTAAACCCTAATTTGCATTTCTTGGTTTCTTGGTGAACAAGTTTCATGATTTGGCAAGTTTTGATGGAAAATGAATCTTGACTCTTGATTTTGACCAAAAAGTCAAAGTTTGACTTTTCAGTATACAGTCAAAATTGATCAATTGACTGGGAAATTCAACTGTCAATCTTGTGTACTTGGGATCTTTTGAGTTTGTTGAGCATGTCAAGATAATTCCATGGGGTCCTTGAGTCCATATGTGAGCTTGGTTTGCATTTGGCTAGGTCAAACAGTCAAAAATTGCCTTTGTGCAGTTAAAACCCTAAAAATGACCATTTTGCCCTTTTGGTGATCTGATCAAATTTCTTGGGGAATTGTGATCCAAACTTGATAAAATTGTTCATATGAGTTCATAATGTTGATGTGGGTCAAATTTCATGAGGTTTGACTGTCAATTGGCCACAGTTGACTTTTTCCCCCATACAGCTGATTCTTAGGTCAACTGTCCAATTGACTGGGCAAAACTTGGAATCAAGACTTGAAACTTGATGTGGGTAAACTTGGGAGTCCAATATGAAGCATGAAGGTCATCTTGGGCATTTTAGGTCAAAGCATCTCTGTGCAAACACAAACCCTAATTTGAGTCAACAGTGCAAGGAGAAGTCTTGAGCAGATGAAACCCTAACTGGATCTTGAGCTTCAAAGGCTTTGTGGTGAGAAATCAATGAGAAATGGGAGGGCAAAGTTTGGGGTACAACACTAACCGACCTATACCACGACAAATATTGATCCGTGTGTCGCATGTTACCTTGAGTAAGGAAAACCGGGAATCGCAAGACGTAGCGGTGACGCCTCTGCCACATCTTACACCATTCCGGAGTGAAGTCTTTCCAGTTGGTAAGACCCCACTGGGCGTCGACCCTTTTAAGATGCCATGGGGACAAATCTGTTGGATCACTTGGTATATCTTGATGCATTCCGAACTGCATCTTCACACGGTCGCTGTGGTGCATCTCCATAATGTTGAACCGAATGATTGCAGTCTTTGCAGTCCAAGTTGCTGCATCCTCTGGGTTTGGATCATGGCCCAAACCCAAATATGGTCTCCAGACGAACTGCGATAAAATTTAAATCAGGTTAGCGCAAAAGTAATGTATAAATAATTTAAATGAACAAAAGTTAAAAGCTACGACGTACGTCATCTGGGCCTAAGTGATCCAACAGATTGCGGTAGAGTGCGACATTGAATCTTGGATTCTTGCCATAATCCATACCCCTCACGCAGTACCTAAAGGAAATGAGAAACATGTTATTCTTAGCATATATTTTGGGAAGAGCAGAATAGTTATAAATGCTATAACTTGATGACTTACTTTGTTGCGTACGGGAAACCGAAAGTGTTGTTGTTGACGGGGTTTAAGGACTCCATCCTCCACCAACCCCAGGCTTGTAGTAAAAATGCGCACCCATAAAATGTACATTTTTCCTTGACTGCGTTTTTGCACAAGGAACTGTATAGGTGGGCTAATACTGCAGAACCCCAACTATATTTTCTTGTTTTTTCAAAATTTGTTAGTAAATGTAAGTACATAAAATTTACACTATTTCCCGTACTTTCGGGAAATAAAAATGTACCAAAAAGTATCATAAGATACGTTCTGGCTTTTACTACTCTGTCATTCTCTGAGGAATTTTCATTTAATTCCAAACTTGCATAATGACGTTTCAGGTCAGTGAGTAGTATTCCCTGCCCTCTTGCTCCACCACCTTCTACCATATCCCTACCGTTCACGGCCTTACCGTCGATAGGGAGACCCAGTAGCATGTACACATCCTCTAGCGTGATGGTACATTCACCTATTGGTAGGTGAAATGTATGGGTCTCCGGTATCCACCTTTCCAACATTGCAAGAATGAACTTCGAGTCAATGGTGCAGTTGGAGATCTTTATCACATGTCCAAAACCTGCGTATTCCAGATAAGGGACGATAAATGGGTCGGGAGCCAGGTAGTTGTGCAAACGGATTCTGAATCTTTTTGTGTCCTGAGTTCATAATTCAACAGGTGTAAGATTAATTAAGATGAACAACGCGTTATTTGAAGTATGAAAAATGTATAACCAAAGAAGAGACTTACAAATGCAGCAATGTTTTCCCTTGTGCCTCTGTGAGTATCGCCCATTGTTAGAAGAGTCATTGTTTAGAATGCTTGAGAGTATGAAAGACTTAGGAAGAGATAGAGAGTATGATAGACTTATGAAATATTTCGTAGCAGAGAGTGAGACTTGTGTGGGTGTGAGAGATGTATGATATGTTATGTATTTATAGGCAAATAAGTTTGATGTAGTGGTTGCTTGTGCTTGCATGCCTGCGAAGTGTCACATTTGCATGCTTAGGGGGTTACACATATGCATGCATGCATGTACAAAAAATGAAAGGTGTCACTCTTGCAGGCTAGGTGGCAGCCCATGCATGTATCACGATTGGACAGTAAGGGAGGCGCCATTGGACTTGGCGAAAGAGTACAAAAATGAATGGTGTCGCCACCCCAATTGGCGAATAAGAGGTGTCATTTGTTACAGCATAGGCTCAGGCTACGTGACAGCCTTTGGGATTCCTTTCATTATTGCATGCAAGTCCATTGGAGTTGATGGGTGGAGTCTTACAACAAACATGTATATATGCAGAATAGGGCCAGGCTAGGTGGCAGCCTATGGGGTCTCATAAGCCCATGCATGTATCACGATTGGACAGTAAGGGAGGCGCCATTGGACTTGGAGAAAGAGTACAAAAATGAATGGTGTCGCCACCCCAATTGGCAAATAAGAGGTGTCATTTGTTACAGCATAGGCTCAGGCTACGTGACAGCCTTTGGGATTCCTTTCATTATTGCATGCAAGCCCATTGGAGTTGATGGGTGGAGTCTTACAACAAACATGTATATGTGCAGAATAGGGCCAGGCTAGGTGGCAGCCTATGGGGTTTCATTATTGCATGTAATATTATTGGCAGCCTTGGGGGGTTGCATCCTTACTTAATTGAAATTTTTAGCCTTACGTTTAACATAACATTGATTCACATAATCTGTCAAATATTCCAACCTTCGAATCAGTCATCAAATTCATACATTCCAACCTTCAAACATTACAGCATTCATACCTTCATACAATCAATAAACCTCAAACATTCCAAACTTCAAACCTTAAAACAATTCTACGCAATGGCCTCTTCACCACAATTTGTCGTCAAAGCACATTTCAACGGTGAGACATACATTTGTCCCACAGTTGGGTTTTTGTTTAGAAACACAGACAACATTCGATTTCTCTTAAACGGGAAAGCCAATTTCTCGTACTTCAAGAAAAGATTGGAGGCCAAACTTGAACGAGGCCCGGTGTCCCAGATATTTTATCAGAATACAGTTTTTTTTGGAAACAACCAAGTAATTTTTTATAAGGTTGAAGTTCAAGATGACGAGAGAATATGATTTCCAGCCATGTCTATTCTGGATACGACTCTATTGAGTTGTACGTTTTGCTTCAAGAGCCTCCGGTGACACAGGAGGTAGAGCCTCCGGTGACACAGGAGGTTGATCCTTTGGAGAATGAACAAGATGAGGTAGATGCAGTTGATGATGAAGAAGAAGATAATGAGTTAGAGTTTGATGAAATGGTGAACGATGATTCTGACGATGATGGCATCCCTAGTATTCCTACAGACAAAATCTACACACCACCTCCGCACATGACAAACTTCAACATGGGCGGAGATGAACCTTCTACTGACTTATTTTTCAAACCGTATATGCAGTCGGATGAAAATTTAAAAGAGAAGGACAAGTTTCGTAACGGAGAGGAATGCATCAGGGCCATTAAAAAATTTCACATGCTCAACTCGGTTGATTTTAAGGTGGATCGTGTCAACCCGGAAAGGTACAAGATCAAGTGTGTCCACCCTGACTGTATGTTCAAGCTGACTGCATCATACAGATTAAGGGGTGACTGCTGGGTCATAGGTTCCATGACTACCCACACTTGTGTAAGTTCCACTCAATCACAGGACCACCGAAAACTCAACTATGATCTAATCTGTCAAGAAATCCTACCCCTGGTCAGCAACGACCCATCTTTGAAGGTGAAAACAATCATCTCCCACATCACCATGGTTTTTAACTACACTCCGTCTTACCGTAAGGCGTGGTTAGCAAAGACTAAGGCGATTGAAAGGGTGTACGGAAACTGGGAGGAGTCATACCGAGAACTTCCCTGCTACCTGAATGCACTCAAGACGTATTCTCCAGGTAGTGTTTACATTCTGGAAACATTGCCAGCGTACGCCCAAGATGGTAGTCTACTGCATGGCAACAGAATATCCAGTCGCGTGTTTTGGGCATTTCAACCATGCATCACAGGGTTTGCATCATGCAAACCAATTCTACAAATTGATGGGACTTGGTTGTATGGGAAGTACAAAGGCACGCTATTGATGGCAGTTGCACAAGATGGCAACAACAACATTTTCCCCGTTGCGTTTGCCCTTGTCGAGGGGGAGATCGGTGGTGCTTGGAGCTTTTTCCTGAAAAATCTTCGGACACACGTGGCTCCTCAACCAGATCTCTGTTTGATTCGGACATACATGCCTCTATTGAAAGTGCCTACAATAATCCAGCAAATGGTTGGTATGACCCTCCTTCTACGCATGTCTATTGCGTCAGGCATATCGTCCAGAATTTCTCGAGGGAGGTCAAGGACAAAACATTGAGGAAAGCGGTTATGAATGCGGGATATGCATTGACACAACCCACATTCAAATATTACCGCAACGAGATCCGTTTGTCTAATCCAGAAGCCGGTAGGTGGATCGACAATATTCCAGTGGAAAAGTGGACTAGGTCATACGATAATGGCCAAAGATGGGGGCATATGACAACGAATCTTATTGAATCAATGAATGGGGTATTCAATGGCATACGAAACCTCCCAATCACTGCCTTGGTAAAATCTACGTATTTTAGGATGGCTGCGTTATTTGCCAAAAGAGGTGAAATATGGAATGCGGTGTTGCAATCTGGACAACTATGGAGTGAAAGCTGCATGAAATACATTAAGGCTGAAAGTGCTAAAGCCAACACTCACATGGTTGTACGGTTTGACCGACACAGCCGCAACTTCATTGTGAAAGAGACAATCGACCATAATGAAGGCCTGCCAAGACAAGAATACAGGGTCATTTTACCTTCTCAATGGTGCGATTGTGGCAGGTTTCAAGCATTTCGTATGCCTTGCTCTCATGTCATTGCTGCTTGTGCTCATACCCATCAAGACACGCTTCAACTGCTGTCAAACGTTTACAAATCTGAAACGTTGCTCACTGTTTACAACAACAACTTTCCTTTGGTGGCAAAACCGGATTATTGGCCTGAATACAACAGTGATATAGTTTGGCACAATGACCAAATGCGAAGGAACAAGAAGGGTCGTCCCAAAAGTAGGCGCATCACAACAAAAATGGACGATCTTGACAGGTTGGAAAGAAAGTGTGGTTTATGCCGTCAGGTCGGACACAATCGCAAAAACTGTCTGAATCGGGCGTCTGGCTCGACCACATAAATATTGTAATACATAAAATCTTTTCAATATTTGTGTTGTAAACATTTGGGTTTTCCGTTAACAGATTTTGCTACAGTTAATAAAACGCGTACAACAATAATTAACGATATTCAATCTAGGAAATTACAACTGTTAACACAATTTCATTTGACCCATGCATCATCAGCATTACATCACTGTCTGTTTTGACTTCCTCCAACCACACATTAGGTCTTCCTGTCGCATGTGAGGTTATTGTTCGTTTTCGCTGGATCCTTCGAATTTTTTCCCCCTCCGCGATGTCTCCATCTAGCCACCACATCAACTCCCGCTTCAGACGCTCCATGGAGTGAATGTGCCAGAATTTCATTTTCATCGCAGGTTTCGTGGCGGAGAATATAACGTAACCATCTCTGCTAAAAATCATAGGCGACGTCATGACGCAAATAACGGAGTACAAAATAAAAATACAGTGCGAGAAAGTGTGAGAAATTTCGGAGAAACGGACGATTTATTTATAAAACAGCATTTTGCCCTAGTTTTGCCCTAGGAGCCAAGTGAGATGGCGCCTCCTCTCATTTTTAAGGAGCATGCGCCATCTCACTTGGCTAAAAGCCAAGGGAGGTGCCAAGTGAGATGGCGCCTAGGGCAAAACCCTAGGTGGAGGCGCCAAGTGAGATGGCTCCTCCTTTGTGGAGTCATCTGAAACATGGTTATTTGCGTAATTTTTTCCGAAACCCGGTTATTTACGAAATATTATTTTAATACATGGTTATTAATAAAAAAAATTCTACTTGTGCAATCGATTGCACTCACTTATTTTTTCCTACTGACTTTACATGCAATCGATTGACATTGCTTGTGCAATCGATTGCACACTTAAAACTTTTGAAAATATAGCTGTTGAAACCCTGTGCAATCGATTTACACAAAGGGTGCAATCGATTTCATGCTGCACGATTTTGAAAAACAGTAGCTTTTCACATGCCTGTTCATAATACCTTTTCATTGAAACCTTTCACTCAATCTTGGCGTTTGTTCATGATTCATTTTCAGAACTTTATGATGTTTCAAAAGGGTGTTATGAACATATAAATATTCATTTTCAAAATCATTTTCAACACCTCTACACCTCTTCCAAATATATTTTCTGAATTTTCAAAATACAAACTCAAGCTTTTCTTCACTTTCATACATAAGTTTTCTGCACATTTTCATACATTGTTAAACAGAAAACTTTGAGCAATTATATCTTGAGTCATTGTACAATATTATTATTGGAAGAGAAGATCATTCATTGTTAAATCACTCTAAGTGATCAATACTACTCAACTCACTCAAAATCAAATATTGATAGTTACTTACTTATTTTTCTAGGATTGTTGGAAATAAGTTTAAGTGTTTTTAAAATATTGTCTTTCTAGGATTGTTGGATACAAGTGTAGTCACTTTGAGAGGATTGTTCTCATTGTTGACATAGTGAAAATCCAAGAGGATTGTTCTTGGTCCAAGAGGATTGTTCTTGGCTTTTTGGTAGTTCTTGTTTAAGTTTGCCACAATAAGGAAATCTCTTTCATGTTGAAAGGGGACTGGAGTACTCTCGGACTGTGAGAGGAACCAGGATATATCGCCCGTGTCTCTTTATTTTTCTGCACTTTACTCTTTCCTAAACTCACCATTAACCAGAAAAATAATATCCATCATCACTAAAACCAGAATTTTTTAAAGTACCTAATTCACCCCCCCCTCCCTCTTAGGCACACTTCGTACTTACAATTGGTATCAGAGCAGGTTATAGGTAACCTGCTCCTAAAAGATCCAGAATGGCTTCCGCAAATCAAAATCTTGTTTTCAGAGATGGTGGTAGTAACAACAAGCCTCCTCTACTTTGTGGTGAATATTTTGACTTCTGGAAAATACGCATGAAGGCACATCTAGAAGCACAAGGAGAAGAAATATGGGATGCCGTCGAGAATGGTCCATTTATCCCTATAACAGTAATCAATGGTGTTGGCTCATCAAAGCCTAAAACTGCATGGGACGAAGATGATAAGAAGAAGGCTCTCTATGATAAAAAGGCAATAAATCTTCTTCAAGGTGCACTTAGCATGGATGAATTCTTCCGTGTCTCGGCATGCAAAACGGCAAAAGAAATATGGGATACCTTGGTAGAAACTCATGAAGGAACCGTTGAAGTTAAAAGATCTAGATTAAATACATTGAGTCAAGAATACGAACTATTCAGAATGCAGCCTGGAGAATCAATCATCGACTTGCAGAAAAGATTTGTACACTTGACAAATCATTTGAAAGCACTCGGTAAGACTTTAACTAATGATGAACTTAATCTTAAAGTGCTTAGATCTTTATCCAGGGAATGGCAACCAAAAGTGACAGCAATATCTGAGAAGAAGAATCTATCCATAATGACTTCCGCCACTTTGTTCGGAAAACTTCAAGAATATGAGACGGAACTTGCAAGACTTGAAAAGCATGAAATCCAAGTAAAAGATTCAAAAGACGTGGCTCTAAATACAAGGATAAAAAATCATGATAGCAATCAAGAGGATGAATCCACTAGTAGTGAAGATGATGATCTTATCAAGAAGATTGAAAAGGTTCTACGAAAAGAAATAAAAAGGGAAGCACCAACAAGGAAGGTTATATGCTTTGGATGTGGAGAAAAGGGACATGTTAAAAGTGAATGTCCTACACTTGAAAAGAAGAATAAATATTTCAAGAGAAATAAAGACAAAAAGTCAAATAAAGCATATATAGCATGGGAAAGTTCATCTTCCGATTCCGAAAACAATCAACGTGTTAATCTCGCATTGATGGCCTCACATCATCCCGATAGTGAAGATGACGAGGTTAGTAATGAATTTTCTCTTTTTGATAGTGATGCACAGGGTGCTATAGATGAACTATTAAATGAATTCAAAATTATGTACAAAACTATTTCATCTCAAAAGAAACAAATTTCATCTTTAGAAGAAAAATGTGAGTCTATGGAAAAAGATCTCAAAGATGAAAAACAAAAATTTAGTGAGCAAAAACAGAATTTTGTTTGCAAAAATTGTGAATCACTCTCTTTCAAAATTGTCCAATTAAAAAGAGTTATTTAAAGATATGAAAAAGGTTAAATTGGATTGGAAGGTTTTATTAGCCAACAAAAATATTCCAATGATAAAAGTGGACTTGGATATTCAAAGTTTTCAAAACCAAGCTCTAATAAAACTATCTTTGTTAAGGCTGGTGATCAATCATCCAAAGAGAAGTGAACAAACCTATAGTAGTTCATCAAAAAAAAACATTTCCTAAGAATAAATCTTACCCTTCTATATATAGAAGTAACTTTGAACCTACTTGTTTTTATTATGGTATTAAAGGCCACACACCTAATGCTTGCTATATTAGAAACTTTAGTGTAGAAAGTGGACATTATGTATGGGTAAAGAAAGGAACTAACTATGATGGACCCAAAGCACATTGGGTACCAAATCAAACTTAATTTGTTTTGTGGGCATGCTTGAAGACCACATGCAATCTTTGGTATCTTGATAGTGGTTATTCAAAGCATATGGCAGGAGACATAAACCAATTTTCAAATCTAGTGCTAAAGGCCAAGGGTTTTGTCACTTATGGAGACAATAATAAGGGAAGAATCCTTGGCAAAGGCAAAGTTGGTGCTCCACCTTTCACATCCATTGAAGATGTTCTTCATGTTGAAGGACTAAAGCAAAATCTTCTTAGTATTAGCCAACTTTGTGACAAAGGCTTCAAGATCAAGTTCACCAAGGATGAATGCTTGATGGAAGACGAAGTCACACATGAGGTTATACTTAAAGGTAAACGAATCAATAATATATTCATGATTTCCCTTGATGATCCATCTTTGAAGGTTAAATGTCTCATGGCGAACAACGATGATTCATGGCTGTGGCACAAAAGAATTGCTCATATTCACATGGAACACTTGAATAAACTAATCAAGTATGATCTTGTCATTGGATTGCCTGAGAGAAATTTCATCAAATATAGACTCTGCGATGCTTGTCAAAAGGGGAAACAAACAAAATCAACTTTCAAATCTAAGAATGTGGTGTCCACTACAAGGCCACTACAATTGTTACATATGGACTTATTTGGTCCATCAAGAATAAGGAGTTTCAGAGGTAATGTATATGCTTTGGTTATTGTTGACGATTTCTCTAGATATACTTGGACATTCTTTTTTTAGTACAGAAAAGTGATGCATTCAAGGCGTTCAAGAAGTATGCTAAACAAATTCAGAATGAGAAGTCTCTAACAATTTCCTCCATAAGAAGTGATCATGGCGGAGAATTTCAAAATGCTCTATTTGAAGAATTTTGTGGAGAACATGGAATATCTCACAACTTCTCGGCACCAAGGACCCCTCAACAAAATGGAGTGGTCTAAAGAAAGAATAGGTCTCTTGTGGAACTTGCTAGAACAATGCTTAGCGATTCAAATCTTCCAATATACTTTTGGGCGGATGCGGTGAGCACAACATGTTTTGTTAGCAATAGAATTAACATAAGACCGATCTTGAAGAAAACTCCATATGAACTCTTCAAAGGGAGAAAACTAAACATTGCTTTCTTTCACATCTTCGGATGCAAATGCTTTGTCTTAAACAACGACAAAGATAATCTTGGTAAGTTTGATGAAAAATTCGATGAAGGTATTTTTCTTGGTTACTCTCTTTCTAGTAAGGCATATAGAATCTACAACAAAAGAACTTTGACAATTGAAGAAACAATGCATGTATCTTTTGATGAAACTAACCCCTCCAAAGAGGATAATATTGTTTGTGATAATGATGATGATGAAATACTAGAAGGTCCTCAAGAAAATTCTTCCAAAGATCAACCAATTCAACCGAAGAGTCACCCCAACAAGAATCAAATCTCAATGATCTACCAAAAGAATAAAGAACTCATAGAGATCATCCCATCGATAAAGTAATTGGTGATTTAAGTCAAGGTGTGACAACAAGATTAAATCTCAAGGATGCTTGCCTAAACATGGCGTTTGTCTCTCAAATTGAATCTTCCAAAGTTGATGAAGCCTTAGGCGATGACCAATGGATTATCGTTATGCAAGAAGAATTGAATCAATTTTAAAGGAATCAAGTTTGGGAACTTATCCCTAGGCCAAGCAACAAACACATTATTGGAACAAGATGGGTGTTTAAAAACAAACTTGACGAGAATGGAATAATTGTTCGGAACAAAGCAAGGTTGGTAGCACAAGGCTACAATCAAGAAGAAGGAATAGATTTTGAAGAAAATTTCGCTCCGGTTGCAAGGTTAGAAGTTATTCATCTCTTACTTGCCTATGCTTGTTCATTAAATTTTCAGCTTTTTCAAATGGATGTCAAAAGTGCATTCTTGAATGGATATATCAATGAAGAAGTCTATGTTAAGCAACCCCCGGGGTTCGAAGATTTCAAGAATCCATCTCATGTATTTAAATTGAGAAAAGCTCTCTATGGATTGAAACAAGCACCAATGGCATGGTATGATCGTTTAAGCAACTTCTTATGCGAAAAAGGTTTTGAAAAGGGAAAAGTTGACAAGAATCTGTTTATCAAGAAAATCAAAGATGACACTTTGCTAGCACAAGTCTATGTTGACGATATCATTTTCGGTTCTTCAAATCAAGAAATGTGTGAAGAATTTTCAGCAATGATGCAAGGAGAATTTGAAATGTCCATGATGGGTAAAATGAACTATTTTCTTGGACTTCAAATCAAACAACTAAAAGATGGCATCTTCATCAACCAATCCAAATATTGCAAGGAACTCTTGAAAAGATTCGACATGGATAACTATAAGGCAATGTCTACACCAATGGTTTCTGGTTCATATGTTGATCGAGATGAATTAGGTGTTTCCATCGACATTACAAAGTATCGAGGTATGATTGGCTCCTTATTGTATTTGACAGCAAGTCGTCCTGACATAATGTTTAGTGTTTGTCTCTGTGCCCGCTTTCAAGCTAATCCAAAGTAATCTCATCTCACGACGGTAAAGAGGATCATGAAGTATCTCAAAGGAACAACAAATGTCGGACTATGGTATCCTAAAGGTAGTGTTTGCAACTTAGTTGGTTATTCTGACGCAGATTTTGCAGGTTGTAAAACTGATAGAAAAAGCACAAGTGGTACTTGTCACATCCTTGGTAATGCATTAGTATCATGGGCCTGCAAGAAACAAGCATGCGTTGCTCTTAGCATGACCGAAGCTAAATATATTGTAGCGGGTAGTAGTTGCGCTCAAATTTTATGGCTCAAACAACAACTTCGTGAATACGGACTCGGTCTAGGATGCATTCCTATACGGTGCGACAACACAAGTGCAACAAACATTACAAAGAATCCCGTCATGCATTCAAGAACTAAACACATAGACATACGACATCATTTCCTCCGTGATCATGTTCTTCAAGGAGATGTCGAGGTAACCTTTGTAGATACTCATAATCAACTTGCCGATATCTTCACTAAGCCTTTGGCAAGAGAACTGTTCTACAAGATTCAACGAGAGCTTGGCATAATTGACGAACACGACATATAAGGTGCCTTCTATCCTTGTTATGATTTTATATATATGTTTTAAACATGCTATATGTGAATATATGTTAAGTGTTATTTAATTTTTTAAGAAAAATTTGGTTTTGGTCATTTTTAGTTGATGCAAATTGATTGCACAAAGAGTGCAAGTCGATTGTTCAATGAGTATTTTTAATTCTGACCTTTCGGTTTCAAGTGCAAATAGATTGCACCATCAATGTAAATCGATTGCACTCTGTGCGTTTCAGTTTTATTTTGATTCTGTTTTATGTGCAAATTGATTGCACCTGAATGCAAATCGATTGCACCTACTGTAACTTGCTTTTATGACAGAAAATTGTGTTGGTCAGAATTCCTCTCTCTCTCATATTCCCAAGCCAAATAAACTTTAATTATAATCCACTCATTTTTGTGTAATTGTTAAACAATTTGTGTTGCTTGTTTAATTAAAAGTTTTCTCGATATATTGCTTTATTACTGTTTGTTTTGTGCATCTTTCCCTTCTTTTTGATAATGTCAAAGGGGGAGAAAGATGTGGTACTTTATGCTTGTATTTTTCCTTGTCTTAATTTTAAAGGTACTCTCCAACCAAGATGAAGAAATTCAAAGGATTCCAACCTTCTCACACATAGGGGGAGTTTTGCATCTTAGGGGGAGAAAAGCTCTTTCCGGAAAGTACAACGCATAAAGCAAGATTATTTGTCATCATCAAAAAGGGGGAGAATGTAAAATCAAGCTTCTCAAATGAACTTTTGTTTTGATGAAGACAAACCATGATTGACTAAGAAGGCAAAGATTTATGATCAAGCTCAAAGCATCTAAGGACAAAATCTTCAGTTCAAAGCTCTTAACAACTTTCAAGGTATAATGATATTATTTACTTTGATCTTAATATATAGATGCTCAATGGTAAATAAGAAATGTTTTATAAATCATTACTCAAGTTTTTCAAAGTTAAAATTCATTTTTTACTTGAGTGCAATCGATTTGCATACTAGTGCAATCGATTGCATACTTCAAATTTTCAGATCTTTCACTTCTGTTTCTTAGTGCAATCGATTTACATTGCTTGTGCAATCGATTGCATACTTAAAATTTTCAAAACATTTGCTTATGTTTCTCATGCAATCGATTTACATTGCTTGTACAATCGATTGCACTCACTTATTTTTTGCTACTGACTTTACATGCAATCGATTGACATTACTTGTGCAATCGATTGCACACTTAAAACTTTTGAAAATATAGCTGTTGAAACCCTGTGAAATCAATTTACACAAAGGGTGCAATCGATTGCATGCTGCACGATTTTGAAAAACAACAGCTTTTCACATGCCTGTTCATAATACCTTTTCATTGAAACCTTTCACTCAATCTTGGCATTTGTTCATGATTCATTTTCAGAACTTTATGATGTTTCAAAAGGGTGTTATGAACATATAAATATTCATTTTCAAAATAATTTTCAACACCTCTACACCTCTTCCAAATATATTTTCTGAATTTTCAAAATACAAACTCAAGCTTTTCTTCACTTTCATACATAAGTTTTCTGCACATTTTCATACATTGTTAAACAGAAAACTTTGAGCAATTATATCTTGAGTCATTATACAATATTATTATTGGAAGATAAGATCATTCATTGTTAAATCACTCTAAGTGATCAATACTACTCAACTCACTCAAAATCAAATATTGATAGTTACTTACTTATTTTTCCAGGATTGTTGGAAATACGTTTAAGTGTTTTTAAAATATTGTCTTTCTAGGATTGTTGGATACAAGTGTAGTCACTTTGAGAGGATTGTTCTCATTGTTGACATAGTGAAAATCCAAGAGGATTGTTCTTGGTCCAAGAGGATTGTTCTTGGCTTTTTGGTAGTTCTTGTTTAAGTTTGCCACAATAAGGAAATCTCTTTCATGTTTAAAGGGGACGGGAGTACTCTCGGACTGTGAGAGGGACCAGGATATATCGCCTGTGTCTCTTTATTTTTCTGCACTTTACTCTTTCCTAAACTCACCATTAACCAGAAAAATAATATCCATCATCACTAAAACCATAATTTTTTAAAGTACCTAATTCACCCCCCTCCCCCCCCCCCCCCCCCTCTTAGGCGCACTTCGTACTTACAATTCTGATACTCATTCATATTCAACTTTCAGATACAGTTCAAATACGCTTCATACACGGACGCCATGCTGATACTCATTCAAATTCAGCTTTTAGATACAGTTCAGATACGCTCTAGACACGGATGCCATTCTGATACTCATTCAGATCTAACATTCAGATACAGTTCATATGCACTCCAGACGCAGATGCCATTCTGATACTCATTCAGATTCACCTTCAGATACAGTTCAGATACGCTCTAGACATGGATGCCATCCTGATACTCATTCAAATTCAACTTTCAGAAACGATTCAGAGACAGTCCATTTATGGATATTATTCTGGTGCTCAACCCAACGCATTCGCTATTCCAGTGTAAATCAACCAGAGATTTATTCTAACATTTCTTCTATTCATACCAACAATCATTTTTTGGGTGGCATTTGTAATCCCATCTCCAATAACTTTCCATGATCTCTCCAAATGGCATCTTTAAGCCCATTCCCTACACCATCAACCACCACATCCTCGATTGCAAATTTCTGGGCACTCTAGTGTTCAATCATCTTCCACCTTCAAGTCACGAATGGCAAATCCGTCAATCTAACTCTTCAGGTTTAAGAAGATTGAACAGGGGAAGCTGTTGTACCCCAAAATTTTCCCTCTTATTTATCAAATGTTTTCTCACAAAGATCTCTCTTGGTTCAAGACTGCACTAGGGTTGATCAACTCAAGACACCTCCTTAACCACTGATGACCAAAATTAAGGTTTGATATTGCACAAGGATAATTGAACTTTCAATGCCTCATGTGACTTTAATGGATCATTATGGACCCCCAAGATTACTCATGTCAATTTTCAAGCCTTGGATCACATTTTTGCTCAGTCCATTAAACAATTAACCTAAAAATCAGCTGTATTGGGGAAAAATTCAACTGTGGCCAATTTACAGTCAAACTTCATAATTTTTTATCCATAGCAACATTATAAACTCATATGTATCATTTGATCAAGTTTGGACCATAATTCCTCAAGAATTTTGATCAAATCATCAAAAGGGCAAAATGGTCAAAATTAGGGTTTTGACTGAGGAAAAGCAATTTCTGATTTTTGAACTAGCAAATGGTCAATTGGTTTGAAGCATGATCTCAAGAGTTCAATTTCATCATTTTGACCTAATGGCATGACCCAAAACATTGCTCAAGATTAATTGGATTGATAGGGAATTTTCAGTCAACTGATCAAAAGTCAACTACACACTGAAAAGTCAAACTTTGACTTTTTGGTCAAAATCCAATGTCAAAGATCACAATTCATCAAAACATGTCAAAATATGAAACTTATTCATCAATAAATCAAAAATTCAAGATTTCATTTTGTTAAGTCAAAGTTTTCTAACTTAGAAATTTTTCTAATTGTTTAAAACTTCATATTTTTTCACAACTTTGAGCAAATTTGTCACCATGATGCAAGATGATTCAGAAGAAACTTTCAACATGAAAGTTGTAGATCTCCATGATATCTACAACATCTCTTTACACAACTTCTTCTAAAAGTTCTTAGATATCAAGTTATTAATTCATAAAGTCATGGTCTTGAAATTGAGCACTTAGTGAAATTTTGCCCTAGTTTTGGTCAGGATTTTGACCTAACTTCATGGCACTTTTTCATATAGTTCTAAGGGTAATTTTCAAATGTGATTCAAATAAGGTTTGTAGAGAACATTACAAGATTTCCAAAATGTCCAAGAAATCCTTGAGATCATTTGTGAGCAAGGAGAATCGAAGAGATAAAGTTAGGGTTTTCAAACTTGAATTACAAGCCATTTCATGATGAACAAAAATTCAAATCCAAGCCTAGGCTGCATAATCTTTGCTTTGAAGGCCTCAAACTTGTTTGTCACTCCATAATTAAATTTTTATACAACTGTTAGAGCTTTAATCCAAGCACTTAAGCCTTTATCCAAGTTACATTTCCATTTATGGCACAAAGTTGCCATTTCCATTTTGATAAAGCATTACTTTTACAATTGTCAACTTCTTGAGCCTCTCAATTGTTTTCTCTGCACACAAGCAAAGTCAAAACCAAAAGCAACATGTCTAAGGTCTCTACCAACTCAGACCATGTTTGTACAACACTTTGAGACTTGTCTTCTCACTTTTCTTCAAAAGCAAGTTCTGGAGCCAAAAGGCTAGAACTCAGAAACCTTTAGTGCATTTGATCTCTAACCTTTTCCATACATATACACAAGTCTATTGAAACATAACACACGAGTTGAAGAACCCCAAAAACACTCCTAGACACTCTGCAACTCAGAATCTACCATAACTTGATAGTTTTGAACCTCACATAGCCATCTCCAAATTCACTCATGCGTATTGAGTTTTAACCATCCAAACACTTAATATACATCATATCAAAGTGATCCAAGCCCCTGTTTCCTGACTAACTCCTCCATCACTATCCACCATTTCCAAAACTGAAGCTTGTAACTTGACTTGAGTTGGGAGTTTCATCCATCCTCAAAGCAAAGTAGGAGTTAGAACACACCCAAGGAGGTCCACGCAAGCTACAGAAATCATCAGGCCATCTCAAAGGTTTCTCAAACTCCATACACGACTCCAGCTGCAAGAGGTAAGTTTTCAAACTACCATCTCTTCATACAAGCATCATTTGATTCTGATTTGTGAAGATAAAATGTAAATACCATTGCCACGAAGTTGTACATATCCATAGTTTGCATTTATATGGCCTGAGCTTAGAGAATTTTAGAGTTGAAGTTTCTGGAATTTTTAGGTTTTAAATTAGGGCCAGAAAAATTCTCACTCATCTTTGACTGTTAGCTTAAGTTATTTACATGGTTGGATTTGTGATGAAATTTCCAGCAACTTTTATGTTTGTACTTTTGAAAATGGTTGAGAAATGAGAGAGATAGCAATTTCAAAAAATTATGTTGAAGGGTCTGGCACGAGGTTGAAGATGATACAGGCCTAGGAATGTGTTTCAAATATATATTTATGGTTTTGTATTAATAAACGGATGTATAGCCACCCCAGTGGTAGAAGCGCGCGCCTGTGACTATAGGGACCTGGGTTCGAGCCCTAGTGGTACCCTTTTGTTTTTTCACTTTTTCTTATTTCAGGTTCAATGCAAACCAAGTCAGCGCGTGTACCATGTGCCTTTCTCCATTACCATCAGATCAGCCAAGCCATTAAATCCAACACCTCACATGCACGTCCCTATGATGCACCCTTCAACGCTGCCCACACTGGATCACCAGAGGGCGCTGATTTGTTTTGGGCATGGAACATTGTTTTTGGCTTCTCACCCCCCTATTTTCTTTTTGACACAAGCCCATTTATTTGATTTTTATATTGTTTTCTAACTTGAACAAAAAAATACTTTTGGGCCTAGCGCCCCTTTTACTATTGTTAACCACCATTTCTATTTTTTAACCCCCCTGACTTTAATTGTTATATTTTATTTTATTTTCCTTTTTCTTCAATTATTATTATTATTATTATTATTATTATTATTATTATTATTATTATTATTATTATTATTATTATTATTATTATTATTATTATTATTATTATTATCATTTTATTAAATGAAAATACCAAAAATATTTTATATTTATTATTTAAATATTTAGGATATTTTCCATTTAAGTTCTTTTAGATAAAAAGACAACAAAAAACATTTTTTTCTAACAAATTAATTTCTTTTCTTAATTAATTAATATTTAGATAATTAGGTTTAATTATTATACTATCCTTTTGTAAATTAAAATTAATTTAGAACTTAAGTTTATTTTAATTAGTTAATTTTCATTTTTATTTTTTAGTTTAAAACCTTTTCATAAAAACCCTAAAAAATAATTTTTAATTTAATGTATTTTCTCAATTAGTTTAAGTTAATTTTATTTTAATTTTAACTAATCATTTTTTAATTAGGTTTAGGTTAAATCCTTTTTATGAAAACCAAACAAAAATCATCTCTTTTTTTTATATTCTTGTATTTATATATTACTATTTATTCAATCATTTGTACATGTTCAATATGGTTGTAATAGATAATTAGGTTTAATTTTCTTGCAAAATCCCCATTTGTAATTTGTACACCCCTTTCCCATAAGTATTGTAATAGCGTAGTAATTTTAAATTCCGCAATTTATCGCTTTATATACAAATGCTAGTAAATAGGGTTTTGTATGGAAAGACTAAAACCAATCAATTAGCAAACTCTAATCAAAGATAAATCAAAGCATGAAAATCAATACACTTGCACACAAGCACCCCTAGGGTAAATCCACTTGGTTGCCTTACAAAAATGACCATATTACGCATGTGAGGTATCTTAGCAAAGACAAGCAAAATACAAGATCATAGTCACTCGATGACGCTATCAAAAGTTGACTTTCAAAATGATCTTAGTCCCTAAAGAGAAATGCTAAGATACCTTGAAATATTGCTAATCATGGTTATTTGATGACCCACGCCCTTCCCTTTTACATCCAAAGATAGGGTTACTTACCAAATCAATGGTAAGATAACAATGTCAAAGGAAAGAGGAAATGAACATGAAAGACTTTTGAGTAGATAGAATGTTCCTAGTTACTTGCTCAATTTCAAAACAAAAACATCCTTGTTATTTTAAAAAAAAACACCAACACTTTCAAAACTTGAAAACATTTTTAAAAGATCAAACACTTTGTATACATTCTTACAAACGAGAATCATTACAAAGTTTGCCTAAACAATAGCCTCTTTTCAAATATACTTTCAAAACCACACAAAGCACAATTTCAAACAAAAGCAAGTGATCTAGCAAGTGACTAAGAGCCCATGGAAAACCATGGATGAAAAGGATGCTAATATCTTCCCTTTTCATAATTTACCCCTCAAACTCAAGAAATAATCTCAAAGGTCTTTCCTGTGCTTTTTCACCTTTCCTTTTGGATAAAAGAAAAGTCGGTGGCGACTCTTGCTAACCGCAGCATTTACGATAAAACACAAAACACCCAAGTCAGTTCTCCCACTGTATCATAGTCACTGCTCTCAAGCTGGCAAAAGATCTCAACAAGATATCTCTGAAGGAACTTATCAGCTCACTCATAAGTCATGAGATAGAGCTAGAAGATGACGAGACTCAGAAGCAAGGTAAGCCTTTAGCGTTAAAATCTAACAAAAAATTTGATTCTAAAGTTTTGCAGGTTGTGGAAGAAATATTTGATGGATCCTCATCAGAAGAAGACGAATTGTCTCTTCTCTCCAGAAGAGTCAATCAACTGTGGAAACAGAGGCAGAGAAAATTCAGAAACTCAGGAAGATTAGGGAATCAGAATGAATCCACCTCTAGATACAGAAAGCTTGAATCCTCCTATGGATACAGAAAGTCTGAACCCTCCTCTAGACACAAAGCCCGAATCTGCTTCTGCTCACAGAAAGTCAAGCAAAGGGGACATCATCTGCTATGAGTGTAATGAACAAGGGCACTACAAAAGAGATTGTCAATGCTTCAGAAGGAGAAACCCAAAAAGAAGTTCTTCAAGGAGAAGAAGAAAAGTCTCATGGCAACATGGGATGATTCAGATACTTCTGACACAGACACATAGTCAGATGATGAAAGAGCCAACATTGCTCTTATGGCAATTGTGACAGAAGACAGCGAAGCATCTGGGTCAGACTCAGAATCAGACACATAAGAGGTATTTCCTGATTTCACTGTTAATTTTACTAAAGCTGAACTAGGAGAAAGTCTGAGTGAAATTCTAGAAAGATATCAGCAGCTTCAAGTCAAATTCAAGAACCTGAAAATGGATCTTGTTTCTGACTCTGAAGAAACTGAGAGTCTGAGATTAGAAAATTTTGAGTTAAAAGAAAATATTTCAAAACTAGAAAATGATTTACAAAACTCTCAGAAGGAAACAATCTCAGAGGATCCCAGTAATGCTGATAAGATCATAAAGGAATATGATCAAAGCTTTCATAAGTTTATGGCTAAAAACATAGATAAAAGCAAGATGGCTTCAATGATCTATGGAGTTAGCAGAAATGGCAGAAAAGGAATAGGATACCAAGGTAAGGTATCCCCACCTAAGAAAGTCATGGACTTAGTAATTAAACGCACACAAAATCTCACTTCACTTATGGGCACACACATGATCTGAAATACACTAGTAATGATTATTCTGCCAAACCAAAATTCAAACAGAATTTTGGTAAGACTAACAAACAAGGACCCAAAAAGATATGGGTACCTAAGGACAAAATTATATATGTAGTAGATATCTTTAGCAGCAAGGCTAAAACATCAGTCATGGTACCTGGACTCTAGATGCTCTCGACACATGACGGGAAGAAAGCATATGTTCCAAAGTCTAGAACTTAAACCTGGAGGTTACGTGGGTTTTGGAGGCAATCAAAGAGGGAAGATCATTGGCTCTGGAACGGTAGGTAACGGTAATATCCCTTCTATTAATAATGTGCTGTTAGTTGATAGATTAATGCATAACCTGTTATCCATAAGTCAATTAAGTGATAACGGTTATGATATAATCTTTAATCAAAATTCATGCAAAGCTGTTAGTCAGAAAGATGGAACTATCATGTTTAATGGAAAGAGGAAAAACAACATTTATAAGATAAAACTTTGTGAACTAAAAAGTCAGAATGTAAAATGCCTTCTTTCTGTTAACAACGAGCAATGGGTCTGGCACTGAAGATTGGGGCGTGTTAGTATGATAAGAATATCTCAGATTAACAAACTCAATCTGGTCAGAGGACTTCCTAATCTAAAGTTTAGCTCATATGCTCTGTGTGAAGCATGTCAGAAAGGCAAATTTGCAAAACCTCCTTTTAAAGCAAAAATGTTGTTTCTACCTCTAGCCCATTAGAACTTCTGCACATAGATTTATTTGGACCAGTGAAAACTGCGTCTGTTAGTGGCAAGAAGTATGGGTTAGTGATCGTAGATGACTATAGCAGATAGACATGGGTAAAGCTCTTAAGACACTAGGACGAGTCACATTCTGTGTTCGTTTCTTTCTGTAACCAAGTTCAGAATGAGAAAGATCTTAGAATTGTCAAAGTCAGAAGTGATCATGGTGGAGAGTTTGAAAACAAAAAATTTGAAATATTTTTTAATGAAAATGGAATTTCTCATGATTTATCTTGTCCTAGAACTCCCCAACAAAATGGAGTTGTAGAACGAAAGAACAGAACATTGCAAGAAATATCCAGAACCATGATCAATGAGACTAACATTGCTATGATCTTCTGGGCAGAAGCAATTAACATAGCATGTTAAATTCATAATAGAATCTCCATAAGACCTATTCTGGATAAGACTCCACATGAATTGTGGAAGAACAGAAAGCCCAACATTTCTTATTTCTATCATTTTGGATGTACCTGCTTTATTTTTAACACTAAAGAACATCTGAACAAGTTTGACTCTAAAGCACAAAAGTGTATTATGTTAGGATACTCTGAACGCTCAAGAGGATACAGAGTATACAATACAGAAACACAGATTGTAGAAGAGTCAATTAATCTTAGATTTGATGACAAGCTTGGCCCTCAATAGTCAAAGCAGAATGAATCTCTTGCAGATATAGAAGTTGAATTTACAGGTGTTGAAGGCAATTCATCAGAAGTCCCCAATAGAGACGCGCCAATAACATCAGAATGAAATGTCACAAGCACTCCAGCAACTTCTGTTGAACAACTCCAGAAAAGACTATCCAGAAGCAGCATAGCTCACCCTGAAGATAAAATTCTGGGAAAGAAGGATGATCCAATCAGAACAAGATCAACATTCAGAAATTCTGAAGAATCCCTCATGGGATTGGTATATCTAATTGAACCAACAATAATTGATGAAGCTCTTATGGACAACGACTGGATTCTGGCTATGCAGGAGGAGTTAAATCAATTCACCAGAAATGACGTATGGGATCTGGTTCCTAAACCAAAAGGATTAAACGTCATTGGAACAAAGTGGGTGTTCAGAAACAAACTGAATGAACAAGGAGAAGTCATCAGAAACAAGGCACGACTGGTTGCACAAGGTTATAGTCAGCAAGAGGGGATAAATTATACAAAAACCTTTGCTCCAGTCGCCAGGTTAGAATCTATCAGACTCTTAATCTCTTTTGTTGTAAATAATGGCATCACTCTATATCAGATGGATGTCAAAAGTGCATTTTTAAATGGTTACATTGATGAAGAGGTATATGTGCACCAACCCCTTGGGTTTGAAAATTCCAAACACCCAGAATATGTTTTCAAACTAAAGAAGTCACTTTATGGTCTGAAACAAGCTCCCAAAGTTTGGTATGAAAGACTAAGTAACTTTTTGTTAGAAAAGGAATTTACCAGAGGGAAAGTGGACACAACTCTATTCTGTAAGACATTTAAGAATGGAATTTTAGTTTGTCAGTGTGATAAGGTGGGAGAACTGACTTGAGGTTTTGCGTTTGTGTTCGCAAATGTTTCGGTTTAGCAAGAGTCGCCACCGACTTTTTATTTTATCCTAAGGAAAGGTCTAAAAGCACAGAAAAGACCTTTGAGATGTTTTCTTGGGTTCGGGGAGTAGATTATGAAAAGGGAAGGTGCAAGCACCCTTTTCATCCATGGTTATCCATGGGCTCTTAGTTACTTGTTTAGATCACTTGCTTTTGCTTTTCAATTGTTTGAAATGGTGCTTTGTGTGTGGTTTTGAAAGATGTTTTGAAAAGAGGCCATCATTGTGGTAACCTTTGTAATGATTCTTGTTTGAATGTATACAAAGGTGTTTTTATCTTTTGAAAAGATGTTCAAAGTTTTGAAAGTTTGTTTTGGAAATGTTTTGAATTTGTTTTGAAATTGTGTTGTGAAGTGTGTTTGAAAATAGCAAGGATGTTTTGCAAGCTTTGATTAAGTAAATAAGAGCTATCTACCCTAATTTACTCAAAGATATTTCCTAATGTTTTTAACCCTTTTGAAAGTGTTGTTTTACCATTGCATTTGGTAAACAATCTTGTATTAGGATGTTAAACGGGACAGGCGCGGATCATCGTATAGACCATGATAGCAATTGTGTTACGTATTTTTGGCAAATTTTTTGAGGGACTTGATCATTTTGTTTAGGCAACCAAGATAGCATCATCGAGGGACTATGATCTTTTGTTTTGTTTTTGTTTTGCCAAAGTACCCAACATGCATAACATGGCCCATTTTTAAGGCAACAAGTGGATTGTAACCCTAAGGGTGCAAGTGTGTATTGTGTTTGATTTTCATGCATTTTGTCTTTTGATTGGGTTAAGCTACTTGTTGGTTTTGGATTTTTGCATACAAACCCTAATCTCTAATCATGGCATAATTGAAAGCATAAAGTGCGAGAATTAAAAGTCTAAGCTATTATAACATGATTATGGGGATGGGGGTACAATCTTTGAATGGGGGTGTATTTGACAAGAAATATGAACCCTAGTTTACTATTACATCCAAATTGAATCAAATGCATAAATAATAAATGGACAATATTTAAATAAACAAAATAAATAAATATATCAAATAATATGAATTATGCAAAAAAGGTTTTTGTTTATTTATGTATGTAAAAATATTTAATGTGGAAAATAAAGAAATAAATAAAAAAAGATTAATTTTATTTGGTTAAGGGTAAAACCCTAATTTTCTTTAAGAAAGTAAATGTATTAATTATATTAAAGATGATAAAATAAAAATAAAATATATACAAAAATAAAAATATATTTAGAATAATATTTTTAGTATGAATAAAAATAAAGAATAAAAATAAAAGTATAATTTATGTATATTTTTCAAGTTTTTGAATAAATAAGATAAAAGTAAATAAATTGCTTTTTATGTTAGAAAAATAAAAATAAAATGCAAAATAAATGTGAAAAAATTATAAAAATATTTTTTGAGTATTTTTATATTTGGGAATAATAAAATATAATCAGAAATGAAAATAAAAATGCAAAAATATAAAATAACAAGAAATTGGGCCAGGGGGTGCAAAAAGGAAAAGGGAGGTGTCAAAAGTAGCCAGGACCAAGCCCATCCCAAGCCAACTTCATCTTCAACCTTCTGATTTTGAAAACACGCGCGCCCTGTACAATTGCTAGATCTTGTATATGAGCTCTATTGCAAAAACACATAACATCAAACTTGTAGAGCATTTCAAGACGAATCCAACCATATAAACAACTTGTCTTAACTCTCAAAGACCAGAGAGAATTTCTCTGGCCCTAAAATCTAACCTAATTTTTTCAGTATGTTCATGGATGAAATTCTCTTAGCATGCTTAATATAAATGAAAACTGAGCATAGGTACAGCTTCATGGCAATGAATACTACATTTATTATTCACAAACCTAAGGCTAAATGTTCCTAAATAGAGAGATATGAAGTTGACAAAAACCTGTTTCAGCTAACTTCGTGTATGGAAATGCGGAGCTTTTCAACAAGGCCTGAGATGTCTGGGAGCTTGCTTGAACTTCACTTGACCTTCTCCAATAGCCTGCTTGCCTTGAATGTACTTGAATTAGCCTATAGAACTCAACCTGCACAAGCTCAAAATGAAAATGGCAAACCCTGTAAATGGAGTTACAGTTAGTGTTTGAGGTTTGGGACAGCTTGGATGGATGAAATGGAATGTGTTTGAACAGGTTTTGGCCAAAACGCACGAGCCAAATGAGCTATGGAAGTCAAGTTGTAGATGTTGCCCTATTTTGTCAATGGAAGGTGATTTCTAGCTAGGGGATGTTTAGAGGCTCAAGCAATCGTGTTTCTGGCTCAGAGGGATGTGTGAAAGATGTTCAAAATGCTTGTACAAGTTTATTTTGGCTGGTGTTCCAGTTCTCAAATTTTTGATATGTTTCTTGTTTTTGAAGCAAAATGTGGGAAGTGATTGAAACAGGCCTGTACAGGCTAACCTTATGCTTGCATACTTTTTCCTTGGCCCCTCCAACTTGTAGATTTGATTAGCTGCATAAGATATGGATCAATGCTCAAGAAATCAGTTTTGACATAAAGCATGATTTAAGCAAAAATGGAAATTTTGCTTTTTCTACTTAGGGATTAATCCAAAGTGCAATGCTCTAATGACCAAAAAATGCCTTAGACTAATGGTTTTGCATTAAATTATTGAGTGTGAAGTGGTTTAGAGGCCTGTAATCTAGTGCAAAGCATGCTGACTTGAAATTGCAACTTGGATGAACATGAATATGCCATGGATGAAAAGTGAGTTTTTGCCAACTTCAAGCCTTCGATTCTCCCTAACCACAAATGTGTTTGGAGAGTTCTTGGACATTTTGGAAAACTTGCAACATGCTTTATAATACATCTTTGAAATTCAACTTGAGATTCTAAGTGGAACTATGTGAAAAATGGACAAAAAGATAGGTCAAAATCCTGCCTAAATTAGGGCAAAATTTCACTAAGTTAAAAGTTTTAGGGACCCTTGTTCCAAAAATCATAACTTGAGATCCAAGCTTCTTTTGAGAAAAATTTGTGAATCAAAGTTGTATAATTTGTGGAGGAATACAACTTTAATGTTGGAAGTTTTGTTTGAATCCAAATGCATTATGGTGAAAATGTTGGGCAAAGTTAGGAAAAATTAAGAAAATTTCATAACTAAGAAAAATTCTAAGTTATGAAAATTTTCAACTTTAAACCCTAATTTGCAAAAATGGGTTTATTGATGAACAAGTTTCATGTTTTGACACATCTTAATAAAAAATGACCATTGACACTTGATCTTGACCAAAAAGTCAAAGTTTGACTTTTCAGTGTACAGTCAAATTTTGATCAGTTGACTGAAAAATTCATCTATCAATCCAATGCAATTGAGGTCTTTTGAACTTGTTGAATAGGTCAAGATGATTCCATTGAGTCCTTGAATCTATGTTTGAGCTTAATTTTCCATTGGCTAGGTCAAAAAGTCAGAAATTGCCTTTGTACAGTCAAAACCCTAAAAATAACCATTTTGCCCTTTTGATGATCTGATCAAATTTCTTGTGGAGTTGTGGTCCAAACTTGATCAAATGATTCATATGAGTTCATAATGTTGATGTGGGTCAAAATTCATGAGGTTTGAGTGTAAATTGGCCACAGTTGACTTTTTCCCCAATACAATTGATTTCTAGCTCAACTGTCCAATTGACTACGCAAAAATTTGATTCAAGGCTTGGAACTTGGTATGGACAAACTTATGAGTCCAACATGAAGTATGAAAGTCACTTTGAGCATTGAAAGTCCAAAAATCCTTATGCAAACTCAAACCCTAATTTAAGTCATCAGTGCAAGGAGATGTCTTGAGCAGTGCAAAACCCTAATCCTGTCTGGAGTTCAAGGAGCCTTGTGAGGGGAAAATCTTGATAAAATGAGAGGGCAAATTTTGGGGTACAACAGATGCCCCTGTTCAATCTTCTTGAACCTGAAGAGTTAGATTGGCGAGTTTGCCTTTCGTGACTCAAAGGTAAAAGATGATTGGACACTAGAGTGCCCATAAATTTGCACTTGTCAAAATGTAGCTGAGGGAATGGGCTTAAAGATACCATTTGGAGATGGTAGAATTTTGCTGGAGATGGGCTTAAAGATTCCATCCAAGACTTGTTTGTTTTAGAATCAGGAGAATGAATATCAGAATGGTATCCGTATCTGGAATGTATCTGATTTGTATTTGGAGATTAGATTCGTATGAGCAAAGGAATGGCGTCCATGTCTGGAGCGTATCCATACTGTAACTGTATTTTATTCTTGAATGAAAATAAGAATGACTACCGTGTTTGGAGTGTATCTGGATTGGATTCGTATGAACAAAGGAATGACGTCCATGTCTGGAGCGTATCCGTACTGTAACTGTATTTGATTCTTGAATGAAAATCAGAATGACTGCCGTGTCTGGAGTGTATCTGGATTGGATTTGTATGAGCAAAGGAATGGCGTCCATGTCTGGAGCGTATTCGTACTGTAACTATATTTGATTCTTGAATGAAAATCAGAATGACTGCCGTGTCTGGAGTGTATCTGGATTGGATTCATATGAGCAAAGGAATGGCGTCCATGTCTGGAGCGTATCCGTACTGTAACTGTATTTGATTCTTGAATGAAAATCAGAATGACTGCCGTGTCTGGAGTGTATCTGGATTGTATTCGAAATCTGAAATTCGAATAAGCGACAGAAAGACGTTCGTGTCTGGAGTATCTCTGGGCTGGGGATAAATTCCGAATGAGTGACATAATGGCAACCGTGTCTGGAGCGTATCTGGACTGTATCTGAAATTAAGATTTTGTATGAGTAGAAGAATGATTTCCGTGTCTGGAGTGCATCCGTACTGTAACTGAAATCGGGACAAGTGTCAGAATGACTTCCATGTCTGGAGTGCATCTGAACCTGAAGTTGATAGTTGAATCTGAATGAGAAATAGAATGGCTTCCGTGTCTGGAGCGTATCTAGTCTATATCTGATTGCTGAAGTCTGAATGAGTAGTAGAATGACCGCCGTGTCTGGGGTGTATCCATACTGTATCTGAAATCTTTGAGCATTTGTTAGAGGTAGCTTTTAATCTTATCCTGAAAAGGGTAAAATGTTAGCTAGAACACAGTTATGTTGCATGACATGTATGATGCAATAAAAATGTGTTCTATCAATGTTTATGATATATGAATGTAATGTATGTGTATGTAAGATGATTAGCCGTCCTGCTGAGGAAAATAAATCCTTGATAGCTGGAGATAATGAAATTTTTGACTGCTGCTGGGGAAAATAAGCCCTTGGCTGCTGTTGGAGATTCAAAACCTTTGATTGTTGTGACCGAGAAATCCTTTGGACTACTGCTGATGATTGAAAATCCTTGGTGACTTGTGGGGAATAGAGAATCCTTCACGACCTTCTGGGGAAAATGAGGACAACTCTGACGATCTCTACTGGGGAATTAAAACCTGGGAGGCTTCAACTAGAGAAATAAGAACAAGAATCTTCGTTCTGCTGGGAAATAACTATGTGGGGAGAACACTTATTCCTTTGGAGAGTTCTAAAGAGCTTGGGTTGTATGGCAATCTATTGGGTTTTTTTAAAGAAAAGTTAACTGTTATCTGATTGATTCTCAGGTTTTAAGATAACCTGCTGGGGGATTTGGAGAAATCGGATGATCTCCACTGTGGTTTAAAGGTTGAAGTCTTGGACTCCGTTGGGGAAGAAAGCTTCATCTTCACTGGGGACTTATAGTTTAAAGTTTTCTGACTCCGCTGGGGATATGGAGTTTGGAAACTTAGTTCTGATGGCGATATGTATTTAACTCCGCTGGGGATCTTGAACCTTAACTCCGCTGGGGATATGTATTAGATCTGAATGACAAATTGCAGGGGATTCCTTCTGGAATAGCCTAAAGACGTTTTCCTATACTTTCAACCTATCAGTAATTATCCTTTCTCATTTCATTTTATTTGTTAAGTAGTGATTATATTCAAATGCATATGCTCATTTAACAAATCATTGGACGTTTTCAAAATAAAACATAAGTGTAAAAGGAAAGAAAAGGCAAGCAAATTTCTGCACTTCGAAGTATCTTTGTATTAACTTTGTAAGTATTTTGTACAAAGGAGACATGCATCTAGTAAGAGAATGTTGTCATAAAAATGAGAAAAATTTATACAAAGAAAGATGGCTATGTGTAACAATTCCATGGGGTTCCCATTCTGCTATAACCTTCACAACTCTGAGTATCTTGTCCATTCGTTGCCTCGTCCGTAGATGATTGGATTGTTCAGAATCCTGGAGCTTGTCTTGTGAAGAGATTATCCTTAAAGTGATCCGACGAGACATAGCCATACACTTTAATTCCCTAACTTTTTCCTGGACCGCCCTTTCGGGTTTTCAGCCCACCGGGAAACCCTTTTTTGCCCAAGTCGCCCTTTTGGGTTTTCAACTTGCCGGATGTACAAATTTTTTATTTATTTATCCCTAATTTTTGCCCGAACCTTTTGGTTCGCCGGGATGCCCTTTTTTGCCCAAGTCGCCCTTTCAGGTTTTCAACTTGTCGGGTCATTTTATGCGTAGTATCTTTTGACTATGTCTACATTCGCAGGGTGCGACAAGTCGTCGCCGTCCATGGTGATCAGAATCATTGCCCCACCAGAAAAGATGTTCTTGATCACAAACGGTCCTTCATAAGTAGGAGTCCATTTGCCCCTGGGATCACTTTGCAGGAAGATGATCCGCTTGATTACAAGATCTCCAACTTGATATATTTGCCTCTTGAATTTCTTGTTGAAGGCCTTGATCATACGTTTTTGGTACGCCTGACCATTACAAACAGCAGTAAGTCGTTTTTCATCAATCAAGTTAAGTTGATCAAGCCGGGTTTGAATCCAATCGTCTTCACTCAAACCAGCATCCTCCATGACCCTCAAGGAAGGGATCTGAACTTCGATAGGTAAAACAGCTTCCATGCCGTATACCAAAGAAAAAGGTGTTGCCCCAATTGAAGTGTGTGCCGTGGTACGGTACCCGTGTAGAGCAAACGGTAACATCTCATGCCAGTCCTTGTAGGTGACTGTCATCTTTTGAATGATCTTCTTAATATTTTTGTTTGCAGCTTCAACATCACCGTTCATCTTTGGCCGATAGGGAGATGAATTGTGATGTTGAATCTTTAATTGCTCGCACAAAGCGGTGATCATAGTATTGTTCAAATTTGTACCGTTGTCCGTAATGATCCTGTCGGGGATACCATACCGGCATATGAGGTTCTGCTTGATGAAGTGGGCAACCATATTCTTTGTAACGGAGGCGAAGGAAACTGCTTCGACCCACTTGGTAAAATAATCAATGGCCACCAGGATGAAACGATGTCCTTTGGATGCTGTAGGCTTGATCTCTCCAATCATGTCGATTCCCCACATTGCGAATGGCCAAGGAGCTGTTAAGACATTGAGAGGAACTGGAGGAATATGTACCTTGTTAGCATAGATTTGGCATTTATGACAAGTACAGGAGTGTTGATGACAATCAGCTTCCATGGTAGACCAGTAGTAGCCTGCCCGTAGAATCTTCTTAGCCATCGTATGACCGCTCGAGTGGGTGCCAAAAGTGCCATTATGTAGTTCAGCCATGATCTGCTCAGCTTCAACCTTGTCCACACAACGGAGTAGGACACAATCAAGATTGCGCTTGTATAGGATATTATTGCTTAGAAAGAACTTGGCAGGGAACCTCCTTAAGAACTTTTTGTCGTTGACTGAAGCTCCTTCAGGGTACTCTTGTGCTTCGAGATACCTTTTGACGTCGTGAAACCAGGGTCGGTCCACCACTTCTTCGGTATTAATCTCGTGACAATGTGCTGGTTCGTCCATTCATTCAATGGTGATTTGAGGTGCCTCATTATCCCAGTTAAGTTTAAACATGGATGACATTGTAGCCAGAGCATCCGCCAGCTGATTCTCTTCTCGCGGGAAGTGCTCGAAGGTAATCTGCTCGAAATGTGGTAACAATGTCAAGACATATTCTTTATAAGGGATGGGGTTAGGGTGTTTAGTATCCCACTCTCCTTTGATTTGACTGATAACCAAAGTTGAGTCCCCAAATACAATCAAAGATTTGATTTCCAAGTTAATAGCAGCCTTGAGACCAAAGATACAAGCTTCATACTCGGCACGTTGTTAGTGCAGCTGAAGCAGAGTCTAGCAGTAAAAGGTGTATGGCAACCTTCTGGAGAAATAAGTACTGCACTGATACCATTCCCAAGTGCATTTGAAGCACCATCAAAGTACAGAGTCCATCGGGATCCTTGTTCAGGTCCGTCATACGGTCTGTTATCTTTAATGTTGTCCAAAGTCATAATATCCTCGTCAGGGAAGTCGAACCTCATAGATTGGTAATCTTTGACGGCTTGATGAGCTAGATGGTCAGCTAGTACACTCCCCTTTATAGCTTTTTGGGTTGTGTACTGGATGTCATACTCGGTCAGGATCATCTGCCATCTAACGATTATTCCGGATAAAGCAGGCTTCTCGAAGATGTACTTGATCAGATCCATTTTGGAAATCAGCAAAGTGGTATGTGTCAACATATACTGCCTTAGCCGGCGAGCATCCCATACCAAAGCGCAACAAGTTTTCTCGAGCAGCGAGTAGCGAGTCTCACAGCCGGTAAACTTTTTGCTAAGGTAATAAATGGCATGCTCTTTTCGGCCAGACTCGTCATGTTGGCCCAGTACGCACCCCATTGAATTATCCAAAACAGCCAGATACATGATTAAAGGTCTTCCTTCAACGGATGGAATCAAGATAGGAGGCTCCAGCAAATACTCCTTGATCTTATCAAAAGCAACTTGACAATCATTGTTCCATTCAACCACCTGATCTTTCTTCAACAGCTTAAAGATTGGCTCACAAGTAGATGTTAGGTGAGAGATGAACCTTGCAATGTAGTTTAAGCGTCCTAAGAAACCTCTGACCTCCTTTTCAGTGCGGGGGGCAGGCATTTCTTGTATATCTTTGACTTTGGCAGGATTAACTTTGATGCCTTTGTTACTGACGATAAATCCCAAAAGTTTATCGGACCTGACTCTGAAAGTGCACTTGCTAGGGTTCAGTCTGAGCTTGTATTCCTTTAATCTGACAAATAACTTTTGCAGATGGTCGAGGTGTTCTTCTTCTGTCTGTGAACGGGCTATCATGTCGTCTACCTAGACTTCAATCTCATGATGTATCATATCATGAAACAAAGCTACCATGGCTCGCTGATAGGTTTCCCCGACATTCTTCAGTCTGAATGGCATCACTTTATAGAAGAAGGTACCCCACTGCGTAACAAAAGTAGTCTTCTCCATGTCTTCAGGGGCCATTTTGATCTGGTTGTACCCTGAAAATCCGTCCATGAAAGAGAATACCTTGTGTTGAGCTGTGTTGTCAACCAAGATGTCAATGTGTGGTAGTGGAAAATCATCTTTAGGGCTAGCCCTGTTCAGGTCTCTGTAGTCCACACACATTCTGACTTTGTCGTCCTTCTTTGGCACGGGCACAATGTTAGCAACCCATTGTGGATAGGAAGTAACAGCCAGGAAGCCAGCATTGAACTACTTCATTACTTCAGCTTTGATCTTCTCAGACATGTCGGGCCTCATTCGGCGGACTTTTTGTTTGATTGGTGGACAGTCTTCTCTTGTAGGGAGACGGTGAACCACAATATCTGTATCTAGTCCCGGCATGTCTTCATGGGACCAGGCGAAGATTTCAACAAACTCATTCAACAACTGAACTAAGCGCTCTTTGACATTTGGCTCCAGGTTGGCACCCACTTTAACCTCTTTTCTGTCTTCGTCTGTTCCCAAATTGATAGTTTCTAACAACTCTTCATGGGGCAGAATAGCCCTTTCTTCTTGTTGTAAAAGTCTAGCTAACTCTCCAGGCAATTCACATTCTTCATCACCTTCGTACTCGGCATGATTGACCAAATCTTCAGAGTCACTGAAGGCCAAAGCAGAATAGTCACCCATGGAATCCGGAGTGGATGTGTACCTGCATTTTGTGAGTGTGGGTGTGTGTAAGGGATAGCCATCCTTAAACAAAATAAAATGTAAAAGGAAAGAAAATGAACACAAAAGTTTATAGATGAAAACGTCCATGATTCATTAAAAATGGCATATGAAAATGAAGAATCAAAACCCTTACAAATGGACCTATATGCCCCGGGTAAGGCATAAGGCGAAAAGAGTGTACGAATTGTTTAAAAGTTATTACAGACCAACATAAATGTTTCAAAAGATAAATTACTGATTGATGAAAGTAATGGGAACGAAGTCTTTCGCCTCCCATTTGTTCAGTCCCCCTTCAATGGTTGGAAAGATCCAATCTTCAAAGTTGCCTTGTTCATCATCATCTTCTAAAGCATGAACTCCATGGTGAGTGATTTTTAAGGGTGGTCCTCCAGCCCGGGAGCGACGCACAACTTTCTGGCTAGCAGCAGTGAAACCCAATCTGAACTTGTCTCTCTTATGAGAAAAATCAGGCAGTTGACCCCACACCGTACTTCCTCCTTCCTTGATTACAGCCTCTGCATCTTTAAGGGATGACATCCGGGACACAGGCTTGGTAATGATAGGCACATCAGTCATTGTCTTTGCTACCGCGACCTCAGGAGAAACCTCTTCAAAGTGTTGGAAAGGTGTTTCTATGAATTCACCATCTAATTCCACGTAGCGGAAAGAGTTAAGGTGACTTATCATATACTCCTCCTCACCATGAACTGTTATGATCTTACCCTGGACAGGGTACTATAACATCTGGTGTAGAGAAGAAGTGATTGCCCCAGCGTTGTGGATCCATGGCCTTCCCAACAAGCATGAATATGAAGGACGGATGTCCATCACATAAAATGTAGAGTTGAAAATTTCCGTTCCCACCTTAATTGGGAGGTCCACTTCTTCGTGAACCATCCGCTTAGAACCGTCGAAGGCTCTAACAATGATATTACTGGTCTTTAGGGTCAAACCTTCACTGTCCAATTTGTCCAATGCCTTCTTTGGTAGAACGTTTAAAGATGAACCAGTATCAACCAGAACATGAGCAAGTGTAGTTCCTCTGCACTCTACCGAGACATGCAGTGCATCATTATGCTTTCTTCCCTTAGACGTCAAATCAGCATCAGAAAAGCCAAGACCATTATCGGTTGTAAGGCTAGCCACGCACTCTTGAAACTGGTCCGCAGAAGTTTCTTTAGGCACGTGTGTTGTCTTCAGAAATTTGATCAAGGCTTTGGCATGAGCCTCGGAGCAGAGTAATAGAGCCAACATAGAGATTTTTGAAGGGGTTTGCCCCAGCTGCTCTATGACATCATAGTCGCTCTTCTTAATTATCTTTAAAATTTCCTCCATCTCCTTTTGGGTGGTCTCGAGGATAACCAAAGTCTGAGCCTTCGTCCTGACAGGCGCCTCTTGGATCCCCTTACCTTTATCAGCAGTAACAACAGAGGGTACATCTTAGAGAGCATCAATTTCTTCAATAACCGGACTTCGCACAGATATCTTGACAGGCGCAGGAGCATTTAAGGGTCCGAAAACTTCCCGTGGAGGAGCAATCTCCGGAGAGAAGATTCTTCTGCTACGAGTTATCTTACTTGTCCCTGCAATATTCCCTATGTCAGGAGTTTCTTCATCGGAATTCTCTTCGACTGATTCGATCTGCTTGACACCATGGTAGAAGATCTCTCCTCCATAATTCCATGGTATCGTCTTGTTGGACTTATATGGGATAGGCCCCGACATGGTAATCTTCAGCGGTACAAGCCTTGGATCAGGCGTAATCTTAACAGGCCTTTTGCAGGTCTTGGAAAGATTGTCAGAAATGGTGATTATAACAATGTCATTGATTGGAGTAACAAAGGTAACATGAGTAACATGAGTGATAGTGGCAACAGGAGTTTTCTGAAAGAGGATCTCTTGGGTATCCATCAAGCGTTGGATGCCTGACTTCAACAGCGGATAGTCGGATTGCAAGGTTGAACAGAAGTAACAATCTTTTTCACATCCTGGGAAAATCCCGGCTTTCAACAGATTCATTTTAATCATTGGCAATGGAGTCATTAATTCATCAACAGTGGTAACATGAAGATCTTCCATAATTGCATGGACATTATGACCATGTTTTGGCATAGGAGCGGATATCACATTAGGTTTTTCAGGGGGATCAAACTCTACCTCCTTGGCATCTATCAAATCTTGGATCTTGTTTTTAAGAGCCCAACAGTTGTTGGTATCGTGCCCTACACTGTCCGAGTGGTATGCACATTTTGCATTGGAATGATAATAAGGAGAAGAGGTATTTGGGTTTTTCGGCACTTCTTTCAAATTGGTAAGGTTTAACTTTAACAGATGAGGGAGGACCTGAGCCGGTGTCATATTGATCCAGGTAAATTTCCGTTATGGCCTTTCTACCCTTTGCTGGTTAGTTCTTGGTTGATTGCTTCGAGGTTGATCGGTTGAGGAGTTTTGGATCATCACAGCCCCCACCGCTGATCGGCGCTCCATTCTCCCTTGACTTCTCTGGGTATGAATAGCAGAAACTTCCTTCTTGGCTGGGAAGGTCTTCTTGATAGCAGTGGAAGCAGAGGCATCCTTCTGAATTTTACCACTCTTAATGCTAACTTCGACCCTTTCACCGGTCAAAATTAATTCGGTGAACCCTGCAGATGAGCTCCCGATCAAGTGATTGAAGAATAGACCTGAAAGGGTCCCTAAAAACATGTCAACCAGCTCTCTATCCGACAATGGTGGTTGCACCCTTCCAGCCAAATCCCGCCACTTCTGGGCATACTCCTTAAATCCCTCATTAGAGGCCATACCCATACTCTATAGTTGAGTACGAGTAGGCGCTAAATCTGCATTATATTGGTATTATCGGTAGAAAGCAGCAGCCAAATCTTCCCAGTTATGAACATCAGATCTCTCAAGTTGATAGAACCAGTCCAATTGCATACCCGATAAACTATCTTGAAAAAAGTGGACCCAAAGATCCTTATCAGAAGAGTGAGGTTGGATTTTTTTGACGTAGGACCTCAGATGCATCTTCGGACAGGACAAATCGTCGTATTTAGCAAATGTAGGCACTTTGAACTTGGGAGGAATGACGATGCCAGCAACCAACCTTAGTTCTTCGAAATCTAGCCCTGGTACCCTTTGCACTTCCATGGCTGCTAGACGATCCTCAAGATTTTTATACTTATCATCCGCCGAAGGGTACTGCTGTTCGGAGTAATCTTCATCCTCTTCCTCTTCTTCTTCTTCAGCCTCAGATTCGGAGGGCATTGCAACTCCCTTTCCTTTACCAACCCATTCATCAGACGTCGAGGGGAATTCCAGAACTCTCCTAGCCTGATGCTCAAATCTTATTCCCATAGTGGCCACACCAATTCTTTTATTTTTCTTCTTTTCTGGTTCCTTCTCTTTCTCTAACAGTGCTTTAAGATCCTCTTGACCCTTTGCCAAGGTTATGAGGAGTTATTGGAATTGCGAATTTTGTGCTTGCAGATCTTTAACCGTCTGCTCTATATCCATCTCGCTGAAATAAACAACAGAAAGATAAGGAAACCTGGTGTGAAGACCTGTTTATGCATATGATGAATGATATGTTATTCATGTAATGCATTCAAGGGTTTAGAAATTCAAATTTATTGTAAACAAAAAGAACACACGTCATATTAATAAGAAGAAATTTGTTAGTACATAAATTCCCCATGGGAAAAATATTACAAAATTCTTAATGTAAAAAGATGTTGCGCATCCTTTTTGGCGCGATGTAAGTGTTAAGAGTCTCCTCTTCGTGAAGTCGGCGGGTAAGTTCTAAAACCTTCTTCTCACTGGCATAGAAGCTGGCTTCAAAAGTGTTCCGCTCTTCCTTGATTTGTATCCAACTCTTTTGCAATTCTTCCAATGATGTTGGCATGTCAGGATGTAGGAGGGTGTATGGAACCTCTCCTTCCATAACAGGCTCTTTGATCATGGGGAGAATGTGGGGGTAAGGCATCATAAGACTCTGGGCGTGGGTTCGTACCCACTTGAGATAAGGCTCAAGGGGGGTGGAATTCTTGTGCCCCGGTGTCTTACTATCCACTTTGTTGGGCATCCTCCAAGCTCAGATAAACCTTTGTCGAAGTCCTTGAGCATTGTTGTCGAAGTCAAAAACCAAGTCAGGAATCAGCAGGTCATGAGGGCCATCCCTCCGGGTATACCCAAACTGCCTCAGAGCCAAACAGGGATTGTAGGTAATGCCTCCCCTAATGCCAAGTAGTGGGACATTAGGGAATTCTCCACAACGATCAATGATGATGACATTTTCTCTGGACCGAGAACACCAATGAACATCAGAATGTGTGAGGGTCATCAATCGTTGTGACCACCTTAAACCCTGCTCATTCTTCAAAACTGATTGGGGAAGGTGAGAAATAAACCACCTTGCTAGAAGAGGAGTACAACACATGAGAACACCTCTTTTCCTCATTATTCATGTGTGAAATGAGTGTAGGATGTCCCCAAGCAATGTAGGCACATGATTCCGAGAGATGAAAATCTTGATGGCATTCACATCTATAAGTTGATCAGGGTTTGGGAACAAGACCAACCCATAGATGAGGAGTGCTATAATCTCTTCAAAAGCTTGCATATCTAGAGAATTCCAGCAGTCTTGTGCCTTCTCAAACAAAAACTTTGCCAAGAAACCCTTGATACCACTTCTGGTTTCCCAATGACCTTTGATATCAGATGGTTGCAAGTGTAAGGCTTGAGCAACATCTTCAGGCTTTGGTTCTCTTTCCGTACCATTGTAGGGTAATTGATGGAGAATAGGAATCCTCAGGTGTTGAGAGAATTCCTCCAAAGTAGGTACTAGTTGGTAATCAAGAAATGTAAATCAATGGTGTAGGGGGTCAAAGAACTGGAAGAGAACTTTCACCATGTCTTCTTCAATGTTGGAGTTGACCAAGTTGAGAAGTCTACCATGTCTTTCACTGAAGAGAGAATTCTTTGGAATCTTGGAAGTGAGCTCCTTGAGTTGAGGAGGGATTCTCACAAGGTTGACCTGAATTGTTTTTCTGCGGAGTGATTCCATAACCTACAAAACAGGAACAAAGATGAAGATCCAAACCCTTGAAATGGTTAGTGGATGCATATGATGCTTTATGATGTTCATGATGTATGCACAAGCATATGTACAAACAAGTCACACAAGTTCCTAGTTTCAGGCTTGCGTGGGGTTTCATAGGTAAGTACCCTCTTGAAGTTAGTTGGCTCAACCTGTCCTATAAATAGTAATTGGGTTCTAAGGAGCTCAATATCACTGGATTATTTTCTGTGTTCATTGTTTCAGTTTAGCCACTTAACTGGCGACCGAAATATTTCAAGAAAACAACCCTCAATGAGTGTAGTATCGAGTATCTACCAACTTCGGACTGCACCAAAGTCGGTCATCTCACTACTCCTAATAAGGCCAAGATGGTCAAGTAAAGGTTCTAAGAGTTCATTAGTGCTTCATGACATCACTCAGCGGCCCCGTATTCTCTTTGATTGACTCAAAGGCTAACGGTACCCATAAATATGTCGCACTAATATAGCTATTGCTTCAACCATGTCGGTATACCCCACACAGTTTCCATAATGTATTGCTATTTACCTATGAATGTTTCCCAAAAACCTGGGTGGAGGATTCAAAACCCAAACAAGAGAACCAAATGTAAAGCAATCAAAGCAAACAAGATAAGCATGCAAAGGTGATCTAAACCCTAAGTTTACTCCACTTTAAGTACTTTCCCCAGCAGAGTCGCCAGTTCTGTGATATGGTGGGAGAACTGACTTGAAGTTTTGCGTTTGTGTTTGCAAATGTTTCGGTTTAGTAAGAGTTGCCACCGACTTTTTATTTTATCCTAAGGAAAGGTCAAAAAGCACAGAAAAGACCTTTGAGATGTTTTCTTGGGTTCGGGGAGTAGATTATGAAAAGGGAAGGTGCAAGCACCCTTTTCATCCATGGTTATCCATGGGCTCTTAGTTACTTGTTTAGATCACTTGCTTTTGCTTTTCAATTGTTTGAAATGGTGCTTTGTGTGTGGTTTTGAAAGATGTTTTGAAAAGAGGCCATCATTGTGGCAACCTTTGTAATGATTCTTGTTTGAATGTATACAAAGGTGTTTTTATCTTTTGAAAAGATGTTAAAAGTTTTGAAAGTTTGTTTTGGAAATGTTTTGAATTTGTTTCGAAATTGTGTTGTGAAGTGTGTTTGAAAATAGCAAGGATGTTTTGCAAGCTTTGATCAAGTAACTAAGAGCTATCTACTCTAATTTACTCAAAGATCTTTCCTAATGTTTTTAACCCTTTTGACAATGTTTTTTTACCATTGCATTTGGTAAACAATCTTGTATTAGGATGTTAAACGGGACAGGCGCGGGTCATCGTATAGACCATGATAGCAATTGTGTTACGTATCTTTGGCAAATTTTTTGAGGGACTTGATCATTTTGTTAAGGCAACCAAGATAGCGTCATCGAGGGACTATGATCTTTTGTTTTGTTTTTGTTTTGCTAAAGTACCCAACATGCATAACATGGCCCATTTTTAAGGCAACAAGTGGATTGTAACCCTAAGGGTGCAAGTGTGTATTGTGTTTGATTTTCATGCATTTTGTCTTTTGATTAGGTCAAGCTACTTGTTGGTTTTAGATTTTTGCATACAAACCCTAATCTCTAATCATGGCATAATTGAAAGCATAAAGTGCGAGAATTAAAAGTCTAAGCTATTACAACATGATTATGGGGATGGGGGTACAATCTTTGAATGGGGGTGTATTTGACAAGAAATATGAACCCTAGTTTACTATTACATCCAAATTGAATCAAATGCATAAATAATAAATGGACAATATTTAAATAAACAAAATAAATAAATATATCAAATAATATGAATTATGCAAAAAAAGATTTTTGTTTATTTATGTATGTAAAAATATTTAATGTGCAAAACAAAGAAATAAATAAAAAAAGATTAATTTTATTTGGTTAAGGGTAAAACCCTAATTTTCTTTAAGAAAGTAAATGTATTAATTATTTTATTTATATACAATAAAAATAAAATAGTATATGTAAAAATAAAAATAAAATATTTTTAGAAAAAAAAGTATTTTTTTAAGTATATTTAATAATAAAAATAAAAGTGTAATATTTTATATTTTTATTCTAATAAAATAAGAGTATATATATATATATATATATATATATATATATATATATATATATATATATATATATATTAAAGATGATAAAATATATACAAAATTAAAAATATATTTAGAATAATATTTTTAGTATGAATAAAAATAAAGAATAAAAATAAAAGTATAATTTATGTATATTTTTCAAGTTTTTGAATAAATAAGATAAAAGTAAATAAATTGCTTTTTATGTTAGAAAAATAAAAATAAAATGCAAAATAAATGTGAAAAAATTATAAAAATATTTTTTCAGTATTTTTTATATTTGGGAATAATAAAATATAATCAGAAATGAAAATAAAAATGCAAAAATATAAAATAACAAGAAATTGGGCCAGGGGGTGCAAAAAGGAAAAGGGAGGTGTCAAAAGTAGCCAGGACCAAGCCCAGCCCAAGCCAACTTCATCTTCAACCTTCTGATTTTGAAAACGCGCGCGCCCTATACAATTGCCAGATCCTGTATACGAGCTCTATTGCAAAAACACATAACATCAAACTTGTAGAGCATTTCAAGACGAATCCAACCATATAAACAACTTGTCTTAACTATCAAAGACCAGAGAAAATTTCTCTGACCCTAAAATCTAACCTAATTTTTTCAGTATGTTCATGGATGAAATTCTCTTAGCATGCTTAATATAAATGAAAACTGAGCATATGTACAGCTTCATGGCAATGAATACTACATTTCTTATTCACAAACCTAAGGCTAAATGTTCCTAAATAGAGAGATAGGAAGTTGACAAAAACCTGTTTTAGCTGACTTCGTGTATGGAAATGTGGAGCTTTTCAAGAAGGCCTGAGATGTCTGGGAGCTTGCTTGAACTTCACTTGACCTTCTCCAATAGCCTTCTTGCCTTGAATGTACTTGAATCATCCTATAGAACTCAACCTGTACAAGCTCAAAATGAAAATGGAAAACCCTGTAAATGTAGTTACAATTGGTGTTTGAGGTTTGGGACAACTTGGATGGATGGAATGGAATGTGTTTGAACAGGTTTTGGCCAAAACGCACGAGCCAAATGAGCTATGGAAGTCAAGTTACAGATGTTGCCCTGTTTTGCCAATGGAAGGTGATTTCTGGCTAGGGGATGTTTAGAGGCTCAAGCAATCGTGTTTCTGGCTCAGAGGGATGTGTGAAAGATGTTCAAAATGCTTGCACAAGTTTATTTTGGCTGGTGTTCCAGTTCTCAAGTTTTTGATATGTTTCTTGTTTTTGAAGCAAAATGTGGGAAGTGATTGAAACAGGCATGTACAGGCTAACCTTATGCTTGCATACTTTGCCCTTGGCCCCTCCAACTTGTAGATTTAATTAGCTGCATAAGATATGGATCAATGCTCAAGAAATCAGTTTTGACATAAAGCATGATTTAAGCAAAAATGGAAATTTTGCTTTTTCTACTTAAGGATTAATCCAAAGTGCAATGCTCTAATGACCAAAACAATGCCTTAGATAAATGGTTTTGCATTAAATTATTGAGTGTGAAGTGGTTTAGAGGCATGTAATCTAGTGCAAAGCATGCTGACTTGAAATTGCAACTTGGATGAACATGAATATGCCATGGATGAAAAGTGAGTTTTTGCCAACTTCAAGCCTTCGATTCTCCCTAACCACAAATGTGTTTGGAGAGTTATTGGACATTTTGGAAAACTTGCAACATGCTTTATAATCCATATTTGAAATGAAACTTGATATTCCAAGTGGAACTATGTGAAAAATGGCCAAAAAGATAGGTCAAAATCCTGCCTAAATTAGGGCAAAATTTCACTAAGTTAAAAGTTTTAGGGACCCTTGTTCCAAAAATCATAACTTGAGATCCAAGCTTCTTTTGAGAAAACTTTGTGAATAAAAGTTGTATACTTTGTGTAGTACTACAACTTTCATTTTGGAAGTTTTGTTTGAATCCAAATGCATCATGGTGAAAATGTTTGGCAAAGTTAGGAAAAATTAAGAAAATTTCATAACTTAGAAAAATTCTAAGTTATGAAAATTTTCAACTTTAAACCCTAATTTGCAAAAATTGGTTTCTTGATGAACAAGTTTCATGTTTTGACACATCTTGATGAAAAATGACCCTTGGCACTTGATCTTGACCAAAAAGTCAAAGTTTGACTTTTCAGTGTACAATCAAATTTTGATCAGTTGACTGAAAAATTCATCTGTCAATCCAATGCAATTGAGGTCTTTTGAACTTGTTGAATAGGTCAAGATGATGCCATTGAGTCCTCGAATCTATGTTTGAGCTTAATTTTCCATTGGCTAGGTCAAAAAGTCAGAAATTATCTTTGTACAGTCAAAACCCTAAAAATGACCATTTTGCCCTTTTGATGATCTGATCAAATTTCTTGTGGAGTTGTGGTCCAAACTTGATCAAATGATTCATATGAGTTAATAATATTGATTCGGGTCAAAATTCATGAGGTTTGACTGTAAATTGGCCACAATTGACTTTTTCCCCAATACAGCTGATTTCTAGGTCAATTGTCCAATTGACTAGGCAAAATTTTGATTCAAGGCTTGAAACTTGGTATGGACAAACTTATGAGTCCAACATGAAGTATGAAAGTCACTTTGAGCATTGAAATTCCAAAAATCCTTATGCAAACTCAAACCCTAATTTAAGTCATCAGTGCAAGGAGATGTCTTGAGCAGTGCAAAACCCTAATCCTGTCTGGAGTTCAAGGAGCCTTGTGAGGGGAAAATCTTGATAAAATGAGAGGGCAAATTTTGGGGTACAACAGTCATATTTATGTAGATGATATTATATTTGGATCTACTAAACCTTCTCTGGGAAGAGAATTTGCTAAGTCTATGCAGGCAGAGTTTGGGATGAGCTTGATGGGAGAACTTAAATTCTTTATAGGCATTCAGATAAATCAGACTCTAGAAGGAACTTACATTCACCAGAGCAAATACGTCATAGAACTTCTGAAGAAATTTGACCTCTCAGAATGTAAGCCATCAAATACTCCAATGCATCCTACGTGCATTCTAGAAAAGGAAGAGGTAAGTAAAAAGGTAGAGCAGAAGATCTACAGAGGTATGATTGGTTATCTCCTTTATATGACAACCTCAAGGCCTGACATTTTATGTAGGGTTTGCTTATGTGCCAGATTCCAATCAGATCCTAGAGAATCTCACTTAACAACTGTTAAGCGAATTTTCAAGTATATGAAAGGTACTACTGACCTGGGTTTATTTTATAGAAAAACCAATGAATACAGTTTAGTAGAATACTGTGATGCTGATTTTGCTGGAGATGGAGTAGAACAAAAAAGTACTTCTGGAAGCTGCCAGTTTCTGGGAGACAATCTGATGTTGTGGACCAGCAAGAGGCAGTCCACAATTGTATTGTCAACAGTTGAAGTTGAATACATTGTAGCTGCTGGATGCAGCACACAAATGCTCTGGATGAAAAGTCAGCTTGAAGACTTCAACATATTTGAGAGTAACATCCCTATTTTTTGTGATAATACTTCTGCAATATGTTTATATAGAAATACAATTTTGAATTCTAGGGCTAAGCATATAGAAATAAAACATCATTTTATTAGGGACTATATTTAGAAAGGAATTCTTACTTTAAAATTTATTGACACAGACCATCAATGGACCGATGTTTTTACAAAACCCCTTTCTGAAGATAGGTTTAATTTCATTCTGAAACATCTCAGCATGAAATTATGTCCAAAATAAGAAGTTTTATTTATATATTCTGTAACCCTCAGAACTTTATATTTTCTTTGTGAAACATCTCATCAACATGTCTTCAGAAGTTAGGAGTACAGTTGCTTCAGAATCTATCTAAGAAGATCTGAACCTTTCATTTCAAAGATAGAGGCGTGCAGTTCACACCATCAAACATCTGTCATCCTCTTAAAAGCTACCTTCTAAGGCTGAACACGCGTTCAAATTCTAAATGGTCTAAGGCTCTGATTAGATGCATTGAGACACGCGTATATGGTAACTGCTCAGTATCTACATGCAATCCCCTATTTTCAGGTTTCATAATTATAGTATAATCATTACTTTATTTTCTCTTTCTTACTGATTAAGTTTTCAAAACCGTTTATAAATACACAATCACTATTTCATTCACTTCTTCTTGCATATATTATTCTCTCTTACTTTTGTTTTGAAAAAACCATTTTCTCAGTAATTTCAAAACAAACGGTGTGAACAATGGCATCTTCCTCAAGCATAAAAAATCTCCAAAGTGCTTATGGTTCTTCTTCAACAGCTGGACAGTATGAGGAACCCATAAGAACTTTTCTCACTCCGGTCGATTCTCTTGAAGTTTTATGTGAGTTAATCATCGATTTTGAAAGCTTAAAGGAAAATGGTTTTGATTTGTCTGAATATGTAACGGCTCAAGGCTGGAATAAGTACTTTGATCATCTGCTAGGTCCAGTATTCCCTATTCTTATTAAGGAATTATATATTCATGCTACTTCATCTAATCATCAAGTTACGTCTTACGTAATGGCGAAGAAGATAGTGATTACAAAACACTTGATTGGAAAATTGATTGGGTACAATGGCGGTAGAGTTAGGTGCAGCGACATGGCTGAAAAGTGTTATGACCTAAAAACTATTGCTAGAGTTATTTTTATTTATGGACATCCACCCAGCAAGATAAGAGACTTGAAGGATTACTACAGAATCTGGGCCAGGATCATTTTGGGATGTATAAATCACAGGAAGCCAATAAGCTCTCCTGACTACATCAACATTGATCAACAATTTCTGTTGTATTTTATTTCAAAGAAGACCAAAATAAATCTTCCATACTTGCTCTTCAATCATCTGAGAACAAGCGTGAAAGAAACAAGGGAATAAAAAAGGACAAAGAGGAATTGGATTCCTCTGGGAAGATTGATATCTGATATTCTGACAGAGAACAGGTTGATAGAGCATCTGACAGAGGCTCAGCAAATTAGCCCTCTAGAGGCAAGTGCTGGAAAACCACTTAATGCCAAGAATCTGAAGAAAATGAAGATTATTGAAAGCATTAAGAAGGAACCAACATTTTCTACTCATGAAGTCATCACATCAAGGAGAATCCCTCTGAAAGATTTTCCATTATTTTCTAAGATTGATGCTTCTCCAAAGATTGTGGTCAGATACCTTGAAGCTTGCAAGGAAGATGGAACAGATCTAGAACTTAACATTCATGATCTTCACAATCCAGCTCTAGATGTTGTATTGAAGAAATCCAGAAAGAGAAAGGCATCAGGAGAAGGATCTTCTCAGAGGACACCCAAAGCTGCTAAAAAGAAAGGTGACACTTCCTTTGTTTCTGTTGTAGAATCTATAGTTTTTCCGACATCTGAAACCATCTCCTGTCAACAAACAGAAGATCCCTCACCTCAAACTTTTGAGGATTTTGACATAGAGTTTGATCCTTCTGTAACCCTTGGCACCTTCTTAAATGAACCTCCCTCTCCCAATCCAAATCTAGAACAAAATCAGCCAGAACTTGCAAGAGTTCTTTCTGATATTGAACTATTTGATCAAGACTTTCAATCACCTATCTTAGAAAATCCAAACCTCCATTCTCCTCAACCAGAAAATGAAAACCCCCACACTCCCCAAACTGAAAATCCAAACTTTGAAACCCCTGAACCAGAAAATCAACACGCTACCGCAAGCCAATCGAAAGATTCTTTTACAGACTCTAATACCACTACCCCTATTCCTGGAATAATAGAACCTCTTATGGTTTGTCAACCTCTCTCCATATTAGACATTCTAGGAATACCTTCACACTATCATTCCACACCACCTAACACTCCTCGTTCACCAATCATAATATCTGATTCTCCCACTCCCTCTCCCATTAACCGTCCAACTGATCATCTCAGAACAGTCATTGATTTAGAAGCACTGGACCACCTAGCTTCAACCTCCAATAAAATTACCATTCCCAAACCTAAGCCAACCATAACCAAAACAGATGTTGGTGAGAACTTATTGATTTTTGAAACAGAATTACAGGAATGGGTTAATTCTTTAAAGCAAGCAAGTCTAGAGATTTCAAATCCTACTGCTTCTGATTCTCTTTGGGATCGATTCAGAAAATGGTTCAACTCTGAATCCCAAAGGTTGAAAGAATTGAGTTATGATATGGCTCAAAAGAACTTCAGTGATCAGCTGAAAGCCTTCAAAGATCAAGTTCTGAGCCACTGGGAAAATAAGCCAATTCTTCTGCTAGACAATGCTCCCTGGAAAGAGCACCAACCTTCAGAAGTTAATGAACCATGTTCTAATAGTCACCCTCTGGTTGTTATTCAAGAAAAGGAAAATGCAACTGAAGAAGCAGTTGAATCAGAAGATGCTGCAGAGTATTCTGAAAGACTTGCAACCTCTGAGGAAACACCAACTCCATCTTTGGTCATGCAAACTCTGGAAGAGCTAAAGAAGGAGAATGCTGTAATCCACGCAAGATTGGATAAGCAAGAAGACACAACCAAAGAAATCAAGGATATACTGGGAAAGCAAGAAGAATCAAGCACTCAGATTAAGAGCTTGCTGGAAGCGTTGTTCACACGACTTCCCCCTCCATCTTAGATTTTTTAACTTGTTTTCTGTATTCTTCATCTTATCTTATCTGCTTCTGAAAGATGTCATTGCAATCTGTTTTAATACAAATCATCCTTTTTGACTCTAATTATTTGTGATTCTATTACTTTTTGATTCCTGACAAAAGGGGGAGAACGTAAGATATTTTCAATAACAGTTTACCGGGACAGAGTCTCAAACATTCTGAACATCTTAACTTCTTATTTTTTTTCTTCTGAAAGCATAAACAGGAACAAATTCTGATAAAGACAGAAGGAGATGCATCAAAAGCTCTGATGAGAAATAACTTCAGGAAAGTATTTCATCTCTATTTGAGTACCCAACTCAGGGGGAGACTCTCTTAAGCTTTTTGTTCTGTATATTTTTATTGAAAAATCCTAGTTTTTGTCATTATAAAAAAGGAGGAGATTGTTATAACATAGTTTGATTCTACAACCCTCGTAAGAGTTTTGAAAATAATAAACACAAAGAACAAATATGCAATCTAAATTTGTGTTCTATTTTGTACAGAAGTTCTGACAGAAGTGGATCAAAAGTTAAGCTACAAAGGCGCTCAAGCTGAGTAAGCAGACTGATATCAGAATGTTCTGAAGAATGAAGATCAGAATTTGCGCTAAAGAGAAAGACATCTTAATTCTGAACGGAAGTCTAACGTGCAAACAGAACCTTATGATTCTGACTTTCCAAGTTCTAAAGCAAAGCAACAAGCAAGTTCCTTATGTCCTGAAGCGTTACTTTTCCATTAAAGTAGTATCAATTACAATGGCTACAATCAACAAGGATCTTCATATTATAGAAAGTGCATTAAGTGCCAATTATTATATTTCTATTTGGACAGATTGCCACGCCTATTTAAACAAGCACCAAGGCTAAATCGTTCACGATTTTACACAACTGCTTAGACAATCTCTCAATGCTGCAAAATCATATTCATACTATTATCTAAAATTGTGTAATACATCACAAGTTTGTGATACAGTTTTTATAACGAAAAACAACTAGTACACATATTATTTCTTCTTTTGATTAGTGAATTTATTTGAGATAAAACGAGTTGTGGTTGTACTCAAGAAGACTTTGGCAGTTATCAAAGTAGAATTGTAATCAGTTTGATAGTGAATTAAGTCCTCGTTGGAGAGAGACGAAATCACCTTGCCGGGTGGACTGAAGTAGTTTGAAATCAAATGAAGCAGGATAAAAATCATCGTGTCAATTGCTTTTGATTTTTAAATTTCAATTCAACCTCTCCTTCTTATGTTTTTCACTTATTCAGTCTCAACATTTCTACCATTATAAATGAGATAAAAAATACTCTTAAATATTTTAATTTGAGAGTCTCCTTCTATAAAACTCTACAAGATCCTCCTTGATAATATTTCTAGAACTTACACGCCTAGAAATGTTTGCCTAAATTTAGTTTTTTTAAATCTTACCTTCTTTTGTACTAAAAAAAAATTATCACCAATATAAAATTAATTTCCTACTAATATATGGAGTATATAAAATTAAACTCCACAATCCACATACACTACCTCACACTAACACTAAAATGAACAAACAAATTAACCTTAACCAAAAAACATTAACTACTCCTATCCAGATAATCCTTAACTCTTGTCCTTAAACATAGTCAACATCTAAATTTAGCTCTAATCTCACACCCTACTCCCTAATCACAAGGTCAAACACTCCCTCCCATCACACGCTTTTGAATTTTGACTCACATTTTCTTTCTTCTCTCTCTCATCATAAATTAATACAATTTTCCGTGAAAATCGAAATCATAGATCGGACCAATCAAACGCATCCTCACAAACCAAAAGAAAAAAAAAACAAAAAAAAAACCAAACAAAAACAACCAACAAAACTAAAAAAAAACACATCCCATAATTTTCTCTCTCTTCTCTCTTCTTTCTTCTTCCTTTCTCTCTCCTTTCATCCATGGGAGAGAAACTCCAACTACAAACAAATCTTCAAAATCTTCAAATTCTTCATTCCAGTTAATTATACTTAACCTCAATTCCCCAATCCAGAAAAAAATTTAATTTTTTTTCATAACCCTAATTTGGACGTTCAAAATCCCCAAATGTGGTCTTGCAGAAGACCGAAATTACCAAGAGGAAAATCAAAAACTGCGTCGATCTGAGGACGATTGGTGGATCTGAATCTGATGGTGTTGGTATTGATGAAATGGGTAAGGTTGTTGTTGGTGTTGATTTGGGAATACTCTTGTTTTGCTAGGGTTGTTGTGGATGTGAGGCTGCATATGCATAAACGACGATGCAGCTTCACTTCTCGCCTAGTATGAGAAGTATCACAATATCGAGCACAACAAACAATGGGTTTATTGACTTAATGAAGATCAAGGTCGCAGCTCGCCACATTTCCTATCGAACCCTTTTTCATACCATTCTTATCTTAGCTTTCTTGTTGCCCTTTGTGTTTATTCTCACTGCTCTTGTTACCCTTGAAGGTGTCAACAAGTGCTCCTCTTTTGGTACTTACTATTATTCCTTTTTTTTTTTTTTTGAATTATATTAACAACATGTTTGATTTCAATTGTTCTTAGTTTAACGATTCGGGTAGAAGCATGGTTCTGGATAGAACATTGTGGCGCAAGTTGATCTTGGTTGCTGATGTTGTTGTTTAGAGCTAGATCTTGATTTTTGATTTTGAGTCAAACTTGAAATATGTTCATGTCTTGTATGTTTGTTGAATTGTTTGTGCTTGTGTTTAAAATTAATGTTTTTTTTAATGGTGATGAATGTTAAGGCATTGGACTTGGAAGTGTTTAAGTGTAAATGCAATTGATTGTAACTTGTTTAAGTGCATGTTTGAGATTCCGTTAGCTTTTGATTTTTCATGTTGGGGTGTGTTTTTGTTGTGGTTAGGTGGGAGCTATAGATCTTCTGAATTGACGTGCTGCGGTGCATTTTTGTCGTGGTGGTTATATGTGGGGTATAGATTGTAGTTTGAGAGTTAATGCTCGTTGACCGATTTTCTATGGTGTGATGAATATTAAGGCATTGAACTAGGAAGTTTTGTGTCAATGCAATTGATTGTAACTTGTTTAAGTGTATGCTTGAAATTCCATTAGCTTTTGATTTTTTGTGTTGCGATGCGTTTGTGATGTGGTTAGGTGGGAGCTATGAATTTTCTGATTGGATGCACTGCGGGGCATTTTTGTCTTGGTGGTTATGTGGGGGGTATAAGTTGTAGTTTGGGAGTTAATACTCGATGACTGATTTTCTATGGTGTGTGGTTATAAGGGAGCTAGGAATTGTAGCTGGAGTGTTAATGTGCATTGATCGATTTTATAGAGGGAGTTTTTTTTAGCTACTGGTTAGTATTTATGCCTCTTTATTTTGGGATCTGAAAGGAGATTGGGTGGTTTATCGTATGCTTGGTTGAGCTTCCATTGGACTTGATTCTGCATTCCGAGGTGCTTCTACTTGAAGCTAGCATTTTAGTTTTCGATGAAAGTGGAATGTGAGATTTAAGAGTTTGCAGTGTGTGACAAATCCAATACATACAGTTTCGTTTGCATGGTTTAGACTGAACTTGAACTCAGAATTTAGTGATGAAGATGTTTTGGTGATGTGTATTGATGAAACTTGTATGCTATTAAATCTCTCATGTAAGGAATGAATATGGATATTTTGCATGCGTTATTGACTGGAAAGCCATGTCGTTGTGTTGTTGTATATTGATAGAACAAAATAATGAGCTTGCTTGTTTATGTTAGATTAGATTCTGAATTTCTGATAGTTGATTCTTTTGTGCCTTTTTTTTTATAATAATGTTCAACTTATCCTTGTTTTGTGCTCCAGATTGTTTAGGCAGGCGGTTAGGACCGAGGCTTCTTGGCAGAGTTGACGATTCAGGGGTAGATAACTTACTATAATTTTTTTGGTCACAGTATATAACTTACTATTTATATCATACATCTAATAATGTTTTGGTTGAAAACAATTATCTGAACCCTTGGGGTGATGTTGACATTAATGCTGCTGCAGAGACTGGTTAAAGATTTTTACAAGATACTTAACGAAGTGAAGACTGGGGAAATTCCACCTGATCTAAAGCTTCCAGATTCCTTTGATCAACTTGTTTCTGATATGAAGAACCACCAATATGATGCGAAAACTTTTGCATTCATGTTAAGGGGAATGGTAAGTTTCTTATATTTAACATAAAGAATTGTATGTTTTGTGGTTAATTGGTATTTTGTACGAAAATGGTTGTCTGATGCTGAATTCTTTTGATTTTTCAAGTCTTATTGGAAATTAGATTTTGCTTTTGCGGAAAGCACATTTTGTCATCATGTTTTTCATTATGGGGTTTGAGCATTTTTTGAGGTTGGGATAACTAATGCATTGTAAGTATAGAGCTTTTGCTTGGGATCATTGGAAAAACAAAGTCTTAAGCACACTTTCATTTTATGTATATAGAGAGATTTGAAAGAATATCTGAGTTACATGAACTCTATTCTTTGATACATGTTTATGAATCCGATACCACATGTTTCTTTTATTTTTATTAGAAGTTAAATTAAACTCGTCAAGATAACATGAAAAAATTACAAACTAAATGAAAGTAAGAGGAAAACACAAACAACAAAGCAAAAATTTCTTGGGGATAATGTTATGCTCCATCCATGTTTACCATAGTGTATATAGATTGCACATTGTCATACAATACTTAGCCCCTTCTCCTTTATCCAATGCATCAAATATTTTTGCGATAAATTTTCAACAGACTTTGGTGGCAACACCTAGGATTTGCCAAAATGCCAAATAAAAGAGCTCCATAGAGAAATAGAAGCCGGAAAGCTTAAGAATAGATGAGAAACTGGTTCTGAGCAACCCCAGTGCATAACATGGGTTAGCGGCTTTATTATTACTACTATTATTTTTAGTATCAATCATCACTACTTTCTGAAGAAATGTTTATTTTCATTTTCAACGTAAGCAATTGATGCAGACGCACCGCGGTGCCCCATACCATATAAAAGAAGGCGAAAGAGGGCTGCTGTTGCAACCAAGCAATTGGTGCACACACTCTATGATAAAATCAGGCAACAAAAGAGCGGACTGTGTTCTCTAAAGTTGTGTTTTCGAGTTGGTTTTTGGAGGACTAAGTCTATATTTTGATATATATTTAATATTTAAAAAAATTAAAAGAACATGGTATTATATGCTCATGTGTCATGTTGTTCGATCAAGTTTTTTAAAAATCCAAATATAAAATAGTAAAATATAGACTTAGCCCTCCAAAGCCTTCCTCTCTAAAATCCAACTCACAAACGCACCTTAAAGGACACTACCTCATTTTCCTTCACACTCCATGGAGGAGGAGTACCATGTAGCTAGGAAGATGATTGATGCCTCAAGCATTCTTGAGATATCTATGCTCTCTGGTGATGAGTCGCCATTCGGTACTAGGTGTGCATTAGCTCTTTGGTGTGGATAAGAAAGTGTCAAGAGACTGATTCTTTCGAAGAAAAGTTCTATATATGGACTAATTTGGGAGTGCATAAAATATTTGCACGAAAACACTCCAGAAAAGTTTTTCAAATATGTTAAATTGCAGCTATTTATTTGTAAAGGCCAACCTTCCCAATCTTTTTAAGAAACATATAGTTAGTAATACTTGGTTTACGCTATCCTTTTAGGACTTCCAGAATTTTTATATGCATATACTAGATTGACGTGTGAATTTTAGCATAGTAGTTGTATTTGTTGAAGTTACAAGGTCACTCTTTCAGTTATACATGGAGGAAAAGGAATACTCAATAATAAATTATATTGATATGATGTGAATGCTATGTTCGGTGTTACTGGAGTAGCCAAATCAATAAGCCTATAAACTCCTAATTAAATATGGAAACAAATCGTGATATGTAAGGAAATATGAAAACCATTTCTAAGAGAATTACTCATATTTTCCTTACATCTTAAGCGGTGCTATACCGTAGCGGAATTAGTACGTTGCTATTGTTCTTCGATACACTACTTAGTACAAAGTGTTGTCAAATAGAGACAACATAGCACTGAAGCATAGCAAAATTTGAACAAACCACTGTTTTACAGTTGACACCACTGATTTTAAAAGTACTATCTATTGGGCCTTAGGCATGCCTTTATATTAAAAACTACCATTTATCTTGCAATGGCTCCCTCATATTTGTTTACATTGGTGTAAATGATTATATCATTCTTTGTTAAACTTATGTTCTTGTGACAGATGGAGAAATTTGAGAGAGAAGTCAGAGAATCTAAGTTTGCAGAGCTGATGAATAAACACTTTGCGGCAAGTTCTATTCCTAAAGGGATTCATTGTCTGTCTTTGCGTTTGACGGATGAATATTCATCAAATGCTCATGCCCGTAAACAATTACCACCTCCAGAGTTACTTCCCTTACTCTCCGACAACTCTTACCACCATTTTATCCTATCAACCGATAACATTTTGGCCGCTTCAGTAGTTGTTAATTCTGCCGTCCAGTCATCTCTGAAACCTGAAAAGATAGTCTTCCATGTAATCACCGATAAAAAAACTTATGCGGGTATGCACTCGTGGTTTGCGCTAAATTCAGCCTCCCCTGCTGTAGTTGAAATCAAAGGTATTCACCAGTTTGACTGGTTGACTAGAGAAAATGTTCCCGTACTTGAAGCCGTTGAAAATCAAAACGGGATCAGGGATTACTATCATGGAAATCATATTGCCGGAGCCAATCTCAGCGATACAAGTCCGCGTAAATTTGCATCTAAGTTGCAAGCCAGAAGCCCAAAGTACATATCTTTACTCAACCATCTGCGAATATACCTACCAGAGGTAGGTTGGATTCAATATTGATTACTCTATGTATTTACTCTCCCTTTTGGAAGTGTAAATTAGGTTATGTTTCATATACTGAAGCTAATTATGCCTGTTGTGTTTGTCATGCAGCTTTTCCCAAACCTTGAGAAGGTGGTCTTTTTGGATGATGATGTTGTGATTCAGCGCGACTTGTCTCCACTTTGGGAAATTGACCTTGAAGGAAAGGTAAATGGCGCCGTGGAAACTTGCAGAGGTGAAGATGATTGGGTAATGTCTAAACATTTTAGGAACTACTTCAATTTTTCACATCCCCTCGTTAAGGAGCATCTAAACCCTGACGATTGTGCGTGGGCTTATGGAATGAATATTTTTGATCTTGGTGCATGGAGAAGGACAAATATAAGGGAGACGTATCATTCCTGGCTGAAAGAGGTAAAAGTTTATATAAACTCAGATTACTATAACTTCATTTTATCAAAATTTTAAATTTATTCTCTGGTTATCGTAGTTAACGAGATTCTAAATTATGGTTAATTACATTCAATGGATGGTTAATGACCTTGTGACACTTTGTTTTATGCATTAACCATCCACTAAACATAATTACTCACATATTTTAACTGCATTAACCATTTAAATTGTTGTTGAAATTTGTCGTCAAATTTCTGTCAAGATTATATTATTGACAACTTCACTATGGCAGAATCTGAGGTCAAACCTGACAATGTGGAAGCTAGGAACCCTACCTCCCGCATTGATTGCATTTAAAGGTCATGTTCATCCGATCGATCCCTCTTGGCACATGCTCGGCTTAGGTTATCAGAACAATACCAATATCGAGAGCCTGAAAAAGGCTGCCGTTATTCACTACAACGGCCAGTCAAAACCTTGGTTACCAATTGGCTTCGAACATCTTCGGCCGTTTTGGACCAAGTATGTCAATTATTCAAGTGATTTTGTGAGGAACTGTCATATCCTAGAATCATAGTCCGCCACCGACGATGACGATATCTATAGTTTGATTTGTACAACAGTGAATATGAAAAGGGACTGCATTTCATCTAAAATTTTTTTAGGTCTTGAGATTTTCTTCAAGACGATAGAGAGAAAAAAAATGGTCGAGGGAAAAGCGATTAAAATTTCGTTGGTAGATTTTGCTGCCATTCCCTACATTTTTGCAGACAGAGTTATTATTACAGTCTCTACATGGCTTTGAGAATCATTTGAGTCCTTGAGTTGTGTGACATGAAAAACACATCCTCTATTTTTGGTTGGTGAAAAAGGATATACTATTATTGATCTTCTATGGAACAAATATAACAAAGCTTCCATAGTTGAATATATTGGAGAATAAACTAAATGGCAGAGAAAAAGAGTCACCAGAACCTGTTTCATCAATCTTGTTGGTGTTGAGAACATTACTACTAGGACAGTTAAGTTTGTGAGGTTCCCCACTCAAAAGAATCAATATAGTTTCTTTAAATTTTGTTATTATTACCAATCTTGATGGTGAATTCTAGGAGTAGTTCATGAGATTGCTTTGTTACACAGGTCCGATGAATCGGGGAACTGTTTGTAGGACATATATATAATTGTTATTCATTATGTAAGTCTACCAGACATTGGAAATGTGCAGGAAATTCATTTTTTCATCTTCTTCATCTCATTTTTTCCATCATCTTAGTTTCACTATGTTGCTCAGTTACTATTTTGGGATTGCGAAATGTTATCTTAACAAATGCTTGATAAAAATGATATGATGCAATCTGAGAATCGGTGAATGAATCGATTCTAGGATTCTACCTTTAGAAAAGATTGAAACCAAGTCGATTTTGTCTATAAGAAAATACCAAATTCATTACAACAACAAATGTCATAGTTTGTAATCGTCTTCGGCAAAGACAGCGACACCAACATTGAGTTTCAAAACACCATCTAGTGGCGGAGACGATGAAGTGTGTGTTTAGACTTAAAAGCTAAAAGTTACTCTTAGATTTCAATTTCAAGTAGAATTATTTCTGAAAAGAAGAATCAATTCTATTTGAGAGCAATTAAATATGTTAAAATCAATTCTACACATTCAGAATGTTTCAACCTCGAAACCAAACGTATCACATACATGAATTTTAGATATTTGTATAATTTTAAATGTTTCAAAATAGATTTGGTTAAAGTCTTCATACTTCAAACCTGCATATGGAACTCTAATTTTGTAAATAAATACATGTTTGCCAATTTCTCAAAATAGAGTAGATTAAAGTTTTCATACTCCAAACCTGCATATAGAAGTTTAATTTTGTAAATAAATACATATTTGCCAATTAGGAAGCTCCTACTTCAAACCTCCATAACTTCATAAGTATATGGAAGTTTATTTCTTGTAAATGAATACATGCCGTTAATTAGGAAGCTGCTCTGGCACCAGCATTGTTCCAAAAAGTTTATTGACAATTCAACGGTCACATGTGTTTTTATTTTTACTCGAAAGTATTGAGACAACTAAACTGAAAGAAAAATATGTTTAGAAAGAGAGAGAAGAGAGATAAATTGCAAAGAAATAGAGAATTTTAAAGATTTGATGTGAAATGAGGAGGAAAGATGCCTCCTTTATATGGGAGAATGGAAACTGAAAAGGAAATGATCGATGGACAATTTTAATGGTCCAATCGACTGGTTTAAAGTCTCAATCGATTTGGTGACCTAAATAATCAATCATCTTGACCCATTTTGTTGGTGTTTTTGGTAATTAATCACGAGTTTGAAAAGTTAGTGAGATTAATTTGAAAACCTAAATAATCAATCATCTTGACCCATTTTGTTGGTGTTTTTGGTAATTAATCACGAGTTTGAAAAGTTAGTGAGATTAATTTGAAAATTCTCCAAAGCAATTTGTGCAAATGATTTGTATGAAAAACGTGTGTGCAAATTGATTGCAGCCATTGTCTGAACGATGACATAAAAACAAAACTTTAATGAAGACGAGTTGCAGTAAATGACAAAATAAAGTGCACTAAATAACATTAGATGAAGGTGAAGATAAAGACCGAAAACAGCAAATGTTTCATTTAAGGAAATAGGAAAACGATGAAAAGGTTGAACGCAGACACATACATGTTTCTCATAAATTGTTTCGCTCTTTGACTCGGATACTCTAGTTGTATGGAGAGAACATATGAAATTTTGCGACCCTTGCTACAATGTATGAGTCTGTTATTTGTTCTATTTACAAGTAACCGTCGGCGACGGTTCTAACCACTAGGGGAATGCTTCATTTCACTCCACGTTCCATCTCTAGGTTCCCACTAGTGGTCTTACGTGTCACCACAATCTTACTATCTTGTTGATCACCCACATTGAGATATTTAATTCAACTTTCCCACGAACTCTTTATGATAACTGTCAAAGCTGTCGACATCATCTCTAATTGATCCATAGATTCTAGAGAATTCGTTAAGTTCTGAAACCATTTGTAGCTGCCGACTATCCTTATTGTCGACACATAATTTCTGTTGACTGTCCTCAAGATTTTGGATATGTTTTAAAGTGATCCTAATCTTGTGGATTTGTTGTGATTCTTTTAAACCATAACTGCCACGTCAGTTGGCTTTTCCTGGCCGACGCTCCATCGGTGCTGGATAATTAATGCTTTAAGACACTTGGCATTAATGTATCTAAACACCTGGTTTAGTGTTCCTAAACAATTCGTTAATGTCTCACAACCCTGAACGTCCCTTTATTGTGACATTCTTCGTTGACTTTTCTTTAGCTGAAAATCCTAGTGTAACAAACCGGTTACTGCGTTTTGGTAATCCGTTATAGGGTGTAATATTTTTGACTGTTAAAACAAGTGTAACTGGTTACTGCGTTTTGGTAATCGATTGCCACTGAGTTGAATTTAATTGTTGAAATAGATGTAACCGGTTACATGCTATTAGTTTCAAATTTTGTGTTATTTCAGTCTCTTACTTGTGTTCCATTGTACTTGTATGTATACCTTAGATGTATCATTGTACAGTTAAAGCTAATGCTCTCTCTCTCTCTCCACACTCAATTACTCCATTTCAACAACCTTGTGGTTCTAAATTATAATATTTGATAACAAGAGCCTCGTTCGATCCACTAAACACCTATTGTGCACATGAATTATGTCTCCAATGAAAGAATTCATGCAAACCTATTCATCTTTGATGAGAAGAATTATGACAAATAGTGCAAACAAATGAAAGTGTTATTTAAATACCAAGATTTTCTTGAAGTGATCAAGAACGAGGTGAGTCTTCTTGTTAAAATTCGCTAAAACAAACTTTCATAAAAATAAGTGAGTCTATTGTAGCAAATCTCACATGGATTTTCTATAATACAGCCACTTATTTTTATGAAAGTTTGTTTTAACAACATACACCTTAAGGTACATTTAATCATTTTTTAGTTAAAACTTGTTAAAATAAATCTTCATAAAAACAAGTGGGTCTACATTATATATATATATATATATATATATATATATATATATATATATATATATATATATATATATATATATATATATATATATATATATATATATATATATATATATATATATAAGACATGTCATTCATCGTCACATATAAACATCTTTAACCCAACATTTCTTGTAACGTGTGAGACAACAACAATATATAATTGGTCATTTAAAAAATTATATTTTAAAAGATATATATCAACATTTTCAAGACGATGCATGTGATTTTTATTGATAGACATCACAAATAAAACAAAAATAGAAAATTATTTATGTAAAAATACAAATAGAATTTTAGTGTGAGATGAAGTCAAAGACAATCTCAAAATAAAAATCTTTTTTCCAATACTACTTTGTAATATAATCTTTGATGCAAGCACATAATTCATATGGTTAATTATATGTACCATTACATAAATCTACCTAACTATTGATGAATATTTCTAAAAATGAATGGAACACAAAATTTGAGTTTTAACTCATGATTTGGTAGTCCCAAAAATTAATGTTGTTAAGAAATTCAAGAGTGTGAATATCATAACAACTATTATTATTTTCATCTAGTGAATATGGACTATCAACAATTAAGTATGTCTCTGTGTCTCCTGGAATCAACGTCATAACGTAATTGTTCAATATATCAATTAAACTCCAAAATGGATGAATATGTGGTATGAAAAATGGTAGTAATATGGTCATCTAATTTCTTGATCAACATGTCATCTAGTGTTTTAGTTTCTCCATCATCATTTTTCCCAATTTTTCTGTCTTTAATTTTTAAAATCCAATTTAAGAACTCTTTCACTTCATTGACATTAAAGCACGAAGATTTATATTAAATTTACTTAAAATCACCGTCTAGATGACAACTTTTCCTCACAAAGGATGATTTAAACTTTTGGAATTAGAAACTCTGTATAACTCTAAAAGATTTATCTATAAAGAATCATGAATGATCTATTCTATCACTGAAGATTGATAGGAAATTCAACAACAATTAACAGTAACAACTCTAATAGAGCAATACTCAGCGGATATAATTTTATTAGTCATGTGCTTTTGTAACGGCTAGATTTTTTACTATTTTATTTTATTGTTTCAGTTTTTAGCAACCTAGTCAATTAGTGGTTGCTATAATTTAGGAGCAAGTTAGTAGTAGTTGCTATACTTTAGGAACAAATTAGTTTAATTATTCAATTCCCTAAAATCCTGGTTACGTGGGATAACTTTCAGTTTTTCCTTTCCATTATTTATGGTAACATTTCTATCGATCAAATGAATATACAATTCATTTCCTTTAATATACTGTTTCTCTACTTCTCTGCCACTATATTTGTTATTTTCTGCCATTAAACTAACAAATTGGTATCAGAGCCTTCTTCTAGAGGGACCTGTGAGTGAACCCAGTAAAAATTCACCATAATAAACCTTGCTTAAATTCATCAAATAGATGGATTCTGAAACTCCTTACACAAAACTAGCACCGCCTGTGTTTGACGGTGATAATTATCACATATGAGCAGCAAGAATGGAGGCTCATCTAGAAGCAAATGACCTTTGGGAAGCCGTTGAGGAAGACTATGAAGTTCTTCCTTTGCCGAACAATCTAACCATGGCTCAGATAAGAAATCACAAGGAGAAGAAAGCAAGAAAGTCAAAAGCAAGAGCTACTTTGTTTGCTACTGTCTCACAAGACATTTTCACCAGAATCATGACGATCAAATCGGCATTTGAGATCTGGAATTTCCTCAAGGAAGAATATGAAGGAGATGAAAGAATCGAGGGAATGCAAGCAATGAATCTGGTTAGAGAATCTGAGATGCAGAAAATGAAGGAGTCTGAAACAATTAAGGAGTATGCAAACAAACTTCTTAACATTGCTAACAAGGTGAGGTTGTTAGGTTCTGATTTTTCTGATTCACAAATAGTTCAGAAAATACTAGTGACTGCTCCTGAAAAATTTGAAGCTTCTATTACTTCATTGGAAAATACTAAGGATCTTTCAAAGATCACATTGGCAGAACTTGTAAGTGCTATGCAGTCCCAAGAGCAGCGAAGGTTGATGAGACAAGATGGTGCAGTCGAAGGTGCTTTACGAGCCAAGCACCATTATGGAGAAACCAGTAGAAATAAGCATGCCAAGAAGAACCAGCCATCAAGCAACGAAAATAGTGCAAATAACCAAAACAATGGTAGGGGTAAAAAGAAAAACTACCCACCTTGTCAGCATTGCGGAAAGTTGGGTTACCCACCATACAAATGTTGGAAACGACCAGATGCGAAGTGTAGTAAATGCAATCAGCTTGGACATGAAGGTGTAATTTGTAGGAGCAAATTTCAGCAGCAAACTGAAGCTAATGCCCAAGTTGTTGAGCAAGATGAAGAAGATTATATTTTTGCTGCAACATGCTATTCGACGAGGAATAATTCTGAATGCTGGTTGATTGATAGTGGTTGTACGAATCACATGACATATGACAAGACTCTATTCAAGGACTTGAAGCCCACTAATGTTTCAAAGGTCAGAATAGGGAATGGTGGCTATATTACTGCAAAAGGAAAAGGAACCATTGCAATTTCAACGTGTTCAGGTACCAAAATTATATATGATGTTCTTTATGTACCTGACATCGACCAAAACTTGTTAAGTGTAGGTCAGTTGATTAAAAAGGGATTTAAAGTACCCTTTGAAAATCAACATTGTCTTATCTACGACACTGCTGGTCGGGAAGTTCTACGGGTTAAAATGAGAGGTAAAAGCTTCTCGTTTGATCCAACAGAGGAGGAGCAGGCGGTCTATTTTACTCAAGCGAGTCCCACAGAACTCTGGCACAAGAGACTTGGGCATTGTCATCTTGAAAGAATCCTGAACTTGCAAAGAAAAGGCATGTCAAGAGGTCTGCCAATATTTTCTGATAATTTACCAAATTGTAATGCTTGTCAATTTGGTAAACAAATAAGAAAATCATTCCCCAAATCAGCTTGGAGAGCTTCTCAAAAGTTACAGCTTGTTCACACTGATGTGGCAGGACCCCAAAGAACACCATCACTACAAGGTAGTATGTACTTCATTCTTTTCATAGATGGTTTTACAAGAATGTACTGGATATTATTTTTGAAATTTAAGCATGAAGTGGCTGGAGTATTTACGAAGTTCAAGAAAATGGTGGAAACTCAAAGTGGCTGCAAGATTCAATGTTTAAGATCTGACAATGGGACAGAGTATACATCAACAAAATTTAATCAATTTTGTGAAGAAGCTGGTATTGAGCATCAACTCACAGCCCCTTACACTCCAGAGCAGAATGGGGTTAGTGAAAGGAGAAATAGATCGGTGATGGAGATGGCTAGATGCATGCTCCATGAGAAGGAGTTGCCAAAAACATTTTGGGCAGAGGCGGCTAACACAACGGTCTTTCTCCAAAATCGGCTTCCAACCAAAGTTTTGATGGATAAAACTCAATTTGAGGCTTGGTATGGGTATAAGCCATCACTAACCTTTCTTAAAGTGTTTGGTTGTGTTTGTTTTGCACATGTTCCACAGGTTAAGCGTGACAAACTTGACAAGAAGGCAACTTCGGGCATCTTTGTGGGTTACAGTTCAGTTTCAAAGGCCTACAAAGTGTATCATCCTCAAACCGGAAAGATGACTGTTAATAGAGATGTGCACTTTAATGAAGAACAACAGTGGAATTGGGAGAACTCATAAAGAACAACTAAACTATTTGGCAACATTGATGATAAGCATCCGGGACAGCAAACAACAAAGTTATTGCAGGATGAATTAGAAGACGACCCTCCAGTCAGAGGCAAAAGGCTGTTATCTGACATCTATCAAAGATGTAATGTAGCAGTTTGTGAACCTGCTAGCTGCGAGGAAGCACAAAAGGACCAGAAATGGAAAATTGCAATGGAGGAGGAGATATCCATGATACAGAAAAACAAAACATGAGAGCTGGTTGACAGGCCTGAAAATAGAAAAGTCATTGGAGTTAAATGGGTTTTCAGAACAAAGCGTAATGCAGATTGCTCAATCAACAAGCACAAGGCCAGACTCGTAGTTAAAGGGTATGCACAAATTTTTTGTGTTGATTATTCTGACACTTTTGCTCCTGTGTCCAGATTAGATACAATTAGATTAGTGTTAGCAGTTGCTGCGCAAAATGGCTGGAAAATATTTCAGTTAGATGTTAAATCAGCTTTTTTAAATGGAGAGCTACATGAAGAAATATATGTAGACCAGCCAGAAGGATTCGTGAAGCAAGGTGAAGAAGATAAAGTCTATCTTCTAAAAAAGGCTCTATATGGCCTCAAACAAGCGTCAAGGGTTTGGTATAACAAAATTAATGATCACTTATTGAGCATAAACTTTGCAAAAAGTGTATCCGAGTCCACACTTTATATGAAACATAAGGGAAATAATTTTCTCATAGTTTCCCTCTATGTGGATGATCTTTTAGTGACAGGAGATAACGCAAGGCTAGTTGACGAGTTCAAGCAAGAAATGATGCAAGCTTTTGAAATGTCAGATCTTGGTCTCATGACCTATTTTCTTGGAATTGAGATCAAACAAAGTGAGAATGAAGTGTTAATTTGTCAAAGAAAATATGCAAAGGAAATTTTGAAAAAATTTCAAATGGAGGAATCTAAATCTGTTAGCACACCAATGAATCAAAAGGAGAAGTTTTGCAAGGATGATGGTGCTGAAAAAATTGATGAAGGATATTACAGAAGCTTGATTGGATGTCTAATGTATCTCACTGCAACAAGGCCGGACATTCTATTTGCGGTAAGTCTCTTGTCTCGTTTTATGCACTGTCCAAGTGAAATTCATTTGCAAGCAGCAAAAAGAATATTGAGATATGTTAAAGGCACTATTGATTATGGAGTCAAATTTGATAAGTGTCAAGAATTCAAGTTGTATGGATTCTCTGATAGTGATTGGGCTGGATCCATTGATGATATGAAGAGCACTTCAGGATACTGTTTCAGCCTAGGCTCAGGAGTATTCTCATGGTGCACAAAGAAGCAAGAGATTATAGCATAGTCCACCGCTGAGGCTGAATTTATAGCAGCAACAGCCGCTGTAAATCAAGCTTTATGGTTGAAGAAGATTTTATGTGATTTATCTTTGCAGCCGAAGAAAAAAACAGAAATTTTTGTTGACAACCAGGCTGCAATTGCTATTGCAAACAATCCAGTATGTCACGGGAAGACTAAACATTTCAACATCAAGCTCTATTTTTTGACAGAGATGCAGCAAAGTGGAGAAGTAAACTTAGTTTACTGCAAGTCTGAAGATCAATTGGCTGACATGTGTACAAAGCCATTACCTATCAACAAATTTGAATATCTAAGGCAACTGATTGGAGTTTGCAGTTCCTAAAGCAAGGAGGAGTATTAATCATGTGCTTTTGTAACTGCTAGATTTTTTACTATTTTATTTTATTGTTTCCGTTTTTAGCAATCTAGTCAATTAGTGGTTGCTATAATTTAGGAGCAAGCTAGTAGTAGTTGCTATATTTTAGGAACAAATTAGTTTAATTATTCAATTCCCTAAAATCCTGGTTACGTGGGATAACTTTCAGTTTTTCCTTTCCATTATTTATTGTAACATTTCTATCAATCAAATGAATATACAATTCCTTTCCTTTAATATACTGTTTCTCTACTTCTCTGCCACTATATTTGTTATTTTCTGCTATAAAACTAACAAATTTCCCCAACTTGTTGAATCTGTGAGGAGCAACAACAAATAATGCAGCAACTAAAAATCAACAACACAAAGAGACACCAAGATTTTTAACGTGGAAAAAACCTTCTCAAAGTGAGAAATAAAACAACCACGGGCACAAGCCAGTAAACAAGTTCCACTATGATCAATGTATGGGTACAAGAGAGTCTCAAATGTAGCATAAATCGTGCTCAACAATCAGCCAAAACAACAAGGCAACAAAACATGAAATAGAGAACAAAGAAGAACCAGAAAACTCCAAAGGGCTGCTACTGAGCATGGCCAAAATATCCCACCTCAGACCTCTGATCGCTGATCACACTGTTCAGATTGAAGAATCGGATGTCAGGAACCTGCAGTTCAAATTTCGGCCAAATCGGATGGTGAACGAAGGAGATATCGCGATTCTAGTGCAGCTGCTATGTGTATGTGCGAAAATCTGTTTCTCTTCTCTTCTCTCACTTTTCTCTTGCCTCTCTTGCCTAAATCAGATATCTCACACTTACCCTAATTGACCCCTCTCCACTTAGATAAGTGAGACACATGGGCTTGCACATATTGGGCCTTTCTCCACATAGGATGGGAGCCCAAAACCCAACATATCCCCCCCTCACAACTATGTGGAGGTGACCGCCAAACCGGAGATCTCACAACAAGTTTCAAACTTGCTTCTCGGTAATGCCTTGGTCATCATATCAACACCATTATCATCTGTATGAACCTTGTCCAATTCCAACAACCCAGCATCCAAAGCATCACGTATCCAATGATACCTAACATCAATGTGCTTGGACCTAGAATGAAAAGTTGAATTCTTACCAAGATGAATTGCACCTTTACTATCACAAAATAACAAGTAATTGTCCTGCACAAAACCAAGCTCCTGCAAGAATTTCTTCAACCAAATCAACTCCTTGCATGCTTCTGTAATGGCAATAAACTCTGCCTCAATAGTGGACAATGCAACACATCTCTGCAATCTGGATTGCCATGCCACAGCCCCCCCTGCAAACTTAATCAAGTAGCCTGAAGTAGACTTTCTGGAATCAATGTCTCCAGCCATATCAGAATCAGTATAGCCCACAAGAGTAGGTATATCACCTCCAAAACAAAGCCTCAAACTGGTAGTACCATGAAGATACCTAAAAATCCATTTCACAGCATTCCAATGCTCTCTACCTGGATTAGACAAAAATCTACTGACTGTACCAACAACATGTGCAATATCAGGTCTTGTACACACCATTGCATACATCAAACTCCCCACAACAGATGCATAAGGAACCCGTTGCATATCTAATTTTTCAGCTTCATTGGAAGGACTCTGATTAACACTCAATTTGAAATGAGCAGCAAGAGGAGTACTTACATCCTTAGCATTTTCCATCTGGAACCTCTGAAGCACCCTTTTAACATAGTGTTCCTGTGACAGCCAAAGTTTCTTCTTGTTCCTGTCATGCATGATTCTTATACCAAGAATCTGATTAGCAGCTCCCATGTTTTTCATGGCAAATGACTTGCCCAATTTCTTCTTCAACCTGTCAATCATGGAAATATTTTCCCCAACAATAAGCATGTCATCAACATACAATAACAGGATAATGAAATTATCATCAGCAAACTTTTTAACAAAGACACAATGATCAGAAGTAGTCTTCTTGTAGCCTTGCTCACGCATAACAGAGTCAAACTTCTTGTACCACTGACGCGGGGCTTGCTTCAAGCCATATAGGCTCTTTCTCAATCTTCACACATAGTCTTCCTTGCCTTTAACAAGAAAACCATCAGGTTGCTTCATGTAAATCTCTTCCTCCAAATCACTATGAAGGAAAGTAGTTTTTACATCCATTTGCTCTACCTCTAGATCAAGAGTAGCAGCCAAACCCAACACGGTTCTTATGGATGACATCTTCACCACAGGAGAAAAAATCTCATTGAAATCAACACCCTTTCTTTGTCTGAAACCTTTCACCACCAATCTGGCTTTATATCTTGGAGATGTAGAATTGCTTTCTTGCTTTACCCTGTAAATCCACCTATTTTCCAAAGCCTTCTTGCCCTTAGGCAATTTCACCAAATCAAAAGTGTGATTATCATGCAAAGACTTCATTTCATCTTGCATAGCATCCAGCCACTTCTTCTTTTCATCACTCTCCATGGCCTCATTAAAACACTCAAGTTCTCCTTCATCTGTCAAGGTAACATAATCATCAGAAGGATACATGGTAGATGGTTTCCTCTGCCTATTAGACCTCCAAAGTTGAACTTGAGGTGGTTCAGGAGCATCACCAAGATCTTCATCTTGTGACATCTCATGTTCCTCTTCAGCATCATCAACAGGAATATCTACATCATCACCAAGCTGCTGGTCACCAACATCATCATGTTGCTCATCATTCTGAACATTATTTTCAGCAGTATCTAGATCATGTACAGGCCTCCGAACTAGATCAACATCAGACAAACTATTATCAATCTCTGGTGTAGTCTTCTCCATCTTATCAATGTCTTCAATGGTTTGGTCTTCCATGAACTTCACATCACGACTTCTAACAGCTTTCTTCCCAACTGGATCATATAGCTTGTAGCCAAATTCCTCCTGACCATACCCGATAAAAATACACTGCCTTGTCTTCGCATCCAACTTGGATCTCTCATCCTTTGGAACATGAACATATGCTTTGCAACTGAAGACACGCAAATGATCATATTTGACATTCTTTCCAAACCAAATTTTGTCCGGCACCTCTGCATTCAAAGCAACCGCAGGACTCAGATTAATAACATGCACTGCCGTGTGTGATACGGTGGGAGAACTGACTTGAGGTTTTGCGTTTGTATTCGCACTTGTTCGGTTTAGCAAGAGTCGCCACCGACTTTTATTTTATCCTAAAGGAAAGGTTAAAAAGCACAGGAAAAACCTTTTGAGATATTTCGTGGGTTCGGGGGGTAGATTATGAAAAGGGAAGGTATTAGCACCCTTTTCATCCATGGTTATCCATGGGCTCTTAGTTACTTGGTTTTTAGATCACTTGCCTTGATTTTCGATTGCTTGAAATTGTGGTGTATGTGTGTGTTTTGAAAAATGTTTTTGAAATAGACGCCTTTGTTTCGGCAACCATTGTAATGACTCGTGTTTGAGTATATACAACGGTGTGTATCTTTTCGAAAAGATGTTTCAAAATGTTTTTGAGAGTTTGTTTGAAAGTGTTTGTGAGGTGTGGTTTTTGAAAAGGAGGCAAGTGTTTTTGCAAGTTGATCTCAAGTAACTAAGAGTTTTGTCTACCCCTATTATACTCAAAGGTTTTCTCTATGTTTTCAACCCTTTTTTTTAACAATTTTGTTCCACCATTGAATTTGATGGACAATCTTGCATTTAGGATGTTTAACGGGACAGACACGGGTCATCGTATGGACCATGAATGCAATGGTGCCAAGTGTCTTTGGCAATTTGCTTGAAGGGACTTGATCATTTTGATAGGCAACTTTCGAAAGCGTCATCGAGGGACTTATGATCATTTGAATTTGTTTTGCCAAAGAAACTCGACGTGCAAGCATGGCCCATTTTGGAAGGCAACATGTGGGATTACCCTAGGGGGTGCAAGTGTGATTGTGTATTGATTTCATGTATTTGTCTTGTATTAGGTTATCTAGCGTTCGATTTTATGTACATACAAACCCTAGGTCTAACCATGGTATAATTCGAAAGCGGTAAATTGCTGGAATTTTAAAGTCTACGCTATTACAAATGGTATCCAGGAGTGGGGGTACAAATGTATAAATGGGGATGAGACTTTAGGAATGTATTGTCCAAAATTTACAACCAAATCTAATTGCGATCAAATGTAATCAATGTATAGCAAAGTATAAGATAAGCAAATGTGTATAAGAGCAATGTAAATGTATTTGTGTATTGTAAATGTGTAAGTGTATGCGTAAATGATTATGTGATTTATTTACAGGTTGTAAGTGTATGTGATCTTAAATGTATTATTAAGCATATGCTCTTGTTTTGTATTTTGGTTAAGTATGTACAAATGAAAGTTTTAATCTTAAGAAAAGAAAAGTATTAATCTTAAAGAAAAATTATGTAATTATGTACAAATTAATGTATTTTAAGAAAAGAAAATGTTTTTGGTGTATTGTAATTAGTGTATTATATACAAAAGGGAAAAGTAAAATATTTCAATTTTGAGAAAGAAATAATGTTTTAGATTTGAGGAAAAAAATATTATGTTCAAGATTAGTATTATGCTAAAAAAGTATTATTAATAAAAGGTTGATGTAAAAAATGTGTTAGTTTATATTTTTATTAAGAAGAGAAAAAAAAAGTTAAGTTATGTAAAAAACTGAAGTGATAAAAAAAAAGCAAATAGATGTTAAATGAATGGGCCAAGGAGATTTAGGCCCAAGCAGAAAGGGGGGGTGTGTTCAGGAAGAAACAAAGTGGGCTTGAGGAGCTTAGAACGGGCGAAGGCCCAAAGCTTGAGACAAGTTTTTTTTTTAGGGTTAAGATATTTGTTTACAATTGGGAAAAGCTTAGGTTTCGTAACAGCAGCGGCGGCGTCGTTCATTTCGTCACCTTCGTCTTCGTTCGTCTCTCAAGTCCAGAGCCATTGATTCCTGAACGAAAACCTCCCACGCCTAGCCACCACGCCATCATCCGTCTCTCTTCCACGGGTCATTCAACGATGCGGCTTAAAGGTAACGTTTTCTGAGCCATTCGCGTTAGAGTCTCCGTTTTTTATGTTTTACACGTTTCGCCTTTGCTTATTGCTTCTGATTTTAATTTTGTTGTGGTTTTGGAAAGGGAAGAAAAGGGCTACCTTTTATTGGAGGGAGAGGCGGACGTGGAGGCGTTTGGAGGGCTTGACGGCGAGGAGAACGTGATAGTGAAGCTAGCTTGCTTGGGAAAACTGGTTTGTGTAATCTTTGGCTCTTTTGAGTGTTGATTCAGTGATGATGCTTGAGAACACCTCTTTATCCTATTCTTTTGTTTGCCCTTCTTGTATGCTCGATGCCTTGTATGCTGAGTCTTTGCCCAATGATGAATATTTCTGAGGGCTTGTGATGTTTGACACTGCGTGTTTCTGAGTATGCTTCTTTATCTCCTTCTGGTTGCCTTTTGGAATGCTTGCCCTGTGATGAGAATGCTCTGAGGGCCTTGGTTGCTTCAGTTAGGGGCTTGGCCTTTTGACAAGTTAAAGGCCTTTGTTTGAAAAGCCTTTTGATGTTTTGAACTATTTCTTTTAGTTTAGAAACACAGGTTCAGGTTTGTGGAATGGTGAGGCTTTATGCAGGTTTACTGGTTTTGATTGAAAGGTTTGGAACAGTTTTAGGCTTATGCTCTTTTGATATGGCTTGGACAGGTTCTGGTTTTTGAACTTGTTTTTTAAGCTTCAAGCAAGTTTGTGCTTTTAGGACATTGAACTTGAAAGGGCAGGCTTAGGCTTACCAGTTTGAAGCTTGGCTTTGCTGTTTGGATATACTGGTTTAGTTTTGGTTCTTTGGTATGCTTGGCTTATGCAGGTTTAAGGTATGTTATGAGCTTGGTTAATGCAGGTTCTTAAACTTGAGGGCTTAGACAGGTTATGCGCTTTTTGTGCTCAAGCTTGTGGAGGCAACTTTGTATATTTTTTCTGATACTGTTTTGTGAAGCTCTCTCTTTTTTTAATGATATTTCTGCCCCCTTTGATATGCTGGTATATTCGTTGTTTTATATATTTTCTCTTCAAGCCTAAGCCTGCAAACATGTACTTTCTTTACTCTCTCCTCTCTCTCTCTAGTACAGTCAAAGCATTAAAAAATGTTTATGCTTGTACTTTGCTCTGAAAAGGCAACACTGGGAAATGATGAAATGAACTATGCTTGCTTGCATATGTAGTTTAACTCTGCATATTTGTCTTCTCTTTTCCATACTTTGTGCTGTATCTTGTACCTTTTGATACTTTGATATCTTTGACAGCTTTTTTTTGGCAGCTTGTGGCAAGTTTGAATTTGGAACTTAGTTGGACTTTGTGGTTTAATTTGGATTTGGACTTTGTTTATACCATTCAGTTTGAAACTTTTGGACTATGCAACTTTTGACAAACTTTGAATTTGTGCATTTTTTAACTTTGTGCATTTCAAGTTTAGCAAGCAAATATTCATCCCTCTTTGTGAACCGGGAGAAATCCCGTGATTTGCAGAGAGGGCTAACTGATTCCAGTCAGTTGCCCTTAATGATGAACCCAAACTTTAATTGTCTGCTTTTTAAATATTTATCTGCTTCTGACTTCTTTTTCTTTTCTTTGCAGATAAAAATTAAATGGAGAGGAATAGCAAAAGATGGAGGATGAAGAATTGAAGATTTAGAAAAAATTAGGATAGTCTTAATTACTGTAAAATCATTATTGTAAACAATTTGTAAACAAAAACAATTATACAAATAAATAAGATCTTTTTTATCCAATTAATTCTTTTCCTCTTTTCAATTGTTTACTTTATTATCTATAATTCTTTAAATTAAAATAATTGAAAATAAATTTCAACTATTTAATCTTAGAATAATAAATAATTAAATAAACATTGCTTCAGCATTGATCAATTAAACTTGGCGCTTCCAACATCCAAAGCAAAACAACAGTCAATCACAGCAATTGCCCAGACGTTTTTCCTTTTACTGATTTTAACCAAACATTGCAAATCCAATCCAAATGCATCTTTTCACTGATTAAGTCAAACAATGCGAATTCAATCCAAATCTCGGAATAACTTGCAAAGCACCGTAGAATTAAATCTTTCTGAGGAACCACGCATGAAAACCCTAATTCCTGATTAAACGTCAAAGAAACGTCCGCCTGATCGAAGCTGACTGACGAGAAAAGTCTGTTTGACCGATTCTTGAGTCAGTTTGAAAAATCAGGAAACGCCTGAAGCTGTGATTTCTTTGAGGAAAAATGCGAGGGCAAATTTTGGGGTACAACAGTTTCCCCTGTTCAATCTTCTTGGACCTGAAGAGTTAGATTGGCAAGTTTGCCTTTTGCGACTCGAGGGTAAAAGGAGATTGGACACTAGAGTGCCCAGAAAATTTGCACTCGGTGATGTGATGGTAGAGGGAATGGGCTTAAAGATGCCATTTGGTGATGGGCTTAAAGATGCCATCTGGTGACTGTTAGTAGGAGGATGGGCTTATAGATGCCATCTGGAAATGGGCTTAAAGATGCCATTTAGAAATGTTTGTTGAGGAGAATGGGCTTATAGATGCCATCTGGAAGGTGATTGTTGAACTGTATGTCACTGGTGAGCGGACGAGTGCCAGAAAGGTATCCATGTTTTGGAACATCTCTGAGCTGGGGGTCTGAACAAGTAATAGATTGATATCCGTGTTTGGAGAATCTATAAACTGTTTTCAGGGGTTGAAGCAGCATCCGTTGTTGGGAAGCGTCCGTGAAGAAGTTGCATCTGAACAAGTGATAGATTAACATCCGGTGTTGGGAAGAATCTGTGAACTATTTTCAGAAGTCTGAAGGAGGAACCAGTCTAGGGTTTCCTGATGATGAGTCCGTGTAAAACTGCATCTGGATGAATCTGGAACAAGTATCAGAATGTCGTCGTGTCTGGGTCACATCTGAACTGTCTCTGAGTGAATCTGGAATAAGTATCAGAATGTCGCCATGTCTGGGTCACATCTGAACTATTTCTAGAAAAGAATCTCGGAAGATGATGGTCTTAGTTTGTTGACTGATCTTTCCTGGAAAGGTAAAGAGTTAGTTGTATGCAATGTCATGATGCATGATGCAATGTATGCGACATTAATGTTTATGACATGAATGTGATGAATGCACATGTAAGCTAATGAGCTGTCTTGCTGAGGATAGATGAATCCTGGATGGTTGAAGATAAAGGAATCTTGACTGCTGCCGGGGAAAGTAAATCCTTGGCTGCTGCTGCGGAGGGCAAGAATCTTTGATTGTTAAAAATGAGAAGTCTTGGGACCACTGTTGGGGAAATCAGAAGCTTAGGTTGTATGCCAATCTACTGGAGAATTCTTGTCTTGAGGAGATCTTCACTGGAGAATATTCGAATATTCTGTGGGGAACTGAGAATGAGAGTCTTCAATCTGCTTGGGGATTGATAGTTGGAAGTTTTAGCTCCGCTGGAGATATTGAAACTTGATTCTGAGGGGAATTAGCTTCTGGAAGGTTCTCTGGATGGGGACTGCAAGAGTCCTCTGATTGCTGCAGGTGTTGGTCTGGAATAAGTTACTAAACGTCGCCATCTCTGGGTCACATCTTGAACTATCTCTAGAAACAAATCTGAATAAGTTATAGAATGTCACCAAATCTGGGTCACATCTAAACTATTTCTGGAAGCAGGCTTGAATAAGTTACAGAATGTCGCCAAAATCTTGGGTCACAACTTGAACTATATCATGAATGAAAATCTGAATAAGTTACGGAATATCGCCGAATCAGGGTCACATCTGAACTATTTCTGGAAGGAAATCTGAATGAGTTATAGAATGTCGCCAAATCGTGGGTCACATCTTGAACTATATCTGGATGCAAGTCTGAATGAGTCATAGAATGTCGCCAAATCTTGGATCACATCTTGAACTATATCTGGATGCAAATTTGAATGAGTTATAGAATGTCGCCAAATCTTGGGTCACATCTTGAACTATATCTGGAAGGAATCTGGAATGAGTTATAGAATGTCGCCAAATCTGGGTCACATCTGAAACTATATCTGGAAGGAATCTGGAATGAGTTATAGAATGTCGCCAAATCTGGGTCACATCTTGAACTATATCTGGAAGGAATCTGAATGAGTTATAGAATGTCGCCAAATCTTGGGTCACATCTTGAACTATATCTAGATCTTGATTTTGTTGTGGGTCAGAAATTGGGAGTATACCAATCTTCTGAGGTAATGAGGGAATTGTTGAACACTCTTGACATTCGAATGCCCCAAGTGGTGATGAAGGAGTCTTGAATCAGATTACTCTGCAGATTGAGAGATTTCTTGAAATCTTGACTGGACTGCCCCATGTTAACTGAACTTTGGAAGATCTGTTGGACCTTGACTGGACTGCCCCAGGTTAATTGGATGGTGACATGTCATGCCCCTTGTTGATAGGAGATTCGCAATGGAAGTGTCATCCTTTTGTTTTTGAAGTGATTTTGCTCACTGAGAGAGTTTTCGTTCCTCCGAACGTTCGCTGTATGAATTTCTTCGCTGTCAAACAAATAGTCAAATGCGAACAGTGATATTCAAGCAATGCAAAGTTTATGTTTGTCTCGAAGTTTTGCAAAATGCGTTTTTTAGCAAAAAACTTTTTATAAGACAAGTCAACGCAAGATTTAGAGCATAGCTTTACAGGAGTCAGGATACCTTTTGTAACAGTATGCTTTCAAACTAACCCATGCTTTAATTAGGACTTTTGAAGGGTTGTAACGTGGCCTGGTTCACGGTTTAAGAAACAAAGGATAAAGGCTCAAAGTATATTTGTACCCACCCGCTCTTCGTGATGTTCTTCAACCCTAAGCTCAGTTAATTGTGCGTCGCACTCTGTTTTGAGTTTGGAACCACTTTTTGAGTGGTGGTTCACCAGTTGAATTTGGGGAGACAGTCATCATCTCCTTTTTCTTTTTTAACATTTTTCATGTTGTTGAGGATTTGTAATGACCTCACTATTTTGATTTTGATTTGTTATCCTTAACTTTTGCCTGACTGTTCCCATTTTCGAGATTACAGTCAGCGGGATGCCCCAACTTTCTTAAGCCTCCTTTGCAGGTTGTGGCTCGGTGGGCTTTTCTCTTTTGAGAGATTGACTGCCTATGTGGTAGGGAACCAACCTTGTCTTTTGATTCCAAGGGAATGCTTTTCTTTTTTTTTTTGACGTCGTTCGTTGTGTTACGAACTGAGAGTTTGCGACTTCAATGCGCATTTTCTTTTGAATTAACTGAGATACTACCCTGCCCCAGGTTTATATCAAAGGTTTTGATCGTTTAGAACAGAAAACTCCTACTTCTTTGGCTCGAAGGGGTTGACTAGGGATTAACTTCCTTATAACTCCAGTGTTTGGGAATTGAAAGAAATGCCTGTACATCATCAGCAAGGTCTGTTCAAAAGCATACTGTATGATATTATGGTATTGTTTCGTCATCCTCCCTCTAAAGGCTTGTAGCCTTTTATCAAGAGTTAAATGTCAAAAAGAAAGCATAAGAGTAATGAAAGAGAATGAATGAATTCAAGACAAACATATGCAATGCATTAATGAAACAGAGTTTGACATTAAAAGATAATTGTTTGATTAATACAAGAAGTTACAACTTGAAAATTCGAACGAAACAAAAACAAACTCAATGATTTGGCATAGGAGGAGTGATCATGCTGGGGTCTCTGGGGGACCAAACTCAATCTCCTTGGCATCGATCATGTCTTGGATCTTGTTCTTCAGAGGCCAACCGTTGTTGGTATCATGCCCCGGGCTATCACAGTGGTATTCACATCTTTCATTGGGGTGATAGTTAGGAGCAGAAGTGTTTGGGTTCCGGAGAGGAGCCCTCAATGTAATCAGATCCCTCTTCAACAAGTGTTGCAGTGCTTGAGACAGTGACATGTTGATCTTGGTGAATTGCCTCTTAGGTGCGACCTCCTTATGTTGATGCCCCTGTCTTTGCTAAGCAAGTGTAGGGTTAGAGATCACGACTGCCCCTACATGTTGGTCAAGACGACCTTTTTGACTGCTCGCGACATTGGACTCCTTCTTTCCGTTGTAGGGAATTATCCAAGTATCGGAGGTTGTAGCTCCTTGGATCTTCCCACTTTTAATGCCAGCTTCGACCCTTTCGCCAGTCAGTATTAGCTCGGTGAACCCAGCTGAGGAGCTTCCAATTAAGTGCTTGAAGAAAGGCCCTGTCAAAGTTCCCATGAAGACGTCAATCAGCTCTCTGTCAGTTAAAGGGGGTTGCACCCTACCAGCCAGATCTCTCCATTTTTGAGCATACTCTTTGAAGCTCTCGTCAGAACCCATGGTCATGCTCTGCAATTGCACTCGAGTTGGTGCGAGATCAGCATTGTACTGATACTGTTCGTAAAAAGCCCTGGCCAGATCTTCCCAGGTATGGATGCGAGAACTCTCCAATTGATAGAACCATTCGAGTTGATCCCCTACCAGACTTTCTTGGAAGAAATGGATCCAAAGCCTCTTACCAGCTGTGTATGGTTGAATCTTGCGGACATAAGACTTTAGATGCATCTTAGGGCAAGAGACTCCATCGTACAGAGCAAAGGTAGGAACTTTGAACTTTGAAGGGATGACCAATCTAGGAACTAGGCCCATGTCTCCTAGATCCAAGCCCGGTATTTGTTGGATCTCTATAGCACTGAGGCGATCCTCCAACTCTTTGTATTTGTCATCAACGAGAGGATATTGCCCCTCGGAGTAGTCATCTTCTTCTTCAACAATCTCCACATTGTGATCTTCTTCAAGACTACCTCCTGTGTTGGATGGAGTTGCAAGGTCTTGGGTCTTAGGTCTTCTCCTCAAGTTCAGGATGCGGACTGCCTTCTTGGACTTCTTCTTCTTGTCTTCGAGAAGAAGAGCTGTCAGATCCTCTTGCCCTTTACCCATAGCCAGCAACATTTGTTGGAATTGAGCATTTTGAGCTTGAAGATCTTTCACTGTTTGTTCTATATCCATCTTACTGAAATAAATAGTAGGAAGAATAAGGAGACCTGTATGGGAGAAACCTGTTATGCAATGATATGTGTGATATATATGCAATGTTTTCAAGGATCTCTTGGGGTAAACACGAGAAAATGTTAGAGGTTGAACTTTGCTCTTTGGATTAGAGAACTTTGCACCGGTGGATGTCTTTCCACGAGAATCAAGCTCACCATGTCAAGTGGGTCATAGCCCCTGATTCAAGTTGTTGCACTTGATCTTTGATGGCGTTTGTTTAGAGGAGAAACCTCTTGCCCATTGGTAGACGTCTGGTTCAACGTAACCTTGCATCAAAAGAACCCTCGAGATCCTTGAAATGGATATTGAAAATGCTATGGTATGATGTCATGATGTTATGTACATGTATGCAAAAAGCAAGTGAGTGTATATACAGACAAACATATTCACACAAAGCAAACAAGTCCTTAGGTTTAGGCTTGCATGAGGTTCAGGTACTACCCTCTTTCAGTTTCGTTGGTTAAAACCTGTCCTATTATAAGTAACCGGGTTCTAGAGGATCTCAATATCATTGACTACCCTCAATCGGTCATAACTCCAGCATCGCTATCTTTTCTTGCAGCCGGAACCATCGCGAGAGTTTAGCCTCAATGAGTGTAGCATACTGCTACTGTTCTATGGCCAAGTTGGGTCAATTTAGGGTTCTAAGGTCGGTTGGTGCTTAATGACTCCTTAGAAGACCCATATTCTCCTCGTTTCAACACAAGGGATATCGGTACAGACCAAGGTGCCACACCAACGTAGCTACTGCTTCACCCATGTCGGTATACCCCGGACAGGTCCCTCACAGATTATGCTACCTAAAAAAGGTATTCCCCAGATCCGGGTTAGGATCTATGAAACTCCGATGCAAAACCCACAAATGTAAAAGCAAACAAAGCAATCAATTGAAAACAAAGGTGATCTAAACCCTAAGGTAACCCCACTTTTAAAAAATTCCCCAGCAGAGTCGCCAGTTCTGTGATACGGTGGGAGAACTGACTTGAGGTTTTACGTTTGTATTCGCACTTGTTCGGTTTAGCAAGAGTCGCCACCGACTTTTATTTTATCCTAAAGGAAAGGTTAAAAAGCACAGGAAAAATCTTTTGAGATATTTCGTGGGTTCGGGGGGTAGATTATGAAAAGGGAAGGTATTAGCACCCTTTTCATCCATGGTTATCCATGGGCTCTTAGTTACTTGGTTTTTAGATCACTTGCCTTGATTTTCGATTGCTTGAAATTGTGGTGTATGTGTGTGTTTTGAAAAATGTTTTTGAAATAGACGCCTTTGTTTCGGCAACCATTGTAATGACTCGTGTTTGAGTATATACAACAGTGTGTATCTTTTCGAAAAGATGTTTCAAAATGTTTTTGAGAGTTTGTTTGAAAGTGTTTGTGAGGTGTGGTTTTTGAAAAGGAGGCAAGTGTTTTTGCAAGTTGATCTCAAGTAACTAAGAGTTTTGTCTACCCCTATTATACTCAAAGGTTTTCTCTATGTTTTCAACCCTTTTTTTTAACAATTTTGTTCCACCATTGAATTTGATGGACAATCTTGCATTTAGGATGTTTAACGGGACAGACACGGGTCATCGTATGGACCATGAATGCAATGGTGCCAAGTGTCTTTGGCAATTTGCTTGAAGGGACTTGATCATTTTGATAGGCAACTTTCGAAAGCGTCATCGAGGGACTTATGATCATTTGAATTTGTTTTGCCAAAGAAACTCGACGTGCAAGCATGGCCCATTTTGGAAGGCAACATGTGGGATTACCCTAGGGGGTGCAAGTGTGATTGTGTATTGATTTCATGTATTTGTCTTGTATTAGGTTATCTAGCGTTCGATTTTATGTACATACAAACCCTAGGTCTAACCATGGTATAATTCGAAAGCGGTAAATTGCGGGAATTTTAAAGTCTACGCTATTACAAATGGTATCCAGGAGTGGGGGTACAAATGTACAAATGGGGATGAGACTTTAGGAATGTATTGTCCAAAATTTACAACCAAATCTAATTGCGATCAAATGTAATCAATGTATAGCAAAGTATAAGATAAGCAAATGTGTATAAGAGCAATGTAAATGTATTTGTGTATTATAAATGTGTAAGTGTATGCGTAAATGATTATGTGATTTATTTACAGGTTGTAAGTGTATGTGATCTTAAATGTATTATTAAGCATATGCTCTTGTTTTGTATTTTGGTTAAGTATGTACAAATGAAAGTTTTAATCTTAAGAAAAGAAAAGTATTAATCTTAAAGAAAAATTATGTAATTATGTACAAATTAATGTATTTTAAGAAAAGAAAATGTTTTTGGTGTATTATAATTAGTGTATTATATACAAAAGGGAAAAGTAAAATATTTCAATTTTGAGAAAGAAATAATGTTTTAGATTTGAGGAAAAAAATATTATGTTCAAGATTAGTATTATGCTAAAAAAGTATTATTAATAAAAGGTTGATGTAAAAAATGTGTTAGTTTATATTTTTATTAAGAAGAGAAAAAAAAAGTTAAGTTATGTAAAAAACTGAAGTGATAAAAAAAAAGCAAATAGATGTTAAATGAATGGGCCAAGGAGATTTAGGCCCAAGCAGAAAGGGGGGGTGTGTTCAGGAAGAAATAAAGTGGGCTTGAGGAGCTTAGAACGGGCGAAGGCCCAAAGCTTGAGACAAGTTTTTTTTTAGGGTTAAGAGATTTGTTTACAATTGGGAAAAGCTTAGGTTTCGTAACAGCAGCGGCGGCGTCGTTCATTTCGTCACCTTCGTCTTCGTTCGTCTCTCAAGTCCAGAGCCATTGATTCCTGAACGAAAACCTCCCACGCCTAGCCACCACGCCATCATCCGTCTCTCTTCCACGGGTCATTCAACGATGCGGCTTAAAGGTAACGTTTTCTGAGCCATTCGCGTTAGAGTCTCCGTTTTTTATGTTTTACACGTTTCGCCTTTGCTTATTGCTTCTGATTTTAATTTTGTTGTGGTTTTGGAAAGGGAAGAAAAGGGCTACCTTTTATTGGAGGGAGAGGCGGACGTGGAGGCGTTTGGAGGGCTTGACGGCGAGGAGAACGTGATAGTGAAGCTAGCTTGCTTGGGAAAACTGGTTTGTGTAATCTTTGGCTCTTTTGAGTGTTGATTCAGTGATGATGCTTGAGAACACCTCTTTATCCTATTCTTTTGTTTGCCCTTCTTGTATGCTCGATGCCTTGTATGCTGAGTCTTTGCCCAATGATGAATATTTCTGAGGGCTTGTGATGTTTGACACTGCGTGTTTCTGAGTATGCTTCTTTATCTCCTTCTGGTTGCCTTTTGGAATGCTTGCCCTGTGATGAGAATGCTCTGAGGGCCTTGGTTGCTTCAGTTAGGGGCTTGGCCTTTTGACAAGTTAAAGGCCTTTGTTTGAAAAGCCTTTTGATGTTTTGAACTATTTCTTTTAGTTTAGAAACACAGGTTCAGGTTTGTGGAATGGTGAGGCTTTATGCAGGTTTACTGGTTTTGATTGAAAGGTTTGGAACAGTTTTAGGCTTATGCTCTTTTGATATGGCTTGGACAGGTTCTGGTTTTTGAACTTGTTTTTTAAGCTTCAAGCAGGTTTGTGCTTTTAGGACATTGAACTTGAAAGGGCAGGCTTAGGCTTACCAGTTTGAAGCTTGGCTTTGCTGTTTGGATATACTGGTTTAGTTTTGGTTCTTTAGTATGCTTGGCTTATGCAGGTTTAAGGTATGTTATGAGCTTGGTTAATGCAGGTTCTTAAACTTGAGGGCTTAGACAGGTTATGCGCTTTTTGTGCTCAAGCTTGTGGAGGCAACTTTGTATATTTTTTCTGATACTGTTTTGTGAAGCTCTCTCTTTTTTTTATGATATTTCTGCCCCCTTTGATATGCTGGTATATTCGTTGTTTTATATATTTTCTCTTCAAGCCTAAGCCTGCAAACCTGTACTTTCTTTACTCTCTCCTCTCTCTCTCTAGTACAGTCAAAGCATTAAAAAATGTTTATGCTTGTACTTTGCTCTGAAAAGGCAACACTGGGAAATGATGAAATGAACTATGCTTGCTTGCATATGTAGTTTAACTCTGCATATTTGTCTTCTCTTTTCCATACTTTGTGCTGTATCTTGTACCTTTTGATACTTTGATATCTTTGACAGCTTTTTTTTGGCAGCTTGTGGCAAGTTTGAATTTGGAACTTAGTTGGACTTTGTGGTTTAATTTGGATTTGGACTTTGTTTATACCATTCAGTTTGAAACTTTTGGACTATGCAACTTTTGACAAACTTTGAATTTGTGCATTTTTTAACTTTGTGCATTTCAAGTTTAGCAAGCAAATATTCATCCCTCTTTGTGAACCGGGAGAAATCCCGTGATTTGCAGAGAGGGCTAACTGATTCCAGTCAGTTGCCCTTAATGATGAACCCAAACTTTAATTGTCTGCTTTTTAAATATTTATCTGCTTCTGACTTCTTTTTCTTTTCTTTGCAGATAAAAATTAAATGGAGAGGAATAGCAAAAGATGGAGGATGAAGAATTGAAGATTTAGAAAAAATTAGGATAGTCTTAATTACTGTAAAATCATTATTGTAAACAATTTGTAAACAAAAACAATTATACAAATAAATAAGAGCTTTTTTATCCAATTAATTCTTTTCCTCTTTTCAATTGTTTACTTTATTATCTATAATTCTTTAAATTAAAATAATTGAAAATAAATTTCAACTATTTAATCTTAGAATAATAAATAATTAAATAAACATTACTTCAGCATTGATCAATTAAACTTGGCGCTTCCAACATCCAAAGCAAAACAACAGTCAATCACAGCAATTGCCCAGACGTTTTTCCTTTTACTGATTTTAACCAAACATTGCAAATCCAATCCAAATGCATCTTTTCACTGATTAAGTCAAACAATGCGAATTCAATCCAAATCTCGGAATAACTTGCAAAGCACCGTAGAATTAAATCTTTCTGAGGAACCACGCATGAAAACCCTAATTCCTGATTAAACGTCAAAGAAACGTCCGCCTGATCGAAGCTGACTGACGAGAAAAGTCTGTTTGACCGATTCTTGAGTCAGTTTGAAAAATCAGGAAACGCCTGAAGCTGTGATTTCTTTGAGGAAAAATGCGAGGGCAAATTTTGGGGTACAACACCGTGTACAATGCTTCACCCCTGAAATGTTTAAGCAACTTTGCTTCAGAAAGCATACACCTAACTCTTTCAATCAAAGTCCTATTCATCCTATCCGCTAAACCATTCAGCTGAGGAGTTTTAGGAGGAGTCTTTTCATGTCTGATACCGTGCTGCTTGCAATAAACATTAAATGGTCCACAATACTCACCACCATTGTCAGTACGAATGCATTTCAGCTTCTTGCCTGAGTGTCTCTCCACCATAACATGGAACTCTTAGGATTTCTCCAGAACTTGGTATTTTGTCTTCAAAGCATAGACCCAAAACTTCCTGGAACAATCATCAATAAAGGTAACAAAATAAAGTACACCACTAAATGACTTTACCTTCAACGGGCTACAAACATCAGAATGCACTAATTCAAGCAACTCTGACTTCCTTGAGGGAGGATGCTTCTTGAAGGATACTCTAGTCTGCTTACCAGCCATGCAATGAGAACATTTCTCCAACTCTGCACTCTTCAATCCCGGAAGCACATCCTTTTTAGCTAAACAATTCAGCCCCTTTTCACTGATATGACTAAGCCTGCGGTGCCACAAAGAAGCCTCCATATCCATGACATTCACACTGTCTTTAGCAACCAATGCTTTAGTCCAATACAGTTTATTATCTTTCTCCCCTCTAGCCACAACCAAGTTACCTCTGGTGAGTTTCCATTTTCCAGAACCAAAGTGATTATCATAACCACCTTCATCAAGCATATGCACAGAAATCAAATTGAAGCGAACATCTGGAGCATGTTTGACTCCTCTCAACAACAACTGCACTCCCATGTTGGTCTGCAAAAAAATATCACCAATACCAACTACCTTGGACACACCATCATTACCCATCTTCAACACTCCAAAGTCACCAGCAGTGTAAGATGTGAAGAACTCATTCCTTGGTGTAACATGTAGTGTATCAGCACTATCAACAACCCACATGCTCTCATCTGATACAAGATTGACTGAATCATGGTCACGGAGAATAATCAGATCATCATAAGTAGTAGTAGTAACACGATCATCATCATCATGATTCTTATCTCTCTGCTTACTATTATTGTTTCTGTTCTCCCTTTTCCATATGAAACAATTTTTCTGTATGTGCCCCATTTTGTGACAATGATTGCACTCAACATTCTTGTATCTGGACTTGGACTTACTTCTGTTGTTGTCTCTACTCGCACTCCTGCCATTCTACCGGCTCCCTTTCGGTTCCTTTTTCTGACTCCTGCCTCTGTTCTCAGTGACAAGTACCTCAGAATGAGATGAAGTACCTTGTGCCTTCCTTCTCATCTCCTCATTCAGAACACTTCCCTTTACACTTTGCAAAGAGACAACACCATCAGAAGCTGAGTTTGTAATTGAAACCCGAAAAGTTTCCCAAGATCTGGTAGAGTATTCAGTAGCCATAGTCCCAAAATTTCATCATCAAATTTGATACCCATACCTGACAATTGATCTAGGAGCCCTTGAAAATCATTCAAGTGATCAGAAATAGAAGTTCCCTCCTTGTACCTCAAATTCATCAAGGAATTCAACAAATACAACTTATTATTCCCTGATTTAGAAGCATACAAAGATTCAATCTTCTTCCACAAGGATTTGGCATGTTCCTCATTAACAATGTGATTATAAACATTGTCTTCTACAAATTGCCGAATAAAACCACAAACCTGCTGATGTTCAAAATTCCACTCTTCATCAGTTTTGGATTCCGGCTTCTCACTAGCAAATACAGGAAGATGCATATTTTTCAGAAATAACAGATCCTTCATTTTTCCCTTCCACAAATGATAATTAGTGCCATTAAAATAAATCATTCTATTTGTATTTGCCTCCATCATTCAAACAAGTCAAACAACCCCTTAACCAAAGAGCTCTGATGCCACTCTGATAGGAAATTCAACAACAATTAACAGTAACAACTCTAATAGAGCAATACTCAGCGGATATAATTTCCCCAACTTGTTGAATCTGTGAGGAGCAATAACAAATAATGCAGCAACTAAAAATCAACAACACAAAGAGACACCAAGATTTTTAACGTGGAAAAAACCTTCTCAAAGTGAGAAGTAAAACAACCACGGGCACAAACCAGTAAACAAGTTCCACTATGATCAATGTATGGGTACAAGAGAGTCTCAAATGTAGCACAAATCATGCTCAACAATCAACCAAAACAACAAGGCAACAAAACATGAAATAGAGAACAAAGAAGAACCAGAAAACTCTAAAGGGCTGCTACCGAGCGTGGCCAAAATCTCCCACCTCAGACTTCTGATCTCCGATCACACCGTTCAGATTGAAGAACCGGATGTCAGGAACCTGCAGTTCAAATTTCGGCCAAATCGGACGGTGAACGAAGGAGATATCGCGATTCTAGTGCAGCTGCTATGTGTATGTGCGAAAATCTATTTCTCTTCTCTTCTCTCACTTTTCTCTTGCCTCTCTTGCCTAAATCAGACCTCTCACGCTTACCCTAATTGACCGCTCTCCACTTAGATAAGTGAGACACATGAACTTGCACATATTGGATTTTTCTCCACATAGGATGGGAGTCCAAAATCCAATAAAAGATAAATAATGATGACATTTCACTTGATTTAGAAACAAGATAATATCTCCTCTTATCTAATTTATTAGTTCCACCATACTAATGGAGGAAGAAAAGTGTACCATGATTCCACCATACTCATAAAAGAAGAAAAGTGATGGATATGTAGTATCAACAATTAAAACAATATGATCATTTGAATTCTTAATTATTCATAATTAATAAATTAACCTTAGTTGTGCCATCAAAAGTCCTTCAATAAGAAATATTACTCTCATTATATACATACAAGTGAAATACACTTACAAATGTTAATTGAGTGAATAGAGTAGCTCAATTGATATGAACTAGTTAAAATGACTATTCAAAATTTACAATTTCAACAAAGAACATATTTCACCATTCAGAACTTAGAGACCAAAATTAAATAATCGACAACTTCAATTAATCACATGCACGCTCAACTCTCGTCATATACACAAAAATTAAGTACACTTACAAATGTTAATTAGGTAAATAGAGTAATTTAACTGGAATGTGTTAGTTAAAATGAATATTCAAAATCTACGGTTACAAAAGAGTGACTAGTTAAAAATTGGATATGTCTAGAACGTGACAGCAAACATATGGCTCATTGCTGGACAAAAAAAAAAATACACCATTCAATTTGATCAACCGTTCATACTAATTGGGAAAATATTAAAAATATATATTCCGTTACACATGGAATATGTTGGTGCACAAGAAAAATAAAAGGTAAAGAAATATATTTCAACTTCAAATAAAGGTTTACAATAAAAAATACAATAAACTACTCAATTAGGCTATTTATATACAAAATTAAATTTAAAATATATTTTCTAACAAATATATAAGAAGATCTAAGATATATATCTTCTAACAAATATATAAACAATCTAAAAGATATTCCTAAATATAAATTAATATCTAATTAATTATAAAATCTAAATGAATTCTAACACTATCCCTTAATTTATATTTACCAAAAACTGACAAACCAATTGCATCCCTTAAACCAAGAAATTGATCAGTTTTGATAGCCTTTGTCAGAACATCTGCCAGCTACTTCTGGGTGCTACAGTGCACAACTTTTAATATTCTATTCGGAACTTGATTCTTCAGAAAATGATACTTAGTCTCAATATGCTTGCTTCTCCCATGTAACACTGGATTCTTGGCAAAATTGATTGCAGACTTGTTATCAATCATCAACTTCAGAGGTTTATTTACCTCAATCTTCAGATCTTTCAGCAAGTTCAGAATCCACACAGCTTGACACGCAGTCAGAGCGCCTGCAATATATTCAGCTTCACAAGTTGACAGAGCAACAGCATGTTGCTTCTTGGAACACCAAGAAATAGGACCTCCCAGAAATTTGAATAAGTACCCAGAAGTACTTCTTCTGTCAACTCTATCTCCACACCAATCAGAATCAGAATAACTCAGAAGTTCTGATTCGATCTTTCTTCCAGACGGAAATAACACTCCATATTTCAGAGTTCCCTTCACATACCTCAGAATCCTGACTGCAGCTTGGTAATGAGACCACTTTGGTTTGCTCATAAGTCTGCTAACCATTCCAACTGCATAACAAATATCGGGTCTGGTATTACACAAATACCTCAGAGAACCAACTATTTGTTTGAAGGTTGTAGCATCCACATCCTCTCCATTAGAATCAGAGTCCAACTTCTGATTCGTATCAACAGGTGTGATAGCAACCTTGTAATTCTCTAGCTCAAATCTCTTCAAAAGCTCTAGTTCATACTTCATCTGATGCAAAATGATTTCTTTCTCAGAGTACATAAACTTCATCCCTAGAAAGAAACTCATTTTCCAAGATCTACCATCTCAAATGCATTCATCAGAACTTTCTTGAACTCAACTATCTCTTGTTCAGAACTTCCTGTGAGTAATATGTCATTAACATACAAACAAACCAAAATCATATTACTTTTTGAGTATGCTGAACATAAACACCATACTCCATCTCACACTTCTGAAACCCTTGTTCCTTGAAAAATGAATCAATCTTCAAATTCCAAGCTCTGGGCGCTTGCTTCAATCCATATAAGGCTTTGTGTAATTTGAACACCATCCCTTCCTGATTCTTTTTCTCAAATCCGGGAGATTGTGATACATATACCTCTTCTTGTAATGGACCATTCAGAAATGTAGATTTTACATCTAAATGCATCAGAGGCCAATTCCTGTTAGCAGCTATTGCAATCACTAGTCTGATTGTTCCATGTCTCGCTACAGGTGCAAACACTTCAAAGTAATCCAGCCCAGGCTTCTAAATCCTCTTGCTACTAATCTCGCTTTGTGTTTGCCAATTGATCCACCTGGCTTTAGCTTCTGCTTGAAAACCCATCTAACGTTGATGGCTTTCTTGCCTTTTGGAAGTTCAGTTAGCTTCCAAGTCTTGTTTCTCTATATAGCATCAAGTTCTTCTTTCATGGCCGACAACCAGACTTGCTGCTTAAGAGTCTCTTCCGTACTCACAGATTCAGAGTCTACTAACATTGCACATTGAATAACTTCCCCTTCAGAGTCTACTTTAGTGTCTTGCAACATGTCAAACTCTGCAAATATTTTTGGGATGCTTCTAACTCTTTGTTGCCTATGAACTGGACCTTCAGAACCTTGGACACCAGAACTTTCTCCTTCAGAAGTGCTTGCTTCAGAAATTGGACTTTCTCCAGAACTTTGACTATCTTCAGAGTTTGGATCACCATCAGAGTTAGAGTCAGGATCATCTTCTCCTTCTGTATCTTCTTCAGAGTCAGAGTCTTTACCAGCTTCAGAAACATGTGTTTCTGACTTTTTTTCAGGAGTTCTCTCATCAGAGTCAGGACGAGTCCTTTCCCAATTCCAAACTTCTGATTCCTTTACAATGACGTCTCTGCTGAACTCAACTTTGTTAGTTTCTGGACAATAAAGTTTGTATGAACCTGTACTGTGGTACCCCACCAGCAACATCACTTTACTTCTATCATCCAACTTCTGTCTTCAGGCTTCTGGGACATGTTTGTAACAAACAGAACCAAACACCTTCAAATTACTAACACTTTTATTATCTCCAGTCCACTTCTGAATAAGAACTATTTTCTTCAATTTCTTTGTTGGACATCTGTTGAGCACATAACATGAAGTTGCAACAACTTCTCCCCACAGAGTATGAGGAAGTTTCTTCTCTTTCAGCGTGCTTCTCACCATATCTAGCAAAGTACGATTTCTTCTTTCAGCAAGACCATTGTGTTGAGGAGTATAAGGATAAATGACCTCATGCTCAATCCCATTCTCCTTACAGAAACTTCTGAATTTTGTGGGGTTATACTCACCACCACCATCAGTTCTAAGAATCTTCAGAGTCTGGCCACTCTGATTCCCAGCCTTCAATTTGAACTTCTTTAATTCAGCAAACACCTCGTGTTTGAACTTTATGAGAGATACCCATGTCATTCTGGTGAACTCATTAATAAATGATACAAAATATTTATTCCCTCCAGTTGATGCTACTGGAAACGGACCACACACATCATATGTACTACTCCTAAGGCATGTTTTTCTCTTGGAGATACTTTTGATGCAAATGGTAATCTTGGTTGCTTCCCTTTCATGCACACCTTGCATGAATTTTCAGGCTTCTTGATTATAGGAATTCCATGTACCACATTCTTTGATTTCAAATGCCCTAAATTTCTGAAATTCAGATGACTAAATCTTCCGTGCCATAACTCACTCTCCTTGATAACACTTGTTACACTAAGACATTCAGAGCCTGCAGTTCTAACATTCACCTTGAATATTCTGTTCCTTCCCTGTTCTGACTCCATAATTAGCTTCTGATTACATTCATACAGCTTCAGAATATTGTCTTTTATGGTAACTGAAAAACCTTTCTCAACCAGTTGTCCCAAACTCATCATATTGCTTTTCATGTCAGGTACATACCATACATTCTGGATCACTACTGCTTTCCCATTGTTTAGAATGATTCTGACATTTCTCATACCTTCTGCATTGAGGTATTTATCATCCGCATATCTGATCTTTGTACTCTTCCCAGAGTCAAAATCAACCAACCATTTCTTGTTTCCAGTAAGATGGTTTGAACACCCTGTGTCCATATACCACCATTATGATGAATTCAGATCTTCAGGTTCAGAAGCCAACAATAGCACAGATTCATCATCTGACTCTCCTCTTGCTATATTTTCTTCTTATGGCTTCCTTTCTTTGTTGGACCAGCAATCTCTGACATAGTGACCAAAGTTCTTGCAATAGTAACACTGAACATTCTTCTTGTCATACTTCTCCTTTACCTTATGAATATTCTTCTTCCTATCAGAGTTTGAAGCTTCTGAGCTTTGACCACCATTAGTTTTCTTCCTGGCTTCTGACCAAGTCTGCTTCTGATGCTTCTTACCAGAAGTTACTTTCAGATCCTGCTGCTCTACTTCCCTCTCAGAAGTTCTTGCAGTCATATACAACTCATGCGCCTCTAGACTACTTTGTAGCTCTTCAACTCTCATGGTGCTCATATCTTTGGAATGTTCAATTGATAACACAATGTAATCAAACTAAGAAGTTAAAGATCTCATGATCTTCTCAATGATTACTTGTTCAGAAAGAGTTTATCCACAAGATTTCATCTCATTAGTGATCAAAATAACTCTAGAGATGTACTCAGAAACCTTCTCGTTGTCCTTCAAGTTGAGATTCTCATATTGCTTTCTGAGAGACTGAAGCTTCACCTTCTTCACTGATGCGTCACCACCGTAATATCTGATCAGTGTGTCCCACGCAACCTTTGTTGTTTCAGAATCAACAATTTTCTCAAACACATTTGCATCCACATATTGATGGATGTAGAACAATGCCTTCTGATCTCTCTTCCGTAGCGCCTTATGTGCTATCTTTTGTGTCTCTGTTGCATCTGCTTCTAACATATCATAGTCATCAGTGATAAGATCTAACACATCTTGAGCATCAAATAACTCACGCATCTGAATCTTCCAACGATTTCAGTTTTTACCGTCAAATACTGGAAGCTTGGAATGAATATCGTCACCGTTTCCGTTCATCTTCTACCTTGTGCAATACTCAGAAACTCAATGAAAACAATGTTTCCCAAATTCCAGAGTTTCTAACCAGGAGCTCTAGATACCAATTGTTGATGCACAAGGAAGATAAAAAGTAAAGAAATATATTTACTGACAGCTTCAAATAAGGATTTACAATAAAAAATACAATAACCTACTCCACTAGACTATTTATACACAAAATTAAATCTAAAATATATCTTCTAACCAGTGTTTTAAAACCCAACCCAACCCGACCCGGCCGGTCGGACCGGTCTGACTGAGAACCGGTGGGCCAGGCGGTCCGATTAAGGGATAAGACTGAAATTACATTTAGACCGGATGAAACCGGTGTGAACCGGTCGGATCACCGGTTAAACTAGTGAACCGACGGTTTTTACTGAACCGACAGGTTTGACTATTTATTTTATTTTTTAGGGCTTTTGAAAAAAAATTAATATAAACGCTTTGCCTCCTCGTTTCCCAAATCTAGGCATTTGAAAGGTTTTCTTTTTTATTCTGTCTTTTCTTTTTCTAATTGAAGTCATATTCTCAATTTTCTCTACCAACAAAAACTCCCACTTGCTGCTGTTATTTAAGATCCTTGTTTGCCGTAAAAAATTTCATCAAAACATCAAAAACAGGTTATTTCTTTTTTACTTGGTCTAATTTGCATTGATGTTTTTCAATATGAATATTATTGTTTCATTTTGTTGATTAATTGATATAGAAAATAAATGATTAAATTTGATCATTTTCTATAAAATTGAGTCTTTTAGTTTAACAAATTGAGATAGAATTTGTATGAATGAAGCAGTTTTATATTTTTATGAATTAACTTATTATAGATTGGTAATGAAGTTGTTGTATATTGGAGATAGAAATTGGGATATATATATATATATATATATATATATATATATATATATATATATATATATATATATATATATATATATATATATATATATATATATATATATATATATATTACTGTAATAGTCGTTGTATATATTATGGAGATAGAAATTGGGTTTAAAACTATGTAATCTAAATTATATAGTAAGACAAAGTTTTCTGTTTTTTATTAATTTAAATTATATAACAAAGAAAAATTTCAGGATTTTATTAATCTAAAATATATAGCAAAGGCTGAACAGCAAAGTTTATATTTTTTTATTATATATGGTGATGCACAGTAACGATGCTTGGTAGCCTATATGTAATATACAACAACATATTCATATATTTTGGATTTAGATATGCTACATATTTAATGTTTCTTATAATGTTTTTATAAATTCAATAATTTTTGTTTAGAATTGTGTTTTGTTAATATTTTTGTAATATAGTTTTGTATTTTTAAATTTTGATTGATATTAGATATGACATCACCCGCTGAAGTAATAACTTCGGAAGAAGTTACATCTCAAAATCCAACCCAACTCTAGAGCAGTAGGGGAAAAACTGATATAGCTGGGGGTCATTGTAAACAAATTGAAGAGAAATGAAAACTTGTTAATTTGTGTATTTACTGTGATAAAATTATTAGAGGAGGGGGGATTAATAGGTTCAAATTCCATTTGGCTGGAATAAAAGGTCAAGTTGAAACATGTAAAAAGGTGCCTCCAGATGTTCAATATCAAATGAAACAAAATTTTGATGAAGGTGCAAATAAGAGAAGAAAGACTCAAGCACAAAATTTTGATGTTGATCTTACTACTCAAGAGGGTGGTGTAGTAGAAATGAATGTAGAACAATCAAGATCAAGTTCGGTGATTGTGTCTCAAAAGAGAAAGAATACTAATCGTATTGGTAATTATTTTATGCCTAGAACAACTCCTAGAGCTCAACCTTCTTTAAAAAGTGTGTTACAAAGCAAGGAATTGGTGGAGAAGTGTGATCTAGCTATTGCAAGATGGTTCATTGAGTCTTCTGTGCCATTCAATGCAACTAATCTGCGTATTTTCAATCTATGGCTGATGCACTTTGCAACATGAGTTTGGGGTATAAAGTTCCAACTATGCATAGTCTTCGTGGCTATTTGTTAAATAAATGGGTTGAAGATGTGAATAAATTGATAGAGGAGTATCGTGAGATTTGGAAGAAAACTGGTTGTACTCTAATGGCCGATGGATGGACTGATCGAAAAAGAAGAACTCTTATAAACTTTCTAGTTTATTGTCCCAAAGGTACTATTTTTCTAAAATTCGTTGATGCTTCTCATGCTTCAAAAACTGCAGATATGTTGTATAAGCTTTTTAGAGAGGTGGTTTTATTTGTTGGGCCTGAAAATGTAGTTCACATAGTGACAAATAATGCTGCGAATTATGTTGCTGCTGGAAGGTTATTAGAAAATGAGTTTCCTACTTTATTTTGGTTTCCTTGTGCGGCACATTGCATTAACTTGATGTTGCAAGACATGGGAAAATTAGAGGAAGTAAGTGAGATAGTGTCACATGCTTCTAATGTTACCAAATATATTTATAACCATTGTTATGCATTGTATTTAATGAGAAAGCAAACAGGTGGAAGAGAAATCCTTCGTCCTGCTCCAACTCGGTTTGCCACTAATTTCATTGCTTTGCAAAGTATTTTGTCTCACAAAAACTAACTAAGAGCCATGGTAACATCTAAAGAATGGACAAGCTCAGCATATGCCAAAGAAGAAAAGGCAAAACAGTTTGTGGATCAAGTTTTAGATTCTGAATTTTGGAGTAAATGTGTTGATGTAGTTAAACTCACTGAACCACTTGTGCGTGTGTTGCGTATGTTGATAGTGAAGATAAATCTGCTATGGGCATTATATACAAATCTATAGTCAAAGCTAGAGAGGAGATGGTGAGGAGGTTTCAAATAAATAAGAAGAAAGTGGATTCTTACTTGAAAATCTTAGATAAACGTTGGGATTCACAGCTCCGCAAAAATCTTCATGCTACCGGTTATTGGTTGAGTCCAGCTTGTAGATATAATGATGTAGAATTTGAAAAACATGCATCCACAACATCATGACTTTTAGATGTCATTGAAAAGCATGCTAATGGAAATTCTGAACTTCGATTAAAGTTAACAGATGAGATGAGAATATTCAAAAACGGTGAATTAGATTTTGGAAGGAAATCAGTCGTGGATGAACGATGTATTGTGAGGGTAGGTAATTTCATAACTTCTAACTCTTGATATATATTTTATTTTATATTTCAATATGTTTATAAATCTATTTAATCACATGGTATAAACAGATCAATGGTGGGAAACTTATGACACTTGTACACCAACTTTGCAAAAGTTAGCTATTCGTATTTTAAACCAAACTTGTAGTGCTTCGGGTTGTGAACGCAATTGGAGTATATTTAAGCATATTCATTCCAAAAAAAGAAATAGATTGGAGCACCAAAAGCTTAATGATTTAGTGTTTGTTCGTTACAACTTGAGACTTCAAAATAGGTATTATTATGGTTATTTTTCTCTGATCATTATATTTTTATATTTAAATACATATACTTAGATTTAATTAATGTGTGCTTAGGAAAATAAGAAATGAGAGTTATGATCCTATCAATATTGAAACAATTGCCGACCATTCTAGTTGGATATTAGAGGATTCACCACCTCTCTTAACCAATGAAGAGTTGGAAGCATTGCAGAATGACCTTGCAAATATGACCATCCAACCAATTTCAAGTGATATTGGTATGTTCTAATATGAGCATAATATAGTTTATGGTTGTGAATCAATTTAATGTCTCATATTTACCATCTCTAAATTTTTTTTGTTAATTATTTTTAAAAATATTGTTATAGATCAAATAGATTTAGATGAAGATGAAGATGGAGATATGGGTAATGCACAAGATACTATTGTTGATACTGTGAATCAAGAAAAAAGCAACACCAGAGAAGATGAAGTTGGTGGAGAAGACAATGAAGTTGAAGATGGATATGAATATCAAGATTATGACAATTTGACTTCATGGACATAAAAAAATTATGGATTTTTGTGACTTATTATAATACTATAACTAATGAATTGTTATGTTTCTATCACTTCTTTGAATTTATAATTTGCTACATTAAGTTTCTATCACTTATTTTGATTGTTACTAATATTTTTGTTTATTCTAAATTATTTGAATTTATATTTTTCTATATTATTATAGTTACAAATTTCAGGTAATGAATATATTTTTTATAGAAACCGGGTCAAAAGCCATGCGGTCTGACCAGTGACCCACTGGTCCGACCAGTAACCCAATGACCCAGTAACTTTACCGAGTCGATCAGCGATCTGGGTTTTAAAACATTGCTTCTAACAAAAATATAAGAAGATCTAAGATATATATATCTTCTAACAAAGATATAAACAATCTAAAAAATATTCCTAAATATAAATTAATATCTAATTAATTATAAAATCTAAATTAATTCTAACATAACCATGCCTTTGTATTTTTTTCGATAACCTCTTCTATTGTCTATCAATGCATTCCAATATTTTTTTTCATTCTTTTTAATAAGAAAACTCATAGCAATTCTCATAAACTCAAATCACAAATGTCACCCAAGTATTTTGGTGTATTTCAAAAGATTTTTTCAAAAAGATTTCATTAGGTTGTGGTTATATTAGATCCTTATAACCAACTATTTTTAACTCTCCAATAAAATTGTTAAACATATTTTATATGATCACTATTTTCACTCCCATGACAGTAGCAGGAACAAACGAAGAAAATCAATTTTTATCATAAATTTTTTTTATCCTTTGTGTCGTTTTACCTAATCAATTTGAGAAAAACAAATCTTATTAACACAATTGTCCATTTTGAAGAATTTTTTAACGCAATTATATCTTTTAACAAAACTTCACATCAAATGCATAATTCTCAAAATTCAAATATACCTTCAAAATTAAAATTTTCAATTTTTTGTTAATAAATTTATAAAAATAATAAGTTGATTACTAGGGTGAGAGATTTGTTTGATCTCACTGATGGCAAAGAGTAAGTTGGAAATTATCCCTTTGTAAACAAGTTGTTATTGCTTAATGCTTAGTATATCTATTGCTATATGGTATTGTTTTGTAAACAAGATTTTTGGCAAACTGTTGTATCTTTCCTATAACGTTTATGTTTTTGTTAAAAATCCACTAAAATCTATGATGAATTCTTATCAATTTTGAAGAATAAGATTGATATTACTATACAATGACAATGAAAAATAAAAGATGAAGAAAGAAAATATTTTTCTGCAGAGTTTCTCTTTATTCACAAATTGTGGAAAACTTTATTATTCACTTGTAACAGTAAATTTTGTGAAGACAATGAGTTGATTACAAAAATAGAGGTTATTCCCTATTTATAGATTTAGTTTAGCTTGTTCCCTAAGTCAAAGTCCAAAACTATAAAAAGCCCAAAATACCTATTTTGGAACTAAATCAAATCTATCTATTTTAGACCTAAATCAAATCTTATTTATTCTAGATCTAAAACAAACATGTGTGTAACAAAATGTTTTCACACTTTTAAATCAAATCAAATCTTTTTGACATTCCCTTGTCTCTGTCGAACAAACTGCTTCGACACAAGGAATTACTTTCAACACACCACCTAATTTATTGTGTCTAAGATATCTACATTCATCATAGCTCTTAGTCTTCGAAATACTTCGACCTGCACACCCTTTGTCATGATGTTTGGAATCTGATTCTCAGTTCTGCAGTGTTCCAAGTTCATCTTCCCATCTGCTACCTGCTCTCAAAGATAGTGGAACCTCATTTCAATGTGCTTGCTTTGACCATGAGCTATCAGATTTTTCGCCAGGTTGATAGCTGACATGTTGTCGATCTTCATGGTAATTGCTCCATGATATTTCCCTGTGATTTCTTCGACCAAGTTCACAATCCATGTTGCTTGACATGCACAAAGAGAAGCAACTATGTACTCTGTTTCACATGATGATAATGCCACTACTGTTTCCTTTCTCGAACTTCAAGCAACTGGTGCACCAGCTAGCATAAATACATAACCTACTGTGGATTTTCGATCCTCAGCATCACTACACCAACGCGAATCAGTGTACCTGTTGTACCCCAAATTTTGACCCTAAGATCCCTCTATCACATCATATCAATTTAATCCCAATAAAATCACAAACTAGGGTTTGGTTCTTCTCCCTATCTTTAGCTTTGCTCTATGGGGAATTGCCAAGCACCTTGACTTGTATTTTGTGATCTTCTATGATTTGATTATCCTTTAACTAATAAATACAATGAATGTTTGCCCTAATTGATGATATTATAGGTGAAAGCACAATATATTCCATCAAGATTGATCTATAGATTCATGAGCTAATTTCTATGTTTTCCTCAACAAAGCTTCATTGAGACTCAAGCCTCAACATTTAGGATACTTTAAAGCAATATCATAACAAAGTCTATTATGATTCATCATACTTCAAGTTGTCAAATATGGTTCAAAGGTGCAAAGATTGATTGAAGAAGTTTGACTCAATTGGGAAAATCCTTGACTCATTAATCACAAGTACACATCTCCTTCAGTTCTCAAGATTTTAAAGTGGTTTTGGTTACTATGGTTTCTCCTTATCATCCTCAACAACTCATATTCACATAAGAAAAGTATTTGTCTAAGGAGATAGGTCAAAATTGCAAAGGTTTCCCAAGGCATTTTCTTGCTCTAGAAGCTAGGGTTTTAAACCTCAAAGGGATATATCTTACTCATCTTTTGGTATTTTTGAGTGATTCCAAAGACATGCATCTCTTAAAAGGGTTATTAACAAATCACTTCAAAATTTTCAAGGAAATTTTGTATAGAAGAAACTTGATGATGAAGAAAGTTTACAAGTCATCCAGATGAACCCTCAAATTCCATTAGGTGATTTCAAATGATCATAACTTGGTCAATTTTTATCACCTTGAACCCATTATTTTTCCACAATTATATTAAAGATGTGAACTTCAACCCATATTTTAAGTGCAAAGTTTAAAAATGGATGGAAGATGCCCTAAGGATGCAAAAGATTATAGGTCATTTCATGAATTTTTGCCAACTTCAACAAGTCATAACTTTCTCAATTTTTGGAAATTTTGAATGGTTCAAGTCTCAAAATATCATTCAAGAGATTTACTTCATGCCATATTTTTTGGTCAAGAGCAAATTTAAAAAGGAAGGCCATGTTTGGATGCAAGACATTACAAGTCTTTTTTGAAGAAAAACTTAGAAATTTTCTAAGTATAGAAAGTCAACCTCTTTTTCTCAACTTTGGCTCATTCCAACTTTCAGCTCAAGCATCCATTTGATCCCATTATTTGCACATTGTAAATCTTGTAATCTCATCTTTCTAAAGCTTCAAGAATTATGCCCTAAGACCCCTTGAGTTGAGAATGCCATTGTTTTGAAGTTGGTAACTTGAAACTGAATGTCTCACTAATTCAGAATTATGAAATCCATAATGTGGCTTCTAATCACAAGATTTGTGCGCATTTTTTATTTAAACTTGATTAACAAACTTGCCAGAAGTGTTTAGCACCTCAAAACACAAAGGTTGGATGAGTTTTGATGAAAATGAAGTCACACTTCACTCGTGTTCAACCTCCACTCAATTTCCCTTCAAACTTCTTTGTTTTCTCCAATTTTCATTTCCATTCGTTTTCCTATAAATAGAGGACCTTATTCCATTCATTTCCTCAAGCTTTGAGATCCAAACGCACTATGTCAAAACCTCACACGAACTTCAAATTTTTGAAACCAGTTTCTGAGATTTAAACTTTTTTCTCCAAAATTCTTTGCACATTCATCATCCTCTATCATCATACAAGCTCTCCAACACTTAAACCAAGCAGAATGAGCCATAAATCAAGTTACAGAAGTCCATTTTCAGAGCTTCTTTCTTGAACTTCGAACAGGTAGAATTCTCCATCATTTGGATCCAAACAAAGCACTAACTTACTCTACTTCTCCTTCTGATTCTTATGCTTCTTACAATTTTTAAATTCATTGAGAATTAAGAGAGAAATCACAACTGAAAGGTGCTTGCTATTTTCTGAGTTTTTAATCCATATCTCTTTGCATACTTTACATAAATTTGGCACGATGGTGGGGTTAGGATCGTCTTGAAGAGACGAATCCAATGATACTAGTATGAGATTTTAATTTTTCCATTTGAAGAAACTCACGAAATCTCTATTGCAGGGTGTCTGGAGGTTGAAGACGATGACATGTCTCGTCTCAACCAATGATAGTGCGCCAATTGTTTTATTCTGATTCGTTGACTATTTTCTGATCCAGTGTATTTTCAATTAAGATCCATATCAAGCACAACGCGTCTGGTCTACTTGATCAGCTTACTAACACGTTTTTTACTATGATCTGATGGTCCACATCTTTTTAGTTTTATTTTTATTTTCTGATTTTATATTTTAATTGTTTTAAATTTCAAAAATCCATAACTCTTTTATTTTTTATCCAAAAATTATAAAAAAAAATATAAAAATACTTTGAATTATTTCTGACTTTATGAATATTTTTTCATATTTTTATTTGGATGTTTGATATTTTCATAATTTTTGCTTTGTTTGCTTTATTTTAATTGTTTTAAAAATATTTTCTGACATTTTTAAATTCTGAAATTTTTTATAAAAATCATTTTCATTATTTCTGACCTTATGAATTTTTTGTGGAATTTTATCTTATTTTTTACTATTTTTGATATTTTTTCCTTTATTTGAACAATTTAAATTATTTTAAAAATAGTTCCTGACTTTAAAAAAATTACCAAAATTTTTATAAAATATTTGAGTTGATTTCTGATTTTTCTATGGTCTTATTTAATTTTTCTTAAGTGTTTTGAATATAATTGCAATTTTTCCCTTATTTCCAAATTTAAAAATCATTTAAAACCTTTTTTTCTTTTATTTTTAATATTATTTTATTTTTTGTACATATTCTGGCTGATCTTGGACTATGAAATTTTGATCATGAACTTTATTAACATCATTGGATCCATGGTTTTGAGTCTAACTCCATAAAAATGGATGAATGATTTAAATAATAGTTTGATTAAATTTTTGGTTCAAACGTGGTTTACTTTCACCCTATTTCTTCTTCATCTCATCTCTCTCTCAATTGTACAAAATGTTATTGGAGCATAATTTCCATATCATTTCTCAAAGCATATGGTACCTATATTGCTATTGACCGACCTCAAAATAAGTGTGACTTCTATATAAGTCCACTTACGATTGCTTAACATATCGTTAAATTTTGTCCCAATTTCGAGAAATGATTATCCGTGGCCCAAACCCATGTTTGCAAGCCCAAGTATGTTGATTTGAATCCTTTGATCCAATAACCTTGAGATTCATTATTAGGAGGCTTTTGGTTCTACCAATCATCTAATGAATCTTCATCAATTTTGGTCAGAGTGGATCACTTAAATATCATTGATCATTTAATGTGACCTTAAAAATTCTTAAATGGATGATATACTTGACAAAAAGCAAATGCAACTTGTTATTGAGAGGCTTTGGTTCTACCAATCCTCTAATGAGTTCCAAATTCAAGTTTCAAGATGGTCATTCAACTAACCACTAATTCCTAACAATTGACTTTATTTTATGTTTTTACTTTATGCCTTTACTTTAAGCACATTTATTTTAGCATTTACATTTCATGATATTTTCATCTTTGCTCACTTGAGCATTTACTTTTATGTCATTGTTAATTTTGCTCATTTGAGCTTTTCATTTCTTTTTCTTTTTGAAGATACCTCATAATTAACTTGAACCCTAAAAAACTTTAATGTTATTTGGACTACTTGATTACTATCCTTGGCATTATGGAGTGATGGACTTCTTGGACTTAGGATTAGAGACCTTGACCTACCTTGAGACCTTGTGACCTCAACTGTTATTTTGTCTGGAGCTCTTGGGGTTTACCCCAAGACATTGGGTTGTTTGTTTGTTTTGTGTGCAGGTTATTGTGATTACATGCTTTATCTGTGATCCGAAATTCATCTGTATACAACCGTTACTCTGCCCAATTTTTGTGAAGACTTAATAAAATTGAAGCTTGGTTTTCTTAAGCGGTTTATTATCTTTGTTTGTTTGGTTTCAAATCCAAAGGATGAGAATTATACATTGACTTATTGTGTCAAGTGTTGGCTTCTTGTTGGTTAGACGATTCTTTTCTTTTCTCTAGCTTTTATCTTATGCTTTAGGATAGTCCCTTCATCTCCTCCCATCTTCTTTAATTTCAAAAAATATCCTCCCTCCTTTTGAAAACTCTTCTTGTTTTAAAACTTGAACCACTTTCATAATAAACTTGGACTTAGGTCCATGCATTTTCAAAAATCTTTTCTTAATGAAACTTTAATCAATTTAATAATACTTGGACATTTTTGTGAGAAGACTAAAAGTTAATCAATCTCATTCAAACTATTTTGCCATTTTGGCTTTTATCTTTAAAAATTTTCTCAAAAGGTTAGGCTCTTGACAAATCCTTGAAAAGATGCAAACAACTATATTTCTACAATATATAGTGAAGTGAGACATTTTCCACTTAGGTGTCGAGTGAAGTTTTGTTGATTTTAAAATCCAATCTATATCCTCCACTTTGAGATGATGCAAATTCTCCTTCCTCATAATTGTGGGTAGTAAGTATGTTTTCCACTCGGACAATAGCAATGATGTCTTATCTCCTAAAATTAACCAATACACTTGTGTTTTAAATTTTAAAAGGTGAACTGCGTATACCCTGATCCCCTATTGCACAGAAGATGGTACGTAGGCACTAAAGGTTCGCAACCGCGGTGGGTGAAAAAATTATAAAAACATTTCTTTCCTTATCTCCACCGTCTATTTTTATACAACATTTTATAGCCAAAATACAAAGATTTTCAAAGAGGTTCCTGCGGAGTACCATAGATGTTCAGAATGCTAATACCTTCCCTTTGCATAACCAACCCCCTTACCTAGATTCTTTCCCCCCTCTTTTGGGTTATTCTCTCTTTTCCCATTCCTTTGGAAATAATAAAGCGTGGTGGGGATTTTTTTCCCGATCTGTGCGATTCAAGTCAATCCAATGGCTTAGTCTCAACATTTCTACCGCTACAATACCCTACTAACTTGCATTCTTTTCCCTTATCAAATGCAGGAAATAAAATGCCATAGTCGAGAGTTCCTTTGAGATACCTTAGTATCCTCTTCGTCGTTGCTAGATGTGATACCTTTGGCTTCTGCATGAATCTACTTAGCATACCTACACTGTATGCTAAGTCAGGCCTTGTATGACAAAGGTATCTCAATGACCCAATAAGTATTTTGTATTGGGTTGGGTCAACATCATCTTCATCTGCATCTTTCGACAGTTGCAGTCTTGGTTTTGCAGGTGTCGAAGTCGAGTTGCATTCTTCCATCTCAAATCTCTTGAGGATTTCACTTGCATAGCTTCTTTGATGCATCATTAAACCTCAACTTCTATTGTATAATTCGATGCCAAGGAAATATGAAATGTCACCCAGATAAGACATTTTGAATTCCTTACTGAGATCACCTTTGAAGTCTTCGATCTCCTTCTTGCAGCTACCTGTTATTAAAAAGTCTATGACATAGATACATAGTATAAGCAATTTACTATTGCTTCTTCTTACATATACTCCATGTTCAATTGTGAACTTCACAAATTCCTTATCCCTTAAGAAACTATCAATCTTCTTATTCCAAGCTCTTGGAGCTTGTTTCAATTCATGCGGGGCTTTATGCATCCTATACACCTTTCTTTATTCGTCATGTTTCACAAACCCAACTGGTTGTTTAACATAAAATTCTTCATCTAAGGGTCTATTTAGGAATTCACACTTCACGTCCATCTGACATATGTGCCAATTGTTTATTTCTGCTAGACCAACAACCAACATGATTGTTTTGATTCTAGCCACATATGCAAAAACTTCATCGAAGTCGATTCGTTCCTTCTAAAGAAACCCTTTCACCACAAGCCTTGCTTTGTATAGAGTTACTTTCCCTTTGGGATTCATCTTCACTTTGTATACCCACTTGAAATTAATTTCCTTCTTGCCTTGAGGAAATTTGACAAGTGACCAAGTGTTGTTGTCTTTGATAGACTTCACTTCTTCGTTCATTCCTTTCACCCACTTTGAATCCTTCAATGCTTTAGCTGCATTGTCTGGTTCGACATCTGCATAGAAAGCATAATGTACCAGTTCACCTTCATTATCAACGACATCATCTAATGTAATCACACATTCTTGCATCCTTGCAAGCGTGCGCCTTGTTCTTTGAGGTCTCCTTGTAGTTAGTTGATTTATAACTGCTGGTTCCTCTTGTCGAACTTCTCTTTCGACTTGAGTTTCTGGTTCTTCAAGTAGGATTCCAACTGAATCTTTCTTGACTTTTTCAGTCCAATCTCATTATTTAAGCTCATTTATGATCACGTCCATGCTGATCCCAATCTACTTGTTCACTGGGTCGAACAACTTGTAACTTTCTGCTGAATGATATCCAACTAGAATCATTTGACTCGAGTTATCATCAAGTTTTCTTCTCAACTGATCTGGCACATGTCTATGTGCTATATATCCAAATACCTTCAGATGAATCAATCTAGGCTTCACACCAGACCAACATTCTTCTGGAGTAATTCCTTCTAGATTCTTCGTAGGACATTTGTTCAAAATGTATGTTGTAGTCGACACAACTTCACCCCAAAACTCTTTAGGTAAATGCTTGCCTTTCAACATACTTCTCACCATATTCATGATGGTTCGATTCTTCCTTTCTGCAGTTCCATTCTACTGTGGAGTGTAGGGTGGCACCACCTCATGCACAATCTCTTCTTTATCACATAACTTGTTGAAGTCTTTAAACACATATTCTCCTCCATCACCAGTTCTCAAAACTTTGAGCTTTCGACCATAGACTTAAACTTAGAAAATACCTCGACCACTTCACTTTTCTTCTTGATAAGGTAAGTTTATAGTTTTCGACTGTAATCATCTATGAACATGGAAAAGTATTTTTTTACCTCCAAATGAATCCACCTGGATTAGTCCACGTGCATCAAAGTATATGATTTCAATAATAGCCTTCGACATGCTTCCTGCATCCTTGATGAAACTATTCTTGTGTTGCTTCACCTGTACACATTCCTCACACACCTCGTTTGGAATATCGATTTCTGGCAACCCCGAAACCATATTTTTTCTCTTCAAATCTCTGATGTCTCTGAAGTTGAGATGTCATAGTCGATAGTGCCATATCTATTTGTCCCTGCTAGCTGCAGTCGAAAGGCACTTGTGCTCTATCACATTAAGTTCAATCTTGAAATTCCTATTCTGAGACATGGGAGCCTTCAAGATTAACCTTCCATTTTCATTGACGACTCTCATCATCTTTCCTTCGATCGATACTTTATAATTCTTTTCCACCAACTGGCCTATGCTGAACAAGTTGCTCTTCATGCATGAAATGTACAACACATTGGAAATTACTGACCTCTTGTCATCTTTCCTCATAATCATAACATCACCAATACCTTCAGCTGCTAGGGTATTGTCATTCACAAATTTCACCATGTTCTTCATTGAGAGCTTTATGTTGACAAACTAATCTTTACTTCCAGACATATGTGATGAGCATCCTGAATCCAAGTACCATTGGTCCTTGAATCTTTCTTCATCCCTTGTTGTAACCATCAACATCATCTCTTCTTCTTCATACTTTGCGAACCTTACATCACTTTCTTGATTCTTTCGCTTTTATGGACAATCACTAGAATAGTAACCATACTTCTGACAATTGTAACACTATATGTGACTCTTGTCAGGTTTTCAACCACCACCTATTCCTCTACCTCCAGCACCACATTTTTGGTTCCCTTGGTATTGGGGTCTTCTCTGATTCGACATGTTTTCTTTGTTCTGGTTTCATCTACCAGTCAAATTGTTGTAGCCTCCTCTATCTTTGTTGTCGAACCAAGTTACTTTTCCTTTCTTATCTTTTGCTGATTGAGCCTGCAGAGCTACATCACTTTTCGACTTCCCAACAACTCTTTCAGCTACTCTTTGTTCATGAGATTCAGGAATCCCTTGAAGTTCTTCCTTCGACAAGGTTGACATGTCCTTTGACTCTTCTATGGAAACTACCACATGATCAAAATATGGAGCCAAAGATCTCAATATCTTCAAAACAACTTCTCTTGTTGTTAATGTATCACCACAAGTCTTGATTTGATTCACTTGTTTTGTAATCCTAGTGAAGAAATCATATATGCTTTCACTATCTTCCATCTGAAGTAATTCATATGTTCTCATGTAACCTCACCTCTTTCACATTCTCAGTGCCTCCAAATGATTTCTTCAGAATTTCTCAGGCCTCTTTTGCAGATTCAACATCACTAACCTTTTCAAAATTGTCTGGGCTGACACAGTGAATTATAAAGAGAGCTTTTATAATTCTTCTTCTTTGATTCTCTATATGCAGATTCTTCTTCTTTTGAAGCGTCTTCATCAAGTGATTCTAATCCATGTTTCACAAGATCCCAAAGACCTTGAAAATAGAATATAACCTTCATGCACCAATTCTCATAGTTATCACCTTTAAGAATTGAGAGACTTGCTGGAAAATTTCTGTTAGCGTAATTCACCGCCATCGTGAATTTCTTCTTCTTCTTCTTCTTCTTCTTCTTCTTCCTCGATCGTTCTTGATCATGCTTTCCTTGAATCACTCAATCAGAGCTCTTGATACCAGATGTTGGAAATCCACCAAAACCTATCATGAATTTCTACCAATCTTGATGAATAAGATTGATATCACCACACAATGACTGAAAAATAAAAGATGAAGAAAGAAAGTACTTTTCTATAGAGTTTCTCTCTGCCCATAAACTGTGGAAAACTTTATTATTCACTTGCAACTGTAAATTCTATGGATACAATGAGTTGATTAGAAAAATAAGGCTTGCTCCCTATTTATAGATTTAGGTTACCTTGTTCCCAAAGCCAAAGCCCAAAACTATAAAAGCCCAAAATACCTATTTTGGAACTAAATCAAATCTATCTATTTTATACCTAAATCAAATCTTATTTATTCTAGATCTAAAACAAATTTGTGTGTAACAAAATGTTTCCACACTTTTAAATCAACTCAAATCTTTTCGACATTCCCTTGTCTCTGTCGAACAAACTGCTTCGACACAAGTTATTACTTTCAACATGTTTAACGTACGACATCATCATGTTCTGTAAAATTACCAATACCTACTGTTTGGTCACGGAAGGTTCCGATGACTTCTACAGGTTTGGTGTTCTTTCTACTATAATATATTTCCTAATAAATTTTTACATTTGGTTTCAAATGTATGTGTTTTTGGTATAGTCAAGTTGTTTTCGAATTTGAAGATATTATCCCTGTCATTGAAACCTCCATTGCTGGCACTAGACATGTCAGTAGTTATTGTATTGGTAAACCTTTTCTCTTATACATTCAAATCTTAATCAGTATGTTCAATTTGTGGGATTTTAAGTCTATAGCAGAATAGCATTACGATGCTATTGGTCCGCAAGCTGCTATTGTGTCTGCCAAAAGGGTTGACTTGTTATGTAAGATTTATAGCATGTGATGACCATGCTGCCCTTGTTTTTGGTAATTAGCCTTTTATTTTTATTCTTCATACCATGTTGTAAATGTTAGTTATTTGATTTGATTCTTAAATTTTTATAATGCAAACACTGTTGTCTATTTTTACTTCAAAATTCATCAAAAGCAAACATCTTAATCCAAAATCCCAAATCTTTTGGTAGAAAAAATCCAGTATTATCTTTATAGAGTGTTCCCATCTTCAAAAAAACTCAATTTCCATCCAATTCAAAATCCTAATCTTCAAAGCAATTCAAATATGATAACACCAAATCTCAAAATTAAAATACTATGGCAAAAATAATTTAAAATTTGAGTTGTTGAGCCTACAAAATAGAATAAAATAGAATTAGATGAAATATGTAAATAAATAACAATTAAGAGATGCAATCTGATTTGTTCTCGTCTAACTGAAGTTCATCCTTCTTGTATTCTCTCCTTTAATCCAAATGAGATTCTTTCCTTATGCCTTTTCATCCAAATGGATTTCATTTGTTAGGTAGCTTAATTTTATAAATTTTTTTTGAAAACTTTCTCCATTTTGAATTTTAAAAACTAAAAATCTAAAATAGGTTTTAGAAATTATGATTTTTAGTTTTTAGTTTTGGAAATTAAAAACATAAAAAAATAAAGAAAAGTGATACATTTTTTGAAAATTTTCTCCAAATAACTAACATTTACAACTAAATGACCTTAATCACAATTTTTTTCCCCATTATTAGAAAAATACCCAACTTTCAAACAAAAAAAATCGCCCATAAGAGCATGCGTTAGATGCAATGGTGCATACACTGAAAATAACATATTGGCGTCATCTGGTGTGACACATGCACTACCTTGGCGCCATGGGTAATGTAGCATGCATGTGAGCCTTGCACCATTGCATGTGGCGCCTATGTTATTCCATTTTCTATATATAATTCCTGTATTCTCCACCATTCTTCACAAATCTTCTCACTTTCTCTCTAATTTTTTCTTCATTTCATCTAACATGATTATCAAAAAAGATGAGTATGTTTTTACTCGGCTATTAAGCTTTCTATTAAAATGAAATTCTATTTCTAATTACGGGTGGGAAACCACAATGATTTGATGTCAAAAAAACATTCTTACATGGAGATCTTGAGAAAGAAATTTATATGGAGATTCCACCAGAATGTTGGGAAAATGTTGTTCTCAATATTGTTTGTGTTTCATTATGGAACCAGAAAAAAGATACTGATCTTTGATATCGAATCACGAACCAGTAGCTCTAATCTCCAACGGCGTAGTAACGTGCTTCTGACGCAGCGGAGGAGAAAGAGGTGTGTACCTGCAAGACACTCTGACGTCCAAGTCAGTTTAATACTCAAAGTGAGAGAGTAATGAAAGTGAAGATTAGAAGAATGTACTTGATGTTCTTGATAGAAACAATTAAATACCCCGAGTGACATATAGTGTATAAATTGGATACAGGCCTTAGACTCACAATAGGTATAGAAGATCTCCAGGTATGCATACTTCATATTTCCTTGGATATTCTTGAATAATCGTTGACACAAGGATTTTGGCCCAAATCCTTAGACTATCATGAAGACTATAAGTCTTTGAAGTCTTTCCTAATTTGAATATAGCTTTATTTATTTCTACCACATCCGACCATCTTCTAGCTGCTTCATATCATCTTGTTTCTTTCCCATCATGATTAAGAAAACTTGCAATGGATTGTTCATTGACAATGATCTTCTTCCCTTTAACAAACGAAACCACTTGATAAGTAGAGGATTTTGCATGAACCCAAAAATCTCTCACAAGATGAGGAAAAACTGATCCATTGAGACAGTCAAAATAGTTTTCCCATCCTTGATTTGTTACATTAGTTAGAAGATTAAAACTGTTATCCTTGATGTAAGTTCTCTAGTTTTAAGGATTGTCATTAATTTTTGTAAAACAAATAATACAAGAATATGTTAGATAGAATGTGCTAACTTGCTAACAGGAACATGTTGAGCGAGAAGTTGCTCATTTGATAGATCGCAAGTACAAAAAATAATTGTTTCTTCAAGTTAAACAAAGGAGGGAGCTGAACCTCTTAAAGGTTAAACACAAAAGGGAGCTTAACTTTTCAGAATATGGATATCATCAAAAAATAAAAATTCTCACCGGAAAATAGATCTCTAGCATCTTGTATAGAACCTGGACATGCTGTATTTTTAATATTCTACGAAGATTTGTTACATATAATGTATTTTTAATATTCTGGGTAAATAATGTAACTATTTTTGTAAGAAAAAATTAATCTAATCCCTCAGTTTTATTCCAAAACCGAGAGGATAGTTAAGTGTTATTTTTCACTATTTGCAACGACCTTAAACAAATCTTTGCCGTCCAATTAAAGTTTATCAACGCTCAAGAATCTGCCACTAGTGATCCACATGAAACCTAAGGGACATTCATTATATAATTTCTCTTACGATATTGAAAATCTAACCTAAATGAAACGTATGAGGCGCTTGAAACCTAAGGACGCTTGGAAAAGTTCTCTACGATGGATTGCAAGAGCAGAAAATCACATAGGTTCAAGATTTGTTTTATTGAATTTTTATTTGTACCAAAAATATTTTTGATTATTGATATTAATTATCTTACCCTCTTTTTCTACCAGAAACAAATGCATGCAAGATCCGTAAAGAATATTCTTGCATCCAATATTTGATCTTCACCTAGATTCAATAATTCGAAGATCTAAAGTCTACATCTTAAGGGAATCTGATTTTCATCTAGATCCCTAGGGAATTTGATTTTTAATTATATTTTAATAATATGGGTAAACAATGTAATATTCTGGGTAAACAATGTAATATTCTAGATAAACAATGTAACAATTTAAAAAAAAATAGTAATAATCATACCCCTCGATTATTTTGATAAACCAAGATAAAAGATATGATAGTTTTAAAAATAATAAAATTTGCTGTTGATGGGGTTTGAACTCATGCACTAATAAAATTTTACCTCAGTATTTTAAACACCGAGGTGATAAATCTTTACTTTTTATGACGACCTTATTTATCTCGCATCGAATGCCGGGATAAAACACATTTCGCGTCCAACGTCAGAAGTGTTATTTGTAGTAGTGATATGACCGACCCATAATAGAATGTTATGCTCAGATAAATGATTTATATCACACACACAGAGCAAATATTTACTACATAAACAAAAATACATCAAACAAATAAATATCAAAAAATAATTAAAGGTAAACTAATATAAAGTGAAGGATAATGGAACAATCATACTAATTTAATGATCTAGGCTCTAACTTGTTGCACAAGTAATGATTAGTACAAAAACATAAGCAAAAATGTAATACGATCAAAACACAATATAATTGGATACGTCTGTCTTTGCAGGTCTGAGAAAAATTATCAAACACTCCTTAATAAGATATGAAATGAAATGGCACATGTTCCGATTATCTTTGCTTGTGTTTTTTTGTCCACTAATGATTAATTACTTCGTTGCTTAAACTTAGGCATCAAGAAGCTTGGATAATTGATTCAAAATTTGTCAGTAATTTGGCTCACTCAAAAATTTATTACTTTGAGTCTTCTCATATTCTTGTTGAACAATTAGAAACACACCAACATCTTCATAAAAACTATCTCCCAACTTAGAAAGATAATCCGATAATAGAGTATTACAACCAAAAACACAAAGACTCAATATCAAATAAAATTTTCAAGCTGCACAGTGCAAGGCCTGAGTATTCATAGTGGAGAACACCTCCTTAAACACTAACAATTGGCCAACATAAAAAGGCATGTAGTGTTTTGGCATGTACGCGTCTAGTTTTCAAAAAACGTACAAAATCAATCTTCATAATTGTGATTTTGAATCTTGATTGAAATCAATCTTGATCAGATATGAAATTGATAAAAATAAGAATTTCAATCTTGCTAACATATATTTGGGATAAATCTTTTCCAAACGAGTACGCACTTTAAAATCATATATTTCATTGAACATAAAAGGAAATAAATCTTGAAAGCGCGAGATACACTCCATTAAAACTTGTGATCCAACTAAGCATCTCAAGACACGATGTCTCGTAAAATGTTAGAACATGTTACTTAACATGTTGCTTACCACAATTGCGTCATGAAGTACTTTGAGACAAAATATCTCACAACTTGTCTGAACATCTTGCTTAACATATTGCCTACAAAATATTGTCTATCAGATGTAATAACAAATACACCTAAATTCACTAGCCATTGATCATACTTTCAGAGCATCGATAGATAACCATATAAGAATGAATCTGTCATGACACACTTTTGAACAATTTGGGACGAGAGAAACCATGAATGTCTTCTTTGAAGCGCAAATAGAATTAGGGGGAGAGAGCAAGTTTTGACATGTTTCCACCAAACAACTCTCCAGACCAGATGTGATTCACAAGCAACAATTACTAGGTTTCGATTTTCGAAAAAATCATTTCAAAATAAACACAGACGAAGAACACAATTTCGAAATCAAATCAATAGAGTGTCACTACTTCACAAGTTTGATCAAACCTTTTAATATCATGACATAAATTTTGGCTTAATGCATATCTTCATTTTATTAGTTCTATTTATAATCACATGAGGATTTATAACCATTAATTACAAATATTCTCTATCCAATATTCTAATCTATTATAGAAAAAAAATATAATTAAGGAGAACCAAGATCGGCCCAATCAATCTATAAACTCTGTTCTAAAATTTAAAATAAGCCTAAATTAAAAATAAATACAATTTTAATAATTAAAAATATACATTAAAAATAAAATTATATATTGAAACACTAAAAAAACTCAATATATTTAACCTATAAAAAAAGAAATTAACAATTATAAAATTAAAAAAATGAAAAAACAATAGACTTTCAATTTGATTTTTAATTTTATATTTTCTAATAATCTATTTAAACAAAAATAATAATAATATACAATCTATTTAAATAATGAGTTAAATATGTTTGTAGTCCATCTAAATATCTTATATTTCAATTTTAATATCTCAAAAAAATTATTTTAAAGAATGATCTTTTTAAAAAAATTTACCACACTTTTGATCCCTCGTACAATTTAACGACAACTTTTTTACAACTTAATGACATAACTAACAACGGTTTTAGCAACGATGACTACTTAGCAATTGAATTAATGACGATTTTAACATGAAGGATAAAAAATGTGAATGAAAATTCTTAAAAAGACTATTATTTGAAAAAAAAATTTATAAAGACTAAAATCAAATTTAAATTATTTATAGAGACGAAAAACATATTTAATCCTTACACCATTAATATTAATTTTATTATCTTCTTTAAATAACAATCAGAAAACTAGGCAAGTAAAGTAACCAAGAAAAAATGTAATGAGTAAAAAAATAACAAGAAAGGATTGAACCCTCAAGTCCTTCACCAACATAATAGTTCCTTAAGGAGAGGTCTAACAGACACATACATTACTTAAAAAACATTGCCTTGTGACATTCACATATGATTCTTGGCAACAAGGCAGAGATGATTCTTCTTGTGTCTAGCAAGTCCTGGCAACCCTTCAATATCTATATCTTCCTTTCTCATACCTTCAGGCATTTCCCAATCAAACGAATTGAGAAGATTCGCAGTTACCATTTCTTGCATCGCGATTGCCAATGGTATGCCCGGGCAAATTCTTCGCCCACCACCAAACGGAATCAACTCAAAATCTAATCCTTTAAAATCAACATCATTGTTTAAGAATCTTTCGGGATAAAACTCGTCTGGATCTTTCCATGTCTCGGGATCCCTATGAATGGCCCAAATGTTCACATACAGTAATGTTTTTGGTTCTATTTTATATCCATTTAGAATGAAACTTTTGTTGGTCTCTCTTGGAGCCAGTGGTACTGGTGGATAATATCTCAGCGTCTCTTTTATCACAGCTTTGAGATATACTAGCTTTTGAATATCATCTTCATCTATAAACTCTTTTTTCCCACATATGTTTCTAATTTCTTCTTGAGCTTTCTTCATTGCTCTTGGATTCTTCATTAGTGCAGTCATCACCCAAACCGATGTGGCTGCACTTGTGTCCGTAGCTGCTACAAGTAGGTTCTGTAATCAACCAAATATGATATTGATGATATATAGTTTCTTAGATAAGAGCGAGGTTTTAAAAAATAGTAAAAACAATCGCGATAAAATAAGATTCTGATCAAGGTTTTAAAAAATGGTAGCGGTCGCATTCTGACTGTCGCGATTTCGATTGGTACAAGTGTTGTGTTGCAGATAACAGTTGTTGGAGTGTGAATTTCTCACAACATTGTGCAACATAGATTTATGTAAAAATAGTAGGATTCCTATAAAATCAGAAGTTTAATTCAAAATTTCAATATTTTGATTCATATAAAAGTCATTTAATTTGTACTTTTAGAATAATTTTTTTATCAATAACGATGTGTAAACAAGTGTAATGGTGTTTCGCAGGCGTAATGGTATTTTATCGCAGTCACAACGATGTTTCGTCTACGATTTTTTTCTCAATCTTAAAACGGTATCAAAAGGCTCTGATACCGTTTTGTCGCAGCCGTATTCGTGATTGCTAACCGTTTTTTATAATCTTGATTCTGATACCAATATTATTATTCATCGTTTTTATGATAAATATTAAACTATGACTAACTCACACTCTGACAATCCTAATTATTATGCAACATTCGTACCAATTGAAATTACGAAAGTGTTACGGGACCGCGTCGGTTATTTAAAACCTTGGATAAGTGATAGAACCGAAAAAAATTTTGAGGATCATGAACACATACCATAAGGACAGCTTTGATGTGATCATTGGTGAGATGAATTGAGAGATGACCTTGATTTTTTAGCTCAAGCAAAACATCAACTATATCCTTCTCTTCTTCTTCTCTCTTCCTATTATTAGGATCAAGATGTTCCTTAAGCACTTGTTCAAAAAATGCATCCAAAGACTTAAAAGTGTTGTCAACTCGAGCAATCGAGCCGGTAAGTTTATCAATCCATCCCATGAAAGGAATATAATCTGAAACATAAAAGGAAAGAAAAATAGCTTGTGTCTCATTAAGTAAATCATGGAACCTGCTTTTTTCACCTCCTTCATTTTCATAATTTTTTCCAAAAGCTATTCTACATACCATAGAGCTTGAGACAGACATAAGAATCTCACTAAGGTTTGAAACTTTGGAAGAATGAGCATGCTTAGATATCTTTTCAATCAATCTCTTGACCTCAGATTTTCTTATAGGAGAGAAGCTAGAAATCTTTTTGGAGCTAAAGAAGTGGACAACACAGATTTTTCTTATCTCTCTCCAACAATCATTGTACGGTGAAAAGATCATGTCTATGCCATTGTAAGAGAGTTTCTGTGTGCCATGTGATGGAGGTCTACTAGATACACCATGGTCATGATCTTTGAGAATTTGTTGAGCTAGTTGTGGTGTGGAAATAACAATAGCTTTCTTGAAACCAATTTGAAGGGAGAAAAGAGGGCCATAAAATTTTGAGAGATTCAAGAATTGAATATGGAGATTTGATATGTCAAGTTGATGGAGGTTTCCAATTATGGGAAGGCCTTTTGGACCTTTTGGAAAGGTTGATGATGAGTTCTTGATATTGGTTTTGTATTTCATGAAAAGGAATAACACCAATAAAGGAAGGGCTAGAAGTGTTTGAAGAAATGATACCATTGTTGATAAGAGCTTTGCAAACCTCGTGTGTTGTCTGAACAAAACCTCGTGTCTTTGTTTTTATGTTCAGTTTTACTAACAAGCCTGACTATGAAAGATGCATATGTCTATTCCTTATGTAAGCTCGATTATCGTGTCAATATGTCACTCACTATCTATTTACTTCTTAAATTATTGAGTCATTAGTAAAAATAATAATTTTATAATCAATGTTTTACCTAGTTTTTAACGCAAACTAATTACTTTTTTTTAATAGGAGTATTTTAATAAAACTATATCTTTGGGGTTGAGGAATGTTGGTTGTACTAGAGACTAATGGATTATGTTTTACTTAGTAAATCGGTCAAAATTTGAAAATATGCATTGATGACACGGTCGTCAAGCCCCTATAAGGAGGATAACATGAAGAAGATTTAGAGGAGACTTTAGAATTAGTAAGAAAGTATAACATGTGATTGAATCCAAGCAAATGTTCATTCAGAGTGAAGGTTGTAAAATCCTAGGCTTCATGATGACAAGATGAGGAATTGAAGCAAATTCGGACAAATGTCAAACAATCATAAATATGAGAAGTCCGACCTCGATAAAGGATCCTCAAAAGCTAACAAGGAGGGTTGCGACACCATCCCATTTTTTTAATCATGCACACGTGACAGATCTATTCATTTCTTTACAACACAATGGAAGTCATCGAGTTTCAAATGAACAGAAGAATGTAAAAAAAATCTTTTCAAGAATTAAAAATTTGCGTGACATCCCTGTCTATACTCATGCGCCCAGAAAAAGGAGGACCCTTGTTCCTTTACATATAAATGACTAATAACTTTATAAACAAAGTCTTGGTCCAGGAAGAAGACGGAGGAGAAGGACCACTTTACTTCGTTAGCAAAGTTCTAAAGGAGGATGAACTATACCATTATAATATAAAATGCCTAGCGTTGAAGTCCGTCATTACAACAAGAAAGCTAAGTCCTTACTTCCAGGGCTATCAAATCATAGTAAAAACAACCATCATATGAAATAGGCACTAAAGATACTAGATCTAGTGGAAAGAATAGTAGCCCGGACGATCGAGCTATCAAAATATGACGCTTATTTCATGCCTAGGTCCAACATCAAATCCCAAGTTTTGGCAGACTTTTTGTTTGAATTCAACTTGACAGCAGAATCAGAAGCCCCTCAAATCTAAACTTTATTAGTGGACGTGTCTTCAAATTTGAAAAGAAGCAATGCCAAAATCATGCTGGAAGGGTCGTGTGATATGTTGCTAGAGCAATCTTTGTGTTTCAGCTTTAAGGCTAGTAATAATCAGATGGAGTATGAGGCCTTAATTAATCTCATGAATAAAATTATCTCGTGAAGTAGGAGCCACTCACCTTATAGTAATGAGTGACTCCCAATTAACCACCAACCAAGTCAAAGGCGGGTATCTGTTGGTGCACAAATGAGAGATGAAAGACAAAAATAATATATTAAATGACGACTATAAAATAAGGAGTAATGGATACATTGACCTATCTACTACTAGGCTATTTATACATAATATTAGGGTATAATAAAATACTAAAATATCCTCTAACAGAATTAGTCAACAAGACATTCCTAAAATATAAATTATTTCCAACACCATCCCTTAATTTATATTTACACAAAACTGACAACACCAATTTCATCCCTCAAATGGATAAAGTGTTCAGTCTTGACATCCTTCGTCAGAACATCTGCTAGCTGCTTCTGGTTGCTACAATGTACAATCTCATTCAGAAAAACAGATTTCAGCTTGAAAGCCCATATGACGTTGATGGCTTTCTTCTCCTCTGAAAGCCCAATTAACTCCCAAATCTTGTTTCTTTCTAAATTCTCAAGTTTTTCTTTCATGGAATTCAACCACACTTTCTTCTTGAGAGCTTCACAGGTTGACAACGCAACCACCAGTTGCTTATTGGAGCACTAAGAAATAGGACTTTCCAGATACAAACAAAAATATCCAGAAGTATTTCTTCTGTCAACTATGTCTTCATATCAATCAAATTTTGGATAGCATATCAGCTCTGCATCTGATCTAACACTAGAAGGGAACAACACTCTATACCTCAGAGTCCCTTCAGTATCTTGCAGCTTGTCAAACTCTGCAAATCTCCTTGGTATATTTCTGACTCTATGTGGCCTCTAAACTTGTTCAGAATCTCCTTCTAATTCTGGAACAACGTCTCCTTCTGGACTTTCTTCAGAACTTTGACTACCACCAGAAGCTCCGCCTTTCTTAACTTCTGGACCTCGTTTAGAACCACTACCTTCAGAAATACCATCTTCAAAAGTTTGATCATCTTTAGAAGCTCTGCCTTCAGAAGTTCCACTTTTAGAATCCTGATCACCGTCAATGGCCAGATTTCCTTCAAAAGCTCCTCCTTCAGAAGGTCCATCCTTAGAGTCTTGATTTCCACCAGAAATATGATCATCTTTAGAAGCTTGTCCTCCAAAACTTATGTCTTCAGAGTTTTCCCTTCTAGAAGCATGATCACCACCAGATTCTGGATCATCATCAAAATCTGGATCAGAATCAGATTCACCATCTGACTCATCTTTAGAGTCTACAAAAGATTCTTCACCCTCTGACTCTGACTCACTTTCAGAACTTTCAAGTTCCGACTCATCTTCAGAAGCAAAATCTCCTTCAGATTTTGACTCATCTTCTGATTCTTCTTCAGACTCAGAATCACCTTCAGATTCTGACTTGTCTTCAGCTTTAGAGTCATCTTCTAACTCTAAGTCATCTTCAGAAACCTCAGATTCTGACTCATATTCAGAATCTTCAGCGTCATCTTCTGATTCTAACTCATATTTGAACACTCCTTCAGAGTCAGAATATTCAGAATCATCTTCTTCCCCTTCATAATCATAAAATGACAATCTCACAGGTTCCTCATCTGATTCATAAGCCATTAATAGCACTGGTTCATCATCTGAATCTCCTCTGGCTATTTTTACGTCTTCTTTGTTTGACCAACAATCTTTAGCAAAGTGGCCAAACCTATTACAACAGTAACACTGAACCATTCTCTTGTCATACTTCTCATTTCCCTTCTAATGTTTCTTTTCATCAGAATAAAAGACTTCTGACTTCTGGGAACTACCACCATGTCTGTTCTGCTTCTGGTCTTTCTTGACAAAATAAGCCTTTAGAGCCTGCTCAACTTCCGTCTCATAAGTTCTTTCAGTCAAACGCAACTCTTGCACCTCTATACTGCTTTGTAGCTCTTCTATTCTCATGGTGTCCAAATCTTTAGAATGTCCAATTGCTACCACAATGTAATCAAACTGATAAGTTAAATATCTCAATACCTTCTCTATGATTACTTGTTCAGAAAGGGTTTCTTCACAAGCTTTCATCTCATTAGTGATCAAAATCACTCTAGAGATGTACCCAGAAACCTTCTCGTTGTCCTTTATGTTGAGATTCTCATATTGTTTTCTTAGAGACTGAAGCTTCACCTTCTTCACTGATGCGTCACCACCGTAACATCTGACCAGTGTGTCTCATGCATCCTTTGTTATTTCAGAGTCAACAATCTTCTCAAACACATTTGCATCCACACACAGATGGATATAGAACAATGCTTTTTGATCTTTCTTCCTTATCGCCTTCTGTGTTGTCTTTTGTGCCTCCACCACGTCTGTTATTAATGTAGCATAGCCATCGGTGACAAGATCTAACATATCTTAAGAATAGAACAACACGCGCATCTGGATCTTCCAACGATTCTAGTTTTTGCCATCAAACACTGGAAGCTTGGACCTGATATCGCCGTTTCCATTCATCTTGAACCTTGTGCAGTTCACTCAAAACCTCACTAACACACAGTGTTTCCCAAATCCCACATAATCAGAAAAAATGTGATTCTCAACCATACAACACCTAAATGTTTACTCGTGTTTCCCGTGTTTCCCCGTGAATTTCGAACCAGAGCTCTAGATACCAATTATTGATGCACAAAGGAGAAATGAAAGACAAAAGGAATATATTAAATGACGGCTATAAAATAAGCAGTAATGGATACATTGACCTACCTACTACTAGGCTATTTATACACAATATTAGGGTATAATAAAATAATAAAATACCCTCTAACATACTTAGTCAACAAGACATTTCTAAAATATAAATTATTTCCAATAGTATCATACTAAACATCCTTTGTTATTCAAGTATTTGCATACCGTTTAGAGAATATCTAAGAGTTTTTAACTTTTTGTAGTCCATATACCCTGAGAAGGCAACATTAGGGTTGATCTATTAACTAATGTCGTTGGTACTAAAAAGTATGTCTTAACAAAACTGTAATTCAATAAACTTTAGAAATCCCCAACACAGAGGATAAGGCCGCCCATATGATTATGTTGGACGTCATCAACAGTTAGATGTCCCCCATCATTAACACTACTACAAAATATATCTTTGGTAACACTACTGTTACTACAGCCGTCTAAATAACCGTAGTAATAATTGATTTTTGCTTGTGTGGATTTTTTAATATTTTATTAAAATATATTTTATCAAGGTCCTTAAACACAACCGTTGTGATATATTAAAGGTTACTTGCTTCAATTCCCAGCACTAATATTTTCTTCTTCTTTTCGTTACAGAAATAGGTTGTCATTTTACTTTTATAAATATATTAAAATAAAAATACTTATCACCATGGTTAATACCAGAAATCGTTGTGAATAATACTTACATATTATTTGTGAAGTTATCAAGCTTTCCCTCATAATATTTGTGACTCTCAAAACAAAACCCTAACAACGCTCTCTTCCACATGCAGTGAATTCTTCCTGATAAGCATATTTAAACTTAAAGATAATCTAGTTCATCCACTTTCTCTTTCATCTTCTTCTTCATGAGCTTTTTTCCAAGTTAGTCATACATTTTCTTCCTTTTTTTTTTCTCAAAACAAAACCCTAACATATCTCTCTTCTAATGTAGCAAACTCGTCCTAATAACCTTCTTCAAACTAAAGGTAATCAAGTTCATATGCTTTATCTTTCTATTTCTTCTCCATTAGCTTCTTCCATGTTTCATATTTGTTCCATGTATGAGTACACTAGTTCTTCTTAAAAAGGTTTTTTTCTTCTTCATTTGGCATGATTTACTTCTTTTTTGGATTATGTTTCTGTTTAAGTTATGATGATTTTAATGCTAGTTTATGTTTCCAAAATAGGTAACATTTTGAAAGTTGTTTATATTTTGAAATATAGTTCAAGAAAGCACATACTATGGGTGTGGTTCATAAATGGTTTGTATTGCCATGGAGAAACAATATAAGAAATATTAATCTATTTTGGAAGCTTCATCCTCCTTATATTTTTTCTTCATAACAACACAAAGTAGATCAATTTCATATCATTCCACGAATCTTTTCAATAAAAGGCATGTTGTTATTGTTTTGTTGATAAATGTTTATGTATGTTGTTGTTGATAAATGTTTCTCAGAAGACCCAGTTGAGTTTATTATATTGTTTGTAGATTGTCTATTTCACTAACACTTCACTGAACATGCATTCATTTAAATTGATTTAGAAAATAATATTTTGAAAATTAATTTATATTTTAAAACTAACTTAGATCAATCAATGTTTTTTAAATTGCATGCATCTCGTAATTCATTTATCGCTCTTTAACATGTAGAACTTGGTTCATTGCCCCAAGTTCTTTAAAGCAAAAGTTCATTCTCTTTTAGTTTATATTGTAAAACATCAAATTTGTTGAGAAATTCCAGATCATATTCATCGTTTTCATCATAATAATCATCATCAACGATTAAAATAATGACGATGATAAAGATTATGATAATTCCTAATTAGTCAATATATTGATACTTTGCAAAATAAACTATGAGAAAATAAACCGTTGCTTTGAAGAACTCGAGGCATTGAACCAAATTCTATGTGTTAAATTGTAAGAGAATATGAATTAAGAGGTGCATGCAATTTCAAAAATAGTGGTTCGCTTTGAAGGTTGAGAAACACACAGGAAATGGGGGAGGGGGGGGGGGGATTGTATTGGGTTTTTAAAAAAAACTTTTTTCTTAGAAATGCTTCACACAAACAATCAAGATAGCTAAGCTAAAGAAATAAAAGTGACACAATCAGTTTATATAAATTCACCTTAAACAAGGCTACTCTTATCCATCCGCCAAGGTGATTTCGCCTTCAAAAATGACTTAATTTATTAATCTTGGAAGATTACAAACAAACGTATAAGAGTTAGAAAACACCTTATCCGCCTCAAATATATAGACTAATACTTAGTCACTTGAAGGAAAAAAAATCTCAAAAGATTACAATAACGTCCAAGAGTTAGAAAACACCTTAGCTCTCTCAAGTATACAAACTATCACTTAGTCACTTGAGGAAAAACAAATCTCAAAAGATTACAATAGAAAGTGTTTACAATAGTGCTTCTAGAATAAGAAAAATGAAACAAAGTTTAAGAACAAATGTCTACACACAAATATGAGCAACAACTATTTGTGTTTATGAGTTTCTCTTGGATGAATATTTTCTACATGAATGTTTTTGCACAGTAACTCTTCATTTCAATGGTGTTGTTTCAACTTTGTTAATTCTTTAATGAAATAGTCATCCCTTTATATAGGCTTAAAAAGTAGAACATTGGGAAGGATAAAGCGTCACTATCATTGCCAGCTGACATAACGGTAGCATGAGATCGTGGGAAACAAATGTACAACATTTGTGACTTCTTAACTCGAAGCAAAAGCTTATCTGAGAAGTACACAAAAATCCTTTTCTGGAGATATTCAACATTCATCAGAACTGCTGATGTTTCTTGAGAAGTGGATGCAATAGTTCTTCTAAGGCATGATAACAATGATTATGATGATCTTTCCAGATAATTATCCAAAATCAAACAAAATATTCATCAGAACTGCTGAGGTTTACCCTGTCTTGGTATGATAATGAATCAGAAGATGAAGTTAACAATGAATATGCAAAACTTATGTTGGCTCTTTCTGGAATATGGGAAGATGAAATGGAAGCTTATGATGATAGTGTTCTCTATAGAGATCTTGATACATTCTACAAAGATACCTAAGACAAGTGTGAAGAAGATATCAAAGTAAAGGAAGATCAAGGAAAAATCATAGCTAACTTGGAGAATGAAAAAAAGAAGCTCCGATGTACTATTTCTCATCTTCATAGTGAGGTAACTCTATTAAATTCCAAGATTAATAACATGTCAGGCTCATAAAAAAAACTGGAAGATATAGCTGCTATGATGGAAGAAACTGGAGATACTGAAGGTGAATATCAATTTGATAATGATTAAAGTAGAGTGTTTGTGGTGAAGTCTTTTCCTTCTGAAAGTAAGAGAATAATCAACATGTCCAACCGCATGTTACAACATTCTGGCATACATGATAAAACATTGATCAAATTTCAATTATCAACTTGAATTTGCTATTATTGTGGCAAGCATGGTCATATAAAGCCTTTCTGCTATAAACTGTATGGAGATAAAAACTCTTCAGATCATTCTAAGGTTGGGCAAGTAAGGAAAAAGAGAGGGGTTAAAAATATGTATATGAACTTTATTGCTCATACTTCCTTAAGAGGCTCATATGGAGAAAACATGAATTTTGATAGTAGGTGCTCTATCCACATGACAGGAGTTCAAAAGTTGTTGCTGAATATTAGGTCTCATGCCACTAGATCTGTAAGATTTGGTGATGGGTTCAATGGTGAAATCAAAGGAGTTGGGAAGTTGATGTGTGATGGTTCTTCTAATTTAAAAGATGTCAGCATGAGTCAGGTGTGTGACCAAGGATCATTAGTCATTTTTTAAAAATCAAAATGCTTAGTCAAAGATGAGAAAAACTCAGTGTTGATGAAGGGTAGAAGGTATAAGGACAAATGTTATATAATGAAACCTCAATTAAATGCGTCTTTTTCCTCGTGTTCAAAAACCAGTAAGAATGAAGTAAAATTATGGCACAAGAAATTTGGGCACCTTCATCTCAAAAGAATGAAGGAAGTACTATTTGTGGGAGCCATTAGAGATATACCAGAGCTAAAGATTGAAGAAGAGATAGTCTGTGATGAGTGTGATTTTAAGTCTCAATGCATGAAGTCACACCAAATGTTTCAGCATCAGACTACTTCCAGAAGGTTAGAACTTCTTCACACGGACTTAATGGGACCAATGCAGGTTGAGGGTATGGGTGGTAAGAGGTATGCTTATGTGCTTATAGATGATTTTTATGGATAAAATTTCTGAGAGAAAAATCAGATGCTTTTGAGGTCTTCAAAGACTTGTGTCAAAGTATTCAAGAAGAGAAGAATGATGATATTGTCAAAATTAGAAGTGAACATGACAAAGAGTTTGAGAATAAAAAATTCTCAGAATTTTGTGCTTCTAACAGTATTAGTTTTGAGTGCTCACAACAAGGGGGACTTGTTGAACAAGTGACCAAGGAGATTCTAGAATCATCTAGAGTCGTACTTCATGCTAAGGAATTGCCTTCATATTGTTGGGTAGAAGCCATGAGCACTGCTTGTTATGTTCATAATATGGCTACTATGAGGAAATATACTCCAGCAACTCTTTATGAGCCATGGAAAGGAATGAAGCCTAGAATCAATTATTTTCATATCTTTGGAAGTAAATGCTACTACTTGGCTAACCAAGGTCAGAAGGGAAAGAAGAATTCCATAAGGGATAAAGGGATATTTATGAGTTACTCTTCAAAGAGCAGAACTTATAGAGTTTTTAACTCTAGAACTGGAATGTCTTTGGAGTCTATCAATTGGTAGTTGATGATTCAGTTGCTGAAGAGAATGATGATGTAAGAGACAATGTTGGAACATCCTGTGTGCAAACTGATGAAGCACTAAGGGAGGATATAGGTGAATTCACAACCATAGAATCCGTGAATTCTCAATCCAGTAAAGATCTATCTACTGAAGGACAGATAGATCATTTCAGGGATCTGACTATAAGTCACCCTGATAAAGGTAACATCACTAAATTTAAACAGAAGATGTCAAATATATATGGATGTGTTACCTTAAGGGAAACAAGAGAAAGTTTCTTTGAACCGGTGTTGAAGAGATATGATGTCAAAAAGGATGTCATGACATTTCATAGTGAAGATTTGAGTTCTTTCAGATATCTTATTCAATAGGGTTGTGTGATACGATGGGAGAACTGACTTGGGTTTTGCGTTTGTTTTCGCAAATGTTTCGGTTGAGCAAGAGTCACCATCGACTTTTTATTTTATCCTAAGGAAAGGTTAAAAAGCACAGCAAAAACCTTTGAGATGTTTTCTTGGGTTCGGGGAGTAGATTATAGAAAGGGAAGGTATTAACACCCTTTCTATCCATGGTTATCCATGGGCTCTTAGTTACTTGCTTAGATCACTTGCCTTGCATTTTCAATTGTTTGAAATGGTGCTTTGTGTGTGGGTTTGAAAATGTTTTGAAAAGAGGCCATTTGTTGTGGCAACCTTTGTAATGATTCATGTTTGAATGTATACAAAGGTGTGTATCTTTTGAAAAGTTTTCAATGTTTTTTAGAAAGTTGTTTTGAAAGTGTGTTGTGATGTGTGTTTTGAAAAGTAGGCAAGTGTGTTTTGCAAGTTGATTCAAGTAACTAAGAGTTGTCTACCCCTAAATTTACTCAAAGGTTTTTCCTATGTTTTAACCCTTTTAACAATTTCGTTCCACCATTGTATTTGGTGGACAATCTTGTGTTAGGATGTTAACGGGACGGGCGTGGGTCATCGTTTAGACCATGATTGCAATGGTGCCAAGTGTCTTTGGCAACTTCTCCTTTAAGGGACTTGATCATTTTTAGGCAACTTTCGAAAGCGTCATCGAGGGACTATGATCATTTGATATTGTTTTGTTTTTGCCAAAAACACCCAACATGCAACATGGCCCATTATTGAAGGCAACAAGTGGAGTAACCCTAGGGGTGCAAGTGTGATTGGTGTTGTCCATTTTTATACTTTTTGTCTTTGAATTAGGTCAAGCTATTTGTTATTTGATTTTTGCATACAAACCCTAAGTCTATCATGGCATTTTTAGAAAGCTTTAAAGTGCGGAAAATAAAGTCCTAAATTATTACAACATAATTATGGGATGGGGGGTACAAATGTTCAAATGGGGATATTTAGCAAGAAATTTAAATCTAAACTATTACATCCAAATTGAATATACAAGTTAATTTAATTATACAATAATTGAATAAAAAATACAATAAATATGCAAGATGCAAAAAATGATTTTTATATGTATGTAAAAGTATTTTTCATGTGACAAATAAACAAAAATAAAAAGGATTAATTTTTGGATTTTTTCATGGTTTTAGGGCAAAACCCTAATTTTGTAAATAAAAGGTATTTATTATTTAATATATACAATGTTTATTAATTATATACAAAAAATAAATAAAAAGGAAGTATATTGTAAAAAAGTGATCTTTGAGGTCAAATATTAATAAAAATAAAAATGTATTATTTTTGTATTTTTTCCCTAAATATTCTAACAAATATATAAGTATTTATATTATTTACCAAATATATTAAATATGTACAAAAATAAAAATATTTATTATTTTAAAAAAAAAGTATATTTTTTAGAAGATGTTTTCCAAAGATAAAATAAAATAAAATCAGAAAATGAAATATGTTTGTATTATTTTTTAGTATTTTAAGTAAAAGTATATATATATATATATTATTTTACATACATATGTTTAAATAAAGCAAATAAAAGCCAAATAAATATAAAAAAAGTGAAAAAAATATTTTTAATGTTTTTTCATGCTTGAATAAAAATATAAAATCAGAATCAAAAAGAAAAAATAAAAAATGACAAATATATCATGCAATGGGCCAGGGGGGTGTATGTGAAATAAAGGGGTGCAAAAAGCAGGTTGACTCAGGCCCAACCCAAGTCAACTCTGTCTTCAACCTCTAGACAAATTCAAACAAAAAACGCGCGCCCTTCCTCCTTCTCTGCAATCTCTTGATTCCTTGACTTTTAACAAAAACTCACAACACAAACATTATAGAGCATCATGTCACGAGTTCATACATATAAAAAACTTGATCTAACTCTCAGAAATGAGAGAGAATTTCTTCTCCCCCAATTTCTGACCTAAGTTTTTTTCCAATGTTCAGGTCCAAAATTCTCTCAGCATACACAACATAAATGAAAAGTAACTATATGGATGGCTTCAGGGCTATGATTAGAACATGCTTTCTTCACAAACTTAAACCTAACTATGCCTGGATAGAGAGATAGAAGTTCAAAGTTTTACCTGTTCAGCTTGAGTCGTGTACAACAATGGAGGCACTTTCAATGCAGTGTGAGGACTTGTACAACTTGCTTGAGGTCCAAGGATGCTCTTCCAACCTCTAGCTTGCTTTGAAACTAGCTGAATCGAGCTATGGAAGTTCACCTGCAAAGTTGAAAACTGAAAATGGCAAATGATGTTAGGGATGTTACAGTTTGTGTTCAATGCTTGGGATAGCTTCAGTGGGTGATATGGAACATGTTTGAACTAGCTTTGGCCAAAACGCACGAGTGGAAGTGTTTGTGGAAGTCAAGTTGCAGAAGGGACTCTGTTTTTGCAGCAAGAAGGTGTTTCTGTGAATGAGGAGGTATTGAAGGTGGTTTGCTCGTGTTTCAGGTTAGTTAGGGTGTATGGAAAGTGTTCACAAAGTTTGTTTTGGTTAGTTCTTGCAGGAATGAGAGATGTGGTTAGTTTTGCAAAGTTTTTCTATCTTAAGCAAAAGTTGTCAAGTTGGGTTATAGGCTCATACAGGCCCCTCAAGCATGCTGCATAAATCACTCTTGATCAGTGGAATTGGTTCCTGAACTTGTGCCCAAAAGATCTGCCTTGGTACTTCTTAGATTTTTGTTTTGTCATAAAGTGCTACTTTATCAAAATGGCTAAAATGCATTTTCTAATTATGGATTAATCTAACATGTATTGCCCAAATGAATGAAATAACATCTTGGCACAATGGTTTAGCATTGAATTATTGAGTAAGAAAGGGATTAGAGGCCTGTAACTAGCTTGTGCAAGTTGATTTCAAAAATGCCTAAGTTATGAACATGCATTTGGCCATGAATCAAAGTGACTTTTGCCCATATTGACAAATTCGATTCTCCCTAACCACAAGGGTGTTTGAGAAGTTCTTGGACAATTTGGAAAGCTTGGAATGTGTAATACAATCCATATTTGTAATGCAAGTTGAGATTCCAAGTGGAAGCATGTGAAAAGTGGCCATGAAGTTAGGCAAAAATCCTGCCTAAAATAGGTCAAAAAATTTCTAAGTTAAGAATGTTTTGCACCCCTATTCCAAAAATCATAACTTGAGCTACAAGCTTCTTTTGAGGAAACTTTGTGAATCAAAGTTGTATATTTTGCAATGGACTATAACTTTCAAGTTTTAAGTTTTGTTTGAATCCAAATGTATCTTGAAAAGATGGGATAAAGTTAGGAAAAAATTAGGAAATTTCATAACTTAGAAAATTTCTAAGTTATGAAATCTCTTCATTTCAAACCCTAATTTGTAATTTTTGGTTTCTTGATGAACAAGTTTCATAATTTGACATGTCTTGATGAAAAATGATTCTTGACACTTGATTTTGACCAAAAAGTCAAAGTTTGACTTTTCAGTACATAGTCAAATTTTGATCAGTTGACTGGAAAATTCATCTGTCAATCTTGTGCATTTGGGATTTTTTGAACTTGTTGAACATGTCAAGACAATTCCATTGAGTCCTTGAGTCCATATGTGAGCTTGAATTCCCATTGGCCAGGTCAAACAGTCAAAAATTGCCTTTGTGCAGTCAAAACCCTAAAAATGACCATTTTGCCCTTTTGGTGATCTGATCAAATTTCTTGTGGAATTGTGATCCAAACTTGACCAAATGGTTCATATGAGTTCATAATGTTGATGTGGGTCAAAAATCATGAGTTTTGACTGTCAATTGACCACAATTGACTTTTTCCCCAATACAGTTGATTTCTAGGTCAACTGTCCAATTGACTGGGCAAAGATTGGAATCAAGGCTTGAAACTTGGTATGGATAAACTTGTAGGTCCAACATGAAGCATGAAATTCACTTTGGGCATTTAGGTCAAAACATCTTTGTGCAAACTCAAACCTTAATTTGGGTCAACAGTGCAAGGAGGAGTCTTGAGCAGAGCAAACCCTAACTTGATCTTGAGCTCCAAGGGTCTTGTGGTGAGAAAATATTGAGGAAATGGGAGGGAAAATTTTGGGGTACAACAGTTTCCCCTGTTCAATCTTCTTAGACCTGAGGATGTAGATTGATTTGCGCGCCTTTCGTGATCCGAAGGTGGAAGATGATTGAACACTAAAGTGCCCAGAAATTTGCACTCGCATAGTGGAGTATCAGCAATGTGATGTCAGGAATGGGATTATAGATGCCATTTGGAGAAATGGTGGATAGGAGGATGGGCTTATAGATGCCATCTGGAGACGTGACAGAACCTTGTCGGGAATGGGCTTATAGATGCCATTTGGAAGTGTTGATCGCGTAAGAGATTCCTTAGCGAGAACTTGCGTACTTTGAGAAAGGAAGATGGTTTCCTGGCCTGTTACAGGTGTTGATCTTCAAACTCTTCATGCAGATATGCCCTGGCTAGATACAGGTATCGAATCTACAATCAAACGCTCATAGATATGCCCTGGCTAGATACAGGAATCGAATCCGGAATTGGTCGTCTACAGATATGCCCTGGCTGGATACAGGTATCGGATCTGGAATTTGGTTGTCTACAGATATGCCCTGGCTGGATACAGGTATCGAATCTGGAATTTGTTGTCTACAGATATGCCCTGGCTGGATGTAGGTATCGAATCTGGAATTTGCAAAAGGTTGGTAGAGATAGCTTTCCTGGCTGGATACAGGTGTAAACCTCTGACCTGAGAATGAAAGATAATTTCATGGCCTATTACAGGGGTTGATCTTCAAACTCTTCATGCAGATATGCCCTTGCTAGATACAAGTATCGAATCTACAATCAATCACTCACAGATATGCCCTGGCTAGATACAAGAATCGAATATGGAATTGCGATAGTTGATAGTAATCATCTTTGGATTGAACTTTTCCTGAAAAGGCAAAACATTAGTTGTATGCAATGTCATGATGTATGAGATGCATGAAGTCATGATGTTCTCAAGAATAAATGAGATTGTGTGATATAATGCGTATATGCATGCGTCATGGTGTATGATAATGTGATGAATGTATTTCTGTCTAGGAAAATAAATCCTTGACGACTGTCGGGAGTTTGTGGAATCCTGGGCTGATGTTGAAGAGTAGAGTTCTTCGCTTCCGCTGGGGATGATGGTTGCAAGAATAAATCGGTAGGAGAAGACGACTCCGTTGGGGAATAAACTTGTTGGAGAGATTACTCTGCGGGGAATTACTCTGTGGGAAGAGATACTTCGTTGAGGTTTTGATGAGAGCTCCGCTGGGGATTCCACTGATATGTTATGTTGGGGAATTTGATGAACTCCGCTGGGGATAGGAAGAACTTCGCCGAGGATGATCTTTCCGTGGTAAATAGCTGAGGATAACCCAGTTATACCCTGGTGGGAAATAACCTTTGAATAAAGTCGGGGAGAGACGTATGTACTCTGCAGGGGGTAAGCTTCTAGAATCTACCGGGGATAATGATTCAACTTTCCTGGGGAAACTTTGGGTTGCACAGGGGAATGGTTCCACTGGGTGTCTTGTATTCCTCTGGGGAACAATCTTATATTAAGACTGCCGGGGATGCTTGTTGAGGAATGTCTATACTCCGCTGGGGAATGTTGAGACCTTATGGGGATACCCAACTTCCTTAAGGCTGACAGTAGACTAACTCTGCTTGGGGAGAGTATCGCTGACTTGTTGGAGATACTGTGCCTTTTTAGGGCTGATGGGGGACCAACTCTTCCTGGAGAGAGTATTGTTGAATCTTGTCTTACTCTGTGGGGAGTTGAGGTAACTTGGTTACATTTATTCAGCCGAACTTACCTTGGTACCTAGGTAGACAGAGAAACTAGATTGCTTGGACAATTCTTTACTGCCCCTGTTTCTGATGCCATCTGTAATTAGTCTTTTGTTTCGCATGCAAATATTCATGATTAGCGATTAATGTCAAATGCATATATCAAAAATGAACATTGGATGTTCTTTGCAAAACAAAACGGAAAAAGGAAAAACGATTGGCAATTTGTCTGGAAAATTGCACTTGTATTGATTTTGAAATTTGCCTGTAAATAGGCATTTTGTGTACAGGAGGCTGACGTCCTAATAAGAGAACGCCGCCGAGCAAAAATAGAGTTTATACAATTTTGTGAAAAGGAAACAAAACAGCTGTGTGAAAAATAATCCCACTGGGTTCCAACTCTGCTATCGCCTTTATGTCTTCAAACGTCTCATCACTTTGCTGCTTAGTCGGAGATGAAGCTGATTGATTGATGCCGAAGTCTGGATGCAAGGTGATCCAATGAGACATAGTATTACGCTTTATCCCTAACTTTTTCCTGGACCGCCCTTTCGGGTTTTCAGTCCATCGGGATACCCATTTTTGCCCAAGCCGCCTTTTCAGGTTTTCGACTTGCCGGGTGTACATATTTTTTCATTTCGTCCCTTATTTTTGCCCGAACCCTTTTGGTTCGCCGGGAAGCCCTTATTTTTTCCTAGGTCTGTCAACCTAGCGGGTCTTTAGTTCATGTGTAGTATCTTTTTACTATGTCTGCATTGGCGGGGTGAGGAAGATCGTCACCATCCATGGTGGTTAGAATCATGGCTCCTCCTGAGAAGATATGTTTAACCACAAATGGCCCTTCGTACGTAGGGGTCCATTTGCCCCTGGGATCACTTTGAGGAAGAATGATGTGCTTGATTACCAGGTCTTCGACTTGATACTCTTGTCGTCTGACCTTCTTGTTAAATGCCCTGATCATCCGTTTTTGGTACGTCTGACCATGACAAATAGCAGTGAGTCTCTTTTCATCAATTAGGTTTAATTGATCAAGCCGAGTCTGGATCCAGTCATCTTCGCTCAAATCTGCATCCTTCATTATCCGGAGAGAGGGTATCTGGACTTCAATAGGCAAGACTGCCTCCATGCCATAGACCAAGGAAAAGGGAGTTGCCCCTGTTGACGTCCGTGCTGAGGTACGATACCCATGGAGAGCAAACGGTAACATTTCGTGCCAATCTTTGTAGGTCACTGTCATCTTCTGCACAATCTTCTTGATGTTCTTATTAGCTGCTTCTACAGCCCCATTCATCTTCGGCCGGTAAGGTGAAGAGTTGTGGTGTTGTATCTTGAATTGCTCGCAGAGCTCAGTGATCATCTTGTTGTTAAGATTGGTACCATTATCCGTAATGATCCTTTCCGGGACGCTGTATCGATATATCAGGTTGTGCCGAATGAACCGTGCCACGACGTTCTTGGTTACGGTAGCATAGGAAGCTGCTTCAACCCACTTTGTGAAGTAATCAATCGCTACCAGGATGAAGCGATGCCCGTTGGATGCCGTAGGTCTGATTTCGCCGATCATATCAATGCCCCACATTGTAAAAGGCCAAGGTGATGTCAAGACGTTCAGAGGAACCGGAGGAATGTGCACCTTATCAGCATAGATCTGGCATTTATGACAAGTTCGAGAATGCTGATAACAGTTGGCTTCCATTGTGGACCAGAAATATCCGGCCCGAAGGATTTTCTTTGCCATGGTATGTCCACTGGAATGCGTTCCGAAGGTACCTTCATGTAGCTCTACCATGATCCTTTCTACTTCAGTCTTATCCATACAACACAGTAAGGTTGAATCATGGTTTCGCTTGTAGAGAATGCCATTGCTGAGGAAGAACTTTGCCGCAAACCTTCTCAGGAACTTCTTGTCATTAACAGATGCGCCTTTGGGGTATTCTTGAGCTTCAAGGTACCTCTTCACTTCATGATACCAAGGTTTTTCAGTTACCTCTTCAGCCTCAAGATCGCAGCAATGTGCAGGTTTGTCCAATTTCCAGATAATGATTCGGGGCGCCTTGTTGTCCCATTTGACTTTGAACATAGAAGACATCGTAGCCAACGCGTCCGCTAACTGATTCTCCTCTCTTGGGAAGTGTTCAAAAGTTATCTCTTCGAAGTGGGGAATCAACGTCAACACATACTCCTTGTAAGGAATAAGATTTGGGTGTTTCATATCCCACTCGCCTTTGATCTGATTGATCACGAGAGCGGAATCTCCGAAGACACTCAGGAACTTGATCCTTAAGTCAATTTCAGCTTGAAGACCCATGATACATGCCTCATACTCCGCCATGTTGTTGGTGCAGTTGAAACATAGCCGGGCAGTGAGTGGGTATGAGTGCCTTTAGGGGATATGATCACAGCGCTGATACCATTACCCAAAGCGTTCAAGGCTCCGTCAAAGTGCATAGACCATCGGGATCCCTCCTCAGGTCCTTCATCCGGTCCAGGTACTTCACAATCAATCACTACCATGATATCCTCGTCTGGAAATTCAAAGTTCATTGACTGGTAATCATCCACTGCCCGGTGCGCCAAATGGTCTGCCAATACACTTCCCTTGATTGCTTTTTGAGTCATGTACTGGATGTCATATTCCGTCAAGATCATCTGCCATCTTGCTATTCTTCCGGACAAGGCAGGCTTTTCGAATACGTACTTAATTGGATCCATTTTTGAAATCAACAGAGTAGTGTGAGTTAACATATACTGTCTCAGTCGGCGAGCAGCCCATACCAAAGCGCAACAAGTTTTCTCGAGCAGTGAGTATCAGGTCTCACAGTCAGTAAACTTTTTGCTAAGGTAATAAATGGCGTGTTCTTTTCGGCCAGACTCGTCATGCTGCCCCAGCACACACCCCATTGAGTTGTCCAGTACTGTCAAGTATAAGATTAGAGGTCTCCCTTCAACCGGCGGCATAAGAATGGGTGGTTCTTGGAGATACTCTTTGATTCTTTCGAACGCGGCCTGACATTCATCATTCCAACGTACTACTTGATCTTTCTTCAGCAGCTTGAAGATTGGTTCACAGGTAGCAGTTAGATGCGAGATGAATCGGGAAATGTAGTTCAGCCGTCCTAGAAAACCTCTGACTTCTTTCTCTGTCTTGGGAGTTGGCATCTCTTGTATGGCTTTCACTTTGGCAGGGTCCACTTGAATGCCTTTGTCGCTTACGACGAAGCCTAGCAATTTTCTAGATCTCACCCCAAAGGTGCACTTGTTTGGGTTCAACCTCAGCTTGTACAACTTCAGACGGTCAAACAGCTTTTGTAGATGGTCAAGGTGTTCCTCCTCAGTTTGGGACCTTGCAATCATATCGTCGACATATACTTCAATCTCATGGTGGATCATGTCATGAAATAAAGCAACCATGGCACGCTGGTAGATTGCCCCAACATTTTTCAACCCAAAAGGCATGACCTTGTAGCAAAAGGTCCCCCACTGAGTAACAAAATTGGTCTTCTCCATGTCTTCAGGAGCCATCTTGATCTGATTATAACCGGAGAAGCCGTCCATGAAGGAGAATACTTTATGCTGAGCAGTGTTGTCAACCAGAACGTCGATATGAGGCAGAGGGAAATCATCCTTAGGGCTCGCCCTATTCAAATCCCTGTAATCAACACACATTCGAACCTTACCATCCTTCTTCGGCACTGGAACCACGTTGGTAACCCACTGAGGGTAAGAAGTTACTGCTAGAAACCCGGCATCAAATTGTTTCATAACCTCAACTTTGATTTTCTCGGACATCTCTGGACGCATACGGCGGACCTTCTGTTTTACCGAAGGGCATTCTTCCTTGGTAGGCAGGTGATGAACCACAATGTCGGTATCCAACCCAGGCATGTCTTCGTAAGACCAGGCAAAGATTTCCACATAGTCACGCAGCATCTGAATCAACCGTTGTTTCACACTGAGCTCTAGATTGGCACCAATCTTGACTTCCTTTCTGTCTGTCTCAGTACCCAGATTTACCGTTTCCACTGGCTCTTCATGTGGCTGAATGGCCCTCTCTTCCTGGAGTAATAGTCTTGCGAGCTCACCAGGCACTTCGCAATCATCTTCACCTTCGTCTTCGGCTAAGTTGATCAGATTTTCAAAGTCATAACTGGCAGTAGCAGAGTCGTTACGAGTGAGATCCAGAGTGGATTGGAACCTGTATAAGTGAGTGTGTGTAAATATAGCTGTTTTGCAATATATAATAAAGAAAGAAAAGGAGCGCAAGATTTTGAAATGCAACAAACGTCCAATGTTTTTATTAATGACATATGAAAATGACACACGAAAGCCCTCACAAATGGAGCCACGGTGCCCCGGGTAGGACACCGAGCCATAAAAGTTTCAAAATATTGTCTGTTACAAATTCAAAATAAAAGAGTTCATTACTGAGTGACAAAAGTAATAGGTGTGAAGTCTCTAGCAGTCCAGTTGCTTGGTCCACCGTCGGTTGTTGGGTAGATCCAACTGTCGATTTCAGATTCCTCCACGTCGTCCTCAATAGCATTTACTCCTGGGTTGGTGATGAACACAGGAGGTTTTCCAATTCTTGCCTTACGAACAACCCTCTGAGCTTCTGCAGTGAAACCCAAGCTAAACTTGTCAGTCTTTGGAGTGAAGTCAGGAAGTCGGCCCCAGTTTGCATACTCACCCTTCTCAAGCACAGCCCGGGCATCCTTTAAGGAAGCCATCTTCAAAGGAGAATCTTCTTCAGTTACAGTCTCTGCTGACGCCAGTGTCTGAGGCACCTCTTCAAAGTGTTGAAAGGGGGTTTCAATGAACTCCCCATCCATCTCTATGTACCAGAATGAGTTGAGGTGGCTGACCATATACTCTTCCTCCCCCTGAACTGTAACAATCTTCCCTCTGACCAGGTACTTCAGCTTCTGATGTAGTGTGGAGGTCACAACTCCAGCCTTGTGGATCCATGGACGACCCAACAAACAAGAATAGGATGGTCGGATATCCATCACATAGAAAGTGGAATCAAAAACTTGAGAACCAACCCGGATTGGAATGTCAACTTCACCGTGTACCATCCTTTTCGAACCGTCAAAGGCCCGGACAACAATGTTACTAGGCTTGAGCTCTAAACCCTCACAATCCAGCCTGTCTAGGGCCTTCTTGGGTAATACGTTCAATGAAGAACCGGTATCTACCAACACACGGGCAAGAGTAGTGCCCCTGCATTCAATGGAGACATGCAGGGCGTCGTTATGGTTCTTTCCTTTAGCATTCAGATCAGCGTCAGAGAAGCCCAACCCATTATCGGCAGTCAAGTTGGCCACACAATCGGTAAATTGATCAGCAGACGTTTCTTGTGGCACATGGGCCGTCTTCAGGAAGGAGATCAGGGCCTTGGCATGGGCCTATGAACACAACAACAGTGATAGCATAGAAATTTTAGATAGGGTGTGCCCCAACTGCTCAACTACATTGAAATCACTCTTCTTAATGATCTTGAGAATCTCTTCCATCTCTTGCTGGGAAGCTTCAACATTGGTTGTCTTTGGTGCCTCCGTCAGGGCAGGCAAATCAGTAGCAATCCCTTTGCCCCGAGCGTCAGATGACTCGACAGCAGGGGTAGAAACAGGAACTTGATCAGGAAGGGAAGCAGGCACACTTGTAGGTGTGATGTCAAGAGGTCTCTGAATAGCTGGTGGCGTAATATCAGGTGAGAAGAGCCTGCTACTGCGAGTGACTTTAGCAGGCCCGATGATGTTGCTGACACCTGTATTAGTATCAAACTCTTGTTTAACTCCAAGCACATAAACATCTTCCCCACAGTGCCATGGGACAGCTTTGTCGGATGTATAAGGGAGAGGCCCCAGAACAGTGATGATGATAGGAGCAATCTTCTGAGTGGACATGATTTTGACAGGCTTCTTTGAGAGAGCCTTAGGAGGTTTGTTGAAAATAGTGACAATAGAAACTTCTTCAGTAGGGGTAGCAGGAACATCAATCTTCTCGAACAAGATCTCTTTGCTATCCATCAGGCTTTGGATACCTGATTTCAGCAAAGGACAACCAACAAGTGAAACAACACATAGAAGGCAACCTTTACCACATCCCGGAAATAAACCGGCTAGCAACAGGTTCCTTTTGACAGTCAATAACGGAGTAACAATCTCTTCCACGGAGGCTACATATCGGTCTTCTTCCACAGCATTCACTCCATGCTGTGGCATGGGAGCAGTTACAACATTGGGCCTTTCGGGCGCCTCAAACTGTATTTCCTTAGCATCAATAAGGTCCTGAACCTTATTCCTCAGAGCCCAGCAATCGTCTGTAGTATGCCCCAGGCTATCAGAGTGATAAGCGCAACGGGCGTTGGGGTTGTACTTTGGAGAAGCTGTGTTCACTACCTTTGGAGCTTCTTTGACAGTTACCAGATTGGTTGACAGTAGTTGCGGCAATATCTGAGACAGGGTCATGCTGAGTCGAGTGTACTGTCTTTTGGGTCTCTCACCCCTTGGTTGGTTATACTATTGAGGAACAGCAGTAGGTTTTGAAATTACCAACGCGTTGACAGTTTGGCGGCGTTCCGATTTGATTTGTCTTCTGGGACCATAAACAACACTGGCTTCCTTCTTGAAGGGCTTCTTTTCAGTACTCGCGGAGGCACCTTTCTGTATCTTCCCCGACTTGATACCAGCTTCTATCCTCTCACCGGTTAAGATCAGGTCTGTGAACCCAGCAGAAGAATTACCAATCAGATGGTTGAAGAATGGACCGGACAGGGTCCCTAAGAACATGTCAACAAGTTCACGGCCAGTCAGCGGTGGCTGCACCCTACCAGCCAGGTCTCTCCACTTTTGCATATACTCCTTGAATCCTTCGACCGTCCCCAGTGACATACCCTGGAGTTGGGTACGCGTGGGAGCGAGGTCAGAATTGTACTGATACTGCTTATAAAATGCAGTAGCCAAGTCCTCCCAGTTTCGAACACTGGCTCCATCCAGCTGATAGAACCATTCGAGTTGAGCCCCTGAAAGGCTATCCTGGAAGAAATGGATCCAAAGGTTCTTGTCTGCATTGTAAGGTTGGATCTTCCTTACATATGATCTGAGATACATCTTCGGGCAGGACAACCCGTCATATCTTGCAAAAATTGGCACTTTGAACTTCGGGGGGATCACAATTCCAGCAACTAATCCCAAATCTTCGAAATCTAAGCCGGGAACTCTCTGCAGCTCCATAGCTACCAACCTGTCTTCCAAGCTCTTGTACTTATCATCGGCGGGCGGGTATTGTTGCTCTGAGTAGTCTTCGTCCTCTTCAGCCTCTTCTTCTTCAACTTCGGATTCGGAAGGTACCGCAACCTCTTTTCCTTTACTGGTTCCCTCTTCAGACGTAGGGGGAAATTCAAGCACTCTTCTGGCTTCACCCTCAGACCTTCTTCCTAGGGTAGCCACCCCGACTCTTTTCTTCTTCTTTTTCACTTGCTCTTTGTTCCCAAGCAGGGTCTTTAGATCCTCCTGACCCTTTGCCAAGGTCATCAGGAGATGTTGAAACTGTGAGTTTTGAGACTGCAAGTCCTTGACCGTCTGTTCGAGATCCATCCTACTGAAATAAACAACATAAAGATAAGGAAACCTGGTGTGGAGACCTGCTTATGCGTATGATGAATGATATGTTTGTTTATGCAATGCATTCAAGGATTTAGAAAATTCAAAATTGTTGCAAACAAAAAGAACGCACGTCATATTAATAAGAAGAAATTTGTTAGTACATAAATGCCCCATAGGCCAAATATTACAAAAAACTTCTCAAGGTAAAAAGACGTTGCGCATCCTCTTTGGTGCGATGTAGGTGTTGAGGGTCTCTTCCTCGTGGAGTTGGAGGGTAAGCTCCAAAACCTTCTTCTCACTGGCGTAGAAGCTGGCTTCAAAAGTGTTTCGTTCCTCTTTGAGTTGGATCCAACTCTTCTGCATCTCCTCCCACGATGTTGGCATGTTAGGATATAGGATGGTGTAGGGAATCTCTCCTTCCTTAACGGGCTCTTTAATCACAGGGAGAACATGAGGGTAAGGCATCATTAGACTCTGGGCTCGGGTTCGTACCCACTTGAGATAAGGCTCAAGAGGGATGGAGTTCTTGTGCCCCAGTGTCTTGCTGTCTACCTTGTTAGGCATCCTCCAAGCTCTGATGAATCTTTAGCGAAGTCCTTGCGCATCATTGTCGAAGTCAAAAACTAAGTCAGGAATCAACATGTCGTGAGGGCCATCCCTCCGTGCATATCCAAATTTTCTCAAAGCTAGACAAGGGTTGCAGGTAATGCCTCCTCTAATGCCAAGCAATGGAACATTAGGGAACTCTCCACAACGATTGATGATGATGATATTTTCTCTAGACCGAGAACACCAATGTACATCAGAGTGAGTGAGGGTCATCAACCGTTGTGACCACCTTAAGCCTTGGTCATTCTTCAAGACAGATTATGGAAGGTGCGAAATAAACCACCTTGCAAGAAGAGGAGTACAACACATGAGAACACCCCTCTTTCTCATTGTTCGTGTGTAAAATGAGTGAAGAATGTCCCCAAGCAATGTTGGTATTGGATTTCTGGATAAGAAGATCTTGACGGCATTGACATCTATAAGCTGGTCAGGATTTGGGAACAGGACCAACCCATAAATGAGGAGTGCCACAATTTCTTCAAAGGCGTGTAGATCCAATAAATTCCAACACTCTTGTGCCTTCTCAAACAAGAATTTTGCTAAGAAGCCTTTGACACCGCTTCTAGTTTCCCAATGCCCCTTGATGTCAGATGGTTGCAAGTGTAGTGCTTGAGCAACATCTTCAGGCTTTGGTTCTTTTTCCGTACCGTTGTAGGGTAGTTGATTAAGAATAGGAATTCTCAGGAGTTGAGAAAATTCCTCCAAAGTGGGCACCAATTGGTAGTCGGGGAATGTGAAACAGTGGTGAAAGGGGTCAAAGAACTGGAACAGCACCTTTACCATGTCCTCTTCAATGCTGGTGTTGACTAAGCTGAACAGTCTACCGTGTCTTTCACTGAAGGGAGAGCTTTCCGGAATTCTAGATGTGAGCTCCTTGAGTTGAGGAGGGATTCTCACAAGGTTGACTTGGATAGTTTTCCTGCGAAGAATTTCCATGACCTACAAAACAAGAACAAAGATGAAGATCTAAACCCTTGAAATGGTTAGTGAATGCATATGATGCTTTATGATGCTCATGATGTATGCACAAACATATGTACAAGCAATTCACACAAAACCCTAGTTTCAGGCTTGCATGGGGTTTCATAGGTAAGTACCCTCTTGAGTGTAGTTGGCTTAAAAACCTGTCCTATAAATAGTAACCGGGTTCTAAGGAGCTCAATATCACTGGATTGTTTTCCATGTTCATTGTTTTGGTTTAGCCACTTAACTAGCGACCAAAATATTCCAAGAAAATAACCCTCAATGAGTGTAGTATCGAGTATCTACCAACTTCGGACTTCACCAAAGCCGGTCATCTCACTACCCCTAATGAAAGGCCAAGATGGTCAAGTAAGGTTCTAGGTCATTAGTGCTTAGTGACATCACTCAGCGGCCCCGTACTCTCCTTGATTGAACTCAAGGGTTACCGGTACTCACAAATATGTCGCACTAATATAGCTATTGCTTCAACCGTGTCGGTATACCCCGCACAGTTTCCACAACGTATTGCTATCTATGAATGTTTCCCCAAATCCGAGTGTAGGATTTCAAGCCCAAACAAGAGAACCAAGATATAAAGCAATCAAAGCAAACAATTAGTCATGCAAGAGGGTGATCTAAGCCCTAAGGTTACTCCACTTTAAAAATTCTCCCCAGCAGAGTCGCCAGTTCTGTGATACGGTGGGAGAACTGACTTGGGTTTTGCGTTTGTTTTCGAAAATGTTTCGGTTGAGCAAGAGTCGCCACCGACTTTTCATTTTATCCTAAGGAAAGGTTAAAAAGTACAGCAAAAACCTTTGAGATGTTTTCTTGGGTTCAGGGAGTAGATTATAGAAAGGGAAGGTATTAGCACCCTTTCTATCCATGGTTATCCATGGGCTCTTAGTACTTGCTTAGATCACTTGCCTTGCATTTTCAATTGTTTGAAATGGTGCTTTGTGTGTGGGTTTGAAAATGTTTTGAAAAGAGGCCATTTGTTGTGGCAACCTTTGTAATGATTCATGTTTGAATGTATACAAAGGTGTGTATCTTTTGAAAAGTTTTTAATGTTTTTTTGAAAGTTGTTTTGAAAGTGTGTTGTGATGTGTGTTTTGAAAAGTAGGCAAGTGTGTTTTGCAAGTTGATTCAAGTAACTAAGAGTTGTCTACCTCTAAATTTACTCAAAGGTTTTTCCTATATTTTAACCCTTTTAACAATTTTGTTCCACCATTGTATTTGGTGGACAATCTTGTGTTAGGAGGTTAACGGGACGGGCGCGGGTCATCGTTTAGACCATGATTGCAATGGTGCCAAGTGTCTTTGGCAACTTCTCCTTTAAGGGACTTGATCATTTTTAGGCAACTTTCGAAAGCGTCATCGAGGGACTATGATCATTTGATATTGTTTTGTTTTTTCCAAAAACACCCAACATGCAACATGGCCCATTATTGAAGGCAACAAGTGGAGTAACCCTAGGGGTGCAAGTGTGACTGGTGTTGTCCATTTTCATGCTTTTTGTCTTTGAATTAGGTCAAGCTATTTGTTATTTGATTTTTGCATACAAACCCTAAGTCTATCATGGCATTTTTAGAAAGCTTTAAAGTGCGGAAAATAAAGTCCTAAATTATTACAACATAATTATGGGATGGGGGGTACAAATGTTCAAATGGGGATATTTAGCAAGAAATTTAAATCTAAACTATTACATCCAAATTGAATATACAAGTTAATTTAATTATACAATAATTGAATAAAAAATACAATAAATATGCAAGATGCAAAAAATGATTTTTATATGTATGTAAAAGTATTTTTCATGTGACAAATAAACAAAAATAAAAAGGATTAATTTTTGGATTTTTTCATGGTTTTAGGGCAAAACCCTAATTTTGTAAATAAAAGGTATTTATTATTTAATATATACAATGTTTATTAATTATATACAAAAAATAAATAAAAAGGAAGTATATTGTAAAAAAGTGATTTTTGAGGTCAAATATTAATAAAAATAAAAATGTATTATTTTTGTATTTTTTTCCCTAAATATTCTAACAAATATATAAGTATTTATATTATTTACCAAATATATTAAATATGTACAAAAATAAAAATATTTATTATTTACAAAAAAAAAAGTATATTTTTTAGAAGATGTTTTCCAAAGATAAAATAAAATAAAATCAGAAAATGAAATATGTTTGTATTATTTTTTAGCATTTTAAGTAAAAGTATATATATATTATTTTACATACATATGTTTAAATAAAGCAAATAAAAGCCAAATAAATTTAAAAAAAGTGAAAAAAATATTTTTAATGTTTTTTCATGCTTGAATAAAAATATAAAATCAGAATCAAAAATAAAAAATAAAAAATGACAAATATATCATGCAATGGGCCAGGGGGGTGTATGTGAAATAAAGGGGTGCAAAAAGCAGGTTGACTCAGGCCCAGCCCAAGTCAACTCTGTCTTCAACCTCTAGACAAATTCAAACAAAAAACGCGCGCCCTTCCTCCATCTCTGCAATCTCTTGATTCCTTGACTTTTAACAAAAACTCACAACACAAACATTATAGAGCATCATGTCACGAGTTCATACATATAAAAAACTTGATCTAACTCTCAGAAATGAGAGAGAATTTCTTCTCCCCCAATTTCTGACCTAAGTTTTTTTCCAATGTTCAGGTCCAAAATTCTCTCAGCATACACAACATAAATGAAAAGTAACTATATGGATGGCTTCAGGGCTATGATTAGAACATGATTTCTTCACAAACTTAAACCTAACTATGCCTGGATAGAGAGATAGAAGTTCAAAGTTTTACCTGTTCAGCTTGAGTCGTGTACAATAATGGAGGCACTTTCAATGCAGTGTGAGGACTTGTACAGCTTGCTTGAGGTCCAAGGATGCTCTTCCAACCTCTAGCTTGCTTTGAAACTAGCTGAATCGAGATATGGAAGTTCACCTGCAAAGTTGAAAACTGAAAATGGCAAATGATGTTAGGGATGTTATAGTTTGTGTTCAATGCTTGGGATAGCTTCAGTGGTTGATATGGAACATGTTTGAACTAGCTTTGGCCAAAACGCACGAGTGGAAGTGTTTGTGGAAGTCAAGTTGCAGAAGGGACTCTGTTTTTGCAGCAAGAAGGTGTTTTTGTGAATGAGGAGGTATTGAAGGTGGTTTGCTCGTGTTTCAGGTTAGTTAGGGTGTATGGAAAGTGTTCACAAAGTTTATTTTGGTTAGTTCTTGCAGGAATAAGAGATGTGGTTAGTTTTGCAAAGTTTTTCTATCTTAAGCAAAAGTTGTCAAGTTGGGTTATAGGCTCATACAGGCCCCTCAAGCATGCTTCACAAATCACTCTTGATCAGTGGAATTGGTTCCTGAACTTGTGCCCAAAAGATCTGCCTTGGTACTTCTTAGATTTTTGTTTTGACATAAAGTGCTACTTTATCAAAATGGCTAAAATGCTTTTTCTAATTATGGATTAATCTAACATGTATTGCCCAAATGAATGAAATAACATCTTGGCACAATGGTTTAGCATTGAATTATTGAGTAAGAAAGGGATTAGAGGCCTGTAACTAGCTTGTGCAAGCTGATTTCAAAAAGGCCTAAGTTATGAACATGCATTTGGCCATGAATCAAAGTGACTTTTGCCCATATTGACAAATTCGATTCTCCCTAACCACAAGGGTGTTTGAGAAGTTATTGGAAAATTTGGAAAGCTTGGAATGTGTACTACAATCCATCTTTGTAATGTAAGTTGAGATTCCAAGTGGAAGCATGTGAAAAGTGGCCATGAAGTTAGGCAAAAATCCTGCCTAAAATAGGTCAAAAAATTTCTAAGTTAAGAATGTCTTGCACCCCTATTCCAAAAATCATAACTTGAGCTACAAGATTCTTTTGAGGAAACTTTGTGAATCAAAGTTTTATATTTTGCAATGGACTATAACTTTCATGTTTTGAGTTTTGTTTGAATCCAAATGTATCTTGGTGAAAAGATGGGACAAAGTTAGGAAAAAATTAGGAAATTTCATAACTTAGAAAATTTCTAAGTTATGAAATCTCTTCATTTCAAACCCTAATTTGTAATTTTTGGTTTCTTGATGAATAAGTTTCATAATTTGACATGTCTTGATGAAAAATGATTCTTGACACTTGATTTTGACCAAAAAGTCAAAGTTTGACTTTTCAGTACATAGTCAAATTTTGATCAGTTGACTGGAAAATTCATCTGTCAATCTTGTGCATTTGGGATTTTTTGAACTTGTTGAACATGTCAAGACAATGCCATTGAGTCCTTGAGTCCATATGTGAGCTTGAATTGCCATTGGCCAGGTCAAACAGTCAAAAATTGCCTTTGTGCAGTCAAAACCCTAAAAATGACCATTTTGCCCTTTTGGTGATCTGATCAAATTTCTTGTGGAATTGTGATCCAAACTTGAACAAATGGTTCATATGAGTTCATAATGTTGATGTGGGTCAAAAATCATGAGTTTTGACTATCAATTGACCACAATTGACTTTTTCCCCAATACAGTTGATTTCTAGGTCAACTGTCCAATTGACTGGGCAAAGATTGGAATCAAGGCTTGAAACTTGGTATGGATTAACTTGTGGGTCCAACATGAAGCATGAAAGTCACTTTGGGCATTTAGGTCAAAACATCTTTGTGCAAACTCAAACCCTAATTTGGGTCAACAGTGCAAGGAGGAGTCTTGAGCAGAGCAAACCCTAACTTGATCTTGAGCTCCAAAGGTCTTGTGGTGAGAAAATATTGAGGAAATGGGAGGGAAAATTTTGGGGTACAACAGGTTGGAACAAGGACCTTGGTAGTTGTAATAAACTGATGAAGAATCTTATTAAAGAGAAGGTTGTGACTCTGGAGCATATGGACAACAAGGAATAACTTACTGTTATAAAAGAAAGTGGGATTGGAACTTATACCATCAAGGAGTTATAACCATTACAGAAATGGTGGAGTGTAACAGTTATTGCATCTTTCCTTTATACTTTGAGGCATGACATGCCTGAACAAATTGCTATTGAGAAGGGATGAAAGAAAGGTGTTCTGCAATACAAATGGGCTAGCTACAACACAAGGAATGCAGATGGCTCTTTGACAGAGAGAAGATGTGGGAGACCATATAAAGCTGATCAAGAGTGTGTGGCTCCATTTGTTTGTTTCCATGTGTGGTATTGCTTTTGGGAAATATGTTTGTCTCCAATGCTGTGTGTTTCCATGTGTGTTATTGCATGGGTGCAATATGTTTTCATGTGCTTTGTGTTTCCATTGTGTATATTTACTCCAGTTTTTGTCAAGATTTTGGCTAAAAAGGGGGAGTAAAGTGTTGTGTTTGGTTGTGTGTATCCTGATCTTATATCACATGTCTTGACATGTTGATTAACATTGTGATAGGACCGTGTTCTAATGCTTTTAGGAGAGTAGCTGTTTGTGGTTGCTCATGCAACTATTCAGGGGGCATGATTGTTGATGCTTGGTTATGCTAAAGTTGTTGCTTTTGTTGTGTCTTCTGCTGCATGTGCTCTAATTTGGGGGTTTTCCCTTGAGGGGGATAACTGTTTGTGTATGATAAGGGGAGTAAAAACATGTTTAATTGTACAAGCTTTTTAGATGTGTTGTATTTTTACAGAGTTTACATGGTTTCATGTAACTTGTGTTTGTGGTTTTATTCCTCTCTCTATATTTTGTTAAAAGGTTGTTTTAGCCAAATTTTTCCAAAGGAGGAGATTTCTAGGTCTTTGATTTTATGGGAATCAATTTTGGTAAAACAAGTTATTGGCAACAATTTTATCAAAACATATTTCTTTGGGAAAAACATGTATTACAGCCTAATATTGAACAAGATGTCATAACATCTTAACCAACTGGTACGTCAGAGTCTGCTGATACTTATTCGATAGATGTTCTATCAGATGTTGTAACATGTTGCTACAAAACACCATGATAGTACAACTGGATTATTTCCTTGAAGATTTGATTGAAAAATATGAGATTATGGAGGTTTCTAGTACTCATAACAGGCGTAGGTAATCAAGGAATTTTAGGAACAATTGCATATTTGATTTGTTTCATAAAAAGGATCTTTGAGACTTTTTAGGAAATATTTGAAATATTTGTTTTTTATTTCTATTTTTGTGGATAAGATTTTGCAGGGATTTAGAGCTGAAGATTTAATTTGATTGAAGAGTCTAAGCCCAGCTGCAGAAGTCTATATAAGGTGACGTCCAAGACCTGGTTTTTTAAGAAGCATAGTTTTATTGTAAAAATTTGTGAAAAATAAGGGTTTGGGGTTTGAGAGTTCCTTAGTTTCTCCGTGTGTTTTTGTACATCCTCATGTATCTTTTGATGCATTTGAGTTGACTGATTGTTACTTGTTTATAAAGTTATTATTCTCCTCTAAGATTTTAAGCAAAGAGTTGAGTGTTGTTCTTGGTGAAGCTTTTAAGCAAACTAAGTATTTTTGTTTTAGCAGAGTGTTCTTCCTTTTTGGTTTCTTGAGACGGTCCCTAGGATTGATATTATTATTTGATATCACTGTGGTGATTGAGAGTGACAAGAGTTCTAATACCTTGGAGGTTCCTAGGTAGAAATTGAATTGGGTATGAATTAAGTGAGAAGTGTAAACTGGGATTGTTTAGCTTCGAATTAATACTACTAATAGTGGAATTCCTTTTTGGCTTGGTAGCCCGTAGAGTAGGTGAGTTTTACCGAACTGGGTTAACAATTGATTGTGTTCTTTAAGTTTTTGCAATTTACTTTTCTGCACTATCTTTCTCTGTTTAGCAAGTCTATTTTTTTTCTATCAGCTGATGTTTAGCAAGTGACATTGTGTGTTTTTAAGACATCAGTCTTGACTTCTGATATCGTGTGTGCAAGAATTTCACAATAGTATGACCTTTTTTTTTTTCATTTTTCAGTAGTGTGGCATTTCTTACAACAATAGTGACAAAGCAACCTATGACGAGATTTACTTTTTCTATTTGAATCCTTCTTGATCAAATTATACTTTTTATAAGGATTTCCAACCTTTGAAGAATTAATAGCAAAATTAACACATGGTTGTGATTCCTTGTCCACTTTGGTTTCAAGAGTACTCACCTCTTGTTTCTAAATTTGACAAGTTTCATAACTGAACCGGCATGGTTCCTCATCCTCCATTTTATGATTTTAACTATCTACAATAGTTCACTTTAATGCTTTAAATTGGTTATTGGTTTCTTCAACCTTTGCTTCCAAGTTTGTAAAAACTTTTTCATTGGAAGCTAATTTCTTATAAGCATGTAATGTATCTTTTTGTATATTTTCAAAAGCATATTTCAATTCAATAAAATACAACTTATCAACATTTGAGTATTTAGAATGACTTACATTCTTTTACTTGCTTTGATGTTTATTGGCCATGAAAAAATAATTTGCCTCATCATCGCTATCACTTGAGCTTTCATTGTTTGATACATCATCATCACTATCTCAAGCAACATAGGCTTTTCTAGATTTCCTAGACTTGTTTTGTTGGCATTTTCCTTTCTCATTTATAATATATGGACAATCCCATTTAAAATTACACGACTTTCCACACATACATAGCACATACCTCTTGTCTTACCCTTTTAGTTGTCTTCACCTTCAGAGGATGCGGATTGCCTTATAAACTTTACAAGATTTTTGTTAGAGTGTTTGACACCAATATTCTGAATGTATCAATTATATCTCCTCACACACAATCCCATTAGTTCATCATCCAAATCTTATTCATCACAAGAATCACTATCATTAGTGTGCATATCCTTTGAGATCTTGAACTTGAAGCCCTAGAGCATTAGACTTTGTTCCTTTCTCCTTTTTAGTGTCTTTCTCCTTTTTTTCCTCTCAAGCTTCTTTTCATATTTGTCCAAGCAAGTGAGTTCTTGCTCGTGTTCTTCCAACTTTCCAAGAAAAGGGGTGAGATCAAGTGTTGCAAGATTATTGGCTTCCTTGATCGTCGTGACCTTTTGTTTCCAATTCCTAGTAAAATATCTCAAAACCTTGTTAGTAGTAATATAATTGTAAATAGGATTACCAAGCAAGGTTAAATGATTAATAATATGTGAGAATCGCTTTTGCATTTGAGAAATGGTTTCACCATGATTCATGTGAAAGAGTTTAAACTCTTGATTAAGTGTATTAATTCTAGCTGTTTTGACCTCATTAGTTCCCTCATAAGTAACTTGTAAGTTGTCCCACATAACCTTAGCGTCTCACAAAGAGAAATACGATAAAACTCATCAACACCAAGAGAGGATATGCTGATGTTTTTAGCTTTCCAATCACGTCCCCACTTCTTATTATCTTTCTCATTCCATAATGCTTATGGCTTAGGTGTGGCAACACCATCAATAAGATGTGTAACCGGTGTAGGACCACTTTGAATGTCCTCCCACACACCTTTGTCATATGATTTAATATGAATTTTCATACAAGCTTTCCAATAACTATAGTTTTCTCCCGTAAGGATTGAGACTCTTTTATAATCCCCTTTAGGTTCGTACGCCATTTTCTAATAAGAGTTTCGAAGCACAGAATTAACCAGAGCTCTTGATGCCACTGGTTAGATGATGATGACTTATCTATAGGGGGTTAATAGATAAGTCAATCCAAAATCAAAATTAAAAATTGGAGTTTTAAACTTTAATTGAAAAGAGTACAAGCGGAAGGTTTTTATATAGATCAATTAAAGTCGTCTATACGAACCTAGTTATTGGAACTCAGATATGCAATATAAATCTTATGGAATGAAAAACATAATAATATAAATCAATACACTTAAAACATGCAATCACAATATTATTTGTTTATAGAAAATTAACCTATAATCTATTTCCAATGAGATTAAGCAAAAAATATGAACTAAGCAATTTGTCAAACACTTGGTGTGCGAACGAATTTTCAGAATTTCCCTTTGATTATTGTTGATATGAAAAAAACTTATAATTAAAGTGATTATAAGCTAACAAAAATCAATTCAAAACTAAAACAACCACATAAAAATTCTTACGAATCGATCGATCAATCAATGATATTTAACAAATTGCTTAATGTAAAATAAAGCGATTAAATAGACAAGAGAGAGTGACAAAAGGATTTGTTTAGAAAGTTCACCAATCATTCTCGTTATGGTTATGTCTCCCCCCCCAATTCTGTTGGAATTGAGATGAATTTCTTACTTTGCAAAAAGTTATTACAAGAGAAGTGTTCCAAGAGCAACCCCACAAACCCCAACCGTTTGTTCTTGATTCAACCCCTTCTCTTCTTTTGATCTTGAGCAAGACCAAGAAAAAATAGTTACCAATTGATTTATTGAATCTTGCTACTCCTTTGGGTACCAAAATCTAAAGCTCTTTCGTGCATGATCAATTGTAATTATTGAACACAAGACCTTTTAATTTGATTCGCCATTCTCGCACTACTTCCTTGGGTACCAGATTCTGAAGGATTTTCACTTGGCCGCAATCTCTTTTGAAAGTCTTGAACAAAAACCCCAAATCTACCAAAGATCTTGGAGGATAAACCCTAGGTTTTTCGGATGAAACCTCCACAATTCTCAACCCAATATTCTTTTCTACACAAGAACCTAATTGGATGTTATCAAACCTCGACTAGATGACACCACAACAAAAGATGATTATGTATGATTTATCAGTGTGTATGCATAGGTTGGAGGTTGAAGGTGAATAGCAGTGGTGGTATGTGTTTATAGTTTCATCAAGTTGGAATGATGCATGAATGATGTATTTATAGTTGTGGAAGTTTGTATGCAAAGAGGTAATTTTTGAAATTAAAAAGAATTGAAAAATTAACCAAATCAATCAGTATGTGTCGGCCTGAAATACGTATGTGCCGACACATAAGTAAAAAATTAACAGTATGTGCCGACCAAAAAAGACAGATATGTCGGCCTATGTAAGACAGTGTTGGCCTATGTAAGACAGTGGCTACATGCTTTAATACTGCAGTAGATGTGCCAGCCTGAAAATCGTATATGCTAGCACATAAAATAAAAAGTTACAATATGTGTCGGCCTATGTGATGTATCTGTTGGCTTGTGTCAAACAAAAGCTACAAGCTACAATATTGAGTTATACGTGCCGACCTGAAACACGTATGTGCCGACACATGCAAGAAATTTTTATGCAGAAAATTGATTTTTAAGGTTTTGGTCAATTTGAAAATGGTTTTTAATGATTCCTAAGACCTCTAATGAAATGGAGTGTCACATGACATAGAGATTGTATCCAATATACATAAATGATAAGTTTTTCTAGTTTTGACATCATGCAAAATATTTAATGGTGAAGTTGCACTCACATTCAAGTCGACACATGCTAAAATTTTCCATCTATGTGTCGACACATACATGTTTCAGGTCGACACATATACTACATATTTTAAGCCTGTAAAGTTTACGTGTATGTGTCGACACATAAACTTGGATAGGTCGACACATGCCATTACATGTGTCAACATATGACTAATACATGTCAACACATGCTATAATTTTTCAGAAAATTTTGCATTTTCTTTCAATTTCCAAGCATTCATTTTTTCCTCAAACTTGCACACATATAAATACTTCATCTTCCACTTTCTTTCAATTTCTAAGCATTCATTTTGCATTTTCGATTTGATGAAACTTTAAACATATACAAAAATTGTTCATCATCTTCAACCATTCATATACACCACACATAAACAAAGTACACATAATCCTTCATTGTTTGGGTGCCATCTATACTTGTGTTGATAACGTTCAATTTAGGTTGGTGTAACCTAAGATTGGGTTAAGAATTTTAGGGGGTTTCATCAAAAAAACTGTGAGGGTTTTCCTCCAAGATCATAGTGTTTATTTGGGGGCTTTTGACAAGATTTCTTAATTTGGACTCGATCGAGTGAAGAGGTTTGAAGAATAAAAGGTTCTTGCAAAGGAGTAGTGTGAGACGGTGAATCAATTGGAAATCTTGGGTGATAATAATTCTCAATTTAGATTCGACCGAGTGAAAGCTTTGAAGAATGGTGGTTCTTGAAAACGAGTAGCATGAGACGGTGAATCAAATTGGTTTGTTGGATGACTTGATCAAACTTAGATCAAGGGAAGAGAAAGTGCTAGGATCAACATCAAACATAGGGTTTGTAGGGTTGAATTGCTACATTTCTCTTGTAAACAATTTTTTTGCATAATAAGAATTCTTATCTCAATTCTAAATAGAATTGGGAGTAGACGTAGACATAAAAAGTACGGATGGTGAACTTGCTAAACAAATCCTTGTGTTATCTCTCTCTCTCCATCTCATTTACTTTGTATAGCAAATTATTCAATTCATTGATTGTGTAATCGACTCGTATAGACACATCCTTTAATTTTTAAACATTGTTTTGTTGATTACATTACAATCAATTTGATTGTAAGTGGTATTTCATATCAACAAAGTCAAAGGGAAAATCTGAAAAATCAATTGCACGCTAATTGTTCGATAATTTGTTTATTTTAAATTTATCAATAATTCGATTGGAAATTGATTAATGACTGTGTTCATTACAAAAAAATTGATTGAGAAATTATTTTATTAATACTTATCATCATATTTGATTTCATTCCGTGGTTTATGCATATCCGAGTTTCCAATAGTCGATTCGATTTAGACGACTTGTTCGACCTAGGTTTAATCTTCCACTTACCATAGTTTTTGTTTTTATTAAATTAGGAGAGACTAAGAGACATTTAGGTTAAACCGTGTGTTTTGAAAAGCACTACGGAGACTTTATTATATATAGAGAGATTACAACTAATGCTATTATATAGTCGCTGTGGGACTATTCTACATACAAATATTCTTAACACTATATATATATATATATATATATATATATATATATATATATATATATATATATATATATATATATATATATATATATATATATATATATATATATACACAAATATCAACACTCCCCCTCAAGCTTGAGCATATAAGTTAAATGCACCAAGCTTGCCACATATATAATTAGTTCTGGGACTTCGCAGAGATTTTACAAACACATCTGCCAATTGATCATTTGAGTTGACAAAGCTGGTGGTGATGACGCCTGACTCGCTCTTCTCTCTGACAAAGTGGCAGTAAATCTCAATATGTTTGGTCTGCTCATGGAAGACCGGATTTGAAGCAATGTGAAATGCAACTTGATTATCACAAATAAGTGTCATTGGTCATGCTACTTTAATTTTAAGTTCCTTGAGCAACTGTTTTGACCAAACAAGTTCACATGTTGCCATCGCCATGGCTATATACTCTGCCTTGATGCTTGATTTTGCAACTACTTTTATTTCTTACTTTTCCAAGATATAAGGTTTCCTCCAACAAGTACACAATACCCAGATGTGGATCGTCTATCAATTGTTGATCCTGCCCAATCAGCATCAGAGTATCCAACTATCTGAGTATGTTATTTATCTTCATACACTAAACCTTTTCCTGGAGAATATTTGATGTATCTCAAAATTCAGATAACAACATCCATGTGTTTCTGACAAGAGGAATTTATGAACTGACTTACCATACTGAATGCAAAAGAAATGTCTGGACGAGTGACTGTGAGATTATTCAACTTTCCAACCAATCTTCTATACCTTCCCGAGTCTGATAGAGGCTCCCCCTGATTGGGTAGTAGTTTGACACTTGGATCCATAGGAGTATCAACTGGTTTAGCGTTCAACAAACCTGTTTCTTCCAAAATATCCATAGCATATTTCCGCTGAGAAATTACCAAACCATCTTTATATTGGGCTACTTCAATACCCAAGAAATATCGGAGTTTGTCAAGATCTTTTGTTTGAAATTGATTCCAGAGATGTTGTTTCAACTGGAGTATTCCCCGCTCATCACTACCAGTTATGAAAATATCATCTACATACACAGTAATATAAATACACCCTTGGGCTGAGTGACGATAAACGATGGAATGGTCAGCTTCACTACGGACCATACCAAATTGTTGTACTACAGTGCTGAATCTGCCAAACCAAGCTCTTAAAGATTGTTTAAGACCATAAAGAGACATGTGTAACCTACAAACCATATTCAATGACTCTCCCTGAGCAACAAACCCAGGTGGTTGCTCCATATATACTTCCTCTTCAAGATCACCGTGTAAAAATTCATTTTTGATGTCAAGTTGATGAAGAGGCCAATGTCGAATGGCTGCAATGGCTAGAAGAAGTATAACATATGTCATCTTGGCTACAACAGAGAAGGTATCACTATAATCCAATCCAAAAATCTGAGTGTATCCTTTGGCTACCAAGCGAGCTTTAAATCGATCAATCTTACCATCTGTACCAACTTTCACTGTATAAAGCCAACGACAACCTACTAAAGATTTCCAAGGGGGTAGAGGAACCAGTTCATAGGTACCATTACTTTAAAAAGCACATATTTCATCAATCATTTCTTGCCTCCACTCAGGGTGAGATAATGCTTCACCTGGAGTGTTAGGAATAGAAACAGTAGACAAAGAAGATAAACAAGTATACTGCAAAGGGGAAAGACAGTGATAACATAAATCAATAATGTGGAGAAAGATTTCGTGTTTGACGTATACCTTTTCGAAGGGAAATCGGAAGATCGGAATCAGGTTGCAGGACCAGATCCGGTGATGGCGAGAGCGTCAGGGAAGAGTCTGCAATGACCTCAGGGACATGTATGACCTTATGGACATGTACGACCTCAGGGATAGGTACGACCTCAGGGACAGGTACGACACACGTTGGTTGACGATGCTGATATGTTTGTAGTGTACGAGAAGTCGGGGGGTTAACCGTAGGGTTATCTAGTGGGCCAGGTCCACTAGAATGATGGGGGATAATTACATATGGGACTTCTGGGAGAGGTGTGAGAGTACTCTTCTAAAAGGGTTCTGGAGTTACTTGGCTGGACTCAAAATATGGAACAGACTCGAAGAAGGTGACATCGGCCGACATGAGGTATCATTGTAGGGTATGTGAATAACAACGATAACCTTTTTGGGATCGATGATAACCAAGAAAAACACACTTTAGTGATTGAGCTGATAATTTATCAAGACCAGGAGAGAGATTGTGTACAAAATATGTAGACCCAAAGACTCGAGGAGGAATTGGGTGAAGGGGGGAATGGGGAAAAAGGATTGAGTGAGGGATTTTATTATTAAGGACAAATGATGGCATGCGATTTATAAGGTAACATGTCATTAGCACAGCGTCTCCCCAAAATCGAAGTGGAACATTACCATGGAGAAGTAGGGTCCGAGTGGTTTCTACAAGATGCCGATTTTTGCGTTCGGCTACCCCGTTTTGTTGAGGTGTATGAGGACAAGATGTTTGGCGGAGAATACCATTACTGGACATAAAAGTTTGAAATTGTTGGGATAAATATTCACGAGTATTATCACTTCTTAAGGTACGAATAGACACACCAAACTGAGTTTTTATTTCTTTATAAAAAATTTCAAAAATAGAAAATAATTCTGATATATTTTTCATTAAAAATAACCACGTGCAACGTGAAAAATCATCAATAAAGCTGACAAAATACCTAGACTCAAGAGTAGAGATAGTGCACGAGGGACCCCAAACATCAGAGTGAACTAAAGCAAAAGGGGACGAAGCTCGTTTATTGACGCGATTGGGAAATTGACTACGAGTGTGTTTCCCTAACTGACACGAATCACAATGTAAATTAGATACTTTAAATAAACTTGGCACCAACTTCTGTAATTTTGGACGACTAGGATGACCTAACCGAGCATGGATTATGAGTGGAGAATCTTTGGCTGAGCATGTCTGAGATGACAACGAGAGTTAATAAAGGCCTTGAGACTCACATCCGACGCCAATTGTCCGTCCCGAACTCCGATCCTGCAGGGTGACATTACTATTACTGAAGGTGACAATACAATCAAGAGAACGACTTAAACGACTGACTGAAAGTAAATTAAATGGACAATTAGGTACATAGAGAACAAAAGTAACAGAGAGAGAAGATAAAATTTGAACACTACCAATTCCTTCGGATCGGGTTTGAGAACCATTGGCAGAAGTTATTATAGGTAAGAAACCAGAGGTAGAGAGGGAAGAGAAAAGATTTTTATTACCAGTAACATGATCAGACGCACCAGAATCAAAGACCTAAGGTCCAAGAAAAGATGATTGAGAGAAGCAAACAAATGAATTACCAGTGTGTACAACCGAAGCAGTAGAATCCGAGTTCTGATAATTCTGATACCACTTGAGGAAATCATCGTAATTTGGCGTAAAGTTCTGAGAAGTAGCCATGAGTATCGAATTTGGAAAAGTTGCACGGTGGCGAGTGTGGTGGTGTTAAAATCGTAAGAATTGGCCGAATCGAAGGAGGCGTTTTTTCCGGTAGGGTTAGTTTGCCAAAAGGTCGCCGAAATTTGTTGCGGTGGATGGCGGAAGAAGTTCGGTGGTTACCGGAGAATTTTGGAAAGTGGGAGGCAAACTAGAGTGATGACACGGTTTGCAAAAAAAAATTGTCACCGGAAGACAGTGGGTCAACCTGGTAAAAAACGACGAAGAATTGCCTCTTAGTAGGCTCTAGATACTATATTAAATTAGGAGAGACTAAGAGACATTTAGGTTAAACCGTGTGTTTTGAAAAGCACTATGCAGACTTTATTATATATAGAGAGATTATAACTAATGCTATGATGTAGTAGATATGAGACTATTCTACATGCAAATATTCTTAACACTATATATATACAAATATCAACACCACACGTTAGACCCAACTCACACATTCTAAGATGGTATCAGAGCCTCATCTAAGATCCATTGGGCCTTCCACCATTTAGTTCCACGCTTCAACCCTAATTCCTGGGCGTGAGAGGGGGTGTTAAGAGCCCCACATCGGACAATAAATGGCTTAAACATGAGTTTATAAGTCGGAGTAATCCTCACCTTACAAGCCGGTTTTGTAGGGTCGAGTTAGGCCCAACCTACACATTCTAAGAAATTTCAAAACAAAATTTTAAATACTAAATTTTTGTTTGGGGATTTATTCACCCGTATCTAGATAAGTTCCAGTCGTCTAACAGTAGATTCCTCAATAGTACATTTGTTTAACTATTATTTAACAAAGCTCCTCAGTTGGTTGTGAACCATGTCCTTGCCTCCCTAAATGGGTCTACCTAGGCAACCCCAGGGGCACAATTCTCTTCTTCTCTGAGAGGGTATGCAAGGGCCTTGAGTCTCTAAGGTAGTTGGACCTAATTATCTAGATCGGACGGGGGGAGCGATAATTCATTCTTCTTGTTGCAGGTTTTGTCTTACAATCGTGCTTTCCATAGATCAAGGACGCATGAATTCTTCAACATTTTTTCCATTCCTTGAGTATTCAAGTAAGATGTTTGAAATATTATTTATGTTTTCCACGTGCAGCGCCAATGTTTCTTCCTTTAAGGAACTTCTTCTCAGAATTTTCAAGTTCTAATTGTTTTAAAGGGCAATCTCCCACTCGTACCTAGGTCGTCTTGGAAAAGATGAGATGGTGAATTCACACACTAAGACACCTAAGTCAGTGATCGTTTGAGATAAGAGTTATAAAATTGTTAAGGAAAATTTTGAGTGTACCTGAGTTGACGTTTATTCCCCCCACATGAATTTTCTTAGGGTTTTGTTAGTAATTATGGGCCTAACCTACTGGATAACAAGAATACTGACCCAGGCCCACCTAAGAGGATTCACAAGAAGCCAAGTTATCTTGATGACTTTGTGACAGCATAAAGAAGGGAATAGAAGCTTCTATTTTTCACCTGCATTAGATTCCATAGTTTGTTATTAGCATGTGCTATTCAGCACCCATTTTCCTTAAATTGCGGATCACCTTACAATTGTATCAAGCCGTTACTCACTGGCTATATATATCTCTGTAAGAATGATTTAAAGGGATAAGAAGAAAGTGTATTTTCATTCCCTAGATAGCTTTAGTTTTCTCTGTTGAATAGAATAGAAATCAAATCCCTAACAATTTGGTGCTTTCATTGCACAAACTCCCCTCTTCCATGGCAGCTCGACCCACAAACGCTGAACGTCTAGACGACCTCACCGTTAAAGTTGATGCTATCCTTGACCAACTAGCCACCCTCACTGTTCATCCCACTCCAACCGAAATTCCTCAACAACCACAACCCCTAAACACCGCCCTCAACCCCCCACGCATGAAGCTCGATGTACCCAAGTTCGACGGAACCGACCCAACCGGTTGGATCTTCAAGATCTCGCAGTTTTTCGATTACCATCAGACCCCTGAAGCCGACCGACTCACTGTCGCCTCCTTCTACATGGACGGACCAGCACTCGGTTGGTACCAATGGATGTATCGCAGCGGTCAAATCACCACCTGGTACGGTCTTCTTCAAGCTCTGGAAAACCGTTTTGCTCCAACGTTCTATGATGAACCAGCCAGCGCTCTCTTCAAACTCACACAACGTGGTTCTGTGAACTCGTATTTAGCAGAGTTTGAGAAATTAGCAAATCGAATCGTTGGTCTTCAACCTCCTTTCTTCCTCAGCTGTTTTATTTCCGGTTTGATACCGGAGATCCGCCGCGAGGTTCAGGCTCTCCGTCCGATATCTCTCTCTCACGCCACCGCTTTAGCAAAACTTCAAGAGGACAAAACTGAGGATCGTCGCCGTCACTTTAAGGTAAAACCTTCTCCAGTTCTCCTTAATTCCCAAACTACCCTCAACACCACCATACCACCCACCACTCTGGCGCTTCCCTCACCCACCCCAACACCACGACCCACCTTTCGCAAACTCTCCCAAGAAGAAATGGCTGTTCGCCGAGAAAAGAATCTCTGTTATAATTGTGACGAAACCTTCTCCGCCCAACACCGTTGCAAAGCCCGTTTTCATTTACTCATTTCTGATGATGTATCAGCCACCGAACCAGAACCCGACCCGATACCTGACACCACCCCAAACATTGACTCATCAGAAGCTTTAATCAGCCTTCACGCCCTCTCCGGTTGCTCCGCCGCGACGACTATTCGCCTCACTGGTCACATTCATCATCATCCTGTCACTGTTCTTATCGACGGTGGTAGCACGCATAATTTTATCCAAGTCCGTTTAGCCAAATTCCTAGAACTCCCTTCAATTCCAAAACCACCACTCAAAGTTATGGTGGGTAACGGTAGTTTGTTAGAATGCATACACCTTTATGAAGATGTAAACCTCACTATTCAAAACACCCCCTTCACTATCGATTTACACCTTTTACCGTTATGTGGTGCAGACATTGTTCTGGGTGCTCCATGGCTCAAATCAATTGGCCCAGTTCTTATGGATTATACCAAACTATCCATCTCATTTACCCTAAAAGGCCAACCCATTACCTTCACTGCTAATTCACCCTCCAAGTCCAACCCTATTTCAGCCCAACAACTCAAGCGATGCATCACTACCCACTCTGCATCCGAACTTTTTCACATCCAAGCTTTTTCAAACCCCACAATCCCTACCCCAAACACACTCCCTGCATCCTATGAACACAAACTAGAACCATTACTTCTAAAATTCTCCACCCTCTTTAATCCGCCACCTTCCCTTCCACCTCAACGGCCTATTGACCACCATATTCACCTACTTCCCAATTCATCTCCTGTTAATGTGCGCCCGTACCGTTACCCTTACTCACAAAAAAATGAAATTGAGAGACAAATCCAAACAATGCTCAAGTCTAATATGATACAACCCAGCCATAGCCCGTTTTCCTCTCCTGTACTCCTAGTGAAAAAGAAAGACGGCAGTTGGAGTTTCTGTGTTGATTATCGTGGCCTCAATGCCATCACCGTACGAGATCGTTTTCCTATGCCCACCATTGATGAACTGCTTGATGAACTCGGTGGTGCCACTTGGTTCACTAAACTTGACCTTGTTCAGGGCTTCCATCAAATCCGTATGCACCCTGATGATACGCACAAGACCGCTTTCCGCACACATCAAGGCCATTATGAATTTCGGGTTATGCCATTTGGCCTTTGCAACGCCCCTTCCACATTCCAAGCTGCCATGAATGACCTTCTCCAGCCATTTCTTCGCAAATTCGTCGCTGTGTTTTTCGATGACATCCTCATATACAGCCCTACCTTTCCAGACCACCTTATACACCTTGAAACTATCTTCACCACCCTACTTGCAGGATCGTTCTTTCTTAAAAGGTCCAAATGCATTTTTGCCCAACGCCAATTAGAGTATTTGGGTCATATTGTATCCCCTAGTGGTGTTCACCCTGATCCCACAAAGATACAGGCTATGGTTGATTGGCCGGCACCTCAAAACCTAAAATCACTTCGTGGATTCCTTGGCTTAACAGGCTTCTATCGCAAATTCATTAAGACTTATGCAACCATTGCCTCTCCCTTGACCGCTTTATTAAGAAAGGATGCATTTTGCTGGTCTACTGCTGCACAATCTGCTTTTGAAACCCTCAAACAAGCCATGATTGAAGCACCTACATTACAACTCCCAGATTTCACCAAACCCTTCACCCTCGAAACTGATGCTTCCGGTATTGCTATGGGAGCAGTGCTCATGCAAGATTCACATCCTATTGCTTTCTTTAGCAAACCCTTTTGCCCCCGATTACAACGCTCATCCACTTACATCCGTGAACTCCATGCCATTACCATTGCTGTTAAGAAATGGCGCCAATACCTTCTCGGCCATCATTTCACCATTTTCACCGACCACCAATCCTTAAAAGAACTTCTTTCCCAAGCTATTCAAACCCCCGAACAACATGTTTACCTTGCCAAATTAATGGGATATGATTATACTATTCAATTCAAATCAGGGAAAACTAATGTTGTCGCTGATGCACTTTCTCGTCGTTCAGATTCAGCTTCAGGTATTATTCTCTCTCTCACTATGCCTAACTTTGTTTTTTTAGATCAGCTCAAGCAAGCTTTGGCTTCCAGCCCAGCATTCAACACACTGCTGACGGATATTACTACCAACCCTTCTTCCTTTTCTCACCATCAGCTTCATGATGGCCTCATACTCTACAAGGGGCGTATTTGGCTGGATCGAACCATTCCTTTATGTACTACACTTTTAGAGGAATTCCACAGTTCACCTATTGCCGGTCACATGGGAGTAAATAAAACTTTGGCTAGACTTCAAGCCAATTTTTGGTGGGACCGCATGAAGCAGGATGTCCAAACCTTTGTCTCCCAATGCTTGATTTGCCAGCAAGTGAAATACGACACCAAGAAGCCTTCAGGTCTGCTGCAGCCACTCCCAATCCCTTCTGCTGTTTGGGAAGATTTATCCCTTGATTTCATTACCGGCTTACCACCCTCTAATGGCTTCACTGTGATACTTGTTGTTGTGGATTGTCTCTCCAAAGGAGTGCACTTAGCTCCTTTACCCACAAACTTCACTGCTCACAAAGTTGCTACTGTTTTTCTTGAACAAGTCTGCAAACTACACGGTTTTCCTCGCAGCTTAGTATCGGATCGTGACCGTGTTTTTGTTAGTAAATTCTGGCGCGAGCTGTTTACATTAAGTGGAACTAAACTTCGTATGAGTACCGCCTACCACCCCGAAACTGACGGCCAAACTGAGTCCTATAACAGAGTGTTAGAACACTATCTTCGATCGTTCATTCACCATCAACCGAAAATGTGGTCCCAATTACTTCCGCTGGCAGAATGGTCATACAACACCTCCTTACATTCAGCTACTGGCTTAACTCCATTTCAAATTACTTATGGCCGTGAACCACCTTCTATCCCTCATTACATCAATCACTCATCCACAATCGAAGCTGTTGACTCCATTTTATCCTCACGTCAACAACTGTTAACCAAGCTTCAATCCACCCTCCACAAAGCCCAGGAACGCATGAAATACTTTGCTGATCGGAAACGTCGTCCCATTGTTTTCAATGTTGATGATTATGTTTATGTTCAACTCCGCCCTTACCGCCAGAAAACTGTAGCCACTGCTTCATTTTCCAAACTTTCCAAGCGTTTTTATGGACCTTTCAAAGTTCTGGAAAGGATTGGACCAGTTGCGTATCGCTTAGATTTGCCGTCGTCTTCTCAAATTCACCCTGTTTTTCATTGCTCCAAACTGAAGCTCCATCAAGGCCCTCTCCCTTCTATTAACTCACTTCCCCCGTCTTCCATTACCAACCATCCAATCATCACTCCTCTTGCCATCCTCAAAACTCAATTAGATCAGACAACTAATCCTCCAACAAAAAGAGCATTAGTCCAATGGCTTGGACTTCCTTTGGAGGAAACTAGCTGGGAAAATTGGGATGAGCTCATTTCTACCTATCACCTTGAGGACAAGGTGCATTTTGAAGAACCGGGAGATGTTAGTAATTATGGGCCTAACCTACTGGATAACAAGAATACTGACCCAGGCCCACCTAAGAGGATTCACAAGAAGCCAAGTTATCTTGATGACTTTGTGACAGCATAAAGAAGGGAATAGAAGCTTCTATTTTTCACCTGCATTAGATTCCATAGTTTGTTATTAGCATGTGCTATTCAGCACCCATTTTCCTTAAATTGCGGATCACCTTACAATTGTATCAAGCCATTACTCACTGGCTATATATATCTCTGTAAGAATGATTTAAAGGGATAAGAAGAAAGTGTATTTTCATTCCCTAGATAGCTTTAGTTTTCTCTGTTGAATAGAATAGAAATCAAATCCCTAACAGGTTTCTACTGGCCCTCATTCTTTAATTTCCATCTAGATCGTTTCTACTGTCAAATTGCAAAATATAACTTGTTCTTCTATCTGACGGTCTTTCTTTTCCCTTTTGCTTGGATCAAGTGTTTTCTTTACGATGGCCCCAGATACGTTCATTAGGTTTTAGAACCTTATGTTGTGTGAGAGACATTTGTCCCCTGATATCATTTTGACCACACAAATATTCATCTTAGACCTTTGTGACTTTATGGATCATTATCCATCAAGTTATCTGTTAGGACCGAAACTGGGTACAAATAAGAACTATCATCGAAATTAACTCGTTTGGTCTCTAACTCCTTAGCTATTTACCATCATTTTAAACCACGTGTCTTACAATGTCAGCGAATTATTAAGAAACATGATACAAAATGTCATGTATCCCCAATTTCAAGTGTTGTCTAATGAAAGACATTATCATTACCACTGATTCCTTAGATAGAGCAACAATCTTAGCTCAAAAATGAGTTGAAGCATGCATATTTTTTTGTATTCCCAATATTTATTAAGGTTCATCTAATTACTGTTAGTCTAAGCCTTTTTGTAGATAATGATGATGATTGATCCATACTACTAAGACTCTTTTCAAACCAAAGGGTCATACATGAAGCGTATTTGGCCATTAATTGGACATATGCCAAATTTGCTATGAAACTGTGAATGTTGTTAAGTCAAGAGTCGTATACTAACTCTCAACAATTATTATCATTTTCTTTAAACAATTGTGTTGAGGAAGGAACTCCATTCCTTTGATGTGGGTTCTTTAACTACTCTAAAGAACATCAAATACAAATGTGAGATGTTGAACTACTGATGAGAAATTAGTATTCTTACAATGCATTTATGACGAATGAGTAATTTATTTTAGTATCGTAATCTATTTTGTCTTTATTCATTGCATTACACTATGAGTCGGTGCAAGTTATTGTCGATCGAGACTTAATTCGGTTTTATTCATGGTGGCTGTCATACTCAATTTATTATATTGGTTATAACTCACAATTATTGACACGTAGATGATAATCTATGTATCTGTATTTAGGTTGAAAGGACTCCCAATCTAATTTTATAATACATTATATTACTAATGCTCTTTTTAATAAAAATTATGATACATTTTGTTAATAATGTCGATTTTATAATACATTATATTATTAATGTTTCAACTTAAATTTTAATTATTTTATTAAAATAATTTATTTTTATAATATTTTATCTTAAATGTTAGGAATATAATTACTTCATAATTTTTTAGAGAGTCTCTATGTTGGATTATAGAAGCAACTATTGTGTAGTTTAACCAAGATTGAAGCAAAAACTTACTACAATGGCTTAAATTTAGAAACAAACCACCAATGGATAGAACATGTCACTTACATCTAAAACAAATATGTAATGTCATTGTTGAAATACCAGTTCACATCAGTATTCAGTAGTAAGATATATATATTACAACAGATAAATAAATGATAAAAATCAATGTAGCACTACTAAAAAAAAGACATTTGAGAAAAGGTTTTTACATCGGGTATCAAAATAGGTGATGTAAAAAATACAGTTAACAAACTTTTTACATCAGGTATTTATTTCCAATGATATAAAAAATAAGGGAAAAATTTTTTTTCGTCACCTATTACATCGGGTAATCTCATCCACCGATGTAAAAGATTTCCAGAAAAAAAACACGGTGGCATTTTTGTAAATAAGAAACAAGGTGACAAAAAAGTTAAAAAAAATATAAGAAAGCTATTACATCGGTCTAAAGACAAACCGATGTAAAAAATGATTCTTTGAATTAATATATAAATTATATTGAAAATTAATAAAAACGTGGAAAAAAAAAAAAAAAAACATATTAAATCGGTGAAATATTCCACCGATGTAAAAGCCTAAGAATAATTTAAAAAAAAAAAAAACCTATTAAATCGGTGGAAGTTCCCACCGATGTAAAAGCCTAAGAATTATTTAAAAAAAAAAAAAAAAAAAAACATATTAAATCGGTGAAATACTCCACCGATGTAAAAGCCTAAGAATAATTTTAAAAAAAAAAAACCTATTAAATCGGTGGAAGTTCCCACCGATGTAAAAGCCTAAGAATTATTTTTAAAAAAAAAAAAAAAACATTAGAAACATAAATCTCTCTCTTTCTGGCATTCTCATCATTTACATTTCATATATTAAATAATCAAATCAATCACCCACCTCTTCTTTCTCAGATCTTCATCTTCTTCTGAGCTCCATATACAAAATGATCGGATCTCGTCTCTGCATCCAACCAATCACCGCCGTCACCTCCCTCACCGCCGATCACACAAATGCCGCCACCTCCCGCTCCGTCTCTCACTCCATCTCCTTCGATTTCTCCCCCATTCACCTCCCTCTCCTCCGCTCCCGTCGCTTCCGCTTCCCTAAACCCAAATCCTTCCTCATTTCCTGTAATTCATCTCCCATCAGATCCACTTCCGGCGACCACCACCACAACAACAACGACACCGATTTTCTCGAAGCTTCTCTCCTTCTCTCAGGTCCTCACTATTTTCCCTCTTTCTTTCTAGGTCATTTACACTATTCACCATGAATTCTTAAATTAACAAATAAATATATACAAAGAATGACTTTGGACACGTGATTATTAGAGACCTGGTCCAGCCTAATACTAAGAATGACTTTGTTCCCATTTTATTTTGTATGCAATGTTTTCTTTTGTAATAAGCCAATCACTAGAGGTTTAGTTTAGTTTGTTGTGAAACCAAGGAAGAATTTGGATAACAGGCTAGGGTACAAACATATAATGATAAAGCACTGATATATCTCTCTCTTTTAACAATTCGATGCAGTAGGTTAAATAAAAAAATTTAATCTGTTTTTCTTCCAGCAATCTAAGAGTCCTTTATGTAATTTCTCTTCTAATTGGTATGATTTTTTTATCATATAATTTTATTGTTGACTACAAATAAAAATTTTCATTATAAAAAATTGTACTCTTATTTTGTTAGCAGTTAGCAGTATTGCTGGTTTATATATAATTGGTAGTAGTTAGCAGTATTGTTGGTTTATATATAACTATTACTGCATATTATTTTTTAATAACCAAATAAAAAGCAAATAAAAAGTTTCATTATATATATATATTAGTTTTTCAGTTTCATTATATATTAGTTACTGCTTATCTATTTTGAATACCAAATAAAAAGTTTCATTATATAATTGTTAACATGTTAGTTTTTGAGTTTAGATAGATGGAAGAGTCTATTGATAACCAAAATGCAAAAGGCTCAAAGCGGCAATTAGTGGATGGTGGGTGGAAGGCGTATGCTGGAAAATTTAAACCGGGATATACACATTAAAGTATCTCCATAGAAAAAAGTCCAAACTACACATTAAAAGCAAACCCTCACATTGAATCAAGAGTGAAACATCTAAAATCACAATATTCAACAATCAAATATATGATGGGTTCAAGCGCAAGCGATTTTGGATGGGATGATACTAGAAAGATGATTATTATGGAGAAAGAAGTTTACAGTCAATGGTGCAAGGTGATATTTCATTTCCAATTCTAACAATGTATAAAAAATTTAATTTACGCTTTTTAAATTTTATTTTATTGTTCATACATGTTTTAATTCCATGCAGTCTTATCCTAGTGCATTTGGTGTGTATGGGAAACCATTTCCTCACTTTGACAACTTGGATGTTGTATTTGGAAAAGATAAAGAATTTGGTAATGCATCAGAAAGTCCAGCATAGCATGCTTATAACATTGTGAAAGAATTTTTCCAACCGACACAAGGGAATGAGTTTGAATTTGATTTGAATAAAGGTGAAGAGAGTTGTGAGTCGCAAGTCACGAAAACGGCCACCTATAAAGATACTCAAGCACTAAGTTAAGTAAATCGATCACAATGTGAGGCTACATCAAATAAGATTGGAAATCATGTGGGTAAAACAATATCATGTGAACATTTTTTATTGGTTTATTATATAGTTGTCTTTTCCTTTACACTAGTGTTATGTGTGTTTTACTCATGCATTATGTTGTTTATGTTCCTGTGTGATTCAACTACTGAATATTGATAAGTTTTAAGACAATATTTTTATTTATTAATGCAATATTGGTTGTTAAAAAGAGTATAGTTTGAATAAAGTCATTTGGATCCTCTTAAGTGTAAATAATTTCACTTTAGCAGTTTTTCGACTTAATATGAATTTTTAAAAAAAACTCTATATTGTTATATTTATGTATTATAGGTATTTGATGACCCAACAGAATTAACACCAGATGATTTGTATGATTTGCGACTTCGTTGGGCAAAATGTTTCTTTGACTTACATGGAACTTAAGTTTAGCTGGTGAGTTTTATAGAATTGTATAAGTTGTGGTTTTTGCACAATATACATGTGGTTTTTGCTCATGTGTTGAGTTTCTTGATTTTTTTGCTGATGTTAATTGTTATTATTTATTGTCAGGCAATATGATTTTGGTGTTGTCTACCGAAGATTTTATATTGGTAATTCAAGTTTGGAAACTTAGAAATAGTTGAATATTTTAGTATATGTATATTTTGTGAATATTATGTAATTGTAAGTTTTGAAAAAGACTTATAAATAGTTGAATATTGTTTTATATTTTGTTAAGAATTTGTAATTGTAAGTTTGTATGTTGTAATACAATACAAGTTTGCAATACAAGTTTGTAATTGTAAGTTTGTTCAATTTGTAAGTTTGTTGTGAAAAATATGAAAACATCGTCCTAAATGTGATGTTGGAAAGCTATGAAATCTATATAGCGACATAAATATAGTCTGTTTGATATTGGAAAAATATGAAAAAATGGGTACAAATTATATTTGTATAGGGAAACCCAGAAAATAAATAATCTATTCCAAAAAAATTTCATACATTTTACATCGGTTATTAGTAAAACTGATGTAAAAACTTTCAATAAGGGACTTTTTACATCGGTTGGAAGTAATACCCGATGTAAAAAGTCGCGTCACTGGGGACTTTTTACATCGGGTATTACTTCCAACCGATGTAAAAAACTGGATCAATTTTTTAAAAAAATGTGCATAATAATTGTTTTTTACATCGGTTCATATATTATAACCGATGTAAAAAGGGTACTTTTTACATCGGGTATTACTTCCAACCAATGTAAAAAACTGGATCAATTTTTAAAAAAATGTGCATAATAACAGGTTATTACATCGGTTCTGATATTATAACCGATGTAAAAAAGGGACTTTTTACATCGGTCCCAGAACCGATGTAAAAAGTCCCTGATTTACTATATCACCTGACTTTACATCGGATCCAAAACCGATGTAAAAAGTCAATTTTACCCGATGTAAAAAGTCATTTCTGCACTAGTGTAGTGAATGAAGACCACTCACCAATTTTGCTTATCTTCTATCCAGCTAAATTATAGGAGTACAATCTTTCACCAAGCACTTAAAAAGATCATGTCTGCATAACAATCAATTTGAATGTCACTGATGTTTTAACTAAAACATAGAATTAAAATGCATGATTTTGCGAGTAATCTACAAATTATATTTTTGATGACAACAAATACATGTTATATACATAAAGAATAATTATATTTTCTAATAAACTATTTAAATATGCAGAGAAGTTCTGATAAAAGAAGCATAAGAAGTTGGCAATATAGAAGTTCAAAGTAGGGTGAATCTTTTACAGATATAGAAATTCAAATTACAGGTAATGAAGACAAATCTTCAGAAAATAAAAGTCCAGAACTTCAGTCAAATATAAAAGAAGACATTACAAATATTACAACAACTTTTGAAGAATCTATCCAGAAAAGACAATTCAGAAGCAACTTAGCACATCCTAAAAACATGATTCTGGAAAAGAAAAATGATTCAATCAGAACAAGATCTATATTCAGAAATACTGAAGAGTCTCTCATGGGATTAGTGTCTCTGATCGAATCAACTTCCATAGACGAAGCACTTCTAGACAATGATTGGATACTTGCAATGCAAGAAGAACTAAATCAATTTACCAAAAATGATGTATGAGATCTAGTTCCTAAACCAAAAGGCTTTAACATCATTGGAACTAAATGGGTCTTCAGAAACAAACTAAGTGAACAAGGAGAAGTTATCCGAAATAAAGCACGACTGGTTGCACAAGATTATAGTCAACAAGAAGGGATAGACTATACAGAAACCCTTGCTTCAGTCTCCAGGTTAAAATCTATCAGACTTTTGATTTCATTTACTGTAAATAATGACATCACTCTTTATCAGATGGATGTCAAAAGTGCCTTTTTAAATTGTTACATTGATGAAGAAGTTTATGTGCACCAACCCCCTAAATTTAAAAATATAAAATATCCAGAATATGTTTATAAACTTAAGAAATTGTAATATGGTCTGAAACAAGCTCCCAGAGCTTCGTATGAAAGACTAAGTAACTTTATCTTAGTAAATGATTTTATCAGAGGGAAGGTGGACACAACTCTATTCTGTAAATCATTTAAAAATGACATTCTGATTTATCAAATATATGTAGATGATATAATTTTTGGATCTACTAAAGCCTCCTTGGACAAAGAATTTGCTAAAACTATGCAGGCAGAATTTGAAATGGGCTTGATGGGTGAACTAAAGTTTTTTTTGGGGAATTCAAATCAATCAAACTCCAGAAGGAACCTACATACATCAAAGCAAGTATGTTAAAGAACTTTTGAATAAATTTGATATGTCAGAAAGTAAGCCATCCAAAACTCATATGCATCCTACATGCATTCTGGAAAAGGAAGAGATAAGTAAGAAAGTAAAACAGAAGCTCTACAGAGAAAATCCAGAGAATATAAATTAGTAGGGTAATGTGATATTGACTTTGTTGGATATAGAATAGAAAGAAAAAGTACTTCTAGAAGCTGTCAGTTTCTGAGAGATAACCTAATCTCGTGGTCCAGCAAAAGACAATCCACTATTGCACTATCAAGTACTGAAGTCGAATATATAACTGCAACTAGATGCAGTACTCAGATGCTCTGGATGAAGAGTCAGCTTGAAGATTTTCATATTTATGAGAGTAACATTACTATCCTCTGTGATAATACTTCTGCTATATGTCTTTCTAAAAATTCTATTTTACATTCTAGAGCTAAACATGTAGAAATTAAACATCACTTCATTAGGGACTATATTCAAAAGGGAATTCTTTTTTTAAAATTTATAGACACAGACCATCAATGAACTGATATTTTCACAAAATTCCTTGCCGAAGATAGATTTAATTTCATTATGAAACTCCTCGGTATGAAATTATGCCTAGAATGAAAGTGTAGTTTATGTATATTTAATCCTCAGAACTTTTTGATTTGTTTTTGTGAACATCTGAACAATAATTCTTCAGAAGTGAGAAGAAAAGTTGTCTCAGAAACTATCCAGAACATTTGAACATTTTTTTGAAAACGCTTCATTTCAAAGATAGACGCAAGCAGTTCACCACATCAAAATCTGTCAACCTTAAACGCTAAGTCACTCTCTGAGGCGGAACACATATTCAAAATCTAAAGGGATGAAACAGTTGAGTTGATGCATTGAGGCGCGAGTCACATTGGTAATTGTTCACAAAATCTTCACGCCATCCCCCTTTTCAGAAATCATTATTGCTATTAATCATTTTGGTTATTTTATTAATTGAAATTAATTTCATGTTTTCTCTCCGTTGGCTATTTATACCTCACTTTCACCAAATCACTTTCACACCTTCACTCTCAGTCATCCTATTTTCTCTGAATTTGCACTTTTTCCCTTTTGTGTGCTCTTAGTCTATGAACAATGGCTTCTTCTCAAAAACAACAAAAGTATCAAGATCATGCTCCACATATCAACATCCTTGGTTCATCCTCTACTCCAAACGAAGAAAGGTATGTTAAACATACAAGAACTCTCCTTACTCCGGTTGATACTCCTGAAGTTTCCTGTGTACTTATAATTGATTTTGAAAGCATGAAATAAAATGGGTATGACCTTACTCCTGATGTTGAGTTTCAAGGATGGACAAAATATTTTGATTGATTAATTGGTCTAGTTTTTCTCAAATTGGTTAAAGAATTCTAGATTCATGTTAATGCATCAAATCAAGTAACTTCGTATGTAATGGGAAAGAAGATATTCGTCACCGAAGATCTCATTGGTCATGATGGAAGCGACATAAGGTGTAGTGAAATGGCAAAAAAAGGTTCTGACCTAACCATTTTATCTAAAGAAATCTTCTCTTCTAGACAATCCTCCAACAAGATCAAAGAACTGAAAGACTATCTCAGAATTTGTAGAACAATTCAGGGATGTATCAATCACAGAAAACCAACAAGTTCTCCTGACTACATCAATATTGATCAATAATACATATTGTACTTCATCGCAACTAAGGCCAAGTCCACCTCCCTCATATTGTATTCAATCATTGGAAGACCGATGTCAAGGATGTTGGATTAAAATATCCAGCGTCAACCTTAGGGATTCGAAGGTCTTAACATCCCACCCATGGGCCCTTATTAACTAGGTGCAGCCCCTGAAAATGACCGTACTATATGGAAATAAAGTTGCACCTTGGCTATAAGAAATTGCTTTTAGCTCAGTGGTAAGTGCTTGATTCTACAAGTGGTATTAGAGCATGGTCATGGGTTCGAATCCCCCGGCTGACCCTGGGGTGGGGGAGATTGTTGGATTAAAATATCTAGCGTCAACCTTAAGGATTCGAAGGGCTTAACATCTCATCCATGGGCGCTTAGTAAATTAGGTGCAGCCTCTGAAAATGCTCGTATTATATGGAAATAAAGTTACACTTTGGCTACAAGCAATTTCTTTTAGCTCAGTGGTAAGTGCTTGATCCTACAAAGGAAACAAGAGAAGAAGAAAGAACCAAAAGAGATTGGATTATGCTGGGAAGGCTGATCTCAGATATTCTGACAGAGAATAAACTGATAGACATCTGAGTGAAGCTCAACAAGCTAGTGTTTTGGAACCTTGTGCTGGAAAGCCTCTCAATGCCAAGAAACTTAAGAAGATGATGATTATAGAAAACATTAAGAAGGATCTTACACTTACTGCAAAGGAAGTCATCACCACCAGAAGAGTCCCTTTGAAGGATTTTCCTCTCTTCACTCAAGCAGACTCATCACCATAAATTATCCTCAGATATCTGGAAGCTTGAAAAAGTAATGGAACAATTCCAGATGTCAATATCCTAGATCTCAGGCAACAACCTCTAGAAGTTGCTACTAGAAAATCAATGGGCTGATGTTTTCACAAAATCCCTTGCTGAAGATAGATTTAATTTCATTATGAAACACCTTGGTATGAAATTATGCCTAGAATGAAAGTGTAGTTTATGTATATTTAATCCTCAGAACTTTTTGATTTGTTTTTGTGAACATCTGAACAATAATTCTTCAGAATTGAGAAGAAAAGTTGTCTCAGAAACTATCCAGAAGATCTGAACGTTTTTTTGAAAACGCTTCATTTCAAAGATAGACGCAAGCAGTTCACCACATCAAAATTTGTCAACCCTAAACGCTAAGTCACTCTTAGAGGCTGAACACATGTTCAAAATCTAAAGGGATGAAACAGTTGAGTTGATGCATTGAGGCGCAAGTCACATTGGTAATTGTTCACAAAATCTTCACGCCATCCCCCTTTTCAGAAATCATTATTGTTGTTAATCATTTTGGTTATTTTATTAATTGAAATTAATTTCATGTTTTCTCTCTGTTGGCTATTTATACCTCACTTTCACCAAATCACTTTCACACCTTCACTCTCACTCACCCTATTTCTCTGAATTTGCACTTTTTCTCTTTTTGTGCTCTCAAACCCTAAGTCTATGAACAATGGCTTCTTCTCAAAAACAACCAAAGTATCAAGATCATTCTCCTCAAATCAACATCCTTGATTCATCCTCTACTCCAAACGAAGAAAGGTATGTGGAACCTACAATAACTCTCCTTACTCTAGTTGATACTCCTGAAGTTCCCTGTGAACTTATAATTGATTTTGAAAGCATGAAAGAAAATGAGTATGACCTTACTCCTGATGTTGAGTTTCAAGGATGGAAAAAATATTTTGATTGATTAATCGGTCCATTTTTTCCCAAATTGGTTAAAGAATTCTAGATTCATGCTACTGCATCAAATCATCAAGTAACTTCGTATGTAATGGGAAAGAAGATCGTCATCACCGAAGATCTCATTGGAAAGCTCGATGGTCACGATGGAAGCGACATAAGGTGTAGTGAAATGGCAGAAAAAGGTTCTGACCTAACCATTGTATCCAAATAAATCTTCTCTTCTAGACAACCCTCCAACAAGATCAAAGAACTGAAAGACTATCTCAGAATTTGGTCTAAAATAATTCTGAGATGTATCAATCACAGAAAACCAACAAGTTCTCCTGACTACATCAATATTGATCAATAATATATGTTATACTTCATCGCAACTAAGGCCAAGTACACCTCTCTCATATTGTATTCAATCATCGGAAGACCAATGTCAAGGAAACAAGAGAAGAATAAAGAACCAAAATAGATTGGATTCTGTTGAGAAGGCTGATCTCAGATATTCTGACAAAGAATAAACTGATAGACATCTGAGTGAAGCTCAACAAGCTAGTGTTCTAGAACCTTGTGTCGGAAAGCCTCTCAACGCCAAGAAACTCAAGAAGATGAAGATTATAGAAAACATAAAGAAGGATCCTACACTTACTGCAAAGGAAGTCATCACCACCAGAAGGGTCCATTTGAAGGATTTTCCTCTCTTCACTCAAGCAGACTCATCGCCAGAAATTATCCTCAAATACCTGGAAGCTTGCAAAAGTAATGAAACAATTCCAGATGTCAATATCCTAGATCTCATGCAACAACCTCTAGAAGTTGCTACCAAAAAGTCAAGGAAAAGGAACTTCTTAGGAAACTCCTAAAGCTGCTAAAAAGAAAGGTAACTACTCTTTTGTTTCTGTTATCGAATATGTTTTCTTACCAACATCTGAACCCTCCTCATCTTTAAAACTTGCTGAAAATCCCTTACCACAAACTATTGATGACTTTGACATATAAATTGATACCACCATACCCACTAATCATCCTCTGACTAATCTCCCTTCTACCCAATTTGTTCAAACTCAGCCAGAACTTACACAAGTTTTATCTAATATTGATCAACTTGATCCATTCTTTGAAGCTCCCCAAATAGAAAATCCAAATACTACCTCTAAACAAATGCCTGAAACCACATCTATTCTTCCAGGAATCACCTGCCCTCTCAACACCTCTCAACCACTAAATATCTCCACCAAACCTCCACAAGACTTTTCCCTTCCAGATATTCCCTCTCCTTATGACTCAACACCACCTAACACTCCCATCATTGTTTCCGACTCTCCAACTCTCACCGACTCCTCAGAAGATCCTCTCAAAATCATAATTGACCTAGAAGTCTGGGAAAAACTTGCCACATCTTTTCAGAAAATAGTCATTCCAAAACCAACACCAAAACCATCCAAATCAGATGTTGGTAAATCTCTGCTGGTTTTCGAGACAGAAATACAGAAATGGGTTAACTCTTTGAAGCAAGCTTGCATGGATAATCTTAATCCAGATGCTTCTAATTCTCTCTAGACTCGGTTCAGAAAAGGTTTTAACTCTGAATCTCTGAAGATGAAGGAACTTAGTTATGAAATTTCTCAACAGAACTTCTGCGATCACTTGAATGTCTTCAAGGAGCAAGCTCTACGTCTCTGGGTAAGAAAACCCTTAGTCTTCTGGACAACACTCCTTGGGTAGCTCCACAGGAGTTAGAATTTCAGGAACTGTAAGTGTTTAGTTATTGGCATGTATTTTTGGTAAAACCAGGTGTGTAAATGTCATGACTAATGTCATAACATTCTGGATTATTAGGTTCTTCTTGCAGAAAAAGTATGGCATACAGTAGCTACTGTGTATGAGTGTGTATCTGAGCATTTTGCAAAAGATCACATTTATTGCCTTCTACCAAAATCAGTAAACAGGAATTCTGATGTCATAACAAATGTTAAGATATCCTGTACTGATCTAACAGTAGTGCAGTTTGGTTAATTCTGAGATTTTTCAGGAAGTTGGCTCATTCCTTCTAGAACAGAATCTCCCGTTGTCTTTGGGTTAACCTAGCTCAACCCTAATCTGGTTGATAAAGTCTTGTGACCAAGTCTTAAGGTTAAACCTAATTAACCCTAGCTTTTTATGGAAACCCTAACTGAAGAAACAACTGCTATATATTCAACAGGATTGCTATTTGGAAAACATCCCTTGGACTGAAGACCAATTAGGAGATGTATAGTTTTAACTGCTGTAATCCAAGCAAGTATCATTGTGATAAGTGACTTGGAATAGGTTTTTATTGTAAGGGTTTTTGTATCACTAAAAGCTTTGAAGCAAGAGTGTTTTGTGTCTCTTGACTAAAGCTTTGAAGCAAAGTCAAGTTAGGTTTATGTATCACTCAAAGTTGTGAAGCAAGAGTGTTTGTGTTACTTGATTAAAAAGCTGTGAAGCATAATCAAGTGTTTGTTCTGAAGAGTGTCTTCATTAATTCATTTGTCAATTGTTTTAATTATCACTACTGTGATTGAGGGGGAGTGAGTAGGAACTCAGGTTTAAGTTGAACTTAGATTGAAGTTGCATTGGGTAGGTCTTAAGTGAAGGAGATAAACTGGTTGGTTTATTCCTGAATTAATATCTCTTATAGTGGATTTCCTCCCTGGCTTGGTAGCCCCCAGAGTAGGTGTTGTTTCACACTGAACTGGGTAAACAATTGACTGTGTTCTTTACTGTTTTTATTTACTGTCTTATAGAAAGTCAGATATGGTGTCATAACATTCACTGTGACATTGAGTATCTGCTGCCAGAATTTCAATTGGCATCAGAGCAGGCACCCTGCCTGTATTACTGGGTGAGATCTAGGGATATCACTTTCTGGCACTATGGACAAAGAAGGAGTTTTTTGAAATAGACCACCCATTCTGGATGGAACAAATTATGACTACTGGAAACCTCGTATGATTGCCTTCTTAAAATCTCTGGACAAAAAGGCTTGGAGAGCTGCTGACAAAGGATGGAACCATCCCACCATAACTGAGAAAGATGGGACAATCAGTCTGAAGCCTGAGGAAGAATGGAGCAAAGAAGAAGATGAGTTAGCCCTGGGAAACTCCAAAGCTTTAAATGCCTTGTTCAATGGAATTGATAGAAACATTTTCAGACTAGTACGTCAATGTGAACTGGCCAAGGAAGTGTGGGACACTCTCAAAACTACCCATGAAGGCACATCCAAAGTAAAAATGGCAAGGCTTCAGATGCTGACTACAAAGTTTGAGAACCTAAGGATTAAGGAAGATGAAACCATTCATGAGTTTCACATGAACATCTTGGAGATTGCCAACACCTCAGGAGCATTGGGTGAAAAGATGTCTGAAGAAAAACTGGTGAGAAAGATTCTCAGATCCCTGCCTAAAAGATTTGCAATGAAGGTAACTGCTATAGAGGAAGCCCAAGACATCAGCAACTTAAAGGTGGATGAACTCATTGGGTCTCTTCAGACTTTTGAGATGGGGATTAGTGACAATGTTGACAAGAAAAACAAGAGCATAGCACTTGTATCCAACACTGAAGATGAAAACAAGGAGGATGAAGAAGAAAATATTTCAGAAGCTATAGCCATGCTTGGAAGACAATTCAACAAACTCATCAAGAGAATGGATCCAAAGTCAAGGTCAAATATTGAGAACATCCCCTCTGACATTAACAGATCTTATGACTCCAGCAGAAGACCAAGGTCTGAAGAGAAGGGAAATCAAGACAGAGGAATTCAATGCCATGGTTGTGAAGGATATGGGCATATTTGAGCTGAATGTCCTACCTTTCTTAAGAAACAAAAGAAAGGTATGACTGTTACCTGGTCTGACTGTGATTCTGAAAGTAATTCTGAAGAAGAATCTGCCAAACTAGTTACTGCACTAACTGGTGTTTGTACCTCTGAAAGTGACACTAGTGATGAAGAAGTGACATTTGAAGAACTGGCTGATACTTATAAGAAATTGTGTATCAGAAGTGCTGAAGTCTGTGTGCAAAATGAGAGACAAACAAAACTCATCATAAAGTTGGAGGCTGAAAAAAGGGCAGACCTTGAAACTATAAGTCATCTAGAAGGGGAAGTTCAAATGCTGAACTCAAAATTGAACCAGATGACCAAATCTGTCAAGATGCTGACAAATGGAACTGACAAATTGGAAGAAATCCTTCAGGTTGGACAAAATGTGGGAAACAATTCTGGACTAGGATTTGTGGAAGCAAAGAAATCTGGTGCAGACAAGAAGATCAGGTCTGATAAACAAATGTCAAAGCAGATGTCACAACATAACACTCAACATCGAGAACAGAGAAATATGAAGAAAAAGTACCAAAGATGGAGATGTCATCATTGTGGGAGGTTTGGTCACATAAAGCCTTTCTGCTTCAGATTGTATGGATACCCTAATCAGAACCCAGGTGTCAAACCTAAGTCTAACAGGGTTCCACATACTCCTCAATGGAAGAAAAAGGCTACTGCCCTGATAGCCCACACTTCCCTGAGAGTCTCTGCAAAGGAAGACTGGTACTTTGAAAGTGGGTGTTCTAAGCACATGACTGGAATCAAGAATATTCTCAATAATGTTAAACCTCACACCACTAGTTATGTGACCTTTGGAGATGGTGCTAGAGGTGAAATCAAAGGAGTTGGTAATTTGGACTGCCCTGGAGTTCCAAATCTGAATGAAGTACTATTGGTAAAAGGCCTGACTGCTAATCTCATTAGTATCAGTCAATTATGTGATCTAGGATTCAAGGTCAACTTCTTAAAATCTGAATGTCTTGTAATTAATGAAAAACAAGAAGTTGTAATGAAAGGAGTCAGATCTAAAGATAACTGTTACTTGTGGGAGCCTGAGAACACTAATAACTCCACTGTGTGTTCTATTGCCAAAGAAGAAAAAGAGGTGAAACTGTGGCACCAAAAACTTGGCCATCTTCATCTAAGAGGAATGAAAAGGATTATCTCCATGGAAGTAGTCAGAGGGATTCTAAGACTGCAAATTGATGAAGGGAGAGTTTATGGTGAATGTCAGGTTGGTAAGAAGACAAGGATGTCACATCCAAAGTCAAGACATCTGACCACCTCTAAGGTTCTGGAACTTCTACATATGGATCTGATGGGACCAATGCAGGTGGAAAGTCTTGGTGGAAAGAGATATGCCTATGTTGTTATGGATGACTATTCCAGATTCACCTGGATTAACTTCATTAAGGAAAAATCTGATGTGTTTGAAGTCTTTAAAGAACTGTGCAAAAGAATTCAAAGAGAAAAGGAAGGGTGTATTGTCAGAATCAGAAGTGATCATGGCAAGGAATTTGAAAACAGTAAGTTTAATGAGTTCTGTTCCTCAGAAGGAATTAGTCATGAATTCTCTTCTCCTATAACTCCTCAACAAAATGGAGTTGTAGAAAGGAAAAATAGGACCATACAGGAACCTGCCAGAGCTATGATACATGCCAAAAGACTTCCTATTCATTTTTGGGCTGAAGCTATGAATACAGCCTGTTATGTCCATAACAGAGTTACTTTGAGAAAGGGAACCTCATCCACCATTTATGAACTCTGGAAAGGACGAAAGCCAATTGTGAAGTACTTCCATGTATTTGGCAGCAAATGCTATATTCTGGCAGATCGTGAACAAAGGAGAAAGCTGGACCCTAAAAGTGATGAAGGTATATTTCTAGGATACTCCTCCAACAGCAGAGCTTATAGGGTATTCAATTCCAGGACCAAAGTCATGATGGAATCGATAAATGTCATAATTGATGATTATCATGAAGAAACAGATGTCCCTTGTAATGTTGAGACATTCTTTGAGACTCCAACTCAACAGAATGACCTTCCTGACACCACTACAGTAGACTCTGAATCCAAGGAAGCTAGCAAAATCCCTTCCATCAGAATTCAGAAAGATCATCCTAAAGAACTCATTATAGGGGATCCAAATAGTGAAGTCATTACAAGATCTAGAGAAATCATCTCAAACTCTTGTTTTGTGTCTAAAATTGAACCAAGAAATGTTAAGGAGGCCTTAAGTGATGAATACTGGATTGGTGCAATGCAAGATGAATTGAACCAATTTAAGCAACATGAAGTTTGGGAGTTAGTTCCTAGACCTGGAGGAACAAACATCATTGGCACAAAATGGATATACAAGAACAAATCAGATGCTGAAGGAGTTGTCACTAGGAATAAGGCAAGACTTGTTGCCCAAGGATACACTCAAGTTGAAGGGGTTGATTTTGATGAGACCTTTGCCCCTGTAGCCAGACTGGAATCTATCAGACTTCTATTGGGAATTGCTTGTCTCCTAAAGTTCAAGCTGTTTCAGATGGATGTAAAAAGTGCCTTCCTAAATGGGTACTTAAATGAAGAAGTTTATGTGGAACAGCCTAAAGGTTTTGTGGATCCAAACCACCCTGATCATGTCTACAAATTGAGGAAAGCTCTGTATGGCCTGAAACAAGCTCCTAGAGCATGGTATGACAGGTTGACAAAATTTCTCTCAGACAAAGGATACAGAAAAGGAGGCTTGGATAAAACCCTCTTTGTCAAAAATGAAGGAGGGAAGTTAATGGTAGCTCAAATATATGTTGATGACATAGTGTTTGGGGGAATGTCAGAACAAATGGTTAAACATTTTGCTGACCAGATGAAGGCTGAATTCGAAATGAGTCTCATGGGAGAACTGACTTATTTTCTTGGACTGCAAGTCTCACAGATGGAGGACTCTATCTTTCTATCTCAAAGCAAGTATGCAAAGAACATTGTCAAGAAGTTTGGTATGGAGAATGCCAGTCATAAAAGGACCCTTGCACCTACTCATTTAAAGCTATCCAAAGATTCAAGTGGGGTTAAGGTGGACCAAAGTCTGTACATAAGCATGATAGGAAGTTTGTTGTACTTAACAGCCAGCAGACCTGACATTGCTTTTGCAGTTGGAGTTTGTGCAAGATACCAAGCTGATCCTAAAGTCAGTCATATCAACCAAGTAAAGAGAATTTTGAAGTATGTAAGTGGAACTTACAACTATGGCTTGCTGTACTCTCATGGTTGTGAACCAACTCTGATTGGGTATTTTGATGCTGATTGGGCTGGAAGTGCTGATGATAGAAAAAGCACCTCTGGAGGATGTTTATTCTTAGGAAATAATCTGGTCTCCTGGTTCAGCAAGAAACAGAACTGTGTGTCTCTTTCTACTGCTGAAGCTGAATACATTGCAGCTGGTAGTAGTTGTTCTCAAATGATCTGGATGAAACAGATGCTTACTGAGTATAATGTCACACAAGATGTTATGACATTGTACTGCGACAATCTGAGTACAATCAACATTTCCAAGAATCCTATTCAGCATACAGGACCAAGCATATTGACATAAGACATCACTTTATCAGAGACCTTGTAGAAGAGAAGATGATTAAACTGGAACATGTTGCCACTGAGCTACATCTGGCTGACATTTTTACCAAGGCACTTGATGCAAATCAATTTGAAAACTTGAGGGGCAAGTTGGGGATTTGCCAACAGGAGGAATTGTAGCAATTAATTTTGCTTAAAACAAGGGTAGAAGGAGTTATTTTTGTTAAGTCTATTTTGATTGGGTTAATCATATGCCTTCCTATTTCTTTCATAATTATTAAGAATAGACACTCATTTGCCTCCTTCCTCTCTCAACTCTGCAACAAATCCCATTCTCTCAATCAAAGTTCTCTCTCTAGTTGGAACAGGAGGAGACTGAACGAATCAGAAGGGAAGAGGTTGCTGCTGAAGATCAGCTCAATGCTGAAGAAAATAACTCCACTGATGCTGATGCTGTTGATGCAAGTGTCTTCAGATTTTATTTGTTTTGGATAACTGTATAACATTTAAGTACATGTATCTTTGGCCCATTTGTGGCTAAAGAGGGGGAGATGTTTTTTGTGTTAATTACTTGGTAGACCTCATATTTTTTTTTTGCAGTCATATTCATTCTGCTGCTTTATATTCTCTGATTGCTTAGGGGTTTTAGCCAAAAATCTGCCAAAGGGGGAGTTTGTAAGTGTTTAGTTATTGGCATGTATTTTTGGTAAAACCAGGTGTGTAAATGTCATGACTGATGTCATAACATTCTGGATTATTAGGTTCTTCTTGCAGAAAAAGTATGGCATACAGTAGCTACTGTGTATGAGTGTGCATCTGAGCATTTTGCAAAAGATCACATTTATTGCCTTCTACCAAAATCAGTAAACAGGAATTCTGATGTCATAACAAATGTTAAGACATCCTGTACTGATCTAACAGTAGTGCAGTTTGGTTAATTCTGAGATTTTTCAGGAAGTTGGCTCATTCCTTCCAGAACAGAATCTCCCGTGGTCTTTGGGTTAACCTAGCTCAACCCTGATCTGGTTGATAAAGTCTTGTGACCAAGTCTTAAGGTTAAACCTAATTAACCCTAGATTTTTCTGGAAACCCTAACTGAAGAAACAACTGCTATATATTCAACAGGATTGTTGTTTGGAAAACATCCCTTGGACTGAAGACCAATTAGGAGCTGTATAGTTTTAACTGCTGTAATCCAAGCAAGTATCATTGTGATAAGTGACTTGGAATAGGTTTTGATTGTAAGGGTTTTTGTATCACTCAAAGCTTTGAAGCAAGAGTGTTTTGTGTCTCTTGACTAAAGCTTTGAAGCAAAGTCAAGTTAGGTTTATGTATCACTCAAAGCTGTGAAGCAAGAGTATTTGTGTTACTTGATTAAAAAGCTGTGAAGCATAATCAAGTGTTTGTTCTGAAGAGTGTCTTCATTAATTCATTTGTCAATTGTTTTAATTATCACTGCTGTGATTGAGGGGGAGTGAGTAGGAACTCAGGTTTAAGTTGAACTTAGATTGAAGTTGCATTGGGTAGGTCTTAAGTGAAGGAGATAAACTGGTTGGTTTATTCCTGAATTAATATCTCTTATAGTGGATTTCCTCCCTGGCTTGGTAGCCCCCAGAGTAGGTGTTGTTTCATACTGAACTGGGTAAACAATTGACTGTGTTCTTTACTGTTTTTATTTACTGTCTTATAGAAAGTCAGATACGGTGTCATAACATTCACTGTGACATTGAGTATCTGCTGCCAGAATTTCAGGAACTATCTCCTGAACCTCAACCTTAACCTCTGGTCGTTTTTAAAGACAAAGGCAGTCTGTTGAAGAATCTCTTGAGAAAGAAGCTGCTACAGTAACTTCTGAGAATATGGATTCTACTGTTGAAACAACTACATATTCTCTAGTGTTGAAAACTATGGATGAGTTGAAGAAAGAGAATGAAGTTGTTAGAGAAAGGCTCAATAAATAGGATGAAACCAATAAATAGATTAAGGGGATGCTAGGCAAGCAAGAAGAATCAAACAATCAGATCAAAAGTCGGTTAGAAGCGTTGTTCACATGACTTCCACCTCCTTCACAACCTTAGTTCTGATATTTTGCTTGTTTCTGCTATGCTTTATGATTAAACTTATGTTTGTCTGCTTATGTTTGTATTAATCTATGTTCTTTAATGCATCATATTTTTGTTCTTTTCACGTCCATCTGACATATGTGCCAACTATTTATTTCTGCTAGACCAACAACCAACCTGATTGTTTCGATCCTAGCAACAGGTGCAAAAACTTCATCGAAGTCTATTCCTTCTTTCTGTAGAAATCCTTTCACCACAAGTCTTGCTTTGTGTCGAGTTACTTCACCTTTCGAATTTGTTTTCACTTTGTATACCCACTTGATGTTAATTGCCTTCTTGCCTTAAGGAAATTCGACAAGTGACCAAGTGTTGTTGTCTTCGATAGACTTTACTTCTTCGTTCATTGCTTTCACCCACTTTGAATTCTTTAATGCTTCAGCTGCATTAACAGGTTCGACATTAGAAAGCATAATGTACCCGCTCACCTTCATTATCTATTACATCATCTGATGTAATCACACAATCTTGCAATCTTGCAGGCATGCGTCTTGTTCTTTGAGGCCTGCTTGTACTTGGTATATCTGCTGGTTCCTCTTGTCGAACTTCTCTTTCGACTTGAGTTTCTGGCTCTTCAAGAAGGATTCCCACTGAATCTTTCTTGACATTATTGGTCCAATCCCATTCTTTAAACTCATCTATGATCACGTCCCTGCTGATCACAATCTGCTTTTTCACTGGATCAAACAACTTGTAGCCTCCTGTCGAATGATATCCAACTAGAATCATTTGACTTGACTTATCATCAAGTTTTCTTCTCAACTGACCTGGCACATGTCTATGTGCAATAGATCCAAATACCTTCAGATGACTCAAGCTAGGCTTCACACCAGACCAACATTCTTCTGGAGTAATTCCTTCTAGCTTCTTTGTAGGACATCTGTTCAAAATGTATGTTGCAGTCGAAATAGCTTCACCCCAAAACTCTTTAGGTAAATTCTTGCCTTTCAACATACTTCTCACCATATTCATGATGGTTCGATTTTTCCTTTATGCAATTCCATTTTGTTGTGAAGTATAGGGTGGCACCACCTCATGCATAATCCCTTCCTTTTCACATAATCTGTCGAAGTCTTTCGACACATATTCTCCACCACCATCAGTTCTCAAAACTTTTAGCTTTCGACCACTTTGTCTTTCGACCATAGACTTAAACTTGGTAAATACTTCGATCACTTCACTTTTCTTCTTGATCAGGTAAGTCCATAGCTTTCGAATGAAATCATCTATGAATGTAACAAAGTATTTGTTACCTCCCATTGAATCCACCTGGATTGGTCCACATACATCATAGTATATGGCTTCAAGACTAGCCTTCGATCTACTTCCTGCATCCTTGCTGGAGCCATTCTTGTGTTGCTTCGCCTGCACACATTCCTTACATACCTCATTTGGAATGTCAATTTCTGGCAATCCTGAAACATATTTCTTCTCTTCAAATCTCTGATGTCTCTGAAGTTGAGATGGCCTAGTCTATAATGCCATATCCATTCATTTCTGCTAGCTGCAGTCGAAAGGCACTTGTGCTTCATCACATTTAGTTCAATCTTGAAGGTTCGATTCTGAGACATAGGAGCCTTCAAGATTAATCTCCCATTTGCATCAACGACTCTCATCATCTTATCTTCGATTGACACTTTATAATTCTTTTCGACCAACTGCCCTATATTGAGCAAATTTCTCTTCATGCCTGGTATGTACAACACATTGGAGATTACTGACCTTTTGCCATCTTTCCTCATAATCATAACATCACCAATACCTTCAGCTGCTAGGGTATTGTCATTTGCAAATTTTACCATATTTTTCATTGAGGGTTTTATATTGATGAACCAGTCTTTCCTTCCAGACATATGTGATGAACATCCTGAATCCAAGTACCATTGATCCTTGAATCTATCTTCATCTCTTGTTGTGACCATCAGCATCATCTCTTCTTTTTCTTCTTCATGTTTTGCAAGCTTTGCATAACTTTCTTGATTCTTTCGTTTTTCTGGACAATCACTCGAATAGTGACCATACTTCTGACAATTGTAACATTGAATGTGACTCTTATCAGGTTTTCGACCACCACCTCTTCCTCTATTTGCAACACCACCTCTTTGGTTGCCTTGGTATGGTCTTCTTTGATTCGACACGTTTCCTTCAATCTGGTTTCCTCTATCATTCGATTTGTTGTAGCCACCTCTACCTCTGTCGAAACACTTTCCTTTACCTTTGGTCTCTTTTGCTTAATGTGCCTGCAAGGCCACACCACTCTTCGATTTTCCTGCAGCTCTTTCGTTCATTCTTTGTTCATGAGATTCAAGCGTCCCTTGAAGCTCTTCCTTTGTCAATTTCGATAAGTCTTTCCCCTCTTCTATCGCCGCCTCTATGTGGTCGAACTTAGGAGCTAAAGATCTCAAGATCTTCGACACAATAACTCTTGTTGTTAACGCTTCTCCCCATATCTTGATTTGATTTACTAGTTTTGTAACTTTAGTGAAGAAATCAGATATGCTTTCACTGTCTTCCATCTGAAGCAGTTCATAGGTCCTTTTGTGAGTTTGTAACCTCACTTATTTCACTTTCTCAGTGCCTCCAAAAGACTTCTCAAGGATTTCCCAAGCTTCTTTTGTAGATTCTGAATCACTAACCTTTTCGAAATTGTCTGGGCTGACACATTGATGAATTATAAATAATGCTTTATAACTCAGCTTCTCAGATTCTATGTATTTCTTCTTTTCTTCTTCTGAAGCGTTTTCTCCAAGCGCTTCGACTCCATCTTTTACAAGGTCCCAAAGACCTTGACACATGAATAAGACTTTCATCTGTTTGCACCAATTCTCATAGTTGTCAACTTTCAGAATTGATAGGGTTGCTGGATAATTTGCATTCCCATAACTTGTCATCGTGAATTCTTCAATCATTCTTGATTGACACTTCCCTTGAATCTAAACAAAGCTTTTGATACCAGATGTTGGAAACTCACCAAAGTCTATGATGAATTTCTACCACAATGATAATATAATTATGAGACAAACAAAGAAAAGAAGACAAGACAAATAATTTCTGCACAGTTTCTCTCTGCTCACAAACTGTGAAAATTTTCTTATTCACTTTGCAACTGCAAAATACTGTGAATGACTTGCTTGACTTGCTTACAAAAATAGGGGTTACTCCCTCTATTTATAACTGAGCTTACACCATAAGTCCAAAGCCCAAAATATCTTTTTGTTACTAAATCAAATCTAATTTATTCTAGACTTAAATCAAATCTATTTAAATCTAAAACAAATCAAATCTTTTCGACACATAGTTTCGACATACTGGATTACAATTTAACATTTATGTGTAGTAATATCGATTTTTTTAAACACAAGTATCAACACTATTTACCGGTTGATAAAGTTTGGATAGTTAATAAGTTCAATCTACTATTTTCCTCCATTTTGAAGTAGTTCCAAGGTGATAAGCAATTACTAAGTGTTAAAGAAAATATAATGTTATTTTGTTGTTTGATATAAAAATTGTGTAGCTGTTTAGGGTGATCATTATCTATTAGCATATATAATGGATTTCATTTAATTTGAAAGAATGTCATTTTGGACTACACATAACAATATATATATATATATATATATATATATATATATATATATATATATATATATATATATATATGATTATATACTGAAGAATCATCTAATAAAAACCAAAATATGACTGCTAACCAAAATATGAACAATCTTATAATTGATTTATACTCTACAAACCTCATCAATTATGCTAAGCATGCTATTTACGACATGTTTTCTAGAAGAAAAAAAAAATTGAACCACAAAGAAACAATTTGAAACACCTGAATCTATCAGTAGCAAAACAAACTAAGAGAAATTTCAAACTACTCACACATCTCTAGAGAAAATGAGAGTGGACTTAAACTTGCTTTCTTTTATAAAAATGTCCAACTAACTTCTAAGATGAATACAAAGTGATTTATATAGAGATCACAAGATAGAATATTAAATGTTAAAGCATTAACTATTACTAGGTCCCTAAGGAATAAACTTCCCATTGCTCAAAGAGAATCTGTCTTTTGCACTACCCAATACAGATTTGAATTTAACCAACAAAACTCCCCCATAAATTCAAATATTTCTTCGATCCATCATGCCTAACATTTTCTTGCCTCTGTCGAATAACTCATTCGACAATGGTTTTGTAAGAATGTCTGCTGCTTGATCCTTGCTTGCAACGTGCTTCATTTTGATGCTTCCATTCTTCACATGTTCTCGAATAAAATGGAATCGAACATCAATGTGTTTGCTTCTTTCATGGTTGACTGAATTCTTCGCTAGTTCGATTGCAGATTTGTTGTCGACTTGAATTATTGTTACATCTTCCTGTTTCGACTCCATCCTTCTTAGCAATCTTCTTAGCCATATTGCATGGCATACGCACCAAGATGCTGCCACATACTTTGCTTCACATGTCAAAAGAGTTACTATGGGTTGCTTCCTTGATAGTCAGGTGAATGCAGTGTTTCCCATAAAGAACACATATCCTGAAGTACTTTTTCGATCATCTATGTCACCACACTAATCGCTGTCAGAGTAGCCAGTCAACTTGTATTCTTCTGCTTTTGAATAAAAAATTCCAAGTGACACAGTTCCTTGGACATATCGAAGGATTCTCTTCAAAGCTTTCCAGTGTGCAAAAATTGGTTCTTCCATGAAACGACTCACAATTCCAATACTCAGCGAAAGATCCGGCCTTGTGCATGTGAGGTATTGAAGACTTCCCACCAAGCTTCGAAATTTGTTTGCTTCGACACGCTCTCCCCCATCCAATTTCGAAAGCTTTACTCTTGGTTCTATTGGTGTCGAAATTGAATTGCAACTTTCCATTTTAAATCTTTTCAAAATGTCTTTTGCATATTTTTCTTGTGAGATGAAGATTCCTGTTTCTTCTTGTCGAACCTCCAGACCAAGAAAGTATTTCATCAGGCCTAAGTCAGTCATCTCAAATTCTTGTATCATTGTACCTTTGAATTCTTCTATCATCTGATTGTTGTTGCCCAAGAAAATTAGGTCATCTACATAGAGAGTAACAAGCAATATTTTCTCTTTTTCCTTCTTCACATACATGACATATTCGTAGGGACATTGCTGAAATCAATTTTCTTTGAAGTATGTGTCAATTCGTGTATTTCATGCTCGTGAAGTCTGCTCCAACTCATAAAGTGCCTTCTTTAGCTTTAACATATTTCCTTTATTTTCGACTTTCATGTATCCAGGTGGTTGTTCGACATAAACTTCTTCTTCAAGCACGCCATTCAAAAAGGCTGACTTGACATCCATCTGATATATTTGCCATTTGTATTAAGCAGCTTGAGATATGAGCAGTCAAATTGTCTCCATTCTCGCAACAGGTGCAAACACTTTATCATAGTCGATTCCTGCTTTCTGCTTGAATCCTTTCGCCATAAGTCGTGCCTTGTATCTTTCGATTTCACCTTGTGCATTTATCTTTTTATTGAACACCCACTTCACACCAATTGTTTGAATTCCTTTTGGTAACTCTGCTAGTTCCCAAGTATCATTGCGTTCGATGGCCTTAATTTCTTCATTCATAGCATCCTTCCAATTTTTGTTTCTTACTGCTTCGTCGAAACCGACATCTTCAGTGTCTGCCAACAAGCATACGAGATGCACTTCTTCTTTGTTTTCATACAAGTCTTGTAAACTTCACAACCTGGGCTGTGAGATTCCATCTTCATCATCAGAGTCTTATGGTTCTGTCGAAGTGTTTTTCGATATAGCACCTGGTAATTCAACCATAACTTCAGTTAAGTTGTTCCAGTCCCACTTGCTTCCTTCGTTTACTCGAACATCTCTACTCACTATCACCTTTTTGTTTATTGGGTTGAAGAGTCTGTTACCTTTCGTTTTCTCATCATACCCAATGAATATGTATTTCTAAATCTTATCTTCCATCTTTATTCTTCTTTGATCAGGTACATGTGCATAAGCCACACTTCCAAACACTTTGAAGTGAGACACAATTGCCTTTTGCCCGCTCCAAGCTTCTTGAGGTGTTAAATATCGCAACTTCGAATGTGGACATCTCTTCTGAAAGTAGATTGCACATTGTACGGCTTTTGCCCAAAATTCCTTCGACGTGTTCTTTCTCTTAAGCATTGATCGAATCATGTCGAGGATTATTTGATTCTTTCTTTCCGCCACACCATTTTGTTGAGGTGAGTATGCTGTAGTCAGAAATCTCCTTATGCCTTGCTCTTCAAAGTACTTCATAAAGGTTGTCGAAGTATACTCCCCACCCTTGTCTGATTGAAGAGCTTTGATGTGCCTGTATGTTGCTTTCTCCACCATTATCTTAAAGTTCTTGAATACTTCGAAGGCTTTTGACTTTTCTTTCAGAAAATACACCCAAGTTTTCCTTGAGAAATCATCAATAAAGGATATAAAGTACCTTTTGCCACTAAAGGATTCAGGGGTAATTGGTCCACATATGTCAGTGTGAATCAATTCTAGAATTTGTTTAGCCTAATATTCTGCCTTCCTTTGGAATGAGGTTCTCGCTTGTTTGCCAAACACACATTCTTCACAGAACTTTCCTTCGAATTCTATGTTTTATAGTCTATGCACCACATTTTTCTTTGCTAACCTCCTTAGTCCAACTTGATGTAGATGACCAAAACGTAGATGCCACAGGGATGCTTGGTCTTCGACATTGGATTGCAAACACTTTTCTTGGATGCTTCTCAAATTCAACTTGCACATTCGATTTCTACCCATTTCAAGTTTAGCAACCAGACATCCTGACTTGTCTTTTAAGTGCAAGCTTCGATCTTCCATGAGTATCGAATAGCCCTTTTCTGTGAGTTATCCCAGACTCAAAATATTTGCATTGAGGTTTGGTACATAGTACACATCTTTGATTGATCCTATCAAATCATCCTTCTACAAGAAACTGATTGTTCCTTTTCCTTCGACCCTTACTTTCTATGCATCTCCAAAGAAAACATGACCATCCTCTATTTTCTTTATTTCTTTGAACAAGTGCTTATGACCACACATATGGTTACTTGCTCTTGAGTCCAGGTACTGTAACGCTCCGGTTTTATTCGTGTCGTATTTATTTTATTATTTTTGGAATTATTAATTAATATTGATTTCACAAAAATATGATATTTTAGCCGGTATAATTACTATTATTTTCGGCGATATTTAATCGGATCGGAAATTATTTATACGGGCTTATTTAATTAATTGATGTGTTAGTAATATTAATTGATTAATTGGAATTAATATATTATTATATGGTGTTATGATATTATATGATTTATAGAAGTGTGGTGTATATATATATATAGTATAATATTATATATGTATGTTAGTAGTAGTATTATATATATGTTAGATAGAAACAAAAAAAAAGAAGCTATGCAGTATATATTATATGTGGAAAGAGAAAAAAGTAGTATAGATGAATATATTATAATAATAAGGAGGTAGTAAAGTAGTAATGTATTAAAATAATAATAGAAGAAGTGGGGTAGAAGTAGTATAAGATTATATATTAAAATAAGAGAGTATAAGAAGTGGTATAAAGGAGTAGGGTAAGAGAGAAAATGAGGTATACTGTTATATAGTGAAAAACAATAGAACAGTAGCGAAAAGAAAAGAAGAAAAAAGGGTTTGAAGAGGAGGAGACCAAAGAGCAAAAGCTAGGGTTTTGGGTGGAGGAAAAATCAAGAAGAAATACCAAGAACATTGTTGAGGTAGGGGGTTTGATAGATCTTTCTATAAATAAATTTGTGGTAAATATTATGTATGTTAGAGTTGAGATTTTGTGGTGTTTTTCTGAAAATAATAATGAAAATAATATGGTGTATTGATGTTTGGATTTGGTACTGAAATTTGTTGGTAGATATGATTAATTAGCAGCAAAGTATTATTAGTAACAAGATGCTGAAAGTCGAAAACAACTTCGTTTGGGTCGAATTAGCCAAATTATACGGTATAATTAGTTGTCCGGAATTTAACGAAATTTGACAGGGTAACTAAGTTTAATTAGTAGGTAAATATGGTTATGTCGTTTTGTTGAAAATAAGGAGGAATAATAGAAGTGGTGGTGGTGGGGGGTTACTTGGCAAGGCACATGTTTTATTTTTTGTTTGACAGTAGCAAAATAACTTTTGACAGTAGAAAAATATATTTTGACAGTAGCAGTTTTTCTTTTTGATAGAAAATAATTTAGCAAGAGATTTTATTGCTGTATCAGTATTTTTATACTGATACATTTAATTTACAGTACACTATAAAATTGCACGGTGACCGTAAAAATTATACCATTTTGGACAGAAAAATATTCCTAAATTATGAGAAATATATTTAGGTAGCGAAGATTAAAAATAGTCGATTTAATCGGGAAAATCGGGAGACCAGTAATTGATGAAAAAGAGTCCGATTTGGACGATTCGAGCGGCATTTCGGAGGTCTGGTCGTGGAGTTTAAAATTATTAATAATGCCGATTAAATGGAGGTGATTTTTATGATGAGTATATTTTGGTGAAATAATTAATTCGTAACCGTATTAATTAAATTGTGATTATTGTTATGCTCCCATTTAATATCGAATGCATGGATTTTTGACGTTGATAAATTGTTGTTGATGATTTTTGCATAATGCAAAATGTGATGATGTTAATGACGAGGGTTTTTGCCTAATGACGAGGGCTTATGCCATTTTTGATGATTATGACGATGTTATTATTATTTTTGTTGTGATGAGTATGTGATGTCATTTTATCGAGTCACATACATTGCATATTATGATGATGAGGGCTTATGCCTAGTGACGAGGGCTTTTGCCTAGTGACGAGGGCTTCAGCCTAGTGACGAGTCCCTAATTACGAACATTGTGTTGGTACCACATGCATACATAGTTGAGTCGCATTGTGTCGATTACGTTAGTTTTGAGTTTATGGATTGGATGATTGTTTGATGATTTATGATGATTGTGATGAATTTTAATGACGAATTATGACGTTTAAGTGATGATGATGAAGGCGTGAGGTTTGGATTATAAGTTGGATAATAATTATTATCAGTATCTTTTATAATTCCGTAAACTATATATTATTTATCATTCTTTTATTTATAAGAATGATTTATCTCACCCTTTATTTGTTTCGCCGTTGCCTTTATACTGGTAACGTGCAGGTGATCCTCGCGGATGATTTGGATTAGCTCGAGTCTATTGAGTCGCCTCTTCTCTGATTAGAGTAACACTCGGGATGAGGCGTTTTGATTATTTTGTTAGGATAACATATGTGTATATCCTAATGTTGTTTATGTGACTAATGATGGTTTTGACATGTTTATGTCCAGTACTTGATTTTATTATTTTGACGATGTATATGCCTTAATGGTATGATATTGATGTATTTCGCTGCTATGTTCACAATTATATGCCTGCATGATACATGATGATGTGATCGGTATATCCGAATTTTGATTGTTGTGTTGTTGCATTAAAATGCAAAGTGAAAAACAATGAACATGTGATACCTCAATTTGTGTTTGTTTAGAATTTTTGATTTACTCTGATTTTTATAATGAATGCCGAGGGGTAGAATTGGGGTGTTACATTAGTTGTATCAGAGCAGGTCGGTCTGTCCGGCCAAGTTGTCGAGTCTTGAGTTGTTTAACAATTGAGTATTGTTATTTGTTGATTCTAATACTTGTTTTGTTTTGAGCAGAAGTTGTGATGGCTGGAGGTAATGCTGGTAGGAACGATGTTGCCCTTGCTGCTGCTATGCAGGCAATGGCTCAGGCGTTTCAGAATCCGCCAAATGTTGACGAGAACGTGGGGTCTCGTAGCTTGGCTACCTTTCAGAGGGAGAACCCTCCTACCTTTGAAGGGAAGTATGATCCAGAAGGAGCTCAAGATTGGCTCAGGGAGATTGAAAGAATCTTCAGGGTGATGGATTGCACTCTTGCGCAAAAGATCTGTTATGGTACACACAAGTTAACTGCTGAAGCTGATGATTGGTGGGTTGAGACCCGCCAAAGGTTGGAACTTGCTGGTGAAGAGATTACTTGGGATGTGTTCTGAAGGGAGTTCTTGAGAAAGTATTACCCGGAGGATGTTAGAGGCAAGAAGGAGATTGAATTCCTTGATTTGAAGCAAGGAAATATGTCTATCACTGATTATGCTGCTAGATTAACAAAGTTGGCGAAGTTCTATCCATATTATGATAGGCCAAATGGCGAGTTCTCAAAATGCATTAAATTTGAGAATGATTTGCGACCTGAAATCAAGAAAGTTATGGGTTATCAGAAGATCCGTGTCTTTACGGATTTGATTGATAGTTGTAGGATCTTTGAGGAGGATAGTAATGCTCATTATAAGATCGTTTCTGATAAGAGGAACAAGGGGCAGCAAAGCCGTGGAAAACCATATGATACTCCAATTGGTAAAGGGAAACAAAAGATGGTGCAAGGGTGAAGGTTTAGTGGGGGAGATGCTCCTGCTAGCATTGTTTGTTTCAAATATGGAAAACCTAGTCACAAGAGTAATATTTGTAGAAGCGGCATGGGAGATAGGGATAAGGAGGTAAGATGTTTCCGATGCGGCAAAGCGGGACATATTACTCACGATTGTAGGCACAAGCATGTGGTTTGCTTTAACTGTGGTGAAGGAGGCCATATTAGAACTCAATGCAAGAATCCGAAGAAAGCTTCAGAAGTGGGAAGGGTGTTTGCTTTGTCGGGTAATCAGACGACAAATGAAGATGGACTTGTTCGAGGTACTAGTTTCATTAATAGCATTCCTCTCATTACTATTATTGATACTGGTGCTACTCATTATTTTATTTCTGCTGATTGTGTGATGAGGTTGGATCTCACCTTATCTTCTTTGGATAGAGATATGATTGTAGAGGTTCTAGCTAAGGGATCAGTTACTACTTTCCTTATGTGTGCAAGATGTCCTTTGTCAATCTTTGATAAATATTTTATTGTGGATCTTGTTTGTTTACCGCTTGTTGGGTTGGATGTGGTCTTGGGTATGAACTGGTTGAAAGCCAATTATGTTCATACAACTGCTACAACAACACTGTGAGGTTTTCTTCTTTGGAAGAAGAAGAGCGAGTCTTGGTGGTATCGACGAAGAAATTGAATGAGTTCATGAAGGAAGAGGCATTGGTGTTTGCATTAATGGCAACTCTATCTGTGGAGAGTCAAGTAGTGATTGAAGATCATCTGGTGGTGTGCGATTTTCCTGAAGTATTTCCTGATGAGATTCCAAGTGCACCGCCAGTGAGAGAAGTTGAGTTTTCTGTGGATCTTGTACCTGGTACCAGACCTATCTCTATGGCACCATACAGGATGCCCGCGTCTGAATTGGCCAAATTGAAAAGTCAATTGGAAGATTTGCTTGAGAAGAGGTTTGTTCGACCAAGTGTGTCACCTTGGGGAGCCCCAATTTTGTTGGTAAAGAAGAAGGACGATAGCATGAGACTTTGCATTGATTATCGTCAGTTGAACAAAGTAACATTCAAGAATAAATATCCACTTCCGAGAATTGATGATTTGATGGACCGATTGGTTGGTGCTCATATGTTTAGTAAGATTGATTTGAGATCGGGCTACCATCAGATAAGGGTGAAAGATGAAGATATTCAAAAGACCGCATTCAGAACTAGATATGGACATTACGAGTATATGGTGATGCCTTTCGGTGTTACTAATGCACCGAGAGTATTCATGGAATATATGAATCGTATTTTCCATCCTTACTTGGATCGTTTTGTGGTTGTGTTCATTGATGATATTCTGATTTATTCTAAGTCGGAAGAGGAGCATGTGGAGCATTTGCGTATTGTGTTAGAAGTGTTGAAAGAAAATAAACTTTATGCAAAGTTGTCAAAGTGCGAGTTTTGGCTAAGTGAAGTAAGTTTCTTAGGCCATGTCATTTCCGGTGATGGCATTGCGGTGGATCCTTAAAAAGTTGATGCAGTGTTGAGATGGGAAACTCCTAAGTCTGTTAATGAGATTAGAAGTTTCTTAGGCTTGGCAGGTTACTATAGAAGGTTCATATAAGGCTTTTCGAAATTGGCACTTCCTTTGACGAAGTTGACTCGTAAAGGAGCTGCATTTGTGTGGGATGTGAAATGTGAGGAAAGTTTTGTGGAATTGAAGAAGAGGTTGACAACGGCTCCGATTTTGATCTTGCCTAAGCCGGAGGAACCGTTTGTGGTTTATTGTGATGCTTCCTTGATGGGTTTAGGTGGTGTGCTCATGCAAGATGGTAAGGTGGTTGCTTATACTTCTAGACAATTGAAGATTCACGAGAAGAATTATCCTACGCATGATTTAGAGCCTGCGGCGGTTGTGTTTGTATTAAAGATTTGGAGGCATTATCTTTATGGTTCTAGATTTGAAGTGTTTAGTGACCATAAGAGTTTGAAGTATTTGTTTGATCAGAAAGAGCTTAACATGAGACAAAGACGGTGGCTTGAATTGTTGAAAGATTATGATTTTGGATTGAATTACCATCCGGGAAAAGCTAATGTGGTGGCCGATGCCTTAAGTCGCAAGACTTTGCATATGTCACTTTTGATGGTGAAAGAGTTGGAATTGATTGAGCAATTTAGAGATATGAGTCTTGTGATTGAAGTGAAGCCTAAGAGTGTGATTTTAGGAACGTTGAAGATTAACAATGATTTCCTTGATAATATTAGAGAGGCTCATAAGCTTGATGTGAAGCTTGTTGATTTGTTGGTTAATGTTGGACAAGCTGAGAATGAGGACTTTAAATTGGATGCTCAAGGTGTGTTGAGGTTCCGTGATATAATTTGTATTCCCGATGAGTTGTACTTGAAAATAATGATCTTGGAAGAGAGTCATCGAAGTAAATTGAGTATTCATCCTGGTGCGACTAAGATGTACCAAAACTTGAAGAAATTATTTTGGTGGTCGGGTATGAAGCGAGAAGTATCTCAATTTGTGTATGCTTGTTTGACGTGTCAGAAGTCTAAGGTGGAGCATCAGAAACCTGCAGGGTTGATGCAACCGTTAGAAATTCCGGAATGGAAATGGGATAGCATTTCTATGGATTTTGTGATAGGGTTACCGAATACACCAAGAGGACATGATGCTATATAGGTGATTATTGATAGGCTTACGAAGTCGACCCAATTTATTCCTATTAATATCACTTATCTTGTAGCAAAGTTGGCGGAGATTTATACGAGTGTGATTGTGAGGTTGCATGGTATTCCTCTTTGTATTGTTTCAGATAGAGATCCGAGGTTCACTTCAGATTTTTGGAAAAGCTTGCAAGAGGATTTGGGTTCTAAGTTGAGGTTGAGTTCGGCTTATCATCCTCAAACCGATGGTCAGACGGAAAGAACAATTCAATCGTTGGAAGACTTGTTACGGGCTTGTATTCTTGAGCATGGTGGTCCATGGGATGCTTACCTTCCTTTGATTGAGTTTACTTATAACAACAGTTTTCATGCTAGTATTGGAATGGCACCGTTCGAAGCTTTGTATGGTCGAAGGTGTAGAACTCCTTTGTGTTGGCATGAGTCGGGTGAAAGTGTAGTACTTGGACCAGAGTTGGTTAGAGAGACTACCGAGACGGTTAAGATGATTAGAGAAAAGATGAAGATTTCTCAAAGTCGGCAAAAGAGATATCATGATAAGAGGAGGAAATATTTGGAGTTCCAAGCTGGTGATCATGTGTTTTTGAGATTTACTCCTACGATCGGTGTTGGACGAGCGTTGAAGTCGAAGAAGTTGACTCCTCGTTTTATTGGTCCGTATCAGATCACTAGTAGAGTTGGAAAGGTGGCTTATAGAGTGGCGTTACCGCCAAACCTTTCGAATTTGCATGATGTGTTCCATGTGTCGCAACTTCAGAAATATGTTCCGGATCCGTCACATGTGATTGAGATGGATGATGTTGAGGTTCGAGACAATCTTACGGTAGAGACAATTCCTTTGAGGATTGAAGATCGTGAGATGAAGTCTCTTCGTGGTAAAGAGGTAGCTTTGGTCAAAGTTGTTTGGATCGGAGCGGCCGGTGAAAGTATGACGTGGGAATTGGAGAGCAAGATGCGGGATGCATACCCCGAGCTCTTCAAATCAGGTATTATTTCGAGGACGAAATCCTTTTTAGTAGGGGAGAGTTGTAACGCCCCGATTTTATTCGCGTTGTATTTATTTTATTATTTTTGGAATTATTAATTAATACCGATTTCGCAAAAATATGATATTTTAGCCGGTATAATTACTATTGTTTTCGGCGATATTTAATCGGACCGGAAATTATTTATGCGGGCTTATTTAATTAATTGATGTGTTAGTAATATTAATTGATTAATTGGAATCAATATATTATTATATGGTGTTATGATATTATATGATTTATAGAAGTGTGGTGTATATATATAGTATAATATTATATATGTATGTTAGTAGTAGTATTATATATATGTTAGATAGAAACAAAAAAAAAGAAGCTATGCAGTATATATTATATGTGGAAAGAGAAAGAAGTAGTATAGATGAATATATTATAATAATAAGGAGGTAGTAAAGTAGTAATGTATTAAAATAATAATAGAAGAAGTGGGGTAGAAGTAGTATAAGATTATATATTAAAATAAGAGAGAATAAGAAGTGGTATAAAGGAGTAGGGTAAGAGAGAAAATGAGGTATATTGTTATATAGTGAAAAACAATAGAACAGTAGAGAAAAGAAAAGAAGAAAAAAGGGTTTGAAGAGGAGGAGACCAAAGAGAAAAAGCTAGGGTTTTGGATGGAGGAAAAATCAAGAAGAAATACCAAGAACATTGTTGAGGTAAGGAGTTTGATAGATCTTTCTATAAATAAATTTGTGGTAAATATTATGTATGTTAGAGTTGAGATTTTGTGGTGTTTTTCTGAAAATAATAATGAAAATAATATGGTGTATTGATGTTTGGATTTGGTACTGAAATTTGTTGGTAGATATGATTAATTAGAAGCAAAGTATTATTAGTAACAAGATGCTGAAAATCGAAAACAACTTCGTTTTGGTCGAATTAACCGAATTAGATGGTATAATTAGTTGTCCGAAATTTAACGAAATTTGACAGGGTAACTAAGTTTAATTAGTAGGTAAATGTGGTTATGTCATTTTTTTGAAATTATGTTAGAATTTTGGAGGAAACAATAACAGAAGAGAAAAAGCAAGACACATGTTTTGTTTTTTGTTTGACAGTAGCAAAATAACTTTTGACAGTAGAAAAATATATTTTGACAGTAGCAGCTTTTCTTTTTGATAGAAAATAATTTAGCAAGAGGTTTCATTGCTATATCAGTATTTTTATACTGATACATTTAATTTACAGTATACTATAAAATTACACGGTGACCGTAAAAATTATACCATTTTGGACAGAAAAATATTCCTAAACTATGAGAAATATATTTAGGTAGCGAAGATTAAAAATAGTCGATTTAATCGGGAAAATCGGGAGACCGGTAATTGATGAAAAAGAGTCCGATTTGGACGATTCGAGCAGTGTTTTAGAGGTCCGGTCGTGGCGTTTAAGATTATTAATAATGCCGATTAAATGGAGGTGATTTTTATGATGAGTATATTTTGGTGAAATAATTAATCCGTAACCGTATTAATTAAATTGCGATTGTTGTTATGCTCCCATTTAATATCGAATGCATGGATTTTTGACGTTGATAAATTGTTGTTGATGATTTTTGCATACTGCAAAATATGATGATGTTAATAACAAGGGCTTTTGCCTAATGACGAGGGCTTATGCCATTTTTGATGATTATGACGATGTTATTATTATTGTTGTTGTGATGAGTATGTGATGTCATTTTATCGAGTCACATACATTGCATATTATGATGATGAGGGATTATGCCTAGTGACGAGGGCTTTTGTCTAATAACGAGGGGTTCAGCCTAGTGACGAGTCCCTAATTACGGACATTGTGTTGGTACCACATGCATACATAGTCGAGTCACATTGTGTCGATTACGTTTGTTTTGAGTTTATGGATTGGATGATTGTTTGATGATTTATGATGATTGTGATGAATTTTAATAACGAATTATGACGTTTAAGTGATGATGATGAAGGCGTAGGTTTGGATTATAAGTTGGATAATAATTATTGTCGTACTCCAATTTTTTCCACAGATTTTTGTTGCATTTAAATTCATCTGAATATCATGACCATTTCATTTGATCATGGAGTCCCATAAACATTCATAAGACAAAAGTCAACATTGTACATGTTGAGAAAATTGAATAAATTTGAATGTTTCATTATTCATTTTGAAAAAATAAATACATGATCATTTAATTCATTATTATTTTATTTCATTTGAATTTCATTAATCATTTGCATGCTTCATAATTCAAAAGTCAAGGAAAAATCATGATTTTGGCACTAAAAGACAAAAAAGATACATGCTTCATTAATCATTTATGCATCTCACACACCTTAAAATTCACACTAAATTCACAATGTATCAGCAATTTCAAGTGCATTACACCAGATATTTTGCTTTAAATCCAAATAAGATTCAAATTTTCCACAAATTCCATCGAAATTCAAGTGAAATGCACTTACACTTTTCTTATTTCTGCATAATCCCAAGTTTAACCCTTAACCTAATTCTAACTCTATATAATAGTATATTCTCATATTAGAAAATCATCCATACCCTTACCATTGTCAAAACTCTACTATTTTGAATTTTCAAAATTCAAATTTCTTTCTAAAGCCGGTGGAAAAGATAGGAAAGCTTATCCTTAGAGCTAATAGTCACTAGACCCTTTTATCATTTCATTTTTAATTTTCTTGTTTGTAAAGTGTTATTTTTCCTTTGAAATTGTTTTTTTTGAATACTAATATTAATGAAATGAGCATGCATATTTTGAGTTAATCATTTCGTGTTCACTCACAATTTTCCTTTTGTTTCATAAAAAAATAGTATCAGTGTACCTCCATTTTACTTTCTTTAACAACTTTTGTTTAAGCAAAGATTGTATGGAGGATGATAAAAACAAAATACCTAATATTTCTAAGAGTATGCTTCTCAGTGAAACTTTGTTGAAGATGTAAGACATTGCTTCAATTCTCAAACACTAAGGAGTAAGGAGTTAATCCCTAGAAGTTGTTATTTCTTTTTATTAAAAAACTCATAATCTTAATCAGGGGCAGGATAGTGTTTTAGTTAATTTGGCTATGCATTCAAATGTCGTCTCACCCTCACGAGTTAGACTTGTCTAATCCACATGAACAATCCTCAGTGTGGTTTTCTTTGGCTCTATGGAACTTGCAACATTTACATGGTTCAGGACCCATTACATTCGCCTTCAAAGATGGTGGCGTAGGGATGGTGTGCAGGTTGTCGTACCCCAAATTTTCCCTACCTTTGTGATCACATCACTATGTGATTTTCAAGGTTAAAAATGGAAGAAGAATGTTTTAATTAAATATGGGCCATCAATATCTGGTGGCCCATTTATAAGAATTCAAGTCAACAGAGGGGTATATCCTAATTCAAGGGAGTGGAAGCTTTCTAAATCAGAAAGACCTGGATCCCCGTAAGCCCATTCGCGAAACATGTTTTCCAATGTCCCATGGGATTCTAATATGAGAGTCCATTTAAAAAACCGGGTAAGATTCAATAGGTAAAGCTTAAAAGGCCCATTAAGTTGTATTTGTTTTAGTATAAAGAGGGGGGTGTATATCTTATTAAGCCTATTTAATTCATTTTTGAAAATCATTCTATTTTGGTTTATTTCAAGAGAAAAAACATTATTATTAAACATTGTCTTATTAATTATTTTTATAAACCATTTATTAAAAGACTAGTTTTACAAAGCTCAAGTTTTATGTTGGGTCCAATTTGTTACAAAGAAGCCCAATCCGGAGTATTGCAATAAACAAAACAGTATGCTGGACCCATTTCTCATTTTTAGAGATTATGTTGTTGTTACTGTTTTATTTTAAGTATTATTATTAAAACATCACATTTGTTCTATTTTATTACAATTATTAAAAACTATTTAGGGATTTGTTTTATAAGTATTATTTTTGAAAATGTATTTTGAAGCCCAAAAGGTTGGGCTCAGTCCGTATCAAGGTGCTAAGGTTGTAACAATAAACAAAAAAAAAATGATATTGGGCGGAAGATATTTTGCAATACAGTTTAAGGCCCAAAAGTGCAAACGCATACTGTATCAATTACCAAATATTTACGCACGTTTTTCTTCTATATAACAAGTACTGTAGAGATTTATTACTAAATCTGCAAATCAAATATTCTAAAAAGAAAATTCCATATGTTTTTTTACAGATAAAATCTAAAATGATCGAGTCCTAAAATCAATTGCAAATCAAATACAACATAGTCCAAGCCCATAAATCTCCATTACAAACAATCTGAATCCCTAATGTACAGAGGCAAAAAATCTCAGAAAACTAAATCAATTACAATCCCTAATTGATTTACAAGCCCTAAATCTAAGCTAACTGTAAAGACAACTATAACCCTAAAAAATCTAACTATATAAGAGAAGAGAGGGCAGAGAAGAAAGGAGGAGAAACCGTGAAGACAGGGGATTACGTTGAGGACTGGGAAATATCGTGAAGAATCTTGAAGGACAACAATTTGCTATCGAAGACGCCGGGAGAGTGAGCAATTGGGGTTTCGACATCCAAAACCCTAATTGCTTCATCGTTGATCCGTCGCACCACCATTCACCACTATCACCATCCTCAACTCACCACAACTTGCAAAAAATAGAGAAGAAGAAGAGATTAGCGATGTAACTCAAAGGATCGGAGATTCAGAACAGAAAAATCACGGAGGGTAACGAGCTTAACTTCTTTCTTTTATTTGTTTGTGGGGCGTTTGGGGTGGTTGCGATAGAGGGTGTTAAGTTAGGGGAAGCGCCGCCGTGGAACTTATTTTGGGACGGTGGATTAGCGTTAGGAAAGGGGGGAAGAGAGAAAGGATCGTATGAAGGAGAGAGTGACGATACTGTAAACAAAAAAATGAAATAATGAAATTTATATTCTGTTCAATCTGGTATACACGCACCCATGATTGTTATCTTGTTCCCTCAGATATTACTCACACGATCGTCATCAGACGGCCATAGGCCAAGTCTCCATCGCATAACCATGCACCCTCACACACTAGATCACGCAGGCCCCCTTCAATGGTTGTAATGAGCCTAGCCCATTACTCTTCACGCCCCCATCCCCAATTTTACTAAGAATCTAAAATAATTCACACCCCCTATCTAGCCCGTACTTTGGGCCAACCCAGACTGTTTTCAGTACCCCTTGTTTTTTACTTCATAATTGGGATTACACCCCCCAGGTTTGCTTAAACAATTATTATTATTTTATATATTATATTTTATTGATATTATATTATATTAATTATTTATTAATAGTTATAATAATTATCATTATTAATTTTTATTACCATATTTTAAATATTAATTATTATTTATTATATGTAAGTATTACTATATGATAAAATAAATTATTTTCATGTAAAAATTGCATATATTATTTTCTATACTATTTGCATTAAGTTTTTTTAATCATGCATTAATTATGATTTCTTCGCAATTAACACAATAAAAACATAAACAAATCTCAAACTATTTTCACGAATAAAACTAAGCTAATCAACAGTCTTTTTTGCAAATGAGTTTCAAACTAATTTTGACTTACTGCGTACTCAGTCAAAATTTCCGCAATCATTGCTCCCGACCGAGTGCAAAGTGATTCAAAATATGTTTTCAAATCCCTAAAAGACACCAACCCATACGAACTACGAATTGGGACTCTGATTCCTCGTAAGAGGATACATAGACATACGATCAAAAATCGTAGCGAGTCTTGCTAATTAAAACTTAAAACCCTGTTTATCCTGAACTTAAACCTAGAGCTTAATATCCTTGTGAACAAGGTGGATGAAAGGTGCCTAACACATTCCTTTCGTCTAATTGAGTCCGAAACTTAGAATCTTTGTCCGCGAATTAGGGTTTTTTGTTAGGTTCCCTTCCCTAGGATAAAAACTAATAGTGGTGACTCTTGATTTAAAAAACCAGTTGCTATAGCTGGCGACTCTGCCGGGGATTCTCCTTAACCCTATGTTTAGGTTCTTTTTGGGTTTTTATTTTTTTTTGCTTTATTTATTTATTGCATTTACCTATTTTATTGCATTTATTTATTTACCGTCAAATTATTTGGTTATCATATATTTGTTATGTGGCGGGTTTTTATCTCAAAAAAATATATTTCCAATAAACCTTAAAAAGAAGGTTCGTATATTAGCTTAGGGGGTATATCATCCCTGCGAGTTTATGTGACGACTTCGCCTAGAGTCGGTGAACTTCCACAAAAGGAATACTTATCGAGAGATATCCTCTTGACGAGTAGGACTTTGGAAGATCACCCATGACTCTTTGTAACGACCTTAACCCAAAATCTCATGACGAGACCTTTCACGACTTTGAGATGAAAGTTTCAGTCCGTAAAGAGGCTCCACCTAAGGGAGGCCCTTGTGCCTTTTCCCTCTAGTGTTATCCATGACACCCTTAAGGAAACAACCTTTTGGGAGGTTAGATTTACCATAGGTCAAAATTAAGGAGCCTACCTCATAGGGGTACCCATCGCAAAAAACCTGTCACAAAATCCCGTTACTCAATCCAACACTCATACATTCATGCATTCGTGTATATCTGATGTTCATCATTTGTTCCTTTTATCTGTCTTATTCACAGGGTACAAGATAAAAGATAACAAAATCAAGATTTTGGTGACTGTCTTGAAAATGGATACCAAAGGGAAACAACTTGTCCACATCAACACCTGCAAGCCTGACCTTCCTGAAATCAAAACTATAAAGGGAAAATTGTCTGAAAGAGCTCTGAAGATGTACACTCGCCGCTATGGGGATACCCTTGATTTGACTAAAGTAGATGTACATATGGATGCAGTCACTGTCCTAATTCAGTTTTATGACCCTCCATTGAGATGTTTCACCTTCCAAGACTTCCAGTTAGCACCGGCTCTGGAGGAATTTGACAGAATCCTGAATTTCTCCAAAGAAAAGGCCTATGTAGGTATTGGACAAACTATTGAAGTCAAAGCTTTGGCAAAAGGTCTAGGGATCCCCTACCCGGAATTGGTGCAGAATTATCAAAGAGAAGGTCCAATACAAGGAATCAAAAGAATATACTTGGAAGCTAATGCACTAGAATTTGCTAATTATAAGGAGTGGGAATCTTGTGTTGATTGTTTAGGGATATTAGTATTTGGTGTAATCTTATTTCCTCGGACTATGGACTATATTGACCCCGCGACCATTAGCATATTTTGGGGAGCGAAAGTCTTTAATACGGATCCTACTCCCGCCTTGCTTGCTGACATTTATTACACTTTTCATATGATGTATGAAAAAAGAAGATGCACGCTAAATTGTTGCATCCGCTTCTATATACTTGGTTCATGACTCATATTTACAATGAAGACTATATGGTCCCAGAATTAACCAGATGTGAGTGGCCATAAAAATTAAGGTCTCTCACTGCGAACTCCATATTATGGTATGCAAGGAAGTTGGATATTGGTGACATCACTATTAGCTGTGGAGATTTTCCTAATGTCCCTTTGATTGGATCACGAGGCTGTATTAACTACAACCCTACTCTAGCCCTACGACAGCTAGGGTATCCTTTGGAAGACAAACCTTCGGAAGAACAACTCCGACCATTTATCATCCATAATATGGGTATAGAAGACCAAGGGTTGCTAAACAAGGTTATTCGAGCCTAGAACAAGGTTAACAAAAGGAAGGCCGAAAGAAAGAATGCCATAGCAAGAGAACCCTACACCAAATAGGTCCAAGATAGGGTACAAATTATCAAGCTGCCATTCGAGAAAGATCCAGAGTACAAGTCAGAGGTCCCGGAGATAACACTTATATCTTTGGAAGAAGTCAACAATCTGAAGAGTGCCTTAAAGCAAGCTCAAAAAGAGAAAGAAGCACTGGAATTCAACCTCCTCAATCTGACCATAGAAAAGAAACAGATGCAACTTATACTTGAGTCAAAGGACGAGCAAATTTATAAACGTCAAAAGGACTTAGAGAAATAAAGTCCCAAACAAAAGCGTACACCTGAAGGGCTGTTAAGTGCAACGTTCAACCTAGATTCTCACAACCAAAGGTTAGAAGAGGCCGCTGCTGAAATTGGGAGGTTAACTAGATGGTATGAAAAGGCAACACATGACAAGAAGGTGCTAGAGGAAAGTTTGAGAGCCCAAATCCAAAGTTTGGCACAAGCTTCCTTAGATCAAGAAGAGCAACTAAAGTACCTCGCCACTGAACTCCAAGACAACCACGAGTCAGAGGTCAAAGCACGCCTTGAAAGGAGAGAAGCAGAGAAACTCTTGACTCAGAGAACTCAAAAATATGAGCATGTATGTTTAGAGCTCCAGGGTCTTCAAAAGGATTTTCTCATCCAACGAAGGCTTTACACAGAAATGAGGGGTGAAAAGATGTATTGGGAAGAGCAGTATACCAAGATCGCCCAAGTTGGGAGGGATAACCACAAGATAATCCCACATCTTTATCAAGAATACAGGTACTACAAAGACAAACATGAAAAGCTAGTATTCTTAGCCAATAATCTCATCGAGGACATCCCTAGAAGTTTAAAAGATGTAGATAATGTAATGGTTCCTCTTTCGAAGGACGTCGAAGACTTTCTACAGCTTTGCCGAGCAATGGTTGATGGCTTCAGAGCACACATCTGCAGGCGCACTTAGGAAATCTAGTTCCTTTTTAATTATGTTTACGCAAAAAAGTTTTGATTTCAATTTGTAATATTTTTCAATATCTGGATTATGTTACTCTTAATAAAGGCATTTTGTTTCCCTATCTCAAAGGCGTGTCTATTTTAAAGCTAGTCACCAAATAAAATAATAAGTGAATACAAATATTGTACCCAAGTGAATAAGACAGTTAAAATAAGAAATTATTTCATAATCATGCACATCCATTTGCACGCATGCATTTATAGAACACTTGCATGTCATATCAAAACTCATTTTATTTAAAAATCTCTCCAGTTTAAGCCATTGGTAAAAGAAGACCTCCACCTCCTTGGCCTCCATATCAAACAAGGGCCCATCAATAGAAAGCAATGGAACAGATCGAAGAGACTCAAGCTATGTTCAAAGAGGATCTTGATCAAGTGAAGGGTGACATAAGCTCAATGAAATGAGATTTGAGCCAGGTTCTTCTAGCTTTGAAGAACATTATCGACAGGCAGGATCAAATTCCTAAGGTAGCTTTTGAAGAAGTAGCCCAAACCATTGGTGCATCGAGCGGTCACCAACTAAGGAAAGAGCCAGAAGCAGGACCCTAAAAGTCCTCCATGGCCCAGCAAGAGGTGGAAACTGAAGGATTTATCCCACAACCATCAAAAGTAGGGGCATCACACACCCTACAAATTCCAACCAATAATGCATATAATTAACTAGACTTGCAATACATAGATCATGACCCAGAGGATGCTCATCAAGAACCCTTGAAAACAACTGGTGTTCATACTATGGACAACCCATTGGTAATGAATCAGTATAAAGCCTTGGAAGAAAGACTGGAGGCTGTGGAGGGCTTCGACGCTTTCGAAGTAGACGCTTTGGAAATGGGTTTAGTCCCTGATGTGGTGATACCGCCAAAATTCAAAGTACCCGAATTTGGAAAGTATAAAGGGCTCACTTGTCTGAGGAATCATCTTCGTATGTACTGCAGGAAGATGCACGCCCATGCCCATTACCAGAAACTAATGATTCACTATTTCTAAGACAGTTTAAGTGGGGCATCTTTGGACTGGTACATGGAGTTGGAACGAATGTATATCCGAACTTGGGTGGATCTTGCTAATGCTTTCTTGAAGCATTACAAGTATAACTTGGACATGGCGCCTACTCGCTTGCAACTCTAAAATCTGTCCCAAAATAAGGAAGAGTCCTTTAAAGAGTATGCTCAAAGATGGAGGGAGATGGCATCCCGTGTACAACCCTCACTGCTAGAAAAAGAACACGTAGACATGTTCATGGGAACCTTAAAAGGGATTTATTATGATAAAATGGTGGGAAGTGTCACATCAGGATTTTCAGACTTAGTGCCTATTGGCGAAAGAATTGAAACTGGTTTAAAAAGCGGAAAGATATCAAGGGGTCGTCAAGCACCCCTTACAATTCAAAGAGACCGACTTCAAAATTCCCAAGAAGGAAGGAGGGAGAAGTAAATGGTGTGGCCTCATAACCAAGGACCTCACAACCATTGGTGATCCCGCAAGGACAAAGGCAAGACAGATTTAAAAGGCTGCCTAGAAATTTTGATCCACTGCCCATGCCACCAAGCCAGTTATTCCAACACTTGGTTAAGGCATCTGTGATACAGTGGGAGAACTGACTTGAGGTTTTGCGTTTGTGTTCGCAAATGTTTCGGTTTAGCAAGAGTCGCCACCGACTTTTTATTTTATCCAAAGGAAAGGTCAAAAAGCACAGGAAAGACCTTTGAGATGTTTTCTTGGGTTCGGGGAGTAGATTATAAAAAGGGAAGGTGAAAGCACCCTTTTCATCCATGGTTATCCATGGGCTCTTAGTTACTTGTTTAGATCACTTGCTTTTGCTTTTCAATTGTTTGAAATGGTGCTTTGTCTGTGGTTTTGAAAGATGTTTTGAAAAGAGGCCATCATTGTGGCAACCTTTGTAATGATTCTTGTTTGAATATATACAAAGGTGTATTGTCTTTGGGAAAGATTTCAATGTTTTGAAAGTTTGATTTGGAAAATGTTTTGAAATTGTGTTGTGAGGTGTGTTTGAAAATAGCAAGGATGTTTTGCAAGTTTTGATCAAGTAACTAAGAGTTGTCTACCCTATTTTACTCAAAGATCTTTCCTATATGTTTTTAACCCTTTTGACAGTGTTGTTTTACCATTGCATTTGGTAAACAAACTTGTATTAGGATGTTAAACGGGACAGGCACGGGTCATCGTATAAATCATGTAGCAATTGTGTTAAGTATTTTTGGCAAATTTCCCAAGGGACTAGATCATTTTTGTGTAGGCAACCAAGATAGCGTCATCGAGGGACTATGATCTTTTGTTTTGTTTTTGTTTTGCCAAAGTACTCAACATGCATAACATGGCCCATTTTTAAGGCAACAAGTGGATGTAACCCTAGGGGTGCAAGTGTGTATTATGTATTGATTTTCATGCATTTTTGTCTTTGTATTAGGTCAAGCTACTTGTTAATTTTAGATTTTAACATACAAACCCTAATCTCTAATCATGGCATAATTGAAAGCGTAAAATAAATCTACCACTATTACAACATGATTATGGGGAGGGGGATATAATTTTTGAATGGGGATTATTTGACAAGAAATTAAAACCCTAGTTTTACTATTACATCCAAATTGAATCAAATGACATAATTAACAAATGAATAATATTTAAATAAACAAATTAAGTAAATATAAAATAATATGAATATGCAAAAAAAAGGTTTTGTTTATTTCTATGTATAAAAAAATATTTAATGTAAAGAGAAAGAAATAAAAAGATTATCATTTTTTTTATTAAGGGTAAAACCCTAATTTTTTAAGAATATAAATATATTGATTATATTATTTATATACAATAAAATAAAATAGTGTATATACAAAAAAAAAATATTTAAAAAAAGTATTTTTTAAGTATAAAAATAAAAGTATAGTATTTTATGTTTTTTATTCTAAATTATCTATTAAATAAAATAAAAGTATGTATATACATATTAATTATATTAATCATGTACAAAAAATAAAATAAAATATACACAAGATAAAAATATATTTAGAATAATATTTTTGAGTGTAAATAAAAGAATAAAAATAAAAGGTATAATTATATTATTTTCAAGTTTTCAATAAATAGAAATATATATATACTATTTAAATTGTTTTTTATGTTAGAAAAAATAGAAATAAAATGCAAAATAAATGTAAAAAATTATAAAATATTTTTTTGGGTATTTTTTTATGTTTGGAAATAATAAAATAAAATCAGAAATGAAAATAAAATAACAAAACATAAAAATATGAAGAAATGGGCCAGGGGGGTGCAAATAGTGAGAGGACCAAAGCCCAGCCCAAGCCACTTCATCTCCAACCTCTGACTTCAAATTTCGCGCACGCCCTGTACAATTGCTAGATCCTGCATACGAGCTCTATTGAAAAAACACATAACATCAAAGTTGTAGAGCTTTTCAAGACGAATCCAACCATATAAAAAACTTGTCCTAACTCTCAAAGACCAGAGAGAATTTCTCTGGCCCTAAATCTTAACCTATTTTTTGCAGGATGTTCATGGACCAAATTCTCTTAGCATGCTTAATTAAAATGAAAACTGAGCATATGTACAACTTCATGGCAATGAATACTACATTTCTTATTCACAAACCTAAGTCTAAATGTTGCTAAATAGAGAGATAGGAAGTTGATAAAAACCTGTTTCAGCTGACTTCGTGTATGGCAACGTGGAGCTTTTCAATAAGGCCTGAGATGTCTGGGAGCTTGCTTGAACTTCACTTGACCTTCTCCAATGTCTAGCTTGCCTTGAATGCACTTGAACAAGCCTACAGAACTCAACCTGCACAAGCTCAAATTGAAAATGGCAAACCCTGTAAATGGAGTTACAGTTGGTGTTTAAGGTTTGGGATTGCTTGGATGGATTGAATGGAAGGCGTTTGAACCAGTTTGGGGCAAAACGCACGAGCAAATTGTGCTATGGAAGTCAAGATGCAGATGCTGCCCTGTTTTGCCAATGGAAGGTGATTTTGAGCTATGGGATGTTTGAGGGCTCAAAGGGTCGTGTTTCTGGTTCAAGGGGATGTGAGAAAAATGTTTCAAAAGCTTGCACAAGTTAGTTCTAGCCGATGTCCAAGTTCTTCTGTTTTGGACAAATTTCTTGGTTATGAAGCAAAGTGTGTGAAGTGATGTGAAACAAGCTTGTACAAGCTATCCATATGCTTGCACCCTTTGCCATTGTCCCCTTCAATTTGTGGATTTGATTTTCTGCATAAGATATGGACTAATGCTCAAGAAATCAGTTTTGAGATAAAGCAAGATTTAAGCAAAAATGGTAATGTTGCTTTTTCTATTTAAGGGTTAATCTTGTGTGCAATGCCCTAATGACCAAAACAATGCCTTAGACCAATGGTTTTGCACTTAATTATTGAGTGTGGAATGGTTTTGAGGCCTGTAATCTAGTGCAAAGCAAGCTGATTTGAATTTGCAATTTGTATCACAATGAACATGCCATGGATGAAAAGTGAGTTTTTGCCAACTTCAAGCCTTTGATTCTCCCTAACCACAAATGAGTTTGAAGAGTTCTTGGACATTTTGAAAAGCTTACAACATGATCTATAATCCATATTTGAAATGAAAGTTGACATTCCAATTCGAACTAGGTGAAAAATTGCCAAGAAGATAGATCAAAATCCTGCCTAAACTAGGGCAAAATTTCACTAAGTTAAAAGTTTTAGGGACCCTTGTTCCAAAAATCATAACTTGAGATACAAGCTTCTTTTGGGAAAACTTTGCGAATAAAAGTTGTAGACTTTGTGGAGGACTACAACTTTAGTGTTGGAAGTTTTGTTTGAATCCAAATGCATCATGGTGAAAATGTTGGGCAAAGTTAGGAAAAATTAAGAAAATTTCATAACAGAAAAATTCTAAGTTATGAAATTTTTTCAACGTTAAACCCTAATTTGCAAAAATGGGTTCCTTGATGAACAAGTTTCATGTTTTGACTCATCTTTATGAAAAATGACCCTTGGTACTTGATTTTGACCAAAAAGTCAAAGTTTGACTTTTCAATGTACAGTCAAATTTTGATCAGTTGACTGAGAAATTCATCTGTCAATCCAATGCAATTGAGATCTTTTGAACCTTGTGAATAGGTAAAGATGATGCCATTGAGTCCTTGAGTCCATGCTTGAACCCAATTTTCCATTGGCTAGGTCAAAAAGTCAGATATTGCCCTTCTGTAGTCAAAACCCTAAAAATGACCATTTTGCCCTTTTGGTGATCTGGTCAAATTTCTTGTGGAGTTGTGGTCCAAACTTGATCAAATGGTTCATATGAGTTTATAATGTTGATGTGGGTCAAAAATTGTGAGGTTTGACTGTAAATTGGCCACAATTGACTTTTTCCCTAATATAGTTGATTTCTAGGTCAACTGTCCAATTGACTGGGCAAAAATTTGATTCAAGGCTTGAAACTTGGTATGGACAAACTTATAAGTCCAACATGAAGTATGAAAGCCACTTTGAGCATTGAAAGTCCAAAAATCCCTGAGCAATCTCAAACCCTAGTTTAGGTCAACAGTGCAAGGAGATGTCTTGAGCAGAGCAAACCCTAGCTTGATCTTGAGTTTAAAGAGTCTTGTGATGAAAAATCTTGATAAAGTGAGAGGGAAAATTTTGGGGTACAACAGTTGCCCCTGTTCAATCTTCTTGAACATGAAGAGTTAGATTGGCGAGTTTGCCTTTCGTGACTCGAAGGTAAAAGATGATTGGACACTAGAGTGCCCGTAAATTTTCACTCGTCAAAATGTAACTGAGGGAATGGGCTTAAAGATGCCATTTGGAGGTGGTAGAATCTTGCTGGAGATGGGCTTAAAAGATGCCATCTAAGATTTGTTTGTTGAAAATCAGGAGCATGATAATCAGAATGGTATCCGTATCTGGAACATATCTGAGTTGTATCTGAGGTTGAGATCTGTATGAGTAGCAGAATGACTTTCGTATCTGGAGTGTATCTGAACTATAACTGGGATCTGGACAAGTGACAGAATGACTTCCGCGTCTGGAGTGTATCTGAACTTGAAGTTGATAGTTGAATCTGAATGAGAAATAAAATGGCTTCCGTGTTTGGAGCGTATCTATTCTGTATCTGATTGCTGGAGTCTAAATGAGTAGTAGAATGACCGCCGTGTTTGGGGTGTATCCATACTGTATCTGAAATCTTTGAACATTTGTTAAAGGTAGATTTTAATCTTATCCTGAAAAGGGTAAAATGTTAGCTAAAACACAAAGTTATGTTGTATGACATGTATGACGCAATAAAATGTGTTCTATCAATGTTTATGATATATGGATGTAATGGATGCGCATGTAAGATGATTAGCTGTCTTGCTGAGGAAAATAAATCCTTGATAGCTGGAGATAATGAAAACTTTGACTGCTGCCGGAGAAAATAAACTCTTGACTGCTGTTGGGGATTTAAAACCTTTGATCGTTGAGAATGAGAAGTCCTGGGACCATTGCTGGGGATTGAAAATCCTTGGTGACCTGTGGGGATTAACAAGAACTTTGACAACTTCTGCGGGGAATTGAGAATCCTTCATGACTTTCCTGGGGAATAAGGAAAACTCTGAAGATCTCTACTGGGGAATCAAAACCTGGGAGACTTCAACTGGAGAAATAAGAATCTTCGCTCTGTAGGGAAATAACTCTGTGGGGAGAATGCTTATCCTGTTAGAGAGTTTTCAAAAGCTTGGGTTGTATGCCAATCTATTGAGGAAGCAAGAATGAGAATCTTCATTCAGGCGTTTGGGTCAGGAGGTTGGGTGTATGCCAATCTTCTGGAGTTTTAGGAATGAGAATATTCATTCTGTTAAGGGTATCAGGAGGTTGGGAGTATGCCAATCTTTTGGAGTTTTAAGAATGAGAATCTTCAGTCAGTTAAGAGTATCAGGAGGTTGGGAGTATGCCAATCTTCTGGAGTTTTAAGAATGAGAATCTTCAGTCTGTTAAGAGTATCAGGAGGTTGGGAGTATGCCAATCTCTTGGAGTTTTATCCTTGGTTGAGGATAGAACAAAAGTTAACTGTTATCTGGTGGATTTCCAGGTTTTAAGATAACTTGCTGGGGGATTTAGAGAAACCGGATGATCTCCACCGTGGTTTAGAGGTTGAAGTTTTGGACTCCGTTGGGGAAAAAAGTTTCATCTTCACTGGGGATTTGTAGTTCAAAGTCTTCTGGCTCCGCTGGGGATTGGGAGTTTAGAAACTTAGCTCTGATGGGAATTTTGAAACTTAACTCCGCTGGGGATATGTATTTCAAGGTTTTAGCTCTGTTGAGGATCTGAATGACATACTGCAGGGGATTTCTTCTGGAATAGCCTAAAGACGTTTTCCTATACTTTCAACCTATCAGTAATTATCCTTTCTCATTTCGTTTTATTTATAAGCAGTGATTATATTCAAATGCATATGCTCATTTAATAAATCATTGGACGTTTTCAAATAAAACACAAGTGTAAAAAAGAAAGAGAAGGCAAACAAATTTCTGCACTTTGAAGTATCTTTGTATTAACTTTGTGTAAGTATTTCGTACAAAGGAGACAGACATCCTAGTAAGAGAATGTTGTCATAAAAATGAGAAAAATTTATACAAAGAAAGATGGCTATGTGTAACAATTCCATGGGGTTCCCATTCTGCTATAGCCTTCGTAACTCCGAGTATCTTGTCCATTCGTTGCTTCATTCGCAGATGATTGGATTGATCAGAAGCTTGGAGCTTGTCCGTGAAGAGTTTGTCCTTAAAGTGATCCGACGAGACATAGTCATACGCTTTAATTCCCTAACTTTTGCCTGGACCGCCCTTTCGGGTTTTCGATCCACTGGGAAACCCCTTTTTTGCCCAAGTCGCCCTTTCGGGTTTTCAACTTGCCGGGTGTACAAATTTTTTTATTTATCCCTAATTTTTTCCTGAACCGCCCTTTCGGGTTTTCGATTCACCGGGATGCCCATTTTTTTCCCAAGTCGCCCTTTCGGGTTTTCAACTTGTCGGGTCGTTTATGTGTATTATCTTTTGACTATGTCTGTGTTCGCAGGGTGCGACAGGTCGTCGCCATCCATGGTGGTTAGAATCATAGCCCCACCAGAAAAGATGTTTTTGATCACAAATGGTCCTTCCTAAGTAGGAGTCGACTTTTCCCTGGGATCACTCCGCGGCAAGATGATCCGCTTGATTACAAGATCTCCGACTTGATACACCTGACGTCTGACTTTCTTGTTGAAAGCCTTGATCATCCGTTTTTGATACGTCTGACCATGACAGACATCAGTAAGTCGCTTCTCGTCGATCAAGTTAAGTTGATCAAGCCGGGTCTGAATCCAATCGTCTTCACTTAAACCAACATCCTTCATAATTCTCAAGGAAGGAATCTGAACCTCCATAGGTAAAATAACTTCCATGCCATATACCAAAGAAAATGGGGTTGCCCCGGTTGAAGTACGCGCCGTGGTACGATATCCGTGCAGAGCAAATGGTAACATCTCATGCCAGTCTTTATAGGTGACTGTCATCTTTTGAATGATCTTCTTGATATTTTTGTTCACAGCTTCAATAACATCGTTCATCTTTGGGCGATAGGGAGATGAATTGTGATGTTGAATCTTGAACTGCTCGCACAGAGCGGTGATCACAGTGTTATTCAGGTTTGTACCGTTGTCTGTGATGATCCTGTCGGGGATACCATACCGGCATATGAGGTTCTGCTTGATGAAGCGGGCAACCACATTCTTTGTAACAGAGGCGAAGGAAGCTGCTTCGACCTATTTGGTAAAGTAATCGATAGCCACCAGGATGAAGCGATGTCCGTTGGATGCCATGGGCTTGATCTCTCCAATCATGTCGATTCCCCACATTGCGAATGGCCAAGGAGCTGTTAGAACATTGAGAGGAACTGGAGAATATGTACCTTGTCAGCGTAGACTTGGAATTTGTGACAAGTAAGAGCGTATTGATGACAGACAGCTTCCATGGTAGACCAATAGTAGCCTGCCCTTAGAATCTTCTTAGCCATCGTATGTCCGCTCAAGTGGGTGCCAAATGTGCCACTATGCAGTTCAGTCATGATCAGCTCAGCTTCAACCTTGTCCACACAACGAAGCAGAACAAAATCATGGCTGCGCTTATATAGGATACAATTGCTCAGGAAGAACTTGGCAACAAATCTCCTTAAGAACTTTTTATCGTTGACTGAAGCTCCTTCAGGGTATTCTCGAGTCTTGAGATACGTTTTGATTTCATGAAACCAGGGTTGTTCCACTACTTCTTCGGTATTAATCTCATGACAGTGTGCAGGTTCATCCATTCGCTCGATGGTGATTTGGGGAGCCTCATTATTCCAGTTGAGTTTAGACATGGAAGACATTGTAGCTAGAGCATCCGCTAGCTGATTTTCTTCTCGCGGGAAGTGCTTGAAGGTAATCTGCTTGAAATGAGGTAACAATGTCAGGACATGTTCTTTGTATGGGATAAGATTAGGATGTTTAGTATCCCACTCTCTTTTGATTTAACTGATAACCAAAGCTGAGTCCCAAATACAACCAAAGATTTGATTCCTAGGTCAATCGCAACCTTGAGACCAAAGATACAAGCTTCATACTCGGCCATGTTATTGGTGCAGCTGAAGCAGAGTCTAGCAGTGAAAGGTGTATGGCAACCTTCTGGAGAAATAAGTACCGCACCGATACCATTGCCAAGTGCATTTGAAGCACCATCAAAGTACAGGGTCCATCGGGATCCTTGTTCAGGTCCGTCATACGGTCTGTTACCTTCAATGTTGTCCAATGTCATAATGTCTTCGTCGGGGAAGTCGAACTTCATGGATTGGAAATCTTCGACAGCTTGATGAGCTAGATGGTTAGCTAGTACACTCACCTTTATAGCTTTTTGGGTTGTGTACTGGATATCATACTCAGTCAGGATCATTTTCCATCTAGCGATTCTTCCAGATAAAGAAGGCTTCTCGAAGATGTACTTAATCGGATCCATTTTAGAAATCAGCAGAGTGGTATGCATCAACATATACTGCCTTAGCCGGCGAGCAGCCCATACCAAAGCGCATCAAGTTTTCTCGAGCAGTGAGTAGCGAGTCTCAAAGTCGGTAAACTTTTTGCTAAGGCAATAAATGGCATGCTCTTTTCGACCAGACTCGTCATGTTGGCCCAATACGCACCCCATTGAGTTATCCAGAACAGTCAGATACATGATTAACGGACTTCCTTCGACGGGTGGCATCAAGATAAGAGGTTCTAGCAAATACTCCTTGATTTTATCGAAAGCAACTTGACAATCATCATTCCATTCAACCACCTGATCTTTCTTCAACAACTTGAAGAATTGTTCACAGGTAGATGTTAGGTGAGAAATGAATCTTGCAATGTAGTTTAGGTGCCCCAAGAAACCTCTGACCTCCTTTTCAGTGCGGGGGACATGCATTTCTTGTATAGCTTTGACTTTAGCAGGATCAACCTTAATGCCTTTGTTGCTGACGATGAATCCCAAAAGTTTACCAGACCTGACTCCGAAAGTGCACTTGCTAGGGTTCAGTCTGAGTTTATACTCCTTCAATTTGACAAACAGTTTTTGCAGATGGTCGCGGTGTTCTTCTGTCTGTCTGTGAACGGGCTATCATGTCATCTACGTAGACTTCAATCTCATGATGTATCATATCATGAAACAAAGCTACCATGGCTCGCTGATAGGTTGCCCCGACATTCTTCAGTCCGAGTGGCATCACTTTATAGCAGAAGGTACCCCACTGTGTAACAAAAGTAGTCTTCTCCATGTCTTCGGGGGCCATTTTGATCTGGTTGTATCCCGAGAATCCATCCATGAAGGAAAACACTTTATGTTGATCTGTATTGTCGACCAAAATGTCAATGTGTGGTAGTGGAAAATCTTCTTTAGGGCTAGCCCTGTTTAAGTCTCTGTAGTCCACACACATTCTGACTTTGCCGTCCTTCTTAGGCACGGGCATAATGTTAGCAACCCATTGTGGATAGGAAGTAACAGCCAGAAAGCCAGCATTGAACGGCTTCATCACTTCATCTTTGATCTTTTTAGACATATCGGGCTGCATCCGGCGGACTTTCTGTTTGATTGGTGGACAATCTTCTCTTGTAGGGAGACGGTGAACCACAATATCTGTGTCGAGTCCCGGCATATCTTCATAGGACCAGGCGAAGATCTCAACAAACTCATTCAACAGTTGAACTAAGCGCTCTTTGACACTTGGCTCCAGGTTGGCACCCACTTTAACCTCTTTTCTGTCTTCGGCAGTTCCCAGATTAATAGTCTCTAATAACTTTTCATGGGGCAGATTAGCCCTTTCTTCTTGTTACAAAAGTCTAGCCAACTCTCCAGGCACTTCACAGTCTTCATCACCTTCGTACTCGGCATGATTGACCAGATCTTCAGAGTTGCTGAAGGCCACAGCAGAATTGTTACCCATGGAATCCGGAGTGGATGGGTACCTTCATTTTGTGAGTGTGGGTGTGTGTAAAGGATGGCCATCCTTAAACAAAATAAAATGTAAAAGGAAAGAAAATTAACACAAAAGTTTATAGATGAAAACGTCCATGATTCATTAAAAATGGCATATGAAAATGAAGAATCAAAACCCTTACAGATGGACCTATATGCCCCGGGCAAGGCATAAGGCGGAAATAGTGTACAAATTGTTTAATAATTATTACAGACCAAACAGGAAATGTTTAAAAGATAAATTACTGATTGATGAAAGTAATGGGAACGAAGTCTTTCGCCTCCCAGTTGTTCAGTCCCCCTTCAATGGTTGGAAAGATCCAATCTTCAAAATTGCTTCCTTCTTCATCATCTTCTAAGGCATGAACTCCATGATGAGTGATCTTTAAGGGTGGTCCTCCAGCCCGGGAGCGACACACAGCCTTCTGGATAGCAGTAGTGAAACCCAATCCGAACTTGTCTGTCTTGTGAGGAAAATCTGGCAGTTGGCCCAATACTGTACTTCCTCCTTCCTTGATCATAGCCTCTGCATCTTTAAGGGATGACATCCGGGACATAGGTTTGGTAATGATGGGCACATCAGTCATTGTCTTGGCTACCGCAACCTCAGGAGAAACCTCTGCAAAGTGTTGGAAAGGTGTTTCTATGAATTCACCATCTAACTCCACATAGCGGAATGAGTTATGGTGGCTTATCATATACTCCTCCTCACCATGAACTGTTATGATTTTACCCTGGACTGGGTACTTGAGCATCTGGTGTAGAGAAGAAGTGACTACCCCAGCGTTGTGGATCCATGGCCTTCCCAACAAGCATGAATATGAAGGACGGATGTCCATCACATAAAAAGTTGAGTTGAAAACTTCTGTTCCCACCTTAATTAGGATGTCCACTTCTCCGTGAACCATCCTCTTAGAACCGTCGAAGGATCTAACAATGATATTACTAGGCTTTAAGGTCAAACCTTCACAGTCTAGCCTATCCAATGCTTTCTTTGGTAGGACATTTAAAGATGATCCGGTATCAACCAGAACATGAGCAAGTGTGGTCCCCCTGCATTCTACCGAAACATGCAGCGCATCATTATGCTTTCTTCCCCTAGAGGTTAGGTCTGCGTCAGAGAAGCCAAGACCATTATCGGCTGTAAGGCTAGCCACGCACTCTTGAAACTGGTCTATAGAAGTTTCTTGAGGCACGTGCGTTGTCTTCAGGAATTTGATCAAGGCTTTGGCATGAGCCTCAGAGCAGAGCAATAGGGCTAGCATGGAGATTTTTGAAGGGGTTTGCCCCAATTGTTCTACGAAATCATAGTCGCTCTTCTTAATTATCTTTAAAATCTCCTCCATTTCCTTTTGGGTGGTATCGGGGATAACCAAAGTCTGAGCCCTCGTCCTGACGGGCGCTTCTTGGATCCCCTTACCTTTATCAGCAGTAACAGTAGAGGGTACAACTTCGGGAGTAACAACTTCTTCAATCACTGGACTTTGCACAGATATCTTGACAGGCACATGAGCACTTGAGGGTCCGAAGACTGCCCTTGGAGGAGAAATCTCCGGAGAGAAGATTCTTCCACTACGAGTTATCTTACTCGTCCCTGCAATATTTCCCACATCAGGAGTTTCTTCATCGAAATTCTCTTCGGCTGATTCGATCTGCTTAACACCATGGTAGAAGATCTTTCCTCCATAATTCCATGTGTAGCGGTGAAAATCAGAGATCAAGCTATTAATTAACTTGACTCACAAAAGCAAGAGTCGCCACCGCGCTTTATTATTTACAAGGGAAAAGGGAAAAGAGCGAAATAAAACCCTAAAAACAACATGCAATGTAAAGTCATATTTAAAAGTAATGAAAATACAATGCGTTTTTGAAAAGAGATCGAGAGTTCGGGGGTTGGTTATGCAAGGGGAAGGTATTAGCACCCAATGCATCTGCAGTACTCCGTAGGAACCTTTTGAAATATCTGTTTTTGGTTAAAGATTGTTTGTTATGTACAAGGGTGTATTTATCTACAAATATGTTTGCTTAAGGGGAAAGAAAAGAGTTTTTATTATTGCGTTCGTGAGGGTTTCGCGACCCTTTGCCTACGTATCCAATGAAGGAATCAAAACACCGTAGTTCCTCTAGAAAAAAGTTGATTTGTTTGTGTTTTTTAATGGGCGACATTAGCGCACGCATTCTAGCAATAAGCATGGCCGGTATCGCGGTAGAACGGGATAATATGCCCTTGGGGAGTTTTGATTTGTTGAGTGTTTTTGCGTGTTTTAAAGATATGTTCAAGTAATGATTAAAGAGTGTTTTTGATTTTTTTGGTTTGTTTGGTTGTTGATTTTATCTTGCCTAATTACTAGCATTTTGTACAAAGTAAATAAAAAGGCAGAAAGATAAAAACCTACGCTATTACAAGCATATCAAAAGCATAAAAAATTATGAAGGAAAAGAAAAAAAGTAAGAAAACTGAGTGTATTTCGACCTAGGCAGTAGCACACTTCGACTGGAATTTTGTTGGCCTCCTTCGATTGGGGCTGGCACCAGTGAAGTCATGTCTTTCGATTGGGCTTTGGCAGGGGCGAGGTCCTGTCCTTCGATTGGGCAAAGCAGCAGCAAGTTGTATCCTTCGACTGGGGGCTAGCACCAGTGAGTTGTATCCTTCGATTGGCCTGGAAGTCAGTGAAGGTATGCTTTTCGTTTGGACATGGTTAGCCTCCTGGTTGTCTCTTTCGTTCGACCTGGAGAGTGAGGGTAGAAGCCAGAAGCTTCGTTCCCTATTTCCTGTTTCCTGTTTCTTTCATTTCAAACATTAAATGACAACATGGCCTGTGGCCATGCTAGTATGAACAGTTTAATAATTAAAGCTAGTAAAAGTAAATAGTAAGCAGAAACGAAAGAGGTAGTTCTGAAAGGTATGTTAAAAATGTGGAAATGAAAGGAAACAGTATGTACATGCTTGAAACGAACAAAGGTATTATTTACATGTTATGCTGGAAATGAAAAGTTCAAGGGTAAGAGTGACTTACCTGGCTTCTGGCTGGAACGTGTGATGGGTAGTAAGGTGGTTGCCTGAAGTGCTTCTGGATTCGAAGGAGGGGTCACAGGATGTGCTTTGATGTTGGATTCTAAAGAGGATAACAGGCGTGAGGTTCTTCCTAATGGATTCGAATGGTAACAAGGTACAAGGTGGTTGTTCCTCAGAATCGAAAGAAATAAGCGTTTGGGTTTTCTGGGTTTGTTCTCACAAGTAGAAGGGACTTGGGAGATTTTTGTGTTTGGGAAAATTTGGTGTTTTTGAGAATGTGTGTTGATGCTCTTCAGAATCGAAGGAGACTGAAGTGTGTGGGATTCTGTTTTTTATATTTCTCAAGTGTTTATGAACTTTGAGAATTTTTCTGGGTTGGAGAAAATTGGGGAGAGATTCGTCTGGCCCAAAGTCCTCCCTTTTCCATGTTGTGAAGCCTTGTATTTATAGGTGGATTTGCTGAAGTTTTGGGGGGAAAACAAAATGATTTGAACAGTTTGGGAATGCTGTTTCGATCCTTTCTTCTACGCAGCTCTTGTGCACTCCTTTTTGGGCAAGTACAGGACTGTTGTAGCAGGCTTTTCAGTATTTTGGAGTTTAGTGGCAGGTTGGTGCAGGACTGTTGTAGCAGGCTCATTAGTGTTTGTTGCATGGCAGTACAGTGGTCCAACTTGTGAATCGAAGGAGACTGTATTTCCAAGTCGAAGCTTGTGACTGAAGGGAGATTGTATGGCCAATCGAAGCTTGTGAACCGAAAGGAGACTGTATTGCCCATCGAAGCTTATGGATCGAAGCAGACATATTGCCCAATCGAAAGTCCGTGTTCGAAGGAAGCAATGTTGACCAATCGAAACATGTTTGCAGTCAGTGAACTTGTCCATATTCGAAAGAGGCATGCAGGCAGCACTCTTGGTGAATCGAAATAGGCTTGCAGGCAACACTTGTCCAATCGAAGCAGGCTGAATCGAAGTAGGCTTGCAGGCAGCACTTGTCCAATCGAAGCAGGCTGAATCGAAGTAGGCTTGCAGGCAACACTTGTCCAATCAAAGCAGGCTGAATCGAAGTAGGCTTGCAGGAAGCACTTGTCCAATCGAAGCAGGCTGAATCGAAGGAGACCTATCAACACATGAAATCAAAGAAACAAAAAACACATATTTCGTGCTTGATTAGAAGTTAGTGATACATAGGCTAAGAATGTTCAAAACACTTGACAATTTCTGCATAATCAATGCTTGAAGGTGAGAAGTTAAAAACCAACTATATTTAGTGACCTTGACTTTTGTATAAAAAATGCAAAAATGCAAATGGGATCTTAGGTCAAAAATTGGGGTACAACAGTTGCCCCTATTTAAGTTTCTTCTATCTAGAGATATGAAGATTGGGATCTTCATTTCGACGAGATTGAAGGGGCTTAAATATAGAATACACAATTTTTGGCCTTAAGATACCACAATTATGTTCATGATATGATATGAATGCAATGCTCTGAATTTTATGGGGAATGACGCCATATGAGATAAACTATGCTGGAGAAACCAAGCACATTATACAGTAATCCCACAGGGGGAGAGATTATAACTCCACTGGGCAAACAAGAGTCATAGGCTTCAAATGAGAAACTCTTGAATGATTTACATCAGTGTTGAGACTGGAAAAGAAATGATTTACATAAGCACTGTGACTGGAGAAGAATTGATTTACATCAGCACTGTGACTGGAAAAGGAAATGATTGACATCAGCACTGAGACTGGACAATGGTAACACAATCCTTTTCTTAACCAAGATATCTCTTGGAAAGGATAAAATGCAAACTTCCCCACGGGACTTTTCCAAAGGGATGCCATTTGCTGAGTAGACATTATTGTTGGGGATACACAAGCTGCTCAAATAAAGAGGCCGCCACTTGCTGTCTTCCAAAAATACCAAATCACACAAGCTACTCATGAAGAGTCCTCCACTTGTTGCCAATAACTCACAAGCTGCTCATGAAGAGCTACCACTTGCTGTCTTCAAAGAATATTAAAGCACACAAGCTACTCATGAAGAGTCCGCCACTTGTTGCTTATAACCCACAAGCTGCTCATGAAGAGCTGCCACTTGCTGTTTCAAAGAATATTAAAGCACACAAGCTGCTCATGAAGAGTCCGCCACTTGTTGCTTATAACCCACAAGCTGCTCATGAAGAGCTGCCACTTGCTGTCTTCAAAGAATATTAAAGCACACAAGCTACTCATGAAGAGTCCGCCACTTGTTGCTTATAACCCATAAGCTGCTCATGAAGAGCTGCCACTTACTGTCTTGAAAGAATATTAAAGCACACAAGATACTCATGAAGAGTCCGCCACTTGTTGCTTATAACCCACAAGCTGCTCATAAAGAAGCTGCCACTTGCTGTCTTTAAAGAATATTAAAGCACACAAGCTACTCATGAAGAGTCTGCCACTTGTTGCTTATAACTCACAAGCTGCTCATGAAGAGCTGCCACTTGCTGTCTTCAAAGAATATCAAAGCACACAAGCTGCTCATAAAGAAGCTGCCACTTGCTGCTAATAACCCACAAGCTGCTCATAAAGAAGCTGCCACTTGCGGTCTTCAAAGAATATTAAAGCACACAAGCTACTCATGAAGAGTCCGCCACTTGTTGCTTATAACCCACAAGCTGCTCTTGAAGAGCTGTCACTTGCTGTCTTCAAAGAGTATTAAAGCACACAAGCTACTCATGAAGAGTCCACCACATGTTGCTTATAACCCACAAGCTGCTCATGAAGAGCTGCCACTTGCTGTCTTCAAAGAATATTAAAGCACACAAGCTGCTCATGAAGAGTCTGCCACTTGTCATAACATGAAGAAATTCAGAAATAATCAAACTGCTCAAATAAAGAGTCAGTTGCTTGTTGTCAAGTCGATATTCCAGAAGAATGTTATGATAACACTACTAGGGAATAAAGTTCATCTTCAATGGGGAACCATGAATAAATTCTTCCTGAGGAGACCAAGTATTTACATACGCAAGATAAATGCACTCTCCATCTAGGTTTCACAGCCTAGAGATATCCACAGGGTATCATTCACAAGAGACAAAGCTCAATCCAGGAATGAACTGGAGAGAAAACAGTCAAACAGGACTCCACCCAATGAGGAAACAACTCAAATGGGGATTTATCCTATCCAGAGATGGAAAAGGAAAGCTAAAGCAAGGTTCTTCCACGAGAGTTAACTCAGTGGGGAATTAGAAAGGAGGCGCACTTTCTGCTTAAGTTGACACTCTATTTGGAAAGATCAAATACGCTATTTGAATAGACATAACCAAGGTATACGAACTCAAAGACATCAACAAATACAAATGTGCGTGCATGATGCAAGTATGAATGAATAAATGAATGTCATGTATATGCTGACAAAACAGATAGAGGAGATAGACAGGAGATGATAAGACATCACAGTACAACTCGACACTCGGCTAATATCAACAGGATGGGAACATTACTGGAGATAGATCAAAAGCCATCATTGGAGTAAGGTCCTTTTACAAGGCTTAAATATCTCTGGAGAGGGAGATATTTTCAGTGAAAACCCAAAGTCCAGTCTTCTATTGCAAACAATCCATTGAAAGGATAACAACACAAACAATGTTTCAGTTGGAAAAAGTCATGCTTAGCTGGAGATACTGGGAACACCACCCTCTGATAATGTGTGCAAAACATATCACATATCTTGACAAATCTGGATTGCCCCTGGGACTAATTTTGGATGCCCCAAGTTTGCCGCTGATAAGCTTCATGTTGCACGACAATTCTGGCGAATAACTTCACTTCTAAAATGCCCCAAGCTATATGGTTGATGAGGAGAAATCGTATCAAGAGGATTTTACAAAAGACCTGGCATTCACCATGCTCTGGTGTCTTCAAACTCTTAGAGAGATTCATCAAATCTCGACGTGATTGCCCCGGATTGACTGTAGTTGGCACAACAAAGTCTTCAAATTTTGCCCCAAAAGAGTAAACAAGTTGGGAAAGCATTAACTGAGAGAAGAAACATGTTTGTGCTTAAGGTCTTCATGTGACATGCCCCTGGATATGAGTTTTTTTTCTTGAAATGATACTCCAATTACTCAATCATAGTTTCAGGACTTAAAAGAATAAACTCATCACTAGTGCTTATATGTGAGCTTCCTTGATATCAAACAAATGTTTTGCAGCTAGAAAAAAAATTTACAATGAGAATGAAAATTCTAATGCAACAGTTATGTAAGTCTTGAAGATTTTGAAAAGATATCGCACAAATTTTGCGAGTTAGAGCACCATTTATTTTTGTGTAGGAAAAACATATGATACCAACATAACTATTTAGAACATTCATGGGAGTTAGGAACACTATCTCATTGAAGTATGCTTTCAAAATAACCTTGCTTCAATTAGGACTTTTGAAGGTTGTAACGTGGCTTAGTTCACGGTTTTTAGAAAAAAGATTTTAAGGCTCAAAATTTATAGGTTCCCACCCATTCTTCATGATGTTCTCCAACCCTATGTCCAGTCAATTCAACATGAGTGTTCATCTCTCCAAAGGATTTTGTGACGGTTAAGGAAACGACGAGGCTTTCAGTGTAGAAACCACCCTTATGTCTTCGTGTTTGTAGTCACCAATTTGTTCTTTGTTGAGGACTTTTCTTTGTAGTCCTTTCTTTGCAATTTTATTTTCCCTAACTTTTGCCTGGACTAATTCTTTTGAATTAATAGTCCAGCGGGATGCCTTAATTTTTTGCCTAAGCCACACGTTTTCAAGTTTTTGACTTAGCAAGCTTTTTCTTTTTTTTCTTCTTGATTTTTGATTTTTGAACAAAACAGGTGACATTAGCTTGTCTTTACTTGTGGAGAGGATTGTGAATGCCTCGTTCCTTGATGAATGAGGGATAACATTGTGGTTCCACATCTTTTGGCTTCATTATACATGAAGGATAGCCCTCGTAGTTTCTCTTCAGAAATATCTTTCTTATGAATTTTGAACACTCAATCGGATTAACTGAAAAACTACCCTGCCCCAGGTTAAAATTTGAGGGTTTTTCGTATAGAAAAGAAACTCCTACTTCAAGGCTCAAAAGGGGTTAGCAAGGGATTATCTTCCTTATATCTCCGGTGTTTAGGGATTTGAAACAATGCCTGTACATCATCAGCAAGATTTTATTCAAAAGCATGCAACCAGAGATTTTGTGTTCTTTAGATCATCATCCTCCCTTCAATCTCTGCCTAGGCAAGATAACGGGCAACAAGTTGGTATCATAATGCAAAAAGCAATTTAGAATTTGAAAACAAATATGTGTGAAACAAATGAATTTCTTCAAGACAAACATACTCATTGTATTAAGATAATCATTCAAATGCAAACAAGTTCTTACATGCAAACAATGTTTTGATAAACAAGAAAAATTGCAAAAAGTAGAAATAAGTTAATGATCTGGGAAGGCTTTCCATCTGGACTTGAATCACCGAAAACATCCTTCAAAACTCAAAGTGATCATCAATCGTGTTTACTCTTCGGCACATACTTGATTTGAACTTCAAAACTAACGTCCTTGAATGACAATCAGTGAATACTTTTATCATCTCTTCCTCCTTCTTAGAAGGATTGACTTGGGCAACAACCAAAATTTCAACCAAAACAGTTGAGTGCTCCATACTAGCTTTCAAAGTAATCATCTTTCTGCAGAGTTCAGAAACCTCTTGTTTGATATTCTCCATTGTTCTATTAGCGCGAGTGTTGCACTGGTCAGACCAAAAGGAAAAATAAGACTTGGAAAAAGACCTTTGAAAGTGAAACAAAAAATGTAGAATGATGCATGATATGCAAAAGAAAGTTTTTATTTAACTTTCAAGGAACTCAAGATATTTAGTTGTAAACATCAAAGAATGAAGATAGAAGATGAACTTTGAATTGGATCAAAGCGCTGATCAAGTTATCATCAAGATTAATCATCCATTTTGGTGGATTAGGGTTTCCACCCTATCAACACCCAAGATCCATTGAGCTTGACGAAACTTGTGATGTTTACAAAGAAAGACCTCCAAATTCCTTGAAAATCAAGTGAAAAGGGTTTTATGGATGCATGAATGCATGGCTATGTAACAACCACAAGCAAGGTCACAAATAAAGTTGAGAGGTTTAACGTCACGAGCATGGAGTCAAGGTAAGAACCATCCCCAAGGTATGTACTAACGGTTTAATCACACCTGCAAGACAAGGTTCTAAGAGTTCCCGGAGTTTACATTCCTCCTTCGGATATTACCAACATCTTGATTACTCAATAATTAGCAATATTCTCAAGAGAAACTCATCCGAGCATAGCATCGCGTAACAATTACTTCCAGATTACTCCGTTATAATCTCTGTGCTACACCTAAAAGGCCAAGATGGGTTAGGGTTCTACGGTTCTCAGCTTCTCTGGCTCCCAGGTCGAAAATAATAATGTCTTCCCGATTACTCGGTAAACAAATACTACGTTCAAAAGGGCCTTCCACTGAGTGGGGGATCTCATGCCTCCTTCTTCGGGATTACTCCCTCAAAGTTAACATGACTATACCGCCCGTCCTATTCCTAAGTGTAACTTAGTCCGGGTATAGGACTTATCCTTTATAAAAATTATCAACACCCAAATAATCACAATATATACATATAATCAAACAATCAAATAATGATAAAACAGATAAAACAAACTAGGCTTAACCCACTTAGGGATGGACCAGCAAGAGGTCAATCTTTCCCCAGCAGAGTCGCCAATTCTGTAGCGGTGAAAATCAGAGATCAAGCTATTAATTAACTTGACTCACAAAAGAAAGAGTCGCCACCGCGCTTTATTATTTCCAAGGGAAAAGGGAAAAGAGCAAAATAAAACCCTAAAAACAACATGCAATGTAAAGTCATATTTAAAAGTAATGAAAATATAATGCATTTTTGAAAAGTGATCGAGAGTTCGAAGATTGGTTATGCAAGGGGAAGGTATTAGCACCCAATGCATCTGTGGTACTCCGCAGGAACCTTTTGAAATATCTGTTTTTGGTTAAAGATTGTTTGTTATGTACAAGGGTGTATTTATCTACAAATATGTTTGCTTAAGGGGAAAGAAAAGAGTTTTTATTATTGCGTTCGTGAGAGTTTCGCGACCCTTTGACTACGTATTTAATGAAGGAATCAAAACACCGTAGTTCCTCTAGAAAAAAGTTGATTTGTTTGTGTTTTTCAATGGGCGACATTAGCGCATGCATTCTAGCAATAGGCATGGCCGTTATTGCGGTAGAACGGGATAATATGCCCTTGGGGGAGTTTTGATTTGTTGAGTGTTTTTGCGTGTTTTAAAGATATGTTCAAGTAATGATTAAAGAGTGTCTTTGATTTTTTTGGTTTGTTTGGTTGTTGATTTTATCTTGCCTAATTACTAGCATTTTGTACAAAGTAAATAAAAATGCAGAAAGATAAAAACCTACGCTATTACAAGCATATCAAAAGCATAAAAAATATGAAGGAAAAGAAAAAAAGTAAGAAAACTGAGTGTATTTCGACCCAGGCAGTAGCACACTTCGACTGGCATTTTGTTGGCCTCCTTCGATTGGGGCTGACACCAGTGAAGTCATGTCTTTCGATTGGGCTTTGGCAGGGGCGAGGTCCTGTCCTTCGATTGGGCAAAGCAGCAGCAAGTTGTATCCTTCGACTGGGGGCTGGCACCAGTGAGTTGTATCCTTCGATTAGCCTGGAAGTCAGTGAAGGTATGCTTTTCGTTTGGACATGGTTTGCCTCCTGGTTGTCTCTTTCGTTCGACCTGAAGAGTGAGGGTAGAAGCTAGAAGCTTCGTTCCCTATTTCATGTTTCCTGTTTCTTTCATTTCAAACATTAAATGACAACATGGCCTGTGGCCATGCTAGTATGAACAATTTAATAATTAAAGCTAGTAAAAGTAAACAGTAAGCAGAAACGAAAGAGGTAGTTCTGAAAGGTATGTTAAAAATGTGGAAACGAAAGGAAACAGTATGTACATGCTTGAAACGAACAAAGGTATTATTTACATGTTATGCTGGAAATGAAAAGTTCAAGGGTAAGAGTGACTTACCTGGCTTCTGGCTGGAACGTGTGCTGGGCAGTAAGGTGGTTTCCTGGAGTGCTTCTGGATTCGAAGGAGGGGTCACAGGCTGTGCTTTGATGCTGGATTCTAAAGAGGATAACAGGCGTGAGGTTCTTCCTGCTGGATTCGAATGGTAACAAGGTACATGGGGGTTGTTCCCCAGAATCGAAAGAAATAAGCATTTGGGTTTTCTGGGTTTGTTCTCACAAGTATTGAAGGGACTTGGGAGATTTTTGTGTTTGGGAAAATTTGGTGTTTTTGAGAATGTGTGTTGATGCTCTTCAGAATCGAAGGAGACTGAAGTGTGTGGGATTCTGTTTTTTATATTTCTCAAGTGTTTATGAACTTTGAGAATTTTTCTGGGTTGGATAAAATTGGGGAGAGATTCGTCTGGCCCGAAGTCCTCCTTTTTCCATGTTGTGAAGCCTTGTATTTATAGGCGGATTTGCTGAAGTTTTAGGGGGAAAAACAAAATGATTTGAACAGTTTGGGAATGCTGTTTCGATCCTTTCTTCTACGCAGCTCTTGTGCACTCCTTTTTGGGCAAGTACAAGACTGTTGTAGCAGGCTTTTCAGTATTTTGGAGTTTAGTGGCAGGTTGGTGCAGGACTGTTGTAGCAGGCTCAGTAGTGTTTGTTGCATGGCAGTACAGTGGTCCAACTTGTGAATCGAAGGAGACTGTATTTCCAAGTCGAAGCTTGTGACTGAAGGGAGATTGTATGGCCAATCGAAGCTTATGAATCTAAAGGAGACTGTATTTCCCATCGAAGCTTGTGGATCGAAGCAGACATATTGCCCAATCGAAAGTCCGTGTTCGAAGTAAGCAATGTTGACCAATCGAAACATGTTTGCAGTCAGTGAACTTGTCCAGATTCGAAAGAGGCATGCAGGCATCACTCTTAGTGAATCGAAATAGGCTTGCAGACAACACTTGTCCAATCGAAGCAGGCTGAATCGAAGTAGGCTTGCAGGCAGCACTTGTCCTATCGAAGCAGGCTAAATCGAAGTAGGCTTGCAGGCAGCACTTGTCCAATCGAAGCAGGCTGAATTGAAGTAGGCTTGCAGGCAGCACTTGTCCAATCGAAGCAGGCTGAATCGAAGTAAGCTTCCAGGCAGCACTTGTTCAATCGAAGCAGGCTGAATCGAAGGAGACCTGTCAACACATGAAATCAAAGAAACAAAAAACACACATTTCATGCTTGATTAGAAGTTAGTGATACATAGGCTAAGAATGTTCAAAACACTTGACAATTTCTGCATAATCAATGCTTGAAGGTGAGAGGTTAAAAACCAACTGTATTTAGTGACCTTGACTTTTGTATAAAAAAATGAAAAAATGCAAATGGGATCTTAGGTTAAAAATTGGGGTACAACACCATGGTATCGTCTTGTTGGACTTATATGGGATAGGCCCTGGCATCGTAATCTTCAACGATACAAACTTTGGATCAGGTGTAATCTTAACAGGCCTTTTGCAGGTCTTGGAAATATTGTCGAAAATGGTGATTATAGCAATATCGTTGATTGGAGTAACAGGAGTAACATGAGTAATAGTATCAACAAGAGTTTTTTGAAAGAGGATCTCTTGAGTATCCATCAGGCGTTGGATGCCTGATTTCAACAGCGGACAGTCGGATTGCAAGGTTGAACAAAAGTAACAATCTTTTTCACAGCCCGGGAAAATCCTGACTTTCAACAGATTCATCTTGATCATTGGCAATGGGGTCATTAAGTCATCAACGGCAGTAACATGAAGATCTTAAACCATGGCATGGACATTATGACCATGTTTTGGCATAGGGGAGGATATCACATTAGGTTTTTCGGGAGCATCAAACTCTACCTCCTTGGCATCTATCAAATCTTGGATCTTGTTTTTAAGGGGCCAACAGTTGTTGGTGTCATGCCCCACACTGTCCGAATGATATGCACATTTTGCATTTGAATGATAATAGGGAGAAGAGGTATTTGGGTTTTTTGGCGCTTCTTTCAAGTTGGTAAGGTTTAACTTTAACAGATGAGGGAGGACCTGAGCCAGTGTCATATTGATCCGAGTGAATTGTCGTTGTGGCCTTTCCACCCTATTTTGGTTAGCCCTAGGTTGACTGCTTCGAGGTTGATCGGATGAAGAGTTCTGAATCATCACAACCCCCACCGCTGGTCGGCGCTCCGTTCCTCCTTGATTTATCTGGGAGTAAATTGCAGAAGCTTCTTTCTTGGTCGGGAAGGTCTTCTTGACAGCAGTGGAAGCAGCTACATCCTTCTGAATTTTACCACTCTTAATGCCAACTTCGACCCTTTCACCCGTCAGAATTAATTCGGTGAACCCTGCAGATGAGCTCCCGATCAAGTGATTAAAGAATGGACCTGACAGGGTCCCCAAAAACATATCAACCAGCTCTCTATCCGACAATGGTGGCTGCACCCTTCCAGCCAAATCCCGCCATTTTGGGGCGTACTCCTTAAAGCCTTCATTAGAGACCATACTCATACTCTGTAGTTGAGTGCGAGTAGGCGCTAGATCTGCGTTATATTGGTATTGTTGGTAGAAAGCAGCAGCCAGATCCTCCCAGTTATGTACATCAGATCTCTCAAGTTGATAGAACCAGTCCAATTGCGTACCCGACAAACTATCTTGAAAAAAGTGGACCCATAGATCCTTATCAAAAGAGTGAGGTTGGATCTTTCTGACGTAGGACGGCAGATGCATCTTCGGACAGGACAAACCATCGTATTTGGTAAATGTAGGCACCTTGAACTTGGGGGGAATGACGATCCCATCAATCAACCCTAGTTCTTCGAAATCCAACCCAAGTACTCTTTGTACCTCCATGGCTGCCAACCGCTCTTCCAAATTTTTATACTTATCGTCCACAGGGGGATACTGCTGCTCTGAGTAATCTTCCTCCTCTTCTTCTTCTTCCTCTTCAACTTCAGACTCGGAGGGTATTGCAACTCCTTTACCTTTACCAACCCCTTCATCAGACGTTGAGGGGAACTCGAGGACCCTTCTAGCCTGGTTCTCAAACCTTCTTCCCATAGTGGCCATACCATTCCTTTTCTTCTTTTTCTCTTTGTATTTTTCCTTCTCTTTCTCTAACAGTGCTTTAAGATCCTCTTGACCCTTTGCCAAGGTCATGAGGAGTTTTTGGAACTGAGAATTTTGTGCTTGCAGATCTTTGACCGTCTGCTCTATATCCATCTTGCTGAAATAAACAGCAGAAAGATAAGGAAACCTAGTGTGAAGACCTGTTTATGCATATGATGAATGATATATATTCATGTAATTCATTCAAGGATTCAGAAATTCAAAGTTGTTGCAAACCAAAAGAACACACGTCATATTAATAAGAAGAAATTTGTTAGTACATAAATGCCCCATGGGCAAAATATTACAAAATTCTTAATGTAAAAAGACGTTGCGCATCCTCTTTGGTGCGATGTAGGTTTTAAGAGTATCTTCTTCATGAATTTGGTGGGTAAGTTCCAAAACCTTCTTGTCACTGGCATAGAAGCTGGCTTCAAAAGTATTCCATTCTCCCTTGAGCTGTATCCAACTCTTTTGCAATTCTTCCAATGATGTTGGCATGTCTGGATGTAGGAGGGTGTATGGAACCTCTCCTTCCATAATAGGCTCTTTGATAACAGGGAGAATGTGAGGGTAAGGCATCATAAGACTCTGGGCGCGGGTTCGTACCCACTTGAGATAAGGCTCAAGGGGGAAGGAATTCTTGTGTCCCAGTGTCTTACTATCCACTTTGTTGGGCATCCTCCAAGCTCGGATAAACCTTTGTCGAAGTCCTTGAGCATCGTTGTCGAAGTCAAAAACCAAGTCTGGGATCAGCATGTCATGAGGGCCATCCCTTCGAGCATATCCAAACTGTCTCAGAGCTAAACATGGGTTGTAGGTAATGCCTCCCCTAATGCCAAGTAATGGGACATTAGGTAATTCCCCACAATGATCAATGATGATGACATTTTCTCTGGACCAAGAACACCAATGTACATCAGAATGTGTAAGAGTCATCAATCGTTGTGACCACCTTAAGCCTTGTTCATTTTTCAAGACTGATTGGGGAAGGTGAGAAATAAACCACCTTGCTAGAAGAGGAGTACAACACATGAGAACACCTATTTTCCTCATTGTTCGTGTGTAAAATGAGTGTAGGATGTCCCCAAGCAATGTAGGCACAGGATTCCGAGATATGAAAATCTTGACAGTGTTCACATCTATAAGCTGATCAGGGTTTGGGAACAAGACCAACCCATAGATGAGGAGTGCTACAATCTCTTCAAAAGCTTGTAGATCTAGAGAATTCCAGCAGTCTTGTGCCTTCTCAAACAGAAACTTTGCCAAGAAACCCTTGACACCACTTCTGTTTCCCAATGACCTTTGATATCAGATGGTTGCAAGTGTAATGCTTGAGCAACATCTTCAGGCTTTGGTTCTCTTTCCGTACCGTTGTAGGGTAGTTTATGGAGAATAGGAATCACTACAAGAAAATTAGTGTTTAACGACACAAAAATTGCGACAGTTATGTGATAACTGTCGTAATTGACATATAGAGACAGTGTTTACGACGGTAAAACAACCGTCGGCCCCCATTTAACACTTTTAACATTGATTTTTCACCAACAACTAGTCACGACGGTAAAATTAACCGTCCTAAAAGGCATATCACGACGGTAAAGCACCCGTCGCACCTTTAAACCTTTCACGACGGTAAAATTATCCGTCCTAAAATTCATTTCACGACGGTAAAACAACCGTCGCACCCAAAACCTTTAAAAATTCTCATGGGCACGACGGTAAAACACCCGTCGCCGTAAAAAAAGTTAAAAAGCTCTTAAAAAGCTCTTATTCATTTCATTATTCTTGTTACACTTTTATTTTTACAGTGAACCCTTCATCTCTCTCCCGCGCAGCCTCTCACCCCCCAACCTTCAAACCCAGTTCTCCCTCAATCAAAACCCAACCACCAAAAACAAACAAAAAGCTAAAGATCTTACCCCTTTCGCGATTGCTTTATGACTTTCTGTCCGATTTGTTCTGATCTTCTTTCTCTCTTGCTTTGTAGATTCTGGCGAGTTCGAATGGAATAGCAGCGGCGAAGCTACGGTGATTAGCAATTAGGGTTTTAGATGTTTAAATCCTAATTGCTCTTTCTCTTTTCGTCTTCAACGACAACGCTGGTATCTCCTTCTTCGCGTTCTTCAAGTTCTCTGTTTTCTCTCCCTCTGTCTCTGTATTCTCGTCCGTTTTTTCGATTTTCTTCTTCATTGTAATCGACCCCTTTCTGTCTTCAGTCCCCCCTCTGTTAATTCTTCTTCTGTATTTATAGGCTTTAGATTTTATGGTTTTATATCAATTTGCTGTTACAAATTGGATTAGCACAAATTAGAGATTTTAGAACCAATTAGGGATTTGATTCACTACTGTAATTGATTTTGATTTGTTGTAATATATGGATTTATGTAATAGAGATTGAATATGTGTTAACAGGTTTTGCTGAGTATTAATTTGTTGAGTTTAATTTGTTGAGTTTGACTAGAAAATATGTGTTAACAGGTTTTGCTCAAATGGTTTGTGGTTCTTGTAGACGTCTGCTTTCGTATCCATCAGGTGCCAAACATGTCAAATGTTCATGCTGTCAAACGGTCAACATTGTGTTTGAAGGCAAGTTTACTTTCTCTTTGCTTCTTTTTATCTTGAACGTGCATACATAACTGTGAATAATGGGAGAGAGTGAAACAACAATGAAAAAAATTGAGAAAGAAAGCTTTGAGATGAGTGAAAAACATGAAATTGATGATGATTCTAAGCTCATCTACAGAGGTTGGAAGGTCATGCCTTACATTATAGGTAACTAAACTAAGAAGTAGAAAAACATGTACTCTCTTACAAACAGTGTTTTTTAGTCTAATTATGGTTGAAAATTTTGATGTACAGGAAATGAAACATTTGAGAAATTGGGAGCCATTGGAACATTACTGAACCTGTTGGTGTATCTTACAACTGTATTCAACCTAAACAACGTCACAGCTACAAACATCATCAACATCTTCAATGGCAGTACCAACGTTGCTACCTTGCTTGGTGCTTTCGTCTCTGACACATATTTCGGCCGTTACAACACATTAGGATTCTGCATCATCACTTCCTTTCTGGTATTTATTCTTACAGTTAGCTTGATAAAAAAATATAATATTATTAATTTAATATACATCTGGAGACAAGTTTTTTAGATGCACTGACACCCTGCATGTCTGTACTGTCACTGAGAATTTAAGAAAATTTATGCAGCAAGTGACTTGCTGTTACGATTTACTGACATTCACACACTTTCCATTTCTTTTGCTTCCCATTGTTCAACAGAACAGAATTGTAATTAACACCGACACAAGAACTGTAGATGTTTATAGAGATAATATATGATGGAATTTGTTGTTGATTAGTTTGTTAAGATTTTTGAATCAGAGTTTGTTATAGAAAAGAAGAAGAAAGATGGGTAGCTCAGATTTCTCATGGAAATTACCGGATCATCCTAAGCTTCCAAAGGGAAAGACTATTGCTGTTGTTGTTTTGGATGGTTGGGGTGAGGCTAACCCTAATGAGTACAACTGTATCCATATCGCCGAAACACCCACCATGGATTCCCTTAAAAAGGTATAATAATGATAATAACTATGCATATACCTTTTCTGTTTTTCAATTTGTCTTTTGGATTGAACTTGTTTGGACTTTGGATTGAATCTGCTTAGATCTATTGCTGTTTTGGGTTTTCCTTGAAGATGAAAATTAATGGTGGTGGTTTTTTTTTGTTATGTTGTAGGGTGCACCTGAACATTGGAGATTGGTTAGGGCTCATGGTAAAGCTGTAGGGCTTCCAACTGAGGATGACATGGGTAACAGTGAAGTTGGTCACAACGCACTCGGTGCTGGACGTATATTTGCTCAAGGGTAAATTGAAATAGCTTCTAATCTCAATCTATTTGGTTTGGTCTCGTTTTTCCATTTATTCATGTATGTCTTGGTAAGGAATTGGTCTTTGATGTTTCTTAAACTGTGTAGCTGGTATGGTGTTTCTTGATTTACCATATCAGAAAATGTGAACTAATTTTGTTGCTTGAAACATTTGGATTTGCTGTGCCTATTCTTTTATGTCATGGCATAGCAGTTCCTGCTATGTCTTGTTCTATGATCCACCTTTTTTCTTGAATTATCATAAATGGGATCAGTAGGTACAAATTTGCTCCCCTGCTCTGCCTAGTTTTGTTACCACTCATTGATATTTGTTAATTTACAGAATGAATGTAATAAGGCTAAAAGAGAGTTTCAAGAGAAAAATAATTATGTTGAAAGGCTTAGACAGAAGCTTGATAATGTCAGTAAATTTCCTATGAAAATAGCTCAAGAGTCAGGGGAAAAAATAGCCATTACTTCCAGTGTAATGTCAGCTGGTGAATCCAAAGTTCCTGCTGTGGAGGTATTTGTTTGTGTTTGTCAATTTCTTTACACCCCTTTCTTGGATTATCATTAGAATTTAAAAATTTACTAATAACTGAAACCATGCATACTTTAGTTCATATTTGCATGTTTCTAAAATCAATTTCTTATGTTTAAACTCTATTTAGGTATCCAAGACAATCAGTTTAAGCAGAAATCCAACCTTGACTAGTCAGGTAATTTGACAAATTAAAGAGGTTCAATTAGAGTGATTATGTTGTTGTGTATTAATTAAATATCTATTGCAGTGTTGTACAATTTGCTTAGGCAATGAGAAGGACATGGCCTTTGGTTGTGGGCACATGGTAAACTCCAAAAATCTTAAAACACATTTTTGTTACTTCATATATACATTCAATGATCATTAACAAGCGATTCAAATGCAGACTTGCAGAGAATGTGGAACGAAAATTCGCAAGTGTCACATATGTAGAAAGAAGATTACCAATCGTATCAGATTGTTTCCTGGATGATTGCCACTTTCTAAGAATGCCATTATATATGTGTAAGTTATGCCACTGGTGAGCCTTAATGTGATCAAACCTTGACAATTACTTATTACAATAATTTGTCAAGATAAAAAAGTTACACATACTACTACCATATATACCTTATGTGATCACACATATTCAAGTTTAATGTATCAATGTATGTAAATATGATTGTAAATTATGTTTGGGTGCAGTTGTCGTATGAAAATTTATGTATAACTTATCATAATTTTTTTTGTTGCTGAAAAGAGAAATGCAGTCTTAACCAAGAACTGCTTTATTTCAGGCTAGTGCAAGTGCGACAGTGACACTCATAAATTCATCGTTAAAAAACCAACAGTTCAGTAGAAAAGCATAAATCCTATAAAGAGTTTGTATTCCAAAGAGAACACTTGACCTTTTCTATGAAAAATTGACATAACCATGAGCACTCGATTTCCATCTAACTGTTCTTACTCCCTTTAAGAACAAGATTGCTTAAATAAATGTACTCAGGGATAAAACGAGATTAAAAATGAAAAGAAGAAAACAGCACCGTTCATTGTGAACTTAAAGAACATATATTGACAATATCCAGAGATCAGCAAGTTAATCAATTTTTCTGGTCCTTGGCAGTTTGGTCTGGAATAGGTTGAATTCTGACATAAGGTTTTCTTGTAAGTGTTTCTCCTCTTAGAGCGGCAACATAGCGATCATTGGTATTCTCCTTTCGCTGCAGCTCTCCAAGGTATTCTGCCAGTCTCTCTTTATTCACTTGCCCCATCATCTGAAATGTAATAATTTTTGCTAGGTCTCCCTATCTTTAACTACTTGTCCACCATTTGATCTCACGAAAAATATCTCATCTAGGAATATGTTGATGTTGTGCAAACATTTTGCCTGTATAAGCTGCCAAATATTCTAGTTTGGAAGTAATGTAGTTGGAATGGGTGGGTTTTATACATGAAGTATTAGTGAAGTTTTATGTGTATGCGCGTGTTTGTTGCCTTGTGTATTGCTATGTCAAATGCTTTGTGATGGATCGATAATATCGTTAGTCATGAACTTAGGTTTTTTCTTTCACCCGGTGCATTAGACTAGGAAGGAACAAAAGTGCATATATGATTAGTTGATGTATCATAATTGCATAATGCTTGTTCTGTTTTGATGAAATGATTCAGACCTTTTCAGCGTCCTTCTGGTGGAAAATTTCCGAGAGTAAACCAAATGAAAAGGAAATGCATGTTTTATTGTTGTAGTATCAGATATCAAATTAAACTCATGAGATGCTTTGTGTTTCTTGTAACATCTAACTATGAGATCAGTTGTTGGTTAGGATTGTTCTGTTGATCTTCCAATGCTTTTATTTTTCTGCAGGTTTCTTGCAGAAACTGGTTTAGTCTCTGTTGAACATCAAATGCGAGAGATGGGCTTGGACGTTAAGGCTCCTGTAGAGACTGACAAAAAGGCCGAATAACTACGATCTTCTTGTGTTTCATGATCTCTGATAAATGACCGAATTAGAGTACATGGTTAACATAGAACAGTAGGCTCGATTTATATTTTCAAGTTGTAGCAAACCAATGTAAATATTGTAAATATTGTAACATTTTTTGTAATTCTCTCAAGTTGTAGCAAATCAATGTAAATATTAAAATGAAATTTGGCCTTTGATGATATTTGAATTTTTCTTGTTTATTGGTAAAATTTGCACTTATTTTTACCTTTGATCACATTTTTTTGATATTATTGATGATTATTTGATATTAAATGTTTTTATTGTAATTAACTTTATTATGTTGAAAAGTGATAGAAAATAAAATAAAAATACTATAAATAAAAAAATATTAAAGTAAATAATAATTTAAATATAATAGTAAAATATTATAGTAAAATAATATTATATTTAAAATTATTTTACTAAATAATAATTTAAATAAAAATATTATTTGAAATTTATAAATCAGATTACGACGGTTAAAACCGCCGCAATTTCTAACCTACGGCGGTAGAATAACCGTCGCAAACAACAACAAAAACAAAAAATAAAGTCAAATTCACGACGGTATATAACCGTCGCTATCTGTTGTGCGTGACAGTTTTTGCAACCGTCGCGAAATAGGCTGGGGACGCACGATTCTGCGACGGTACTTCTACCGTCGTAGATTGTAAATTGCGACGGTTTTAACCGTCGTAATCAGCCAAAATAACCGTCCCAATCTATCATTTTTCTTGTAGTGAATCCTCAGGAGTTGAGAAAATTCCTCCAAAGTAGGTACTAGTTGGTAATCAGGAAATGTAAAGCAATGGTGTAGGGGGTCAAAGAACTGGAAGAGAACTTTCATCATGTCTTCTTCAATGTTGGAGTTGACCAAGTTGAGAAATCTACCATGTCTTTCACTGAAAGTAGAATTCTCTGGAATCTTGGAAGTAAGCTCCTTGAGTTGAGGAGGGATTCTCACAAGGTTGACTTGAATTGTTTTACTACGAAGATATTCCATGACCTACAAAACAAGAACAAAGATGAAGATCAAAACTCTTGAAATGGTTAGTGGATGCATATGATGTTCATGATGTATGCACAAGTATATGTACAAGCAAATCGAACAAGATCCTAGTTTCAGGCTTGCATGGAGTTTCATAGGTAAGTACCCTCTTGAAGTTAGTTGGCTCAACCTGTGCTATAGATAGTAACCGGGTTCTAAGGAGCTCAATATCACTGGATTATTTTCTGTGTTCATTGTTTCAGTTTAGCCACTTTACTAGCGACCAAAATATTCCAAGAAAACAACCCTCAATGAGTGTAGTATCGAGTATCTACCAACTTCGGACTGCACCAAAGCCGGTCACCTCACTACATCCTAAAATGCCAAGATGGTCAAGTAAAGGTTCTAAAAGTCCATTAGTGCTTCATGACATCACTCAGCGGCCCCGTATTCTCTTTGATTGACTTAAAGGCTACCGGTACCCACAAATATGTCGCACTAATATAGCTATTGCTTCAACCATGTCGGTATACCCCGCACAGTTTCCACAACGTATTGCTATTTACCTATGAATGTTTCCCAAATCCGGGTAGAGGATTTCAAGCCCAAACAATAGAACCAAATGTAAAGCAATCAAAGAAAACAAGATAAGCATGTAAAGGTGATCTAAACCCTAAGGTTACTCCACTTTTAAAGTTCTCCCCAGAAGAGTCGCCAGTTCTGTGATACGGTGGGAAAACTGACTTGAGGTTTTGCGTTTGTGTTCGCAAATGTTTCGATTTAGCAAGAGTCGCCACCGACTTTTTATTTTATCCAAAGGAAAGGTCAAAAAGCATAGGAAAGACCTTTGAGATGTTTTCTTGGGTTCGGGGAGTAGATTATGAAAAGGGAAGGTGCAAGCACCCTTTTCATCCATGGTTATCCATGGGCTCTTAGTTACTTTTTTAGATCACTTGCTTTTGCTTTTCAATTGTTTGAAATGGTGCTTTGTGTGTGGTTTTGAAAGATGTTTTGAAAAGAGGCCATCATTGTGGCAACCTTTGTAATGATTCTTGTTTGAATATATACAAAGGTGTATTGTCTTTGGGGAAGATTTCAATGTTTTGAAAGTTTGATTTGAAAAATGTTTTGAAATTATGTTGTGAGGTGCGTTTGAAAATAGCAAGGATGTTTTGCAAGTTTTGATCAAGTAACTAAGAGTTGTCTACCCTATTTTACTCGAAGATCTTTCCTATATGTTTTTAACCCTTTTGACAGTGTTATTTTACCATTACATTTGGTAAACAAACTTGTATTAGGATGTTAAACGGGACAGGCGCGGGTCATCGTATAGATCATGATAGCAATTGTGTTAAGTATTTTTGGCAAATTTCCCAAGGGACTAGATCATTTTTGTGTAGGCAACCAAGATAGCGTCATCGAGGGACTATGATCTTTTGTTTTGTTTTTGTTTTGCCAAAGTACTCAACATGCATAACATGGCCCATTTTTAAGGTAGCAAGTGGATGTAACCCTAGGGGTGCAAGTGTGTATTATGTATTGATTTTCATACATTTTTGTCTTTGTATTAGGTCAAGCTACTTGTTAATTTTGGATTTTTGCATACAAACCCTAATCTCTAATCATGACATAATTGAAAGCGTAAATGCGTAAAATAAATCTACCACTATTATAACATGATTATGGGGAGGGGGATACAATTTTTGAATGGGGATTATTTGACAAGAAATTAAAACCCTAGTTTTACTATTACATCCAAATTGAATCAAATGGCATAATTAACAAATGAATAATATTTAAATAAACAAATTAAGTAAATATAAAATAATATGAATATGCAAAAAAAAGGTTTTGTTTATTTCTATGTATGTAAAAATATTTAATGTAAAGAGAAAGAAATAAAAAGATTATCATTTTTTTATTAAGGGTAAAACCCTAATTTTTTAAGAATATAAATATATTGATTATATTATTTATATACAATAAAATAAAATAGTGTATATACAAATATATATATATATATATATATATATATATATATATATATATATATATATATATATATATATATATATATATATATATATATATATATATATATATATATATATATATATATATATATATATATATATATATATATATATATATATATATATATATATATATATATATATATATATATATATATATATATATATATATATATATATATATATATATATATATATATATATATATATATATATATATATATTTAGAAAAAGTATTTTTTAAGTATAAAAATAAAAGTATAGTATTTTTATGTTTTTTATTCTAAAGTATCTATTAAATAAAATAAAAGTATGTATATACATATTAATTATATTAATCATGTACAAAAAATAAAATAAAATATACACAAGACAAAAATATATTTAGAATAATATTTTTGAGTGTAAATAAAAGAATAAAAATAAAAGGTATAATTATATTATTTTCAAGTTTTCAATAAATAGAAATATATATACTAATTAAATTGTTTTTTATGTTAGAAAAAATGAAATAAAATGCAAAATAAATGTAAAAAATTATAAAATATTTTTTTGGGTATTTTTTTATGTTTGAAAATAATAAAATAAAATCAGAAATGAAAATAAAATAACAAAACATAAAAATATGAAGAAATGGGCCAGGGGGGTGCAAATAGTGAGAGGACCAAAGCTCAACCCAAGCCACTTCATCTTCAACCTCTGACTTCAAATTTCGCGCGCGCCCTGTACAATTTCTAGATCCTGCATACGAGTTCTATTGCAAAAACACATAACATCAATGTTGTAGAGCTTTTCAAGACGAATCCAACCATATAAAAAACTTGTCCTAACTCTCAAAGACCAGAGAGAATTTCTCTGGCCCTAAATCTTAACCTATTTTTTGCAGGATGTTCATGGACCAAATTCTCTTAGCATGCTTAATTAAAATGAAAACTGAGCATATGTACAGCTTCATGGAAATGAATACTACATTTCTTATTCACAAACCTAAGTCTAAATGTTCCTAAATAGAGAGATAGGAAGTTGATAAAAACCTGTTTCAGCTGACTTCGTGTATGGCAATGTGGAGCTTTTCAATAAGGCCTGAGATGTCTGGGAGCTTGCTTGAACTTCACTTGACCTTCTCCAATGTGTAGCTTGCCTTGAATGCACTTGAACAAGCCTACAGAACTCAACCTGCACAAGCTCAAATTGAAAATGGCAAACCCTGTAAATGGAGTTACAGTTGGTGTTTAAGGTTTGGGATAGCTTGGATGGATTGAATGGAAGGTGTTTGAACCGGTTTGGTGCAAAACGCACGAGCAAATTGTGCTATGGAAGTCAAGATGCAGATGCTGCCCTGTTTTGCCAATGGAAGGTGATTTTGAGCTATGGTATGTTTGAGGGCTCAAAGGGCCGTGTTCCTGGTTCAAGAGGATGAGAGAAAAATGTTTCAAAAGCTTGCACAAGTGTGTGAAGTGATGTGAAACAGGCCTGTACAGGCTATCCATATGCTTGCACCCTTTTCCCTTGGCCCCTCCAATTTTTGGATTTGATTTGCTGCATAAGATATGGACCAATGCTCAAGAACTCAGTTTTGACATAAAGCAAAATTTAAGCAAAAATGGTAATGTTGCTTTTTCTATTTGAGGGTTAATCTTGTGTGCAATGCCCTAATGACCAAAACAATGCCTTAGACCAATGGTTTTGCACTTAATTATTGAGTGTGGAATGGTTTTTAGGTCCGTAATCTAGTGCAAAGCAAGCTGATTTGAATTTGCAATTTGTATCACAATGAACATGCCATGGATGAAAAGTGAGTTTTTGCCAACTTCAAGCCTTTGATTCTCCCTAACCACAAATGAGTTTGAAGAGTTCTTGGACATTTTGAAAAGCTTACAACATGATCTATAATCCATATTTGAAATGAAAGTTGACATTCCAATTCGAACTAGGTGAAAAATTGCCAAGAAGATAGATCAAAATCCTGCCTAAACTAGGGCAAAATTTCACTAAGTTAAAAGTTTTAGGGACCCTTGTTCCAAAAATCATAACTTGAGATACAAGCTTCTTTTGGGAAAACTTTGCGAATAAAAGTTGTAGACTTTGTGGAGGACTACAACTTTAGTGTTGGAAGTTTTGTTTGAATCCAATTGCATCATGTGAAAATGTTGGGCAAAGTTAGGAAAAATTAAGAAAGTTTCATAACTTAGAAAAATTCTAAGTTATGAAATTTTTTCAACTTTAAACCCTAATTTGAAAAAACGGGTTTCTTGATGAACAAGTTTCATGTTTTGACTCATCTTGATGAAAAATGACCCTTGGCACTTGATTTTGACCAAAAAGTTAAAGTTTGACTTTTCAATGTACAGTCAAATTTTGACCAGTTGACTGAGAAATTCATCTATCAATCCAATGCAATTGAGATATTTTGAACCTTGTGAATAGGTCAATATGATTCCATTGAGTCCTTGAGTCCATGCTTGAACCCAATTTGCCATTGTCTAGGTCAAAAAGTCAGATATTGCCCTTCTGCAGTCAAAACCCTAAAAATGACCATTTTGCCCTTTTGGTGATCTGATCAAATTTCTTGTGGAGTTGTGGTCCAAACTTGATCAAATGGTTCATATGAGTTTATAATGTTGATATGGGTCAAAAATTGTGAAGTTTGACTGTAAATTGGCCACAGTTGACTTTTTCCCCAATACAGCTGATTTCTAGGTCAATTGTCCAATTGACTGGGCAAAAATTTGATTTAAGGCTTGAACCTTGGTATGGACAAACTTATAAGTCCAACATGAAGTATGAAAGCCACTTTGAGCATTAAAAGTCCAAAAAATCCCTGTGCAAACTCAAACCCTAGTTTAGGTCAACAGTGCAAGGAGATGTCTTGAGCAGAGCAAACCCTAGCTTGATCTTGAGTTCAAAGAGTCTTGTGATGAAAAATCTTGATAAAGTGAGAGGGAAAATTTTGGGGTACAACAGCATCCCTGGTCAAATTCAAGCCTTTAGCTCCTCCAGTCGTGCCACTCCCGCAAAGATACAATGTCGACGGTGTGAGTACCATGCTAATTCTCCAGGGAACACCATAGAACAATGTTGGGTCTTCAAGCATAAGGTTCAGGATTTGCTAGAGTCTCAAGACATCACCTTCGATAAGCCTAATATCAAATCAAACCATATGCCTCCGCATGGTGGACCGACAATAAATGCAATCAAGATGGTCACCGACTTTGGGGAAACCATAAAGGCAAAAACACCTATCAACTTGTTGAAGGAATATTTGTTAGAATTTGGATTCTTGTTAGAGCATAATTAAGCTTTTGAAACAACTCTGGAAAATCTGGTGGATCGGGGGATAGTCCAATTCGGAATGTACCCTGAAGAAAAATATATAGCCACGATTGGAGGGAAAAAGCCACTGGTAATCCCTTGCCAGGGTACAAGCCTTACCAAGAAGACTCTAGTCATTCCGTGGGGAGAATCAGCAGAGGTCACAAGAAGGGCACCTAAGAAGACCCTCTTAATACCCACCACTCCAAAAGCCACGATGGTAATTAAGGGACCATCACCTATCCCTTACTAGAATAATAAGGCAGTACCTTGGAGTTATGACTCAGTCGTATACATCAATGGAGTGAAGCAGGAAAGCGGGCCATCCGCAAGTCAAGGACTTGCAATTTCAAACATAGCAGGAACAGGAGGTATGACCCGAAGTGGTCGAATCTATGGAGCCGAACCATCAAAAAAGACAGATGTGATTCCAATGAAGGACAAAGTAAAAGCAGTGGTTGATACAAATCAGGAAACAAAATCTCCGAACAAAGACTTTACGGATCAAGAGGCAGAGGAGTTTCTGAAAAATAATCAAAAAGAGTGATTACATAGTGATGGACCAGCTCCATGAAACTCCAACAAAAATCTCCATACTCTCGCTACTCATCAACTCTGAAGCACACAGGGATTCCTTGATGAAAGTGTTAAGTTCAGCTCATGTCGCAAAGGAAATTTCTGTAAATCAATTTGACAATGTCGTAGCAAATCTCACGTCCGGATCCTACCTGGATTTTAGCAACAATGAATTACCACCACAGGGTCGGGCCCATAACAAAGCACACCATATTACTATGCAGATAGGTACTACCCATTTGTCCAAGGTTCTTACTAACACCGGTTCCTCCCTTAATGTATTTCTGAAGTCAAGTCTCGTAAAGTTAACAATAGACGATGTGACAATGAGACCAAGTTCTATGATAGTAAAGGCATTTGAAGGCTCTCGAAGCTCGATGCTACGGGAGGTGGACCTTTCAGTCAAGATTGGGCCGCATATTTTCAATATCACTTTTCAAGTCATGGACATCGAACCAGCATACACTTGTTTACTGGGGAGACCTTGGATCCATGCGGCAGGGGAAGTAACCTCGACCATGCATCAAAAGTTGAAGTTCCTAGTGGAAGGGAAGCTGATCATAATTGATGGCGAGGAAGACATCCTCATGAGCCACATTGAGTCGTACAGGTATATTAGTGCCGACGAAGACTGCATAGCCACCCCGTTCCAAGCCTTGGAAATTGCTTCGATGGTAACATTATGAGTCGAGAAGGGTAACAAGACTAAAGTGAAATCATGGAAAGATATGCAAATGACTATGGGAGGTGATGCCTCGAAACGCTGGGGAAAGCTCCCAGAAATTACTGAGAAGAAGAATCGCTTTGGTTTGGGTTACGAATCCTCAAGGGATACTCTGAAAGGCAAAGCATGTTTTCCTCCAATCTGAGAGACTTTCATCATCAAAGGAACAGAGCATGGCGGGCACGTGGCAATGATATCAAGCAAAATCCATACCAAAAGGGCAACCGACTTCATTACAGAGGGCGCCCCAAGAGAAGAGCTTAAAGAATGGACTACTGTGGAGATTCCTGAGATGTTTTTCTTTTCTAAGTAATATTTCTTGTTTTGAAAGAACCTATGTCAAACCCGAGCATAAGGGTTGCTTGTAAGGGTTTTCCTTGTTCTTATTTCAGACAATATTTATAATTAATAAAAGTTATATTCTGTTTTCAATTAAGATCTTTGTCTTTCTTTCACATGTATCTATTAAATATAAAAATGGCAATACTTTCTTTGCATATGCATTTTCCAATTCCAAGCACTAAAATATGCACCAAAACATGATAAATGTGTAGATCCATGCCCAAAATTACCGATAACGCTACTGCTACAACCCAATGTGATTTTGATGTTCCTATCCACCAAGCCAAAGAGGAAGATGACGAAGATCTTGAACTCTCAGAGGAAATGGCGAGGGAAATAGAGCGAAAATCTAACAACATACAACTATATCAAGAGCCTATTGAGACCATTAACCTGGGCACATAAGGAGATCCAAAAGAAATCAAGCTAGGGGGAATGTTAGAACAAAGCGTCAAAGACAGGCTAATCAAGTTATTACACGAGTATATGGATATATTTGCTTGGTCCTACAGGGACATGCCAGGGTTGGATACAGACATAGTGGTGCACAGACTACCTCTCAAAGAAGGGTGTTCTCCAATCAAGAAAAAACTCAGAAGAACCTGTCCATATATGTCTAGCAAAATCAGAAAAAAGGTTCTCAAACAATTTGACGCAGGGTTCCTAGTAGTAGTAGATTATCCACCTTGGATAGCTAACATTGTACCAGTACCTAAGAAGGATGGAAAAGTACGCATGTGCGTAGATTATCGAGACCTAAACAAGGTGAGCCCCAAATACGATTTTCCGTTACCTCATATAGATGTCCTAGTGGATAATATAACTCAAGCCTCAGTATTCTCATTTATAGACAGTTTCTCGGGCTATAATCAAATCAAAATGGCGCCTGAGGACATGTAAAAGACTACCTTTATGACACCTTGGGGAACTTTTTGCTACAAAGTAATGCCATTCGGTCTCAAGAACGCATGGGCAACCTATCAGAGGGCAATGGTCACGTTATTCCATGATATGATCCACAGGGAGGTTGAAGTATACGTCGATGATATGATTTCCAAATCCCATACGGAGGAGGAACATATCATACATCTACAAAAGTTGTTTGAACGGCTATGCAAATTCAGACTAAGGTTGAACCCAAATAAATGCACATTTGGCGTCAGATCAGGCAAATTGTTAGGTTTTATTGTAAGCCAACGGGGTATCAAGGTGGATCCCGACAAAGTAAAAGCTATACAAGAGATGCCCGCTCCAAGGATAGAAAAAGAAGTATGTGGTTTATTAGGGTGATTGAACTACATCTCAAGGTTCATATCGCATCTAACAGCTACATGTGAACCAATATTCAAGTTATTACGAAAGGATCAGACGGTAGTATGGAATGATGACTGTCAAACGGCCTTTGAAACGATAAAACAGTATCTACAAGAGCCACCAGTCTTAATACCACCAGTCCCTGGAAGGCCACTCATCATGTACTTGACAGTGCTCGAAGGGTCAATGGGTTTTGTTTTAGGACAACAGGATGAAACAAGTAGAAAGGAGCATGCAATCTATTACCTCAACAAGAAATTTAATGACTGCGAAACCAGGTACTCACTCCTTGAGAAAACTTGTTGCATATTGGCTTGGGCTACCAAGAGGTTAAGATAATATATGTTAACCCATACTACATGGTTAATAGCAAGAATGGATCCTCTAAAATACGTGTTCGAAAAGCCAGCTCTTACTGGAAGAATCGCACGATGGAAAATGCTAATATCAGAATACGACATCCAATATGTCACGCAAAAGGCTATCAAAGGTAGTATACTAGCTGATCATCTAGCTCACCAACCGCTATCAGAATATCAGCCCATGAAGTTTGACTTTCTCGATGAGGATGTCATATTTATAACTTAATATGAAATACCAAGACCCGACGAAGGGCCCGAGCCAGGGGCACATTGGACACTCATGTTCGACGGGGCTTCAAATGCACTAGGTCACGGTGTAGGGGCAGTATTAACATCTCCCAAGAATCATCACCACCCCTACACTGCAAGGTTATGTTTTGACTGCACCAACAACATCGCCGAATACGAAGCCTGTATACTAGGACTGGAAGCTGCCATCGATTTAAGAATAAAGCACCTTAAAGTGTTTGGGGATTCTGCATTAGTCATATACTAGGTTAATGGCGAATGGGATACTAAACACCTTAAACTGATTCCATATCGGGATCATGTTTTAAAGTTAGTTGCAGAATTTACAGAAATCACTTTAAGCCATATCCCACGAGAAGAAAATCAAATGGCAGACGCTCTGGAAACCCTATCAGCTATGTTCAAAGTGACTTGGCAGAATCATGAACCACGTATTACGATCAGACATTTCGAAGAGCCCGCACACTGCCTTGCTATTGAGGAAGGACCCAACAATAAACCTTGGTTTTACGGTATCCAGAAGTACCTAGAAAGGCGGGAATATCCAGAAAATGCCTCCATCATTGACAAGCGAACCTTGCGAAGGTTAGCTTCAAAATTCTTTTTGAGTAATGGAGTGGTGTACAAAAGAAACTACGACATGGTACTACTCAGATGTATGGAAAAGCAAGAAGTAGATACACTTATAAGATAAATCCACGAGGGTACTTTTGGAACTCATACAAATGGGCACGCCATGGCTAGAAAGATTCTGCGAGCAAGGTATTACTGGTTAACAATGGAAGCTGAGTGCTATCATTACACGAAGACGTGCCATAAATTCCAGATCTACGCCGACAAGATAAATGTACCTTCGACTCCTTTGAACGTCATGAGCTCCCCCTGGCCATTCTCAATGTGGGGAATTTATATGATTGGCATGATCGAGCCGAAAGCATCCAACGGACACCGCTTTATATTGGTAGCCATCGACTACTTTACCAAATGGGTAGAAGCAGCATCCTACGCCAACGTAACAAGTTAAGTGGTTATACGCTTCATCAAACAGAACATCATATACAAATATGGTGTCCCAAGCCGGATAATTACAGATAACGAGTCTAATTTAAACAACAAGATGATGAAGGAACTATGCGACGACTTCGAGCGTCATAATTCCTCACCATACAAACCAAAGATGAACGGGACCATCGAAGCAGCCAATAAAAATATAAAGAAGCTCGTCTAGAAAATGGTGAAGACATACAAAGATTAGTACGAAATGCTTCCCTTTGCTCTGCATGGCTATCAAACTTATGTATGCACATCAACAGGCGCGACTCCTTTCTCACTCGTATATGGCATGGAGGCAGTACTCCCGGTGGAAGTTGAGATACCATCACTATGAGTCCTGAGGGAAACAAAGCTGGAAGAAGCAGAATGGGTGCAGGCTCGACTTGACCAGCTCAACCTCATTAAAGAAAAACGATTGATGGATTTATGTCATAGTCAGTTACATCAAAAGGGAATGAAAAGGACCTTCTACAAGAACGTATGCCCTCGAGTATTCAAGGAAGGGGATCTAGTACTCAAGAAGATTCTCTACCTCATCTAGATTCACGTGGTAAATGGACACCCAACTATGAAGGTCCATTTGTAGTCAAAACAACTTTCTCTGGAGGTGGTCTCGTCCTCACAACAATGGATGGGGAAGAACTACTGCACCCGACCAATTCAGACGCAATCAAAAAATACTATGTATAAAAATCTTGCTAAGATCAAACCCCCAAAAAAGGGTGACTCGGGCAAAAAGGAGCGTCCCGGTGGATCGAAAAACCTAAAGGGCGATCCAGACAAAAATTAGGGGCACATAACAAGAAAATTATCCCGGTGGATTGAAAACCCGAAAGGGGGCAATCCAGGAAAAAGTTAGGGATTCCCTACAAAGAAATAAAGAACAAAAAGACTGCGCTCTAAAGAGCTATGACTATGAACCATGGAGGGGAAGATAGGTTAGAATCATACAACTCAGAAGCGAAAGAGATAAGTTCATCAAAATCTATGGGGGAACAACAGTAGAGATTATCATTTTTCATTGCCATTTACTGTTTTAAGACTTTCTGTAATTATCTCTTTCTAGGATTTGCATCTTGTATTCTCGCCCACTCTGAGGCATATCAATAAAAAATTTGTTTTCGTTATATCTTTCGAATCATGTTTTTCTTTTCTTAGATTTGTTTACAAATACTACGATTATTACTCATGAATATTGTCTTGAAATAATTTCGGGGAATTAACAAAATAAAAGCATCTGACAAAATATCGAAAAAACGCTTGGGTTAGAAAAGTATCAAAGGAAAATCCACGTATACGTCCATGCACACAGTTACTCCTACATCTTGCAAAAATCTATAGACAGGTATGCGTTTGTACCTATGCATATCTACGCATTCATACACGAAGTCTACGACCACACATATGTCTGTGCCTATGCTTGCACTCGATGATACAAAGTCATTATATATATATATATATATATATATATATATATATATATATATATATATATATATATATATATATATATATATATATATATATATATATATATATATATATATATATATATATATATATATATATATATATATATATATATATATATATATATATATATATATATATATATATATATATATATATATATATATATATATATATATATATATATATATATATATATATATATATATATATATATATATATATATATATATATATATATATATATATATATATATATATATATATATATATATATATATATATATATATATATATATATATATATATATATATACACGTCCCTAAGCAAAGTCTACGTCCATGTCAGCACCTATGCCTGACTTACGACACAAGGTTTACGCTTACGTCCGCGCTTACAAATCTACGCATATGCCATCATTTACGTCTACGCCTACGTCTATAAAAAAATCAATGTTCAAATTTTGCTAACATTCAAGTTCAAAAGTGCTAAGATGACACAACATACAACGCCAGGAGTTGGTAACTCTAAGCCAATGGTTTAAAGGAGAATTCCAGAAATAGTCTTCATAACATTTCAAGGCATACACACACATTTCATACATACACACATTTTGCATATCTCGAGCATACATACACTATGCATTCTTGCATACAATGCGCATATAGTTAGGGTTCCATGTCAATGTCAAACATTATACATTTTTCATACCTATAACATTCAATATGCATGCATACACATATATCGCCTGGCAATCAGACGAATAATTTCTCCCTCGACTCAACCAACGCAATACTCCTTCTAAGATTCAACCCATCTCCTATGTCTTCATGTCGTGACACATTCAGCCCATCACCTAAGTCTTCCTGCAGTGATGAGCTCCTTACAAACTCAGTATGTTGCCTCTAAGCCACAACATATCTTCAAAGCCCATTATGTTGCCTTTAAGCCGCAACGTATTCTCAAAAATCCATTGCATTTCCCCTAAGATGCAACGCATTGTCAAAACTCGGTATATTGCTTCTAAGCCGCAATATATTCATTCAACTCAAACACATTGTCTCTAAGCCGCAATGTATTTTCAAAACTCAACACATTGCCTTTAAGCTGCAATGTGTCTTTCCAGATCAGCATATCGCCTCTAAGCCGCAATATATCATCCGACTCAAACACATTGCCTCTAAGCCGCAATGTATTTGCAAAACTCAACACATTGCCTCTAAGCCGCAATGTATCTTTCCAGATCAACATATTGCCTCTAAGCCGCAATATATTACCCAAACTCGGACCATTGTCTCAGACTTTAGGAAATGATGTTCAAAACCAGATTTAGTCTATCACATCAGACTTCACACAGTGATTCGTAAACCTAGCCCATTGCCTCAGACTTCATGCAACAATATGTTCCAAACTCTAGAGCGTCGCCTTAGACTTCATGCTGTGATGCTCAAAAGGAAACAAAACTCAACACATTGCCTCTAAGCCGCAATGTATTCGCAAACTCAACACATTGCCTCTAAGCCGCAACGTATCCTCAAAACTCAGTGCATTGCCTCTACACCGCAATGTATTATCCAAACTCAAACACATTTCCTCTAAGCCGCAATGCATTCTTCAGACTCAAACACGTATCCTCTGAGCCGCAATGCATTCATCGCCTCAGACGTCATGCATCAATTTGCAAACGTAACCCATGGTCTCAGTCGTCAAGCAGCCATGCATCATCAATCATTGCTATACACACCCTTCAAATGGGTGAATAAGACAAGACATACAAAATTGCGCTCAGAGATTATCTGCCTCGTTATCAAACCCTGGTAAGCGATATATCATCAGCTTTGCCTACTTTCCCAAAAACTCGTAAGGGTATGCTATATCAGTGTAACCTTATGCTTGTCAGAAATTTTTTTGGATACTTCGAGTATTCAATAAACTTTCAATCAAAATGCGCAAGACTCGGGTTTACTCATGCTATTCTATTGAAATATAATTGAATAGGGGAAACTGTCGTACCCCAAATTTTCCCTACCTTTGTGATCACATCACTATGTGATTTTCAAGGTTAAAAATGGAAGAAAAATGTTTTAATTAAATATGGTCCATCAATATCTGGTGGCCCATTTATAAGAATTCAAGAATTCAAGTCAACAGAGGGGTATATCCTAATTCAAGGAAGTTTGGGCTTTCTAAATCAGAAAGACCTAAATGCCCGTAGGCCCATTCGTGAAACATGTTGGTCAATGCCCCATGAGATTCTAATATGAGATTCCATTTCAAAAACGGGGTAAGATTCAATAGGTAAAGCTTAAAAGGCCCATTAAGTTTTATTTGTTTTAGTAAAAAGAGGGTGGGGGTGTATATCTTATTAAGCCTATTTAATTCCTTTTTGAAAATTATTCTATTTTGGTTTATTTCTAGAGAAAAAACATTATTATTAAACAGTGTCTTATTAATTATTTTTATAAACCATTTATTAAAAGACTAGTTTTACAAAGCTCAAGTTTTATGTTGGGTCTAATTTGTTACAAAGAAGCCTAGTCCGGAGTATTGCAATAAACAAAATAGTATGCTGGACCCATTTCTCATTTTTAGAGATTATGTTGTTGTTACTGTTTTATTTTAAGTATTATTATTAAAACATCACATTTTTTTATTTTATTACAATTATTAAATACTATTTAGAGATTTGTTTTATAAGTATTATTTTTGAAAATGTATTTTGAAGCCCAAAAGGTTGGGCCCAGTCCGTATCAAGGTGCTAAGGTTGTTGCAATAAACAAAAAAAAATGTTATTGGGCGGAAGATATTTTGCAATACAGTTTAAGGCCCAAAAGTGGAAATGCATATTGTATCAATTACCAAATATTTACGCACGTTTTTCTTTAATATAACAAGTACTGTAGTGATTTATTACTAAATTTGCAAATCAAATCTTCTAAAAAGCAAATTCCAGGTTTTTTTACAAATAAAATCTAAAATGATCGAGTCCTAAAATCAATTGCAAATCAAATACAATAGAGTCCAAGCCCATAAATCTCCATTACAAACAATCTGAATCCCTAATGTACAGAGGCAAAAAATCTCAGAAAACTAAATCAACTACAATCCCTAATGGATTTACAAGCCCTAAATCTAAGCTAACTGTAACGACAACAATAACCCTAAAAACCCTAACTATATAAGAGAAGAGAGGGAGAAGAATAAAGGAGGAGAAACTGTGAAGACAGGGGATTACTTTGAGGACTGGGAAATAACACGAAGAATTTTGAAGGACAACAATTTGCTGTCGAAGACGCCGAAAGAGTGAGCAATTGGGGTTTCGACATCCAAAACCCTAATTGCTTGGCCGTTGATCCTTCGCACCACCATTCACCACCGTCACCATCCTTAACTCACCACAACCTGTAGAAAACCGAGAAGAAGAAGAGATTAGCGCTGTAACTCAAAGGATCAGAGATTCATAAGAGAAAAATCGCGGAGGGTAACGAGCTTAGCTTCTTTATTTTGTTCGTTTGTGGGGCGTTTGTGGTGGTTGCGATATAGGGTGTTAGGTTAGGGGAAGCGCCTCCGTGGAACTTGTTTTGGGACGGTGGATTAGGGTTAGGAAAGGGGGGAAGAGAGAAAGGATCGTATGAAGGAGAGAGAGTGATGATATTGTAAACGAAAAAACGAAATAATGAAATTTATATTTCGTTCAATCTAGTATACACACACCCATGACAATTATCTTGTTCCCTCAGATATTATTCGCATGATCATCATCATACGGCTATAGGCCAAGTCTCCATCGCCTAACCATGCACCCTCACACACTAGATCACGCATGCCCCCTTCAATGGCTGTAATGGGCCTAGCCCATTACTCTTCACGCCCTCATCCCCAATTTTACTAAGACTCCAAAATAATTCACACCCCCTATCCAGCCTGTACTTTGGGCCAACCCAGACTGTTTTCAGCACCCCCTATTTTTTACTTCATAACTGGGATTACACCCCCCAGGTTTGCTTAGACAATTATTTTTTATTTATTTATTTTATAGTTTTTTTATATATTATATTATATTTATATTATATTTTATTAATTATTTATTAATAGTTATAATTATTATTATTAATTTTTATTACCATATTTTAAATATTAATTATTATTTATTATATGTAAGTATTACTATATGATAAAATAAATTATTTTCATGTAAAAATTGCATATATTATTTTCTATACTATTTGCATTAAGTTTTTTTAATCATGCATTAATTAAGATTTCTTCGTAAGTAACACAATAAAAAACACAAACAAATCTCAAACTATTTTCGTGAATAAAACTAAGCTAATCAACAGTCTTTTTTGCAAATGGGTTTCAAACTAATTTTGACTTACAGCGTACTCAGTCAAAATTTCCGCAATCACTGTTCCCGACCGAGTGCGAAGTGATTCAAAATATGTTTGCAAATCCCTAAAAGACACCAACCCATAATGTTGTACCCCAAAATTTTCCCTCTCAATTATCAAGATTTTCCTCACAAGACTTCTTGGACTCAAGACCAGATTAGGGTTTGCTCAGCTCAAGACATCTCCTTGCACTGATAACCTGAAATTAGGGTTTGAGTTTGCACAAGGATTTTTGGACCATCAATGCTTCATTTTACTTTCATACACCATCTTGGACTCCTAAGATTGCTCATACCAAGTTTCAAGCCTTGAATCACATTTTTGCCCAATCAATTGGACAGTTGACATAAAAATCAACTATATTGGGGAAAAAGTAAATTGTGGCCAATTTATAGTCAAACTTCATAATTTTTTATCAACAACCACGTTTTAGACTCATATGTACCATTTGATCAAGTTTGGATCACAACTACTCAAGAAATTTGTTCAAATCATCAAAAGGGCAAAATGGTCAAAATTAGGGTTTTGACTGAAAAAAGGCAATTTCTGATTTTTAACCTAGCCAATGGCCAATTGGGTTCAAACATGATTTAAAGGACTCAATGGCATCATCTTGACCTAATCACATGGTTCAAAAGATCTCAAGTGCATTGGATTGATAGATGAATTTTCCAATCAACTGATCAAAAATCAACTATACACTGAAAAGTCAAACTTTGACTTTTTGGTCAAAATCAAGTGCCAAGGGTCATAATTCATCAAGATATGTCAAAATATGAAAATTGTTGACCAAGAAACCTAAAATTGCAAATTAGGGTTTTGATTTGAAATTTTTCATAACTTAGAATTTTTCTAAGTATGAAAAATTTCTTATTTTTTCCTAACTTTGCACCATTTTTTCACCATGATGCAATTAGATTAAAAGAAAACTTCCAACATGAAAGTTGTAGTCCTAAGTGAAATCTACAACTTTTATACACAAAGTTTTCCCAAAATATGCTTGGATCTTAAGTTATGATTTTATGAATAGGGGTCCATAAACTAAATAACTTAGTAAAATTTTGCCCTAGTTTAGGCAGGTTTTTGACCTAACTTCATGGTAACTTTTCACCTAGTTCCAAGATGTATCTCAAGTTTCATTTCAAAGATGGATTGTAGAACATGTTGCAAGATTTCCAAAATGTCCAAGAACACTCCAAGATCATTTGTGGTTAGGGAGAATCGAAGAAGAGAAAATTGAATTTTGTCACTTTTTTTCAAGCCATTTTTACAATGCATCAAGTTGCAAATCTGATCAAGCATGCTTGTACCTTGCATTACAGATCCTAAATCCCTTCTACACTCCATAATTAAATGCTATCTCAGTGGTTAATGACTTTATTTTGACCTTTGGAGCATTGTACAAAGAATAAATCCATAAATGGCATAAAGGGCACATTGCCATTTTCATAAAGCAAGCTTTTTGCAACTTTGCTATCCTTAATCCTTGGACCTGTTTCTTTTGTGCAAGCAATATCCACATATTTCAGGCAAAGCATACCAACTCCTTCGAGCTCTATAACTAGCAAGTACAAGCCTTTAGCATAGTCACTTCAACCTTTCTTCAAAAACAAGAAAAGTGGCCAAAAGGTAGAGAACTTGTAGATCTGATAAAGGGTGAACTTGGCTTCATTCTAAACAACTTCACAAACTTGTTGCAAGCTAGAACACGAAGGCTTATGCTCTGAAACATTCTGTGATACCGTGGGAGAACTAACTTGAGGTTTTGCGTTTGTGTTTGCAAATGTTTTGGTTTAGCAAGAGTCGCCACCGACTTTTCATTTTATCCAAAGGAAAGGTCAAAAAGCACAGGAAAGACCTTTGAGATGTTTTCTTGGGTTCGTGGGGTAGATTATGAAAAGGGAAGGTGCTAGCACCCTTTTCATCCATGGTTTTCCATGGGCTCTTAGTTACTTGTTTAGATCATTTACTTTGCTTTTTCAATTGTTTGAAATGGTGCTTTGTGTGGTTTTGAAAGTATTTTGAAAAGAGGCCATCGTTGTGGCAATCTTTGTAATGATTCTTGTTTGAAGAATGTATACAAAGATGTATTGTCTTTTGAAAAATGTTTCAATGTTTGAAAGTTTGTTGGGAAATTTTTTGAAATTGTGTGTGTGTTTTTGAAATTTTCAAGGATGTTTGCAAATTGATCAAGTAACTAGGAGTTGTCTACCCTACTCAAAGATCATTCCTACACATTTTTTACCCTTTTGACATTGTTGTTTTACCATTGTATTTGGTAAACAACCTTGTATTTGGATGTTAAATGGGACGGGCGTGGGTCATCGTATGACCATGATAACAATATTGCCAAGTATCTTAGCAAGTTTTTGAGGGACTAGATCATTTTGTATAGGCAACCAAGATAGCGTCATCGAGGGACTATGATCTTTTTGTTTTTGTTTAATTTTGCCAAGTTACCTAGTGTTGTACCCCAATATTTGCCCTCCCATTTCCTCAACATTTTCTCACCACAAGACCCTTGGAGCTCAAGATCCAGTTAGGGTTTGCTCTGCTCAAGACTCCTTCTTGCACTGTTGACCCAATTTAGGGTTTGAGTTTGCACAAAGATGTTTTGACATAAAATGTCCAAAGTGACTTTCATGATTCATGTTGGACTCACAAGTTTATCCATACCAAGTTTCAAGCCTTGATTCCAATATTTGCCCAGTCAATTGGACAGTTGACCTAGAAATCAACTGTATTGGGGGAAAAGTCAACTGTGGTCAATTGACAGTCAAACCTCATGATTTTTGACCCACATCAACATTATGAACTCATATGGACCATTTGATCAAGTTTGGATCACAAATCCACAAGAAATTTGATCAGATCACCAAAAGGGCAAAATGGTCATTTTTAGGGTTTTGACTGCACAAAGGCAATTTTTGACTGTTTGACCTAGCCAATGGCAAACCAAGCTCACATATGGACTCAAGGACCCAATGGCATTGTCTTTACATGTTCAACAAGTTCAAAAGATCCCAAATGCACAAGATTGACAGATGAATTTTCCAGTCAACTGAGCAAAATTTGACTGTATACTGAAAAGTCAAACTTTGACTTTTTGGTCAAAATCAAGTGCCAAGATTCATTTTTCATCAAGACATGTCAAATTATGAAACTTGTTCATCAAGAAATCAAAAATTACAAATTAGGGTTTAAAATAAAGAATTTTTATAACTTAGAATTTTTCTAAGTTATGAAAATTCCTAATTTTTTCCTAAGTTTGTCCCATCTTTTCATCAAGATACATTTGGATTCAAACAAAACTCAAAACATGAAAGTTATAGTCCATTGCAAAATCTACAAATTTGATTCACAAAGTTTCCTCAAAAGAAGCTTGTAGCTCAAGTTATGATTTTTGGAATAGGGGTGCAAAACATTCTTAACTTAGAAAAATTTTGACCTATTCTAGGCAGGATTTTTGCCTAACTTCATGGCCACTTTTCACATGCTTCCACTTGTAATTTCAACTTTCATTACAAAGATGGATTGTAGTACACATTCCAAGCTTTCCAAATTGTCCAAGAACTTCTCAAACACCCTTGTGATTAGGGAGAATCAAATTTGTCAATATGGGCAAAAGTCACTTTGATTCATGGCCAAAGGCATGTTCATAACTTGTGCATTTTTGAAATCAGCATGTGCAAGCTACATTACAGGCCTCTAATCTAATTTACACTCAAAAATTAAATGCTAAACCATTGTGCCAAGATGTTATTCTATGCATTTGGTCATTACATGAAGGATTAGTCCATAATTAGAAAAAGCAAGTTATCCATTCTTGTAAAGTTACACTTTATGTCAAGTTTACAATCCAAGAAGTACAAGCCATATCTTTAGACACAAGATTCATGGACATATCCCACTGATCAAGACTCAAGTGTGAAGCATAGTTTAGGGCTTGGGACAGGCTTGTATAGGAACTCACATTTCCTTGCTTCACATAGAAGAAACTTGGCATATTGAACAAGAACTCACATTTCTGTCAACACAAGCCTAAACAAACTTTCTCAACACTTTCCATACTCCCTAACAGACCTAAAGCACGACCAAACCATCTCTCAAACCTCCATATACACAAAAACACAGTTTTGTGGCAAAACAGGGCACCTGCTGCAGATTGAAGTCCATAACTCAATCCATTCGTGCGCCTTGACCAAAACCAGTTCAAACACACTCCCTACCACCCATATAAACTATCCCAAGCATTGGACACGAACTCTAACACCTCTAACCAAGTTCACCATTTCCATTTTTTCAGTTGTGCAGGTTAACTTCCATAGCTCGTTTAATTGAGTTCCAAAGCAAGCTAGAGGTTGGAGAAGCATCCCTGGACCTCAAGCAAGCTATACAAGTCCTCACATTGCCTTGAAAGTACCTCCATTGTCATACACGAATCAAGCTGAACAGGTAAAAGTTTGAACTCCTATCTCTTAATCCAGGCATATCTAGGCTTAGGTTTGTGAAGAAGTTATGTCATACTCATGTCCCTGAAGCCACCCATATCCTCACTTTCCATTTATATTGCATGTGCTGAGAGAATTTAAGACATGAACATTGAAAAAAACTTAGGTCAGGAATTGGGGGAGAAGAAATTCTCTCTCATTTTTGAGAGTTAGAATGACTTTTTTATATATTTGGAATCGTGACAAGATGCTCTATAACATTGCTGTTGTAAGTTCTTGGTGAATGTCAAAGAATCATGAGATAGCAGGAAGCACGCGTTTTTTGTTTGGAAGACAGTCTGGAGGTTGAAGACAACCCCTTTGGGCTGTGCTTGTTTCTTTTTTCTATTTGCACCATCTTCTTACACAGGCACCCCCCTGGCCCATTGCATGATATATTTGTCATTTTTTATTTTTCCCTTTTTGATTTTGATTCTATATTTTATTTAAGCATGAAAAAACATTAAAAATATTTTTCTCACATTTTTTTGTATTTTATTTGATATTTATTTTGTTTCATTTAGTTTTATATGTAAATAAATATATATCTACCTTTATGTAAAATACTAAAATAATACAAAATACTTTTTATTTTCTGATTTTTATTTTATTTTATCTTTTGAAAACATTTTATAAAAAATATACTTTTTTTTAAAATAATAAATAGTTTATTTTTTGTACATATTTAATATATTTAATAAATAATATAAATGCTTATATATTTATTAGAATATTTAGGGAAAAAACATAAAAATGTTACATTTTTATTTCTATTAATATTTGACCTCAAAAATCACTTTTTTTATAATATACTTTATTTTTATTTATTTTTTGTATATAATTAATAAACATTGTATATATTAAATAATAAATACCTTTTATTTGCAAAATTAGGGTTTTGCCCTAAAATGTAAAAATATCCAAAATTATTCATTTTTATTTTTGTTTATTTGTCACATGAAAAATACCTTTTTACATACATATTGTTGTACCCCAAAATTTGCCCTCCCATATTTCTCAAAACATCTCAAGAAAAATTCACAAGTCCAACCCGGCGCGTCATATTCAGGTGTTCTTTCCCCAAGATATCTCTGATAACGTATTCTCAAATTCAGGTTCGGTTCAAGAGATAATTCTTTAAAGAAGGTATCCGAATGTGTAAGTTTTCTTGAAGAAATATGGTGAAAAAGTATGCTGAAAGTGCAGTTTTTACGCGCTAAAAAATTCATAACTTGAAGATCGTGGCTCGTTTTGAACCCGTTCCGGTGGCAAAAATTTCGTCTTGACATTATCTACGTTTTCATCTCTCACGGCTAGAAGCCAATTTCGATCAGAAGGTCTTCAAAAACGTGGATTTATCAAGTATTTTCATACAGAAAATTTGTGACAGAAGTTTATTTGCGTCATGTTCAAAAAATCATAACTTGGTCGATTTTCATCGTATCGAGCTGGTTCTGGCGCCAAAATTTCACAAATTGAGTTGGCTACATTTTCACAGGAGGTATCGAGTTTGAACGGTGTTCAAAAGGCCTTCGTTTTTTGCTCAGAGTGCGTGACACGCTGAAAATCCTGAATGCTGAATATTATTTCATCTGGGCCGAAACTTCGAAAATTCATAACTCGGTCAATTTTTATCGGATTGGGCTCATATTTTTACACAAGGTCCTTGACTCATAGATCTACAACTTTGCTTCAAAAGTCGAGACAGGATTATGCTCCGATCAATACCAGTTTTTTATTGAAGAACGTGTCAGAGTCGACACTGGAGCCCAAAATAAGTTTGTCTGAGCTGAAACTTCAAAAATTCATAACTAATTCACCGTTTATCCGATTGAGCCGATTTTCGGACAGGAGTTAGTTCTCGATATAGGCTACATTTTGTTTTCACATTTCAACTTCAAAAACTGCACTTAAGTCCTTGAGATTTAGCCTGGAAAGTGACGAATTCAAGTGAACATGGAGGCCCAATTGCACATTCAAAGCCCATTTTCTTTACCCTAATTTCCATTATATAATCACTTTCTGTTCACACAAACCAGAGAGGAGAAAAGAGGAGAGAGGAGGAAAAGAGAGAAAAAACCTTGCCACAACACTGTTAGAATATCAAATTCTTTCAAGAATCCTAAAACCTTGAAATCCTTATTACAAATCTCTCTCTCACTACAAACAAGTCATCACAGTTACAAACCAACACCTCACTACTTCTTCAGTAAGGATAAGGATGACTTGATCTCCAAAAGCCAAATGGCCAAAAGCCAAAAGCCAAATGGCCAAAAGAACAACTTATGCATGACACCAATGCATGGCGAGACAAACATCCTGAGAAGATTAAGGAACGTTGAGGCCAGAACACAAATGACCAACAACCAGAACACAAATGGCCATGCAACCCAATCCAATGGCCAAATAATGCAGACCACGATACTCAAGAGTCAATGAACACGCACGTGATGCCAGAAAGTCAAACAAGGCTTTTTGTCTAATGGGCCAGAATACTTCAAAAAACCTCCCCTTGGGCCTGAAACCCCCCTTGGTTTGCATCCTTTTTAATTTTATTTTATTTTCTTTTCTAATTCTTTTTTAATTGTTTTAATTGTTTTTTTTTCACCATAAAATAATTTTCTATAATAAAAAAAGAAAAATCAAAAAATACAAATATATTTAATTTCTTCACTAATTAATTTTTGTAAATAAACTCTAACAATTAACTTAGTTAATCTAGGTTTTAATTTTAACACTTTTTCTTAATAAATAAAAAATATGTAGAATTAGGTTTTGACATTTTCATCTTTTTCTTAAATAAATTATTAATCATCATTATTTATCATTATTATTAATTATCATTAATTTTGTAAATAAACATGTAAATAAATTAATTAACTAGTAAATTAGGTTAACTTTAATATTTTCATTAATAATTAAAATAATCTAGATTTAGGGTTTCCTTTTAATTCTTTTTCTTTATTTTTCATAAATACAAAAAACATAAAAAAACACTTTCTTTTCTTTCTTTAAATAATTATTAGGCTTTAATTTAATTTAATTTCAAGCAAAGGGTCAAAACCCTCGGACGTCCTAATTTTAATTCTTTTCGCACATTATTTTCTTATCAATTATTATGTAACTGCTTTCCGGATGTAATAGTAATTAGGTTTACCGCATTTATTTGCTTTCCGCATCTTTTATCAAAAATGGGTCTTTGTATTTTGGCGATGTATAGACCCGCGCCTTGTAATAGCGTAGCTTTTAGCTTTCCGTCTTTTAATTTTCCGCACCTTTAAATTCTAAATTGCATGAAAGAATGAATGGCTAATTAAAAACAAAGCGTAGCTCACCATAACATGTTCAAAGATAATTGCTAAATTGAAAACAACACACAGATTCACACACCACTTCTAGGGTACGCCTCACTGTTGCCTTACCTTCGAAACATGGTCGTCGAGTATAGGACGTTTTAGTAAGTCCTTATGTCCATGATCCAGTTGCCTCGAAACGGTTGCCTCGGATTAAAAAAGGATCAATGGCATAAGGGTAGCTTCTAAGGTGTCCTACTGTTACTCTGGTGACCACACTGTCCCTACAAACGAATTGACCCGAACACCTTCAACGATGGTGCTACCTACCTCTCAATGGTGGGATGGCACTACCTTAAGGACATTTACACAGCCTAATTCCTTAGGGTAGGTAGATGACTCATAGATACTTGCTCTAAAAAACAAATCAAAACTCTTTTCACACCGACACTTTCAAAAAAGCTTTCAAAACAATTTTTCAAACACTCTTGAGGACTGATACAAGAGTCGATCTGAAATCTTTAAAACGAAACTTTTTCAAACTCACTCACAATTGAAAAGCAAACACTTTTGAAAACACAATGAGCAAGTATCTAAGAGCCCATGGATAACCATGGATAGAAAGGGTGCTAACACCTTCCCTTTCTATAAATCTACCTCCCGAACCGAGAAACTATCTCATAAGGAATTTTGCTGTGCTTTTGTCCTGTCCATGTTGGAGAAAATAAAAGACGGTGGTGACTCTTTCTTCCGCGACATTTCGCGAACCAGCGTTAAACAGTCAGTTCCAGATCCACCAATCACAGAACTGGCGACTCTGCTGGGGACATATACTTAAAAGTGAAGTGTACCTTAGGACTAAGATCACTTGTGTTTTCAATTGTTGTGCTTGTTTGCTTTATTATTGTGGGCTGCATCGGAGTTACATAGATCCTAACCCGGATCTGGGGATACCCTGTTAGGTAGCATAAGCTGTGAGGGACCTGTCCGGCGTAGACCGACATGGGTGAAGCAGTGGCTACGTTGGTGTGGCACCTTGGTCTGTACCGATATCCCTTGTGTCGCAACGAGGAGAATATGGGTCTTCTGAGGAGTCATTAAGCACCAACCGACCTTAGAACCTTAAATGACCCAACTTGGCCAATAGAACAGTAGCAGTATGCTACGCCCATTGAGGCTAAACTCTCGTGATGGTTCTGGCCGCAAGAAAAGATTGCGATGCTGGAGTTATGACCGATTGAGGGTAGTCAGTGATATTGGGATCCTCTAGAACCCGGTTATTTCTGATAGGACAGGTCTTAACCAACAAACTGAAAGAGGGTAATACCTAGACCCCATGCTGGCCTAAACTCTAAGGGCTCTTTTGTGTGACTTGTGTGCCTTAAAACTTGACTATTTGCATACTTGTTATCTGACACTTGAGTTTCTTGCAGGTTTTGTTTATAGTCCTTAATCGGGACTCATAACAGGGTTTACCTACATTACCCCATGCATAGCATAACATCATACCATTGCATGCATCCTACATAAAGACTAACCCATTTCAAAGATCTCAAGGGCTTGTGATGCAGGTCATGATGAACCAACTGTCTGGCAAGGGGCAAAGGGGATTTATTTTCCTCTAGCCAAGGTTGTCAGGGGCTATGACCCACTCGATATGGTGAGCCTTGACTCTTGAAGAAGGACTCTCAACAACATGAAGCTCCTTCAATCAAGATACCAGATTCCAATTCTAACAAATTTTCTTGTTTACCCCGCGAGATCCTTGAAAACATTGCATGCATACATACACATCATTGCATTACAGGTACCCTTTTGACAGGTCACTTACCTTCTTCGCTGTTTATTTCAGCCGATCGTCATGAATCCTGAATCATCTACTGAGCAATCCATCAAGGCCCTCCAGGCTCAGAACGCCCAGTTCCAAGAGCTGATCATGAGTTTGGCCCAGGGACAACAAGATCTGAAGACTCTACTCTCGAAGAAGAAGAAGAAGAGGACGGTGTTGTTCAACCCGAGACGCAAATCTGGGAATGGGTCACAAAATGAAGTTGAGATGACTACCCCGTCTGTTGGGAAAGAAAGTCCCCATGAAAGAGAGGTTCCTAGTCCAGTGGTCTCCGACAACGAGACCAATTATAATGATGAACAATACCCTCCAGCTGAGGACAGGTATAAACAGTTGGAAGACCGGCTAAGTGCTATGGAAATACAAAAGGTGCCCGGCCTGGACTTCGAAGATCTAGGTCTGTCTTCTGTGGTAGTGATCCCGCACAAATTCAAGGCACCTGCCTTTGCAAAGTACGACGGGGCATCCTGTCCAAAGCTGCATCTCAGGTCATACATGAGGAGGATCCAGCCTTACACGGCTGACAAGAACTTATGGATCCATTTCTTCCAGGAGAGTCTTTCAGGGATTTAGCTCGAGTGGTTCTATCAACTGAATGGAGCCAACATCCGTACCTGGGAAGACTTAGCCACTGCATTTTACAAGCAATACCAGTATAATGCCGACCTTGCTCCCACGCGCACTCAGCTCCAGGGAATGTCTATGGGTACAGGCGAGGGCTTTAAAGAGTATGCTCAAAAATGGAGGGACCTTGCTGGAAGGGTACAACCACCTCTAACTGACCGCGAGCTTGTCGACATGTTCTTGGGGGCCCTGTCTGGTCCATTCTTCAACCACCTGATTGGGAATTCTGTTGCTGGGTTTACAGATTTGGTCTTGACCGGGGAAAGAATAGAAGCTGGCATCAAGTCAGGGAAAATACAGAATGGTGACTCCTCGAACACTGAGAAGAAACCATCCAAGAGAGAATCTAGTGCTGTCTATGGCTCAAGAGGGCAGAATAGGTCCGAGCACCGCCAAGATGTCAACGCGGTGGTTATTGCAAAACCGGTCGACGCTCCTCAGCGTCATAATCAGCAAAGGGAAGAGAGACCCAAAAGGCAATTCACTCCCCTCGGCATGACCTTGTCACAGATATTGCTACAGTTGCTGGAAACCAAGTTGGTAACTCTCATGGACCCTCCAAAGAATCCCAACAGGACGCCTTCAAGGTATAACCCCAACGTTCGCTGCGCTTATCATTCTGACAGCCCGGGGCATGCTACAGATGATTGTTGGACTTTGAGAAACAAGATTCAGGATCTGATTAACGCAAAGGAAGTCTAGCTCGACTCTCCAGAGGCTCCCAATGTGACCACTGCTCCCCTGCCCAAACATGGCTAGGATTGGAAACTTTTGTTCATTTGAATGTTCAAGATTGTATTTTTATTTCGATTGTTCAAACATTTTATTTCATGTCAAACTTGGTTATTTCATTAATGCATTACACATGTCTGTTTTGAAGTAATTATTTCGTATTCACTATATGCAAACTGTTTTCATATTTTTGTGATGTCAACTCTTGATCTAAAATTCTAAGCCTCTTGAGGGAGGATGACGAAAATGATACCACAATCTACAGTATACTTTTGAACAAACCCCGCTGATGAGGTACAGGCATTGTTTCAATTCCTAAACACTGGAGTTATAAGGAAGATAATCCCTCGTCAACCCCTCTGAGCCAAAGAAGTTGGAGTTTTTTCTTTTTCGAAATTAAAACCCTTAATCATAACCTGGGGCAGGGTAGTTCTCTCAGTTGATCCAGGTGCACGATGAATGGCATCAAAGGAATCCTTACAAAACAAAAAAAGACATCGATGGTTCCGAACAATCATAAAGACAGGCAGTCATTACTTCTCAAAATAAAAACCCATTAAGTCAAAACCTATGAAGGAGACTTACAAAACTGGGGCATCCCGCTGACTGTAATTCCAAAAAGGAAACAGCTCAGGCAAAAAACAGGGATAACAAAATCAAGAAAAAAAAAGAGGTCATACAAACCCTCAACAAAAAAGGAAATGACTTCCCATTCAAAATAAATTGTCAATACCCGAACCATCACTGGTATATTAGAGCAAAAGACTCGAACAAGGTATAACGCACGATCAACTGAGTTTAGGTTCGAAGAACATCACGAAGAGCGGGTGGGTACAAATAATTTGAGCTTTTATCCTTTGTTTCTTAAACCGTGAACCAGGCCACGTTATAACCCTCAAAAGTCCTAGCTGAAACGTGGGTTAGTTCGAAGGCGTACTGTTACGAAAGGTATCCTGACTCCTTAAGGCTCGCTGTAAAATAACGAGTTTGACATCACAGTTTACAAAAGAACTCACTTGTTTTATTAAAAAAAAAACTACAAAAACTTCGAAACAGACATAAGCTTTGCATTTTTAACATAACTTTGTTTGCATACGACTATTTGTTTGAACAACATAGAAGCTCGCACGACGAATATCGGATGAACAAAAGCACTCCAATCAAGGGGCAGACATGATCATGGCCCGGCATCAGGGGCAGTTAAGTCAAGATTCGAAGAATCTCTCAAAAGGCCAACTAGCCTGGGGCAAATCTCCGCCTGAGTCACCTGGGGCATTGGACGTGAGTTCCAGCCATGAATCTTGCCTGATCAAGATCTTCTGATGGCATGGAAACACAACAACAGGGGAAACTCCCTACACTCTGAGAGTGTGGACATAGTCGAAAAAATACTACGCAAAATCAAAGACCCGCTAGGTTGATGCACCTAGGCAAAAATAAGGGCTTCCCGGCGAACCAAAAGGGTTCGGGCAAAATAAGGGATGAAATGAAAAAATCTGTACATCCGGCAAGTCGAAAACCTGAAAAGGCGGCTTGGGCAAAAATGGGTATCCCGGTGGACTGAAAACCCAAAAGGGCGGTCCAGGCAAAAATTAGGGATCAAAGCGTACGACTATATCCCGGTATCTCGTCACTTGCCTACCAGAAGAAGATCTGTCAAACGGCAGTCATCAAACACCTTCATAGGTACCTTCTTCTCCAACAGAAACTGGGGCAATAATGAGTTGTCTAAATGATCCGGTTGCCCTGCCCACCGAGGTGCCAAGGTAAGTTCAGCTGAAGAATGCGACCAAGATACCTTCACTCCCTGCAGAGAGAACGCGTCTCCCCGATTTTATTCAAAGGTTATTTCTCCACCAGAGCTTATAACTGGATTATCCTCAGCTAAAAGCCACGGAAAGATCGTCCTCAGCAAAGTTCTTCTTATTCCCCAGCAGAGTTCATCAAAACTTCCAATAGAGCACAACAACAGTATCCCCAGCAGAGTTATCCTCATCAACCTCAGCAAAGTACCTCTCTTTCCCCGCAGAGTAATCTATTCGCCAAGTTTATTCCCCAACGGAGTCATCTTCTCCTACCGGTATTCTTGCAATCATCATCCCCAACGGAAACGAAGAATCTCACTCTTCAACATCAGCCCAGGATTTGACTTCCCGGCATCCATCAAGGATCTATTTTCCCAGACGAAGATACATTCATAACATTACATTGTTATACATTATGATACATGCATATACGCATCATTTCATATAATCTCATGTGTTGAGAATATTATTGCTTGATCCATATCATGCATTGCATATGGCTGACCTTTACCTTTCAGGAAGGATACAGTTAAAAGATCAGCTATGTAGACGAATACAGTCAAAAGACACCAACCCAGTCAAAGAATACAAATCCAGTTAAATCAATGCCTAAAGATTTCTCTGATCCAACTCGTCGTTATAGACACTCGTCGTTATAGACACTCGTCGTTATAGACACTCGTCGTTATAGATACTCGTCGTTATAGACACTCGTCGTTATAGACACCCGTCGTCATAGACACTCGTTGTTATAGACACTCGTCGTTATAGACACTCGTTGTTATAGACACTCGTCGTTATAGACACTCGTTGTTATAGACACTCGTCGTTATAGACACCCGTCGTTATAGACACTCTTTGTCATAGACACTCATCGTTATAGACACTCGTCGTTATAGACACTCGTCGTTATAGACACTCGTCGTTATAGACACTCGTCGTTATAGACACCCGTCGTCATAGACACTCGTCATTATAGACACTCGTCGTTATAGACACTCGTCGTTATAGACACTCGTTGTTATAGACACCCGTCGTCATAGACACTCGTCATCATAGACACTCGTCGTTATAGACACTCGTCGTTATAGACACTCGTCGTTATAGACACTCGTCGTTATAGACACTCGTCGTTATAGACACCTGTCGTCATAGACACTCGTCGTTATAGACACTCGTCGTTATAGACACTCGTCATTATAGACACCTGTCGTCATAGACACCCGTCGTCATAGACACCCGTCGTCATAGACACTCGTCGTTATAGACACTCGTCGTTATAGACACTCGTCGTTATAGACACTCGTCGTTATAGACACTCGTCGTTATAGACACTCGTCGTTATAGACACTCGTCGTTATAGACACTCGTCGTTATAGACACTCGTCGTTATAGACACTCGTCGTTATAGACACTCGTCGTTATAGACACTCGTCGTTATAGACACTCGTCGTTATAGACACTCGTCGTTAAAGACCACTCGTCCATGAGGATAACCTGTCAGTAGAGACAACTCACCAACCTAACATTACCAGACTCGATTCCTGTATCTTGCCAGGGCACGTCTGAAGAGTTCGAAGATCCGATTCCTGTATCTTGCCAGGGTGTATCTGTTGACGACTAACATTACCAGACTCGATTCCTGTATCTTGCCAGGGCACGTCTGAAGAGTTCGAAGATCCGATTCCTGTATCTCGCCAGGGTGTATCTGTTGACGACTATATTCTCCAGACTCGATTCATGTATCTTGCCAGGGCACGTCTGAAGAGTTTAAAGATTCGGTTCCTGTAACCAGCCAGGGCACATCTACATAAAGAAATTGAAGATCAACTTCTGTAACAGGCCAGGTAATTATCTTTCTTTTCTCAGGTACGCAAGTTCTCGCTAAGGAATCTCTTATGCGATCGACACCTAGATGGCATCTGTAAGCCCATCCACATACCAACAGCCTCCGAATGGCGTCTATAATCCCATTCCCGACAAGGTTCTGTCACACTTCCAGATGGCATCTATAAGCCCATCCTCCTATCCATCATCTTTCCAAATGGCATATGTAAGCCCATTCCCGACATCACATTGCTGATACTCCACTATGCGAGTGCAAATTTCTGGGCACTCTAGTGTTCAATCATCTTCCACCTTCGGATCACGAAAGGCCCGAAAGCCAATCTATATCCTCAGGTTTAAGAAGATTGAACAGGGGCAACTGTTGTACCCCAAAATTTGCCCTCCCATATTTCTCAAAACATCTCAAGAAAAATTCACAAGTCCAACCCGGCGCGTCATATTCAGGTGTTCTTTCCCCAAGATATCTCTGATAACGTATTCTCAAATTCAGGTCCGGCTCAAGAGATAATTCTTTAAAGAAGGTATCCGAATGTGTAAGTTTTCTTGAAGAAATATGGTGAAAAAGTGTGCTGAAAGTGCAGTTTTTACGCGCTAAAAAATTCATAACTTGAAGATCGTGGCTCGTTTTGAACCCGTTCTGGTGGCCAAAATTCCGTCTTGACATTATCTACGTTTTCATCTCTCACGGCTGGAAGCCAATTTCGATCAGAAGGTCTTCAAAAATGTGGATTTATCAAGTATTTTCATACAGAAAATTTGTGACAGAAGTTTATTTGCGTCATGTTCAGAAAATCATAACTTGGTCGATTTTCATCGTATCGAGCTGGTTCCGGCGCCAAAATTTCACAAATTGAGTTGGCTACATTTTCACAGGAGGTATCGAGTTTGAACGGTGTTCAAAAGGCCTTCGTTTTTTGCTCAGAGTGCGTGACACGCTGAAAATCCTGAATGCTGAATATTATTTCATCTGGGCCGAAACTTCGAAAATTCATAACTCGGTCAATTTTTATCGGATTGGGCTCATATTTTTACACAAGGTCCCTGACTCATAGATCTACAACTTTGTTTCAAAAGTCGAGACCGGATTATGCTCCGATCAATACCATTTTTTTATTGAAGAACGTGTCAGAGTCGACACTGGAGCCCAAAATAAGTTTGTCTGAGCTGAAACTTCAAAAATTCATAACTAATTCACCGTTTATCCGATTGAGCCGATTTTCGGACAGGAGTTAGTTCTCGATGTAGGCTACATTTTGTTTTCACATTTCAACTTCAAAAATTGCACTTAAGTCCCTGCGATTTAGCCTGGAAAGTGACGAACTCAAGTGAACATGGAGGCCCAATTGCACATTCAAAGCCCATTTTCTTTACCCTAATTTCCATTATATAATCACTTTCTTTTCACACAAACCAGAGAGGAGAAAAGAGGAGAGAGGAGGAAAAGAGAGAAAAAACCTTGCCACAACACTGTTAGAATATCAAATTCTTTCAAGAACCCTAAAACCTTGAAATCCTTATTACAAATCCCTCTCTCACTACAAACAAGCCATCACAGTTACAAACCAACACCTTACTACTTCTTCAGTAAGGATAAGGATGGCTTGATCTCCAAAAGCCAAATGGCCAAAAGAACAACTTATGCATGACACAAATGCATGGCGAGACAAACATCCTGAGAAGATTAAATAACGTTGAGGCCAGAACACAAATGGCCAACAACCAGAACACAAATGGCCATGAAACCCAATCCAATGGCCAAAGAATGCAGACCACGGTACTCAGGAGTCAATGAACACGTACGTGATGCCAGAAAGTCAAACAAGGCTTTTTGTCTAATGGGCCAGAATACTTCAAAAAATCTCTCCTTGGGCCTGAAACTCCCCTTGGTTTACATCCTTTTTAATTTTATTTTCTTTTCTTTTCTAATTCTTTTTTAATTGTTTTAATTGTTTTTTTTTCACCATAAAATAATTTTCTATAATAAAAACAGAAAAATAAAAAAATACAAATATATTTAATTTCTTCACTAATTAATTTTTGTAAATAAACTCTAAAAATTAACTTAGTTAATCTAGGTTTTAATTTTAACACTTTTTCTTAATAAATAAAAAATATGTAGAATTAGGTTTTGACATTTTCATCTTTTTCTTAAATAAATTATTAATCATCATTATTTATCATTATTATTAATTATCATTAATTTTGTAAATAAACATGTAAATAAATTAATTAACTAGTAAATTAGGTTAACTTTAATATTTTCATTAATAATTAAAATAATCTAGATTAGGGTTTCCTTTTAATTCTTTTTCTTTATTTTTCATAAATACAAAAAACATAAAAAAAAACACTTTCTTTTCTTTCTTTAAATAATTATTAGGCTTTAATTTAATTTAATTTCAAGCAAAGGGTCAAAACCCTCGGACGTCCTAATTTTAATTCTTTTCGCGCATTATTTTCTTATCAATTATTATGTAACTGCTTTCCGGATGTAATAGTAATTAGGTTTACCGCATTTATTTACTTTCCGCATCTTTTATCAAAAACGGGTCTTTGTATTTTGGCGATGTATAGACCCGCGCCTTGTAATAGCGTAGCTTTTAGCTTTTCGTCTTTTAATTTTCCGCACCTTTAAATTCTAAATTGCATGAAAGAATGAATGGCTAATTAAAAACAAAGCGTAGCTCACCATAACATGTTCAAAGATAATTGCTAAACTGAAAACAACACACAGATTCACACACCACTTCTAGGGTACGCCTCACTGTTGCCTTACCTTCGAAACGTGGTCGTCGAGTATAGGACGTTTTAGTAAGTCCTTATGTCCATGATCCAGTTGCCTCGAAACGGTTGCCTCGGATTAAAAAAGGATCAATGGCATAAGGGTAGCTTCTAAGGTGTCCTACTGTTACTCTGATGACCACACTGTCCCTACAAACGAATTGACCCGAACACCTCCAACGGTGGTGCTACCTACCTCTCAATGGTGGGATGGCACTACCTTAAGGACATTTACACAGCCTAATTCCTTAGGATAGGTAGATGACTCATAGATACTTGCTCTAAAAAACAAATCAAAACTCTTTTCACACTGACGCTTTCAAAAAAGCTTTCAAAACAATTTTTCAAACACTCTTGAGGACTGATACAAGAGTCGATCTGAAATCTTTAAAACGGAACTTTTTCAAACTCACTCACAATTGAAAAGCAAACACTTTTGAAAACACAATGAGCAAGTATCTAAGAGCCCATGGATAACCATGGATAGAAAGGGTGCTAACACCTTCCCTTTCTATAAATCTACCTCCCGAACCGAGAAACTATCTCATAAGGAATTTTGCTGTGCTTTTGTCCTGTCCATGTTGGAGAAAATAAAAGACGGTGGCGACTCTTGCTTCCGCGACATTTCGCGAACCAGTGTTAAACAGTCAGTTCCAGATCCACCGATCACACATATGAAAATCATTTTTGCATCTTGCATATTTATTTTATTTTTATTGTGCAATTAAATAATTTGAATATTCAATTTGGATGTAATAGTTTAGATTTAAATTTTTTGCTAAATATCCCCATTTGAACATTTGTACCCCTCATCCCATAATTATGTTGTAATAGTTTAGGACTTTAAATTTCGCATTTTTAAACTTTCTAAATATGCCATGATAGACTTAGGGTTTTGTATGCAAAAATCAACCAAACAAATAGCTTGACCTAATCCAAAGATATCAAAGCATGAAAATGAACAAACACCAATCACACTTGCACCCCTTAGGGTTACTCCACTTGTTGCCTTCAATAATGGGCCATGTTGCATGTTAGGTGTCTTTGGCAAAAACAAAAACAATTCAAATGATCATAGTCCCTCGATGACGCTTTCGAAAGTTGCCTAAAAAATGATCAAGTCCCTTAAAGGAAAAGTTGCCCAAAGACACTTGGCACCATTGCAATCATGGTCTAAACAATGACCCGCGCTTGTCTCGTTCACATCCTAACACAAGATTGTCCACCAAATACAATGGTGGAACAAAATTGTTAAAAGGGTTAAAAACATAGAGAAAGATCTTTGAGAAATTTAGGAGTAGACAAACTCTTAGTTACTTGAATCAAACTTGCAAAAAAACACTTGCCTACTTTTCAAAACCACACATCACAACACACTTTCAAAACAACTTTCAAAAAACATTGAAAACTTTTCAAAAGACATACACCTTTGTATACATCCAAACATGGGTCATTATAAAGGTTGCCACCACATTGGCCTCTTTTCAAAACATTTTCAAAACACACACACAAAGCACCATTTTAAACAATTGAAAGCACCATTTCAAACAATTGAAAATCAAGGCAAGTTGATCTAAGCAAGTAATTAAGAGCCCATGGATAACCATGGATATAAATGATGCTAATACCTTCCCTTTCTATAATCTACTCCCCGAACCCAAGAAAACATCTCAAAGGTTTTTGCTGTGCTTTTTAACCTTTCCTTAGGATAAAATAAAAAGTCGGTGGCGACTCTTGCTCAACCGAAACATTTGCAAAAACAAACGCAAAACCTCAAGTCAGTTCTCCCACCGTATCACACCTAGCATGCATACCATGGCCATGTTTTTTAAGGCAACAAGTGGATGAAGCCTTAGGGGTGCTTGTGTGTATTGTGTTGTCTTTTTTTCATACATTTTTGTCTTGTGTTTAATCATGCTATTTGTTTGATTTTGGTCTTTAGCATACAAACCCTAACCTTACTATCATGCATATTTGAAAGCAATAAAGTGCGTAAAAGTAAATCTAATACTATTATAACATTATTATGGGGAGGGGGATACAAGTTTGAATAAGGGGATATTGCACAAAATAAAGCCCTAAAACTATTACAACTATATTGAATTTATTTGTACAAATAAATGAATAAGCAAATATTTAAATGGACAATTAAATAGAAATATGAAAAATGTTTTTGTACTTATTTTTATGTATGTAAAAATGAAATTATTTTAATGTCTTAAAAAAGGAAATAATATGATTATTTTTGAAAAGGGTGGAAACCCTAGTTTTTTGTTTAAAAGAAAATATATATTCTAATTATTATTTATGTACAAGATAACAAACAAAAATATATACAAAAATGTTAAAAATAAAATATGTGAGAAAATATTATTTTTATATGTATAATAAAATAAAATAAAAAATGTAAGTATTTTAGTATTATTTACAAGTTTTAATTAAGAAAATAAAGTAATATTAACCTAATAATTATTTATTATGCAAATAAAAATAAAATAAAAATATAATAAAATACCAAAAATAAAGAAAATATTTTTTATGATTTTAAATGTTCAAAAAATAATAATACAGTCAGAAAATAAAAAAAGAAATGAAAAATATGCAAAAATAAAGAAATGGGCCAAGAGGGTGCAAAAAGCACAATGGAGGGTGCAAACAGCAAGGCAAGTCAGGCCCAACCCATTTCCACTTTGTCCCTGTCCTTGGAACAGAAACGCGCGCATATCCTGCTTCAAATCGTATCTCTTGCATACGTGCTCAAAAACAAAATCTTGCAACATGAAAGTTATAGCTCATGATCACACGATTCTAACCATGTAAAAAACTTGATCTAACTCTCAAAGACCAAAGAGAATTTCATTGGCCCTAAATCTTAACCTAGTTTTTTCAGCAACTTCAACATCCAAATTCACCTAACTCAATTAACATAAATGAATTCTATGCATATGTACAATTCAAGGTCATTAAGGGCTACATTTTTGCTTCACAAACCTAAGCCTAATGATTCCTAAATAAGGAGATAGAAGTTTGACAAATACCTGTTTCAGCCAAGTTTGGATATGGAAATGTAGGAGTTTTGGATGAGGCCTGAAGGTCGTGTTAGCTTGCCTGAAGTTCACTCAACCTTTCCCAATGCTTGGCTTGACTTGAACTTGCCTGAATGTGCTTGTAGAACTCAACCTGCAAAGCTTCAAAGTAAAAATGGTGAAGTGTGAAAATGGAGTTACAGTGGCTGGACAGGTACTTGGATAGCTTAGATGGGATGTATGCAATGTATCTGAAGTGGTTTGGGACAAAACGCACGAGTGGAAATTGTTTTGGAAGTGAATCTGCAGAACTTGCCCTGTTTTTGCAAGAACTTGGTGTTTTTGTGCTTATGGGTGTTTGAGAGGCTATGAGCTCGTGTTTCTGGCCTTAGACAATATGTAAAACTTGTTTGAAATGAACACAAAGCTTGCTCTTATCAGATTCCAAATTTGTGGAGTTTTTGCACACTTGCTTGTCTTTGAAGTAAAAGGTGAGTTAACAATGCTAAGGCCTGTACAGGCTAGCTCAAAGCCTGCACATGGTTGGTACCAATTGCATGATATTCATTGACTTTGTTTGCTGCAAAATATTGGGTCCTTGGCTCAATATAAACAAAGTTGCTAAAAGTGACCTTTATCAAAGTAGCATTGTTATCTTTTTGCCATTTTTGGAATAGTTCTTTGTACAATGCTCTAAAGCTCAGAACAAATCCTTAATACAACGTGTTTGCATTTAGTTTATAAGTGTAGAAAGGATTAGAACCTGTAAACCAAGAACAAGCATGATCCAAACTGATTTGCAACTTGTATCAATGTGCAAAATGCCTTGGCCAAAAGTGATAATTTTCCATTTTCAATCCTTTGATTCTCCCTAACCACAAATGATCTTGGAGATTTCTTGGACATTTTGGAAAGCTTGTAACATGCTCTACAATCCATCTTTGAAATTAATTTTAATATTCCAATTGGAACTATGTGAAAAGTTGCCATGAAGATAGGTAAAAATCCTGCCTAAACTAGGGCAAAATTTCACTAAGTTAAAAGTTTTATGGACCCCTGTTCACAAAATCATAACTTGATATCCAAGCATCTTTTGGGAAAACTTTGTGAATCAAATCTGTAGATTTTGTGGAGGACTACAACTTTCATGTTGGAAGTTTTCTTTGAATCCAATTTCATCATGGTGAAAAAGTTGGGAAAAGTTGGAAAAAAAAAAGAAATTTTCATAACTTAGAAAATTTCTAAGTTATGAAAATTTTCCATTTTAAACCCTAATTTCCAAAATTAGGTTTCTTGGTCAACAAGTTTCATGTTTTGACACATCTTGATGAAAAATGACCCTTGCCACTTGATTTTGACCAAAAAGTCAAAGTTTGACTTTTCAGTGTACAATTAATTTTTGATCAGTTGACTGGAAAATTCATCTGTCAATCCAATGCAATTGAGATTTTTTGAACCTTGTGATTAGGTCAAGATGATTCCATTGAGTCCTTGAAACCTTGCTTGAACCCAATTTTCCATTGGCTAGGTGAAAAATCAGAAATTGCCCTTCTACAATCAAAACCCTAATTTTGACCATTTTGCCCTTTTGATGAGCTGATCAAATTTCTTGAGGAGTTGTGGTAAAAACTTGATCAAATGGTTCATATGAGACTATAATGTTGATGTGGATAAAAAATTATGAGGTTTGACTGTAAATTGGCCACAGTTGACTTTTTCCCCAATACAGCTGATTTTTAGGTCAACTGTCCAATTGACTGGGCAAAAATTTGATTCAAAGCTTGAAATTTGGTATGAGAAATCTTAGAAGTCCAACATGAAGTATGAAAGTCACATTGAGCATTGGAAGTCCAAAAATCCTTGTGCAAACTCAAACCCTAATTTCAGGTCATCAGTGCAAGGTGAGGTCTTGAGCAGAGCAAACCCTAATCCTGTCTTGAGTCCAAAGAGTCTTGTGAGGGGAAATCTTGATAAAATGAGAGGGAAAATTTTGGGGTACAACAGCTGCCCCTGTTCAATCTTCTTGAACCTGAAGAGTTAGATTGGCGAGTTTGCCGTTCGCGATTCGAAGGTAAAAGATGATTGGACACTAGAGTGCCCGTAAATTTGCACTCGTCAAAATGTAGTTGGGGGAATGGGCTTAAAGATGCCATTTGGAAAGGTGACAGAATCTTGTCGGAGATGGGCTTAAAGATGCCATCCAAGAATGTTTGTTGAAAATCAGGAGAATGAACATCAGAATGGTATCCGTATCTGGTACATATCTGAGTTGTATCTGGAGATTGGATCTGTATGAGCAAGGGAATGACGTCCGTGTCTAGCGCGTATCAGAGCTGTAACTGTATTAGAGTCTGCATGAATAACAGAATTACTTCTGTGTCTGGAGTGTATCTGTATTGTATCTGAATCTGAAATCTGAATAAGCGACATAAGGGCTTCCGTGTCTGGAGCATCTCTGAGTCGGGGAGAAAGTCAGAATAAGTTGACAGAATGACTTCTGTGTATGGAGTGTATCTGGACTGTATATGAAATTGAAATCTGTATGAGTAGCATAATAACTTCCTTGTCTGGAGTGTATCTGAAACTATAACTGGGACCTGAATGAGTGACAGAATGACTTCCGTGGTGACTGCACTGGGGAGAATCGAACTTCTGGTATAAGGGCTAGAATGGCATCCGTGTTTGGAGCGTATCTGAAATAGAATCTGAATGAGTAACAAAATGACTTCCGTTTCTGGAGTGTATCTGTACTGTATCTTGACTTTGAATTCTGAATGAGAAATAGAATGGCTTCCGTGTCTGGAGCGTATCCAATCTGTATCTGAATAAGAGATCTGAATGAGTAGCAGAATGACTTCCGTGTCTGGAGTGTATCCGTACTGTATCTGAAATCTTTGAATATTTGTTAAAGATAACTTTTAATCTTATCCTGAAGAGGGTAAAATGTTAGCTGAAACACAAAGTTATGTTGCATGACATGTATGATGCAATAAAATGTGTTTTATCAATGTTTATGATATATGAATGTAATGTATGCGCATGTAAGTTGATTGGCTGTTTTGCTGAGGAAAATAAATCCTTGATAGCTAGAGATAATAAAATCCTTGGTTGTTGTCGGGGAAGATAAATCCTTGACCGCTGTTGGAGATTCAAAATCTTTAATTACTGAGAATGAGAAATCCTTGTTGACTGCTTGGGGATTAAATATCCTTGACAACTCACGAGGATTATCAAAAACTTTGACAACTTCTGTGGGGATGTGAGAATCCTTCACGACTTTCCTGGGGATTACTCAATGAGAATCCTTACTCGGCTGGGGAATAAGGAAAATTATGGAGATCTCTACCGGGGATCAAACAAAGGAAAACCTTAATTTGCTGGAGAATAAGGAAGGCTCTTACGGCTTCTGCGGGGAACTGAGAATGAGAATCTTCATTCTTCTAGGGGAATTTGTGCTGAGGAGTCAAGAATGAGAATCTTCGATCTGCAGGGGATTAAAAATTCTGACAAATTCATGTTGGGGAGTAATGAAGGCTCTGGCAACTTTACCGGGGAAATGAGAATGAGAATCTTCATTCTGCTAGGGGATGAAAAACTCCGTGGGGGAGTAGCTATACTGCTGGAGAGTAGCTATCCTGCTGGAAAGTAAGTTCAAGACCCTGGGGGAAAAGCTTATTCCTGTTTGGAAAAAGTTCAGGAGTTTGGGTCGTATGCCACTTTAAGAATGAGAATCTTCATTCTGTTGGAGATATCAGGAGCTTGGGTTGTATGCCAATCTACTGGAGGGTAAAGAATGAGAATCTTCATTCTGTTGGAACTTCAGGAGTTTGGGTTGTATGCCAATCTACTGGGGATTCAAGAATGAGAATCTTCATTCTGTTGGGGATAAAGCAAAAGTTAGCTGTTATCTGGTTGATTCTCATATTTTAAGACAACTTGTTGGGGAATCCGGGGAAAACTAGATGGTTTCCGCTGGCGATTGATAGTCTTGACTTGATTGGGGAAGAAGGTTTCGTGTTCGCTGAGGGTCTGTAGTTCAAAGTTTTGGCTCCACTGAGGATTGGGAGTTTGAAGTTTTAACTCTGATGGGGATTTTGAAATTTAACTCCACTGGGGATATGTTTTTCAAGGTTTTAGCTCCGCTGGGGATCTAGACGATGTACTGCAGGGGATTTCTCTTGGAATAGCCTAAAGACGTTTTCCTATACTTTCAATTTGTCAGTAATTATTTCCCCCCATTTCATTTATTTGTAAACAATGATTACATTCAAATGCATATGCTCATTTAATAAATCATTGGACGTTTTCAAATAAAACACAAGTGTAAAAAGAAGAAAAGGCAAATAGTTTTCTGGACTTTGAAGTATCTTTGTATTAAGTTTGTGTAAGTATTTTGTACAAAGGAGACAAACATCCTAGTAAAAGAATGTTGTCATAAAAATGAGAAAAATTTATACAAAGAAAGATGGCTATGTGTAAATATTCCATGGGGTTCCCATTCTGCTATAGCCTTCGTAACTCTGAATAGCTTGTCCATTCGTTGCTTCGTCCGAAGATGATTGAGTTTATCAGAAGCCCGGAGTTTGTCTGTGAAGAGATTGTCCTTAAAGTGATCCGACGAGACATAGTCATACACTTTAATTCCCTAACTTTTGCCTGGACCGCCCTTTCGGGTTTTCGATCCACCGGGAAACCCTTTTTTGCCCAAGTCACCCTTTCGGGTTTTCGACTTGCCGGGTGTACATATTTTTTTAGTTTTATCCCTAATTTTTGCCTGAACTTGCCTTTCGGGTTTTCGATTCACCGGGATGCCCTTTTTTGCCCAATTCTCCCTTTCGGGTTTTCAACTTGCCGGGTCATTTATGCGTAGTATCTTTTGACTATGTCTGTGTTTGCAGGGTGCGGCAGATCATCACCGTCCATGGTGGTTAATATCATTGCCCCACCAGAAAAGATGTTTTTGATCACAAATGGTCCTTCGTAGGTAGGAGTCCATTTGCCCTTGGGATCACCTTGCGACAAGATGACCCGCTTGATTACAAGATCCCTGACTTGATATACCTGGCGCCTAACTTTCTTGTTGAAAGCCTTGATCATCCGTTTTAGATATGTCTGACCATGGCAAACAGCAGTAAGTCACTTTTCGTCAATCAAGTTAAGTTGATCAAGCCGGGTCTGAATCCATTCGTCTTCACTCAAACCAGCATCCTTCATGATTCTCAAGGAGGGAATCTGAACCTCGATAGGTAAAACAACTTCCATGCCGTATACCAAAGAATAAGGTGTTGCCCTAGTTGATGTACGCGCCGTGGTACGGTACCCGTGAAGAGCAAACAGTAACATCTCATGCCATTCCTTGTAGGTGACTGTCATATTTTGTATGATCTTCTTGATATTTTTGTTTGCAGCTTCGACAACATTGTTCATCTTTGGCCGATAGGGATATGAATTATGATGTTGAATCTGGAACTGCTCGCACAAGGCGGTGATCATAGTGTTGTTCAGGTTTGTACCGTTGTCAGTGATGATCCTTTCGGGGATGCCGTACCGACAAATGAGGTTCTGCTTGATGAAGCGGGCAACCACATTCTTTGTGACGGATGCGAAGGAAGCTGCTTCGACCCATTTGGTGAAGTAATCAATGGCCACCAGGATGAAACGATGTCCATTGGATGCTGTAGGCTTGATCTCTCTAATCATGTCAATTCCCCACATAGCGAATGACCAAGGAGCTGTTAGGACATTGAGAGGAACTGGAAGTATATGTACCTTGTCCGCATAGATTTGACATTTGTGACAAGTCCGGGAAAATTGATAGCAATCGACTTCCATGGTAGACCAATAATAGCCTGCCCGTAGAGTCTTCTTAGCCATCATATGCCCGCTTGAGTGGGTGCCAAAGGTACCATTATGCAGTTCAGCCATGATTTGTTCAACTTCAACTTTTTCCACACAACGGAGCAGAATGCATTCATGATTGCGCTTGTATAGGATACCATTACTCAGGAAGAACTTGGCAGAGAATATCCTCAAGAACTTTTTGTCATTAACTGAAGCTCCTTCAGGGTATTCTTGCGCCTCGAGATACCTTTTGACTTCGTGAAACCAAGGTCGGTCCACTACTTCTTCGGTATTAATCTCGTGACAATGTGCAGGTTCGTCCATCCGTTTAATGGTGATTTGGGGAGCCTCATTATCCCAGTTAAGTTTAAACATGGATTACATTGTAGCTAGAGCATCTGCTAGCTGATTTTCTTCTCGCAGGAAGTGCTCGAAGGTAATCTGCTCGAAATGAGGTAACAATGTCAGGACATGTTCTTTATAAGGGATGAGGTTGGGATGTTTAGTGTCCCACTCTCCTTTGATCTGACTGATGACCAAAGATGAGTCTCCAAACACAACCAAAGATTTGATTCCCAAGTCTATTGTAGCCTTGAGACCAAAGATACAAGCTTCATACTCGGCCATGTTGTTGGTGCAGTTAAAGCAAAGTCTGGCAGTGAAAGGTGTATGGAAACCTTGTAGGGAGATGAGCACAGCGCCGATACCGTTACCAAGTGCGTTGGAGGCACCATCAAAGTACAGGGTCCATCAGGATCCTTGTTCAGGTCCATCATATGGTCTGAAGTCTTCAATGTTGTACAAAGTCATAATGTCTTCGTCGGGGAAGTCGAACTTCATGGATTGGTAATCTTCGATAGCCAGATGAGCCAGATGGTCAGCTAGTACACTTCCCTTTATAGCTTTTTGGGCCATGTACTGGATATCGTATTCTGTCAGGATCATCTGCTATCTAGATATTCTTCCAGATAATACAGGCTTCTCAAAGATGTATTTGATCAGATCTATCTTAGATATCAGCAAAGTGGTATGAGTCAACATATACTGCCTTAGCCGGCGAGCATCCCATACCAAAGCGCAGCAAGTTTTCTCGAGCAGTAAGTATCGAGTCTCACAGTCGGTAAACTTTTTGCTAAGGTAATAAATGGCATGCTCTTTTCGGCCAGACTCATCATGTTGGCCTAGTACGCACCCCATTGAGTTATCCAAAACAGTCAGATACATGATTAGCGGTCTTCCTTCAACGGGAGGCATCAAGATAGGAGGTTCTAGAAAATACTCCTTGATTTTATCGAAAGCAACTTGACAGTCATCATTCCATTTAACCACCTGATCTTTCTTCAACAGCTTGAAGATTGGCTCACAGGTAGATGTTAGGTGAGAGATGAACCTAACAATGTAGTTTAGGCGTCCCAAGAAACCTCTGACCTCCTTCTCAGTGCGAGGGGCAGGCATTTCTTGTATAGCTTTGACTTTGGCAGGATCAACCTCGATGCCTTTGTTGCTGACAATGAAACCTAAGAGTTTACCGGACCTGACTCCGAAAGTGCACTTGTTAGGGCTCAGTCTGAACTTGTACTCCTTCAACCTGACAAACAACTTTTGCAAATGGTCGAGGTGTTCTTCTTCTGTCTGTGATCGGGCTATCATGTCATCTATGTAGACTTCAATCTCATGATGTGTCATGTTATGAAAAAAAGCTACCATGGCCCGTTGATAGGTTGCCCCGACATTCTTCAGTCCGAATGGCATCACTTTATAGCAGAACGTACCCCATTGTGTAACAAAAGTAGTTTTCTCCGTGTCTTCAGGTGCCATTTTAATCTGGTTGTAACTTGAAAATCCATCCATGAAAGAAAATACCTTGTGCTGAGCTGTATTGTCAACCAAGATGTCAATGTGCGGTAGTGGAAAGTCATCTTTAGGGCTAGACCTATTTAAGTCTCTGTAATCCACGCACATTCTCACTTTGCCGTCCTTCTTAGGCACGGTAACAATGTTAGCAACCCATTATGGATAGGAAGTAACAGCGAGAAATCCAGCATTGAACTGTTTCATAACTTCTGCTTTGATCTTTTCAGACATGTCGGGCCTCATGCGGCAGACTTTCTGTTTAACTGGTGGACATTCTTCTCTTGTGGGTAAACGGTGAACCACAATATCTGTATCGAGTCCCGGCATGTCTTCATATGACCAGGCGAAGATCTCAACATATTCATTCAACAGTTGAATTAAGCGCTCCTTGACACTTGGCTCTAGGTTGGCACCCACTCTGATTTCTTTTCTGTCTTCATCAGTACCCAAGTTGATTGTCTCTAACAGCTCCTCATGAGGCAAGATAACCCTTTCTTCCTGTTGTAGCAGTCTAGCCAATTCTCCCGGCACCTCACAATCTTCATCACCTTCGTATTCGGCATGATAGACCAGATCTTCAGAGTCCCTGAAGGCCATAGCAGAATTGTTACCCATGGAATCCGGAATGGAAGGGTACCTGCATTTGTGAGTGTGGGTGTGTGTAAGGGATAGCTACCTTTAAACAAATAAAATGTAAAAAGAAATAAAATGAACACAAAAGTTTATATGTGAAAACGTCCATGATTCATTAAAATGGCATATGAAGATGAAAAAATCAAACCCTTACAAATGGACCTATATGCCTCGGGTAAGGCACAAAGTTAAAAGTGTACGAATTGTTCAAGAATTATTACAAACCAACAGAAATGTTTGAAAGATAAATTACTGATTTATGAAAGTAATGGGAACAAAGTATTTTCCCTCCTAGTTGATCAGTCCTCCGTCAACAGTAGGGAAAATCCAGTCTTCCAGGTTGCTCTCCTCTTCATTATCCTCCAAAGCATTGATTCCTTGATGGGTGATCTTCACTGGTGGCCCTCCGGCACGGGAGCGGCACACAACCTTCTGACTAGCCGAAGTAAATCCTAGGCCGAACTTATCTGTTTTGAAAGGAAAGTCTGGGAGTTGCCCCCAGATTATGCTTCCTCCTTCTTCAATCACAACCTTTGCATCTTTGAGGGATGACATCTGAGGCACAGGTTTGGTAATCATGGGTACAGAAGCCACTGTCTTGGTTGCTGCAATCTCAGGAGAAACCTCTTCAAAGTGTTGGAAAGGGATCTCTATGAATTCACCATCCAATTCTACATAGCGGAAAGAATTTAGATGGCTTATCATGTATTCCTCTTCCCCATGAACTAGGGGTGTTCGTGGTCCGGTTTGGATCGGTTTTGAGACAAAATATCATCCGATCCAAAAATATATAAAGCATACGGTTTGGTTTGGTTTTTGGATGACAACAAGAAAAATCCAATCTAATCCAATCCAATTTATACGGTTTACTTCGGTTCGGTTGAATCGGTTTTATTCCGTTTTTAAACCAACACTATTTAGAAATTTAAAAAGAATATATTTTAATACCAGTTACAATTATGCCACCAACGTCTACTGAGACAATATCTAATTGCTATGTTCATATGGCTATTTGATGTCATTATTGCAAAGTTTCATTATAATATATGTATAATATCTATCCCAACGAAATAGACATGGCTATAATATATAATATATATGGAGATATGCTTAGTTCTTATATGGAGATTTGTATTATGAAACAAAATATGAAAAACTAACAAAGAACAGACCTTGAAGAAATTATGAAAAACTAACTAAAATTTGTTACTGTTATAACCAAGTAACCAACATGAAATGATTTCACATAAGAAAACTAATGAAAATAATTTTTAGTAAGCTACTGTTATAAAATTGAGAACATAAGTAAATTAATTTTAAATAAGCTTTCAACAACACAAATTAGAACAACTTTACAAAAGGCTAAAAATTTGAATAGCTTTAGAAAATCTGATCGAACAAAACTACAAAGTACAAAAAAGATAAAATCAAACAAATTAAGAAGCTTGCTTACTGATAGTATAATTCAGAAAACTAATTGAGATGAATGTTGTGATACGGTGGGAGAACTGACTTGAGTTTTGCGTTTGTATTCGCACTTGTTCGGTTGAGCAAGAGTCGCCACCGACTTTTTATTTTATCCTAAAGGAAAGGTTAAAAAGCACAGGAAAAACCTTTTGAGATGTTTCGTGGGTTCGGGGGGTAGATTATGAAAAGGGAAGGTATTAGCACCCTTTTCATCCATGGTTATCCATGGGCACTTAGTTACTTGGTTTTTAGATCACTTGCCTTGATTTTCGATTGCTTGAAATTGTGGTGTATGTGTGTGTTTTGAAAATGTTTTTGAAATAGATGCCTTTGTTTCGGCAACCAATGTAATTGACTCGTGTTTGAGTGTTTTACAAAAGTGTGTATCTTTTCGAAAAGATGTTTCAAATGTTTTTGAGAGTTTGTTTTGAAAGTGTTTGTGAGGTGTGGTTTTTGAAAAGGAGGCAAGTGTTTTTGCAAGTTGATCTCAAGTAACTAAGAGTTTTGTCTACCCCTATTGTACTCAAAGATTTTCTCTATGTTTTCAACCCTTTTTAACAATTTTGTTCCACCATTGAATTTGGTGGACAATCTTGCGTTTAGGATGTGATCGGGACAGGCGCAGGTCATCGTATGGACCATGAATGCAATGGTGCCAAGTGTCTTTGGCAATTTTGCTTGAAGGGACTTGATCATTTTGATAGGCGACTTTCGAAAGCGTCATCGAGGGACTTATGATCATTTGATTGTTTTGCCAAAGAAACTCGACGTGCAAGCATGGCCCATTTTGGAAGGCAACATGTGGGATTACCCTAGGGGGTGCAAGTGTGATTGTGTATTGATTTCATGCATTTGTCTTTGTATTAGGTTATCTAGTGTTTGATTTTATGTACATGCAAACTCTAGGTCTAACCATGGTATAATTCGAAAGCGGTAAATTGCGGGAATTTAAAGTCTACGCTATTACAAAATAAGTATCCGGGAATGGGGGTACAAGTTTACAAATGGGGATGAGACTTTAGGAATGTAGTGTCCAATAATTTACAACCAAATCGAATTGCGATAAAAGTGTAAATGTAACGTATAGCAATGTATAAGAAGAGTAATTGTATGATGTATCAAATGTAAAATGTATTGTGTAAGTGCAAGTGTACATGTATTTTATTTACAAGTTGTGAATTTAATAAATTAAGTATGTTTGATTTAAATAAGTATTATTATCCACATTTGATTTGAATTTGTATTTTTATATATTCTTTATTTAATATGTACAAAAAGGTATTTTGATTAAAAGAAAGAAAAATGTTTTAAATTTTAATTATATTATGTATATTAAAAAAATGTATTTTAATTGATTATGTACAAAAATAATATCTTGAAAAAAGGAAAAGTATTTATCTAAAGGGAAAAATTATGTAATTATGATTTATGTACAAATAATATTTTTAAGAAAAGAAATGTGTTATTTTAAAGAGAGAATTATGTATTTAGGTATGAAAGTATTTTTTATTTACTTAATCATTTTATGTATAAAAGGAAAAGGAAAATGTTTTTTTTTAAGAAAAATTAATATTTCAAGTTGTTTTAATTAATATATTTATACGAAATTAGAACAAAAATTGAGGTATTGGGTTAAGTGATAAAAGATGTTAATATAAACATGATTTTAGTCTTACCAGAATGGGCTTTAGACATTTCAGAAATGGGCAAGGCCCAAATGTTTCACGTTTGTTTTTTAGGGTTGTGAGTTATTGTATCATTTGGATGAAGGGCTTAGGGTTTACAGCACCGTTTGTGGTTTTGTCTTCATCTTCGTTTCCTCTTCTTCTTCGCTCAATGAAATGGCCACAGAAACGCGACCCCCCGCCTAGAGCCACCGTGCCATCGTCCATATCCCCTCCTTCAGTGATTGGGCAACGCGAAGAAAAGAGAAAAGGTAACGATTCTGGAACGTTTTTAGGTTCTTTTGATTTTGTCCTTGCATGTTTTTATTTCTCGCTTATTGATTCGGATTAAATGTTGTTGTTGTTTCTGTGAAAGGAGAAGGGGATGGATTTATACCTTTAGCCTTGGAGACGGAGACGAGATGGGCCGGAGGCGCGTAGAGGCTTTGACGGCGGAGGAAGCGCGCGATGAGAGCTCGCTTGGGTAATCTGGTTTGTATCGTTGTCTCTTTAGGGTTTGATGATGGTCCTGAGAACCTAGCTTTTATCCTTTCTCTCTTCTTCTAGTTGCCTTTGCGTGCTTCTCTTCTTTTTCTCTTGTTAGCCTCTGCTTGCTTGATACATTTGATTGCTTCTTTTCCTCGTTTCTGACTTTGAGTTGCCTTTGGATGCTTGATGATGAGACGTTTGCTATGAAATGCTTTGTATGCTTGTATCCTATGATGGTTCCAAACTGAGGGTTTATGTTTCCTAGGTATACTTGTTTATTGCTGACATGCCAATATTGATGCTTCTTTATCCTTTTCTCTTTCACCTTCTTCAGTTGCTTTTTGTATATTTGCCTATGATGAGAGTTCTCTGAGGCCTTTTTTTTTCCTCTGAACATTTGGTATGCTTCCATGTGTTTGATGCATTTGTGCTTGATATGTGCCTATGAGGAAGTTTTTCTGAGGCCTGATGGGTTTGGAAACTAGTTTTGGCTTAGATTCAACTTGAGGCTCTAGTTGAGGCTATGGCTTTGCAGGTTTGTTGAGGTTTACTGGCTTGGTGATGCTTGCTTCAGGCTTGTGCAGGTTGGGTCTTTATCTGTGAAGCAGGCTATGGCCTTTGGAAGTTCTGTTTGTGTTGTTGGATTATAGGTTCAGGTTGAGAGACTTTGAAAGGTTTACAGGTTACTGGTTTATCAGTTTAGGCTTTGGATTTTGCAGGGCTTTTCTGGTTCTGGCTATAGGCTTTTGCTTCTGGTTCTTATGCAGGACGTTTTGCTTTTAGTTTTGACAGGGTTGGTGTTTTATGAAGCTATGTTTCAGGCTTCAGGCTTATGCTGGTTTTGAGTGAACTGGTTTTAGGCTTGGGAGCTTATGTTCTCAGTTCTGTTTGGTTTGTGATTTTCTCTCCCTTTTCTACTGTGTTAGCAGTTTGTTTTATATTTTTTCCTATGTCTCAAGCCTAAACCTGTAAGCCCTATTTCTTCTTCTCTTTTCCTTCTCTCTCCAGTACAACTTAAAACATTAAAAACTGTTTATGTTTGTACTTCTAACTGAAAAAGCAATGGCCTAGGGAAATGATGCTTTGATGCTTGCTTGCAATACATGTTTCCTCTACACTTTATGTCTTCTTTTCCATACTTTCTGCTTCTTGACAGCATTGATGGCCTTTTGTACTTGTTTGATATCTTGCCATATCCCTTTTGGACAGCTTTTTGTTTAGTTTGACATTGGAACTTTATGGTTCAGTTTGGATTTTGTACTTGCTCATGCTGTTTGAGACTTTGGAAATTATGCAGTTTTGACAATTTTGAAATGTGCAATTTTTTAACTTTGTGCATTCATATTTAATTTGCAAACATTTTCATCCCTCTTTGTGAACCAGGAGAAATCCCGTGATTTGCAAAGAGGGCGAACTGATCCCGGCCATTTGCTTTTAATGATGACCCTTTTTTATCTGTCTGTCTCTTTAATATTTAACTGTTTCTGACTTTTCTTCTTTCTTGTTCTTTGCAGATAAAATCCAATGAGGCAGAGGGAGCAAGGGATGGAAGATGAAGACTTAGGAAAACTTAGAAAAATTAGGATATTTTTATTTCAAATTTAATTATTTGTAAACATTTATTATTATGAATACCTTGCAAATAATGTATTCAAACAACAATTGTAACGAATAATTAAAAGATGAATAAAAATCCAATTCTTATCAGTTAATTCCTTTTCTCCTTTTCAAATATTTAATTTATTATTTATAATTCTAAAATTATAATAAATGGAAATAAATTCCAATTATCTTAACTTAGAATAAATAAACAATTAAATAAACATTGGTTTTAGCATCTATTGATCAATAAACCTGGCGCTTCAACAATCCAAAGCAATGTATAGTTAGTCACAACAACTGCCCAGACGTATTTTCCTTTTACTGGCTTTAATCAAACCCTGCAAATTCAATCCAAATGTATCCTTTCACTGATTTAATCACACAATGCGAACTCAATCCAAATGTTTCAATCCACATCTCAGCATAACTTGAAAAACACTGTAGAGTTAAACCTTTCTGAGGAACCGCGCATAAAAAACCCTAATTCCTGGCCAAATGTCAAAGAAACGTTCGCCTGATCAAAGTTGAGCCAAAATCAACCAAACCCTAAACAAACTGCTTGAATTGTTCCAGAGCCATGAAAATCAATGAAAACCCTAATTTTGTCTGACTGACGAGAAAAGTCTGTTTGACCGATTCTTGAGCCAATCTGAAAAATCAGCAAAAGCCTGAAGTTGTGATTTCTTGTGGAAAAAATACGAGGGCAAATTTTGGGGTACAACAGTTGCCCCTGTTCAATCTTCTTGAACCTGAAGAGTTAGATTGGCAAGTTTGCCTTTCGCGACTCGAAGGTAAAAGGAGATTGGACACTAAAGTGCCCAGAAAATTTGCACTCGGTGACGTGACGGTAGAGGGAATGGGCTTAAAGATGCCATTTGGTGATGGGCTTAAAGATGCCATCTAGTGACTGCTGGTAGGAGGATGGGCTTATTGATGCCATCTGGAAATGGGCTTAAAGATGCCATTTAGAAATGTTTGTAGGAGGATGGGCTTATAGATGCCGTATGGAAGTGTGCTTAAAGATGCTATTTAGAAATGTTTGTAGGAGGATGGGCTTATAGATGCCATCTGGAAGTGTGACAGAACCTTGTCGGGAATGGGCTTATAGATGCCATTTGGAAGTGTTGATCGCGTAAGAGATTCCTTAGCGAGAACTTGCGTACTTTGAGAAAGGAAGATGTTTCCTGGCTTGTTACAAGCGTTGATCTTCAGACTCTTCGTGCAGATATGCCCTGGCTAGATACAGGTGTCGAATCTACAGTTGGTTGCTCACAGATGTGCCCTGGATAGATACAGGAATCGAATCTTCAAACTCTTCAGACGTGCCCTGGCTGGATACAGGAATCGAATCTGGAATTAGTCGTCAACAGATATGCCCTGGCTGGATACAGGAATTGAATCTTCAAACTCTTCAGACGTGCCCTGGCTGGATACAGGAATCGAATCTGGAATTAGTCATCAACAGATATGCCCTGGCTGGATACAGGAATCGAATCTTCAAACTCTTCAGACGTGCCCTGGCTGGATACAGGAATCGAATCTAGAATTAGTCGTCAACAGATATGCCCTGGCTGGATACAGGAATTGAATCTTCAAACTCTCCAGACGTGCCCTGGCTGGATACAGGAATCGAACCTGGAATTAGTCGTCAACAGATATGCCCTAGCTAGATACAGGAATTGAATCTTCAAACTCTTCAGACGTGCCCTGGCTGGATACAGGAATCGAATCTGGAATTAGTCGTCAACAGATATGCCCTGGCTGGATACAGGAATCGAATCTTCAAACTCTTCAGACGTGCCCTGGCTGGATACAGGAATCGAATCTGGAATTAGTCGTCAACAGATATGCCCTGGCTGGATACAGGAATCGAATCTGGAAACTCTTCAGATATGCCCTGGCTAGATACAGGTATCGAATCTGGAATTGTGATAGTTGATAGTAATCATCTTTGGATTGACCTTTCCCTGAGAGGCAAAACATCAGTTTGTATGCAATGTCATGATGTATGGAATGCATGATGTTACGATGTTTAAAATGAGATAGTGTTGTATGCACTTTATCATGTATGTAAGCAGAATGTATGAAATGCGAAATGTCTATGAATGTATTTTCGTCTAGGAAAATAAATCCTTGACGACCGGCCGGAGAATCAAATCCTGGGCTGATGTTGAAGAGTAGAGTTCTTCGTTTCCGCTGGGGATTGTGGTTGGAAGTTTTAGCTCCGCTGGGGATATTGAAACTTGATTCTGAGGGGAATTAGAATCCGGAAGGTTCTCAGGCTGGGGGTTGCAAGAATATTCTAATTGCTGCAGGCACTTGATCTCGGGAATGGGCTTACAGATGCCATTTGGAGATAGGATGGGTAATTGACTGGAGATGTGTCGAATTGTAAGTTGAAAGAAAGAACCTGTGTAGGGTTTCCTGATGACGAGTCCGTGTAAAACTGCATCTGATGTTGAAGAGGAACCGGTGTAGGGTTTCCTGACGATGAGTCCGTGTAAAAACTGCATCGGATTTTGAGAAGGAACCTGTGTAGGGTTGCTTCATGATGAGTCCGTGTAAGACTGCATCTTCCAACAGGTGATGAAGGAATTGTTGAACACTTTTGACATTCGAATGCCCCAAGTGGTTCCGATCTGGAATAAGTTAATGAATGTCGCCATCTCTTGGGTCACATCTTGAACTATATCTGGATGTTGATTAAGTTGCGGAATGTCGCCATCTCTGGGTCACATCCGGAACTATATCAATCTTCTGAGGTGATGAGGGAATTGTTGAACACTTTTGACATTCGAATGCCCCAAGTGGTGATGTAGATAATTTCCTGGCTTGTTACAGGTGTTAATCCACAATCAGTCGTTCACAGATATTTTCCTGGCTTGTTACAGGTGTTGATCTGGAACTTAAGAAAGGTAACAGAATGGCAACCGTGTCTGGAGCACATCTGGACCGTATCTTCCAACAGGTGATGAAGGAATTGTCGAACACTTTTGACATTCGAATGCCCCAAGTGGTGATGTAGATAATTTCCTGGCTTGTTACAGGTGTTAATCCACAATCGGTCGTTCACAGATATTTTCCTGGCTTGTTACAGGTGTTGATCTGGAACTTAAGAAAAGTTGGTCAAGGAGATATTGTCCTGGCTTGTTACAGGTGTTGATCTCTGACCTGAGAAAGAAAGATGGCTCCCTGGCTTGTTACAGGTGTTGATCTTCAATCTCTTCATGTAAATGATTTCCTGGCTTGTTACAGGTGTTAATCCATAATCAGTCGTTCACAGATATTTTCCTGGCTTGTTACAGGTGTTGATCTGGAACTTAAGAAAAGTTGGTCAAGGAGATATTGTCCTGGCTTGTTACAGGTGTTGATCTCTGACCTGAGAAAGAAAGATGGTTCCCTGGCTTGTTACAGGTGTTGATCTTTAATCTCTTCATGTAGATGATTTCCTGGCTCGTTACAGGTGTTAATCCACAATCAATCGTCCACAGATATTTTCCTGGCTTGTTACAGGTGTTGAATCTGGAACTTCAAAAGGTTGCTTACACATGTGCCCTGGATGGATACAGGAATCGAATCTGGAAATAGTCGTCAACAGATATGCCCTGGCTGGATACAGGAATCGAATCTTCAAACTCTTCAGATGTGCCCTGGCTAGATACAGGACTCGAATCTGGAATTGCGATAGTTGATCTGTTGGCGGTTGTAATTTCCAGCAGGTGGTGAAGGAATGATTGAACACTTTTGACATTCTAATGCCCCAAGTGATGATGAAAGAATCTTGAATCAGATTATTCTGCGGATTGAGAGATTTCTTGAAATCTTGACTGGACTGCCCCAGGTTAACTGAACTTTGAAAGATCTGTCGAAACCTTGACTGGACTGCCCCAGGTTAATAGGATGGTGCCATGTCATGCCCCTTGTTGATAAGAGATTTGTCGTTGGAAGTGTCATCCTTTTGAAGTGATTTTGTTCACTGAGAGAGTTTTCGTTCCTCCGAACATTCGCTGTATGAATTTCTTCGCTGTCAAACAAAAAGCCAAATGCAAACAGTGATATTCAAGCAATGCAAAGTCTATGTTTGTCTCGAAGTTTTGCAAAATGCGTTTTTTAGCAGAAAACTTTTTATAAGACAAGTCAACACAAGATTTAGAGCAAAGCCTTACAGGAGTCAGGATACCTTTTGAAACAATATGCTTTCGAACTAACCCATGCTTCAATTAGGACTTTTGAAGGGTTGTAACGTGGTTTGGTTCACGGTTTAAGAAACAAAGGATAAAGGCTCAAAGTATATTTGTACCCACCCGCTCTTCGTGATATTCTTCATACCTAAGCTCAGTTAATGGTGCGTCGCACTCTTTTTGAGTTTGGAACGACTTTTGGGCGATGGTTCACCAGTTGAATTTGGGGAGACAGTCATCATCTCCTTTTTCTTTTTCAACGTTTTTCATGTTGTTGAGGATTTGTAATGCCCTCACTATTTTGATTTTGATTTGTTATCCCTAACTTTTGCCTGACTGTTCCCGTTTTTGAGATGACAGTCAGCGGGATGCCCCAGCTTTGTTAAGCCTCCTTTATAGGTTTTGGCTTGGTGGGCTTTTCTCTTTTGAGAGATTGACTGCCTATGTGATAGGGAACCACCCTTGTCTTTTGATTCCAAGGGAATGTTTTTCTTTTTCTTTGACGTCTTCGTTGTGTTACAAATTGAGAGTTTGCGACTTCATTGCGCGTTTTCTCTTGAATTAACTGAGATACTACCCTGCCCCAGGTTTATATCAAAGGTTTTGATTGTTTAGAAACAAAAAAATCCTACTTCTTTGGCTCGAAGGGGTTGACTAGGGATTAACTTCCTTATAACTCCAGTGTTTGGGAATTGAAAGAAATGCCTGTACATCATCAGCAAGGTCTGTTCGAAAGCATACTGTATGAGATTATGGTATTGTTTCGTCATCCTCCCTCTAAAGGCTTGCAGCTTTTTATCAAGAGTTAAATATCATAAAGAAAGCATAAGAGTAGTGAAACAAATGGATGAATTCTAGACAAACATATGCAATGCATTAATGAAACAGAGTTTAACATCAACAGATAATTGTTTGACAACAAAAGGAATTACAACTTTGAAAATTCAAAATGAAGCAAAAGTCTTTCAGCTTGAGCTTTGTCACTCCAGGTGGAGAACTCCTTAACGGAAGATTTTCATCTCGCCGTCTGGCATGAATTCCAACACTCCAATGTCGATCAGATCTTGAATCTTGTTCTTCAAGGCCCAACAGTCGTTGGTGTCGTGTCCCGGGCTATAGGAGTGGTAAACACAAAATGCGTCAGGACGATATTTAGGAGAGGAGGTATTGAGCTTCCGAGGAGGATCCCTTAAAGTAAGCAGGTTGACCTCCAACAGGCGCTTCAGTATGAAGAATGATGGTATCTCAGTCTCCGTGAACTGTCTTCCCGACATTTCTTGCTTACGCCGATTACCCCGTTGACGCTGGCGAGGTTGTTGATGGGCTTGTGACCCTGAAGCAAGCGAAGGAGCCTTCCCCTTGTCTTCTTGAGTGGATGGAGGCTGAGCGGTGACTTGCTCTTCAACCTCATATGTTTGCCCCAATTGGTTGTTTTGAAGCAGTTAGCAGACGAGAACTCTGAGTTCCTCTTGTCTTTGAGATAGGTCTTGGATGAGAGCCATCTGGCCCACCAACCGTCCCATCACTTGGATCCTCAATGTTGCCAGATCAAACTGCAGCTCCGCAAGCTGATCACTCCTGGCATTGTTTGAATTCTCCAAGCCCTTTGTGAGGAGAGCTTTCATTTCTTCTTGCCCCAGAGACAAGTTCAAAAACATTTCCTGCAGCTGAGCAGTCTGGTCCTGGATATCCTTGACAGTTCTTTCTAGAGCCATCTCTTACTGAAATAAACAGCAGGAGAGTAAGGAAACCTGAAAAAGGAAAGATTGTTAAGATGCAATGCATGATATGTGGATGCATGCTTTCAAGGATCTCTTGGGGTAAACACAGGAGAATGTTAGAGGTTGAACTTCAGTCTTTGATTGGAGAACTTTGTATCGGTGGATGTCTTTCCATGAGAATCAAGCTCACCATGTCAAGTGGGTCACAGCCACTGATTCAAGTTGTTGTACTTGATCTTTGACTGGAGAACTTTGTATCAGTGGATGTCTTTCCACGAGAATCAAGCTCACCATGTCAAGTGGGTCATAGCCCCTGATTCAAGTTGTTGCACTTGATCTTTGATGGCGTTTGTTTAGAGGAGAAACCTCTTGCCCATTGGTAGACGTCTGGTTCAACGTAACCTTGCATCAAAAGAACCCTCGAGATCCTTGAAATGGTTATTGAAAATGCTATGGTATGATGTCATGATGTTATGTACATGTATGCAAAAAGCAAGTGAGTGTATATACAGGTAATCATATTCACACAAAGCAAACAAGTCCTTAGGTTTAGGCTTGCATGGGGTTGTAGGTAAGTACCCTCTTGAAGTTAGTTGGCTCATCCTGTCCTAAAATAGAAACCGGGTTCTAAAGAGCTCAATATCATTGGACTGTTTTCTGTGTTCATTGTTTCGGTTTAGCCACTTAACTGGCGATCAAAATATTCCAAGAAAACAACCCTCAATGAGTGTAGTATCGAGTATCTACCAACTTCGGACTGCACCAAAGTCGGTCATCTCACTACCCTTAAAAAGGCTAAGATGGTTAATTAAGGTTCTAAGAGTTCGTTAGTGCTTCACGACATCACTCAGCGGCCCCGTACTCTCCTTTATTGAACTCAAGGGTTACCGGTACTCACAAATATGTCACACTAACATAGCTTACTGCTTTAACCATGTCGGTATACCCCGCACAGTTCCCTCACAGTTTTTTTGCTATTTACCTAAAAAGGTGCCCTAAATCCGGGTGTAGGATTTACAACAAACCCAAACAAGAACACAAAAGATAAAGCAATCAAGTCAATCAAAGCATGAATGTAAAGGTGATCTAAACCCTAAGGTAACCCCACTTTTAAATGATATCCCCAGTAGAGTCGCCAGTTCTGTGATACGGTGGGAGAACTGACTTGAGTTTTGCGTTTGTATTCACACTTGTTCGGTTGAGCAAGAGTCGCCACCGACTTTTTATTTTATCCTAAAGGAAAGGTTAAAAAGCACAGGAAAAACCTTTTGAGATGTTTCGTGGGTTCGGGGGGTAGATTATGAAAAGGGAAGGTATTAGCACCCTTTTCATCCATGGTTATCCATGGGCTCTTAGTTACTTGGTTTTTAGATCACTTGCCTTGATTTTCGATTGCTTGAAATTGTGGTGTATGTGTGTGTTTTGAAAATGTTTTTGAAATAGACGCCTTTGTTTCGGCAACCAATGTAATTGACTCGTGTTTGAGTGTTTTACAAAAGTGTGTATCTTTTCGAAAAGACGTTTCAAATGTTTTTGAGAGTTTGTTTTGAAAGTGTTTGTGAGGTGTGGTTTTTGCAAGTTGATCTCAAGTAACTAAGAGTTTTGTCTACCCCTATTGTACTCAAAGGTTTTCTCTATGTTTTCAACCCTTTTTAACAATTTTGTTCCACCATTGAATTTGGTGGACAATCTTACGTTTAGGATGTGATCGGGACAGGCGCGGGTCATCGTATGGACCATGAATGCAATGGTGCCAAGTGTCTTTGGCAATTTTGCTTGAAGGGACTTGATCCTTTTGATAGGCGACTTTCGAAAGCGTCATCGAGGGACTTATGATCATTTGATTGTTTTGCCAAAGAAACTCGACGTGCAAGCATGGCCCATTTTGGAAGGCAACATGTGGGATTACCCTAGGGGGTGCAAGTGTGATTGTGTATTGATTTCATGCATTTGTCTTTGTATTAGGTTATCTAGCGTTTGATTTTATGTACATGCAAACCCTAGGTCTAACCATGGTATAATTCGAAAGCGGTAAATTGCGGGAATTTAAAGTCTACGCTATTACAAAATAAGTATCCGGGAATGGGGGTACAAATTTACAAATGGGGATGAGACTTTAGGAATGTAGTGTCCAATAATTTACAACCAAATCGAATTGCGATAAAAGTGTAAATGTAACGTATAGCAATGTATAAGAAGAGTAATTGTATGATGTATCAAATGTAAAATGTATTGTGTAAGTGCAAGTGTACATGTATTTTATTTACAAGTTGTGAATTTAATAAATTAAGTATGTTTGATTTAAATAAGTATTATTATCCACATTTGATTTGAATTTGTATTTTTATATATTCTTTGTTTAATATGTACAAAAAGGTATTTTGATTAAAAGAAATAAAAATGTTTTAAATTTTAATTATATTATGTATGTTAAAAAAATGTATTTTAATTGATTATGTACAAAAATAATATCTTGAAAAAAGGAAAAGTATTTATCTAAAGGGAAAAATTATGTAATTATGATTTATGTACAAATAATATTTTTAAGAAAAGAAATGTGTTATTTTAAAGAGAGAATTATGTATTTAGGTATGAAAGTATTTTTTATTTACTTAATCATTTTATGTATAAAAGGAAATGGAAAATGTTTTTTTTTTTAAGAAAAATTAATATTTCAAGTTGTTTTAATTAATATATTTATACGAAATTAGAACCAAAATTGAGGTATTGGATTAAGTGATAAAAGATGTTAATATAAACATGATTTTAGTCTTAACAGAATGGGCTTTAGACATTTCAGAAATGGGCAAGGCCCAAATGTTTCACGTTTGTTTTTTAGGGTTGTGAGTTATTTTATCATTTGGATGAAGGGCTTAGGGTTTACAGCGCCGTTTGTGGTTTGGTCTTCATCTTCGTTTCCTATTCTTCTTCGCTCAATGCAATGGCCACAGAAATGCGACCCCCCCGCCTAGAGCCACCACGCCATCGTCCATATCCCCTCCTTCAGTGATTGGGCAACGCGAAGAAAAGAGAAAAGGTAACGATTCTGGAACGTTTTTAGGTTCTTTTGATTTTGTCCTTGCATGTTTTTATTTCTCGCTTATTGATTCGGATTAAATGCTGTTGTTGTTTCTGTGAAAGGAGAAGGGGATGGATTTATACCTTTAGCCTTGGAGACGGAGACGAGATGGGCCGGAGGCGCGTGTAGGCTTTGACGGAGGAGGAAGCGCGCGATGAGAGCTTGCTTGGGTAATCTGGTTTGTATCGTTGTCTCTTTAGGGTTTGATGATGGTCCTGAGAACCTAGCTTTTATCCTTTCTCTCTTCTTCTGGTTGCCTTTGCGTGCTTCTCTTCTTTTTCTCTTGTTAGCCTCTGCTTGCTTGATACATTTGATTGCTTCTTTTCCTCATTTCTGACTTTGAGTTGCCTTTGGATGCTTGATGATGAGACGTTTGCTATGAAATGCTTTGTATGCTTGTATCCTATGATGGTTCCAAACTGAGGGTTTATGTTGCCTAGGTATACTTGTTTATTGCTGACATGCCAATATTGATGCTTCTTTATCCTTTTCTCTTTCACATTCTTCAGTTGCTTTTTGTATATTTGCCTATGATGAGAGTTCTCTGAGGCCTTTTTTGTTGCCTCTGAACATTTGGTATGCTTCCATGTGTTTGATGCGTTTGTGCTTGATCTGTGCCTATGAGGAAGTTTTTCTGAGGCCTGATGGGTTTGGAAACTGGTTTTGGCTTAGATTCAGCTTGAGGCTCTAGTTGAGGCTATGGCTTTACAGGTTTGTTAAGGTTTACTGGCTTGGTGATGCTTGCTTTAGGCTTGTGCAGGTTGGGTCTTTATCTGTGAAGTAGGCTATGGCCTTTGGAAGTTCTGTTTGTGTTGTTGGATTACAGGTTCAGGTTGAGAGACTTTGAAAGGTTTACAGGTTACTGGTTTATCAGTTTAGGCTTTGGATTTTGCAGGGCTTTTCTGGTTCTGGCTATAGGCTTTTGCTTCTGGTTCTTATGCAGGACGTTTTGCTTTTAGTTTTGACAGGGTTGGTGTTTTATGAAGCTATGTTTCAGGCTTCAGGCTTATGCTGGTTTTGAGTGAACTGGTTTTAGGCTTGGGAGCTTATGTTCTCAGTTCTGTTTGGTTTGTGATTTTCTCTCCCTTTTCTACTGTGTTAGCAGTTTGTTTTATATTTTTTCCTATGTCTCAAGCCTAAACCTGTAAGCCCTATTTCTTCTTCTCTTTTCCTTCTCTCTCCAGTACAACTTAAAACATTAAAAACTGTTTATGTTTGTACTTCTAACTGAAAAAGCAATGGCCTAGGGAAATGATGCTTTGATGCTTGCTTGCAATACATGTTTCCTCTGCACTTTATGTCTTCTTTTCCATACTTTCTGCTTCTTGACAGCATTGATGGCCTTTTGTACTTGTTTGATATCTTGCCATATCCCTTTTGGACAGCTTTTTGTTTAGTTTGACATTGGAACTTTATGGTTCAGTTTGGATTTTGTACTTGCTCATGCTGTTTGAGACTTTGGAAATTATGCAGTTTTGACAATTTTGAAATGTGCAATTTTTTAACTTTGTGCATTCATATTTAATTTGCAAACATTTTCATCCCTCTTTGTGAACCGGGAGAAATCCCGTGATTTGCAAAGAGGGCGAACTGATCCCGGCCATTTGCTTTTAATGATGACCCTTTTTTATCTGTTTGTCTCTTTAATATTTAACTGTTTCTGACTTTTCTTCTTTCTTGTTCTTTACAGATAAAATCCAATGAGGCAGAGGGAGCAAGGGATGGAAGATGAAGACTTAGGAAAACTTAGAAAAATTAGGATATTTTTATTTCAAATTTAATTATTTGTAAACATTTATTATTATGAATACCTTGCAAATACTGTATTCAAACAACAATTGTAACGAATAATTAAAAGATGAATAAAAATCCAATTCTTATCAGTTAATTCCTTTTCTCCTTTTCAAATATTTACTTTATTATTTATAATTCTAAAATTATAATAAATGGAAATAAATTCCAATTATCTTAACTTAGAATAAATAAACAATTAAATAAACATTGGTTTTAGCATCTATTGATCAATAAACCAGGCGCTTCAACAATCCAAAGCAATGTATAGTTAGTCACAACAACTGCCCAAACGTATTTTCCTTTTACTGGCTTTAATCAAACCCTGCAAATTCAATCCAAATGTATCCTTTCACTGATTTAATCACACAATGCGAACTCAATCCAAATGTTTCAATCCACATCTCAGCATAACTTGAAAAACACTGTAGAGTTAAACCTTTCTGAGGAACCGCGCATAAAAAACCCTAATTCCTGGCCAAATGTCAAAGAAACGTTCGCCTGATCAAAGTTGAGCCAAAATCAACCAAACCCTAAACAAACTGCTTGAATTGTTCCAAAGCCATGAAAATCAATGAAAACCCTAATTTTGTCTAACTGACGAGAAAAGTCTGTTTGACCGATTCTTGAGCCAATCTGAAAAATCAGGAAAAGCCTGAAGTTATGATTTCTTGTGGAAAAAATACGAGGGAAAATTTTGGGGTACAACAAATGTCTATTTAGCATTATTGAATTTCTTGCTTGCGATATTGAATTTCTTGCGGTTACAACAATGAATAACATTCATTGTATTTAATTTTAAGATAATTTAGAATCTGAATAGGGAAATTATAGGAATGATTGAGATTCTCTAGAGAAATTAGTGTTGGCTAACATAATTAATTTGGGAGGATGGCTATAAATGATTCGATATTAATTTATTTTAAATAATAAATGGCAAGTAAATGGAAGTAATACCGGTTCGGTTTGGACCGGTTCAGTTCTCATGAAGCCAACCGTAAACCGAATCGAACCGGTCGGTTATGCTACATGGTGATCCAAATACATCCAAAAAAAATCGGTTTTTTTTGGATTTCGGTTTTTTCGGTTCGGTTTTTGGATTTTTTTTGGATCGGATTGGATCTGAACACCCCTACCATGAACTGTTATAATTTTCCCCTGGACAGGGTACTTGAGAATTTGATGAAGAGAAGAAGTGACGGCTCCAGCATTATGAATCGAGGGTCTTCCCAACAAGCAAGAATAGGAAGGACGGATGTCCATCACATAGAATGTGGAGTTGAAGGTTTTAGTTCCCACTTTAATCGGGATGTCCACCTCCCCGTGGACCATCCTTTTAGAACCATCAAAGGCTCTGACAATGATATTGCTGAGCTTCAGGGTTAGGCCTTCACAGTCCAATCTATCCAATGCTTTCTTTGGCAAGACATTTAAAGACGACCCAGTATCAACCAGAGCGTATGCTAGAGTAGTCCCTCTGCATTCCACCGAGACATGCAAAACGTCATTATGCTTTCTCCCTTTAGATGTTAAATCGGCATCGGAGAATCCTAGACCATTGTCAGTTGTTAAGCTAGCTACACATTCCTGGAACTGATCCGTGGAGGTTTCCTGTGGCACGTGGGCCGTCTTCAAGAATCTGATCAAAGCTTTGGCATGAGCCTCTGAATAGAGAAACAGGGACAACATAGAAATCTTTGAGGGGGTTTGCCCCAGTTGTTCCACAATATTATAATCGCTTTTCTTGATTATTTTCAAAATCTCTTCCATTTCTTTTTGAGAGGTCTCAGGGATGACCGATGGCTGAGCCCTCGTCCTGACGGGCACTTCTTGGATCCCTTTCCCTCTATCATCAGCAACAGCAGAGAGGACAACCACATGAGTTGCAATTTCTTCAATAATTGGAGTTCTCGCAGATATTTTGACCGACACAGGAGTAACCTTAGGAGCATTTGAGGGTCCGAAGATTGCCCTTGGAGGAGAAATCTCCGGAGAGAAAATTCTTCCGCTGCGGGTGATTTTATTCGTTCCAGAAATATTTCCAATGTCAGAAGTCTCTTCATCAGAACTCTCTTCAGTAGATTCAATTTGTTTAACACCGTGGTAAAAAATCTCTCCACCATAGTTCCACGGTATTGATTTGTTGGACTTGTACAGGATAGGCCCCGGCATGGTTATCTTCAAAGGTACAATCTTTGGATCGGATGTAATCTTAACAGGTCTTTTGGAGACCTTGGAAAGATTGGCGGATATGGTAATTATTGAAATATCATTGACACGAGTCGGTGTAACAGGAGTCTTCTCAAAAAGTATTTCTTGGTTATCCATTAGGCGTTGGATGCCTAACTTCAACAACGGACAGTCGGTTGGTAAGGATGAACAACGGTAGCAATCTTCTTCACAACCTGGGAAAATCCCAGCCTTCAACAAATTTAGCTTGATTATCGGTAACGGAGTCATCAAATCATCAACAGTAGCAACAAAAAGATCCTCTTCAACAGCATGGGCATTGTGGCCATGCCTTGGCATTGGAGCAGAGATCACATTCGACTTTTCAGGGGCGTCGAATTCCACTAATTTAGCATCTATCAAATCCTGAATCTTATTCTTGAGGGCCCAACAATTGTTGGTGTCGTTCCCTATACTCCCTGAATGATAAGCACACTTGGAATTTGAATGGTAGTACGAAGAAGTTGTGTTCGGATTCTTCGTTGCCTCTTTCAAGGTTGTAAGGTTTAACTTCAAGAGATGGGGAAGAACCTGAGTAGGAGTCATGTTTATCTGGGTGAATTGCCGTACAGGCCTTTCCACCCTTGCTTGGTTGGTTCTGGGTTGATTGTTTCTGGGCTGATCAGCTGCAGACTTCTGAATCATTACGGCCCCCACCGCTGGCCGACGCTCAACTCTTCCTTGACTTCTTTGGGAGTAGACAGTTGAGACTTCTTTCTTTGCTGGAAAAGGCTTTTTGATGGAAGCGGAAGCAGATGCATCTTTTTGAATTTTACCACTCTTGATTCCGGCTTCAACTCTCTCACCAGTTAGAATCAACTCGGTGAACCCCGCAGAAGAACTTCCAATCAGGTGATTAAAGAATGGACCTGACAGAGTCCCCAAAAACATATCTACTAGTTCCCTCTCAGATAGAGGTGGTTGAACTCGTCCCGCCAAGTCTCTCCATTTCTGGGCATACTCCTTAAAGCCTTCATTTGAGACCATGCCATACTCTGTAATTGAGTACGGGTTGGTGCTAAGTCCGCATTATATTGATACTGCTTGTAGAAGGCAGCAACCTAATCCTCCCAATTATGCACATCAGACCTCTCTAGCTGGTAGAACCAATCTAACTGCGTCCCCGACAAACTGTCCTGGAAGAAATGGACCCACAGGTCCTTGTCAGAAGAATGTGGTTGGATTTTCCTGACATAGGACCGTAGGTGCATCTTTGGGAAAGACACCCCATTTTACTTAGGAAAAAGAGGTACTTTGAACTTGGGACGGATTACAATCCCAGAAACCAACCCTAACTCTTTGAAGTCCAGCCCAGGCACTCTCTGCACTTCCATGGCAGCCAGATGCTCTTCCAAGTTCTTGTATTTTTCATCTGCATGAGGATACTGTTGTTCTGAGTAATCCTCGTCTTCCTCTTCTTCAACTTCGAATTCAGATGGCACTGCAACTCCTTTACCCTTTCCTTCACCCTCTTCAGATGTTGATGGGAAATCTAGGACCCTTCTGGCTTGACCTTCAAATCTTCTACCCAAAGTAGCCACACCAACTCTCTTCTTTTTCTTTTTCTCTTTTTCCTTCTCTAACAGAGCTTTAAGATCCTCCTGACCCTTAGCCAAGGTCATGAGTAGCTGTTGGAATTGTGAATTTTGTGCTTGCAAATCTTTAACCGTCTGCTCAATATCCATCTTGCTGAAATAAACAACAGAGAGATAAGGAAACCTGGTGTGAAGACCTGTTTATGCATATGATGAATGATATGTATTCATGTAATGCTTTCAAGGCTTCAGAAATTCAAATTTTTTTTAAACAAACAAGAAACGCACGTCATATTAATAAGATAGAATTTGTTAGTACATAAATGCCCCATGGGCAAAATAATATAAAATTCTAAGGTAAAAAGACGTTGCGCATCCTCTTTGGTGCAATATAGGTGTTGAGAGTCTGCTCTTCATGAAGTTGACGAGTAAGTTCTAAAACCTTCTTCTCACTGGTGTAGAATTTGGCTTCAAAAGTATCGCGTTCTCCCTTGAGTTGTATCCAACTCCTTTGTAAATTTTCTAATGATGTTGGCATGTCAGGATGTAGGAGGGTGTATGAAACCTCTCCTTCCATAACAGGCTCTTTGATCACAGGGAGAATGTAGGGGTAAGGCATCATAAGACTTTTGGCGCGGGTTCGTACCCACTTGAGGTAAGGCTCAAGGGGGATGGAATTCTTATGTCCCAAGGTCTTACTGTCCACCTTGTTGGGTATCCTCCAAGCTCGGATGAACCTTTGTCGAAGTCCTTGAGCGTCATTGTCAAAGTCAAAAACCAAGTTTAGAATCAGCATGTCATATGGTCCATCCCTTCGGGCATACCCAAACTGTCTCAAAGCCAAGCAGGGGTTGTAGGTGATGCCTCCCCTAATGCCAAGTAGTGGGACATTAGGGAATTCCCCACAATAATCAATGATGACAACATTTTCTCTGGATCGAGAACACCAATGAACATCTGAATGTGTAAGAGTCATCAACCGTTGTGACCATCTCAAGCCTTGCTCATTCTTCAAGACTGATTGGGGAAGGTGAGAAATAAACCACCTTGCTAGAAGAAGAGTACAACAAATGAGAACACCTCTTTTCCTCATTGTTCGAGTGTGAAATATGTGGAGGATATCTCCAAGCAATGTAGGAACCAGGTTGCGAGCCATGAAGATTTTGACAGCATTGACATCTATAATTTGGTCAAGGTTTGGGAACAAGACCAACCTATAGATGAGAAGAGCTACAATCTCCTCAAAAGCTTGCAAATCTAGAGAATTCCAGCATTCTTGAGCTTTCTCAAACAAGAACTTTGCCAAGAAACCCTTAACACCACTTCTGGTTTCCCAATGACCTATGACATCAGATGGTTGCAAGTGTAGGGCTTGAGCAACATCTTCAGGCTTTGGATCTTGTGACCGGTGGAAATAGAACTGACTGTTTTTAAGCTGGTTTCGTGAAATATCGCGGTAAGCAAGAGTCACCACCGTCTTTTATGTTCTCCAACATGGAAAGGACAAAAGCACAGCAAAATTCCTTCTTTGAGAATGTTACTCGGTTCGGGAGGTAGATTTATAGAAAGGGAAGGTGTTAGCACCCTTTCTATCCGTGGTTATCCACGGGCTCTTAGGTACTTGCTCTTATGTTTTCAAAATTCGTTTGCTTTTCAAGTGTGTGTGGGTTTTGAAAAAGTTTCGTTTGAAAAATTTCTAAGTAACTCTTGTATCTGTCCTCAAGAGTGTATGAAAAATTTGTTTGAAAACTTTTGAAAGTGTGAGTGCGAAAAGTTATTTTGTTTGTTTGTAAAGAGCAAGTACTTAAGAGAATCTACCTACTCTAAGGAATTAAGCTGTGTAAGAGTCCTTTAGATAGTGCTATCCCACCATTGAGAGGTAGGTAGCACCGTCGTTGGAGGTGTTCGGGTCAATTCGATTATCGGGACAGTGTGGTCACCGAAGCAATGGTAGGACACCTTAGTGGTAACCCTAATGTCCTAGATCCTTTTATCCGAGGCAACCGTTTCGAGGCAACTGGATCTTTAGACAAAAGGGCGACCCCTAAGACACCCTATACTTGATGGCCACGTTTCGAGGCAACGAGTGAAGTGTACCCTAGGAGTGGCATGTGCTTTGTGTGTTGTTTTTCAATTAATTGTCTTTGTACATGTTATTTGTGAGCTACGGATTGATTTTATTTACATACATTCTTTCATGCATTTAACAGTTAGGGGTGCGGAAAGTAAATTGCGGAAATATAAATTCTACGCTATTACAAGGCGCGGGTCTATACATCGCCAAAAATACAAAGACCCGTTTTGATAAATAAGTACGAGAAATTGAATAAAGCGGTAAACCTATTTACTATTACATTCTTGAAGCAGTTACATAATAATAAAAATAAAGTAAATGTGCACGAATAAAAATTAATCGGGAACGTTCTAAGGGTTTTGACCCTTTTAAGAAAAGAAATTGAATTTTTTGTCTTTTTTGAATTATATGCAATTAATTAAATAAAGCCTAATCTAATTAATTAATTTATTAAACGAAAATATTTTTTTGGTGTTTTTTATGTTTTTTATGAAATAAAATAAAAAGAAATAAAATTAAAAGTTAATTTTACCTAATTCTAAATCTATTTTAATTATTAAAAAAAGAAGTTAAAATTGCCTAATTAAACTATTTTAGTTGTTAATATTTTATTTACAAAATAATTACTTAAATTAATAAAGTTTTTTTTTTGGTTTTATTGAATTTTATTGTGAAAAATTAGTTATGAGCTAATTAAATAATAATAGTTAATAAATATAATTAGTAAATAAAAAAAAGAAAAGAAAAGAAAAATGCAAGAACCATGGAGGGTATTGGGCCAGATGGAGGTGTGAATGGCATTTGAGATTTGAGGCCCATTTGAATCCAGCTCGTTTGACTTCTTGGATTGCCTGCAGCATGCTTTGACTGAGCACATGGTATTCATCACTTTTCATCCTTTGGATCTATAATCATGGCCACCTGGCGCTTGGATCTGCGAGGTTTATGGTGAGTCTTCTTTGGAATGCTGCACAGGAAAGCGTTAGAAAAAACAATATGGAATTATGGGGGTACCTGGGAATCGAACCCAGGTCCCAAGGGTCTACACACGTCCATCCAAGCCACTGAGCCAAGCGCGTTTGTTTGTAAACCTAATAAACAAAGAAAATTAAATATGAAAACAAGCGTTATTCTGGAAACTAACAAAAATCCGCGCATTTATTTGAACTGGCCAATCACATGGAGGCACGTCCTTCATCTTCTTCGTTCCTGTAAAAACATAAAACACATAGCGGGGGTTTTAAACCCCCACAAAATGCAAGCATCTTAAAAATAGCGATTAGGCACTCGTTGCATATAAAAAGGGCGCGAGGTATGTTTCATGTTCGTCTCATCATGCTGAGTTTGGCCATGTATGTCTTGAGGCTTAATTTTGCAGTATAAGAAAAACCCCAATTCCAAAGCTTTGAAAACCTAGAACTCAACAATGGTACTTTGCGTTTTAGAGCATCATAATCAAATTAAATCATGTGGAAATCTTCGTATGGATCCTGTGAGTACAATGCAATCAATAAAATATATCAAAAACGCATGAATGGATGATTGTAATTTTGAAAAAGAGTGTAAACCGTATGACTTGTATAGCACGAGTTCTTGAGGTTTTTGACTTGTTCTTGGCTGCAAACGATTCCTGGGAATGTAAGGAGTGTGTTTGGATCAAAGGGAAGGCTTGAATTGTGCTGCAAAGTGGTTTTCAGTTTCACACTTTTCCTTGGAATTTTGGAAATTGCTTTGGCCGTTTTAGGGAGTTCTAGGTCGTGTGAATGGTCCAGAACAATTGCATATATGTTAGTCAATGAGAATCAATCCAAATCATGAGCCTTAAGCCAATGTAATTATGTTTTGGATTTTGCCATAACCTCCATTGAAGAAACTTGCCTTTCTTGTCAAAATTTGAATTTTTATGCTTTAAATAGGTCTTGCACGAATTTGGAATATGTTTCATGATGCATCAAGGCTATTCAACACAAAAGATATCCCTTAATTAATTTTCTTGATTTTCATTTGAATTTTAAAGATTTAAAATGAATTAAATCAAATAAAATTAAATAAAAATAGAAAAATTAATTTTTAATCTTGAAATAAATCATGGGACACGTGGGAGGCATGGCAAAGCTGAACCAAGTGGAAAAAGTGGGCCCTTTTTGTCAAAAATGAAATTTCAAGGGTAGTTGACTTTGGCCTTTTCACAAAAATTTCCCAACTTCTCCAATGCATATCTTGCTCAATTTTGATCATATGAACATGTTCTTGGACATTTTGGAAAGGTCTTGAAGTCCTCTAACCAATGACTTTGGTCCCATGTCATTTTGATTTACCAATCTCAAGTTATGGTCTTTGACTTAAAGTGCCTTTTTGTTGACTTTTGAAAATGACCTATAATGTTGAAATTGATAACTTTTTGTGAGGGCATTTCTTGAACTTGGAATGTGAAGATGAGTTGTAGGAAATGTCCTCCCCTTCAAGATGAGCATTGGATGGGATTTTTCTGATGAATCATGAAAAAGTTATGCCTTGGTCAAGTTACAGTTGACTTTTCAGCTGTCCAAAAATAGAAAGTTTTGCATCTTGATGATTTTTGAGCCATTCTTGTGAAATCATGATCAAGACTTGATAAAAAGATGATTGTGGCTTCAAAATAAGATGTTGATCAAAAATTTTGACTTTTGACTGCCAAATGACCATTTTGCCCCTACAGTTGACTGTGAAGCAATTAGGGTTTTTGACTGTGCAACTTGGCCTTGTGAGCCTTGAAACTTGACATGTAGGTGCTTGACAATGTGTATGAGCATATGGGACTTCATTGAGCCCTTGAAAACTTCAACTTCCTTGCAAGAACCAAAACCCTAATTTGACTGGCTTAGGAGGATGATTGATTGTGTAGCCCTTTAGCAGACTTTGAACCATTTGAGGTGATGCTTGGCAAAACTTTGGAGATTATGGGAGGGCAAATTTTGGGGTACAACAGTTGCCCCTGTTCAATCTTCTTAGACCTGAGGATGTAGATTGGCTTGTGTGCCTTTCGTGATCCGAAGGTGGAAGATGGTTGAACACTAGAGTGCCCAGAAATTTGCACTCACATAGTAGAGTATCAGCAGTGTGATGGCGGGAATGGGCTTACAGATGCCATTTGGAGAGATGATGGATAGGAGGATGGGCTTATAGATGCCATTTGGAACTGTAATGGGAGGATGGGCTTATAGATGCCATCTAGGTGTCGATCGCGTAAGAGATTCCTTAGCGAGAACTTGCGTACCTGAGAAAGAAAGACAATTACCTGGCCTGTTACAGGGGTCGATCTTCACTCAGTCGCTCACAGACATGCCCTGGCTAGATACAGGTATCGAATCTGGAACTTCAAAAGGTTGATGGGTTGTCTCTACTGACAGGTTATCTCAGAAAAATCTTTGGGATTTAACCGAACCAGAGGAGGTTTTGTCTTTCTTGACGAGTTGTCTCTTTGGACGGGTTATCTTCATGGACGGGTTGTCTTTAACGACGAGTGATCTTCAATGACGAGTTATCTTCAATGACGAGTTATCTTCAATGACGAGTTGTCTTTAATGACGAGTTGCCTTAAATGACGAGTAGTCTTTAACGACGAGGTGTCTTCAATGACGGGTGTTTATACTGACGGGTTGTCTTCAATGACGAGTTGTCTTCAATGACGAGATGTCTTCAATGACGAGGTTATCTTAAATGACGAGTTGTCTTCAATGACGAGTTGTCTTCAATGACGAGTTGTCTTCAATGACGAGTTGTCTTCAATGACGAGTTGTCTTCAATGACGAGTTGTCTTCAATAACGAGATGTCTTCAATGATGAGGTTGTCTTCAATGACGAGTTGTCTTCAATGACGAGTTGTCTTCAATGACGAGTTGTCTTCAATGACGAGTTTTCTTCAATGACGAGTTGTCTTCAATGACGAGTTGTCTTCAATGACGGGTTGTCTTCAATGACGAGTTGTCTTCAATGACGAGATGTCTTCAATGACGAGGTTGTCTTAAATGACGAGTTGTCTTCAATGACGAGTTGTCTTCAATGATGAGTTGTCTTCAATGACGAGTTGTCTTCAATGACGAGTTGTCTTCAATGACGAGTTGTCTTCAATGACGGGTTGTCTTCAATGACGAGTTGTCTTCAATGATGGGTTGTCTTCAATGACGAGTTGTCTTCAATGACGAGATGTTTTCAATGACGAGGTTGTCTTAAATGACGAGTTGTCTTCAATGACGAGTTGTCTTCAATGACGAGTTGTCTTCAATGACGAGTTGTCTTCAATGACGAGTTGTCTTCAATGACGAGTTGTCTTCAATGACGGGTTGTCTTAAATGACGAGATGTCTTCAATGACGGGTGTCTATAATGACGGGTGTCTATACTAACGGGTTATATTCTTTGACTTTAGGAAGTAATTTAACTGGACCTGTCTTCTTTGACTGGATGAGCATCAGAAAAACCTTTGGGATTTAACTGGACTTGTCTTTTTTTGACCGAATCTGTCTTCTTTGACTGGATTGGTCTCTTTTGACTGAACCTGTCTTCTTTGACATAGCTGATCATTTAACTGTATCTTTCCTGAAAGGTAAGGTCAGTCACATGCAATGCATGACATGGATCAAGCAATGATGTTCTCAACATAAAATGAGATTGTATGATGTGTATATGCATGTATCATGACGGTGTGATGTTTATGAATGTATTCTCGTTTAGGAAAATAAATCCTTGACGGATGCCGGGAGTTTATTGAATCCTGGGCTTGATGTTTGAAGAGTGGAGTTCTTCGTTTCCGCTGGGGATGATGGTTGCAAGAATAAACCGGTAGGAGAAGATGACTCCGTTGGTGAATAAACTTGGCGAAGAGATTACTCTGCGGGGAATTCCTCTGTGGGAAGAGATACTTCGCTGAGGTTTGATGATAACTCCGCTGGGGATTCCTGTTGATAAGCTTTATTGAGGAATTTGATGAACTCCGCTGGGGATAGGAAGAGCTTCGCCGAGGACGATCTTTCCGTGGCAATTAGCTGAGGATAACCCAGTTATACCCTGGTAGGGAATAACCTTTGAATAAAGCCGGGGAGACGCGTTCGTACTCTGCAGGTGATAAGCTTCCAGAATCTACTGGGGAGATGGTTCAACTCTCCTGGGGAGACTTTTTGGACTGTACTGGGGAAGTGGCTCCATTGGGGTGTCTGCATTCCGCCTGGGAACAATCTTAGATCAAGACTGCCGGGGATGCTTGCTTGGGAATATCTGTATACTCCGCCGGGGAATGTTGAGATCCTCTGGGGAATGTCCAACTTCCTCAAGGCTGACAGTATATTAACTCTACTTGGGGAGAGAGTTGACGACTTGCTGGAGATACTATGCCTTTTCAGGGCTGATGGGAGACCAACTCTGCTTGAGGAGAGCATTGTTGCATCTTGTCTTTCTCTATGGGGAGTGGAGATATCTTGGTTACATTCTTCAGCTGGACATACCTTGGTACCTTGGTGGATAGGGCAACTAGATTGCTTAGACAATTCTTATTACCCCAGTTTCTGCGGGAGAAGAAGGCCTGTAGAGGTGCTTGAGGACTACCGATTTGACAAATCTTCTTCTGGTAGGCAAGTGACAAGATGACGGGACATAGTCGTACGCTTTGATCCCTAACTTTTGCCTGGACCGCCCTTTCGGGTTTTCGGTCCACCGGGATACCCATTTTTGCCCAAGCCGCCTTTTCAGGTTTTCGACTTGCCGGGTGTACAGATTTTTCATTTTCGTCCCTTATTTTGCCCGAACCCTTTTGGTTCGCCGGGAAGCCCTTATTTTTTCCTAGGTGTGTCAACCTAGCGGGTCTTTGATTTCGCGTAGTATTTTTTCGACTATGTCCATGCTCTCAGGATACAGGGAGGTGCCCCTGTCAGAAGTGTTTTGCCATGCCACCAGAAGGTGTTTGATCAGGCAAGATTCATTGCTGGAATGCCCCAAGTGACTTAGGCGGAGATTTGCCCCAGGCTATTTGGCATTTTGAGAGATTCCTTGAATCTTGACTGGACTGCCCCAGATGATAGACAATGATCATGCCGTGCCCCTGGATTGGAAGTGCTTTTGTTCACTGGATATTCTTCGTGCGAATTTCTATGCTGTTCGAACAAATAGTCATATGCAAACAATGTTATTTTAAGAATGCAAATCTTATGTCTGTCTTGAAGTTTTTGAAAAATGCATTTTTCATAAAAACAAGTGAATTTTGTAAAACGTGATGTCAACTCAGTATTTCACAGCAAGCCTTAAGGAGTTAGGATACCTTTTGTAACAGTATGCTCTCGAATTAACCCATGATTCAGCTAGGACTTTGAGGGTTATAACGTGGCCTGGTTCACGGTTTAAGAAACAAAGGATAAAGGCTCAAATTTATCTGTACCCACCCGCTCTTCGTGATGTTCTTCAAACCTAAACTCAGCTGATCGTGCGATAGACCTTGTTTGAGTCTTTGCTTTGATATACCAGTGATGGTTTGGATACTGACAATTTATTTTGCATAGGCGGTCATTTCTTTTTTTGTTGAGGGTTTGCAGGTCCTCTTTTCTTTTTGATTTCGTTATCCCTGTTTTTTGCCTGAACTGTTTCTTTTGTGATTACAGTCAGCGGGATGCCCCAGTTTTGTAAGTCTCCTTCATAGGTTTTGACTTAATGGGCGTTTATTTTGAGGGATAATGACTGCCTGTCTTTATGATTATTCGGAACCATCACTGTCTTTTGTTTTGTGAGGACCTCTTTGGTGCTATTCGTTGTGCACTTGGATCAACTGAGAGAACTACCCTGCCCCAGGTTATGATTAAGGGTTTTAATTTTCGAAAAGAAAAACTCCTACTTCTTTGGCTCGAAGGGGTTGACGAGGGATTATCTTCCTTATAACTCCAGTGTTTAGGAATTGAAACAATGCCTGTACCTTATCAGCGGGGTCTGTTCAAAAGCATACTGTAGATTATGGTATCGTTTTCGTCATCCTCCCTCAAGAGGCTTTAGAATTTTTCAATCAAGAGTTGATCATCACAAAAATATGAAAACAATTGGCATATAGTGAATACGAAATAATTACTTCAAAACAGACATGTGTAATGCATTAATGAAATAACATCGTTTGACATGAATACAATGTTTGAACAATCAAAGAAAAATACAACTTGAACATTCGAATGAACAAAAAATTTCTAATCCTAGCCATGTTTTGGCAAGGGAGCAGTGATCACATTGGGAGTCTCTGGAGAGTCGAACTGGACTTCCTTTGCGTCGATCAGATCCTGAACCTTATTTCTCAAAGTCCAACAATCATCTGTAGCATGCCCCGGGCTGTCAGAATGATAAGCGCAACGAACGTTGGGGTTATACCTTGAAGGTGTCCTGTTGGGATTCTTAGGAGGGTCCCTTAGAGTTACCAACTTGGTCTCCAGCAGCTGTGGCAATATCTGGGACAAGGTCATGCCGAGGGGAGTGAATTGCCTTTTAGGTCTCTCTTCCCTTTGTTGGTTGCGATGTTGAGGAGCACTGGATGGTTTTGAAATAACCACCGCGTTGATAGCACTAGATTCCTTCTTGGATGGTATCTTCTCAGTGTTCGAGGAGTCACCGGTTTGTATCTTTCCAGACTTGATACCAGCTTCTATCCTCTCCCCGGTCAAGATCAAATCTGTAAACCCAGCAGAAGAATTTCCACTCAGATGGTTGAAGAATGGACCAGACAGGGTCCCCAGGAACATATCCACAAGCTCACGGTCAGTTAAGGGTGGCTGCACCCTTCCGGCCAGGTCTCTCCACTTTTGTGCATATTCCTTGAATCCTTCACCCGTCCCAAGTGACATACCTTGGAGTTGGGTACGCGTAGGAGCGAGGTCGGAATTATACTGATACTGTTTGTAAAAGGCAGTAGCAAGGTCCTCCCAGTTGCGGATACTGGCTCCATCCAGCTGATAGAACCACTCGAGTTGAGTCCCCGATAGACTATCCTGAAAGAAGTGAATCCACAAATTTTTGTCAGCCGTGTAGGGCTGGATCTTCCTCGCGTATGAACGGAGGTGCAGCTTAGGGCAGGAAGCCTCGTCGTATTTTACAAAGGCAGGTGCCTTGAACTTGTGAGGGATCACCACCCCAGAAGATAAACCTAGGTCCCCAAAGTCCAGCCCAGGCACATGTTGAATCTCCATAGCATTCAACCGGTCCTCCAGCTGTTTGTACCTGTCCTCAGCAGGAGGGTACTGTTCATCGTTGAAATCTGTCTCGGTGTCAGAGACCACGGGACTAGGAACCCTTCTCTCTTGGTGACTGCCTTCCCCAACAGATGGAGTAGTCCGCTCAGCTTCATTCTGCAGTGTATTCCCAGATCTGCGTCTAGGGTTGAACAAAACAGTCCTCTTCTTCTTTTTCTTCAAAAGCAGAGTCTTCAATTCCTGTTGTCCTTGTGCTAAGCTCATGACCAGCTCCTGGAACTGGGCGTTCTGGGCCTGGAGGGCCTTGATAGCTTGTCCATTGGATGATTCAGGATTCATGATGACTGCTGAAATAAACAGCGAAGAAGGTAAGTGACCTGTAAACAGAGTACCTGTAATGCAATGATATGTATGTATGCATGCGATGTTTTCAAGGATCTCGCGGGGTAAACAGAGAAACTTGCTAGACTTTGAATTTTGTAGCTTGATGGAAGGGACTTCATGTTGATGAGAGTCCTTCTTCAAGAGTCAAGGCTCACCATATCGAGTGGGTCATAGCCCCTGACTCAAGTCATTAACCTTGGCTAGAGGAAAATAAATCCCCTTTACCCCTTGTTGGACATTTGATTCATCATGACCTGCATCACAAAACCCTTGAGGTCCCTGAAATGGATTAGTCCTTATGCAGGATGTATGCAATGGTATGATGTTATGCTATGCGTGGAGTGATGTAATTAGGCCCTGTTATGAGTCCAGATTAAGGAATGTAAACAAAACCTGCAAGAAACTCAAGTGTCAGATAACAAGTATGCAAGTAGTCAAGTTTGAAGGCACACAAGTCACACAAAGAGCCCTTAGAGTTTAGGCCAGCATGAAGTTTGGGATACTACCCTCTTGAAGTTGGTGGGCTCAAAACCTGTCCTATCAAAAGTAACCGGGTTCTAAGGAGCTCAATATCATAGGGTTGTTTTCTATGTTCATTGTTTTGATTTAGCCACTGAACTGGCGATCAAAATATTCCAAGAAAACAACCCTCAATGAGTGTAGTATCGAGTATCAACCAACTTCGGACTGCACCAAAGTCAGTCATCTCACTACCCCTAAAGAGGCCAGGATGGTCAAGTAAGGTTCCTAAGGTCAGTTGATGCTTCACGACACCACGCGGCGGCCCAGTACTCTCCTTGACTTGACTCAAGGGTTACCGGTACTCACCAAAGTGCCACATCAATGTAGCAAACTGCTTCAACCGTGTCGGTATACCCCGCACAGTTCCCTCACAGTTTGTTGCTACTTTCTAAGAGGTATCCCCCAGATCCGGGTTAGGATCTATGAAACTCCCAAGACAGGCCCACAATATTAAAGCAAGCAGATCAAGCAATTGAAAACATGATGATGAACTATTCCTAAGGTACACCTCACTTTTAATATCCCCAGCAGAGTCGCCAGTTCTGTGACCGGTGGAAATAGAACTGACTGTTTTTAAGCTGGTTTCACGAAATGTCGCGGTAAGCAAGAGTCGCCACCGTCTTTTATGTTCTCCAACATGGAAAGGACAAAAGCACAGCAATATTCCTTCTTTGAGAATGTTTCTCGGTTCGGGAGGTAGATTTATAGAAAGGGAAGGTGTTAGCACCCTTTCTATCCGTGGTTATCCACGGGCTCTTAGGTACTTGCTCTTATGTTTTCAAAATTCTTTTGCTTTTCAAGTGTGTGTGGGTTTTGAAAAAGTTTCGTTTGAAAAATTTCTAAGTAACTCTTGTATCTGTCCTCAAGAGTGTATGAAAAATTTGTTTGAAAACTTTTGAAAGTGTGAGTGCGAAAAGTTGTTTTGTTTGTTTGTAAAGAGCAAGTACTTAAGAGAATCTACCTACTCTAAGGAATTAAGCTGTGTAAGAGTCCTTTAGATAGTGCTATCCCACCATTGAGAGGTAGGTAGCACCGTCGTTGGAGGTGTTCGGGTCAATTCGATTATCGGGACAGTGTGGTCACCGAAGCAATGGTAGGACACCTTAGTGGTAACCCTAATGTCCTAGATCCTTTTATCCGAGGCAATCGTTTCGAGGCAACTGGATCTTTAGACAAAATGGCGACCTCTAAGACACCCTATACTTGATGACCACGTTTCGAGGCAACGAGTGAAGCGTACCCTAGGAGTGGCATGTGCTTTGTGTGTTGTTTTTCAATTAATTGTCTTTGTACATGTTATTTGTGAGCTACGGATTGGTTTTATTTACATACATTCTTTCATGCATTTAACAATTAGGGGGTGCGGAAAGTAAATTGCGGAAATATAAATTCTACGCTATTACAAGGCGCGGGTCTATACATCGCCAAAAGTACAAAGACCCGTTTTGATAAATAAGTACGAGAAATTGAATAAAGCGGTAAACCTATTTACTATTACATTCTTGAAGCAGTTACATAATAATAAAAATAAAGTAAATGCGCGCGAATAAAAATTAATCGAGAACGTTTTAAGGGTTTTGACCCTTTTAAGAAAAGAAATTGAATTTTTTGTCTTTTTTGAATTATATGCAATTAATTAAATAAAGCCTAATCTAATTAATTAATTTATTAAAAGAAAATATTTTTTGGTGTTTTTTATGTTTTTTATGAAATAAAATAAAAAGAAATAAAATTAAAAGTTAATTTTACCTAATTCTAAATCTATTTTAATTATTAAGAAAAGAAGTTAAAATTGCCTAATTAAACTATTTTAGTTGTTAATATTTTATTTACAAAATAATTACTTAAATTAATAAAGTATTTTTTATTGGTTTTATTGAATTTTATTGTGAAAAATTAGTTATGAGCTAATTAAATAATAATAGTTAATAAATATAATTAGTAAATGAAAAAAAGAAAAGAAAAGAAAAATGCAAGAACCATGGAGGGTATTGGGCCAGATGGAGGTGTGAATGGCATTTGAGATTTGAGGCCCATTTGAATCCAGCTCGTTTGACTTCTTGGATTGCCTGCAGCATGCTTTGACTGAGCACATGGTATTCATCACTTTTCATCCTTTGGATCTATAATCATGGCCACCTGGCGCTTGGATCTGCGAGGTTTATGGTGAGTCTTCTTTGGAATGCTGCACAGGAAAGCGTTAGAAAAAACAATATGGAAGTATGGGGGGACCTGGGAATCGAACCCAGGTCCCAAGGGTCTACACACGTCCATCCAAGCCACTGAGCCAAGCGCGTTTGTTTGTAAACCTAATAAACAAAGAAAATTAAATATGAAAACAAGCATTATTCTGGAAACTAACAAAAATCCGCGCGTTTATTTGAACTGGCCAATCACATGGAGGCACGTCCTTCATCTTCTTCGTTCCTGTAAAAACATAAAACACATAGCGGGGGTTTTAAACCCCCACAAAATGCAAGCATCTTAAAAATAGCGATTAGGCACTCGTTGCATATAAAAAGGGCGCGAGGTATGTTTCATGTTCGTCTCATCATGCTGAGTTTGGCCATGTATGTCTTGAGGCTTAATTTTGCAGTATAAGAAAAACCCCAATTCCAAAGCTTTGAAAACCTAGAACTCAACAATGGTACTTTGCATTTTAGAGCATCATAATCAAATTAAATCATGTGGAAAGCTTCGTATGGATCCTGTGAGTACAATGCAATCAATAAAATATATCAAAAACGCATGAATGGATGATTGTAATTTTGAAAAAGAGTGTAAACCGTATGACTTGTATAGCACGAGTTCTTGAGGTTTTTGACTTGTTCTTGGCTGCAAACGATTCCTGGGGATGTAAGGAGTGTGTTTGGATCAAAGGGAAGGCTTGAATTGAGCTGCAAAGTGGTTTTCAGTTTCACACTTTTCCTTGGAATTTTGGAAATTGCTTTGGCCGTTTTAGGGAGTTCTAGGTCGTGTGAATGGTCCGGAACAATTGCATATATGTTAGTCAATGAGAATCAATCCAAATCATGAGCCTTAAGCCAATGTAATTATGTTTTGGATTTTGCCATAACCTCCATTGAAGAAACTTGCCTTTCTTGTCAAAATTTGAATTTTTATGCTTGAAATAGGTCTTGCACGAATTTGGAATATGTTTCATGATGCATCAAGGCTATTCAACACAAAAGATATCCCTTAATTAATTTTCTTGATTTTCATTTGAATTTTAAAGATTTAAAATGAATTAAATTAAATAAAAATAGAAAAATTAATTTTTAATCTTGAAATAAATCATGGGACACGTGGGAGGCATGGCAAAGCTGAACCAAGTGGAAAAAGTGGGCCCTTTTTGTCAAAAATGAAATTTCAAGGATAGTTGACTTTAGCCTTTTCACAAAAATTTCCCAACTTCTCCAATGCATATCTTGCTCAATTTTGATCATATGAACATGTTCTTGGACATTTTGGAAAGGTCTTGAAGTCCTCTAACCAATGACTTTGGTCCCATGTCATTTTGATTTACCAATCTCAAGTTATGGTCTTTGACTTAAAGTGCCTTTTTGTTGACTTTTGAAAATGACCTATAATGTTGAAATTGATAACTTTTTGTGAGGGCATTTCTTGGACTTGGAATGTGAAGATGAGTTGTAGGAAATGTCCTCCCCTTCAATATGAGCATTGGATGGTATTTTTCTTATGAACCATGAAAAAGTTATGCCTTGGTCAAGTTACAGTTGACTTTTCAGCTGTCCAAAAATAGAAAGTTTTGCATCTTGATGATTTTTGAGCCATTCTTGTGAAATCATGATCAAGACTTTATCAAAAGATGATTGTGGCTTCAAAATAAGATGTTGATCAAAAATTTTGACTTTTTACTGCTAAATGACCATTTTGCCCCTACAGTTGACTGTGAAGCAATTAGGGTTTTTGACTGTGCAACTTGGCCTTGTGAGCCTTGAAACTTGACATGTAGGTGCTTGACAATGTGTATGAGCATATGGACTTGATTGAGCCCTTGAAAACTTCAACTTCCTTGCAAGAACCAAAACCCTAATTTGACTGGCTTAGGAGGATGATTGACTGTGTAGCCCTTGAGCAGACTTTGAACCATTTGAGGTGATGCTTGGCAAAACTTTGGAGATTATGGGAGGGCAAATTTTGGGGTACAACAGATCTCTTTCCGTACCGTTGAAAGGTAGTTGATGGAGAATAGGAATCCTCAGGAGTTAAGAAAATTCCTCCAAAGTAGGCACTAGCTGGTAATCAGGAAATGTGAAGCAGTGGTGTAGGGGGTCAAAGAACTGGAAGAGAACTTTCATCATGTCTTCCTCTATGTTGGAGTTGACCAAGTTGAGAAGTCGACCATGTCTTTCAGTGAATGGAGAATACTCTGGAATCTTGGAAGCAAGCTCCTTGAGTTGAGGAGGGATTCTCACAAGATTGACCTGGATAGTTTTCCTGCGGAGTGAATCCATTACTTGCAAAACAGGAACAAAGATGAAGATCCAAATCCTTGAAATGGTTAGTGGATGCATATGATGCTTCATGATGTCCATGATGTTATGCACAAGTATATATGTACAAACAAATCACACAAGTTCCTAGTTTCAGGCTTGCATGGGGTTTCATAGGTAAGTACCCTCTTGAAGTTTAGTTGGCTCAACCTGTCCTAGTAAATAGTAAACGGGTTCTAAGGAGCTCAATATCACTGGATTATTTTCTGTGTTCATTGTTTCAGTTTAGCCACTTTACTGGCGACCGAAATATTCCAAGAAAACAACCCTCAATGAGTGTAGTATCGAGTATCTACCAACTTTGGACTGCACCAAAGCCGGTCACCTCACTACATCCTAAAAGGCCAAGATGTTCAAGTAAAGGTTCTAAAAGTCCATTAGTGCTTCATGACATCACTCAGCGGCCCCGTATTCTCTTTGATTGACTCAAAGGCTACCGGTATCCACAAATATGTCGCACTAATATAGTTATTGCTTCAACCATGTCAGTATACCCCGCACAGTTTCCACAACGTATTGCTATTTACCTATGAATGTTTCCCAAATCCGGGTAGAGGATTTCAAACCCAAACAATAGAACCAAATATAAAGCAATCAAAGCAAACAAGATAAGCATGTAAAGGTGATATAAACCCTAAGGTAACCCCACTTTTAGAATTTCTCTGCAGCAGAGTCGCCAGTTCTGTGATACGGTGGGAGAACTGACTTGAGGTTTTGCGTTTGTGTTCGCAAATGTTTCAATTTAGTAAGAGTCGCCACCGACTTTTTATTTTATCCAAAGGAAAGGTCAAAAAGCAAAGGAAAGACCTTTGAGATGTTTTCTTGGGTTCGGGGGGTTGATTATGAAAAGGGAAGGTGCTAGCACCCTTTTCATCCATGGTTTTCCATGGGCTCTTAGTTACTTGTTTAGATCACTTGCTTTTCTTTTTCAATTGTTTGAAATGGTGCTTTGTGTGGTTTTGAAAGTATTTTGTGTGATTCTTGTTTGAAGAATGTATACAAAGATGTATTGTCTTTTGAAAAATGTTTTAATGTTTGAAAGTTTGTTGGGAAATGTTTTGAAATTGTGTGTATGTTTTTGAAATTAGCAAGGATGTTTGCAAATTGATCAAGTAACTAGGAGTTATCTACCCTACTCAAAGATCTTTCCTACACATTGTAAACCCTTTTGACATTGTTGTTTTAACATTGTATTTGGTAAACAACCTTGTATTTAGATGTTAAACGGGACGGGTGTGGGTCATCGTATGACCAAGATAACAATATTGCCAAGTATCTTAGCAAGTTTTTGAGGGACTAGATCATTTTGTATAGGTAACCAAGATAGCGTCATCGAGGGACTATGATCTTTTTGTTTTTGTTTGATTTTGCCAAGATACCTAGCATGCATACCATGGCCATGTTTTTTAAGGCAACAAGTGGATGAAACTCTAGGGGTGCTTGTGTGCATTGTGTTGTCTTTTTTAATACATTTTTGTCTTGTGTTTAGCCATCCTATTTGTTTGATTTTGGTCTTTTGCATACAAACCCTAATCTTACTATCATGCATATTTGAAAGCAATAAAGTGCGTAAAAGTAAATCTAATACTATTACAACATTGTTATGGGGAGGGGGATACAAGTTTGAATAAGGGGATATTGCACAAAATAAAGCCCTAAAACTATTACAACCTGTTGTACCCCAAAATTTGCCCTCTCTCTTTTTCACAAGAAATCACAGCTTCAGGCTTTTCCTGATTTTTCAGATTGGTTTAAGAATCGGTCAAACAAACTTTTCTCATCAGTCAGACAAAATTAGGGTTTTTTATTGATTTTGAATCAGTCAGACAAAATTAGGGTTTCTTTTGATTCGTTTGAGTTTGGCTCAGGGTTTGATCAAGCAGACGCTTCTTTAACCTTAAATCAAGAATTAGGGTTTGCACGCGCATTCTCAGAAGAATTTGAATCCACAGTGTCTTAATTGGCTGTCACACTGCTTTGACGCCTGATTTCATTTTGTTTCTCAAAACCTGAACCTCTGGATTAGAAGCTGAGGCTTCTGGTTGGAAATTTGCAGTGTTTGGTTTAATCAGTAGAAGGAAAGGCATATGGATGTTTGTTTGATTAACTGTGCAATGTTTATGGTTAATTAGAACGTGGGGTTTATTATTGGTTAATGCAAAGTTGCAAGACTACAATGTTTATTGATTATTTATAGTTTCTAAAGTTAAGATTATTGGGAAAAACTTCCAATTATTATGACTTAAGAAATTTAAATAATTAAATAAGCAATGGCAGAAGAATTAAAAGAGATATTTGACAAAGAAAATTTTTATTCATTTTTAATTGTTTGTTACAAATATTATTTGAACACTGTAAATTTATTTACAATTGTTTACAATGATTAAAAGTAAATTAAAACTATATCCTAATTCTCTAGAAATCTTCATCTTCTACTAATTGCATCCTTTGCTCAACTGATCCTTATATGCAAAGACAAAAAAGAAAGAAGTCAACACAGATAAATTAAAAAAAAGCATTTTCAGACAGTTAATCATAAAAACTCATCATTAAAGATTTTGGCCGGAATCAGTTTATTCGTCCTCTCTGCAAATCGCAAGAAGATGTTTCTTCTTGGTTCACAAAGAGGAAAGCAATGTTTTACAAGCATATGAATTATTTTGCAAAATGCACAAAGCTAAATTACAAAGTGCAAACTGAAATGCCAAACAAACTGCATATGCCAAACAATTACAAAGTTCAAACTGAAAAGCAAGTTGCCCACGTCCAAAATGCCAACTAAACTGTCAAAACTGTCCAAAGAAGCAAACCAAATTGTCAAAGAGGCAAACTAAGTCACAAATACAAAGTTGTCAACAAAACAATGTCAACCAAGCAAAACTGTCAAAAGCGGTCAACAAGTACACAAAAGCAAGGCAGAAAATCTGGAGGTATGCAGAGGAAAGACAAATGCAAGCAAGCTTGTGAAGAATACATTTTTATCCATCATTTTCCAGGCCAAAGTCTTTTCAGAAAAAAAGAGAGATATTCTAAGCAAAGATGTGCTTTCTGTGGAGAGAGAAAAAGAGGAAAAAGTAGCAGGCTTACAATTTTCCAGGAAGGCTTAAAGATAAATATAACAAAATCAGAACACTGTCAGAGGGGGGCAGGATACATACAGAAGAAGATATCGCAAAAAACTGTAAACCTCAAGCCTTGCAATCTGTTAAAACATTGAAGCCTGTTCCAAGCTTGGATCCTAAGAAAATAACAAGCAGCCTGCCTGTTACATCACACAAACGAGAAGCCTAACAAACACACCATAAAAAAGCCAAGCAAAAACAAAAGCCTGTTTCCAAGCATCCTGCATCAAAAGCCTCTCAAAAGCCAAACAAACTTACAAACTGTTCAAACCTTAAACACCAAAACCTGCATAAATCTCAAACAAAACAGCCTTCAAGCTTAAAATAATCCTGCATAGCCTAAGGGCCAAGCCTCACTAAAACAAACAAGTTACAAACATTCAACCTGTCTCAAGCTTCATTCAAACAAATTCTAACAAGCCTGCCTATACAATAAATTTTCCTCAAAGCCAAACACAAACCTGTGTTCAACCTGCTCTAACTACCTTAAGCCTGTCAAAACAAACCTTGAAGCCTTTCAAACCTATCAAGCAAATCCATCCAAATGTCCAAACAACAGAAATGAATGCCTCAGAATATCTTCATCATAGGCTAAACAACAATATCCAACAAAGATCTCAGATTCAAACAACTCATCATTGAGATCCAAAGAGAGAAAAGAAATCAGAAGTGAAACAAGCATACAGTCATCAGAACAACATCAACATTTCAATATCAACAAGCCAGAAAGCAACTCAGAACAAAGCCAACAATAAGCAAAGCGTTCAGATAAGCAAAAGAGAGGAAGAAGATGCAGAAGTGAAATAAGCTAGGGTTTTCAGAAGGCTGTCATCATAAAACCACAGAGGCAAGCAAGATACAAAAATACCAGCAAGCAAGCCACAAAGATAGCGTCATCAAGCTCCCACGCCTCCGGCCACCTGAGACGCGTCGCCGTCCTCCTCCGTCAACTCTCCAAAGGTAGAAATTTCTTCTCTCTTTTTACACACCTTACACAAACATCAAATAACATAAAGATCAGGACATAAAAAAAATCAATAACATGCAAAACTTGAAACCCTAAAGCGCATAAAGGAGAAACAGAATCATTACCTCTTTACCACCGCCTGCGTGACCATGTAGAGAGGGAAGTGGAGGCGGCACTCTAGCAGCTGAGGCATGGATGTTCGTTCAGTAGCTTGGCTCAAGAAAGATGAAGAAGACAACGAAGAAGAAGATGGAAGTGGCGCCGTTCTAAGCCTCTGTAACCCTTTTCTGAACAAACAAATGATAACCCTAAACAAAACTGTGAGCGCGTAGTTGGGCCTGCCCCTTTGACAAATCCCTAAAGCCCAATGTTTTTAGCGTGCGTACCCCCCCCCCCCCCCCCCCCCTCTGATTCTCCTTCAAATTCTGTTTTGGACCAAGAACAAACTCTAAAGCCCATTTAGTTCCCTTTTCTTATTTTTTTCTCATGTTCATAAATTAATCTCTTTTTTATATCACCTTATTTCTTTTTTTTTACATAACTTATTTTGTTAAGTAAGAAATATTAATTTTTTGTACAAAAATATTTTTAATGTTTATTACATTTTAAAAAAAGAATACATTAACTTTTTTTATAAAATTTTCTTAAATACTTTTTTATTTAGTACAATTTAAAATACATAAAAATAGAGTTTTGAGTTAAATAAATTTCTTATATATATAACTTTAACAAAAAAAACCAAAAAATATATAAATATTAGGTTATTAGGTTTAAATAATTTTCTTGTGTTTAAAACCTTTTTTTTGTTTAATAAATCTTTTTACATAAGCTTTTTAAAAAAAAACATTAACTAAATACATAAACATTAGTTTTCTTTATCTTAAACATTTTTCTTTTCTTTTCTTTAAAACTTTTGTTTGTATAATTAACAAAAACATAAAAATAAATAATTAATTAATAAATACACTAGGTTAATATTTGCATCATTTGTAAATAATCATGTGCATCTTACATACTTTTATTTCTCTTTGACGTTTATACATTGTTATATTTTACATTAAGAATGTGATTCGATTTGGTTGTAAATATTATTTGGACACTAATATTCCGACAAGTCTCATCCCCCATTTGTAAATATTTGTATCCCCATCCCCATAATCCTGTTGTAATAATTTAGGGCTTTAAATTTCCGCATTTAAAAGCTTTCAAATTATGCCATGATAGACCTAGGATTTGTATGTAAATAAAATCAACCGCTAGATGACCTAAACACAAAGATAAATGCATGAAAATTAATACACAAACCACACTTGCACCCCTAGGGTAATCCCGCTTGTTGCCTTCAAAAATGGGCCATGTTTGCATGTCAAGTACTTTGGCAAAACAAAAACAAATCAAATGATCATAGTCCCTCGATGACGCTTTCGAAGTTTCCTAAACAAAATGATCATAGTCCCTCAAGAAAATTGCCAAAAACACTTGACACTTTTGCATTCATGGTCTAAACGATGACCCGCGCCTGTCCCGTTAACATCCTAACACAAGGTTGTTCACCAAATACAATGGTGAAACAACACTGTTAAAAGGGTTAAAACATGATAAAAATCTTTGAGTAAATTTAGGGGTAGACAACTCTTAGTTACTTGATCAAACTTGCAAAATACACTTGCCTACTTTTAAAACACACTTCACAAACACAACTTCCAAAAACAACTTTCAAAAACATTGAAACATCTTTTCAAAAAGACAAACACCTTTGTAAAATATTCGAGTAAAGAATTGTTACAACGGTTGCCTAGACAAGGCATCTTTTTCAAAACATTTTCAAAACCTCACATACAAAGCACCATTTCACACAATTGAAAATCAAGGCAAGTGATATAAAACAAGTAACTAAGAGCCCATGGATAACCATGGATGAAAAGGATGCTAGCACCTTCCCTTTTCATAATCTACCCCCCGAACCCACGAAAACATCTCAAAGGTTTTTCCTGTGCTTTTTAACCTTTCCTTTAGGATAAAATAAAAAGTCGGTGGCGAATCTTGCTAAACCGAACAAGTGCGAATACAAACACAAAACCTTAAGTCAGTTCTCCCACCGTATCACAGAACTGGCGACTCCGCTGGGGATTCCATTGATCTAAAAGTGGGGTTACCTTAGGGTTTTAGATCACCCTTTTGCATGATTAATTGTTTACTTTGATTGCTTTACCTTTGTGGTTCTCTTGTTTGGGCTTGAAATCCTACACCCGGATTTGGGAAACATTCATAGATAGCAATACGTTGTGGAAACTGTGCGGGGTATACCGACACGGTTGAAGCAATAGCTATATTAATGCGACATATTTGTAAGTACCGGTAACCCTTGAGTTCAATCAAGGAGAGTACGGGGCCGCTGAGTGATTTTACTAAGCACTAATGACCTAGAACCTTACTTGACCATCTTGGCCTTTTATTAGGGGTAGTGAGATGACCGGCTTTGGTGCAGTCCGAAGTTGGTAGATACTCGATACTACACTCATTGAGGGTTGTTTTCTTGGAATATTTTGGTCGCTAGTTAAGTGGCTAAACCAAAACAATGAACATGGAAAACAATCCAATGATATTGAGCTCCTTAGAACCCGGTTACTATTTATAGGACAGGTTTTTAAAGCCAACTACACTCAAGAGGGTACTCACCTATGAAACCTCATGCAAGCCTGAAACTAGGGTTTTGTATGAATTTCTTGTACATGTGTTTGTGCATACATCATGAACATCATAAAGCATCATATGCATCCGCTAACCATTTCAAGGGTTTGGATCTTCATCTTTGTTCCTGTTTTGTAGGTCATGGAAATTCTTCGCAGGAAAACCATCCAAGTCAATCTTGTGAGAATCCCTCCTCAACTCAAGGAGCTTACATCCAGAATTCCAGAAAGCTCTCTCTTCAGTGAAAGACATGGTAGGCTTCTCAACCTAGTCAACACCAGCATTGTAGAAGACATGGTGAAAGTGTTGTTCCAATTCTTTGACCCCCTTCACCACTGTTTCACATTCCCCGGCTACCAATTGGTGCCTACTTTGGAGGAATTTTCTCAACTCCTGAGAATTCCTATTCTTAATCAACTACCCTACAATGGTACGGAAAAAGAACCAAAGCCTGAAGATGTTGCTCAAGCACTACACTTGCAACCATCTGACATCAAGGGGCATTGGGAAACTAGAAGTGGTGTCAAAGGCTTCTTGGAAAAATTCTTGTTTGAGAAGGCACAAGAGTGTTGGAATTCATTGGATCTACAAGCCTTTGAAGAAATTATGGCACTTCTCATTTATGGGTTGGTCTTGTTCTCAAATCCTGACCAACTTATAGATGTCAATGCTGTCAAGATTTTCCTATCCAGGAATCCCATACCTACATTGCTTGGGGACATCCTCCACTCATTTTACACACGAACAATGAGGAAGAGAGGTGTTCTCATGTGCTGTACTCCTCTCCTTGCAAGGTGGTTTATTTCCACCTTCCACAATCAGTTTTGAAGAATGAGCAAGGCTTAAGGTGGTCACAACGATTGATGACCCTCACACATTCTGATGTACATTGGTGTTCTCGGTCCAGAGAAAATGTCATCATCATCGATCGCTATGGTGAGTTCCCTAATGTTCCATAACTTGGCATTAGAGGAGGCATTACCTACAACCCTTGTCTAGCTTTAAGACAATTTGGATATACACGGAGGGACGGCCCTCATGACATGCTGATTCCTGACCTAGTTTTTGATTTCGACAATGATGCGCAAGGACTTCGCCAAAGATTCATCAGAGCTTGGAGGATGCCTAACAAGGTAGATAGCAAGACACTGGGGCATAAGAACTCCATCCCTCTTGAGCCTTACCTCAAGTGGGTGCGAACCCGAGCCCAGAGTCTTATGATGCCTTACCCTCACATTCTCCCTTTGATCAAAGAGCCTGTTAAGGAAGGAGAGGTTCCATACACCATCCTACATCCTGACATGCCAACATCATGAGAGGAGATGCAGAAGAGTTGGATCCAACTCAAGGAAGAAAGGGATACTTTTGAAGCCAGCCTCTACGCCAGTGAGAAGAAGGTTTTGGAGCTTACCCGCCGACTTCACGAGGAGGAGACCCTTAACACTTACATCGCACCAAAGAGGATGCGCAATGTCTTTTTACCTTAAGAAGTTTTTGTAATATTTGGCCCATGAGGCATTTATGTACTTACAAAATTTCTTCTTACTAATATGACGTGTGTTCTTTTTGTTTGCAACAACTTTGGATTTCTAAATCCTTGAATGCATTGCATGAATAAACATATCATTCATCATATGCATAAACAGGTCTCCACACCAGGTTTCCTTATCTTTCTGTTGTTTATTTCAGTAAGATGGATCTCGAACAGACGGTCAAAGATCTGCAGGCACAAAACTCGCAGTTTCAACAGCTTCTTATGACCTTGGCAAAGGGTCAGGAGGATCTTAAAGCACTGTTAGGGAATAAAGAGCAAGAAAAAGGAAAAAAGAAGAAGAAAAGAGTTGGGGTAGCTACACTGGGAAGAAGATTTGAGAATGAAGCTAGGAGAGTTCTTGAATTCCCCTCCACATCTGATGAGGGGACCGGTAAGGGAAAAGGAGCTGCATTACCTTCTGAGTATGAGGCTGAAGAGGAAGAGGTTGAGGAAGATGAAGACTATTCGGAGCAGCAATACCCGCCAGCGGACGACAAATACAAAAACCTGGAGGATAGACTGGCAGCTATGGAGCTGCAAAGGGTTCCTGGGTTAGATTTTGAAGAATTGGGATTGATTGTTGGGATTGTGATCCCTCCAAAGTTTAAGGTGCCAATCTTTGCAAGATATGACGGGCTGTCTTGCCCGAAGATGCACCTGAGGTCATATGTCAGAAGAATTCAACCTCATACATATGATAGAAATCTTTGGGTACACTTCTTCCAGGATAGCCTGTCTGGTACACAGCTTGATTGGTTTTACCAGCTTGAGAGGTCAGAGGTACATAGTTGGGAGGATTTGGCAGCTGCCTTTTATCGCCAGTATCAATATAACGCCGACTTGGCGCCAACCCGTACTCAGCTACAAAGAATGGGAATGGCCTCAAATGAGGGGTTCAAAGAATACGCCCAGAAGTGGCGCGACTTGGCCGGTAGGGTGCAACCACCACTTTCAGATAGGGAGCTAGTTGATATGTTCTTGGGGACCCTATCTGGCCCTTTCTTCAACCATTTGATCAGGAGCTCTTCCGCAGGGTTTACTGAATTGATTCTGACTGGCGAGCGGGTGGAAGCTGGTATTAAGAGTGGGAAGATTCAAAGGGATGTCTCTGCATCTACAGTCGTTAAAAAGCCATTTCCATCCAAGAAGGAGGCAACTGTTGTGTACTCTCAAAAAGGATTGGGGAGAACTGAGCGCCGGCCGACTGTAGGGGCCGTCATGATTCAAAATTCGTCAATTGACCAGCCTCGTACCAATCAGTCTAGACCTAACCAACAACGGGTAGAACAGCCACAACGGCAGTTCACCCGCATCAATATGACGCCTGCACAAGTTCTTCTCCATTTGTTGAAGTTGAATCTGACTGGTTTAAAGGAGGCACCGAAAAACCCTAACACCACATCTTCATACTATCATGCCAATTCCAAATGTGCTTATCATTCTGACAGCGCCAGACATGACACCAACAATTGTTGGGCGCTAAAGAATAAAATTCAAGACTTGATAGACGCAAAAGAGGTTGAGTTCGACGCCCCCGAGAAGCCGAACGTAATATCCGCTCCGATGCCAAAGCATGGCCATCATGTTCATGCTGTTGAAGAAGATCTGTATGTTTCTGCTGTTGATGATCTGGTAACTCCATTACTGACAATCAAGTTGAATCTGTTGAAAGCCGGGATTTTCCCAGGTTGTAAAGAAGATTGCTACTATTGTTCCTCCCTACCAACTGACTGTCCATTGCTGAAGATAGGTATCCAAGGCCTAATGGACAACCAACAAATTCTTTTCGAAAAGATTCCTGCTACTCCAACTCTTATCAAGGAAGTTTCAATAATCACCATTTCCGCCAATCTTTCCAAGGTCCCCAAAAGGCCTGTTAAGATTACATCGGTTCCGAAGATTGAACCTCTGAAAATATCCATGCCTGAGCCCGTCCCCTACAAATCTGACAAATCGATACCGTGGAATTATGGTGGAGAAATCTACTACCACAGTGTTAAACAAATTGAGATAACTGAAGAGAGCTCTGACGAAGAAACTATCGACATTGGAAACATTGCCGATACGAGCAGGATTACCTGAAGTGGGAGAATTTTCTCTCCAGAGATTTCCCCTCCAAAGGCAATCTTTGGACCCTCAGCTGCTGCCAAGGTTACTCCTGCACCGATAAAACTTTCTGCAAGAACTCTGTTGATTGAAGAAGTTGTTACTCCTGTGGTTGTCCCTCCTGCTACTACTGATAAGGGGAAAGGGATCCAAGATGAGCTCGTCAGGACGAGGGCTCAGCCATTGGTCATCCCCAAAACCTCTAAGAAAGAAATGGAGGAGATTCTGAAAATAATTAAGAAGAGTGATTATGATGTGGTACAGCAACTGGGGCAAACCCCCTCGAAGATATCCATGTTAGCATTGCTGCTTTGTTCGGAGGCTCATGCCAAAGCCTTGATAAGGTTTTTGAAGACAGCCCATGTGCCCCAAGAAACCTCAGCCGATCAATTCCAGGATTGTGTAGCCAGCCTTACCGCTGATAATGGCCTAGGTTTCTCTGATGCTGACCTGACTCCGAAAGGAAGAAAGCACAACAGTGCACTGCATGTGTCAGTTGAATGCCGAGGAACCACTCTCGCCCATGTCTTGGTCGACACTGGTTCTTCTCTAAACGTGCTGCCTAAGAAGGCTCTCGACCGGTTGGATTGTGAAGGCTTGGAGCTGAAACCAAGTAATATCATTGTCAGGGCATTTGACGGGTCTAAAAGAATGGTGCATGGGGAGGTCGACATTCCCATCAAGGTAGGCACTGAAGTGTTCCACTCAACATTCTATGTGATGGACATCCGCCCATCATACTCTTGCTTGCTAGGAATACCATGGATACAAAATGCTGGGGCAGTCACTTCCTCTCTACATCAGATGCTGAAATACCCCGTTAAGGGAAAAATCATAACTGTACACGGTGAGGAGGAGTACATGATCAGTCATCTGAATTCCTTTCGGTATGTGGAAGTGGATGGCAAATTCATTGAAACACCCTTTCAACACTTTGAGGAAGTGTCTCTCGAAGTGGCAGTAGCAAAGGCAGTAGCTGAGGTACCCAAGCATATGGCCAGGATGGCATCTTTGAAAGACGCAAAGGCTGCAATGAAGGAGGAAAAAAGCACAGTGTGGGGTCAGTTGCCTGACTTTCCTCACAAGACAAACAAGTTTGGTTTGGGATTCACCGCTGCGGGGCAAAAGGCTATGCGTCGCTCAAAAATTGAAAAGACACCCATCAAGATTTCTCCTCATGGAATCAATGCTTTGGAAGACGAAGATGAAGAGGGTAACATTGAAGATTGGATCTTCCCAATCGTCGAAGGGGGACTACGCAACTGGGAGGCGAAAGACTTCGTTCCCATTACTTTCATTAATCAGTAATTTATCTTTCGAGCATTTCCTGTTGGTCTGTAATAATTACTAAAACAATCTGCACACTACTTTTTCACCTCATGCCTTGCCCGGGGCATGTAGGTCCATTTGTAAGGGTTTTGATTCTCTTCATAATCATATGCCATGTTTAATGAATCATTGGACGTTTTTCATTTATAAACTGCTGTGTTCATTTTCTTTCCTTTTGCATTTTTGTTTGTTTAAGGATGGCTATCCCTTACACACACCCACACTCATAAATGCAGGTACCCATCCACTCCGGATTCCATGGGTGACTATTCTGTTGTATCTTTCAATAACTCTGAAGATTTGGTCAATCAGGCTGAGTATGAAGATGACGAAGATTGTGAAGTACCGGGAGAGCTAGCCAGACTTCTACAACAAGAAGAGAGGGCCATCTTACCTCATGAAGAGTTGTTGGAAACTGTCAACTTAGGAACAGAGGAAGACAGGAAAGAAGTATAAGTGGGTGCCAATCTGGAACCAAGTGTCAAGGAGAGCTTAATACAGCTGTTGAATGAATACGTTGAAATCTTCGCCTGGTCTTATGAAGACATGCCAGGGTTAGACACAAACATCGTGGTTCACCGTCTCCCTACAAGAGAGGACTGTCCACCGATCAAGCAAAAAGTTCGCCGAATAAGGCCCGACATGTCTGAGAAGATTAAAGCTGAAGTAATGAAGCAATTCAATGCTGGTTTTCTGGTTGTTACATCCTATCCATAATGGGTTGCTAACATTGTGCCCGTTCCCAAAAAAGACGGCAAGGTCAGAATGTGTGTGGACTACCGGGATTTGAACAGGGCCAGCCCTAAAGATGATTTTCCGCTACCACATATCGACATTTTGATTGACAACATGGCTCAGCACAAAGTGTTTTCTTTCATGGACGGATTCTCGGGCTACAACCAGATTAAAATGGCCCCCGAGGACATGGAGAAAACAACCTTTGTTACACAATGGGGTACCTTCTGCTACAAGGTGATGTCATTCAGACTGAAGAACGCATGGGAAACTTATCAACGCGCCATGGTAGCTTTGTTTCATGATATGATACATCATGAGATCGAAGTTTACGTAGACGACATGATAGCTCAATCACAAACAGAGAAGGAACACCTTGAACATTTGCAGAAGCTGTTTGCCAGGTTGAAGGAATACAAACTCAGGCTAAATCCAAGTAAGTGCACTTTTGGTGTTAGGTCTGGTAAACTTCTGGGATTTATTGTCAGCAACAAAGGCATTGAGGTCGATCCAGCAAAAGTGAAAGTTATACAGGAAATGCCTGCTCCCCATACTGAAAAGGAGGTTAGAGGATTCTTGGGACGCTTGAACTATATCGCCAGGTTCATCTCTCACCTGACGTCTACCTGTGAGCCAATCTTCAAACTATTAAAGAAAGATCAGGTAGTCGAATGGAACGATGACTGTCAAACTGCTTTTGATAAAATCAAGGAGTATTTGCTAGAACCTCCTATTCTGATGCCACCCGTCGAAGGAAGACCGCTGATCATGTATCTGACTGTTTTGGACAACTCAATGGGGTGCGTACTGGGCCAACATGACGAGTCTGGTCGAAAAGAGCATGTCATTTATTACCTTAGCAAAAATTTTACCGACTGTGAGACTCGCTACTCACTGCTCGAGAAAACTTGTTGCGCTTTGGTATGGGCTGCTCGCCGACTAAGGCAATATATGTTGACTCATACCACTTTGCTGATCTCCAAAATGGACCCGATCAAATATATCTTCGAGAAGCCTGCTTTATCTGGAAGAATTGCTAGATGGAAAATGATCCTGACTGAGTATGACATCCAGTATACCACCCAAAAAGCTATAAAAGGGAGTGTACTAGCTGACCATCTAGCTCATCAAGCTATCGAAGATTATCAATCCATGAGATTCGACTTCCTGGACGAGGACATCATGACATTGGACAACATTGAAGGTAACGAACCGTATGACGGACCTGAAAAAGGATCCCGATGGACCCTGTACTTTGATGGTGCTTCAAATGCACTTGGAAATGGTATCGGTGCGGTACTCATTTCTCCATAAGGTTTCCATACACCTTTCGCGGCCCGACTTTGTTTCAGCTGTACCAACAACATGGCCGAATATTAAGCTTGCATCTTTGGTCTCAAGGCTGCTATAGACCTGGGGCTCAAATCTTTGGTCGTATTTGGGGACTCGGCTTTGGTTATCAGTCAAGTCAAAGGAGAGTGGGATACCAAGCATCCTAATCTTATCCCATACAAAGAACATGTCCTAACATTGTTGCCTCATTTCGAGCAGATCACCTTCGAGCACTTCCCGCGAGAAGAAAATCAGCTAGCAGATGCTCTGGCTACAATGTCTTCCATGTTTAAACTCAACTGGGATAACGAGGCTCCCCAAATCACCATCGAGCGAATGGATGAACCTGCGCACTGTCATGAGATTAATACCGAAGAAGTAGTGGAACAACCTTGGTTTCACGAAATCAAAAGGTATCTCTAGACTAGAGAATATCCCGAAGAAGCTTCCGTAAACGACAAGAAGTTCTTAAGGAGATTTGCTGCCAAGTTCTTCCTAAGCAATGGCATCCTTTATAAACACAGCCATGATTGTGTTCTACTCTGTTGTGTGGACAAAGCTGAGGCAGAGTTAATCATGACCGAGATACACAACGACACATTTGGCACTCACTTGAGCGGACATACGTTGGCTAAGAAGATTCTAAGGGCAGGCTATTACTGGTCTACCATATAAGCTGATTGCCATCAACATTCCCGTACTTGCCACAAATGTCAGGTCTACACCGACAAGGTACATATTCCTCATGTTCCTCTCAACGTGCTGACAGCTCCTTGGTCATTCGCAATGTGGGGCATTGACATGATTGGAGAGATCAAACCCACAACATCCAATGGACATCGCTTCATCCTGGTCGCTATTGACTATTTCACCAAGTGGGTCGAAGCAGCTTCCTTTGCCTCTGTTACAAAAAATGTGGTTGCCCGCTTCATCAAGCAAAACCTCATATGCCGGTATGGTGTCCCTGACAGGATTGTGATCGGTGGATCTGGAACTGACTGTTTAAAGCTGGTTCACGAAATGTCGCGGTAAGCAAGAGTCGCCACCGTCTTTTATTTTCTCCAACATGGAAAGGACAAAAGCACAGAAAAATTCCTTATGAGATGGTTTATCGGTTCGGGAGGTAGATTTATAGAAAGGGAAGGTGTTAGCACCCTTTCTATCCATGGTTATCCATGGGCTCTTAGATACTTGCTCATTGTGTTTTCAAAAGTGTTTGCTTTTCAGTTGTGAGTGGGTTTTGAAAAAGTTTCGTTTAAAGTTTCAGATCGACTCTTGTATCAGTCCTCAAGAGTGTTTGAAAAATTGTTTTTGAAAGCTTTTTGAAAAGTGTCGGTGTGAAAAGAAGTTTTTGATTTGTTTTGAATTAGAGCAAGTATCTACGAGTCATCTACCTACCCTAAGGAATTAGGCTGTGTAAATGTCCTTAAGGTAGCGCCATCCCACCATTGAGAGGTAGGTAGCACCACCGTTGGAGGTGTTCGGATCAATTCGTTTGTAGGGACAGTGTGGTCACCAGAGCAACAGTAGGACACCTTAGAAGCTACCCTTATGTCATGTTCATGGACATAAGGACTTACTAAAACGTCCTATACTCGACGACCACGTTTCGAGGGGCAAGGCAACAGTGAGGCGTACCCTAAGAGTGGTGTGTGAATTCGTGTGTTATTTTCATGTTAATATTTGTCTTTGATCATGCATTGAGTGAGCTACACTTTGATTTTATTTGGGCCATTCATTCTTTCATGTGATTAGCAGTTTAAAGGTGTGGAAATTAAAATGCGGAAAATAAAGGTCCTACGCTATTACAAGGCGCGGGTCTATACATCGCCAAATTAACAAAGACCCGTTTTTTTAATAAAATGCAGAAAGTAAATAAATTTCCTAATTACTATTACAAGGCTTTGGGGCAATTACATAATATTTAAAAGAAACATAAGAATACGCGTGCGAAAAGAAATTGGAATCGAGTGTTCGAGGGCGTTGGACCCTTTAAAGAAATTAAATTGAAATTGAAAGTTAATTAATTATTTAATGAGAAAAGAATTTATTTTTTATGTTTTTTTGTATTTAATGGAAATAAAGAGAATTAATTAAAAATTAGAAATTAAATAAAACCCTAGTTCTAAATTGTTTTTAATTATTAAAGAAAAAATGTTTAAGTTTTAACCTAATTTACCCTAATTATTTAATGACATGTTTATTTACAAAATAATTAATAGTTAATAATAAGAAGAATAAGAAGAAATTATTTTATTAAGAAAAAAGAAAAAAATGCTAAAAAAACCTAATTTCTACATATTTTAGTTATTAAGAAAACATTAAAATTGAAAACCTAAAATTAAACTAAATTGATTATTAGAATTTATTTACAAAAACTATTAAGGAATTAAAAATTAAATAAGCATGTTTTATTTTTTGATTTCTGATTTTTATTTTATTATGAAAATTGATTTTTGTGAATTAGATAAAATAATTAAAAGAATTTAAGAGAGAAAATCAAATAAAAATAAGTGAGAAAAAATGTGCAAACCATGGGGTGTTCAGACCCAATTTTGGAGGTGTGTTTGAGAAATTTGGCCCAAGAAATCTGGCCCTTTTTGACTTTCTGGAATTGTGTATGGATCCTTAGACTAGCGCGTATGGTAGGCTGCACATGCTGGCCTTTGGATTGATCATGAAGCCACTTGTCAAGCCTGGGTGTTGGGATGCATGATGGTCTTTTGAGAGAGGCGCTACGCTGGAACATGTTAATGAAAAAAATGTGAAATATACAAGGGGACCTGGGAATCGAAGCCAGGTCCCAATACCTGCAAGCCAACGCATCTACCAACCGTGCCAACGCGCATACTTGTTAGTTTAGTGGAACCTGATTAATGTATATGAAAACAAACGTTATTGGTATAAAACAAAAATCAAGCGCGAAGATTTGAATCTCCCAGTCACGTATGGACACGCCAGCTTCGTCTTCACCTTTTTGCCTGTAAACAAAAGTAAATAGCGGGGGTTTTAAACCCCCACTAAGCTTCAACCTAAAAAATAGCGATTAGGTGATAGTCAAAAAGAAAAAGGGCGCGAGGTGTGGGTTCCATTCGTTTGAAGGTCCTGATTCCATTGGCATAGGTTTTAAGGCTTAATTTTACCAGATGAATGAAACCCTTTTTCAAAGTTTCTGAAACCTTAATACACGTCCATGGTGGATTCTTATACATGCCTTATTAGTTCAATCAAAGCATGCCATTAGCTTCAAAACACTCATGTTAGTACAAATCAACAACAAAAATGCACGAATAATGCCTAGAAATCAAAACACGATCATGGAAATTTTGATGAAAAGTAAAACTCAATTATACCAATTCCTTGAGTATGGAGGGTTGGTTTCGATTGCAAAAGCTTCCTGGTCGTGTCAGGAGTGTATTGGAATGGCTTTTAGGTCTTGAAACGTGCAGCAGCTATGAAAACAGTTTTCAATTTTTTTGTCAAAAATGCAAGTTTGTTCCTTTGTTCTGAGCGCAGCTTCTGTGTCTAAGGCATTAGGATTATGTTTGCATATGTATGTAGATGGAATTAGGTTAGAAAAACCAAGCCCAAAGTCTTTGAATCAATGCTTTGAATATTTGATTTTGTCAAATCTTTTCCAATCCTTTTTGCCATGTAAACTTGCCTATTTTGGAAGATTTTGTCTCTTGAGATTGGTACACGAGATATTGAGTCATAATGGATGAAAATGCTGCACAAAAAGATTCAAAACACATGATTTAGTATTTTTCTCATAATTAATTTTAATTAAATGAATTAATAGGATTAAAAATTCAATTAATTAATTAAAAATAAGAAAATAACTCCCTTTTAGCTTAATGGGTCGTGCATAGCCTTTGGGTAATGATTCATGGAAGAAATTGAGGCCCATTAGCAATTTTGAGGCATTTGAAGCAAAGTTGACTTTTCAAAATTCCCAAAATTTACCAACTTCCACAAGGCATATCTTGCTCAATTTTTAAGCTTTGATCATGTTCTTGGACATTTTAGAAAGGTCTTGAAGTCCTCTAACCAATGTCGTTGGTCCCATGTCATTTTGATTTACCAATCTCAAGTTATGGTCTTTGACTTAAAGTGCCTTTTTGTTGACTTTTGAAAAAATGACCTATAATGTTGAAATTGATAACTTTTTGTGAGAGCATTTCTTGGACTTGAAGTGTGAAGATGAGTTGTAGGAAATGTCATTCTCTTCAAAATGAGCTTTGGATGGAATTTTTATGATAAACCATGTGGAAGTTATGCCCTGGTCAATTTGCAGTTGAATTTTTCAGCTGTCCAAAAATAGAAACTTTTGCATCTTGAGACTTTTTGAGCCATGCTTTGAGAATCATGATCAAGAATTGATCAAATGATGTTTGTGGCTTCAAAATAAGATGTTGACCAAAAATTTTGACTTTTGACTGTCAAATGACCATTTTGCCCCTGTAGTTGACTGTGGAGCAATTAGGGTTTTTGACTGTGCAATTTGGTGCTGTGAGTCTTGAAACTTGGCATATGGATGCTTGACAATGTTTATAGGCATGTGGGACTTGTTTGGACCCTTGGAAACTTCAATTTATTTGTCAGAACCAAAACCCTAATTTTTTTACTGTTAGGAGGCAATTGGACTGTGTAACCCTTGGGAGATTTTGAAGCATGCTCTTAGCAAACCTTGAAGAATATGGGAGGGCAAATTTTGGGGTACAACAGTTGCCCCTGTTCAATCTTCTTAGACCTGAGGGTGTAGATTGGCTGGCGTGCTTTTCGTAATCCGGAGGTGGAAGATGATTGAACACTAGAGTGCCCAGAAATTTGCACTCACATAGTAGAGTGTCAGCAGTGTGGTGTAAGGAATGGGCTTACAGATGCCATTTGGAGATTGATGGATAGGAAGATGGGCTTATAGATGCCATCGGGAGGTTATGGATAGGTGGATGGGCTTATAGATGCCATCTGGGTGCCGATCGCGTAAGAGTTTCCTTAGCGAGAACTTGCGTACCTGAAAAAGAAAGATAATTACCTGGCCTGTTACAGGAGTTGATCTTCAAACTTTTTATGTAGGTGTGCCCTGGCTGGTTACAGGGATCGAATCTTTAAACTCTTCAGACGTGCCCTAGCGGGATACAGGAATCGAGTTTGGTAATGCTAGTCGTCAACAGATACACCCTGGCAGGATACAGGAATCGGATCTTCGAACTCTTCAGACGCACCCTGGCAGGATACAGGAATCGGGTCTGGTAATGCTAGTCGTCAACGGATACACCCTGGCAGGATACAGGAATAGGATCCTCAAACTCTTCAGACGCACCCTGGCAGGATACAGGAATCGGGTCTGGTAATGCTAGTCGTCAACGGATACACCCTGGCAGGATACAGGAATCGGATCCTCAAACTCTTCAGACGCACCCTGGAAGGATACAGGAATCGGGTCTGGTAATGCTAGTCGTCAATGGATACACCCTGGCAGGATACAGGAATCGGATCCTCAAACTCTTCAGACGCACCCTGGCAGGATACAAGAATCGGGTCTGGTAATGCTAGTCGTCAACAGATACACCCTGGCAGGATACAGGAATCGGATCTTCGAACTCTTCAGACGCACCCTGGCAGGATACAGGAATCGGGTATGGTAATGCTAGTCGTCAACGGATACACCCTGGCAGGATACAGGAATCGGATCCTCAAACTCTTCAGACGCACCCTGGCAGGATACAGGAATCGGGTCTGGTAATGCTAGTCGTCAACGGATACACCCTGGCAGGATACAGGAATCGGATCCTCAAACTCTTCAGACGCACCCTGGCAGGATACATGAATCGGGTCTGGTAATGCTAGTCGTCAACGGATACACCCTGGCAGGATACAGGAATCAGATCCTTAAACTCTTCAGACGCACCCTGGCAGGATACAGGAATCGGGTCTGGTAATGCTAGTCGTCAACGGATACACCCTGGCAGGATACAAGAATCGGATCCTCAAACTCTTCAGACGCACCCTTGCAGGATACAGGAATCGGGTTTGGTAATGCTAGTCGTCAACGGATACACCCTGACAGGATACAGGAATCGGATCCTCAAACTCTTCAGACGCACCCTGGCAGGATACAGGAATCAGGTCTGGTAATGCTAGTCGTCAACGGATACAACCTGGCAGGGTACAGGAATCGGATCCTCAAACTCTTCGGACGCACCCTGGCAGGATACAGGAATCGGGTCTGGTAATGCTAGTCGTCAACGGATACACCCTGGCAGGATACAGGAATCAGATCCTCAAACTCTTCAGACGCACCCTGGCAGGATACAGGAATCGGGTCTGGTAATGCTAGTCGTCAACGGATACACCCTGGCAGGATACAGGAATCGGATCCTCAAACTCTTCAGACGCACCCTGGCAGGATACAGGAATCGGGTCTTTAGTTGCGACTGTCGATGGTAATTGTTGTACCCCAAAATTTGCCCTCCCATATTTCTCAAAATATTTCAAGAAAAATTCACATGTCCAACCCGGCGCGTCATATTCAGGTATTCTTTCGCCAAGATATCTCTGATAACGTATTCTCAAATTCAGGTTTGGCTCAAGAGTCAATTCTTTAAAGAAGGTATCCGAATGTGTGAGTTTTCTCGAAGAAATATGGTGAAAAAGTGTGTTGAAAGTGCAGTTTTTACGCGCTAAAAAATTCATAACTTGAAGATCGTGGCTCGTTTTGAACCCGTTCCGGTGGCCAAAATTCCGTCTTGATATTATCTACGTTTTCATCTCTCACGGCTGGAAGCCAATTCCAATCAGAAGGTCTTCAAAAATGTGGATTTATCAAGTATTTTCATACAGAAAATTTGTGATAGAAGTTTATTTGCGTCATGTTCAGAAAATCATAACTTGGTCGATTTTCATCGTATCGAGCTGGTTCCGGCGCCAAAATTTCACAAATTGAGTTGGCTACATTTCACAGAAGGTATTGAGTTCAAACGGTATTCAAAAGGCCTTCGTTTTTTACTCAGAGTGCGTGACGCGCCGAAAATCCTGAATGCTGAATATTATTTCATCTGGGCCGAAACTTCGAAAATTCATAACTCGGTCAATTTTTATCGGATTGGGCTCATATTTTTACACAAGGTCACTGACTCGTAGATCTACAACTTTGCTTCAAAAGTAGAGACCAGATTATGCTCCGATCAATACCAGTTTTTTATTGAAGAACGTGTCAGAGTCGACACTGGAGCCCAAAATAAGTTTGTCTGAGCTGAAACTTCAAAAATTCATAACTAATTCACCGTTTATCCGATTGAGCCGATTTTCGGACAGGAGTTAGTTCTCGATGTCAGCTACATTTTGTTTTCACATTTCAACTTCAAAAATTGCACTTAAGTCCCTGCGATTTAGCCTGGAAAGTGACGAACTCAAGTGAACATTGGAGGCCCAATTGCACATTCAAAGCCCATTTTCTTTACCCTAATTTCCATTATATAATCACCTTCTTTTCACACAAACCAGAGAGAGGAGGAAAAGAGAGAAAAAACCTTGCCACAACACTGTTAGAATATCAAATTCTTTCAAGAACCCTAAAACATTGAAATCCTTATTACAAATCCCTCTCTCACCACAAACAAGTCATCACGGTTACAAACCAACACCTCACTACTTCTTCAGTAAGGGTAAGGCTGGCTTGATCTCCATGATCCAAAAGGCATAAAAGCATTCAGGTCACTAATTTTCCAGTAAGGGTAAGATTGATTTGATCTCCATGATCAAAAGGGTATAATCATTCATACATGCCATATTGTGCCTAAACATTAAATTTCTTCATATATTGGCTTTATTTGCATTTTATGATTTTATTTAATGTGTTCATGAGATTCAACACTGCAGATTTAGACAGGATCCCATGCAGGTTCATTAAGGAACGTTGAGGCCAAAACACAAATGGCCAAAAGCCAAAAGCCAAATGGCCAAAGTAGAACAACTTATGCATGAAACCCAATCCAATGGCCAAAGAATGCAGACAACGGTACTCAGGAGTCAATGAACACGCACGTGATGCCAGAAAGTCAAACAAGGTTTTTTGTCTAATGGGCCAAATTACTTCCAAAAAACCTCCTAAATGGGTCTGATACCCCCCATGGTTTGCATCAATTTTTAATTTTTAATTTGTTTTTCTTTCTTAATTCTATTAATTATTTTAATTGTTTTCTTTAATTTCATAAATTAATTTTTATAAATAAAAAAATAAGAAACTAAAATATGTTTAATTAATATTTAAATTAATTTATTTTGTAAATAAACTCTAACAATTAACTTAGTTAATTTAGGTTTTAAAACTTTAATATTTTCTTAAATTAATAAAATATGTAGAAATTAGGGTTTTTTAACCTTTTCATTTTTTTTAACAAATAATTTTCTCATCATTATTATTATTATTAATTACTAAATATTTTGTAAATAAATATGTAAATAATTAATTAGCATAAATTAGGTTTTAAACTTTAACCTTTTCTTTAATAATTAAAAATATTTAGAACTAGGGTTTCCTTCTAATTTTAAATTCTTTTCTTATTTCATTAAATACAAAAAACATAAAAAAACACTTTCTTTTCTTTCTTTAAATAATTATTAGGCTTTAATTTAATTTAATTTCAAGCAAAGGGTCAAAACCCTCGGACGTCCTAATTTTAATTCTTTTCGCGCATTATTTTCTTATCAATTATTATGTAACTGCTTTCCGGATGTAATAGTAATTAGGTTTACCGCATTTATTTACTTTCCGCATCTTTTATCAAAAACGGGTCTTTGTATTTTGGCGATGTATAGACCCGCGCCTTGTAATAGCGTAGCTTTTAGCTTTCTGTCTTTTAATTTTCCGCACCTTTAAATTCTAAATTGCATGAAAGAATGAATGGCTAATTAAAAACAAAGTGTAGCTCACCATAACATGTTCAAAGATAATTGCTAAACTGAAAACAACACACAGATTCACACACCACTTCTTGGGTACGCCTCACTGTTGCCTTACGTTCGAAACGTGGTCGTCGAGTATAGGACGTTTTAGTAAGTCCTTATGTCCATGATCCAGTTGCCTCGAAACGGTTGCCTCGGATTAAAAAAGGATCAATGGCATAAGGGTAGCTTCTAAGGTGTCCTACTGTTACTCTGGTGACCACACTGTCCCTACAAACGAATTGACCCGAATACCTCCAACGACGGTGCTACCTATCTCTCAATGGTGGGATAGCACTATCTTAAGGACTCTTACACAGCTTAATTCTTTAAAGTAGGTAGATCTCATGGATACTTGCTCTTTTCAAAAACAAACAAAATATCTTTTCACACTGACACTTTCAAAAAGTTTTCAAGCAAATTTTTCATACACTCTTGAGGACAGATACAAGAGTTACTTAGAAATCTTTTAAACGAAACTTTTTCAAACCCACTCACACTTTGAAAAGCAAACACTTTTGAAAACACAATGAGCAAGTATCTAAGAGCCCATGGATAACCATGGATAGAAAGGGTGCTAACACCTTCCCTTTCTATAAATCTACCTCCCGAACCGAGAGACAATCTCATAAGGAATTTTGTTGTGCTTTTGTCCTGTCCATGTTGGAGAAAATAAAAGACGGTGGCGACTCTTGCTTCCGCGACATTTCCCAAACCAGCGTTAAACAGTCAGTTCCAGATCCACCGATCACAGAACTGGCGACTCTGCTGGGGAATACTTTAAAGTGAGGTGTACCTTAGGACTAAGATCACTTGTGTTTTCAATTGTTGTGCTTGTTTGCTTTATTATTGTGGGACTGTCTCGGGAGTTCTATAGATCCTAGCCCGGATCTGGGGGATACCTTCTTAGAAAGTAGCAACAAGGCTGTGAGGGAACTGTGCGGGGTATACCGACATGGTTGAAGCAGTTTGCTACGTTGATGTGGCACTTTGGTGTGTACCGGCAACCCTTGAGTTCAGTCAAGGAGAGTACGGGGCCGCCGCGTGGTGTCGTGAAGCATCAACTGACCTTAGGAACCTTAATTGAACCATCTTGGCCTCTTTAGGGTAGTGAGATAACTGACTTTGGTGCAGTCCGAGGTTGGTTGATACTCGATACTACACTCAATTGAGGGTTGTTTTCTTGGAATATTTCGGTCGCCAGTTCAGTGGCTAAATCGAAACGATGAACAATGAAAGCAATCCAATGATATTGGGACCCTTAGAACCCGGTTACTTCTGATAGTACAGGTTGAGCCCACCAACTTCAAGAGGGTAGTACCCCAAACCTCATGCCGGCCTAAACTCTAAGGGCTCTCTTGTGTGACTTGTGTGCCTTCCAACTTGACTATTTGCATGCTTGTTATCTACACTTGAGTTTCTTGCAGGTTTTGTTTACAGTCCTTAATTGGGACTCATAACAGGGTTTACCTACATTACCCCATGCATAGCATAACATCATACCATTGTATACATCCTACATAAGGACTAACCAATTTCAAGGATCTCAAGGGTCTGTGATGCAGGTCATGATGAACCGACTGTCTAGCAAGGGGCAAAGGGGATTTATTTTCCTCTAGCCAAGGGTGATAACTTGAGTCAGGGGCTATGACCCACTGGATATGGTGAACCTTTGACCCTTGAAGAAGGACTCTCTACAACACGAAGTTACTTCAATCAAGATACCAGATTCTAATTTTAACAAATTTTCTTGTTTACCCCGCGAGATCCTTGAAAACATCGCATGCATACATACACATCATTGCATAACAGGTACCCTTTTTTCTACAGGTTGCTTACCTTCTTTGCTGTTTATTTCAGCAGTCTCATCATGAATCCGGAAACATCTACTGAGCAATCCATCAAGGCTCTCCAGGCTCAGAACGCCCAGTTCCAAGAGCTGATCATGAGTTTGGCCCAGGGGCAACAAGATCTGAAGACCCTGCTTTCGAAAAAGAAGAAGAAAAGGACGGTGTTGTTCAACCCTAGACGTAAATCTGGGAATGAATCACGAAATGAAGTTGAGCAGACTACCCCATCTGTTGGGAAAGACAGTCCCCAAGAAAGGGAGGTTCCTAGTCCAGTGGTCTCCGACAACGAGACCGATTACAATGATGAGCAATACCCTCCAGCTGAGGACAGGTATAAACAGTTGGAAGACCGGCTAAGTGCCATGGAGATACAAAAGGTGCCCGGCCTGGACTTCGAGGATCTAGGTCTGTCTTCTGGGGTAGTAATCCCGCACAAATTCAAGGCACCTGCCTTTACAAAGTACGACGGGGCATCCTGTCCTAAGCTGCATCTCAGGTCTTACACAAGGAGGATCCAGCCCTACACGGCTGACAAGAATTTATGGATTCACTTCTTTCAGGATAGTCTGTCTGGAACCCAACTCGACTGGTTCTATCAACTGAATGGAGCTAACATCCGCATCTGGGAGGATTTGGCCATTGCATTCTACAAGCAGTACCAGTACAATGCCAACCTTGCTCCCACGCGTACTCAGCTTCAGGGGATATTTATGAGTACAGAAGAAGGTTTCAAAGAATATGCTCAAAATGGAGGGACCTTGCTGGAAGGGTACAACCACCTCTGACTGACCGCGAGCTCGTCGACATGTTCTTGGGGACCCTGTCTGGTCCATTCTTCAACCACCTGATTGGGAATTCTGCTGCTGGGTTTACAGATCTGATCTTGACCGGGGAAAGAATAGAAGTTGGCATCAAGTCGGGGAAAATACAGAATGGTGACTCCTCGAACACTGAGAAGAAACCATCCAAGAGAGAATCTAGTGTTGTCTATGGCTCAAGAGGGCAGAATAGGTCCGAACACCGCCAAGACGTCAACGTGGTGGTTATTGCAAAACCGGCCGGCGCTCCTCAGCGTCACAATCAGCAAAGGGAAGAGAGACCCAAAAGGCAATTCACTCCCCTCGGTATGACCTTGTCACAGATATTGCCACAGTTGCTGGAAACCAAGTTGGTAACTCTCATGGACCGTCCAAAGAATCCCAACAGGACGCCTTCAAGGTATAACCCCAATGTTCGTTGCGCTTATCATTCTGACAGCCCGGGGCATGCCACAGATGATTGTTGGACTTTGAGAAACAAGGTTCAGGATCTGATTGACGCAAAGGAAGTCCAGCTCGACTCTCCAGAGGCTCCCAATGTGACCACCGCTCCCCTGCCCAAACATGGCTAAGATTGGAAACTTTTGTTCATTTGAATGTTCAGATTGTAATTTTCTTTGATTGTTCAAACATTTTATTTCATGTCAAACTTGGTTATTTCATTAATGCATTACACATGTCTGTTTTGAAGTAATTATTTCATATTCACTATATTGCAAATTGCTTTCATTTTTCTGTGATGATCAACTCTCAATTAAAAACTCTAAGCCTCTTGAGGGAGGATGACGAAAACGATACCACGATCTTTACAGTATGCTTTTGAACAGACCCCGCTGATGAGGTACAGGCATTGTTTCAATTCCTAAACACTGGAGTTATAAGGAAGATAATCCCTCGTCAACCCCTCTGAGCCAAAGAAGTAGGAGTTTTTCTTTTCGAAATTTAAAACCCTTAATAATAACCTGGGGCAGGGTAGTTCTCTCAGTTGATCCAAGTGCATAACGAATGACACCAAAGAGGTCCTTATAAAACAAAGAAAGACAATGATGGTCCCGAACAATCATAAAGACAGGCAGTCATTACTTCTCAAAATAAAAACCCATTAAGTCAAAACCTATGAAGGAGACTTACAAAACTGGGGCATCCCGCTGAATGTAATTCCAAAAAGGAAATAGCTCAGGCAAAAAAAACAGGGATAACAAAATCAAGAAAGAAAAAGAGGTCATACAAACCCTTAACAAAAAAGGAAATGACTGCCCATTCAAAATAAACTGTCAATATCCGAACCATCACTGGAGCATCAAAGCAAAGACTCGAACAAGGCCTAACGCACGATCAACTGAGTTTAGGATCGAAGAACATCACGAAGAGCGGGTGGGTACAAATGAAATTTGAGCCTTTATCCTTTGTTTCTTAAACCGTGAACCGGGCCACGTTACAACCCTAAAAAGTCCTAGCTGAAGCATGGGCTAGTTCGAAAGCATACTGTTACAAGGGTATCCTGACTCCTTAAGGCTCGCAGTAAAATAACGAGTTTGACATCACAGTTTACAAAAGAACTCACTTGTTTTATTAAAAAAAACTGCATTTTCAAAAAAAAAACTTCAAGACAGACATAAGCTTTGCATTTTTAACATAACTTTGTTTACATATGACTTTTTGTTCGAACAGCAGAGAAATTCGCACGAAAAGTATCTGATGAACAAAAGCACCTCCATTCAAGGGGCATGGCATGATCATTGTCCAACATCTGGGGCAGTTAGGTCAAGATTCAAAATCTCTCAAAAGGCCAACCAGCTTGGGGCAAATCTCCATCTGAATCACTTGGGGGCATTGAACGATCAAACAAAGATCTTCTGGTAGTAGGGCAACACAATGCTACTGACAGGGGCACCTCCCTACATCCTGAGAGCGTGGACATAGTCGAAAAAAATACTACGCGCAATCAAAGACCCGCTAGGTTGACACACCTAGGCAAAAATAAGGGCTTCCCGACGAATACAAAGGGTTCGGGCAAAAATAAGGGATGAAATGAAAAAAATTTGTACACCCGGCAAGTCGAAAACCTGAAAAGGCGTCTTGGGCAAAAATGGGTATCCCGGTGGACTGAAAACCGGAAAGGGCGGTCCAGGCAAAAACTAGGGATCAAAGCGTACGACTATGTCCCGTCATCTCATCACTTGCCTACCAGAAGAAGATTTGTCAATCGGCAGTTATCGAGCACTTCCACAGGTACTTTCTCCCGCAGAAACTGGGGCAATGAGAATTGTCTAAACGATCTGGTTGCTCTGTCCACTGAGGTACCAAGGTAAGTTCGGCTGAAGAATGCGACCAAGATACCTTCACTCCCTGCAGAGCGAACGCGTCTCCCCAGGTTTTATTCAAAGGTTATTTCTCCATCAGAGCTTATAATCCTCAGCTAAAAGCCACGGAAAGATCGTCCTCGGCGAAGTCTTCCTATCCCCAGCGGAGTTCATCAAATCTCCCAACATAACTTATCAACGGTATCCCCAGCGGAGTTATCTTCATCAAACCTCAGCGAAGTACCTCTCTTTCCCCACAGAGTTACCTCCCCGCAGAGTAATCTATTCGCCAAGTTTATTCCCCAACGGAGTTATCTTCTCCTACCGGTATTCTTGCAATCATCATCCCCAACAGAAATGAAGAATCTCACTCTTCAACATCAGCCCAGGATTTGACTTCCCGGCATCCGTCAAGGATCTATTTTCCTAGACAAAGATACATTCATAAACATCACATTGTTATACATCATGATACATGCATATACGCATCATATCATACAATCTCATATGTTGAAAAATATTATTGCTTGATCCATATCATGCATTACATATGACTGACCTTTACTTTTCAGGAAGGATACAGTTAAAAGATCAGCTATGTAGACGAATACAGTCAAAAGAGACCAACCCAGTCAAAGAATACAAATCCAGTTAAATCAATGCCTAAAGATTTCTCTGATACAACCCGTTGTTATAGACACCCGTCGTCATAGACACTCGTCGTTATAGACACCCGTCGTTATAGACACCCGTCGTCATAGACACCTGTCGTCATAGACACTCGTCGTCATAGACACTCGTCGTTATAGACACTCGTCGTTATAGACACTCGTCGTTATAGACACTCGTTGTTATAGACATTCGTCGTTATAGACACTCGTCGTTATAGACACTCGTCGTTATAGACACTCGTCGTTATAGACACTCGTCATTATAGACACCCGTCGTTATAGACACCCGTCGTTATAGACACTCGTCGTTATAGACACCCGTCGTTATAGACACTCGTCGTTATAGATACTCGTCGTTATAGACACTCGTCGTTATAGACACTCGTCGTTATAGACGCTCGTCGTTATAGACGCTCGTCGTTATAGACGCTCGTCGTTATAGACACCCGTCGTTATAGACACCCGTCGTTATAGACACCCGTCGTTATAGACACCCGTCGTTATAGACACCCGTCGTTATAGACACCCGTCGTTATAGACACTCGTCGTTATAGACACTCGTCGTTATAGACACTCGTCGTTATATACACCCGTCGTTATAGACACTCGTCATTAAAGACCACCCGTCCATGAAGATAACCTGTCAGTAGAGACAACTCACCAACATTTCTGTATTCCAGACTCGATTCTTGTATCCTGTCAGGGGACGTCTGAAGAGTTTGAAGATCTGATTCCTGTATCTTGCCAGGGTGTATCTGTTGACGACTATATTCCAGACTCGATTCCTGTATCTTGCTAGGGCACGTCTGAAGAGTTTGAAGATCCGACTTCTGTATCTTGCCAGGGTGTATCTATTGACGACTGTATTCTCCGGACTCGATTCCTGTATCTTGCCAGGGCACGTCTGAAGAGTTTAAAGATTCGATTCATGTATCCAGCCAGGGCACATCTACATAAAGGGTTTGAAGATCAACTCTTGTAACAGGCCAGGTAATTATTTTTCTTTCTCAAGTACGCAAGTTCTCGCTAAGGAATCTCTTACACGATCGACAACCTCCCGATGGCATCTATAAGCCCATCTCTCCACTTACCAACAGTCTCTAGATGGCATCTATAAGCCCATCCTCCTATCCATCATCTCTCAACATGGCATCTGTAAGCCCATTCCCTACATCATACTGCTAACACACTCTATGTGAGCGCAAATTTCTGGGCACTTTAGTGTTCAATCATCTTCCACCTTCGGATCACGAAAGGCACGCAAGCCAATCTACATCCTCAGATTTAAGAAGATTGAACAGAGGCAACTGTTGTACCCCAAAATTTGCCCTCCCATATTTCTCAAAATATTTCAAGAAAAATTCACAAGTCCAACCCGGTGCGTCATATTCAGGTATTTTTTCGCCAAGATATCTCTGATAACGTATTCTCAAATTCAGGTTTGGCTCAAGAGTCAATTCTTTAAAGAAGGTATCCGAATGTGTGAGTTTTCTCGAAGAAATATGGTGAAAAAGTGTGCTGAAAGTGCAGTTTTTACGCGCTAAAAAATTCATAACTTGAATATCGTGGCTCGTTTTGAACCCGTTCCGGTGGCCAAAATTCCGTCTTGATATTATCTACGTTTTCATCTCTCACGGCTGGAAGCCAATTCCAATCAGAAGGTCTTCAAAAATGTGGATTTATCAAGTATTTTCATACAGAAAATTTGTGACAGAAGTTTATTTGCGTCATGTTCAGAAAATCATAACTTGGTCGATTTTCATCGTATCGAGCTGGTTCCGGCGCCAAAATTTCACAAATTGAGTTGGCTACATTTTCACAGAAGGTATTGAGTTCAAACGGTATTCAAAAGGCCTTCGTTTTTTACTCAGAGTGCGTGACGCGCCGAAAATCCTGAATGCTGAATATTATTTCATCTGGGTCGAAACTTCGAAAATTCATAACTCGGTCAATTTTTATCGGATTGGGCTCATATTTTTACACAAGGTCCCTGACTCGTAGATCTACAACTTTGCTTCAAAAGTCGAGACCGGATTATGCTCCGATCAATACCAGTTTTTTATTGAAGAACGTGTCAGAGTCGACACTGGAGCCCAAAATAAGTTTGTCTGAGCTGAAACTTCAAAAATTCATAACTAATTCACCGTTTATCCGATTGAGCCGATTTTCAGACAGGAGTTAGTTCTCGATGTCAGCTACATTTTGTTTTCACATTTCAACTTCAAAAATTGCACTTAAGTCCCTGCGATTTAACCTGGAAGGTGACGAACTCAAGTGAACATTGGAGGCCCAATTGCACATTCAAAGCCCATTTTCTTTACCCTAATTTCCATTATATAATCACCTTCTTTCCACACAAACCAGAGAGAGGAGGAAAAGAGAGAAAAAACCTTGCCACAACACTGTTAGAATATCAAATTCTTTCAAGAACCCTAAAACATTGAAATCCTTATTACAAATCCCTCTCTCACCACAAACAAGTCATCACGGTTACAAACCAACACCTCACTACTTCTTCAGTAAGGGTAAGGCTGGCTTGATCTCCATGATCCAAAAGGCATAAAAGCATTCAGGTCACTAATTTTCCAGTAAGGGTAAGATTGATTTGATCTCCATGATCAAAAGGGTATAATCATTCATACATGTCATATTGTGCCTAAACATTAAATTTCTTCATATATTGGCTTTATTTGCATTTTATGATTTTATTTAATGTGTTCATGAGATTCAACACTGCAGATTTAGACAGGATCCCATGCAGGTTCATTAAGGAATGTTGAGGCCAAAACACAAATGGCCAAAAGCCAAAAGCCAAATGGCCAAAGTAGAACAACTTATGCATGAAACCCAATCCAATGGCCAAAGAATGCAGACCACGGTACTCAGGAGTCAATGAACACGCACGTGATGCCAGAAAGTCAAACAAGGTTTTTTGTCTAATGGGCCAAATTACTTCCAAAAAACCTCCTAAATGGGCCTGATACCCCTCATGGTTTGCATCAATTTTTAATTTTTAATTTGTTTTTCTTTCTTAATTCTATTAATTATTTTAATTGTTTTCTTTAATTTCATAAATTAATTTTTATAAATAAAAAAATCAGAAACTAAAATATGTTTAATTAATATTTAAATTAATTTATTTTGTAAATAAACTCTAACAATTAACTTAGTTAATTTAGGTTTTAAAACTTTAATATTTTCTTAAATTAATAAAATATGTAGAAATTAGGGTTTTTTAACCTTTTCATTTTTTTTAACAAATAATTTTCTCATCATTATTATTATTATTAATTACTAAATATTTTGTAAATAAATATGTAAATAATTAATTAGCATAAATTAGGTTTTAAACTTTAACCTTTTCTTTAATAATTAAAAATATTTAGAACTAGGGTTTCCTTCTAATTTTAAATTCTTTTCTTATTTCATTAAATACAAAAAACATAAAAAACACTTTCTTTTCTTTCTTTAAATAATTATTAGGCTTTAATTTAATTTAATTTCAAGCAAAGGGTCAAAACCCTTGGACGTCCTAATTTTAATTCTTTTCGCGCATTATTTTCTTATCAATTATTATGTAACTGCTTTCCGGATGTAATAGTAATTAGGTTTACCGCATTTATTTACTTTCCGCATCTTTTATCAAAAACGGGTTTTTATATTTTGGCGATGTATAGACCCGCGCCTTGTAATAGCGTAGCTTTTAGCTTTCCGTCTTTTAATTTTCCGCACCTTTAAATTCTAAATTGCATGAAAGAATGAATGGCTAATTAAAAACAAAGCGTAGCTCACCATAACATGTTCAAAGATAATTGCTAAACTGAAAACAACACACAGATTCACACACCACTTCTAGGGTACGCCTCACTGTTGCCTTACCTTTGAAACGTGGTCGTCGAGTATAGGACGTTTTAGTAAGTCCTTATGTCCATGATCCAGTTGCCTCGAAACGGTTGCCTCGGATTAAAAAGGGATCAATGGCATAAGGTTAGCTTCTAAGGTGTCCTATTGTTACTCTGGTGACCACACTGTCCCTACAAACGAATTGACCCGAATACCTCCAACGACGGTGCTACCTATCTCTCAATGGTGGGATAGCACTATCTTAAGGACTCTTACACAGCTTAATTCCTTAAAGTAGGTAGATCTCATGGGTACTTGCTCTTTTCAAAAACAAACAAAACATCTTTTCACACTGACACTTTCAAAATGTTTTCAAGTAAATTTTTCATACACTCTTGAGGAGAGATACAAGAGTTACTTAGAAATATTTTAAACGAAACTTTTTCAAACCCACTCACACTTTGAAAAGCAAACACTTTTGAAAACACAATGAGCAAGTATCTAAGAGCCCATGGATAACCATGGATAGAAAGGGTGCTAACATCTTCCCTTTCTATAAATCTACCTCCCGAACCGAGAGACAATCTCATAAGGAATTTTGCTGTGCTTTTGTCCTGTCCATGTTGGAGAAAATAAAAGACGGTGGCGACTCTTGCTTCCGCGACATTTCGCGAACCAGCGTTAAACAGTCAGTTCCAGATCCACCGATCACAGTAATCATCTTGGTATTAACCTTTGTCCTGAAAAGACAAAACGTTAGTTGTGCGTAATATTATGATGTATGACATGCGAGATGTTCTCAGAATAAGTGAGATTGTATGTTCATGATGCGTATATGCATGCTATCATGCATGAAGATGTGATGTTTATGAATGTATGTTTTTGTCTAGGAAAGTAAATCCTTGACGGGTGCTGGGAAGTCACATCCTGGGCTGATGTTGAATAATAGTGCTTTGTTGTTTCCGCTGGGGATGATGGTTGCAAGAATACTGGTAGGAGAAGATAACTCCATTGGGGAATAAACTTGGCGAATGGATTACTCTGCGGGGAGAAAATTACTCTAGCGATCTTGCTGGGGAACAATACTCTGTGGGAATAGAGGTACTTTGCTGGGATGTTGATGATAACTCTGCTGGGGATGCCGTCGTTATGTTGGAAGTTTTAATAGACTCTGCTGGAGATAAGAAGACTTCGCCGAGGACGATCTTTCCATGGCTTTTGGCTGAGGATAATCCAGTTATATCCTGGTAGGGAAATAACCTTTGAATAAAGCCGGGAGACGCGTTCGTGCTCTGCAGGGGATAAGCTTCCTGAATCTACTGGGGATAAGCTTACTGCTGGGGAGATGATTCAGCTTTCCTGGGGAAACCTTCAGACTGGACTTTCCTGGGGAAATCTTGAACTGTATTGGTGAAGTGACTCCATTGAATGTCTGGTATACCATCGGGGAACAATCTTAGATCAAGATTGTCGGGGATGCTTGCTTAGGAATGTTTGTATATTGCGCTGGGGAATGTTGAGATCTGCTGGAGGATACCCAACTTCTTTGAGGTTGACAGGATAACTCTGCTTGGGGAGTGTTGCTGACTTGCTGGCTCATTCTCTGGGGAATTAAGACATCTTGGTTATGTTCTTCAGTTGAACTTACCTTGGTACCTTGGTGGACAGGGCAACCGGATCATTTGGACAACTCATTATTGCCCCAGTTTCTGATGTTACCTGTGGAGGTGCTTGGTGACTGCCGATTGACAAATCTTCTTTTGATAGGCAAGTGACGAGATGACAGGACATAGTCGTACACTTTAATCCCTAACTTTTGCCTGGACCGCCCCTTCGGGTTTTCAATCCACCGGGATACCCTTTTTTGCCCAAGCCGCCTTTTCGGGTTTTCGGCTTGCCGGGTGTACAGATTTTTTCTATTTCATCCCTTATTTTTGCCCGAACCCTTTTGGTTCGTCGGGAAGCCCTTATTTTGCCTAGGTGTGTCAACCTAGCGGGTCTTTGATTATGCGTAGTATTTTTTCTGACTATGTCCATGCTCTCAGAATGTAGGGAGTTGCCCCTGTTAGAAGTGTTTTGCCATGCCACCAGAAGATGTTTGATCAGGCAAGATTCGTTGTTGGGAATTCATGTCCAATGCCCCAAGTGGCTCAGGCGGAGGTTTTCCCCTGGCTGTTTGGCATCTTGAGAGATTCCTTGAATCTTGACTGGACTGCCCCAGATGATGGACAATGATCAGGCCATGCCCCTTGATTGGAAGTGTCTTTGTTCACTAGATATTCTTCGTGCGAATTTCTTTGCTGTTCAAACAAAAAGCCATATACAAACAGAGTTATGTTAAAAATGCAAGGCTTATATCTGTCTTGAAGTTTTTTGCGAAAATGCATTTTTTAGTAAAAACAAGTGAATTTTGTAAAACTGTGATGTCAACTCGTTATTTTACCATAAGCCTTAAGGAGTCAGGATACCTTTGGTAATAGTATGCTTTCGAACTAACCCATGCTTCAGTTAGGACTTTTAAGGGTTGTAGCGTGGCCTGGTTCACGGTTTAAGAAACAAAGGATAAAGGCTCAAATTATTTGTACCCACCCGTTCTTCGTGATGTTCTTCAAACCTAAGCTCAGTTGATCGTGCGTTAGACCTTGTTTGAGTCTTTGTCCTGATGTTCCAATGATGGTTCAGATATTGATGATTTATTCTGAATAGGCAGTCATTTTTTTGTTTTTGTTGAGGGTTTGTATGACCTCTTTCTTTTTGATTTCACTATCCCTAAATTTTGCCTGAACTGTTTCTTTTGTGATTACAGTCAGCGGGATGCCCCAGTTTTGTAAGTCTCCTTCATAGGTTTTGACTTATTGGGTTTTTATTTTTGAGATATAATGACTGCCTATCCTTATGATTATTCAGAATCATCACTGTCTTCTTTTTTTTTGTAAGGACCTCTTTGGTGCCATTTGTTATGCACTTGGATCAACTGAGAGAACTACCCTGCCCCAGGTTATGATAAAGGGTTTTAATTTTCGAAAAGAAAAACTCCTACTTCTTTGGCTCAGAGGGGTTGACGAGGGATTATCTTCCTTATAACTCCAGTGTTTAGGGATTGAAACAATGCCTGTACCTCATCAGCGGGGTCTGTTCAAAAGCATACTGTAAGGATTGTGGTATCGTTTTCGTCATCCTCTCTCAAGAGGCTTAGAATTATTAATTGATAGTTGATCATCACAGAAAAAAAAATGAAAGCAGTTTGAGTATAGCGAATGCGAATATATCGCTTCAAAACAGACATACGCGACGCATTAATGAAATAACAATGTTTAACATGAATAAATGTTTGAACAATCAAAAGAAAAATTACAACTTGAAATTTCTGATAAACAAAAGCTTCTTAGTTTGCACTAGTCATCTCGGATGGAAGATTCTCAGCAGCAGATTTTCATTTTGCCGTCCGGCATAAACTCCGGCACCCCCCTGTCAATCAAGTCTTGGGTCTTGTTCCTCAGAGCCCAGCAATTGTTTGTGTTATGTCCCAGACTGTCAGCGTGGTATGCGCACCTTTCATTGGGATGATAGGTAGGAGCGGAAGTGTTTGGACTCCGGAAAGGAACCCTTAGTGTAATCAGCCCTGCCTTCAACATTTGCGGTAGCGCTTGAGTTAGTGACATGTTGAGCTCGGTGAATTGCCTTTTGGGCTTGTCCGGCTGGCTCTGATCAACCTGTTGTTCTTGGCGAGGTCGTTGTTGGACCTGTGAAGTGGTAGCAGCTTGGAGAGGTCTATTCATTGGACCAGACCTTTGACTTCTTGGGGGCTGATTACCGGTTTGGTCCCCATCCCTGACTGCTGGCTTCATACTGATGTATTTGTCTTGATGAAGCAGGTTGATCACAGTTCTCAATTCTTCTTGCTTCCGAGCCAAGCCTTGGATAAGAGCCATTTTCCCCAGCATCTGGGTTTTTATAGTATCTACCTCAGCTTGTAGACGTTTCAGTCGTTCGTCCTTGTCATCATCGGGGCTTTGCTTGGCCGAATTCCCCATAAGGAGTGTCCTCAACTCTTCCTGCCCCTTGGATAGGCTTAAGAAGATCTCCCTGAACTGAGTCTCTTGAGCATGAGGACCCTGGTTATCTTGTTGGGAAGCCATTGCTGAAATAAACAGTGCAGAAGGTGAGTGACCTGTCAAAAAGGGTACCTGTAATGCAATGATATGTATGTATGCATGCGATGTTTTCAAGGATCTCGCGGGGTAAACAAGAAAATTGTTAGAGTTTGCATTTTTGCAGCTTGATGGAAGGCACTGCATATTGTTGAGAGTCCTTCTTCAAGGGTCAAGGCTCACCATATCGAGTGGGTCATAGCCCCTGACAACCTTGGCTAGAGGAAAATAAATCCCCTTTTGCCCCTTGCTAGACATTTTGATTCATCATGACCTGCATCACAAGCCCTTGAGATCCTTGAAATGGGTTAGTCCTTATGTAGGATGTATGCAATGGTATGATGGTATGGTATGATGTTATGCTATGCGTGGAGTAATGTAGGTAAACCCTGTTATGAGTCCAGATTAAGGACTGTAAACAAAACCTGCGAGAAATTCAAGTGTCAGATAACAAGCATGCAAGTAGTCAAGTATGAAAGCACACAAGTCACGCAAGACAGCCCTTAGAGTTTAGGCCAGCATGGGGTCTAGGTATTACCCTCTTTCAGTTTGTTGGTTAAGACCTATCCTATCAGAAGTAACCGGGTTCTAGAGGATCCCAATATTATTGACTACCCTCAATCGGTCATAACTCCAGCATCGCAATCTTTTCTTGCGGCAAGAACCATCACGAGAGTTTAGCCTCAATGGGCGTAGCATACTACTACTGTTCTATTGGCCAAGTTGAGTCATTTAAGGTTCTAAGGTCGGTTGGTGCTTAATGACTCCTCAGAAGACCCATATTCTCCTCGTTGCGACACAAGGGATATCGGTACAGACCAAGGTGCCACACCAACGTAGCCACTGCTTCACCCATGTCGGTCTACGCCGGACAGGTCCCTCACAGCTTATGCTACCTAACAGGGTGTCCCCAGATCCGGGTTAGGATCTATGTAACTCCGATGCAACCCACAATAATAAAGCAAACAAAGCACAACAATTGAAAACACAGTTATGAACTATCCTAAGGTACACCTCACTTTATAAGAATTTCCCCAGCAGAGTCGCCAGTTCTGTGATCGGTGGATCTGGAACTGACTGTTTAAAGCTGGTTCGTGAAATGTCGCGGTAAGCAAGAGTCGCCACCGTCTTTTATTTTCTCGAACATGGAAAGGACAAAAGCAATGAAAAATTCCTTATGAGATGGTTTCTCGGTTCGGGAGGTAGATTTATAGAAAGGGAAGGTGTTAGCACCCTTTCTATCCATGGTTATCCATGGGATCTTAGATACTTGCTCATTGTGTTTTCAAAAGTGTTTGCTTTTCAGTTGTGAGTGGGTTTTGAAAAAGTTTCGTTTAAAGTTTCAGATCGACTCTTGTATCAGTCCTCAAGAGTGTTTGAAAAATTGTTTTTGAAAGCTTTTTGAAAAGTGTCGGTGTGAAAAGAAGTTTTTGATTTGTTTTGAATTAGAGCAAGTATCTACGAGTCATCTACCTACCCTAAGGAATTAGGCTGTGTAAATGTCCTTAAGGTAGCGCCATCCCACCATTGAGAGGTAGGTAGCACCACCGTTGGAGGTGTTCGGGTCAATTAGTTTATAGGGACAGTGTGGTTACCAGAGCAACAGTAGGACACCTTAGAAGCTACCCTTATGCCATGTTCATGGACATAAGGACTTACTAAAACGTCCTATACTCGACGACCACGTTTCGAGGGGCAAGGCAACAGTGAGGCGTACCCTAAGAGTGGTGTGTGAATTCGTGTGTTATTTTCATGTTAATATTTGTCTTTGATCATGCATTGAATGAGCTACGCTTTGATTTTATTTGGGTCATTCATTCTTTCATGTGATTAGCAGTTTAAAGGTGCGGAAATTAAAATGCGGAAAATAAAGGTCCTACGCTATTACAAGGCGCAGGTCTATACATCGCCAAATTAACAAAGACCCGTTTTTTTAATAAAATGCAGAAAGTAAATAAATTTCCTAATTACTATTACAAGGCTTTGGGGCAATTACATAATATTTAAAAGAAACATAAGAATACGCGTGCGAAAAGAAATTGGAATCGAGTGTTCGAGGGCGTTGGACCCTTTAAAGAAATTAAATTGAAATTGAAAGTTAATTAATTGTTTAATGAGAAAAGAAGTTATTTTTTATGTTTTTTGTATTTAATGGAAATAAAGAGAATTAATTAAAAATTAGAAATTAAATAAAACCCTAGTTCTAAATTGTTTTTAATTATTAAAGAAAAAATGTTTAAGTTTTAACCTAATTTACCCTAATTATTTAATGACATGTTTATTTACAAAATAATTAATAGTTAATAATAATAAGAATAAGAAGAAATTATTTTATTAAGAAAAAAGAAAAAAATGCTAAAAAACCTAATTTCTACATATTTTAGTTATTAAGAAAACATTAAAATTGAAAATCTAAAATTAAACTAAATTGATTATTAGAATTTATTTACAAAAACTATTAAGGAATTAAAAATTAAATAAGCATGTTTTATTTTTTGATTTCTGATTTTTATTTTATTATGAAAATTGATTTTTGTGAATTAGATAAAATAATTAAAAGAATTTAAGAGAGAAAATCAAATAAAAATAAGTGAGAAAAAATGTGCAAACCATGGGGTGTTCAGACCCAATTTTGGAGGTGTGTTTGAGAAATTTGGCCCAAGAAATCTGGCCCTTTTTTACTTTCTGGAATTGTGTATGGATCCTTGGACTAGCGCGTATGGTAGGCTGCACATGCTGGCCTTTGGATTGATCATGAAGCCACTTGTCAAGCCTGGGTGTTGGGATGCATGATGGTCTTTTGAGAGAGGCGCTACGCTGGAACATGTTAATGAAAAAAATGTGAAATATACAAGGGGACCTGGGAATCGAACCCAGGTTCCAATACCTGCAAGCCAACGCATCTACCAACCGTGCCAACGCGCATACTTGTTAGTTTAGTGGAACCTGATTAATGTATATGAAAACAAACGTTATTGGTATAAAACAAAAATCAAGCGCGAAGATTTGAATCTCCCAGTCACGTATGGACACGCCAGCTTCGTCTTCACCTTTTTGCCTGTAAACAAAAGTAAATAGCGGGAGTTTTAAACCCCCACTAAGCTTCAACCTGAAAAATAGCGATTAGGTGATAGTCAAAAAGAAAAAGGGCGCGAGGTGTGGGTTCCATTCGTTTGAAGGTCCTGATTCCATTGGCATAGGTTTTAAGGCTTAATTTTACCAGATGAATGAAACCCTCTTTCAAAGTTTCTGAAACCCTAATACACGTCCATGGTGGATTCTTATACAGGCCTTATTAGTTCAATCAAAGCATGCCATTAGCTTCAAAACACTCATGTTAGTACAAATCAACAACAAAAATGCATGAATAATGCCTAGAAATCAAAACACGATCATGGAAATTTTGATGAAAAGTAAAACTCAGTTATACCAATTCCTTGAGTATGGAGGGTTGGTTTCGATTGCAAAAGCTTCCTGGTCGTGTCAGGAGTGTATTGGAATGGCTTTTAGGTCTTGAAACGTGCAGCAACTATGAAAACAGTTTTCAATTTTTTTGTCAAAAATGCAAGTTTGTTCCTTTGTTCTGAGTGCAGCTTCTGTGTCTAAGGCATTAGGATTATGTTTGCATATGTATGTAGATGGAATTAGGTTAGAAAAACCAAGCCCAAAGTCTTTGAATCAATGCTTTGAATATTTGATTTTGTCAAATCTTTTCCAATCCTTTTTGCCATGGAAACTTGCCTATTTTGGAAGATTTTGTCTCTTGAGATTGGTACACGAGATATTGAGTCATAATGGATGAAAATGCTGCACAAAAAGATTCAAAACACATGATTTAGTATTTTTCTCATAATTAATTTTAATTAAATGAATTAATAGGATTAAAAATTCAATTAATTAATTAAAAATAAGAAAATAACTCCCTTTTAGCTTAATGGGTCGTGCATAGCCTTTGGGTAATGATTCATGGAAGAAATTGAGGCCCATTAGCAATTTTGAGGCATTTGAAGCAAAGTTGACTTTTCAAAATTCCCAAAAATTTCCCAACTTCCACAAGGCATATCTTGCTCAATGTTTAAGCTTTGATCATGTTCTTGGACATTTTGGAAAGGTCTTGAAGTCCTCTAACCAATGACTTTGGTCCCATGTCATTTTGATTTTACAATCTCAATTATGGTCTTTGACTTAAAGTGCCTTTTTGTTGACTTTTGAAAATGACCTATAATGTTGAAATTGATAACTTTTTGTGAGAGTATTTCTTGGACTTGAAGTGTGAAGATGAGTTGTAGGAAATGTCATTCTCTTCAAAATGAGCTTTGGATGGAATTTTTCTGATAAACCATGTGGAAGTTATGCCCTGGTCAATTTGCAGTTGACTTTTTCAATTGTCCAAAAATAGAAACTTTTGCATCTTGAGACTTTTTGAGCCATGCTTTGAGAATCATGATCAAGAATTGATCAAATGATGTTTGTGGCTTCAAAATAAGATGTTGACCAAAAAATTCGACTTTTGACTGTCAAATGACCATTTTGCCCCTGCAGTTGACTGTGGAGCAATTAGGGTTTTTGACTGTGCAATTTGGTGCTGTGAGTCTTGAAACTTGGCATATGGATGCTTGACAATGTTTATAGGCATGTGGGACTTGTTTGGACCCTTGGAAACTTCAATTTCTTTGTCAGAACCAAAACCCTAATTTTTTTACTGTTAGGAGGCAATTGGACTGTGCAACCCTTGGGAGATTTTGAAGCATGCTCTTAGCAAACCTTGAAGAATATGGGAGGGCAAATTTTGGGGTACAACAAGGATCCTCACGGACAACGGAACCAATCTGAACAATACTATGATCACCGCTCCATGCGAACAGTTCAAGATTTATCATCACAATTAATCTCCCTATCGGCCGAAGATGAACGGTGTTGTTGAAGCTGCGAACAAAAACATCAAGAAGATCATTCAGAAAATGACAGTCACCTACAAGGACTGGCATGAGATGTTACCGTTTGCTCTGCATGGATATCGTACCACGGCATGTACCTCAACAGGAGCAACCCCATTTTCTTTGGTATATGGCATGGAAGCTGTCCTACCCATGGAAGTTCAGATTCCTTCTTTAAGGATTATGAAGGACGCTGGTTTGAGTGAAGACGATTGGATTCAGACCCGACTTGATCAACTCAATTTGATCGACGAGAAGCGACTCACTGCTGTTTGCCATGGTCAGACGTACCAAAAACGGATGATCAAGGCTTTCAACAAGAAAGTCAGACGTCAAGTATACCAAGTCGGAGATCTCATAATCAAGCGGATTATCTTGCCGCAAAGTGATCCCAGGGGCAAATGGACTCCTACTTACGAAGGACCATTTGTAATCAAGAGCATCTTTTCTGGTGGTGCAATGATTCTGACCACCATGGACGGCGATGATTTGCCGCACCCTGCGAATGCAGACATAGTCAAAAGATACTACGCATAAAATCACCCGACAAGTCGAAAACCCGAAAGGGCGACTTGGGCAAAAATGGGCATCCCGGTGAACTGAAAAGCCGAAAGGGCAGTTCAGGCAAATATTAGGGATAAAACAAAAAAAAATCTGTACACCCGGCAAGTTGAAAACCCGAAAGGGTGACTTGGGAAAAAAAGGGTTACCCGGTGGATTGAAAACCCGAAAGGGCGATCCAGGTAAAAGTTAGGGAATTAAAGCGTATGACTGTGTCTCGTCGGATCACTTTAAAGAACAATCTCTTCATCAACAAGCTCCGAGCTTCTGATCAATCCAATCATCGGCGGATGAAGCAGCGAAAGGACAGACATTCAGAGTTGTGAAGGCTATAGCAGAATGGGAATCCCATAGAATTGTTACACATAGCCATCTTTCTTTTGTATAAAATTTTTCAATTTTTTTTTACAACAACATCCTCTTACTAGGATGAGTGTCTCCTTTGTACAAAGATACTCATAAAAAGTTAATACAAACACTTTTCCAAATACAGAAATTTGCTTTGTCTTTTGCTTTTTACACTTATGTTTTATTTGAGAAACGTCCAATGTTTTGTTAAAAAGGCATATGTATTTGAACATAATCATTTTCTTACAAATCAGGAAAGATGATTGCTGATAGGTTAAAGGTACAAATAGATATCTTGATTCCCTTTCCGAAAGAATCCCCAGCGGAGTTAAACTCTAAATTCCTCAACAAGGTTAAACTTCAGGATCCTCAGCAGAACAAAAGCTTCCTCAAAGCTGATTTCCCCAGCCAGAGAGCCTTCCAAACTTAATTCTCCTCAGAGTTAAGTTTCAGTTTCTCCAGTGGAGCCCTAAAAATCTGAAAATCCTATCCCCAGTGAAGTCAAAGTTGTTAATCCCCAGCGGAGATAAAACTTCCGAATATCAATCCCCAGCGGAACTAGACTAGTGAACATTCTCCCCACAAAGATACTTCCCATCAGATTAAAGATTCTCAGTCTCACTCCTCCAGCATGAGTCTCCCAGGTTCTGAACTCCCCAGTAGAGATCATCAGAATTCTCATTCCCCATAAATCACCAAGGATTTTCAATCCCCATCAGTGGCCCTGAAATCGCTCAACCATTGAAGATCTTGCTCCCCAAGCAATCGACAGTCAACAAGGATGTCCAAAGATTTACAATCCCTAACATTTGTCAAGGATTTATCCTCCAAAACAAATTACATTTCAAGTTTCAAATTCCTTCATCACCTGCTGGAAGTTACAACCACCAACAGAATAACGGACAATTGAAGCTCCTAAAAATCTGTTCCTCTCAAGAATGAAGATTCTCATCCTTAAAACCTCAGAAGATTGATATACTCCCAGTTTCTGACCCTTAACAGAATGAAGACTCTCATCCTTAAAACCTCAAGATTGGTATACTCCCAGTTTCTGACCCTTAACAGAATGAAGACTCTCATCCTTAAAACCTCAGAAGATTGGTATACTCCCAGTTTCTGACCCTTAACAGAATGAAGACTCTCATCCTTAAAACCTCAGAAGATTGGTATACTCCCAGTTTCTGACCCTTAACAGAATGAAGACTCTCATCCTTAAAACCTCAGAAGATTGGTATACTCCCAGTTTCTGACCCTTAACAGAATGAAGACTCTCATCCTTAAAATCTCAGAAGATTGGTATACTCCCAGTTTCTGACCCTTAACAAAATGAAGACTCTCATCCTTAAAACCTCAGAAGATTGGTATACTCCCAGTTTCTGACCCTTAACAGAATGAAGACTCTCATCCTTAAAACCTCAGAAGATTGTTATACTCCCAGTTTCCGACCCTTAACAGAATAAAGACTCTCATCCTTAAAACCTCAGAAGATTGGTATACTCCCAGTTTCTGACCCTTAACAGAATGAAGACTCTCATCCTTAAGAACTCAGAAGATTGGTATACTCCCAGTTTCTGACCCTTAACAGAATGAAGACTCTCATCCTTAAAACCTCAGAAGATTGGTATACTCCCAGTTTCTGACCCTTAACAAAATGAAGACTCTCATCCTTAAAACCTCAGAAGATTGGTATACTCCCAGTTTCTGACCCTTAACAGAATGAAGACTCTCATCCTTAAAACCTCAGAAGATTGGTATACTCCCAGTTTCTGACCCTTAACAGAATGAAGACTCTCATCCTTAAAACCTCAGAAGATTGGTATACTCCCAGTTTCTGACCCTTAACAGAATGAAGACTCTCATCCTTAAAACCTCAGAAGATTGGTATACTCCCAGTTTCTGACCCTTAACAGATGAAGACTCTCATCCTTAAAACCTCAAAAGATTGGTATACTCCCAGTTTCTGACCCTTAACAGAATGAAGACTCTCATCCTTAAAACCTCAGAAGATTGGTATACTCCCAGTTTCTGACCCTTAACAGAATGAAGACTCTCATCCTTAAAACCTCAGAATATTGGTATACTCCCAGTTTCTGACCCTTAACAGAATGAAGACTCTCATCCTTAAAACCTCAGAAGATTGGTATACTCCCAGTTTCTGACCCTTAACAGAATGAAGATTCTCATCCTTAAAACCTCAGAAGATTGGTATACTCCCAGTTTCTGACCCTTAACAGAATGAAGATTCTCATCCTTAAAACCTCAGAAGATTGGTATACTCCCAATTTCTGACCCTTAACAGGAGGAAGACTCTCATCCTTGAAACCCCAGTAGATTGGCATACACCCAAGCTCCTGATATTCCCGACAGAATGAAGATTCTCATTCTGAAAGTGGCAGATAACCTGAGTTCCTGATACTTCCCAACAGAATGAAGATTATCATTCTCGAAGTCGCATACAACCCAAGCTCCTGATTCCCCCAACAGCGGTCCCAGGACTTCTCATGTTCAACGATCAAAAGATTCTTGCAACCCCCTGCAGCAGTCAAGGATTCACCTTCCCCGACAGCAGTCAAGAATCTATTATCTCTGGCTATCCAGGATTCATCTATCCTCAGCAAGACAGCTCATCAGCTTACATGCGCAATCATTACATTCATATCATAAACATTGATATAGCATGTATTGCATCATACATTTCATGCAACATAACTTTGTGTTTCAGCTAATATTTTACCCTTTTCAGGATAAGATTATTAAGCTTCAACTTCAACGACATACAGTTCAACAAACATTCCAGGTGGCATCTGTAAGCCCATCCCCGACAAGATTATGTCTCCCCTCCAGATGGAATCTTTAAGCCCATCTCCAAATGGCATCTCTAAGCCCATTCCCGCATCCATGTTCTAGAGAGTGCAAATTTACGGGCACTCTAGTGTCCAATCTCCTTTTACCTTCGAGACGCGAACGACAAACTTGCCAATCTAACTCTTCAGGTTCAAGAAGATTGAACAGGGGCAACTGTTGTACCCCAAAATTTGCCCTCTCTCTTTTTCACAAGAAATCACAGCTTCAGGCTTTTCCTGATTTTTCAGATTGGTTTAAGAATCGGTCAAACAGACTTTTCTCATCAGTCAGACAAAATTAGGGTTTTTTATTGATTTTGAATCAGTCAGACAAAATTAGGGTTTCTTTTGATTTGTTTGAGTTTGGCTCAGGGTTTGATCAAGCAGACGCTTCTTTAACCTTAAATCAAGAATTAGGGTTTGCACGCGCATTCTCAGAAGAATTTGAATCCACAGTGTCTTAATTGGCTGTCACACTGCTTTGACGCCTGATTTCATTTTGTTTCTCAAAACCTGAACCTCTGGATTAGAAGCTGAGGCTTCTGGTTGGAAATTTGCAGTGTTTGGTTTAATCAGTAGAAGGAAAGGCATATGGATGTTTGTTTGATTAACTGTGCAATGTTTATGGTTAATTAGAACGCCGGGTTTATTATTGGTTAATGCAAAGTTGCAAGACTACAGTGTTTATTGATTATTTATAGTTTCTAAAGTTAAGATTATTGGGAAAAACTTCCAATTATTATGACTTAAGAAATTTAAATAATTAAATAAGCAATGGCAGAAGAATTAAAAGAGATATTTGACAAAGAAAATTTGTATTCATTTTTAATTGTTTGTTACAAATATTATTTGAACACTGTAAATTTATTTACAATTGTTTACAATGATTAAAAGTAAATTAAAACTATATCCTAATTCTCTGGAAATCTTCATCTTCTACTAATTGCATCCTTTGCTCAACTGATCCTTATCTGCAAAGACAAAAAAGAAAGAAGTCAACACAGATAAATTAAAAAAAAAGCATTTTCAGACAGTTAATCATAAAAACTCATCATTAAAGATTTTGGCCGGAATCAGTTTATTCGTCCTCTCTGCAAATCGCAAGAAGATGTTTCTTCTTGGTTCACAAAGAGGAAAGCAATGTTTTACAAGCATATGAATTATTTTTGCAAAATGCACAAAGCTAAATTACAAAGTGCAAACTGAAATACCAAACAAACTGCATATGCCAAACAATTACAAAGTTCAAACTGAAAAGCAAGTTGCCCACGTCCAAAATGCCAACTAAACTGTCAAAACTGTCCAAAGAAGCAAACCAAATTGTCAAAGAGGCAAACTAAGTCACAAATACAAAGCTGTCAACAAAACAATGTCAACCAAGCAAAATTGTCAAAAGCGGTCAACAAGTACACAAAAGCAAGGCAGAAAATCTAGAGGTATGCAGAGGAAAGACAAATGCAAGCAAGCTTGTGAAGAATACATTTTTATCCATCATTTTCCAGGCCAAAGTCTTTTCAGAAAAAAAGAGAGATATTCTAAGCAAAGATGTGCTTTCTATGGAGAGAGAAAAAGAGGGAAAAGTAGCAGGCTTACAATTTTCCAGGCAGGCTTAAAGATAAATATAACAAAATCAGAACACTGTCAGAGGGGGGAAGGATACATACAGAAGAAGATATCACAAAAAACTGTAAACCTCAAGCCTTGCAATCTGTTAAAACATTGAAGCTTGTTCCAAGCTTGGATCCTAAGAAAATAACAAGCAGCCTGCCTATTACATAACACAAACGAGAAGCCTAACAAACACACCATAAAAAAGCCAAGCAAAAACAAAAGCCTGTTTCCAAGCATCCTGCATCAAAAGCCTCTCAAAAGCCAAACAAACTTACAAACTGTTCAAACCTTAAACACCAAAACCTGCATAAATCTCAAACAAAACAGCCTTCAAGCCCAAAAGCATCCTGTATAGCCTAAGGGCCAAGCCTCACTAAAACAAACAAGTTACAAACATTCAACCTGTCTCAAGCTTCATTCAAACAAATTCTAACAAGCCTGCCTATACAATAAATTTTCCTCAAAGCCAAACACAAACCTGTGTTCAACCTGCTCTAACTACCTTAAGCCTGTCAAAACAAACCTTGAAGCCTTTCAAACCTATCAAGCAAATCCATCCAAATGTCCAAATAACAGAAATGAATGCCTCAGAATATCTTCATCATAGGCTAAACAACAATATCCAACAAAGATCTCAGATTCAAACAACTCATCATTGAGATCCAAAGAGAGAAAAGAAATCAGAAGTGAAACAAGCATACAGTCATCAGAACAACATCAACATTTCAATATCAACAAGCCAGAAAGCAACTCATAACAAAGCCAACAATAAGCAAAGCATTCAGATAAGCAAAAGAGAGGAAGAAGATGCAGAAGTGAAATAAGCTAGGGTTTTCAGAAGGCTATCATCATAAAACCACAGAGGCAAGCAAGATACAAAAATACCAGGAAGCAAGCCACAAAGCTAGCGTCATCAAGCTCCCACGCCTCCGGCCACCTGAGACGTGTCGCCGTCCTCCTCCGTCTACTCTCCAAAGGTAGAAATTTCTTCTCTCTTTTTACACACCTTACACAAACATCAAATAACATAAAGATCAGGACATAAAAAAAATCAATAACATGCAAAACTTGAAACCCTAAAGCGCATAAAGGAGAAACAGAATCATTACCTCTTTACCACCGCCTGCGTGACCATGGAGAGAGGGAAGTGGAGGCGGCACTCTAGCAGCTGAGGCATGGATGTTCGTTCAGTAGCTTGGCTCAAGAAAGATGAAGAAGACAACGAAGAAGAAGATGGAAGCGGCGCCGTTCTAAGCCTCTATAACCCTTTTTTGAACAAACAAATGATAACCCTAAACAAAACTGTGAGCGCGTAGTTGGGCCTGCCCCTTTGACAAATCCCTAAAGCCCAATGTTTTCAGCGTGCATACCCCCCCCCCCCCTCTGATTCTCCTTCAAATTCTGTTTTGGGCCAAGAACAAACTCTAAAGCCCATTTAGTTCCCTTTTCTTATTTTTTTCTCATGTTCATAAATTAATCTCTTTTTTATATCACCTTATTTCTTTTTTTTTACATAACTTATTTTGTTAAGTAAGAAATATTAATTTTTTGTACAAAAATATTTTTAATGTTTATTACATTTTAAAAAAAGAATACATTAACTTTTTTTATAAAATTTTCTTAAAAACTTTTTTATTTAGTACAATTTAAAATACATAAAAATAGAGTTTTGAGTTAAATAAATTTCTTATATATATAACTTTAACAAAAAAAACCAAAAAATATATAAATATTAGGTTATTAGGTTTAAATAATTTTCTTGTGTTTAAAACCTTTTTTTTGTTTAATAAATCTTTTTACATAAGCTTTTTAAAAAAAACATTAACTAAATACATAAACATTAGTTTTCTTTAACTTAAACATTTTTCTTTTCTTTTCTTTAAAACTTTTGTTTGTATAATTAACAAAAACATAAAAATAAATAAATAATTAATAAATACACTAGGTTAATATTTGCATCATTTGTAAATAATCATGTGCATCTTACATACTTTTATTTCTCTTTGACTTTTATACATTGTTATATTTTACATTAAGAATGTGATTCGATTTGGTTGTAAATATTATTTGGACACTACTATTCCAACAAGTCTCATCCCCCATTTGTAAATATTTGTATCCCCATCCCCATAATCCTGTTGTAATAATTTAGGGCTTTAAATTTCCGCATTTAAAAGCTTTCAAATTATGCCATGATAGACCTAGGGTTTGTATGTAAATAAAATCAACCGCTAGATGACCTAAACACAAATATAAATGCATGAAAATTAATACACAAACCACACTTACACCCCTAGGGTAATCCCGCTTGTTGCCTTCAAAAATGGGCCATGTTTGCATGTCAAGTACTTTGGCAAAACAAAAACAAATCAAATGATCATAGTCCCTCGATGACGCTTTCGAAGTTGCCTAAACAAAATGATCATAGTCCCTCAAGAAAATTGCCAAAAACACTTGACACTATTGCATTCATGGTCTAAACGATGACCCGCGCCTGTCCCATTAACATCCTAACACAGGGTTGTTCACCAAATACAATGGTGAAACAACACTGTTAAAAGGGTTAAAACATGATAAAAAATTTTGAGTAAATTTAGGGGTAGACAACTCTTAGTTACTTGATTAAACTTGCAAAACACACTTGCCTACTTTCAAAACACACTTCACAAACACAACTTCCAAAAACAACTTTCAAAAACATTGAAACATCTTTTCAAAAAGACAAACACCTTTGTAAAACATTCGAGTAAAGAATTGTTACAACGGTTGCCTAGACAAGGCATCTTTTTCAAAACATTTTCAAAACCTCACACACAAAGTACCATTTCACACAATTGAAAATCAAGGCAAGTGATATAAAACAAGTAACTAAGAGCCCATGGATAACCATGGATGAAAAGGGTGCTAGCACCTTCCCTTTTCATAATCTACCCCCCGAACCCACGAAAACATCTCAAAAGTTTTTCCTGTGCTTTTTAACCTTTCCTTTAGGATAAAATAAAAAGTCGGTGGCGACTCTTGCTAAACCGAACAAGTGCGAATACAAACGCAAAACCTCAAGTCAGTTCTCCCACCGTATCACACAACCATATTGAATTTATTTGTACAAATAAATGAATAAGCAAATATTTAAATGGACAATTAAATATAAATATGTAAAATGTTTTTGTATTTATTTTTACGTATGTAAAAATGAAATTATTTTAATGTCTTAAAAAAGGAAATAATATGATTGTTTTTGAAAAGGGTGGAAACCATAGTTTTTAGTTTAAAAGAAAATATATATTCTAATTATTATTTATGTACAAGATAACAAATAAAAATATATACAAAAATGTTAAAAATAAAATATGTGAGAAAATATTATTTTTATATGTATAATAAAATAAAATAAAAAAATGTAAGTATTTTAGTATTATTTACAAGTTTTAATTAAGAAAATAAATTAAAATTAACCTAATAATTATTTATTATACAAATAAAAATAAAATAAAAATATAATAAAATGTCAAAAATAAAGAAAATATTTTTTATGATTTTAAATGTTCAAAAAAAATATATAATAAAGTCAGAAAATAAAAAAAAATGAAAAATATGCAAAAATAAAGAAATGGGCCAAGAGGGTGCAAAAAGCACAATGGAGGGTGCAAACAGCAAGGCAAGCCAGGCCTAACCCATTTCCACTTCGTCCTTATCCTTGGAACAGAAACCCGCGTGTATCCTGCTTCAAATCGTATCTCCTGCATACTTGCTCAAAAACAAAATCTTGCAACATGAAAGTTATAGCTCATGATCACACGATTCTAACCATGTAAAAAACTTGATCTAACTCTCAAAGACTAGAGAGAATTTCATTGGCCCTAAATCTTTACCTTGTTTTTTCAGCAACTTCAACATCCAAATTCCCCTAGCTCAGTTAACATAAATGAATTCTATGCATATGTACAGTTCAAGGACATTAAGGGCTACATTTTTGCTTCACAAACCTAAGCCTAATGATTCCTAAATAAGGAGATAGAAGTTTGACAAATACTTGTTTCATCCAAGTTTGGATATGGCAATGTAGGAGTTTTAGATGAGACCTGAAGGTCGTGTTAGCTTGCCTGAAGTTCACTCAACCTTTCCCAATGCTTGGCTTGCCTTGAACTTGCCTGAATGTGCTTGTAGAACTCAACCTGCAAAGCTTCAAAATAAAAATGGTGAAGTGTGAAAATGGAGTTACAGTGGCTGGACAGGTACTTGGATAGCTTGGATGGGATGTATGTAATGTATCTGAAGTGGTTTGGGACAAAACGCACGAGTGGAAATTGTTTTGAAAGTGAATCTGCAGAACTTGCCCTGTTTTTGCAAGAACTTGGTGTTTTTGTGCTTAAGGGTGTTTGAGAGGCTATGAGCTTGTGTTTCTGGCCTTAGACAATATGTAAAACTTGTTTGAAATGAACACAAATCTTGCTCTTATCAGATTCCAAAGTTGTGGAGTTTTTGCACACTTGCTTGTCTTTGAAGTAAAAGGTGAGTTGACAATGCCAAGGCCTGTATAGGCTAGCTCAAAGCCTGAACATGGTTGGTACCAATTGCCTGATATTCATGGACTTTGTTTGCTGCAAAAGATTGAGTCTTTGGCTCAAGATAAACAAAGTTGCTAAAAGTGACCTTTATCAAAGTAGCATTGTTATCTTTTTGCCATTTTTGGAATAGTTCTTTGTACAATGCTCTAAAGCTCAGAACAAAGCCTTAATCCAATGTCTTTGCATTTAATTTATGAGTGTAGAAAGGATTAGAACCTGTAAACCAAGTACAAGCATGATCTAAACTTATTTGCAACTTGTATCAATGTGCAAAATACCTTGGCCAAAAGTGATAATTTTCCATTTTCAATCCTTCTATTCTCCCTAACCACAAATGATCTTGGAGAGTTCTTGGACATTTTGGAAAGCTTGTAAAATTCTCTACAATCCATATTTGAAATTAATTTTGATATTCCACTTGGAACTATGTGAAAAGTTGCCATGAAGATAGGTCAAAATCCTGCCTAAACTAGGGCAAAATTTCACTAAGTTAAAAGTTTCATGGACCCTTATTCACAAAACCATAACTTGAGATCCAAGCATCTTTTGGAAAAACTTTGTGAATTAAAGTTGTAGATTTTGTGGAGGACTACAACTTTCATGTTGGAAGTTTTCTTTGAATCCTATTGCATCATGGTGAAAAAGTTGGAAAAAAATAAGAAATTTTCATAACTTAGAAAATTTCTAAGTTATGAAAATTTTCCATTTTAAACCCTAATTTCCAAAATTAGGTTTCTTGGTCAACAAGTTTCATGTTTTGACACATCTTGATGAAAAATTACCCTTGGAACTTGATTTTGACCAAAAAGTCAAAGTTTGACTTTTCAGTGTACAGTTGATTTTTGATCATTTGACTGAAAAATTCATTTGTCAATCCAATGCAGTTGAGATCTTTTGAACCTTGTGATTAGGTCAAGATGATGCCATTGAGTCCTTGAAACCTTTCTTGAACCCAATTTTCCATTGGCTAGGTGAAAAATCAGAAATTTCCCTTCTACAGTCAAAACCCTAATTTTGACCATTTTGCCCTTTTGATGATCTGATCAAATTTCTTAAGGAGTTATGGTCCAAACTTGATCAAATGGTTCATATGAGCCTATAATGTTGATGTGGATCAAAATTTATGAGGTTTGACTGTAAATTGGCCACAGTTGACTTTTTCCCCAATACAGTTGATTTTTAGGTCAACTGTCCAATTGATTGGGCAAAAATTTGATTCAAAGCTTGAAACTTGGTATGAGCAATCTTAGAAGTCCAACATGAAGTATGAAACTCACATTGAGCATTGTAAGTCCAAAAATCCTTGTGCAAACTCAAACCCTAATTCCAGGTCATCAGAGCAAGGTGAGGTCTTGAGCAGAGCAAACCCTAATCCTGTCTTGAGTCCAAAGAGTCTTGTGAGGAAAAATCTTGATAAAATGAGAGGGAAAATTTTTGGGTACAACACATTCCAAAACTCAAAAACACATTTTTCTGCCCAAACAGGGCAGCTTCTGCAAAACTCAAGCCAACTTCATTTTGGCTCGTGCATTTTTCCTTTTAACCTTTGGAACACTTCATCCACATCATATCCAAACCATCCAAGCCCTTGTCCTATTGCTGTAACCTCTATTTCAGACATCACCATTTTCAAACTTGAAGGTTGCAGGTTGACTCGTGCAGGAGGTTTCGGCCATCCACAAGACCAGCTAAGCATTGGAAAAGCTTTAGGGAACTTCAAGAAAGCTCACACGATCCTCAGGCCTCACTCAAAGTCCCCACATTGCCATATCCAAACTCAGCTGAACAAGGTATTTTTCAAAACACTATCTCTCTATTTAGGAATCTTCAAGCTTTGATTTGTGAAGCAAAAATGTAGTCCTTAACTTGCTGAAGTTGTACATATGCATAGTTGTCATTTATATTAACTGAGTAGTGAGAATTTGAAGCTTGAAGTTCATGAAAAATTTAGGTCAGAAATTAGGGCTACAGAAATTCTCCATGATCCATGAGAGTTAGATTATGTTTTTTATATCATTGGAATCGTGAGATTTCAAGCTACATTTTTTATGTTGCATGTTTTTGTTTTTGTGCAAAGAATGGAGAGTTTTAGGATTGGATATAAACGTGCGCAGAAAGAAGCCAAGGACAGGGACGAAGCTGGTGATCTGGGCTTTTTGCAATTTTGGCCTTTTTGGTTTTGCTGTTTGCACACTCCATATTACTTTTGCACCCCCTTGTATATTTTGTGTATTTTTCATATTTTCTTTTTATTTTTTATGTTTATTGACTTTAATTTTTTTTCTGAACATTAAAAAATCACAAAAAATATTTTCTTAATTTTTTGCAATTTTATTTTATTTTTATTATTTTTCCACATATAAAAATAGTTTTATACAAATAAATAGAACTTATTTTTCTTAAACAATTGAAAATACATTTAAAAATACCATACATTTTTATTTTTATTATTTATACACATAAAATATTATTTTCATACATATTTTAATTTTTAATATTTGTTAAAAATATTATTTATTATTTCTTGTACATAAATAGATAAAATAAATAATATAGAATATATATTTCTTTTAATTAAAAACTAGGGTTTTACCCCTTTCAAAAATAACAATATTATTTTGTCTTATTTTTAGGACTTAAATAATTTTATTTCTCTCATGCAAAAAAATCAAATACAAAACATTTTTTGCATATTTACATTTTTATTGCATTTTTAATATTTGTTTATTTATTTAATTTGCAAATATTCAATTGGGTTGTAATAGTATTTTAGGGTTTTATTTTGTGCAAATATCCCCATTCAAAAACTTGTATCCCCCCTCCCATAATAATTATTGTAATAGCTTAGATTTATTTTACGCAATTTATCTCATTATACCATGTTTAGTAAAACTAGGGTTTGCATGATAAGACAAAAATAAAACAAATACAAGACCTAATACAAGACAAACAAATGCATGTAAAATGACACACATTGCACACAAGCACTCCTTAGGGTTTCACCCACTTGGTTGCCTAAACAAAAATGGCCATGGTATGCATGCAAAGTATCTTGGCAAAACAAAACAAAACAAAAGATCATAGTCCCTCAATGATGCTATCAAAAGGTTGCCTAAAACAAATGATCTTGGTCCCTCAAAATGCTAAAGATACTTGGCAACATTGCTATCATGGTCATACGATGACCCACGCCCGTCCCGTTTAACATCCAAAGATAGGGTTGTTTACCAATGCAATGGTAAATCAACAATGTCAAAGGAATAAAGATGCATAGAAAAGACATTCGAGTAGGGTAGATAGTTCCTAGTTACTTGCTCTCTTCAAAATAATCCTTTCTATTTTTAAAACAATCATACACACATTTCAAAACATTGAAACATTTTTCAAAAGACAAACATCTTTGTATACATTCTTACGAACGTGAATCATTACAAAGATTGCCTAAACGAATGGCCTCTTTTCAAAATACTTTCAAAATCACACCAAACACAAAGCATCATTTCAAACAATTGGTAAAGCAAAGCAAGCGATCTAAGCAAGTAACTAAGAGCCCATGGATAACCATGGATGAAAAGGGTGCTAGCACCTTCCCTTTTCATAATCTACCCCCCAAACTCAAGAAAACATCTCAAAGGTCTTTCCTGTGCTTTTTTACCTTTCCTTTTGGATAAAATAAAAGTCGGTGGCAACTCTTGCTAAACCAAAACATTTGAGACGAAACGCAAAACCTCAAGTCAGTTCTCCCACTGTATCACACATACGAACTACAAATTGTGACTCTGATTCCTCGTAAGAGGATACATAGGCATACAATCAAAAATCATAGCGAGTCTTGATAATTAAAACTTAAAACCCTATTTATCCCGAACCTAAACCTAGAGCTTAATATCCTTGTGAACAAGGTGGATGAAAGGTGCCTAACACCTTCCATTCATCTAATTGAGTCCGAAACTTAGAATCTCTGTCCGCGAATTATGGTTTTCTGTTAGGTTCCCTTCCCTAGGATAAAAACTAATAGTGGCGACTCTTGATTTAAAAAACCAGTTGCTACACAGGTGAAAAACCTCACGCCAGATCTATTCAAGGCGAGTGTTCAGAGGTGTGAATCTCTCTTCCATATTGCCTACTCTCTTGAACATAATATTGTCCTTGATGGAAGAAGTATAATTACTCTTTATCTTATAGTGTGAACCTTCGGCGTTAAGAACACGCTCCTTGACGTCTCATACCTTCTTCTCAATGTTTCTCTCCTAGTCTTTTATGTAACATTCTGTCCTAGCGACCAACTCCGCTGTAACACCCCAATTTCTATTTATTATTTATTTTACTAGTTATTTATTTTATTAATTATTATTTAATATAGTAGTTAATTAATTGTGTAATTTGGTGAATATATGTGTTATATGTGTATTGGAATATTGGGTGTGAGAATGTCAAAACAATTAATTGAGCCTTATGTGTTACTTTAGTGTGAGTGGGTGAGATAAGTCCATTAAAGTAAAACAATAGTTAGTAATTGTTTTGTAAAACAAAGAGAGAATAGAGTTAGAAAGAGAAAGTTATTAAAACAAGAGAAGAAAAGAAAGAAGGAAAGAGGAGAAAAGGGAGAAAAGAGAAGAGGGAAAGGAAGAATCCTAGAAGGATCTACATCCAAAGTAAGAGTCTATTTTCATTTGAATATGGGAGTATATGATGTATGTAATGGATAGTTACATGATTTAGGGATTTTGTTCATTAATTTCTAGATTTTGACATATTAGAGATTGAATGAGAAATCATAAAATTGATGTTTGATTTATGTTTTGATATTTGTAATTGATGCTACATGTTAGATATAGGTTACAATATATTTAATTGATGAAAAATGACTGATTAGAGTGGGTTTTAGTGACCCAATTCGTGTGAGACAGAAGTTGTCTTTGCATAATTTTCTGGTTTTTCACGAGGACGCTTAGCGCGGCCTGGAATAAATAATTTTATATTTTCATAAATTGTTCAGGATCTTGTATGCTTATGATTTATCATGGATTATCATGAATTTTAATAATTTACTAAATATGTACTGGATAGGTTTTAGATGACTTTTTGATGAAAACATAACACTTGATTTTGTGTATATGTATGTTATGAATTCATGATGAATGAGAATGACATGTTTTGGTATTGTTTGCTATGTATTTTGTGGTGTGTTGAGTTGATTAATACTATGAGAATTCATTGTATGTGATTGATAACATGAGATATGTATGTTTGTGCAATGGTGAGATAATTCAAATGTGATGAATTATGTGATATATGCTTATATAATTAAGATTGAGAGATGATCTTAATTGCATATGATTGTTGAGATTGCACATGCATTATTTGTTGTCAAGAGCCAATGTTTTCTAGTTTCGTGGAGGCTAGTTGACTTGTCCCTAACCTAGAGGACTGGTTTGAAGCTTAGAGGACAGGCTTTTTGGTGGTTATATGTCTGAGAGATGGACGTAGTTTAAAAGTAAAAACTATAAAGGATAACAATTGGTACCACATGCATATTGCATTAGTTGCATTCAAGTCACATGTATCAATGTGAAATGTGGATTTGGTGTGCATTATATAATATTGACGTGAATGTTACATTTGTAGTATTTGTGATTGATTACCTTTAAATTATGAGTTGTTGAACAATGTTGTATATGTAAACATATGAATTGGAATGGATAATGTTGAATACACGAATGTATGAAGTGTGATGAATTCAATTGATGTATGTATGGTATGCATTACTTATTATTATATATTTCTATAATGATATGAATTATCACCCTTCTGTTGGAATAATGTTTTATACGATATCGCTCCGGTACAGAAGATAGTGGTGCTTCTTGCAAGGATTAGTCGGAGGAGTTAGTTCTTTGTTATCCATATTTAGAGAGTGAGTCATGCTCTGGTTATGTAACACGGGAAAACGCTTGAACTCGTGTTTTGCTATTAAGAGATGTTTTTGTTATACTCTCTTTTGTTATTGTGTATTGAGATTATGTGATGGTGGTTGTAACACTTCGATTTTCTTTATTAATTATTTTATTAATTAATTTCCATGTCAATTATTATTTGGTTTTATAATTATTTAATTATTTGATTTTGTGTGATTATGTGAATAATTGATTTAATTGGAATAAGTGTGTATTATATGTTATTGGGTTATTGAGTGTGAGAATAGAAAAATATACATTTGGGCCTTATGTTTCATTAAAGTGGGTGAGTTGAGTTAAGCCCATTTAGAGTTAGTAAGATTTGAACAGAATAAGGAAATATAGAATTAGAAAGAGAAAGTGAAGAAAATAAGAGAAGAGAAGAAAAAAGGGAAAAGGGAGAAAAGGATAAGAGAAGATGATAAAACCCTAGAGTATCTACATCCAAGGAAGGGTGGATATTCATTTATTTATGGGTGTATTTAATGGTATGTGATGAGTAGTAACATGAAATTAGGGATTTGTTCATCAATTTCTAATTTTGACATGTTAGGGTTTGAATGTAGAATCATGAAGTTGATGTTGGAAATTATGTTTTGGTGTTTGTATTTGATGTTATATGTTAGATATAGGTTATAATAGATTTAATTGGTGAAATATATGTGTTTGAATTGGATTTGGATGGACAAATTTGTATGAGGCAGAAGTTGTCCATAGTAGAATTTTTCTGCATTTCATAGAGGTCGTTTAACGCGCGTGAGGCCGCTTAGCGCGGTCTGGGATGCAAAAATTATTATTTTCTGAAAATTTTATGGATGCTTATGATTTATCATTTATTTACATGATTTTTAATAATTTATTCAGTGTGTTTTGGATTGGTTTTGGATGACTTTTGATGAGGAACATGATACTTGATGTTGTGTATGAGAATGATGTGAAATGATGATGAATGTGAATAACATGATTAGAATCTGTTTGCTACATGTTATAATGATGTGTTGAGTTGATAAATGCTATGAGTATGCATTGTATATGAATGTTGACATGGTGTATATATATTATGAAATTCGGTGAAGATAATTTAAATGTGTTGAATTATGTGAGATATGCTTGTATGATTAAGATATGTAGATTGCCTTAATTGCATATTTATGTTGAGATTGCACATGTATCATTTGTGTCAAGAGGCAATGTTTGGTAATTCAGTGGGAATTATTGATTTGTCCCAGACATGGAGATGGGGGTTTGAATGCTTAGGGAACATATTTTTTGGTGGTTATCTGTCTTAGAGATGTTGACCCGGTAGAACCGGTAAGGATAACAGTCGGTACCACATGTATATTGCATTGAGTTACATTTGAGTCACATGTTTCGATGTTAAATATTGAATTGGTGTGCATTATGTGATATTAGTGTGAATGTTACATATGTGGTATTTGTGATTGCTTGTCTTTGAATCATGTATTATTGAGCAATGTTGTATATGTAATCATGTGAATTGTGTTAGAATGTGTTGAGTACATTATTATGTAAAGTGTGATGAATTTAATTGATGTATGTATGTTATGCAATCACTTAGTATTAGGTATTTCTATAATGATATAAATTCTCACCCTTCTGTTGAAATAATGTTTTATACGACATCGCTCAGGTACCGAGGATAGCGGTGGTGCTTCTAGCAAGGAGTGGTTGGAGAATCTAGTCCTTTATTTATCTATTTTACTAGGTAATGCGTCATGCTCTGGTCTATGTAACACGAGGAACTTTTGGATTCATGTCATATTTATATATTCGTGTTTGTTTTGAGAGATGTTTATTATACTCTCTGGATATTTATGATGTATTCAAGATTATGTGATGGTGGCCTTTAGTGCATAATATTTTATGATATGATTGTCAGTATGGAATTTCAATCATTATTATTATTTTTGAGTTGAGAATTATTCCGTTGCGAGATGCATATATCTTATTGTATGAAACATGATTTTAAATGCGTGTTATGGATATGACCAATATATTTGTGTTGTTGTTGTGAAGTAAATATGGCGCCCTCTTTGATATGCATGCTAATTTATCTGATTATGTTATTTATTTTTGTGGGGGTTTAGGGGGTGTTATAGTGGCCTTTAGTGCCTAATGTTTTAATATATTATTTCTATTATGAGTTTCAATTATTGGTATCATTTTGAAAAGAGAATTATTCTGCTGTGATATGCATATGTGTTAGTATATGGAATATGATTTTAAATGCATGTTATGAGCATGAACAATGTATTTGTGTTGGAATTGAATTACATGTGACACCCTCTTTTGATATGCATGCTAATTTACTCTGATTATTTTGTATTATTAGGCGGGAGTTTAAAGGGTGTTAAATTAGTGGTATCAAAGCATGGTCGGCCAATTTGCCAAGTTGTTAATGTATTTATTTCCTTCTGTATTTGATATGTGTATATGACTTGACCGGTATTGTTTTTGTGATGAAAATTGTTGGTTGATTAGAATCTTAGGACGATGGTTGTAGGAAATAATGACGATGATATTTCTGAAGCGTTGGCAATGTTGGCTGGTGAAATTGGGCAGGTTCCGAATGTGAATGCTGGTAGCAGAGATGGTGATGAATTTTGTGTTTTGGGGAAGTTTCACAGGAACAATCCGCCAATCTTTGAGGGATCTCATGAACTTGAAAAAGCACAAGTATGGATGAAAGCGATTGAGAAGATCTTTTGAGTTATGAATTGTTCGAATGCTGATAAGTGTAAATTGTAGCTATTTTTGTATATGCTTTTTGTTGCACTTATCGACTCTTTGTTGTAAATATCAGTTGAATTAACCTGAATTTTGTGTAAATTCATTTACTTTGTATATATTTGTGTTTTTGATTCATTTATGTACTGTTTGATAGATTTTACTTCTTTTGTAGGTATTTGTTGCATATTTGGAGCATCGAGGAATAAGGTGTCAAAGACACAGCTACGGATGTGCATTTTTGGAATAAAAGTCCATTTTGAGAGTTCTATTCAAGAAGGCGCGCTAAGTGGGAATTTTAGTGCGCTATGAGTGTTTTGATAGATTTGGCATAAGTGAAGTTTTTGAGCCCGCTTAGTGCGGATATCACGCTTAGTGTGGTTTTAGGCGGTTTGATGTGTTAAATAAAGGAAGCCCGCTTAGCGCGTTGAGGCCGCTTAGCGCGGTCTTCTGAGATTTGTTTTATAACATTCATTTCATTCATTTGTTAGGTTATGTTTTTGGGGGTATGTTTAGCTCTCAAATTCATCAACCTCATTCTTTGGTAGATTAGCTTATAAAACAACAATGGAGCTTGCATACGGATGATCTGGGGTGGATTGCTCTTTGATCAACGTTGACAAACTGGGAAATTTGTGGTTTATTTCTCTTTTTCCTTGTGTATTATTTATTTGTTGGGTTTGTATATGTATTTACTTTGAACTCGTGTATATTTATCACCCATGGCGTTGTATAAAGCTTGTTTTACAAATCTTTGTCAATTGTTATCCTAGATTTTTGCAATGTGCTTGGGGTTTGGGTTGTTATAGACATATACTGCTCGAATTCTTATTTAGGATGATTATCTAATAGTGTCTAGATTCTAGAGATAAATTTAGCGCTATTATTCACTTGGGTGTCTGTGATTAATGTCTCTGTGTTGGTTGTGTCGTGCTAAGAGATTGTCGCCGAGATGATATAATGGGTGTTGTGTTTTATACGTGATGACATTGATGAGTCTAGCAGGTCGATTATGACTGGTTGATAGGTTTAAGTCTGTGAGGAGTGGATTATATGCATGCTTGATAAGTCTCTTCTCCAAAGAATGAATTTTTTTCCTATTAATAACTCTAAATTTCTGCATTTACTTCAAACCCATTTTTAACCCAAACTCATTAATGAGAGATTTTTCGAACGGAAATTCAGTAGCACTAATCCATGTGGAGACGATGTGATAAAACTAAATAAATACTTACTTTTTGATGCCGCTTCAACAAAATGACGTTGTTGTCGGGGATTAGTGTTTTTATTATATCGCATTGCAATAGTTTCTTTGTTTTTGAGTTTTGCACATAATGTCCATATTGTATAAATTCTTGTTTTATACTTATTTTATATTCTTGTGAATTTGTATGTGTTTTCTTTACTTGTGAATATCGTATACTTGTATGGTTCCTTTCATGTTTGCTTGCGTGTGTTGGTTAGGAATAGTCGGGCGGAAGCATCTTGGAGGAATGTCTATAAATAACAGGCGTTGAGCTTATGACGTAAAACAAACATGTTTTTATTGTTTTTCATTATATTAGTTTAGGTATTTTGTTGATTTTTGTTTAAACAAGTTAAAATTGGACTTGTTTTAAAATTCTCAAATCCTCACTTTTCAACTTGTTTATTCACTTTCATTCGGTTTTTTCAAAATGCTTGATTTTATTAGCTTGAGGAAATTGCATGTGTGTAATTCTATTTAGTTGTGTAAATGAGATGTGTCGGTGATAAGTGAAGGTTACATTAGATGCAGCTGTTGCTATCTTGTTTTTTCTGCATCTAGTGTAGCGCGCTTAGCATGGTAGAGCTTGCTTAGCACGATCTGTTGTATTGCGCCAGTGAATTCTTTTTATTTCACTTGGCCCTCCTTTTCCCATTTTCACTAAGGCTTTGTAGTAGTAAATAACAATAGTATTATTTTTTTCTAATTCTTTTGTTGTTGTTTGGACTCATTTTTGGTCCGGTAACTTAAAGAATTTCGAGGCGATTTTCCAAATTTGATTGATTTAACTTGTGGATGTATGGTAATGATAGTTTTTGAAGTTTGGTACACCCCAGGTACTCAATTATCACTTTTTATAGCATAAAATGTTTAGGAAACTTTTTCATTTGTATAATTACTATATCATTCATTCTTTTTGCATTACTTGCTTTTGATTGAATCACTTTAGTTCTCTTTTTATCCCCAAATGTGAGGAAGCTTTCCATTGTTCATATATGTTGGAGGCCACAATTCTTGTTCTAACTGGATTTCATTATGTTTAATCTTTTATTTATGTTGATTATATAAAAGCATGAAAATAATCAAGACATTTTGTTTGATTTTGAGCACAACTACCTAACCAAATAGTTAATTTACCTTATGAGTGTGTGAACTTTTGTTAACCCCTTTTGATCCTTCTTGTCAATGTCCAAGGTTTTTTTGAACTTAATGCTTGTCTATGAGTTTTTGGTTATCCTTTTTGAATGGACATTGATTCTTTGTTTTCTTGAACCCTCAACCATTGCTTTTGGTTTGAATTTTTACCTTGCCTTAGAAAGTAGAGAGTATTCACACTTTGATGTTGGTTGAATTTAAGTTAGGGAGAGAATTTTTTGCTTGCTCTTGTGTTGATTGCTATGAGGTTATGAAAAGAGAAAGAAAAAAAGAGAAAAATAAAGAAAAGAAAAAGAAATAAAAAAGTTGATAAAGCTTTGAAAAAAGAAAAACAAAAAGAGTATGGAATAATGTTGTGTTAATAAGTTTTGTGTTGGTGTAACACTTGGGTTGAAAGAAGAAGTTTGATTGGAATTATCTATTTGAAACTTTGTGAGTTGATCACTCCCTTAGGTTTAGACAAGTTTTTATTTCGATTAGCTTTAGGAATTATCCCTTGTTTTTTAACCAAGCCACATTACAACTTTGAAAAGCCCTTGTGATTCTTGCCTTTATATTTTCAATGTGAATTTTTGGAAGAATGCATAATTTAGTCTATTGTTTGCGAGATTGTTAGATGAGTGACTATGTCCCCCACTTTTGTGTGTTCTTCATCTACCGATGAAGTTTTACTATGTGTGATTCATGATTAAGCTTGTTTTGTTTTAGAATGTTTAGTATGATTTTTGTACTTAGGATTCGTTTCATTTACATGTTGTTATTGTAGGATTGTGGTAAGTATGTACTTTGTTTGTGCATTTTTGTTTGAACCATACATTTGTTTTCGTTTTTCAAACTTATTGATTCATGATTATTTGGTTGATTACTTTTGTTCTTTAAGTTTCTTTGGCCTTGTTTGAGGACAAACAAGTTCAAGTTGGGGAGAGTTTGATAAGTGAAAATTATAGCTATTTTTGTATATACTTTTTGTTTCACTTATCAACTCTTTGTTGTTAATATCGGTTGAATAAACCCGAATTTTGTGTAAATTTGTTTATTTTGTATATATTTGTGTTTTTTATTCATGTGTGTACTGTTTGATATATTTTACTTCTTTTGTAGGTATTTGTTGCATTTTTGGAGCATCGAGGAATAAGGTGTCGAAGACACGGCTCCAGATGCGCATTTTCAGAATAAAAGACCATTTTTAAGATGTTTTATTTAGGAAGGCGCGCTAAGCGGGACTTGTAGCATACTATGAGAGTTTTGACAGATTTGGCAGAAGCGAAGCTTTGGAGTCAGCTTAGCACAGATAGCGCGCTTAGCGCGGTTTTAGGCGGTTTGTTGTGTTAAATAAAGGAAACCTGCTTAGCGCACTGAGGCCGCTAAGCGCGGTCTATTGATATTTGTTTTATAACATTCATTACATTCATTTGTTAGGTTTTTTGGGGATAGTTTTAGCTCCCAAATTCATCAACCTCATTTTTTGGTAGATTAGCTTAGAAAACAACAATGAAGCTTACGTATGGATGATCTGGGGTGGATTGATCTTCGATCGGTGCTGACAAATCGGGAGACTTGTGGTTTATTTCTCTTCTTCCTTGTGTATTTTTTATTTGTTAGGTTTGTATATATATATATATATATATATATATATATATATATATATATATATATATATATATATATATATATATATATATATATATATATATATATATATATATATATATATATATATATATATATATATATATATATATATATATATATATATATATATATATATATATATATATATATATATATATATATACTTTGAGCTCATGTATATTTATCGCTCATGGTGTTGTATAAAGCTTTCTTTACAAATCTTTGTCGATTGTTATCTTAGATTTTTGCTTTGTGCTTGGGGTTTGGGTTATTATAGACATATACTGCTCGAATTCTTATTTAGGATGATTATCTAATAGTGTCAAGATTCTAGAGATAGATTTAGCGCTATTATTCACTTGGGTTTCTGTGATTAATGCCTCTGTGATGGTTGCATCGTGCTGAGAGATTGTCAATGTGATTAGCATGGTTGACTTCTATGTTGTTGAGGTTTATTGAGAGATCGCTGCCGAGATGATATAATGGGTGTTGTGTTTTATACGTGATGACATTGATGAGTCTAGCATTTCGATTATGACTGGTTGATAGGTTTAAGTCTGTGAGGAGTGGATTATATGCATGCTTGATAAGTCTCTTCTCTAAAGAATGAATTATTTTCATGTTAATAACTTTATATTCACACATTTACTTCAAACCCATTTTAACCCAAACTCATTAACGAGAGATTTGTCAAACGGAAATTCAATATCACTAATCCCTATGGAGACGATATGATAAAACTAAATAAATACTTACTTTTTGCTGCCGCTTTAACATATACGCAGAAGGTGCAGTTTGGCACCCATATGCGTGAGAAGAAAGCTGAGGATTGGTGGGGTAACACTGTTCAGAGGTTTGATGAAGATGGGATTGAGGTTACTTGGGCACTTTTTTCAGAGTAGCATTTTTGGAGAAGTATTTTTCAGAGGATGTGCGTGGGAAGAAAGAGGTTGAGTTTCTTGAGCTGAAGGACGTTAATCGAATTGTGGCTGAGTAAGCTGCAAGGTTTGAGGAGTTAATTAAGTTTTGTCCTTATTATATTACTACTGATGCTGAGAGATCTAAGTGTCTTAAGTTTGTGAATGGTTTGAGACCTGAGATCAAGAAATCTATGGTTTATCAGCAGGTTAGGCGATATTCTGAGATGGTTAATAAGAGTAGGATATGTGATGAGGATAATAGAGAAAATGCTACTCACTATAAGGCTTTGAATTATAAGAAGGGAAAAGGCTAATTCAAAGGAAAGACGTATGTGACTTCTACTGATATAGGGAAATAGAAAGTTGGTTATGACAAGAAGCCAAGTGGGGAGGAACTCCTACTCCGGTTAAGTGCTACAAGTGTGGTGTCGAAGGACATCATGCTGTTGAGTTCACAAGTGTTGATGTGAAGTGTTTCAAGTGTGGCAAGCTAGGTCATAAATATTATGATTGTAGAGGAGGTGCGAGTATGACTTTCTACAACTGTGGTGAGCAAGGGCATATTAGTACCAAGTGTGACAAGCCGAAGAAAGAACAAGCTAGAGGGAAAGTGTTTGCTCTATCTAATTCTGAGACTACTGTTGAGGATAGACTAATTTGAGGTACATGTTTTATTAATGGTACACCTTTGATTGCTATTATTGATACTGGTGCGACACATTCTTTCATTTCTTTGGATTATGTTAAGAGATTGAATCTTGAGTTATCTGATATGAATGGAAGTTTGGTTATTGACACTCCTCCATGGGTTCAGTGACTACTTCATATGTGTGTTCGAATTGTCCATTGAGTACTTTTGGTAAAGACTTTGGAGTTGATTTAGTGTGTCTTCCGTTAGATCAACTTGATGTTATTCTTGGGATGAATTTGTTGGAATAGAATCTTGTTTATATCAACTGTTCTGATAAGACGGTTGTCATACCCTAAATTTTCCCCATTATGATAGACATATTATCATTGGCCTTTTGACTTATAATCACATAATTTAAATTTGCTTTTTTTATCTCCTTATAATCAAAGGGGTTTTGTGGGCTTTCTAAATCAGAAAGGCCCGTTTAAAAGCTCCGGAGATAGAAAATAGGTGCATCGAAGGAACCAGATTGGCTCTACTGACCCCAACTGAAGATGGGCTGGAGCTTCAACAAACTTTGGCAAACTTCGTCTTGATGTTTGCAAGAAGGAAAGAATTTTCTTCGACCATGGCTCCCTTTGCTCGACGAAAGGTTGGTCCATAGTGGTTCACGAGGCCTCATCCTAGGTCGTCAAGTGACCCTCAGGTCGAAGAACATACAATAATGTGGGAAGCATTTCTCACACCAAGAATAATGCCCCTGCGATTCAAGAGCTCCAAGACTCACTTGAGCCTGATCGCGTATCGACCAAACTTGGTCTCTCGCCAGTTTGGTATCATTCAAACACTTCCTTCTCCTATTTTTCCCAGGGAGAAGTCTATGTTATATTTTTGCAACGACTACACTGAAGAGGCTGCCACCAAGCATATCGGCAGGTATGCTGGTCGAACAGTCCTTTCGTTGTTCGACTATCAGCTTAACTTTCTCTGCTCACCATCCTTCGAAGAGTGGTGGAAAAGTTACTACGCTGAAGAGTTCTTCGATGAGAAGGACTTCGTGGACGAACTTCATAAGTCTTTTGTTCTTGTCTTGGACAAAATAAAGAAATGTAAGTTCATTCTTCCAAATTATTTTGTCTTTCCCTTTCAACTGGTAGCCTGTTAATTATTTTGTCTTCTTTCAGTTGTTCGAAAGCCTGTAGCCAAGAAAGCTACAGAAGGCCATCAGGGAGGAGGCCCCTTGACAAAACCTCCACCACCGGCGAAAACTATAGCACCGGCGAAGACTACAACAAGCCATCAGGGGGAAGGTCCTTCGAAAAAGCCTTCAGCACCGGTAACCAGACTTTTATTATTTTCTTCTGGTTTTAACATTCTGACTTTTGATGTAGCTTCTAAATCGAACTCCAATTGGTTTTTAGGCACCTTCACCCAAGAAACGACCTGCTCTGACGGTCGAATCTGGGAGTGACGAAGAAGACGATTCTCCCCCTGCTCCTCTTAAAAGGCGAAAGCTGAAGAAGGACGTTCCTTCTCCTGAGACTCGAACAATCAGAATAAAGGTTGCTGGGAGAAAGCCCAGGCCACCTCCAGTAATTATTGAAGAGCCAACGGAGGAGGAACTAAATGTTCTTCTCAATAAACCTGTCGAAAGCGACAATTCCAGCCATGGGGCTGAAGTTCCTCTGCAGGTAATTTCTTTGACCCCTTTTAACTCAGGTGTCGATACCCATGTTCGATTATGTCTCTCTCTAACCTAGAAGATTCTTCTTCTTCTTTTTTCCAGGAAACCACTGAAAGCTCAGCGCTAAAGACTTCTGAAACACTAGATTCTGCTTAACTCAGTAGGCCACGAGAGAAAGAATTGGCGAACGATGAAGCCAATGCTGAAACAGATGAAGCCAATGCTGAGACAGAAGAACAACCAACAGAAGATCCACAAACAGAAGAGCAACAACCAAAAGAGATTCAAGTGGTTGATCTGTCGGAGGAACAACATGACGAAGGAGGTCATGCAGATGCTGGTACTGCTGATCTTCAAGTCGAAGAAAGTCAAGTCAAGGCAAATGCTACTCCACAGCCTCAACCCCAAGACAACGCTGCTGCAAAGGTTATCACCTCAACAAAGCGTAGGTCGAAAGAAGACTTAGCACTCTTGAAGCAAACTGATCCCGTTGGCTATCTGAATGCCATTATCGAGAGCAAGGGAAGTTCGTCTGATATTAGTCAGGAGGCTTCTACTCAGTCGGGGAAGTCCACTGAAACTTCTCCTCTCGATGAGGCTTTGACGAAGGTTAAGGCTCAGTTCTTCAAGAAGGATTTGATGAAAGCTTTGGAGGGGAACCCTACTGCTCCATCGTATTTGGGGGCTGTTTTGAATGCCGTAGACTTGCTAGCTGTGCCTCCGGAGGTTTCAAGATTTATCATGGAGTTACACTCCATTATTGATCAAGTCTCAGCAGACTATCGGCGACAAAGGGGCTTCAACATCCAGCTTGAAGCGTTATATGGGAAAAGCTCTTCTGCATGGACTGCTGTAGCAGAGACGACTTCTCGAATTGCAGAGTTGTCGAAGCAAAAGGCATCTAAACAAGAAGAAGTTGATGCCATAGATCGAGAGAATGCTTCCATAAAGGCGCAAATCGAAGAACTAGAGGCCAAGATGAATGCCAATACTAAGCGCTAGGAGGAACTTCTCTCGACTGTTCCAGACATCGAGAGTCAAGCTGAGATCACACAAGGCCTAGAATTTGCTGAGAAAGCTCAAGCATTCGACGACCAAATTGCCAGGCTTGCCCAGGCGAATGCCTTGTGCAACAAAAGACTGGAGTTGCAGCAGGCGAAGTACCTTCGACTCAAAGATTCCATCCCCTTCTGATTGACTCAGCCCTTTAACCATATCTTGTAATATGTATTTGACAATATTGCCATTTTGGCTAATTTATAAAATTTTCCATTTTGGCTTATTTATGGTTAATTTAGTCGTTACTTGTTATTTATTTTTATCTCTAGGAGCATAGGTTTATACTTTTTCAAATATTTGCCATTTACTCTCAAGAGCCTTTTATCTTCACCTAACTCTTCGACTTCATAAGCTCCACCAGAAAAAGTTTGGATAATTCTGAATGGTCCTTCCCATTTGGGTGACCATTTTCCCATGCTTCGATCCCTTCGATCCATGGGAAGAATCACCTTCCAAACTAATTCTCCAGGCGAGAATGCCTTAGGCTTCACTTTTTTATTGTAAGAGTCTTCTACTCTTTTCTTCTGAAGCCTTAGTAGGTCAAGAGCGCGCAGTCTTTCTTCATCTAAATCTACTAGTTCGTCTAACATCATATCCCAATAAACTTCAGAGGGAATATCATGGTGTCTCTGAACCCTTGCAGATTGAAGACAAATTTCTGCTGGCAACACTGCGTCATGACCAAAAGTTAGCCTATATGGTGATGTACCTATGGCTTCTTTTGGGAACGTTCGACAGGCCCACAAGATCTGGTCTAACGTCTTATGCCAATTTTTTGGCTTCTTCCCAACATGCTTTTTTATCAAGCCAATCACTACTTTGTTCGCTGCTTCGACTTGACCATTTGCCTGTGCATAATAAGGCGTTGATGTTAGGAGTTTAAAGCCTGTTTCCTGAGCGAATTCCTGCATCTTTCGACCGGTGAAAACTGATCCTTGATCAGTAGTTATAGTCTCAGGGATTCCATATCTAAAGATAATGTTCTTTTGAATAAATTCAATGACATTTTCTTGGTCTACATTGACTAAAGGAATAGCTTCGATCCACTTAGTAAAATAATCAATGCCTACCAATATATACTTCTGGCTCTTTGATGATGCTGGTCGAATCTCTCCAATAAGGTCCAACGCCCATCCTCTAAAGGGCCAAGGTTTCACTATCGAATGAAGTTCGCTTGCTGGTACATGTTGGATGCCTGTATGGACTTGACATTCTTGACAACCCTTGGCGAACTCGACACAATCTTTCAACATGGTGGGCCAGTATAGTCCTTGTCGAAACAACAACCATTTCATCTTATGGCCTACTTGGTGAGCCCCACATGCTCCAGCGTGCGTAGTCGAAAGGGCTATGTATGCTTCAGTTTCACTTAAGCACTTTAGTAATACCCCCTCAAGCGTCTTTTTAAATAACTCATTACCCATGAGTATGTAACTCAACGCCCTATACTTTGTTTTTTGTTCTGTCGAAGCTACTGGATTTTGAAGATAATCCACAATGGGTTTCCTCCAATCTTGCTCTGACAAATTGTCTATGAACGAAATTTCGAAGTTACTTTGATCAGCATACCCTAGTCTTGTCGATTCCAAGTCTGTTGGTGACAAACAAGTTGCTTTTATCTTTTCTCGAACTTCGATTGCTCTTTGTAATCTCGTTTTTGAAATTTTGTACCCAGATGCAATTTGTGCCAAATCGTTGGCTATTTGATTTTCCAATCTGGGTATGTGTCGAATGTTGACCATTTCAAATTTTTTCAATAAACGATTTGCTATCACAAAGTACATAATGAGATTTTCTCTTATGCATTTATATTCTTTTGTGACTTGCTTAATGACTAACTCTGAGTCTCCCATTATTTCGACTCGAGTTGCCCCCAATTCCAATAATATCTCAAGGCCAGTAATTAGAGCTTCATACTCAGCCTCATTGTTCGAACAAGAACCTGATATCTTGTACTTGAATGTTGTTGGAATTTTTTCTGGAGAAATAATTAAGACTCCTACTCCTGTTCCATCCTTATGGCTGGAACCATCGAAATAGAATTTCCAAGGTTCTATCTCCACATAATTAATACTCTCAACTTGAATTGAGTGGTCGACTATAAAGTCTGCAACCACTTGTCCTTTCACTGCCTTAAGAGGCATAAAGGTCAAGGAGTATTCAGTTAATGCTAGTGCCCACTTGCCAATTCGACTGTGCAAGATGGGTTTCGACAACATGTACTTGAAAACATCAAAATGAGACGAAACATACACATCAACTGGTTTTATATATTGCTTGAGTTTTGTACAAGAGAAATACAGACATAGACACAATTTTTCAACTTCGCTATATCTAGTTTCTGCATCGTTCAAAACTCTACTAAGATAGTAAATGGGTCTTTCGACTCCATTTTCATCTTCTTGGGCTAACATGCTTCCCAAAGTTTTGTCGGACGCAGCTATGTACAATCTCATACTCCTGTTGCTACAAGGAGGCACCAAAATAGATGGCTTTGTGAGGTACCCTTTGATTTTGTCGAAGGCTTCTTGTTGCTCTTGCCCCCATTCGAATCCCTCTTTGTTCAGTCGAAGTAAGGGTGAAAAGGCTTGAGCTTTCCCACTTAGGTTAGATATGAATCTCCTTAAGAAATTTATCTTGCCTAACAGAGATTGCAGTTCCTTTTTATTCGATGGCGCTTTCACTTCCAGAATTGCCTTCGTCTTGTTCTGGTTGATTTCGATTCCTTTTTTGTGGACAACGAAGCCCAAGAAATCTCCAGCTTTCACACAGAATGCACACTTCAAAGGGTTCATCTTCAGACCATGTTCTCTCATTCTTTCGAATGATTGTCGAAGGTGGTCTATATGGTTCTTCCTGGAAACAGATTTTATAACAATGTCATCAATATATACTTGCATAAAAGTGTTAATAAAATCATGGAAGATAGAATTCATTGCTCGCTGGTATGTTGCCCCAGCGTTCTTTAGGCCAAAAGGCATCACTACCCATTCGTAAGTGCCTAAAGCCCCAGGGCATCGAAAAGCTGTTTTCGACACATCTTCTTCCGCAATGAATATTTGATTATATCCTGAATAACCATCGAGCATACTCAGGTACTCATAGCCAGCGGCAGAATCGACTAGCATTTCCGCCACAGGCATAGGATATTCATCTTTGGGTGTAGCAGCATTCAAATCTCTGAAATCTATGCACACCCTCAATGTACCATTTTTCTTAATTACTGGCACAATGTTTGCAATCCATTCGACATACCTCGTAACGCGTATGAATTTGCACTTCAGCAGTCTTTCGACTTCCGTTTTGATCTTCGACAGTATTTCTGGAGCGAAGCGTCTTGGACTTTGCTTGATTGGCTTCTTCCCAGGTTTGATTGGCAACTGAAGTTCTACCAATCCTCTGTCGAGACCAGGCATTTCGTCGTAATCCCACGCAAAACAGTCCTTGAACTCTTTTAACAGATGGATTACTTCCAACCTGAGTTCTGGGTCAATTTTTGCGCTGATGTAAGTTGGCTTTTTCTCTGACCCTTCGCCCAAGTTGATTTCTTCTAAAGGATTCTGCGCTAACATCTTGATGTTGTTCGCCAAGGGGTCCTTTTCGAATCCCAAAGGCTCATCATCGTAGATGGCGTCGAGCCCCTGTTCCTGCATCCCTTCTGGCATGATATCAGGAGGTTCTGGATCGAAGTCCTTTCCAGGACCTGTAGAAGATAATTGTTGATCATTGGCCTGTGTGGCCATATATTTTACTTTGGCTTCGAGAGCCGTTATCATCTTTGTTTCGGCTACATAAGCCGAAATTCGCTGCAATGATTGTGACTCAGTCATTGTCACTGAATTCACTTCCCCAACCAGTTGGTTGGATATCAGTTAACCCACTGAAGTCTATGTGGGACAAGTCTTCTCTGTCCCATTGAAAACCATGCTCAGGGTGCAGGTATAGGGAACAAAAAGTATTTGGCGCTGGCGCCAAGTCGAAGTCAGGTGTTGGGCATGGCCCAATGTGAGCCAGGTTCTTGTCGAAGTCTGCCAGCCCTAGGTGATTTACTTCGCCCAGGTAATAGCTTTGGTCCGCTTCTATGTTTTCGACCATTCCATCAGGACGCCATAGCAGCAACCTCTGGTGCATTGATGATGGTACAGCTCCAACACCATGAATCCATTCACGGCCAAACAAAAGATTATAGTTAGGTTTGGCCGATATGACCATAAACATAGTTGGTCGAAGGATAGATCCCACCTTGATGTCCAGTTGGATCACACCCATAGTGGTCCCTATGCCGCCTTCATAATTCGACAGGACCATGTTGTGAGGCTTGATATTCTCATCACTTTTGCCTATTTTTCTTAGCATAAAGTGAGGGATGATGTTGATGGTTTCCCCACAATCCACCAAGATTTTATTTACTGTGGTTTCTTCGAGTTTAGCCCTTATAAATAAAGGCTTGAGGTGATTTTTCATCGCCTCTGTAGGTGGTTCGAAGAACCCATTCTGCTCTTCAGTAGCGCCATTATCCATGACGAAATAGCATACTGGCCTATGTTTGGCCATTTCTTGCTCCACTTCCCAATCGCTTGTTTCGACCTCCACCTGGCGGTTGAACTCCCTGGGCAGAACTGAGACTATGTTCACCATGATGTCCAAAGTGTCATCAGACTCAGAACCATCTTCGTTATCAACTTCACCTTGGTTAGGCCAAACTAGCCTATTGGTTACTGGTTCTCTTTCCAGAGGTTTCCTTTGCTTTCTTTGAGGAACATTTGAACTGGTTTCCGCCTTTGGTTCATTAGCAGCTTCCCTCTCAGCTTTTCGTCGCCTCTGGAATCTCCTCCATTGAGATCGAGACATGGGATTTTTCCCTTTGTAGTTGCTTGACACCTGTGTTACTTTAGGGGTAGCAACCTGAGGCTCTTTCTTATGTATTAAAGACGAACCTCTTGGCACATCGAAGGAGTGCCATCTTTCCTCGCTTGGCCTCTTTCGACCAGATGTCTTGTACCAAGTATCAACTGGAACATTAGTCGGAGGCCTGAAAATCAGTGGCCTCTTTTCTTGATTTGAACCCCTTTGGGAGGCTCTTCTGGGGTCATGTCGAGTATCAACACTTTCCCTTTTTCTATTCGCTGCTCTTACACCTTGAATATGTTCAGCAGCTTTTTTGTCAAAGATCGAACTGCATCTTGGACACAACATCACTTCTGACTTCTTTTTCTGGCATCTTTGCAGGAAATCTGCCAGATTTTCATTTTCCCGAGGGAAAGCAGTTTTGTTAGCTTGTTCTTGCCTCATGGCCTCCTCTGATGCTTTTGGTTCAGAGACTTCGACCATGTTGACATTCATGGTATCCTTGTTGGCAAGAGTCAACTGCTTCATTTGAATCTCCAAGTCCTTTGTCTGGCCTTGAACTGCAGCCAAGTGAGAACTGGGTTTTGTTCCAGATTTTTGGGTTCCAACTGTCTCCAGCTTTGGGCTTTCGACCGCCTTCTGAACCGCTTCAATTGTCTTTCTGGATAGATTCCCAGAAAAACTGCCAAAGATTGGCATGTTGACATGGTCCTTTGAGACTTCGACCATTGTGATTCCTGGCCTCTTCGACTGGCTTCTGGATGCCTCGATCACGTTCACCTCTGAAGGTTCAGCATAATGGGCTTCAGCCTGCAACGGGTTAGAGTCCACAGTCATGGGGGTCTTGTCAGCAAACTTCAACCTCCCTTCTTCGATAGCGTCTTGCACAAGATTCCTGAAAAGAAAACATTGAGACGTTTTATGGCCCAGAAAATTATGATATTTACAAAAGCCTCTCTTCTTTCTTTGATCAAGAGGAGGCACTTTTACCCCTGGGGGTACTATCATTTGGCCATCTTTCACAAGCAAGTCAAAGATTTCATCACATTTTGTAATATCAAAACTATAAGTCTTTTTGGGGAACCTATCGTTGGTCCTTTCTGGACCAGTGGGATTTTTCCCACTTGAGGGGACTAACAGTTTGCAAGAGTATGGTGGCCCTTGTTTTAGTTTCGCTAAATCGACTTCTCCTTCTTCGACAGTTATAGTTTCGTCGAAGGTTTCTGGATCTTCGTCATCCATCTCAACATACGCTATCCTCTCTCTCTTATGAGTTTTCGTTGCCTTTGCTTTTTCAGCTTTGAGGCGTTCTACCTGTCGAACTCTATCGGCCAGTTGGGCCATGTCTCTCAGGTATTGAGTGTCTAACTTCTTCCTAATGGAATAATCTAAACCGCCCGCGGCTATTTGGACTAACTCATGTTCTGGAACTTGTGTAAAACATCTTGCTTTGAGCAACCTAAACCTATTTAGATATTCGTCTATAGGTTCAGTGAAACGTCTCTTTACACTAGCCAATTCTTTCAGGCTTATCTTGGTTTGTCCCATGTAGAATTGCTCATGGAACAATCTCTCCAACTGGGTCCAATGATGGATCGAATTGGGGGGAAGAGTTGTAAACCAAGTAAAAGCGTTCTTTGTTAAAGAACTTGGGAAGTACTTAATCCTCAGGTTTTCGTTGTTTGAAATATCTCCTGCTTCGATCAAGTATCTCGCCACATGTTCGACAGTAGATTCTGTCGTGTCCCCAGAGAATTTAGTGAATTTAGGGACTTTACATCTAGGAGGTAAGTCTGTTTGTAACACGTATTCTGACAGTGGGGATGTAAAGTTGGGCCTTCGAAAGCCCATGTTCATCCCATTTTGAGTCATGATTCTTTCGATCATGGCTGCCAGATTATTCTCCAAACCCATGTTTTGGTATTGGATATGCTGAACTACTTCGTCAGCATTTTGGTTTCTGTTAACTAACCTTACCTCTGGGGTTATAACCCTAGGCTCTTCGACAGGCTGCTCCAATCGTGCCCTAAGGTTTTCTTCGACAGGCTGCTGGACTTGGTTGATAGTGGTTTCTTCCTCTAAGAGTATACCTTGGTTTCCCCTTATTTGCGCCCTTTGGGGCTGTCGAATAGGTGGGAGTACCCCAAAGAAATCATCCAAACGCGTCATTTGCGCTGTCATCTGCTGATTCGATTGGGTGGTGTTTTGTATTAGAGGATTCAGCACTGTACTTAAAGTTTGTGCCAACATTTGAACCATATCATGGTTGCTTTCGTCCATTTGTTGCCTTAAGACTGTTGTCGAGGCATTTGTAAGGCCATGTGCTACTTGGTCCGTTCCTCCTAAGAGTTGGGTCCTATTTCTGTTCGCCATACCTACTCCAGAACCTTGGAGTGGCGAAGAGGCACTCAGTAAAGGGTCTGAAAAAGTGGACGCAGCGTTCGTCAGGCTAGCCAAGTCAGGAGTTGGCATGCCATAGAGTGGTTCTCGATTGTGACCGCCTGTCATAAATCCTGGGGGAACAAAAGGCCTTGTGCCTAGATTTCCCCTTGGTGGGGGAGTTCCCAAAGGCACTCTGGGGCCTGTGAACGGAGGTAATGGCCCCGTTGTTGTGACCGTTACTGATGGTGTTGAACCAGCGGTTATCGCTTCACTTACGGTTGGGATAACCGTTGTTCCCACATTCGTTTGTGGGATTTCGTTATTGTTTGGCGGATTCGCCATCTCTTCTCTTCTTCTGGCAGTATTGGTATTGTTAGTGTATATTCTACCACTTCTTAATAACATGCAATACTTCTCGAAAAAGATGATATTTTGTGTAAAAAAGGTTAAACTTCAAAATCAACACAAGGTCCCACCGGGTGTGCCAATTTGTTTACCGTGGGAATTGGTAAACAACCGCTGATCTTCCAAAAGGTTACTTATTTGGTTACTCGCAGGATCGATCAGATTGATCCTAAGACATGGTTGATTTTGGGGTTTTGACTAAGTTTGATAATGGTTATATGACAAGAAAATAAAGAAGCTTTATGTAAATTGCATGAAGAATGTAAATTGCATGAAGAAGAGGACTTGATAAAATAAAGGAAGGCTTGAAATAAAGGCTTTCGACTGGAAAAGTAAAGGAGAAAGCAAGTAAAGTTTTTGGAAAATAAATGACTTTGATTAATAAAAGTGGTGTTTCACACATACATTCTCAACAATTCTTTCTCACACGCTGGGTACTCGAATCTATATGAGTGACTTGTATATAATTGTGAACACACGCGAAAAACTGCGTGAACTACTACTATTTATACTAAACACATCCCAAGTAACCGTCGGGCAGTTACACTGCTTCGAGATGACTCCACTTGGCACGTTCTCAGCGTTCGACGCTCCAGATCTTTGCACGTCGCACTTGGTAACCGCTGGGAACCGTTTTCCCTCCAAACATTTGAATTTCAAACTGTCCCACTCTGAGCAATCGAACACCTTCGTCGAGAAGCATCTTCGACAAGAAACACCTTCGACGTCGAAGGCAACCAAATTCTCCCTTGGAAGAAATTCTCTAAGTACATTGCCATCTTCTGATGGACATTTCGACAGACCCAGCTGGTCGAAACCATCCTTCAACTTTAATGGCTGATATTAATAAAAACAAGGGTGTTGAATTTAGGAGCCAACAGAGGGAGACCTCTAAAACACCCTATACTCAATGACCACGTCGAGACAACCAAGTGAGGTGTACCCTAGGAGTGGCATGTGCACGTGTGTCAGGTTTCAATTAATGTTATCTTTGCACATGTTATGGCGAGCTACGTTTGATTTTAATTTAAGAGAAGATCTTGTCATGCATAGCCTATTATTCATACATCTAGCAGTTAATAGTTTCGGAATTTAAATTGCGGAAATTAAATCTAAACTATTACAAGGCGTTGGGTATTTACATCGCCAAAAACAACCCTTGAAATTAAAATGCGGAAAGTAAAATAAAGTGATAAATAATTAAAGTCCTAATTAAAAGCTATTATATTCCGGGAAACAGATACAATAATATGATAAAATGGATCGCATGCGGGAAATTAAATCGGATGCGAGTTTTTTGGGTTTTGACCCTTTTTTATTAAAGAAAGGATTTTTGTTTATTTTTGAATTAAATGGAATTAAATTAAATGAACAATTAAATTAAATTAAATAATGAAAATATTTTCGGATTTTTGAGTTTTTAAAGAAATAAAATAAATTGAATTAATGCTAATAAAAACCTAATATTCTAAATTGATTTTAAATATTGCAAAAAATATTAAAAGTTAAATCTAATTAAAGCTAAATTGATTAAATTAATTTATTTACAAAAATAAAAGTGATGAAGTTAATTTTAATAAATAAAATATTTTTTGTTTTTGATTTTATTAGGGAAAAATATTAATTGGTTAGTGATTAATAAAAAGAATAACGATTAATTAATTAAAGGAAAATAATAAAAATAGAGAGAGAGTTTAGGAGTATACGAGCCTGATTGGAGGGGTGAAACAGCTGTTGGCGTCATGTGTAAACTGTTTTGTTTTGGCCATTTGTATTTTGGCTTTTGGCCATTTGTGTTCTAGCTTTTGGCCATTTGTGTTCTGGCCTCAATGTTCCTTAACCTTCTCAGGATGTCTGTCTCGCCATGTATTGGTGTCATGTGTAAGTTGTTCTGTTTTGGCCATTTGGCTTTTGGCTTTTGGCCATCTGTGTTTTGGCCTCAACGTTCCTTAATGAACCTGCATGGAATCCTGTCTAAATCTGCAGTGTTGAATCTCATGAACACATTAAATAAATTACTATATATCATAAAATACAAATAAAGCCAATATATGAAGAAATTTAATGTTTAGGCCAATATGGCATGTATGAATGATTATATCCTTTTGATCATGGAGATCAAATCAACCTTACCCTTACTGGAAAAGTAGTGACATGAATGCTTTTATGCCCTTTTGATCATGGGGATCAAGCCAGCCTTACCCTTACTGAAGAAGTAGTGAGATGTTAGTTTGTAACTGAGATGGCTTGTTTGTAGTGAGAGAGGGATTTGTAATAAGGATTTCAAGGTTTTAGGGTTCTTGAAAGAATTTGATATTCTGACAGTGTTGTGGCAAGGTTTTTTTTCCTCCCTGGTTTGTGTGAAAAGAATGTGATTATATAATGGAAATTAGGGTAAAGAAAATGGGCTTTGAATGTGCAATTGGGCCTCCAATGTTCACTTGAGTTCGTCACTTTCCAGGCTAAATCGCGGGGACTTAAGTGCAATTTTTGAAGTTGAAATGTGAAAACAAAATGTAGCCGATATCGAGAGCTAACTCCTGTCCGAAAATCGGCTCAATCGGATAAAAGGTGAATTAGTTATGAATTTTTGAAGTTTCAGCTCAGACAAACTTATTTTGGGCTCCAGTGTCGACTCTGACACGTTCTTCAATAAAAAACTGGTATTGATCGGAGCATAATTCGGTCTCGGCTTTTGAAGAAAAGTTGTAGATCTATGAGTCAGTGACCTTGTGTAAAAATATGAGCCCAATCCAATAAAAATTGACCGAGTTATGAATTTTCGAAGTTTCGGCCCAGATGAAATATTATTCAGCATTCAGGATTTTCAGCATGTCACGCACTCTGAGCAAAAAACGGAGGCCTTTTGAATACCGTTTGAACTCAATACCTTCTGTAAAAATGTAGCCAACTCAATTTTTGAAATTTTGGCGCCGGAACCAGCTCGATACGATGAAAATCGACCAAATTATGATTTTCTGAACATGACGCAAATAAACTTCTGTCGCAAATTTTCTGTATGAAAATACTTGATAAATCCACATTTTTGAAGACCTTCTGATCGAAATTGGCTTCCAGCCGTGAGAGATGAAAACGTAGATAATGTCAAGCCAGAATTTTGGCCACCGGAACGGGTTCAAAACGAGCCACGATCTTCAAGTTATGAATTTTTTAGCGCGTAAAAACTGCACTTTCAGCACACTTTTTTCACCATATTTCTTCGAGAAAACTCACACATTCGGATACCTTCTTTAAAGAATTGACTCTTGAGCCGAAACTGAATTTGAGAATATGTTATCAGAGATATCTTGGCGAAAGAACACCTGAATATGATACGCCGGGTTGGACTTGTGAATTTTTCTTGAAATGTTTTGAGAAATATGGGAGGGCAAATTTTGGGGTACAACAGTTGCCCCTGTTTAATCTTCTTAAACCTGAGGATGTAGATTGACTTGCGTGCCTTTCGTGATCCGAAGGTGGAACATGATTGAACACTAAAGTGCCCAGAAATTTGCACTCGCATGGTGTAGTATCAGCAATGTGATGTCGGGAATGGGCTTATAGATGCCATCTGGAAATATAATGGATAGTTGTGGAGATGGGCTTAAAGATGCCATCTAGGAATGTTTGTTGAATTGTAACTTGGTAGGTTGAAAGAAGGAACCTGTGCAGGGTTGTCTGATGATGAGTCCGTGTAAAACTGCATCTTGGAAGAGAAGGAACCGGTGTAGGGTTACTTCATGATGGTCAAGTAGATAGTTGTCCTGTCTGGTTTCAGGTATAGATCTACAATCATTTCATATAGGTGGTTTTCCTGTCTGGTTTAAGGTGTTAACCTATAATCAGTCGTCCACAGATATTTCCTGGCTAGTTACAGGTGTTGATTTGGAATCTTGGAAGGCTGGCCGACGAGATAGTTTTCCTGTCTGGTTTCAGATATTAATCTCTGACTTGAGAAAGAAAGATGGTTTTCCTGTCTGGTTTCAGGTATTAATCTTTAATCTCTTCAATGTAGATAACTTTCATGTCTGGTTTCAGGTATAGATCTACAATCAGTCGTCCACAGATATTTCCTGGCTAGTTACAGGTGTTGATCTGGAACTTGAAAGGTTGGTCAGTTGTCTCCATTGACAGGTTTCACCTCAGAAAAATCTTTAGGAATCGATTTAACTGATTTTGTCTCCATTGACTGGATTTGCCTCAGAAAAATCTTTAGGAATCGACTTAACTGGACTCGAGAAGGCCTTTGATTGCCTGTTATTAACTGGAAGAAATAAATCTAGCCAGAGGAGGTCTTTTTGATAATGATGTGATGACGGAATCTGAGACGATTGCTACTCCAAATAGATGATGAAGGAATCTGGGACGATTACTACCTTAGCAGGATGATGAAGGAATCTAGGACGATTACTACCTCAGCAGGATGATGAAGGAATCTTGGACGATTACTACCTCAGCAGGATGATGAAGGAATCTTGGACTTCTACCTCAACGGGATGATGAAGGAATCTTGATGACTTCTACCTCAACAGGATAATGAAGGAATCTTGGACGATTTCTACCTCAACGGGAATGGTGAAGGAATCTTGGACGATTACTACCTCAGCAGGATGATGAAGGAATCTTGGACGATTACTACCTCAGCAGGATGATGAAGGAATCTAGGACGATTACTACCTCAGCAGGATGATGAAGGAATCTAGGACGATTACTACCTCAGCAGGATGATGAAGGAATCTTGGACGATTACTACCTCAGCAGGATGATGAAGGAATCTTGGACTTCTACCTCAACGGGATGATGAAGGAATCTTGATGACTTCTACCTCAACAGGATAATGAAGGAATCTTGGACGATTTCTACCTCAACGGGAATGGTGAAGAAAGCTTGGACGATTACTACCTCAGCAGGATGATGAAGGAATCTTGGATGATTACTACCTCAACAGGATGATGAAGGAATCTTGGACTTCTACCTCAACGGGATGATGAAGGAATCTAGGACGATTACTACCTCAGCAGGATGATGAAGGAATCTTGGACGATTACTACCTCAGCAGGATGATGAAGGAATCTTGGACTTCTACCTCAACGGGATGATGAAGGAATCTTGATGACTTATACCTCAACAGGATAATGAAGGAATCTTGGACGATTTCTACCTCAACGGGAATGGTGAAGGAATCTTGGACGATTACTACCTCAGCAGGATGATGAAGGAATCTTGGACGATTACTACCTCAGCAGGATGATGAAGGAATCTTGGACTTCTACCTCAACGGGATGATGAAGGAATCTTGGACTTCTACCTCAAGGGGATGATGAAGGAATCTTGATGACTTCTACCTCAACAGGATGATGAAGGAGTCTTGGACGACTGCTACTCCAAAAGGTAATGACTTTTATCTGTTGATCGTTCTTTCTTGAAAAAGTAAAGAGTTAGTTGTATGCAATGTCATGATGTATGAGATGCATGATGTTCTCAAAATGAGATCGTGTCGTATGCACTTTATCATGTATGTAACTAGGAGATGTGAAATGTGATATGTTTATGAATGTATTTGTTTGGGAAAATAAATCCTTGAGGAATGCCGGGGAGTTTGTTAAATCCTTGGCTGATATTGAAAAGTAGAGTTCTTCGTTTCCGCTGGGGATGATGAACGAAGATGATTGCAAGAATAAACCGGTAGGAGAAGATGACTCCTCTGGGGAATAAACCTGGTGAAGAGATTACTCTGCAGGGAATTACTCTGTGGGGAAGAGATGCTTCGCTGAGACTTTAATGATAACTCCGCTGGGGACCCCGTTGATAAGTTCTGTTGGGGATTTTGATGATGAACTCCGTTGGGGATAGAAACAACTTCGCTGGGGATGATCTTTCAGTTTCAACCTGCTGAGGATAACCCAGTTAGACTCTTGTGGGGATAACATCCGAATATGGCTGAGGAGAGATATTTGTACTCTGCAGGGGACAAGCTTCCAGAATCTACTAGGGAGATAATTCAACTCTGTCGGGGAAGCTTTTTCCAGACTGCCTGGGAAATGGCTCCACTGAGGGTATCTTGTATTCCGCCGGGGAACAATCTTATATTCTGTCGAGGAATATTAAGATTGCCGGGGATGCTTGCTGAGGAATATCTTTATACTCCGCTGGAGAAGATTAGGATCTTCTGGGGATACCCAACTTTTTCAGGACTGATGGTAGACCAACTCTGCTTGGGGGAGAGTATTGTTGACTTGCTGGGGATACTGTGCCTTTTTAGGGCTGATGGTAGACTAACTCTGCTTGGGGAGAGTATTGTTGAATTTTGTCTTACTCTGCGAGGAGTGGAGGTATCTTGGTCATACTCTTCAGCTGAACCTATCTTGGTACCTTGGTGGACAGAGCATCTTGTACAGTTCGGACAATTCTTATTTCCCCAGCTTTTGTGGGAGAAGGTACCTGTGGAGGTGCTTGATGACTTCCGATTGACACATCTTCTTCTGGTAGGCAAGTGACGAGATGACGGGACATAGTTGTACGCTTTTGATCCCTAACTTTTGCCTGGACTGCCCTTTCGGGTTTTCAGTCCACCGGGATACCCTTTTTTACCCAAGCCGTCTTTTCAGGTTTTTGACTTGCCGGGTGTACAAATTATTCATTTTCATCCCTTATTTTTGCCCGAACCCTTTTGGTTCGCCGGGAAGCCCTTATTTTTTCCTAGGCCAGTCGACCTAGCAGGTCTTTAATTATGCGTAGTATTTTTTCGACTATGCCCCTGTTCTCAGGATGTAGGGAGGTGCCATTGTTGGTAGAGTTGTGTTGCCATACTACCAGAAGATGTCTGATCATGCAAGATTCGTTGCTGGAATTCATGCCCAATGCCCCAAGTGACTCAGGCGGAGATTTGCCCCAGGCTACTTTGCATCCTTGAGAGATTCCTTGAATCTTGACTGGACTTCCCCAGATGATAGACCATGATCATGTCGTGCCCCTTGGATTGGAAGTGTTTTTCCACTTGATGTGATCCTTGAGAAGATTTTTGTTCACTAGATATTCGTCGTGCGAATTTCTCTGCTGTTCGAACAAATAGCCATATGCAAACAATGTTATTTTAAGAATGCAAAGCTTATGTCTGTCTTGAAGTTTTTTGGAAAATGCAGTTTTCAATAAAACAAGTGAATTTTTGTAAAATGTGATGTCAACTCAGGATTTTACAACGAGCCCTACAGGAGTCAGGATACCTTTTGTAACAGTATGCTTTCGAACTAACCCATGCTTCAGCTAGGACTTTTAAGGGTTATAACGTAGACTGGTTCATGGTTTAAGAAACAAAAGATAAAGGCTCAAATTTTATTTGTACCCACCCGTTCTTCGTGATGTTCTTCGATCCTAAACTCAGCTAATCATGCATTATATCTTGTTTGAGTCTTTGCTCTGATATACCAGCGATGGTACGGATATTGACAATTTATTTTGAACAGGCAGTCATTTTTTTTTGTTGAGGGTTTGTAGGACCTCTTCCTTTTTTATTGTGTTATCCCTGTTTTTTTTGCCTGGACTGTTTCTTTTGTGATTACAGTCAGCGGGATGCCCCTGTTTTATAAGTCTCCTTCATAGGTTTTGACTTAGTGGGCTTTTGTTTTTGAAAGATAACGACTGCCTGCCTTGATGATTATTCGGAATCATCACTGTCTCTTGCTTTGAAAGGACTCCTTTGATGCCATTCATTGTGCACCGGGATCAACTGAGAGAACTACCCTGCCCCAGGTTATGATTAAGGGTTTTAATTTTTGAAAAGAAAAACTCCGACTTCTTTGGCTCAAAGGGGGTTGACTAGGGATTATCTTCCTTATAACTCCACTATTTTAGGATTTGAAACAATGTCTGTACCTCATCAGCAGGGTCTGTTCAAAAGCATACTGTAAAGATCGTGGTATCGTTTTTGTCATCCTCCCTCAAAAGGTTTAGAATTTTTAATCGAGAGTTTGAACATCACAAAAATGAAAGAATTTGAATATAGTGAATACGAATGGATTGATTCAAAACAGACATATGCAATGCATTGATATAATAAAAAAGTTTGTCATGACAATAATTGTTTGAATAAGCAAAGAAAAATACAACTTGAAAATTCAAATGAACAAAAGTCTCTTAATTTGAACTAGTCATCTCAGATGGAGAATTCTCAGCGGAAGATTTTCATCTCGCCATCCGGCATGAACTCCAACATCCTTCTGTCGATCAAGTCTTGGATCTTGTTCTTCAGAGACCAACAGTTGTCGGTGTCATGTCCCGGACCGTCAGAGTGGTATGCACACCTTTCATAGGGATGATAGGTAGGAGCAGAGGTGTTGGGATTCCAGGGAGGATCCTTTACAGCAATCAGATTGACCTCCAATAAGCATTTCAGTATGAGGGATGATGGTATATCAGTCTCCGAGAAATGTCTTCCAGGCGTATTTCGCTTACGCTGATTACCCTGTTGACACTGGTGAGGTTGATGCTGGGCTTGTGACCCTGAAGCAAGCTGAGGAGCTTTTCCCTTGTCTTCTTTCCCCAAAGGTGGTTGAATGATGGCTTGATCTTCAACCCTAGTTGTTTGCCCCACTTGGTTATTTTGGAGCAGCTTATTGAAGAGGACCCTGAGTTCTTCTTGTCTTTGGGATAAGTTTTGAATGAGAGTCATCTGCCCCAGCATCTGGGCTCTCATTGTATCCACCTCAGCTTGCAGATGTTTCAGTCGTTTGTCCTTATCGTCTTCAGGAATTTTCCTGACCAAAGTCCCCATGAGGAGTGTTCTCAACTCTTCTTGCCCCTTGGATAGGTTTATGAGGACTTCCCTGAACTGAGTCTCTTGAGTATGAAGATCCTGGTTGTCTTGTTGGAAAGCCATTGCTGAAATAAACAGCGAGAACGTGAGAGACCTGTATCAGATTACCTGTTATGCAATGATATGTATGATATATGTATGCAATGTTTTCAAGGATCTCGCGGGGTAAACAAGAAACTGTTAGAATCTGAATTTTGCAGCTTGATTGAAGGAACTTCCTGTTGCTGAGAGTTCTTCTTCAAGGGTCAAGGCTCACCATATCGAGTGGGTCATAGCCCCTGACTCAAGTTATCATGTTTTGATCTCCGAACAACATTGGCTAGAGGAAAATAAATCCCCTTTGCCCCTTGCTAGACATTTGGTTCATCATGACCTGCATCACAAACCCTTGAGATCCTTGAAATGGGTTAGTCCTTATGCAGGATGTATGCAATGTTATGATGGTATGCTATGCATGAAGTGATGTAAGTAAACCCTGAAATGAGTCAGAATTATTGGATAAGGACTGTAAGCAAAAACCTGCAAGGAAACCATGTTGTCATATGACAAGTATGTGCAAGTAGTTCAAGTTTGAAAGCACACAAGTCACACAAAGAGCCCTTAGATTTTAGGCTAGCATGGAGTTTAGGTAGTACCCTCTTGAAGTTAGTTGGCTCAAAACCTGTCCTATAAATAGTAACCGGGTTCTAAGGAGCTCAATATCATTGGATTGTTTTCTATGTTCATTGTTTTGATTTAGCCACTTAACTGGCGACCAAAATATTCCAAGAAAACAATCCTCAATGAGTGTAGTATCGAGTATCTACCAACTTCGGACTGCACCAAAGTCAGTCATCTCACTACCCCTAAAGAGGCCAGGATGGTTAAGTAAGGTTCTAAGGTCAGTTGATGCTTCACGACACCACGCGGCGGCCCCGTACTCTCCTTGACTTGACTCAAGGGTTACCGGTACTCACCAAAGTGCCACATCAACGTAGCAACTGCTTCAACCATGTCGGTATACCCCGCACAGTTCCCTCACAGTTTGTTGCTACTTCTAAAGGGTATTCCCCATATCCGGGTTAGGATCTATGAAATTCTGATGCAAGCCCATAATATTAAAGCAAACAAAGCATTCAATTGAAAACAAGAGTGGTCTAATCCTAAGGTACACCTCACTTATTGAGTAAGTCCCCAGCAGAGTCGCCAGTTCTGTGATCGGTGGAAATAGAACTGACTGTTTTGAAATGCTGGTTCGCGAAATGTCACGGTAAGCAAGAGTCGCCACCGTCTTTTATGTTCTCCAACAAGGAAAAGACAAAAGCACAGCAAAATTCCTTTTCGAGATGTTTCTCGGTTCGGGAGGTAGATTATAGAAAGGGAAGGTGTTAGCACCCTTTCTATCCGTGGTTATCCACGGGCTCTTAGGTACTTGCTCACTATGTTTTCAAAAATGTTTGCTTTTCTTGTGTTTGTGGGTTTTGAAAAAGTTTTGTTTGAAAACTTCGATTTAACTCTTGTATTTGTCCTCAAGAGTGTATGAAGTGTTTGTTTGAAAACTTTTGTCAGAAAAGTGTAGGTGCGAAAAGTATTTTTTGTTTTGAAAGAGCAAGTATCTAAGAACCTCTACCTACTCAAAAGAAATTAAGTTGTGTAAATGTCCTTTAGACAGTACTATCCCACTATTGAGAAGTAGGTAGCACCGTCGTTGGAGTTTTTCGGGTCAATTCGATTATAGGGACATGTGGTCACCAAAGCAATAGTAGGACGCCTTAGCGGTAACCCTAATGTCTTAGATCTTTTTTTTTATCGAGGCAACTTTGATCTTTAGACAAGAGGGCAACCTCTAAAACACCCTATACTCAATGACCACGTCGAGGCAACCAAGTGAGGCGTACCCTAGGAGTGGCATGTGCACGTGTGTCAGGTTTCAATTAATGTTATCTTTGCACATGTTATGGTGAGCTACGTTTGATTTTAATTTAAGAGAAGATCTTGTCATACATAGCCTATTATTCATACATCTAGCAGTTAATAGTTGCAGAATTTTAATTGCGGAAATTAAATCTAAACTATTACAAGGCGTCGGGTATTTACATCCCCAAAAACAACCCTTGAAATTAAAATGCGGAAAGTAAAATAAAGCGATAAATAATTAAAGTCCTAATTAAAAGCTATTACATTCTGGGAAACAGATACAATAATATGATAAAATGGATCACATGCGGGAAATTAAATCGGATGCGAGTTTTTTGGGTTTTGACCCTTTTTTATTAAAGAAAGGATTTTTGTATATTTTTGAATTAAATAGAATTAAATTAAATGAACAATTAAATTAAATTAAATAATGAAAATATTTTCGGATTTTTGAGTTTTTAAAGAAATAAAATAAATTGAATTAATGCTAATAAAAACCTAATATTCTAAATTGATTTTAAATATTGCAAAAAATATTAAAAGTTAAATCTAATTAAAGCTAAATTGATTAAATTAATTTATTTACAAAAATAAAAGTGATGAAGTTAATTTTAATAAATAAAATATTTTTTGTGTTTTTGATTTTATTAGGGAAAAATGTTAATTGGTTAGTGATTAATAAAAAGAATAACGATTAATTAATTAAAGGAAAATAATAAAAATAGAGAGAGAGTTTAGGAGTATACGAGCCTGATTGGAGGGGTGAAACAGCTGTTGGCGTCATGTGTAAACTGTTTTGTTTTGGCCATTTGTATTTTGGCTTTTGGCCATTTGTGTTCTGACTTTTGGCCATTTGTGTTCTGGCCTCAACGTTCCTTAACCTTCTCAGGATGTCTGTCTCGCCATGTATTGGTGTCATGTGTAAGCTGTTCTGTTTTGGCTATTTGGCTTTTGGCTTTTGGCTATCTGTGTTTTGGCCTCAACGTTCCTTAATGAACTTGCATGAGATCCTGTCTAAATCTGCAGTGTTGAATCTCATGGACACATTAAATAAATTACTATATATCATAAAATACAAATAAAGCCAATATATGAAGAAATTTAATGTTTAGGTCAATATGGCATGTATGAATGATTATACCCTTTTGATCATGGAGATCAAATCAACCTTACCCTTACTGGAAAAGTAGTGACATGAATGCTTTTATGCCCTTTTGATCATGGGGATCAAGCCAGCCTTACCCTTACTGAAGAAGTAGTGAGATGTTGGTTTGTAACTGAGATGGCTTGTTTGTAGTGAGAGAGGGATTTGTAATAAGGATTTCAAGGTTTTAGGGTTCTTGAAAGAATTTGATATTCTGACAGTGTTGTGGCAAGGTTTTTTTTCCTCCCTGGTTTGTGTGAAAAGAATGTGATTATATAATGGAAATTAGGGTAAAGAAAATGGGCTTTGAATGTGCAATTGGGCCTCCAATGTTCACTTGAGTTCGTCACTTTCCAGGCTAAATCGCAGGGACTTAAGTGCAATTTTTGAAGTTGAAATGTGAAAACAAAATGTAGCCGATATCAAGAACTAACTCCTATCCGAAAATCGGCTCAATCGGATAAAAGGTGAATTAGTTATGAATTTTTGAAGTTTCAGCTCAGACAAACTTATTTTGGGCTCCAGTGTCGACTCTGACACGTTCTTCAATAAAAAACTGGTATTGATCGGAGCATAATTCGGTCTCGACTTTTGAAGAAAAGTTGTAGATCTATGAGTCAGTGACCTTGTGTAAAAATATGAGCCCAATCCGATAAAAATTGACCGAGTTATGAATTTTCGAAGTTTCGGCCCAGATGAAATATTATTCAGCATTCAGGATTTTCGGCATGTCACGCACTCTGAGCAAAAAACGAAGGCCTTTTGAATACCGTTTAAACTCAATACCTTCTGTGAAAATGTAGCCAACTCAATTTGTGAAATTTTGGCGCCGAAACCATCTCGATACGATGAAAATCGACCAAATTGTGATTTTATGAACATGATGCAAATAAACTTCTGTCGCAAATTTTCTGTATGAAAATACTTGATAAATCCACATTTTTGAAGACCTTCTGATCGAAATTGGCTTCCAGCCGTGAGAGATGAAAACTTAGATAATGTCAAGCCGGAATTTTGGCCACCGGAACGGGTTCAAAACGAGCCACGATCTTCAAGTTATGAATTTTTTAGCGCGTAAAAACTGCACTTTCAGCACACTTTTTTCACCATATTTTTTCGAGAAAACTCACACATTCGGATACCTTCTTTAAAGAATTGACTCTTGAGCCGAACCTGAATTTGAGAATATGTTATCAGAGATATCTTGGCGAAAGAACACCTGAATATGACGCGCCGGGTTGGACTTGTGAATTTTTCTTGAAATGTTTTGAGAAATATGGGAGGGCAAATTTTGGGGTACAACACATACAAAATTTGCAAAATCGAAAAAGGTGAAGCTCTACGTCGAAACTGCGGCCGTTGAGATAAGATGAGACGGAACTCAGCGAAGAAGTTGTTGAAAGGAGACCAAAAGTCTGTATCAATGTTGAAGTGAGGGCGATTGCGCGGATCGAAAATAAAGGAGATAGTTGAACTTGATTCGAAATGGTAGTTGAATCAATATTGAGACAAATCGGAAGAAGGATGAGGCAGAGATTTAGATGTTTGACGGAGAGGGTGAAACGGAGAAGGCTCGGTTGAGTTGACCAGAGTTTCAGCAGCGTGTTGGGTGGAAGAAGATGCTGGGAAATGAACCGTCAGAGTTTTGAACCCTAATTCAATTGGAACACACTGTTTCATGTTGACATTTCCTGTTACTTTGTAAGTGATTAACAATAAAGGTGCTGAATAAAAATCTGGATCAAATTATGTTGTGGTGGTGGACCTAGTGGTCCCTTTCCTGGGCCCCTTGGTGGAATTTTCGGGTTGCATATCCTTACTAAGCCCATTTACTGTTTTTTTCTGAGGACCTATTACCTTGCAACAAAAAAAATTCCATGGATCATACTGCTGGGCCTAGCGCCCAGCTTACTGCTAAAGCACCCCCTGGATTTTGGCTTGCACCCCTGAGTTCTTTCTTTTAATGTTTTCCTTTTGATAGTTGTTTAGTTTTGTTGAACTTTCTTCTTTACATAATAAAAACGATAAAATCAATAAAAATTTGTAGATTTTTTTATTTTAGTTTTAGGAATCAAATTCCGATTATCCGATTATATTTGGAATTCGCGATTCACCTTTGCTTGGTAAGATTTGAGTCTTATGCAGGTTTATTATGTGGATGCGCTTGAGATTTTGATTGTGATTTATTTTCACAATCAATGATGCACCGATACTTATTCCGGGCATTTGATTTCTAACTCTTTTCTTTGAATTGTGAAGCTTTCGCGAAGATCGTCAGGTTTCTTTGTTTTGATACGCTTTGCTACGGATTGATATCCACTTGGTATTTTCCCTTATTTATCTCATTGCGGCATTTTATTGTTTTCTAGATATCATGAGAAGTAGGAAATAAAGAAGGTGCGCTCGAAGTCGTTGTTTAAAGACCTGTAGCAGGCATTCCGCACTTCATTTTCTATATGTGTTGTGCTTGTGTTTGTTTATGTGGTTGTTGATCGATGAGTCACTCTGTTTAGGAATTGAGATCACGACTTCGCTCTCAGTGCATGCTCCCTATAGGACTTTATCGCTTTCCTTTATTTCCTGTTGATCGATGAGTCACTCAATTTAGAAATTGAGATCACGACTTCGCTCTCATTGCATGTTCCCTATAGGATAGTTTTGTTAAACCATGCATGCTAATATTAGGTAGATGTTTCCCTTTCATTCATCCTGGACTTAGGGCTACCATTGTATGATAACATTAGGTTTAGAAATAGGCTAGTCTCCCTTTGACTTTTCGTTCCCCTTTTTGCATATGCATTTAAAACAAAAACTTATTTTTCTTACAAACTTCAAAATACTTTAAAAAAATACTGAAGAGAATCATATCTTTGTTAAGTATGAGAGATGATAAGCGGGTTTCTTCTTGACCTTATTGTTCTCTTATTCTAAGCTTTGGTGTGGTTCAGGTCTCAAAGACTTATTTCATGAATAAGTAGAAAAATGGCTAATATCTCTCTCTTGAGATTAACTAGTTATTATCCACAAGCAAAAACACCAACAAACACAAACTCCTTTTGCCTATGGGCTTTTCTTTCAAAACTTTTTCAAAAGAACATGTTAATTCACTTTTGTGCTGAAGCGTAAGTCTCCAAAGGTCGAGTTGCGGCAGAAGGCGAAATTAATATTATTCATTAAAAAATACAAACCAACAAAAACATATAAGCCGAACTACAGCTGCTCTGATTCCTTAAAAGGGATACGTAGGCATCGGGGTAGGGCCCAAACGAGCACAACTTTTATTTTCCCTACATCCTTTTCTCTTTTCTTTTGCATGCATTTCTCAGTAGTAAACCGTAAGCATAGATTAAACACACCCATAAGATAGATAACAAGAGTGGATACCATAGAGTACTACGGGCGTGTGGGGTGCTAATACCTTCCCCTCGCGTAACAGACTCCCTTACCCGATCTCTCAGTTGTAAGACCGCGACTTCTCCCTTCTCAGGTTTTCTCAATGTTTACCTTTCCCTCCATGAGGGATAAAATACGTTTGATGGCGACTTCATTGATTGATGATTTTCAACCGGTTGTTTCAGCTGGCGACTTCACTGGGGAAGGGTCGACCAAATGTTGGTCCATCTCGGAGTCGCTCCTAGCTCTTGGTTCCTTTCTTTGGGTGTTTATTTCTATGCTTTCAGTTTATTCATTCATTTTGTATATACCTGAGCATATGTATGCATTTCATTTTACTCTCTTCCATATACTGCTGTTGTACTGGATCTGCTTCTTGATTGGGTGGGGATGTTACTATTGAGGTAAAAGGCCCAGTACCCAGGCCATAGTGTACTAGGAATAGAGTGGGGGCATGACGGCTATAGAACGTGGTCCGACTAGTGCAGTCATGTCATATACCACGCTCGGATGAGGTTCAATTGAAGGTATTTTCATCATGCACGTCTGTGTTGCGATAATTTTACTTTCAAACGAACCTGTGATTTTCGAGTTACCCTTCCCTTACCCTAACCTAGTCTTCACTCGTGAGTGGGGAGGGAATTCTTATCACAGGTACAGTTGGTGACTATGTTCAGGGGTTACTTATGTTTAGATAGTGACCATCGATTCTAATGATTATGTCCTGGATTTCTGCTGGTAATTATGAGGTTCTCAGATTTATTTTCTGAGGTTCCGACTATGATCTTCATGGAATTCTTCCGGTTATGTTTCAGACCTGTGATCCTGGTATTAACAGACTATAAAGAAACAGTATAACAGAAATCAATATCATGGAAGTAGTGACCCCATGATCATTTGCACATACATCATAGCATATTTACTTTTCAAAAAAATATATATGTCGATGATTAATTCGCATGTGCATTGTCATTTCCAGGATCTCCCTAGAGTTTCCTTTTCCTCTAAAGAATGGAAAACAATATTGATATCGTCCTAAATACAAAGAGGGATAACTTCAGCTATCAGTTTCGTCCTAGTATTTGGCCCTCTCTTGAAGAACTGAGACCTGATGAATTGTCAATAAATGGGTGTTTTTGGTGAAAGATATGAGAATCTCCTATCTTTGTTGGATGCTCGGGTTGACGATAAGGCTGTTTAGACCCTGTTACAGTTTTATGATCCGGAGTTGCATTGTTTCACATTTCAGGACTACCAGTTAGCACCTACTCTTGAGGAGTACGCTCATCTTCTCCATATTAAGCTCACTAGTCATGTTCCATTTGTTCGAGTCCCTATTGAGCCTGACTATGAGGCTATTGCTAAGGTTCTTTATTTGAGCCTTAACGATGTAAAAGGGAAATGGAGACGTAACAAAGTCACTTGTGGTCTTCCTGTAGATTTCTTGGTAAGTAAGGCTAAGGAAATGGCAAACATAGGAAACTGGGATGCTTATTATGCTATGTCGGTTGCTACCATTTACGAAGTTATCTTATTCCCTGAGATTAAAGAGATAGTAGACTTGGTGGCTCTTTGCGTCTTCATGAATAAGAATCTGATACCTATACTATTAGCTGATGCCTACCATGCCATCCACTCTAGGCATGGAAAGAAAGGAGTAGTGGTATGTTGCGTACCAATACTTTACAAATGGTTCATGGAACAGTTACCCACCAAAGGGACATTCAAAGAAGATTCTCGTTCATGGGCATCAAAAGTAATGACACTCACCTCTTTCGATATCCAATGGTACAAACTTAAGGTTGATAGCACCGAAGTCATCTCTCACTGTGCAGGTTTCTCTAATGTTCCACTCATAGGAACAAAAGGGGTTATCAACTACAACTCAGTACTCGCTCTTTGCCAATTAGGTTATGCCATGAGACGTCCACCCACGGCCAAGGAGGTCGAACCTATGTATTTCAAAAAGGGAGAAGATCCAAAATTATTGAAGAAAGTGGAAATTGCTTGGGCACATGTTAGAAGGAAAGGAATTCTTCGAGTTAAAAGAGGTATTAGCTTTCGATCCTTATGTGGATTGGTTGAAGGAAAGAGTCAAAACTCTTATGTTGCCTTTTGAAAAGGACATATCCTTGTATCTTCAACCCACTGAGTTACAGCACGATGTGCCTAAGGAACGTTTCTATCAAGTACAATTGGAAAACAGGGACCTTCGTCAAAATATGGAAGACAAAAAATGGAAATATATTTCTTAACAGAAAAGAAAAGGGACTTGGCCCGTCAACTAAAAGAGTATGAAGGGGAAGGTAGCTCCAAAAAACGACCCAGAGCCGAAAACTCCTTTGTATCTACGGAAGAGTACCAGATAGCCCTCGCCGATGCAAAGAAGAATCGTCAAGAAACATTGAAATTCCAAATGGCCAACAATAGAAACAAAGCCAAAGCTAAAGAGTTGGGAAACCAATTTAAAGCTGCTAGGATGGAGTTGGAAGCGAAAGAAGATCAAATGACCGAAGTGATGAAAGAGAATGCAAGACTCCGAGACAAGATAAAGGAGATGGAAGAAGCACCCATACCTATACCTTTACCAGAATGTAAAGAATGTGATCGCTTCCAAGAGCAATGCGTGTACTTGGAGGGACAATTGTTTCGGAAAGATGTGGTAATCGATAGCTTCGCTCGTGGACGGGATCGTGAAAAGACAAAGAAATTATTCAAAGAAACCAAGGAATGGAGTGAAGAGTACTTCCGGCAAGGAGGACCACTGTACTACACAGAGATTAGAGATTAGCCACATTGATTGTCTTGTTTGTTCTTTTTGCTTTAATATCTTTAGATCACCACCAGTCTTGTTGGATGGGATCGTTTAATTTTTATTACGTATTTTGAATCATGCTTGTAAAAAGTTATCATTTGATCACATGAATGATATTTTAATGAAATCAATTGTTGTCGAATCTTCTTCTTGTCGATTGTCTCTCTTATCATGTTGTTTAAAATTCCTAGGAGTGATAAAACTTTGGGTGTCCTGGAAATGATAAAACACCTCATACACAACCATGCATTCATACATGTCATATTACGATAAGTGATTATGGCAGGTCTTCTTATTTCTTGATTTGGGCCTCCCCTTTGCAGAAGATAGCCACTACGAATTCTCATCGTTATAATACTCGAAGCACTTCCAAGAGACAGATGGAACAGATTCAAGTAGATGTTGTGGCTATGGAACCAGGATGGATACTCGAGTCGATCAGTTGATGGAGATTATTCAGAATATGGCTCGCCAAAAAGAGGAAATGAGAGCCATGATTATGAGGCCTGCTGAAGCTTTGAATAATGGGGGTGAAAATTTGAACACTAATCCACCAGGAGTCGTCATCAATAATTCTAACGGTATTCTGGGGGCTCAGAATGCGGTGGAGAACCCGGGAGGCACTCGAAACATGAACCGGGATTCGAATGTCGGTCTGAATACCCAAAATGGTCAACATGCAATTTCAGCAACCTTACATGTAACCAAGGCATCCTTGGGAATCAAGCTGTAGGGAATCCTCCCCCACCTACTCTTGTTCATCAGAACACTGAACAACCTATCGTATTACCAAGGCCTGTTCGCATTCCTGTTAGGCTGGTGGAAGAAGATAATTGGGAAGACTGGATGACTAATATGGAATAACCAACTGAAGCTAGCAAGAAGTTGCATATGCTTGAAGAACGGATGCGCAGGTTTGAAAGTCAAGGTGCAGTAGGCTTTGATATGTCAGATTTAGGCTTAGTGCCTGGGGTGAGGATTCCCCCGAAATTCAAGGTGCCTGATTTTGTAAAATACAAAGGCACTTCCTGTCCAAAGACTCATGTTAAGTCTTTCTACAAGAAGATGTCTGCATATTCTAATGATGAGAAGTTATTGATGCACTTATTTCAAGACAGTTTGACAGGTGGCCCACTCGAGTGGTACATGCAGTTGGAGAGTAGTCGCATATGTACGTGGAGGGAGTTGGTTGAGGCTTTTGATATGCATTATCAATATAACACCGATATGGCTCCCACAAGAACCCAATTACAGAACTTATCGCAGAAGTAGGATGAATCTTTTAAAGAGTATGCCCGGAGGTGGCGAGAGATGGCTGCAAAAGTGCAACCGCCCATGTTGGAACGAGAAATGGTGGAGATGTTTAGTAGTACATTTCAAGGCCAGTATTACACAACTTGTAGCATATCAGGTACTTTTGCTGAGATGATAACACATGGGGAGCGAATTAAGATCAGAATTAAATTGGGGAGAATCCAAGACGTCCTGGTTGGGAATAGTGCTGGTAATACTAAAAAGTATTTTGGGGGTCACCCAAAGAAAAAGGAAGGGCAATCTAGTGCGATCTATCCTCAGAAGGGGAAAGGTAGATATCAAGATTACGACCATCAGGTTGCTGCTGTAACAATTCCAATAGTTCCCCCTCAATGTCCAGCATATACACCCCGATAGAACAACCAACAAAAACCAAGACTCCCCCCTAGAAAGTTTTAAATCTAGTGCGTACGTTGAAAGTCGACCCTGAAAGGTTGCCGATTCACTTTGATGCTAATGCCCGGTGTGATTTCCACTCTTGCGGGCAGGGGTATACTATCGAGAATTGCTATGCTTTCAAGCACAAGGTCCAAGACCTATTAGACACCCAAGCTATTAATTTTGGACCAGCACCTAATATTACAAATCAACCTCTGGCGCCTCATGGAGGTTCCATTGTCAGTGCCATCATTGAAGACGAAAGTCTGGATCTGGTTATGGATGTCGACCAGTTAACTACCCCTCTTTTATTCGTAAAAGAACAGTTGACGAGCAAAGGTGTATTTTTGGGCTGCGGGATGGACTGTGCCGCTTGTTTAAAATAGCCAGAGGGTTGTCAATTGTTAGGAGATGCGGTTCAGGATTTAATTATAGACGGGTTTCTTCAGTTTAATTGCAAGATTGTTAAGCCTAGATCGATAATAATGAAGTCAATGTGAACCAGTTGGTAAACTTTTCGCTCGGCATGGTTGGATGAACCCACCTATCCATCTCACAATCGTTGCCATCTCCCTCACTCACAGCATGAGCCTCTTCCTGGATGATTCCACCGCTGACAAATCGAATTGGTGGAGGAATACCTTGACCTTTGGGAGTAGCGACTGACCTTCCCTGATTAGCAACGAAGCCTAAACCTTTCTTGTATGTCTAAGTAGGGAGATACAACACTCTTCCCCGGCCTTCTGGATGACCAGACTGAATGATCACTTGTTCCTGGCGATAGGATGATATGGGGACTTCTGGCTTTTTGTCTTCTTGATGAGGAGCCCTAATAACCTGTATAGTTTCAAAGGCTTGACACGGCGTCTCATGGGTTTCTCTTTCCACTTCAACATAGCGGAAAGAACTCAGGTGACTGACAATATAATCTTCTTCGCCGCAAACGGTGACCACCTTTCCATTCAGTAAAAACTTCAGCTTCTGGTGTAGAGTGGAGGTGACGGCGCCAACCCCATGGATCCATGGGCGGCCCAGCAAACAACAGTAGGAAGGGTTAATGTCCATGATAAAGAGGGTAACTTCAAACACTTGGGGCCCTATCTTGATCGGAAGATCGACTTCCCCAAACACAGTCCTTTTTGACCCATCAAAAGCCTTAACAATCAAATCACTCGGCCTCAATGAAAGCCCCTCATAATCTAGTTTCAAAAGAGAAGACTTGGGTAGTACGTTGAAAGAGGAACATGTATCAACCAGCACACGAGATAAGGTAGTTTTTGCAATCTCCATAGAGATGTGTAATGCTTTGTTATGCTTCCTCCCCTCAGGGGGTAAGTCGAAGTCCGTGAAACCCAGCCCATTACTCACTGAAATTCTATTCACAATTCCCTCAAATTGATTCACATATATCTCTTGGGGAACAAAAGAGGTTCCTAACAGCTTCATTAGTGAATTTCTATGGGATTCCGAATCTATGAGCAAGGCGAGGATGGATATCTTTGAGGGTGTTTGACTTAACTGGTCAATGATCTTGTAGTCACTCTTCTTGATGTACCGCATTAACTCGGCTGCATCCTTAGACATTTCATCATCAAAAACATGAATAGGAGGACTCTGCCCCGGCTTATCGCTATTGACCATAATCCGCTTTCCTTTAGCCTTAGTTGTGGCTTCTGTGCTATCTTCAGGTCGTTCTGGTGGGGAGAAAACCCGACCACTGCGGGTAATTCGACTTTTGCTGACAATATCGAGTACTACAGGCTTCTCTTCTTCAGACTTGTCTTCCTCAGACCTCTGAGTAGCAACCTTCTTCCCCTGATAGTAAAGTTCGCCACCATAACTCCAAGATACCGCCTTGTCGCTAATGTACGACACTGGACCAAGCACAGTGATAAGTAGTGGAGATTTCTTAGCAGGTACCAGAATCGTCACAGGTACCCGGGAAGTTTTTTGTTTGACCGAAATAGTTATCATATTGACTTCATTATTATCGATCTCAGGCTTAACGATCTTGCGATTAAACTGAAGAAACCACTTTGTAATTAAATCCTGAACCGCATCTCTCAACAATTGATAACCCTCTGGCTGTTTTAAACAAGCAGCACAGTCCATCCCGCAGCCCAAAAATACACCTTTGCTCGTCAAATGTTCTTTTATAAATAAAAGGGGGGTAGTTAATTGGTCGACATCCATAACCAGATCCAAACTTTCGTTTTCAATGATGGCACTGACAGTGGAACCTCCGTGAGGTGGCAGAGGTTGATTTGTAATATTAGGTGCTGGTCCAAAATTAATAGCTTGGGTGTCTAATAGGTCTTGGACCTTGTGCTTGAAAGCATAGCAATTCTCTATAGTATGCCCCTGCCTGCCAGAGTGGAAATCACACCGGGAATTAGCATCAAAGTGAATCGACAACCTTTCAGGGTCGACTTTCAACGTACGCAACTCAATCAATTTTAGCTCGAGTAACAAAGGAAACAACTCATCATATGTCATTGGAAGCACGTCAAACTTTCTAGGGGGAGTCTTGGTTTTTGTTGGTTGTTATGCCGGGGTGTATATGCTGGACGTAGAGGGGGAGCTATTGGAATTGTTACAGCAGCAGCCTGATGGTCGTAATCCTGATATCTGCCTTTCCCCTTCTGAGGATAGATCGCACTAGATTCCCCTTCCTTTTTCATTGGGTGACCCCCAAAAGACTTTTTAGTATTACTAACACTATTCCCAACCAGGACGTCTTGGATTTTCCCCAATTTAATTTTGATCTCAATTCGCTCCCCATGTGTTACCATCTCAACAAAAGTACCTGATATGCTTCAAGTTGTGTAATACTGGCCTTGCAACATACTACTAAACATCTCCACCATTTCTCGTTCCAACATGGGCGGTTGCACTTTTGCATCCATCTCTCACCACCTTTGGGCATACTCTTTAAAAGATTCATCCTGCTTCTGGGATAAGTTCTGTAATTGGGTTCTTGTGGGAGCCATATCGGTGTTATATTGATAATGCATAACAAAAGCCTCAACCAACTCCCTCCACGTACAGATACGACTACTCTCCAACTGCATGTACCACTCGAGTGGGCCACCTGTCAAACTGTCTTGAAAGAAGTGCATCAATAGCTTCTCATCATTAGAATATGCAGACATCTTCCGCTAGAAAGACTTAACGTGAGTCTTTGGACAGGAAGTGCCTTTATATTTTATAAAATCAGGCACTTTGAAATTCGGGGGAATCCTCACCCCAGGCACTAAGCCTAAATCTGACATATCAAAGCCTACTGCACCTTGACTTTCAAACCTGCGCATCCGTTCTTCAAGCATATGTAACTTCTTGCTAGCTTCAGTTGGTTCTTCCACATTAGTCATCCTGTCTTCCCAATTATCTTCTTCCACCGGCCTAACAGGAATGCGAACAGGCCTTGGTAATACGATAGGTTGTCCAGTGTTCTGATGAACAGGAGTAGGTGGGGGAGGATTCCCCACAGCTTGATTCCCAGGGATGCCTTGGTTACCTGTAAGGTTGCTGAAATTTGCATGTTGACCGTTTTGGGTATTCAGTCCGACACTCGAATCTCGATTCACGTTTTGAGTGCCTCCCGGGTTCTCCACCGCATTCTGAGCCCCCAGAATACCGTTAGGATTGTAGATGACGACTCCTGTTGGATTAGTGTTCAAATTTTCACCCCCATTTTTCAAAGTTTCAGCAGGCCTCACAATCATGGCTCTCATTTCCTCTTGTTGACGAGCCATATTCTGAATAATCTCCATCAACTGATCGACTCGAGTATCCATCCTGGTTCCTATAGCCACAACATCTGCTTGAATCTGTTCCATCTGTCTCTTGGAAGTGCTTCTAGTATTATAACGATGAGAATTCGTAGTGGCTATCTTCTGTAAAGGGGAGGCCTAGATCAAGAAATAAGAAGACCTGTCATAATCACTTATCGTAATATGATATGTATGAATGCATGTTTGTGTATGAGGTGTTTTATCATTTCCAGGACACCCAAAGTTTTATCACCCCTAGGAAATTTAAACAACATGATAAGAGAGACAATCGGCGAGAAGAAGATTCGACAATAATTAATTTCATTAAAATATCATTCATGTGATCAAATGATAACTTTTTACAACCATGATTTAGAATACGTAATGAAAATTAAATGACCCCATCCAACAAGACTGGTGGTGATCTAAAGATATTAAAGCAAAAAGAGAGAACAAGACAATTAAAGTGGAGAATCTCTAATCTTTGTGTAGTACAGTGGTCCTCCTTACCGGAAGTACTCTTCACTCCATTCCTTGGTTTCTTTGAATAATTTCTTTGTCTTTTCACGATTCCGTCCACGAGTGAAGCTATCGATTACCGCATCTTTCTGAAACAGTTATCCCTCTAAGTACATGCATTGCTCTAGGAAGCGATCACATTCTTTACATTCTGGCAAAGATATAGGTACGGGCGCTTCTTTGATCTTCTTTATCTTGTCTCGGAGTCTTGCAGTATCTTTCATCACTTTGGTCATTTGATCTTCTTTCACCTCCAACTCCATCCTCGCAGCTTTAAATTGGTTTCCCAACTCTTTAGCTTTGGCTTTGTTTCTATTGTTGGCCATTTGGAATTTCAAAGTTTCTTGACGATTCTTCTCTGCATCGGCGAGGGCTATTTGGTACTCTTCCATAGATACAAAGGAGTTTTCGGCTCTGGGTCGTTTTTTGGAGCTACCTTCCCCTTCATACTCTTTTAGTTGACGGGCCAAATCCATTTTCTTTTCTATTAATCAATATATTTCCATTTTTTGTCTTCTAGATTTTGACGAAGGTCCCTGTTTTCCAATTGTACTTGGTAGAAACATTCCTTAGGCACATCGTGATGTAACTCAGTGGGTTAAAGATACAAGAATATTTCCTTTTCAAAAGGCAACATAAGAGTTTTGACTTTTTCCTTCAACCAATCCACATAAGGATCAAAAGCTAATACCTCTTTTAACCCGAAGAATTCCTTTCCTTTCCTTCCAACATGTGCCCAAGCAATTTCCACTTTCTTCAATAATTTTAGATCTTCTCCCTTTTTGCAATACATAGGTTCGACCTCCTTGGCCGTGGGTGGACACCTCATGGCATAACCTAATTGGAAAAGAGCGAGTACTGGGTTGTAGTTGACAACCCCTTTTGTTCCTATGAGTGGAACATTAGAGAAACCTGCACAGTGAGAGATGACTTCGGTGCTATCAATCTTAAGTTTGTACCATTGGATATCGAAAGAGGTGAGTGTCATTACTTTGGATGCCCATGAACGAGGATCTTCTTTGAATGGCCCTTTGGTGGGTAACTGTTCCATGAACCATTTGTAAAGTATTGGTACGCAGCATACCACTACTCCTTTATTTCCATGCCTAGAGTGGATGGCATGGTAGGTATCAGCTAATAGTGTAGGTATCGGATTCTTATTCATGAAGACGCAAAGAGCAGCCAAGTCTACTATCTCTTTAATCTCAGGGAATAAGATAACTCCGTAAATGGTAGCAGCCAACATAGCATAATAAGCATCCCAGTTTCCTATGTTTGCCATTTCCTTAGCCTTACTTACCAAGAAATCTACAAGAAGACCACAAGTGACTTTGTTACGTCTCCATTTCCCTTTTACATCGTTAAGGCTCAAATAAAGAACCTTAGCAATAGCCTCATAGTCAGGCTCAATAGGGACTCGAACAAATGGAACATGACTAGTGAGCTTAATGTGCAGAAGATGAGCGTACTCCTCAAGAGTAGGTGCTAACTGGTAGTCTTGAAATGTGAAACAACACAACTCCGGATCATAAAACTGTAACAGGGTCTGAACAACCTTATCGTCAACCCGAGCATCCAACAAAGATAGGAGATTCCCATATCTTTCACCAAAAACACCCATTTGTTGACAATTCATGAGGTCTCTGAATTCTTCAAGAGAGGGCCAAATACTAGGATGAAACGGATAGCTGAAGTTATCCCTCTTTGTCTTTAGGATGATATCAATTTTGTTTGCCATTCTTTAGAGGAAAAGGAAACTCTAGGGAGATCCTAGAAATGACAATGCACATGTGAATTAATCACTGACATATATATTTTTTTGGAAAGTAAATATGCTATGATGTACGTGCAAATGATCATGGGGTATCTACTTCCATGATACTGATTTCTGTTGTACTGTTTCTTTATAGTCTGAAAATACCAGGATCACAGGTCTGAAACATAACCAGAAGAATTCCATGAAGATCATAGTCTTTGATCCAAAGCTTCCATGATATTCTTTGATCCCCAGCGGAACAAAGCTTCCAGTTTATCAATCCCCGGTGAAGTCGCCAGCTGAAAGAACCGGCTGAAAATCATCAAATAATGAAGTCGCTATCGAACATCTTTTATCCCTCCATGAGGGATAAAAGACGTTCGATGGCGACTTCATTGTTTGATGATTTTCAGCCGGTTGTTTCACTAGGGTTCATATAAGAACCCTAGGGTTCTTAGGGTTTGGTTGAAGGTTTGAAGGTTCCGGTTGAGCTTTAATCGAAAACTTGGGTTTTACGACGACTTTAGGTTGATTCACGACGGTCGGCACAACCAAGGCGATTTCCAGTGGGCAACGAGTCTAGAGAGAAGCCAGATCTTCTCTCTCTAAGGTTATTGTTGAGTTAGAGAATGTGATAGAGAGAGAGAGAGAGACAGAGGCGGGAAAATGGGAACTCTGTGTTGAAATTGAATATATAACCCTTATGTTCCTCTGTACGATCCCGATTAGCATACTCCCCAGTCAACCTTAATTCTCAACCCCACAATGACTTTACTTTTGATCAAAGGCTCAAGATACATTCCTGTATAGCCATGTCATCTAGATCAAGCGATCCATAAATGCCTAAACACACCATAAGACTCTGAGACTCCCCACAAATTACCAACAGACCGGAAATGCTATCTAGGCCAAGCCCAATACTAAACATACACCCCAGATTACTTCCTCCCCTCCAAACTATACCCCCTACGAAAACAGGCCCAGTTCAATATCTGAACTTGGGCCCCTTGCCAAACCATACTCCCATGTTTTCGCTGTTATGTACAAACAACACCCCGCCCCCCTTGTGATTTGGGCCTGAATTCAATATTGGAATTCAGGGCCCTACTTTCCAAGTGTTCTGTTTTACTCAGTCCAAACAAAATACACCCCCTGCGTTTTAATTAATTATTTTATTTTTATATTTTATTTATTTTTATATTCTAATTAATATTTTTATATTTAATATATTTATAAATTCTGAAATTGTTTTGTTATTATCATAAAATTCAAGTATTTATTTTTTCTAAACAATCCAAATATTTTTAACTGCATTAAAATTATTTCCCTTCATGCATTAAAAAGATTTTTATATATTAATATATTTAAAAAAATACCTAACCAACATCAAATCATTTTTTTAATAACTTAATTAAATCCAAGAAAATTTTCAAGAAGGATTATGGAGATACTTTTAATCGACTGCGAACTTCGTCTAACAATTCTGCTATTCACACATCCAGACTTGGTTTAAGGAGAATTTGAAATATCTTCGTAATCCATAAAAAATACCAACCAACTGCGAACTACGAATTAGGACCTTATTTCCTAAGCCGTAATTCTAAACCCTAGTATCCTTGTGAACAAGGTAGGTGAGGGGTGCCTAACACCTTCCTTTCGTCTAAGAACGAGTCCAACAACTTAGAACCTCTGACCAAATTAGGGTTATCCTTTATATTCCCTTCTCAAAGATAAAAATTAAGGGTGGCGACTCTTAATTTCAAACTGGTTACAACAGTTGGCGACTCTTCTAGGGACTCAACCCTAGGGTGTAAAAGCCTTCCTCTTAGGTTTAGGGTTTTGTTTGGATCTTTAATGTTTTCAATATTTGTTGTTTTTTATTATTTGCTTTCATTTATTATTTTGATTTATTTATTTTTATCATATTATATTCATTTGATGATGGGTTTTTTATTTTTAAAAAAATATTTTTCAAAAAACTTTAGAAAGAAGGTTCGTCTATTAGCCAAGGGGATACATCATCCTTATGAGTTTATGTGACGACTTCTCCTTGAGTCGGTGGATTCTGAAAAAGAAATATGTCTCAAGAGATATCCTTTTGGGGGTAGGACTTTGGAATGAAACCTATGACTCTTTATATAACCCTTAAACCAAAATCTCATGGTGAGACCTTTCATGACCTGGAGACGAAAGTTTATGTCTACAAAGAGACTCCACTTAAGGGAGGCCCTCGTGCCTTTCCCTCTAGTGTTATCCATGATACCCTTAAGGAAACCACCTTATGGGGAGGGTAGGATACACGTAGGTCAAAACTAAGAGCCTACCATCTAAGGATACCTTTCATGAAATCTCGTCACTAAGCCACACAATCATGCATTCATATATCTTGCATTTCATATATTTACCCTCCATTTCTTTTTGTCTGTCTTATTCACAGAATAAAAAAAATAATCAAAGGTTTTTGGTGAAGTGTCTTAAAAAATGAATGCTAGAGGGAAACAACTTGTGTGTATTAATATCGTCAAGCTAGATATGGCAAAGATCAAGACCAACAAAGGGAAACTTTCTGAAAGAGCTTTGAAGATGTTTACTCACTGTTATGGGGACACCCTTGAATTAACAAAAGTGGAGGTACAATTGGATGTTGTTTCTGCCTTAATTTAGTTCTACGACCCTCCATTGAAGTGTTTTACCTTCCAAGACTTTCAGCTAGCACCGACTCTGGAAGAATTTGATAGACTTTTGAATTTCTCTAAGGGGAAAGCTTATGTGGGAATCGGGAAGACTATTCACATTAGAATCTTAGCAGATGGTTTAGGGATCCCTTATCCCGAATTGTCACTTAATTACAAAAAAGAAGGTGATGTACAAGGGATTAAAAGATGCTATTTGAAAACTAAAGCTTTTAATTTTACCGATAAAAAAGAATGAGAGTCTTGTGTTGATCGTTTAGGGATGCTTGTGTTTGGTATAATCTTATTTCTGTGGACTTTGGACTATATTGACCCTGCAACTATTAGTGTATTTTAGGGTGCAAAAGTTTTCAATACGGATCCAACTCCTGCTTTACTTGCTGATGTTTATTACGTACTTCACACTCGATACGAAAAGGGGAGGGGTAATCTAAACTATTGCATCCTACGCTTATATTCTTGGTTTATGACTCATCTCTATAAGGGAAATTACATGATTCTAAATCTGACAAGATACGAGTGGCCTCAAAAATTAAGGTCTCTTACTGCTAATTCTATGTTGTGGTATGCAAGGAGGTTGGACATTGGAGATATTATCTATAGTTGCAGAGACTTTCAGAATGTCCGTTGATTGGATCGCGGGGTTGCATCAATTATAACCCTACCTTGGCACTACGACAACTAGGGTACCCTTTGGAGGATAAACCCTCAGATGAACAACTTCGACAATTAATCATTCATGACATGGGCAAGAACGAACAAGAATTGCTCAACAAGATCATACGAGCTTGGAGTAGGGTTAATAAAAGAAAGACTAAAAGGAATAATGTTGTGGCGGAAGAGCCTTAAACTCGGTGGTTTTAGATAAGGTGCAAGTTGTTAAGTTACCATTTGACATTGATCTTGAGTACAAGCCAGATGTCCCAGATTCTCCGCCTATGTCCTTGGAAGAAATAGACAATTTGAAGAATCATTTGAAACAAGCTCAAAGGGAGAAAGAGGAATTGGAGCTTAACCTCCATAACTTAACTAAAGAGAAAAGACAAATGCAACGCATACTTGAATCAAAAGATCAACAGATTCAGAAAAATCATGAGGCATTTGAGAAAGAGAGTTTTAAGTGGAAGCGTTCGACTGAAGGGTTGTTAAGTGCTACTTTTTTTTCCACAACCAACGATTGGAGCATGCTGCTAACGAGATTGGAAAACTAAGTAGGTGGTACGAAAAGGCAATGCAAGACAAAAAGGTGATGGAAGAAGATTTGAGGGCTCAAATCTAAATTTTGGCGCTGCTGTAACTGGTTTTTAAATATAGAGTCGACACCCTTAATTTGTATCCTAAGGAAATGAGTATAAAGGTTAACCCTAAAAGAGTTAGAGATTCTAGGTTTTTGGACTCGGTTCTAAACGAAGGCAATGTGTTAGGCACCCCTCATCTACCTTGTTCACAAGGATACTAGAGTTAGAAGCACGGTCTTTAAGAAATAGAGTTTTAATTTTTATTAGGGAAACTCGCCACATTTTAGTCGTATGCCTATGTATCCTCTTAGGAGGAATTAGAGTCCCAATTCATAGCCGTTTGGTTGATGTTTTTTATAGGATTGCGTAGAATTGCTTTCGAATTTATCCTTGAACTTTGTCTGGGTTGAAATTTGTGTGAGCGCAGACGTAGTTAATTTCGAAAGGAATTCTCCTTAATTCTTTTACGAAAACATCTTGGTTTTGATTATGTTAGTAGAAAATGATTTGAATGTTAGTTAGTTGTATTGAGACGTAGAGCGGGGGAGTCTGATATAGTCTCCTCATCACGTGGCCAGATATTAACCACATGTCATTCACGTGTGATGAATTGAATGAGTTGCGTGGATTCTAATTATTTGATTTTTGAATAATAAACGGATAAGATGGACATCTTATTATTTATAAAATGTTTGAATTAATTTAATTGAATAATATTATTAAACATTATTATTTAGAAATGTAAGTGAAAGAAAAACCTAACTAAACCTGAATTCTAGAAAAAGTCACGTTAGTAATCCTATCTAATTAAAGTATTAGTTCTTAATTAATAATAATGACAAATGACAATAACAAAACACTTGAAAAAGAAAGGAAATGAGACAGCGCCTTATGTATCAGTATGTTCAAAGAAAAGTTATATCCTAACTTTTCAAATTGTTTCAAAATAGCCAATGATTCAATGACATGTGTCTCATGAAAATTAAATAAAAGAAACAATTGAAATTAGATAAGTGATTGTAAAGAAGGAAAAGTATCATACCATTGTTTCTTTTACGCCATCAGCGGTGGATCTCTTGAACAGATTATGATTCGGTCCCGGTGGTATGTGATTGAGGTTGACGTCAGAGACCCGTCGGGTTCGGATCTGGTGGTGTTTGAATCGGTGAAGGCGGAGCTTGACTGCGAGATTGTCGCGTTTGGTACGTTTTGTGCATCTCGGATCTGAGTTCTTGGCGTTTGAGTCGCAGTACCAGTGCGGTTGAGGCTGAAGGAAGTAAAGTCGCGTTGATGGCTGTGGAGTCCGTCTTCGACGACGAGAGGTTTGTGGTGTCGCTTGCCTAGTCTGTCGGCCGCGACGGTAGTGTGAACAGGTGTATGGTCGGAGATCGACGGTGCCAGAAATGTGTGTACGATCTTCTATGGGATTCGATCGAAGAAGCGGTTTTGTTGTGGTGGAATCGCGTCGTGGTTGGTGTTATTGTGTCGTTGATACACTCTGTGTGTTCTGTTCTTCTTATTTTTTCCTGTAAAAACAAGCAAAGATCTATACAAAGTTTAACAGAGCTGGTATTGGCTTGTTTTTGTGATGTTAAAGCTATGAATGGTGTTGATATTATAGTATGAAAGTTTGGTGAATTATGTACAAGGCGGGATTTAGAAATTAGGTGTGAAAATTGGGAAAGAAATTGGTGTTGTGGGGTTGTTTTGACCGAAAGAAAAAGAGTTTGACTTTGTAAAAAAATGTTTGTTTATGTTCGAGAAATAAGAAAAGTGCAGTGAAAAAAAAATGTATGTGAGAGGGTTTTGGAATTGGGGTTCACGTTGCTCCAAAATGGCCTTAGTGAATGCAATATGTATGTGAATATAATAGGTGTATATGTGCGAATGAATATACAAATCATGGAATTGTTGATAAGAAAGTAATAATAAAAAAATAGATAGTCATCAGATAAATATCATACGGTATCAAAATAAATAAATTAAATTTGAAAATTTGGAAATGAAGGGAGGGGGTCTCATATAAAATTTTTGACCAAAAATAAAAAAATTATATAGAAAAAACCAAGTAGTATAAAAAAAGGAAATTGCAATCGTAGTGATGAAAATAAATGATTGACAAATTATAAGATTGTGAGAAATTGTGTTTAATATGCATTCTTGATGAATTGTGTGTATTGTGGATTTTGGTCATACGCTTCTTTGTTGAACTGGACCTGTTTAATTTTGTTCTCCCAGCAAAACATTTTTAATTTGGATTGGATTTGGGCTGGTTTGAGTTTTGGATTGTGCAGTTTGGAAGCCTCAACATTTTTCAAAACATAATTTTAATTAAGTTTGAAATATAATATTTTAGCATAAGTAGTAGTAGTAGTAATAATAATAATAATAATAATAATAATAATAATAATAATAATAATAATATAATAATAATAATAATAATATAATAATAATAATAATAATAATAATAATAATAATAATAATAATAATAATAATAATAATAATAATAATAATAATAATAATAATAATAATAATAATAATAATAATAATAATAATAATAATAATAATAATAATAATAATAATAATAATAATAATAATAATAATAATAATAATAATAATAATAATCAATAATATAATAAT